>JAPQWV010000029.1:0-2445625 GCA_027422505.1 Craterostigma plantagineum
AAACAAAATATTCCAATAGCACATTAATATACGAAATGAATTATCGCCCCTGTTAGAAAATTTATATTATAGTTGATTTTATAAATTTTTATGTGAATGAGGAATTGAGCTTCGAAATTAAATTCTATTGGCTTCGAACCGGACCAATAACGGTCCAACTTCTAGAAGCCCAAATTCTAGAAGGTCCATGTAGTGGCTAACCACTCCTCAAGTCCATGGCTTTGATTTAATGTTGGAGTTGGTTAAAACCACTCAAACATTATGTCATTAATTAAATATATATATATATATATATATTTTATTACAATTTTTTGGCCATAAATAAGCCATTAATTCTAATTAAAAAACACACAAGAAATAAAAGAAGAAACAAAAATACAAATATCTCTCAAAAATTGGTTCTGCTATCGCTCTTGTTCCGTTCGCAGTCGGTGTCGTTTTTGTGCTAAGCGAACGCCGTGTTTTTCGAAGTATCATGGGAAACAGACGCTCGTTGAAACCTCTAGCACATACGTGAGGGAGAGAATCTGTTTTAAGGAAATTGTGTTCGCACAATCTTCGAATATTTTTCTTTTCGACTCAATCGGATTTTCGATTCTATTGTTCGTGGATCGTTGCGAGGCGAGTGTCCGTTCCAAAAAGGAGGTTGAAGAAGGTGAAAATAGGCCAACAACCCCAAATAAAAACAGTGGTGATATATCATCTTGATCCACATCACGGTTATACTCACATTAAGGTGATGCGAGTATCACCGTGATGCCGGATCACACCGCCAAAATGAATCATCATTTGAAATTTACGGTCTTTGCTTATGATAAGCATTCGATGTAGATCTCCTTGTGTATTATTAATGTATGTTTAGCTTCTATTCATGATGCAGAAAAAAATAATACTGAGAAACTTCCACGTAATAGTTTTATTCATATCACGAAAAACAATCTCAGTTTCCTTAAATCTATATGTAGTTAATACCACCATGTGTTTTCAGTGATGCAATGCAGACTTTGAATCATTAAAGAGAATAACTTCGCTGCACATTCTGGGAAGACGCGCTGGCGTCTCTGTGCTGTGCTCACTTTATATATATTTATATTATAGAATATAGTCACTGATCAATAGGTTTTTAATTAGACAATCTAAAACTTGCGTGTTGAATAAAAATTATTGCGTTTACGTATCCAATTTCCTATCATTCTTTTTAATGCTTCATTAGCATTGATACTATCATAGAAAATGAAGAACCAGCCAGACCACGGTTTGCCATAAATTTGACTAAAGTAACACCTCATTTTGCGAAAATGGAAATATCATACGATTTACACCTTTGCTAAATATATGTAAATCACAAAACCCTTATTTCTTTCCCACCTTATCTTATTTAGTAGAGCCCTCTATTACGATTTACGAATATTTAACAAATTGCGGAAAAAAAAAAAGAGAAAGAGGAATCTTGAAGAGGATAAGTAAATAAACATTTCTTATAAGATTCGAAAAGCACATGGACGTGACATGGTTTTTGGTCCCTATTCAAAACCGAACGGTCCGCCAAATGCTGCTAGGAAAGGAAGTACATTAATCTTCAATTTAATATCTTCCAAATAAATACATAAAAAAAAAAAGCCCATTACGGCAACTTTTGTCTGCATGCAACATTATTAAACTACCCCAAAGGCCGAAAGCCACCACCAGAATGAAATAATAAATTAATGCATAGACAATAGTACCATCACGTTTTTAATTAAATTGTTAATTATACTTTGATAAGGCCCGAAAGCAAAATATCATGCTTCCTCGTCCCCTCCTCCTCTTATCCACGAGTAACATATACTAAGCATATTTCCACACGTGCCCATCTCTTTTTTTCTCTCTCTCTCTCTCTCTCTCGATATAACCATCTCTTTCATCATGGTAAGCAAACCTGAAAACGATGACCACCGCGTAAATTTCTAACATGAACCTATCCACGTAAGCAACAATTAGTTCTTTCAACGCGGAACTTAAGACGAACTCCTTTCCATCTTACGACTTTGACTAACTTCATCTCACTCTTCACTTCACTATAACAAACAATAAACACGTACATATATATATATACATATATCAGCCCAACGCTTCTTCTCCAACTTAAAGCACACGCAATCAAAGAAAAACAAAGAAAGACAAAAGAAAGAAAGAAACGACAATATTAATTGGAAGAAATAACATGGTGAGGCCATCGAATGATCCACGTCAGCAAGCATCGCCTTCTTCGGACAAGAAGTACAGGGGCGTACGAAAGCGCGCGTGGGGAAAGTACGTCTCGGAGATAAGGCTACCCAACAGTAGGGAGAGGATATGGCTCGGCTCCTTCGACACGGCGGAGAAGGCCGCCCGAGCCTTCGACGCCGCCCTCTACTGCCTCCGCGGCGGCGGCGCGAGGTTCAACTTCCCCGACGATCCTCCCACCATAGAGAACGGAAGGTCCATGACCCCGTCGGAGATACAGGTCGCGGCGGCGCGTTTCGCCCACTCTCGAGAGCAGTCGTCGGGTTCCGACGATGCCCAGTCGGAGACTTCCGATCACCCGCCGCGGTGGGGCCGCGCCGCCGATTCGCATTATTTTTCGGGCGGCGGTAGTGGGGTTCCTCATTTGGAGTATGAATTGCCCGAAATGCCCTTGGACGGTGGGTTCTTGGATCGGTTTGGTACCTTGGGTACGGGGAATGATGACGTGGCGGAAATGGGGTTATTTCCGGAATTTAACGAATATACTGGCACCGCTGACTATTTCGTGCCACCTTTGCCCGGGCCCACCGATAATAGTAATTACAATAGTTGGCACGAAAGTAGTAATTATGACGAATTAACCACAGAACGAGGATCTTTTCTTTGGAATTTTTAAAGAATCCGAAGAAAAACGAAGAAGAAATTATTATTTATTCTTTAAAAATTGTTTTTGTATTGTCAAATTAAAGAGTCTGAGGTGAATTATTATTTAATTTGTTTTGTCGATGTTCTGGTAGAGGTCAGAAGTTCCTGGAATATTTGCTACTGGGGTTGATGGCCACCTTTTATTATATTCATTTTATTCGTGAATTCAATCATTGCTTTATATGTTTATCTGAACATCATACGAATAAAACTGATCATCTATACAGTAAATATCATTAGGAACAAAATATAATCCAATGATGGCGATGTATATAGGTCATCAAAATGGATACTTAGGTTGTAATGAGAAAAATAGGTAAATGAATTTAGACCGCAATATAACATTTGCCACGAGAATCCGGACAAGTGCTAATAAATACTATAACTACTACAAGTTCTATAGTAGTGAACTTTATTGTTTTTTCTATTAGCTAGCGATCGAATTTGATCCACTAATTAAAATTAGGCTTTTTGTGGACATGGACGAATTAATGCATAGAAGATTTGCAAATTCTACGTGAAGGCCCATAAGAGATCTTATTTCTATATTTATTCAGGTCGTTTTGAAAGGCTTATATGCAATTAGGCCCAAATACAGAAATCATATACAGATAAATATTAAAAGGTTCGAGCAGTGGGTCCCATGATTGTTACGGGCACTATAATTTAAATTCAATTCATTACGTTTGCTGGTAAAAGACTGAACAATGGGCAACCTAATCATGATAACAATTCGCCACTTTGATGAATCTAATTAAATAAATACATCTATCATTATAAATTTTTTGTAGAGAGATTCGTAGTCTTCTTCCTTTCTTTTGAGATCTTCAAATCTCCCTAATATAATAATCTGAAGTTGCAAACCCATAACTAAAGGAGGCTATAAAATAAATCCACTTTGCTATTGCTGCATCAGAAAGTGACATACATTTTAGTTGAATATTATTTAATCAATTAATAAAAGAAATCTTATTCTCCCATCCTTTTCTTCGCTGGCAAAAGAACAATATCTTCGTAGGAATTGGTTAAAAAAGTACGTCACATCACAAGGGCAAAAATGTCAGACCCACCGTGACTCATATAATTCAGCGGCACCACGCATCGATCGACACGTCGCTTTCTTCTCTACGAATTGAGTGGGCCCACCACGCAAGTGGGCTGTTAACTGTTGGGCCCACTACGTGGCCCATCTTTACCTACACATGTCACCTCATCATAAGCCAATAATTTTAAGGCTAAAAATTACATGTATGATTTAAAAAATAATATGTAAGAGTTGTGTTCCAGTAATTATTATTTTACATCTTTATGTCATTGTCACTGAGAACAATTATTCATCATTGTTAATATATATTATTATTACAAAAAAATTAAAAATATTCTTTTCTTGCCGAACCAAAACCACGGGCTTAGACGGTTTAGTCATAACAACCCCATTCATCATCAAAAGATATATGAAGACAAAGAGAGCTTCATAGGAGCCTTCTTCTTCTTCTTCTTCTTCTTCACCTTCTCTCTACATAGATAAATTAAGACAAAGCTCCTTTCTTTCTTACGGAGCTATATAGATCGAGAAGAGACGTAGGAAGAAAGGGAGATTATTAATCAACCATGGTGATCAAAACCTCAAACCCCATGATCAAAATCTTCACTAGCTCATCGAATAGCCGAGCTGAGTCCAAGAATCAATCGCCTAGAAGCCTAAAACCTTTTGCTTTAGGTGGGGTCGGACTGGGCATAGTAGCAGCGCTGGAAAGTTCCGGCGATGACCCTAGTCGGATTCCGGCGAATACGGCCTTGTTTGGTCGGAATTTGAGTCGGAGCAAGCAAGCTCCGATCAATCCACCCAAGGTTCCCGGTCAAGGCGATTTTCGTCTGAAGGCCAAAAGGGCGAGCCTTTTTCAAATCACTCCGGCGAATAACGTTGATTTTGCCGGAGAATTTCCGGCGTCGGACTTTCTCAGCTCTTGCCGCATGTGCCAGAAGAAGCTCCACGGCCGCGACATATACATGTATAGGTATGCGTCTTTTATGGTCTAAAAAGGTCATCTTTTTCTTTTTTGGCTTTACTACTTTTTTATTTCTGAATCTTTCAAGAAACTAATGGGTTTTGTTTTTCTTGAACAAAAAAAAAAAAAAATTCAGGGGAGAAAAGGCCTTCTGCAGCTCGGAGTGTAGGTACAACCAAATAGTGATCGATGAGCGAAGGGAAAAATATTACAGCAAAGAAGTTTCAAGACAAGTCGTTGTTGATGTTTCGAGGAGTTCATCGCCATGTGTTAATGGGCAGGAACAGATCTATGCGACAGGAATTTTGGCCAGTTAGATACTTGGGAACTGATAAGCACACAAATAAATAAGCTTGTTTAACCTTAATAGTGCGTAGGAACTAGGAGAAGTGATGTTAGATTCGTAGATGTTTCAAAACTCATTAGTATTATGTTATGATAGCATAAAGAGATGGATTTGGCTATAATTTCTTCATCTTCTTCCGTAGTCCACATGGCAACTTATAAATTCAAATTCATCCCTCACATTTTGAAGTAGATTCAAACCATCCCACATATTTCAATTTTCGCAGAACTCCGGCCCCCCTTTTTTTCTTTCAACTAATCACTTCAACATGTAAAGATGAATGCTAATCATCAGCATAGACTTTTTTTAACAAATATCCAGAAAATTTTCGAAAAGACATTATGGAGCATATACTACGACTGAGTTTTCCGAAATTGATGGAAAGCTCCACTCCACAGCTTCCACAAAAGATTCTAGTGACCATACTTCTGAAACTCCCACTCGCTGTTATCTGTTAAAGACATATATTGAATTGAAACAAAGAGGTTTGGTTACTAAAAAGACATCACCATCTTGCATATATGATCTCCGTAAACGTATAAATCACACTTACCAAGAGGGCAAACTTGACGAGTCTTCAGCCAACGGCTAATGCAGTGGAAGTGGAATGCGTGATTGCAAACCCCTGGAGATTATGAAAACGAGCAAAAGGGCATAAGATTGTGTCATGTCACCAAGGGACTGTGTTAGTTCAATCTCGAAAGAATTGCATATATGATTATCATATTTAAACCTACATCCTGTACATGTATGTTTCTAGCATGAGAAAATGGGGCAGTAATGAATATGCATTGTGATGAACTGTGAACAACATTGCAAAGTTGAGCTCTACACTAGAGCTTGGAAGGAAACGAATAAAGGCGGTGTCAATCAGAAAGGGGATATGTCTCCATCGTCGCAAAATAACTAGAAGTAGCTGCAAATATGGTTAAAGCATATTTTACTGGACAAACAAAAGAGCTCCTCAAACATAATGGGGTGGGTTGCAACATTACAGAAACTCAATGTTTTAAAGCTATCTCCAGTCAAACACCATATAACAAGAAATTGAAATTATAAACACAATGTTCCATGTAACAGCAAGGAATACAAAAACAATAAACACGAATTTCATCTGCATACCCCATGCAACGGTGCACTCCTCGCTGGTCGCACTAGCTTGATTAGCCTGACACTCAATGCCTATTTACAACCATCGCCACATTTAACCCAAAAATCGGAAAAGAAACGTCAAGAATTGCCGAAGCAATTAAAAGAAGAAAAAAATAACACTCACATAGATCCATGATGTGGTTCCTGCAGATAGCACAGTTATCAACAACAATATCTGCACCGAGTTACAGAAAAAAAGATCAAGAATCGAGGATCATTGCTAGCGAAATAGAATTAGGGCTTCAAATGCATTCGATCGTAGTACCCCAAGCCCATAGAGCGACAGCGTTCCACTTCTTAACCTCGAATCGCTTCTGTTTCTTGGAAGATAACGTCTTGGTGTCCGAAGGTCCGGCGAACGATGATTCTTCGTCAGCTGGAAGCTCATTCAGGTCGGGATTCAACAGCGATGCCATCCGAAAAGAGCGAATTTGGGGACTTTGAACTTCTTCGAAATTGTTGATTGTTTTTACACTTCGTTTCCTTTGTGGAAATATTGGACGATTTTTTGTTTTATATATTACAAACGACGTCGTTTCATTGGGCTCTGATTTTGAAATTTGGGCCTAAGCCCAGAAAATGAATAAAGCTCATATATCTAGTGGTTATTTTGATATTTTATCCTAAAGGGACCTAATTAATCATCTACACTCCTATCCGAATTCTATGAAGATCAAACAATCTAGTAAAAGAATGGAAATTTTACTATTATTGTTGTTTTTACTTTTTGTTATTAAGGCAATATCTTTATATGGCTGGATTTCCCAAAGACCTTAGAACCAATTATTATGCATCCTCTATAAGCGGTTATATAGGTGCACTGAACTTCATAATGTTTTTCACTAAATGAGCTTCTCTACAAATGAAAGGGACACAAACAACACATGCATGTCTATTCTAATTTAGGGAAATAAAAAATTGAAATAGATCGGAGATATTATACTTCCATTATATATCGAGATACAATACAAATTCCACGCACCGACGATTTCGAATGAATATACATTATTTAATTTCAATCCAAAATAAATAAACAAATCATTAAAAAGTCACCGTTCTTAATTGTTTCTTCTTCCACATGTGACCAACCCACAACCCTTCATCTCAAAGAGAGTAGTAGCTGACAATTGCGACTTTCTGCGAACACCAATCGAAATCATAAATCAGCTCATAACTCGACGAATTTTTTGCCAATCGATTTCGCAGATTGCGCACTTTTTTTTTTTTTTACGTAATCTCTGTGATGTTTGTTATGAGAAATGGGGCACCACCATAACAGCCATCACCACCAGCACGCCGGCGTCGAAGATGGCGTCTCCTCCGGCGTGTCACAGCGCGTCAACAGCCCTAGATTCTCGGGCCCGATGACTCGCCGAGCTCAATCGTTCAAGAGAAACGGCGGCAGCGGCACCAATAACAGCAGCAAAAGCAGCAATTCTTCTCACAATTCCACTACTCAGAACCGCGGTTTCAGCCACGAGATTGATCTCCCTCTTAACTCCCCCAGATCTGAAACCCAGGCGGCCGCCGACGGGCATGAGGTTTTGAGATCGGCCCATGTTAGCAGCTTGGTCCAGAGGGCTCATTTGAGGAGGAAGATTGCGTCCTTGAGTGTGGACTACTTGGGATTGGAGCTCAAAGAGAGGAAGAGGTTGGGTCAGTGGATGTTCTTCGTGTTCTGTGGGGTGTGCGTGTTTTTGGGCGTTCTCAAGATCTGTGCTAATGGTTGGTTTGGATCTGCGATCGATAATCCAATTGGCGGCCATCAGGTGAGTGAGTCGATTATTGTGTTCACTGTGCTTGTAGGCTGTTTTCGAATCTGCTTCTTCTTCTGTTTTCTGCACTAGTATGTATGCTTAAATGCGTATTGATAGTTCAGAAACTCACTTATGCTCTACAGTTTATTTGTTTATATCTGTTTTTTTGCTCATGTTTGGTGGCTTAGATAGTGCTGTGGATGGGAAACTTGATCAATATCAATGAACTCAATTAGTTAGCCCTAGCCGAAAAGTTCTCTTGCAATATATACATCGAAGTCTTACATTCTACATTGTCTATTAACCAGGAGATTTATGAGTCTGGGATTCGTCTCCTAGATCAATATGATCAAAGATCTCGTGCCTTTGGGCACATAGATGAAACAGATGCTGATGGGAGCGGAAAAATCGACGTAGAAAGAACCCTAAAGATAAATGCCCCAGGCGTGCCTGATCTTCATGATAATGTTTCTGATGAGAGTTTTAAGGTTTGTTAGGCTTTGTCTCTTAAACTAAATGTGAATATACAATGTTTTCATTCATTCATTTGATTGAATCTTTATTCTCAGCGGTCAGGGATATGGGCCGATCCTGATAGTGAGAATTTCACTCAGTGCATCGATCGGCCAAAAAGCAAGAAAAGTGAGTTCCCTTTGCATGCTTTGCTTTAATGACTGTTTCTTTGTTTAATTTACGTCGTGTTTATTGATTCCCTTCTTTGTTTCTCTCAGAGCTGGACTTGACGACGAACGGTTACCTTCTGACAAATGCAAACGGCGGCCTAAATCAGATGAGATTTGGGGTCTGTAATTCGATGATTTGAGTACCTCTTATGAAAGATTTATGTATGATTTTAAAGTCCGATAAACCGATCATTTTAGAGTGCAGATCTGTGATATGGTTGCTGTTGCTAAAATTATGAAGGCTACCCTCGTTCTTCCTTCCCTTGATCACACTTCGTATTGGGCTGATGAGAGGTAATTATTTACTTCCACTTTCTTGTTTTTATAATCTTACGTTTTCCTTGGCATGTTTAACTCTAACTCGGCCGTTGCTTGCAGTGGTTTCAAAGATCTTTTCGATTGGAAATACTTCATCGAATCACTGCAAGACGACGTTCAAATAATCGACGAATTGCCGCCCGAATACGCCGGCGTTGAACCCTTCTCAAAGACGCCCATATCTTGGTCTAAGGTACACATCTTATTTCAGTAAATTGCTCTCATATCTTAAAAGCTATTAAACGGCTATGGTTGAATCAGGTCAGTTACTACAGAGAAGAAGTGCTTCCGCATCTAAACCAGCACAAAGTAATGTACTTCACGCACACAGATTCTCGACTGGCCAACAATGGAATCCCACCTTCGATTCAAAAACTGAGATGCCGCGTAAATTACAGAGCGTTGAAATACTCTGCGCCCATCGAAGAACTCGGCAGAACTTTAGTATCAAGAATGCGAAACGGTGGAAACCCTTACCTTGCGCTTCATCTAAGGTTCTCCGCCCAGTCCCTCTTCGAAGCTTACGTTCTCTTTTCTTTTTTGGACGAAATTCAAGAAATAAATATACCCTTTTGATTTAAGTTCATTTTTTTTTTTTATACAGGTACGAAAAGGACATGCTCGCCTTCACAGGTTGCAGCCATAACCTTACCACCAAAGAAGACGAAGAGCTTCGTCAGATGAGGTACGAAGTCAGCCATTGGAAGGAGAAAGAGATCGATGGCAACGAAAGGAGGAAACTCGGTGGCTGCCCATTGACTCCAAGGGAGACAGCTTTATTACTAAAAGGGCTGGGTTTTCCTTCGAATACTAGGATTTACTTAGTTGCTGGCGAAGCTTACGGTAATAGAAGCATGCAATACCTCACCGAGAATTTCCCCAATATCTTCTCACACTCGACCATCGCCACCGAGGAAGAATTAGACCCATTCAGGAATCACCAAAACATGCTCGCTGGCTTGGATTATGCAGTTGCTTTGGAGAGCGATGTTTTTGTCTACACTTACGATGGAAACATGGCTAAAGCTGTTCAAGGCCACCGTCGATTTGAGGGCTTCAAGAAAACTATTAATCCCGACAGGTATATGAATAGATTTTTTCCTGCAAAAATACTCCCTTCGCCTTTTTTTTTTGCAGAAAATACGTAATGCGTTATATTTAAATCCAGGATGAACTTGGTGAAGTACACTGATCAGCTCGACGAGGGGAAGATTACTTGGAAGAAGTTCAGCTCCAAGGTGAAGAAGCTTCACAAGGATCGTATTGGAGGTCCGTACATGAGAGAAGTCGGCGAATTCCCTAAGCTTGAAGAGAGTTTCTATGCGAATCCTTTTCCAGGATGTATATGTGAGAAAAACCCCGAAGATAAAAGCTCGAATTAGCTGTTCTATGGAACTCAAATTCTTGACTAACCACCGAAGGGCATGGAGCAGTAAAATGGTCTTCGATAAAAGCTCAGTTGAGAGAGAAGAGAATCTGAAGTTTAAACCTTCTGCAGAAACCTGCCCGAGTTTGCGAAAGATTTAAGGTTTCTAGTTCGAAGAACATATTACATTCTTTTTCTTAGCGTAACCGTAAATTGGGCAGTTGATGCACCGTCCTTATACTGGAGAAGGTAAACAACGAAAACATCGTAAGAAATCGATTGCATATTCTGAATTGTAGTTCGACCGAATATATGATTTTGTAACAAAGCAGAGATTTTTCAGTTCAAGCTTCAGCAATCGTCTTCTTCGCTATATCTATATCGGATGTTTTTTCTTTCACTTTTTTCTATTAACAGAGAATCATAGGTAAGAAAGGCCCAAAGCTAAGAGCTCAGCCCAATGGATTTGTATTTCAAGCCCAATTAATATTATAATAAATACTCGATCTTTGTTCTTATCGATTTGGCGTTTTGGAACTTCGGTGAGGTGGTGCGTGAGACGTTTTCTGTCGATTTCTTCTTACCTAAGATTTGATCCGTCACTCTCACTTCTCAATCTCGCAGCTTTTCTTTGTATCCTTTTTTTTTTGTCGGGATCGGATCGATAAGCTTCTAACTTGTTGCTGCTTGAATTGATTTCAGCTGTTGTTGTGAGATAGCTGTGGTTTTGATCTGCCTTTTCAGCTAGTGACTAGTGAGTGCCCCTATTCAGCGATGAATTCTAGAAGGTTCGTGCTCCCACTTCATTTGATTTTGAATTTATCAACGCCGATTCTGTTGGTCCATAGAACAAAATATGGAAATTAACAATTGGGTTGCTCGAGTCTTGCATGTGGGTTTACAATGACCTAATTGATTACCCTTGTCGCGGTTTTGTATTTGTTTCGTACTGATTTTAGCGGATCGATTCTTCAATCACTAACTACCTCATTTTAGGATGATTTGTATCTTGGTTGCAATTGGGTTTAGAATTTAGATCCTTGAATTGGGGATTGCAGTGAGGGATTTAGCTTTCCTTCCATGTTACGTTTATAAACCCTATGTTTGTTTCTGGGAAAGGTTGAAAATTGACCTAATTTGATTCGCGGATGGGCTATTAGTATCTTGTATGTATTCTTTTCAGTATGTTTGCTATTGTTTCGTGTTTGTACCTTTATGTCGATCGTTTATTCCAGGGAGCGTAACACTAGAACTGCTCTTTTCGATGGTATCGAAGAAGGAGGTATAAGGGCTTCATCATCTTACTCCTCGCATGAGATCTCCGAGCAAGAGAATGAGAGATCACTCGATGAACTTCACGACCGAGTTAATTTGCTGAAGAGAGTGAGTTTCTTTGTTGTCTTTACATTTAGAAATGTACGACTTTATTCCACGGGTCCTAATACTTTTTAGCCTGAACAGTTGTCTGGTGATATAAACGAGGAAGTCGAAACTCATAACCGTATGCTTGACAGAATGGTAACGTTGTAGTTTTATATCTATGATAAAATGCATCTAGCTTTTGCCACCAAGCATGTTACTTGAAAAAAAAAATTGCCTCTAATTCTAACATTTTTCGTCGTAGGGCAATGACATGGATGCTTCCAGGGGAGTTTTATCTGGGACAATGGATAAGTTTAAGATGGTATCTTGTCTCGACTCAAAGCTCACTTATATTCTGTTTCTCTTTCGAATTATTTTCACGGGCTTCGATGAATTTGTAATTCAATGTTTCTTCAGGTGTTCGAGACCAAGTCGAACCGCAGAATGTTCACATTGGTAGCATCTTTTGTGGTGCTTTTTCTTGTTATTTACTACCTTACTAGGTGAATGATTAGTATATGTGATGGACGAGTTTGTGCATGGATGGATGTTATGATAAATTGAGAATGCTCTCTATTAGTGGGGTGGGCTGATGATGATATATGATGATGATACTATTTACTTGTGATCAGAAAGCTTAAGCCCCATATGTGTGTTTGTGTCTGTTTTGGAGACTTTGAAATTTTTTTCTTTCACGAAGAAGCTAAGCAAAGAAATCTTTTGATTCAAATTAGTTAGGTGAAAATATTTATATCACTTGATAATCTGATTGAAGAATTTGTAATAAATCTCACGTGCTTCACAGCTGTCGTAAAGCTTTAAAAAACATATTTTTCATCAGGTAATCAGAAAATGATCTCATCAAGTGCATATTTTTTTTTAATCCCTCAATTACGAGATATATAATCCATGGTATTTGGACAGTCTCTGCCTGAGACTCTCTCTCCCTCTCTCTCTCTCTCTCTCTCTCTCTCTCTCTCCCCGATATATAGCCGATAATACAATCGAGGATCATCACTCTATCTTTTATGATATATATTGCCACGAGTTCTTTAAGGTACGTAATAATTCATATATTCTATACGTTAATAATATGATGAGTTATGAGCAAAATCGTTTTCTATGCCAAGAGTGTTCTATCTTTCCAAGAATTTTATGAACTCATCTTCTCCATTCTGCGTTTGTGACAGCGAGTGTGTGTATGTGTGTGAGCATATGTTCTTTTTACTTTTTTTTAGTTAAATTTCCATTTGATATGTTTTTCTCTGACGTTCCTGGCTGGGCTGGGCAAACAGTATGAGCTTTAAGGTCTTCGCTTGTTTGTTTTTCCATTTTAAGGAATTTCAGTTCTTCTTAATAGTTAAGTTATGCCCCTCCGTAAATTGCAGATCTTTTCCAATATGCATACCATTTCAAACATTTTGATTCAATACGTCCTATTTTTCTCTTTATATTATTATTTACACCGATTTATTATTATCATATATAGTTATGTAATACTTTTTTGCTTATTTCCAAAGCTACTACTGCAAATTCTTAAACTACCATCTATTTTATTGAATCTCTAGTGCCGTGTCGGAGATTACTATAGTTTTTTTTTCTGAAAAATTCCCAGCTGAAATTCTATATTTTATGACATCTCAATCACAAAGCTTAGCATCAGTTGGTAGTGCTTATACCAATGTTCGTACTTTACGACGTCGTTTCTTGTTCAATCATAGTCCATAGCTTTTGTCCCTTTTGCCAAGATTCATAAACCTTATCACGTTTTTGTCTGGGCCTTCTTGTTTATACACATACATGCACGGAGATGAGAAAACTATATGTAATAATGATTCTTTCATAAACTATTGTTAAATTATATGTATAAATAGACATATATTCCTATGAAGGAAAAAAAAAAGACGGCAGACATGGAAGGTGAGCCATATATAGATATTGGTGGAAAGATGGCAGAGAGGTTCCATAGGAGATCAGTTGAAGTTGAGAACATTCTAGATAAGAACAAGATTCTTATAAAGGAGATAAACCATAATCAAGAATCCAAAGTCCCTTACAACCTAAGGAGAAACGTGGGATTGATCAGAGAACTGAACAATAATATAAGCAAAGTTGTTGATCTCTACGCTGGTCTGTCGAAATCCATGGAGGAAGAAAACGATTCTTCTTCTTCTCAGAGAGATTCAACTGCTACTGCTTCTTATTACATGTCTTCTGCTGGCCATAAGAGGAAGAAATAATAATAATAATAATAATAATAATAATAATAATAATAAAATAAATAATTCTTTTAGCTTATGTTGTTGCCATGGATGGATGATTGAATGCCGTCGTTATGCTGTAAATGGCTGCCTATCTTTGTAATGATTTCATGAAAGGCCACTTTTCGGATTCTTGTTTTTTGCTTTTATCGCTGTTTTGTCAAAAAGGTTGATTTTTTTATTTGTTTTTATTATTTTGCTGCCGATCACTGATTTCTGGGACTTGTAAGAAGAAGACAAAAAGTTAGAAAATTGAACTAATTATCTGCAAAGATGCTCGGAGAGTTAAAGCAGCTTTAGATAAGATAATCTTTTGTTTTCTTTCAGTTTCCCATCGAAACCCAGACCACTACAACAGAATCTCAAATAATGTAACGAATAAAGTTTAAGTAGAGTGTTTCTATGTGCGCTTAGATTAGAATAAAAAATGATGTTTAGGGATGTATGTATAATAAATAAAACATGTTAAAGTAACATGAAAAAAATTAAAGTAACTAAATAAAAAATAAAGGGATCAAATTGTATGACAGACCAAATTGGCCGTTAATAGAAGATAATTAAGGTGTTTTTCTTATGATGGTATCAATTAACATAATAATAATAGTTTAATCTTTTGTTCAGTTCTATTCTAATATTAAGGGGTGTATTCTTGCACCGTTGTACGAGGCTTCAAACCCATCACTTATATTTTTAGGTGAAATTGAGACATTTTCACTTGGTTTGGAGAATTAGTCTCATACTTAGAATAATTGGCGTCATTTAATAACCGATTGAGTGAGGATATTTTCATATTCATAACCCTAAGAAACATGACAAATGGGGCTAATTGGAACTTCAACATGGCTTATCTCTTCCCTATCTTTATCTCTACTTAGGTTATCCTGTCATTTTATATTTTGATGTTACTGTCCACTATTATCTTCTATATTGCATATATATCTCAAACTTCTGCAAGTAGCTACTTAAGTTAGTGATCAGTGCCTCCTAAAGGGGCCCAATTATCTTTTTGCTTTATTGTGCATAAATATTTCACAATTAATGTATTGAAATGACAGCAAAATTTCATCGGTTCGCATTACATGGGGAGATGCATGTATGATAGCTCTAAGCCCTTATTTGGCTTTGGGTAATCATTTCATTACACCCTTTGTTTCTTACCGTAACAGACAAATCATCTTTCTATTATTGTATTTATAAAGTGACTCTCGTCACCAGCCCCATCATTATAGTCTATAGCTTCTATATATATATATATATATATATATATATTTTATTTTTTCAATCCCATGGAATTTCTCTCATAGACTAGAAGATATATGTATATATATAGTGGGCCGAAAGTCAAACCAACCCATTAGATCATGAGATCTCTTGCTCGTTGGAACGGGTTGGGTTCGATCCGACACATTTAAATAAGATTCGATTCGTTCAGCCTTATATTAAATGGAAAGGACATATACCAACTTGGTGGTCAAACTGTTGATTGACTATTCAACTTCGAGCATTAGATATTTTATTTTGTTTTTAGCCATCGCCAGCTAATACTATCAAGATCTCTCTCCCTCTCTCTTTCTTTCTCGCTCTCTCTCTCTCATAAAAAAGGGCCCATCTTGCACCAAACTATAATTTGGTTTTCTGTATTTAGAGTTGCATAGCCTCATTTATTGTTCTTGAATGATGCTCTTAATTAAGAGTAGTACCATGATTTTCACAGGCTCTTCCTCGTGACATTGTTTTCAAGATTTCCTTACAACACTAAGCGTAGCGCGTACCATTTTTCTAATGCTATTTTGCAATGAAATCAAAGATAGCCGTTGATAATAGTTGCAAGCATATTTTTAAGTCGGTCCTCTAAGAATTAATACAATAGGCGAGGACGAATCAACACTCTAATTATACCCTCTATATAACTATTATTTAATGTTTGGACAAACAACTTGTAAGTTCCAATTTTTACTACACTAGCAAGTAAGAAAACTGCCGTAGGGATTAGAAATATAATAGCAACTTGCCCAAAATTTTCTTTCACATCAACATCTTCTCCTTGGCTGCCTGATAAAACAATAGTTCGACAACTTGGAAGTATATCTTATATAATTTAACCATGGAAGATATAGATGCCTTGTCTTCATCCTACTTTTCGTCCTTAATTTACCCATACTACTATTATATCATTATCGTATATATATATACACACACTTCTACTTCAAAGAACCCACAGTCCCACACACACAGTTTGTTTTTTTCTAAAAAAAACAATTAAACTTTAAAATTTCGATACTCAACTTCACAACCACGCCTTCAATATCTTAACCCTACTAGCCTAGCGTAGCACTACTATGCTAAAAGCAGTTTGCAAATCCTAAAAGCCTATTACATACGATTTGAATCTATCCCCTCTTAACCAAACTGAGAGAGAGAGAAATTCCATGGAGAACAGTCTAAGCCCGCAACATTCGATCATTCATTCACCGATGCCGCCGCCGCCGCCTTCCAACCTTCACATGTTATACTACGGCCTGGCGGTGGTGGGAACCGCCGCCGCGCTTCTCGTCCTCTACAACCTCGTCGTCGTCAAGCTATGCTCGGAGCAAATCGTCGATCCAAGGCTGAGCACTATGCATCAGCTCGCAAAGTCGAGTTGGAAGCACAGCTTTAAGTGCCCCATTCCCAGCTTCAAGTACAAGAAAGAAAAGGCCAACAACGCGCCGCCGTCGTCCGCCGCCGACGAAGATCAGTGCGTCGTTTGCCTGTCGGCGTTCGAAGAAGGGGAAGAACTTCGTAGGCTGCCGAAGTGCAGCCATTCTTTCCACGCTCAGTGTATCGATATGTGGCTCTATTCCCATCTCGACTGTCCGCTCTGCCGTTCGCCGGTTTTCGAGAAGCCCGGCGAGTTGGACCGGCCGGTTCAGCCTCGCCTTGACAACAACGTATTAGGCCCATTGGCTTTCGTGTAGTAGTAGTAGTAGAGTAGTACTTCGAAAAGGATGGCGATTTAATTTCCTTTTTTTAATTATCTTCGCTTGTTAGTATTAGTAACTGTTTTATGCATGTGAAGTCAAATCAGCGATAGTTGAAATGAACAACACTTCAAATCATGTGATTACACAGATTTTCTTCAAGCATTTTATATGCAATTAGATTTGCTAATAAAAACAACCACACAAGTTAATTTATTTCACAACTCAAGCTGTTATAATATCAAACCACGATCAGCGGTACACTTTCTCACAAGAAATATAACCTTATCTTATACATTCATTTCATTACATTAAGTAAATATGATATCCTTACATCTTTCTCAAGTTGTCCAACCTTGCCTGAAGGTCACTGTCAATGCCACCATCGTCGTGCTCGGCCTGTGGGACCTTAGCGCTCGAAGCCGAGGCAGTTACAGCCGCCGAAGGTGCATTCACAAGCTGTAATAAGCCACACACAACAAAAAAAAACCCACAAAAATTTAAAGAGGAAAAAAAAGAAGTTCGGTACTTACTACTACTTGGGGAGAAAACGGTACCTCAGAATTGATGTCAATGCCAATCTCATCAAGAACCTGATTCACCAGCTCTTCGGTCTCTTCTTCTTCTTCGTCTCCTTCGAGGGCATCGTCGATGGCGTCAGCCATTACCTCGCTGGTCAGTTCCATCTTCTCGTTCTGCCTTTCGAATTCTTGCATGATCTTCTGCAGCGAAGGGAGGTTCATCTGCCTATTCATCTGCCCCATGGCTTTGGTCACGCCTTTCATTGCTTCTCCCATCGCTTGCGTTGATTTGAGCGTCTGGCGATCAGTGATTCTTGCAATTATCAGCCTTGGATGGAACTTAATGCCCATATCGAGGAATATCAAACTGTACATAATAAAGAAGCCTTAGAAACTAATATCTGACCTGGATTCTGAGAGAAACACCTTGGAGCTGAGACTTGAGCTTGTAGAACTTTTCAATCTGATGCCGAGTTCTGATAAGATCCTTGGCCATGACCTTCACTGCTCCCTGTAATTAACAAACGGCGTAGTCATTATCACAATCAATAGGCAGTAAAAGCTATGGAAAACTAGCAACTGAATATGTTTATGAGTGGCTATACCATCTGGCCCTGCTTGGCACTCTTTTTTATCTCTGCGATGAGTTTCTTCTCTTGTGTTTGTAAACCCTGCCTCTCCCTCTCGATTTCCCGGATGGATTTATCGAGCATTCTTTTGTTCTCCCGCAGAAGCTCTGTAAGAAGGTGATCATAGGATATGACGAAGGATTAACAAGTAGCTCAGTTCCCAAACAGGTGCACGAACAATTGCCATCAGCCATGGATCCACAAATAGCAGAACAGACAAAGTGTTAAAACAACAGATCCTGGATGTAACGAGTTTATTATCTGAATCCTTGCAAAATTGTTATTGCTCAAAATCATTCCAATCGAAGTAAATCCATAAAATTTACCTCCTAAAGCCAACCAAAACTCAACTAAACCAAACAAATAACACGGATTCAGCCCAAATCAACCCCTCCAAAATTGCCGATGCGATCAAGTCTATTAGCAGCTAGCAATAAAGCTGACCAATGAAACGCATAGGATAACACGGAAAGATCGGAAGAAAATTGAACCTGCAGGGGTTTTTCTCTTCCCGAAAAGGAAACTCATGGTGATAGAATGATTGACTGCCAAATTCCAGCTAAATTGCTACACAGCAATACTTCCCTCTTTCCCTCTTCCTCGCCTTCTCTCCGATCAACGCAACTCAACTATTCTGCAGCGCGATGAATCCTAAGGAAAAACGAGAATTCTCGCGCAAGCAATTAACTCGGTGAATATTATTCCGGGAAATCAACGCGTAGAAGATTTCTTTGTTTCTCGTTCGTTAGCTTTTTGATTGATGCCTTGATCGATCCGACGGTTCAAAATTGTCCCACGTGGCAGAGATCGAAGCTCGTTTGACTCTTGTTAGTGGGCTGGGCCTATTTTAATTGCTGGATAACTTTATGCGGGTAATTTTAAGTTTAATGTTAAAACTTTAATTTAATTTGCTTTGGTTATAAAAGTCGGGGATTGCATGTGCGTTAAAATGCCCACGTTTTGACTTATGAGTAACCTAATGGGACCCTTCTTCTTCGTCCACCTCTCAATTTTCAAATCATGTCATCTTTATGATGGTATCTTTTGTTATTTAATACCCATTTATCCTTGCTTTATACATTTAACGAATTTTACAATAATGATTTCTTTGATTTCCTTCTTGCCGACAACATATTCTGAAAGACAATTACAATTTTTGAGGAAGTTTCTCATGGCTAGTAAGGTGAAAGCAATTTAAACCTCACATTATCATAACATAAGCTATGCTTGGACACATGAATTAGGAATTGAATGAACATTGATGATAATATTATAATGAGGTGAGAGAATAAATACTGAATAGAAAAATGAATTCAAATCTTCCTATTACACAGACACCATCATGCATGCAAATTTGGCTTTCTTGCACTTCACTCGCATCTTTGACATGATATCTATCGTGCAAGAATCATATTATCTTCAACCCAAAGGAAATGAAAATCCTAATTATATAACTAACCATCATTGCAATTTTAATCTCACCCAAGCTAACAAGACAACATCTTTAGAAGCAACAAGTAAGCAATTGAGAGTTTCCTCTTATTACACACAAAGTAACAAACACGTTATTGTTGCGTTAAAAAGACGGCATTTTTTTTTTTTGTAATCATGGAAACAAAATGTGTCGGAATTCATAATGCCGTAGGAACCAAACACAAACGACATCGTTCAATGTAACACTAATAACCCATATCATAATCACGAACATAATTAACTAGAGATTAACAACTAGAAGTTCGAGTTCATCATCTTCTCGAGGCTAGTAGTTTCGTACAGAGGCAATTCTTCGTCGTCATCACACACTGCTAAGCCAATATCAAGCTCGAAAAGATCAGAACTGCAGCAGCTTTCGTCATCCACGTCTCTCTGTGATGATCTTCGCATCACGGTCTTCGCCTGGTGATGAATTTGGAAGCCATGGATGCTTTTCTTGATAAACTGATCACTCCTTATAAAACGATACTCACCATGCCCTTTACCTGTTTGTGAATATTCCTCGTCGACAACGACGTTGACTGGACAGAACCTGACAGATCTCTTCGATTTATTACTGCAGTTCGAAAGGCGGGTTTTTGCTCAGGCAAGAAGATCTCGAGGAGGAGCACGACTTTGATTTTCTAATGGCGCTGCAATCTTGATCTTCTGCTTCTTCCATTACAACGTGGGCTTTCTTAGTCGAATTCTTGGGGCTGAAAATGGAGTTGAAAAAAGCTGCTAACTTTCCGCCCGGCGAAGTGGGCTCTCTCACCTTCTTCAAGTCTCCGTAGATCTTCATCGCTCTTGATTTCGTCTTACCGAATAACCTTCCTTCGTCGTTCTTGGAAATCAATGGCGGCGGCCTTGGAGTGGATTTAGAAGCCCTCGAAGATTCTGTTTCTGAAGAAGAAGAGAAGAAGATGGAATCCGTTGATGAAGAGCCATCTGAGCTTGAAGAAGCTGGAAACTGCCTCCTGCTCGGCGTCCTTCTGTGATTTTCCATCCATTTCTCCACCATGATCGCCCGGCGTAAGCTTTCTACTCCTTCATCGGCGTCGTCCCTTCGACGGTGGACCGTCGGCGGCGGCGGCGGCTCGTCGTCGGTGGAATGGTAGATTGCGTCGAGTAGGGACGATGAGAAAGAAGGCATCTTTGCGTCGTTCTCCTAATTCAACGCATAGATAGAGTAAGAAACTTAACTAAGCAGATTTATTTTCCCATATTTCCTATTTTGATTCCGTATCTCCTTCCTTTCCCTGTTTGATCGATTTTATATTGGAGAGGAAAAAGCCAAATGCCACGGCTTTGATAATGGGCTCAATTATTTATGATATATATTATATAGGGAGAGCATAGAGTAGAGAGTACTATATAGTCCATACTGTGTTATGACATACAAAGGTACTGATTTATATACACGTGAGACATAGCTTTACAAGAGAAAAAAGTGGATTATAATAGCAGACGCATGCGCATGTGGGAAAATGCTACGTTACTATATTTGATTCTTGGGTATATTTTGGCATTTGGGGGGAGTGACCAACAATAACTCTTTGGATTGATAAACTAGACATTATTATACTATTGCCTCACACATTTCATAATTCGGCCAAACATAGACACAAGATATTTCTATCTTCAATGAGCTATACATAAAATGATGATTAATCACTAATTATATAGCCATAATTGGCACTTACTATACCTAAGCAACGTATTTGACGAGTCACGAATTAGTTCACACTCACAGTATGTTAAATTGAAGCATGGAGTAGCAAAATAGACCTATAATATATCGGAAATTAAAAGCCCGACATGACAATACAATAGCAATTACTAAAAGGTGTTTTTCCGACAACATTCTTGGTAAGTCTGGACCTTTTGGACTTGTATAAAGGGTGGTTCCCATTTTGTTTCATCTTCATTTTCTCATCGTGGCGCTTTTCATGATGAAATTGTTAATTATTATGTACAGCTTTGATAATTTGAAATTTTCAAAGAGAACGAGGCCATGGATTGTTTGCATTTTGTCATCCCGTAAGTGCATTCTGTTAGGAAAAGGTATGAATGTAATTAATACTAAGAGGTATATTTGAAAGGGTGTACTAATTAAGCAAAAGGTTCTTTAATTAAAGATGTATATTTTCATGAATAGACACATGCAAAGGGATACTTCTCTTGATATTGAAAACCTAAACCTATAAATACCCCACATGAGTTATCATTCAAAAGCATTAAAAATTCTCTACATTTCATACATATCACTTGTGTTCTTGTTAGTCCCAAAGCAAGAGTATTTGTTCGTCGAAGTTTGGCGTATTTGAGATACCGCTATATTCCAAACGTAAGTCGTTGTATCTCGGAGGCGTTTACCGTAAACCGTGGGTATTAGCGGGGTAATTTCGTCTTCAAGAGAGCGTGTATCACGTGCCTCGACTTGTGATTTGTTCACACCATTACCGCTGAAATTTATATTTGCTGCTTCGCTCGAAGATAAAGGCGCTAACCAACGGAGATCCAACATTTGAAGACGAAATCATATTATTCTTATTGTTGGAGACAAGCCGCTCCTCGTTTCAAGTGAAGACGAGACCGTGTGCGAAGGAAGCAAGTCATATAAATATTTGAAGATATATTAAGATGGCAACCGACGATAATCAGAATGTGATGCCGTCTACCGCCCACATCGTTCCCATGGTAACAGCCGCTCCCATGCATGGCGAACGACCGCCGAAATTCAGCGGCGCCGACTTCAAAAGGTGGCAACAAAAAATGCTATTTTACCTCACGACTCTCTCTCTTTCTCGATTTCTTTCGGAGGACCCGATGACCGTCCCCGAATGTGAGACCGACGCTCAAAAGCGTGCGGCCTCGGATGCATGGCATCATAGTGATTTCTTGTGTAGAAATTACATTTTAAACGGACTAGACGATTCCCTTTACAATGTCTATAGTCCGATTGAAACGGCAAAGGAATTATGGAATTCCTTGGAGATAAAGTACAAATCGGAAGATGCCGGGATTAAGAAATTTCTCGTTGGCAAATTCCTGAAGTATGTAATGGTCGACACCAAATCGGTGGTGAGTCAAGTGCAAGAAATTCAGATTATTCTTCACGACTTGTCGGCAGAAAAATTAATCGTGAACGAGGCTTTCCAAGTGGCTGCAATAATTGAAAAGTTGCCGCCTATGTGGAAAGACTTCAAGAACTATCTTATGCATAAACGTAAGGAAATGCGACTCGAAGATTTGATAGTTCGACTCCGGATTGAGGAAGACAACCGAAAATCCGAAGCAAAGGCGAAGCGAAGCGAGTTCGAGGCTAAGGCAAATTTGGCCGAGCCAAGCTTCAACAAAAAGCGCAAGCAACCCACGGGTGGAAAGTCCACGGGTGGTAAGCAACCCCAAGCAAGCTTCAAGAAGTTTAAAGGAAGCTGCTATAATTGTGGTAAATCTGGGCATCTTGCAAAAGACTGCCGTCTCCCAAAGAAAGTTAGAGAAAGCGCTCATATGGTCGAGAACAAATCAATTCACAATGATTTATCAGAACAAGACCTCACCGCCGTGATCCAAGAAGTTAATTTGGTTGATAATCCACGAGAATGGTGGATCGATACGGGAGCAACTCGGCACATTTGCGCCGATAAAAATATGTTTTCGTCCTACACCCCGACTGACGGAAGGAAGCTATTCATGGGAAACTCTTCGACATCTGACGTCGTGGGGACGGGCAAGGTGGTGCTAAAAATGACATCGGG
The DNA here is from genome assembly GCA_027422505.1 of Craterostigma plantagineum. NCBI lineage: Eukaryota > Viridiplantae > Streptophyta > Magnoliopsida > Lamiales > Linderniaceae > Craterostigma > Craterostigma plantagineum. The sequence continues at coordinate 23,509 of JAPQWV010000029.1, forward strand.
CAAAGAATTAACGCTAACGGACGTGCTGCATGTCCCAGACATCCGGAAGAATTTGGTGTCAGGCGCTCTTTTGAGCAAAGCCGGCTTTAGATTAGTCTTTGAATCTGATAAGTTTGCTTCGACTAAGAATGGTATCTTCTTAGCTAAAGGGTACCTAAATGAGGGCCTTTTAAGATGAATGTGATGAATGTAATCCGCCAAGAGGCGAAGAATAAAGAAAGTATTTCTTATTTGTTGGAGTGTTCTAATCTGTGGCATGATAGACTTGGACACGTAAACTTTAACACAATTAAAAGATTGGTGAATCTAGATTTGATACCAAAAGTTAAAATCGATTCTCATAACAAGTGCGAAACTTGTGTTGAAGCAAAAATGGTAAAAGCACCGTTTAAGCCAGTTGCTAGAAGCACGAATCCACTCGAATTAATTCACACCGATATTTGTGATTTAAAGTTTGTGCAAACTCGAGGTGGAATGAAATATTTTATAACATTTATTGATGATTGCACAAGGTATTGCTATGTCTACCTACTAAAGAGTAAAGACGAAGCTTTAGATGCTTTTAAGAAGTATAAAGCAGAGGTCGAGAATCAACTCACTCGAAAAATTAAGGCGATTAGAAACGATCGCGGAGGCGAGTATGTGGCCCCGTTTGACGAAATATGCAAAGAGTCTGGTATTATTCATCAAAAAACGGCGCCGTACTCACCTCAATCTAACGGAATAGCTGAAAGAAAGAATCGAACTCTAAAGGAGATGATGAATGCGCTTTTAGTAAGCTCGGGTCTACCCCAAAATTTGTGGGGGGAAGCGATTCTTTCAGCAAATTATATACTTAATAAAATACCCCATAAAAGTCGGGACGAAACGCCATATGAACTATGGAAGGGACACAGGCCTACCTATAAATACTTAAAAGTGTGGGGGTGTTTGGCAAAAGTCGAAATACCGAAGCCGAAACAGGTCAAGATAGGACCTAAAACTATTGATTGCATATTCATCGGTTATGCTAATAATAGCAGTGCTTATCGATTTTTGGTGTATAAATCTGAAAATTCAGATTTTCATAATGGAATGACTATTGAGTCTAGAAATGCGGTGTTCTTTGAGAACGTATTTCCTCTTAAAAATAAGGAAGAAAGAATCTCACGAAAAAGGACAGCTGACGAGGCCGAGCTACCTCATAAAGGTGAGGAAGAACCTAGGCGAAGTAAAAGGACTAAGGTGCCCAAATCCTTTGGTCCTGATTTTACAATTTATATGGCAGAGGATGAACCACGAACTATTCGTGAAGCTTTGGCAAGTCCAGAAGCACCTCTTTGGAAAGAAGCTATCAATAGTGAAATAGAATCCATCATGTTTAATAATACATGGGAGTTAGTTGATCTCCCTCCGGGTTGCAAACCTTTAGGATGCAAGTGGATCCTTAAAAGGAAATATAAGACGGATGGAACTATTGATAAATATAAAGCCCGATTGGTTGTAAAAGGGTTCAAGCAAACAGAAGGATACGATTTCTTTGATACGTATTCTCCGGTGACTAGAATCACGTCTATACGTGTATTAATTGCGATTGCATCCTTGCATGACCTTGAAATTCATCAAATGGACGTGAAAACGGCCTTTCTAAATGGGGACCTCGAGGAAGAAATTTATATGGAACAACCCGAGGGGTTCATTGCACCCGGGAAAGAGGCCAAGGTGTGTCGATTAGTTAAGTCTCTTTATGGACTAAAACAAGCACCTAAACAATGGCATGAGAAGTTTGACAAAACAATGTTATCAAATGGATTTAAAATCAATAAATGTGATAAGTGCGTCTACATTAAAGGTACCGCTGATTCATTTATAATCGTGTGTCTGTACGTAGACGACATGTTGATCCTTGGGAAAAATAATGATTTAATTGCAAATACCAAGAAGATGTTGAAAAAGAATTTCGACATAAAAGATATGGGAAAAGCCGATGTTATCTTAGGAATTAAAATCGCTAGGAACTCGGAAGGAATTGTTTTATCACAATCCCATTACGTTGAAAGTATGTTGAAGAGGTTCAATGCGTTTGACAGACCTCCGGCTAAGACGCCTGTTGATTTAACTCAACACTTGGCTAAGAACAGAGGTGAACCAGTTTCTCAGCTAGAATATTCTCGAATAATTGGGAGCTTGATGTACTTAATGAACTGTACGCGCCCCGATATAGCCTATTCAGTGAGCAAACTAAGTAGGTTCACAAGCAACCCCAGCAACGATCATTGGAGTGCTCTTATTCGTGTACTAGGATACTTAAAGCACACTATGAGCTTGGGAATAACGTATACAAGATATCCCGCAGTGCTTGAGGGGTACTGCGATGCAAATTGGATATCAGATACAAACGACTCAAAGTCGACTAGTGGCTATGTGTTCACTATAGGTGGAGGAGCCGTGTCTTGGAAATCATCTAAGCAAACGTGTATAGCTAGATCCACGATGGAGTCTGAGTTTATAGCTCTAGATAAAGCCGGGGAAGAAGCTGAATGGCTTAGAAATTTCTTAGAAGATATTCCGTGTTGGAATAAACCGGTGCCCGCCGTAATGATACATTGTGACAATCAATCGGCGATCGGAAGGGCACAAAGTAGTTTGTACAACGGTAAGTCTCGACATATACGTCGGAGCCATAATACAATAAGACAATTAATCTCGAATGGGGTTATTTCGGTCGACTATATAAAGTCGAAGGAAAACCTAGCGGATCCGCTTACCAAAGGCATAAATCGAGATCAAATGTACAAACTGGTTAGTGGAATGGGTTTAAAATCCACAACATAAGAATAGTCTTAGCGGTAACCCAACCTTGAGAATCGGAGATCCCGAAACCTTGGTTCAATGGGAAAACTAAGCTTTGACAGTTCAGTGAAACACTTGAAAACTACACTCATTCCAAAGAACCATCAAGTGTGAAATCTGCCTAAGTGGTGAGGTTAAGTCTAGGACTTTTAATGATTCCTATACCTAAGGGTGAAGTAAGGCAGGATACTTTTTATAGGAGAATCACCTTTGTAAGTGAATAAGTAAAATGGCCGCTTATAAACGAACACTTACTAAACCGAGATATGGTCCAAGGCCGAAATGGACACAACGTGAGAACAAGAAATTGTTAGAACTGTCATTGTGTGAGTATTGTTGTCTTGGTGCACACAAATGGCCGGTGAGTTCAAGGCATCGCGCTACTAACCGTACAGTGTATCCGATAATATTTCACTAGAGAAGATTCAAAGCCACAAGCTATCTTTCTTGATGCAATGATAGTTCATCGGGACTTTCAAAAATTGTAAACATGCATTTATTTCATTCATGTGGGGGATTGTTAGGAAAAGGTATGAATGTAATTAATACTAAGAGGTATATTTGAAAGGGTGTACTAATTAAGCAAAAGGTTCTTTAATTAAAGATGTATATTTTCATGAATAGACACATGCAAAGGGATACTTCTCTTGATATTGAAAACCTAAACCTATAAATACCCCACATGAGTTATCATTCAAAAGCATTAAAAATTCTCTACATTTCATACATATCACTTGTGTTCTTGTTAGTCCCAAAGCAAGAGTATTTGTTCGTCGAAGTTTGGCGTATTTGAGATACCGCTATATTCCAAACGTAAGTCGTTGTATCTCGGAGGCGTTTACCGTAAACCGTGGGTATTAGCGGGGTAATTTCGTCTTCAAGAGAGCGTGTATCACGTGCCTCGACTTGTGATTTGTTCACACCATTACCGCTGAAATTTATATTTGCTGCTTCGCTCGAAGATAAAGGCGCTAACCAACGGAGACCCAACACATTCCATATTTGACTTTCTTTATATATATATTAAATACGGGTATCTACACATAAGTACCTATTCGAACAAAAACTTATAGATCAATACCTATGTCAGAAATTTTTACAGATAAGTACCCGATTTAATTTGTACTAGTCTCTTCAGTCATGCCGTACCGTCATGTGTGTGTATTGCGTACCATAACACGTTGATATATGGTACCTTTGTACGGCGTACCTAATGTGTAAATATGGCGTACCTAAATGTGCTAATACGGCGTACAATTTTCTAAACGTGTTACGTACCACAATACGTTGATATAGGGTACACAAAATGTGTTGTATGGCGTACCTGCGGCGATTCGGGTACCTATCTGCAAAATTTTATCCTATTAGGTACCTACATATAAAAAATGTCGTCATGGTACTAAATTATAAGTTTTTTTAAAGAGATGATATTAATATGTAAAGATCCCTAATATAAATATTGATTTAAATAACGCTGACATAATGACGTTTATATTTGATTTTTGAGTATATTATGATTCAGCCCCTATTCATGCTTAAAAATCGTGTTCAACCCTTGTCAGAAAAAACAATTAGTTTTAAGGACCCAATTTTTCATACCACTTCATCGGTCTGTGGTACCACTTCTTTGTTATGTAGTACCATTTCTTTGTTATGCAGTACCACATAATTGCTCTGCAGTACCACTTAATTGTTCTGCAGTACCACTTCATTTTTCTGCGATAAAAATGAAGTGGTATTGCAGAACAAAAGAAGTGGTATTGCAGAACCATTATGTGGTACTGCGGAACAAAGAAGTGGTACTACAGAACAAAGAAGTGGTACCACAGACCGATGAAGTGGTATGAAAAATCGGGTCCATAAAACTAATTGCTTTTTCTGACAGGGGCTGAACACGAATTTTAAAGTTGAATGGGGGCTGAATTGTAAAGGTCCCTTGATTTTTAATATGAATAACCCAATAATTATGGGACATCAACTTAAAAAGACGATGACCAAAATGGGCCGCAAAAGTGTTAGCTGGACCGAAATTCGTCTTGAGATCATGGCCGCCACGTGGCACGGAAAATCCACGTTTAATTATTAACTAATTAATTAATTAATTACGTTAACGCTGAAAAGATAAGAAAACTTGAAAAAGATTATACCCATTATTATATTATCCTACTTGGCTGTCCACATATATATCCCAAAACGCTCCATTCGTCATCCATGAGTGAATTCTCCAAATTACCCTCGCCTCCCCCACCCCCCAAAATTTTGACCTCCCTCTTTTCTCTTCCCAAATCTAGTAGCAATTCCATTTTCAAAACAAAAGAAAAAAGCACACGCAGTGCAGTGTGTTTGTGCGCGAAGAACCATGGAAGGCGGCGCTTTCAATGCTCCTCGCACGGTCGAAGACGTTTTCAAAGACTTCAGAGGGAGGCGTAACGCCTTGATTAAAGCACTCACCACTGGTATACCTTTGTTTATTTTAGTTAATTTATTTGATTTCTCTGTGTTTTTATGTATCTAGAAGCTGTTTTACAGAGTATACGATAATTTTTTACGCCGTTGTTTGTTGCTGTGGCCTAGGGTTTGTGGTTTGTATTGTATATTTACGGCGTCTTTTTTTTTTTAACCTGCAGATGTTGAAACCTTTTTTCAACGGTGCGACCCAGGTGAGCTCAAAATTTACTATCTCTGTTTATATTTTTTAGGTTATGGTTTCACATACTGTCCACTTGCTTGGATTTTGTTCCTTTTTGTTTTTTGTATTTTGGAATTTTTGTGGTGTTACAAAGATGAATCGGTATGTTTGTGTTTCTTCAACTGATTTCAGATTTTGTGCAGCAACTAAGTAAGACTCATATGTCTGATCTGTTAATAAGATGAAGCTGTTCTTTCCTTTTTCTACTATGTATGTTAAGTTTGTATATATGCTGCTGGCTTAATTGGTTGCTGGCACCACATTGTTTATTAAACTTTGTCTGGGATGAGTTTGTTAAATTGCCTATTTTTATGGAGTACGTTATATTTCTGTCGCCTTTTGCATACCTAATGTTCTTTTGTTATTGATAGTTGATTGATTTGTCATGTATGTGGTCCTGGTAGATTTACCATGCTTGATTACTTCTTACACGATCTTTCTCCTATCATCTGGTATGCTGTGGTGTATCAGTGCAGTGGTGGATGATGATCCTTCGGTGTTTGACTAACTAACCATTTCAATTTGTGCAAACCCTGTTATTTTTTTTCAGAGAAGGAAAATTTGTGTCTGTATGGATTACCAAACGAGAACTGGGAGGTAAATTTACCTGCTGAAGAGGTTCCCCCAGAGCTCCCAGAACCTGCTTTGGGAATCAACTTTGCCAGAGATGGTATGCAAGAGAAGGATTGGTTGGCCCTTGTTTCTGTTCACAGCGATGCTTGGCTACTCTCCGTTGCTTTCTATTTCGGTGCTCGATTTGGATTTGACAAAGCTGACAGGTGATCTTGGGTGTTTCGTGGAAGTAAAGTTTTACCTTTTTCGTGAAGATAGACCTTACTAACCTCCCATAATAATAATGTATTGAACTTCCCTTTCAATTCCATTCTTTGCTTGCATCTGAATTCAGGAAACGCCTCTTCAACTTGATAAATGATCTTCCGACGGTCTTTGAGGTTGTGACTGGCTCTGCAAAGAAGCAAGTAAAGGAAAAGTCCTCCATCACTAACCACAGCAGCAGCAGCAACAAATCCAAGTCAAGCTCAAAGATGGTATTACAAGGACCCCCGTTTGTATGCTTCTTTAACGCTCAGAATCATCTTCTCTTTCGGAAAACCTTTTTCTTTTGTTTTCCATTCTTTTAGGGAAAATCCTCAAAGGCCCAAGTAAAGGACGAAGAGGAGGGAGCTGAAGATGACGCAGACGAAGAAGGAGAAGAAGATGAAGAGGAGCAAGGAGAGACTCTGTGTGGAGCGTGTGGAGAGAACTATTCTTCAGACGAGTTTTGGATATGCTGCGATTTATGCGAGCGATGGTTCCATGGGAAGTGCGTTAAGATAACTCCTGCGAGGGCTGAGCACATCAAGCAGTATAAGTGCCCATCGTGCAGTAACAAAAGAGCTCGCCCTAACTAGCTGATTTGATGGTTGAAGGAAGGAACTCATTCTGTAAGATTATCTATCACATTGGCTTTGCTTCGTCGTAATTTGTGCTGAGAATCAGTAGAGTAAGTAGAATTGTTTTTCTTAGTCTATTTCGAAACCCTTGGATTATTTTCTCATTACGTTCTGTTCTCTCTTTCTTCCCAAACTGGTTTGTTTGACTCTTTTTTTATTGAATATAATAGTTATATGCCCTGCTAGTGAGATATTTAGGATCTCAACCTTGACCAACCACAAAGCTAGTGACCATAGCCGTTTTTTTCCATCACAAATTGACATGCTATTCAAATAAAAAATTCAAAATCAATCAAATCTTGAAATCAGTTATACAGAAAAGCAACAAGAGACTAGTACGTTTCCTTCGCGCCGTGAAAGGGAAAGAATTACATTTGAAAAAGAAAAGAAACCAATGGATACTTATAAAGGCCCCGCTCTAAAAGCATTTCTTTACCATTGCACCTTTTCTTATATACTATACAAACTATTAGCTACATTACTCAAACGCGATTGAATTCGTAACGTTTATTCGAAATATTGGAAGTTCTAAAACCATCAAATCATAAAAAAATCATTTATTTGTCCCTAGTGTTGGGCTCGTCACGTTATGAGTTGGACTTCACTTGGTCCATTTGGGGTCAAAACGGCCGCTCCCCTTCAATTTCTCCTCCCCTCCTGGGGGAGGTTCCATTTTCTTTGTTCTTTTCTCCTTTTGTTTTTGTTAAAAAAACAGAATTGTTTTTCTAGCCGCCGCCCCGGCTACTCCACCGCAGCCACCACCTCCTCCTCCTCCTCCTCCTCCTCCTCCTCCTCCTCCTCCTCCTCCGCCGCAACCGCCTCCACCCCCTCCTCTGTCGTCACCTCTTCTACCATCTCAGCCTTCGTGCCGCCTCTCCCGCCACCTCCGCCGCCTCCGTCGCCTGCCCTCGCCACCTTCGCCGCCTAGGCCGGCTCAGCCTCGCCAACCCTGATGCCGTTCTCTCACGGGTCTCCCGCTAGGAGCTCGGGTCTCCAGACCGGGTCGGGAGTTTTTTTCTCCCTCGTTGGAGCTCTTTCTCCCTTTGTGGAGCTCATTCCGATAAAAGCAAGATCCTCGTTGTCAAGACCGAAGAAAGTGATGAATATAGTAGATTTAGCTTATTATCTATTTGTGTAGTATGTAGGTTCTTTAGTTCTTCGTGTTCAAGACCGTGTATTTTGTTTCCTGTCGACTTTTCTTTTGTTTCGTTGTCTCATGCTCCGTGTGAGCCTTGTTGTCTTCCAGATTGATATTACCGGATAGACCCCGTCGGGCTATTTAGCCATGTACTTTTGTTAATGATATTGAAGCGATAGTTTCAAAAAAAAAAAAGACCGATAAGTGACGACGATGTTCAAGTTATATTTAAATTGAACCTACAGTTTGTGCAACAACTACGATGAAGCTCTGTGGAGATACCAAAAGGTATGGCTTGATCTTTCGCGGCTTGGGATCCTCTCTTCCAAACCTTATCCTACTAGGTATTCCAAAGCAATATTTCTTTTAGACATTCGGCGTAATGATATTTATAGGTCTAATGATATTTATGGGTGTTTAAACACTTGGTCGGGGACATGAGATCCTCTATTCCAAACGGTAGTCCGCTAGGTATTTCAACTTAGGAAAAATCGTTACGCATACCCCTATTAAGTGTTTAAACACCCGTAATTATCGTTACATCTACATATATCTTTACACCGGGTGTTTAAACACAAAAAAATATATAATTTTAATGAACCCTAGGGAGAAATACATATGATATTGATTTGAAATACTTAGTGAAATACATAGTGGAATAGAGCCTAAACTGTCGGGGGAGGTGTAACGATTTTTCCGAAGTTGGTATACCTAGTGGAACATCGTTCGGAAAAGAGGATCTCATACCAACAATAGCTCAAACCACTGACCAGTGCTTGATATTGTCGGGCAGTCTGACTCGACCGCTATCGTCATAACGTACTAGTTCGGCCTGGCATGACAACACTTGCAGGTGATGAATGGCCTCCACTGTCATGAAATGGCATGTCATGATGGCCAGACATGGTACTAGCCAAAAACACACCTTCCGCCTTCAGCTAGGCTACTGCTATGGCATGCTAGGCTAGCCCATGATTGTTGTCTGTAAGAATGACTAACATGTCCATCAAAGGTCCATTAGATCTTTCAATAGGTCGGAGTCTATACCCACTTAGGTTCAGACATTCATCGCCGCCCACACACACTCCTTCGGCACCGTGAGTGAGTTCGGTTCACACACACTCCAAGTGGATCTGAACTCAAACCCGTTGAAGATCCAATAAGTTTTTAATGGGGCATTCCACCATCTTCGGCTGTGACTTGTAAGGATCTGCTTAAGTTATCATACCACACCAAACTCCGGCGACTTCGACGACGATCAAATCTGACGCTTTGAACTCGTCTGCTTCAGCAGGTTTGTCTCCGACCCCCATTGACCGCCAGTCTCTTCATCTTCGTGACAATCGCCTACCACAATGTATAAATTTCGTAAAGCTTTGATAGTCATATGTTGAAATTTAACATCGCGTCACTAAATTACGATTTGTCGATTCGTTCAGATCTCCGTCTCGTTAATCTTACATTAACATGTTGCCAAACATAGTGATATTGTTTTAAACAACTTTGCAGTCGTCTAGCGAAGATATCCTCGGGCCTATTCGATTACAAACCCAAGCCCAAACCCAAGTCCAAGCCCGAGCCCAAAATCTAGAATGTTCTCCATGATATTTTTCATAGAGAAACCCTTTCTTCAACCATTTTTCTTCCTCTGCACCAAACATTGGGTACAAATGAAATTTTGAAAGACTTTTGAGTGCCCTATGCCCTTCTTCCACAAATCTCAGGTAAAAATTCTATGTAGAATTCTCCTCCCTCCTTTTTATTTTTGCAGAGTTTTATTTTACAGAAAAATCCCTACATATCCTCCGCTCACCAGTTAAGCCCCTCTTTCTTTCTCCCTCCAATTGATGGACGTATAAACTATATGCGCTTGCGTGTTTCTAGGACTTCGTCTTTTTTATGTTTTCGTGTCATGTTCAAGTGTTAAAAACTGTAGCTTCCTTGCTTTGGTTCAATGATCGATCCTAAATATCTCACTAGCTTGGCTTTGTAAACGGCACCTTTCTATAGGCAGGTTAAATGTGGTTGCGTTTTAGGTTAGATATCAGAGCTAAACTTTAACTGGGTTCATGAATCTACTTGTTTTTTCTTCTCTTCATTGCAAAAATTTCACCTCATGCAGATGTTGGTCGCCGTGGTGTTAGATGTATTGCTTTTTCTGGAGACCTGCAATCTGTTTCTTTTCCGTGTCTGCAGCAATTTTCAGCGATCCATATGATTGTTCTTGGACGATGAGAACTCTAATTGCATATGATTGTTCTCAGGCGATGATGATTGCCATCTCTGAACAATAGGCTTAAATATCACAGAGAGGTTTAGCGTTTTACTGTCTCAATCTCTGACCTCCTTCTTCATCCCTGCAATGGACTGCAACAAAGAAGAAGCCATCCGAGCCAAGGCCATCGCCGAGAAGAAAATGCAGAGCGAAGACTTCGAAGGCGCCAAGAAAATCGCCCTGAAAGCCCAAAACCTCCACGCAGAGCTCGAAAACATAGCTCAGATGCTCACCACGTGCGACGTCCACTGCTCAGCCAAGAACAGAGTACTCGGCTCAGAAATGGACTGGTACGCCGTACTCCAAGTAGAGAAATTCTCGGACGAGCAAGCAGTGAAGAAGCAGTACCGAAAGCTGGCGCTCGTCCTCCACCCCGACAAGAACAGATTTCCGGGCGCCGACGGGGCTTTCAAGCTCATCTGCGAGGCGAAGGCTCTGCTCTCAGATTCGAGGAAGAAATTCGAGTACGACAGTAAGCTTAGGTTCGTGTCTCAGGCCAATCGTTTCCAAAGCCAGGGATATGCTCACTCGACAGCCGCCGTTGGGCACGAAACGTTTTGGACGAGCTGCCCTTCTTGCAAGACGAGGTATAAGTATCTGAGGAGGTATGTGAATGACTGCTTACAGTGCCAGAAATGCAGGACGTCTTTCTTGGGCAGTGAAATTGGCCTTCGCGGTGCTTCGGTGGGGCCCAATGCGGGCCAGGCGAGCCAGCAAAACGAGCCACGAAGAGCCGAAGAGAACCAAAATGACGTTAATGGTGATGTTAAGATCTCTGCTGTCAGTTCTGATGAAAATGTCAAGAAAGAAGTTGATTCCAATCGAAGCGCCGAGAAGGCGAGTGGCAACGGAGGAGATTCATCTGAGGCTAAAGAAGATAGAGATGTGAGCGCTGTGGACGACGAAAAGAGGACGTTTGTCGCAGAATCTGGCGACAGTTCTGAGACTGAATCTGACAAGGAGACGCCGGTGGATTATGCAAGAAGATCGTCGCTGAAAAGGGGTAATGTATCGAAAGATTTCGCCAGTCCCTTCAAGAGATCGAGGAACACAGAATCTGAGAATGGAGAGGAGCATAACATTGCAGCTGCCGAATCTAAGAAGGTGGAAGGAGAAGCCACGAAACAGAAGGATTCTGAGAAAATGGAAGCAGAAACCATGGAACAGAAAGATTGTGAGCAAATGGAAGCAGAAACAGCGCAACAGAAAGATTATGAGAAAATGGAAGCAGAAACCGTAGAACAGAAAGATCGCGTCGGCGTAAACGAAGTCCCAGCGGGCGAACAAATTGAAATCTCAAGCGATTTCAGCTTCAGCGACGACGAGCTGAGCGCCGAAGAAGAAGAAGAAGAAGTTAGCCAATGTCCCGACCCAGAATTCAGCGACTTCGACAAGGAAAGAGAGAAAACGCGATTTAAGGCAGGCCAATTCTGGGCTTGCTACGACAGCTTCGATGGCATGCCGAGATTCTACGCCAGGGTGAAGAGCGTACACGTGTCTCCCTTCCAACTCACCTTCACTTGGCTCGAAGCCGACCCCATCAAAGCGCCTCAGATAAAATGGGCCTCCGAGGAATTGCCCGTGGGCTGCGGCAGATTCAAGCTCGGGCAGACGGAGAAAACTTCTTCCCTTCCCATGTTTTCCCACACCATGCGCTTCGAAAAGGGGACAAAGAGGAACAGCTTCGTCGTCTACCCCATGGAAGGAGAAGTGTGGGCTATACTGAAGGACTGGGATATGAGCTGGCGATTCGAGCCTGAAAAGCATAAGCGTTTGAAGTACGAAGTCGTCGAGGTGATCTCTGATTTCGACGAGCGGATTGGCGCGGAGGCGATTCACATGAATAAGGTCGAAGGGTTCGTTAGCATTTTTGAGAGGGCTGTCCATGCACGTAAGTTCTTGATAAAGGTAGATGAGCTATACAGATTTTCTCACCGTATTCTGTGTAGCAAGATGAACGGTAATGAGAGGGAAGGCGTTCCTTCGGGCTCTTACGAGCTCGATCCAGCCTCGCTTCCCACGAATTTGGAGGATTTGTACTTTCCCTACGAGACGGTGGTTGTCGATAGTGGCTCTGAAGAAGAAGGTAAGCTTAAGGGTTGAATGGCCAAGTGAGCTGAGTTTCTTCTTTCGTTCTGCTAACGGTCTGTTCTTCTTCTCTTCTTCTTTATTGGGATGTTTGTTTGTTTATTATGGATATTGTTTTTGGCCTCCTATTTAGGAGTAGGAGGTTGATAGAGAGGTGATAAACTGAATTGTGGATTATTGGAATCAATTGCCAGATTTAGATGGCCCCTGATTGTTTTAATTAAATAAATTGGGTTCAGACCAATTATATTATATACTATCTATTTCCTCAAAATACGAGGGGCAAAAATGAGATTCAATTGCGCAACAATATATCATGTAGGAAAGCAATATTGTTTCTTTTTGTTTGGTTGTTTGTATTTTGTTGTGTTCCCAGCAAATGTTATGTGATTGTTCAGACCGCTGTAGCATAGCACTCCATGTTGATGTATATGGTTTCAGACATCAACTTGTCGGCAAAATGTTATGCGATTATGTGTTCTGTTTTCTGTTGATATATATGTTGTTTTCTGTTGATATATATGTATTTTGTTGTGTTCCCAACAAAATGTTATGTGATTACGGTGTTCTGTTTTTTGTCGGTTTTTTTGTTCCTCGTGGACCCGTTTCTCCCCACGTGACAGTGTTTGTTCCCCTTGTGAGATTATTTGGTGCTCCTATGTGAGCTTTTGTTCTCCCGATTGACAATGTACCGGCGAGACTCTTTGGACTATTTAGCCATGTATGTTTGTTATTAATAAAAAAAAAAACATTGTCTGCAATTCATCACTCGTGGGGAAACATACTTAAATAAAAATAATTAAATATTCGGTCCTTTTTTTCCCAATAGTATATTAAAGCAATCCGAATTGGAAACCCCAAGCGGGTCGGGCCGTCGGCAATTCGAATCAACAGCACTCGAGGAAATTACACTGATGCCCCTCTATTCAGCATCTCCCTATACCTCAAAATAGAATCCAACCTCTGCATCTTCAGATGCTGCCTGAACCTGTTGATGAAGTCGTCGGCCTTGGCGTCTACGCCCTCGTCGTCGGCCTCCGCCGTCCTTTCCCTCGTCGTCACCGGCCTCCGTCCCTCCACCTCCGACGCCGCCTCCTCCTCCGTCGCCGCCCCTTGCAGCCTCTCACTCGCCGACTTCTTCAGCGCCTTGCTGCTGCCGGCAGGCACGATACTGCACCCATCTCCACCGCCGGTGTCCTCTTGCCGACCAACGCCATGTCGACGGCGGACGGACTGGGGCGGTTCCTCCGGCGCCGGTTCCGCCGGCCGGTTTTTGGATATGTTGAAGGACCTAACTCGTTCGAAGAACGAAGGCACGCGCGCTAGTTCTTGGCCGCCGCCGTGATGGTCTTCTTCCTGGATGTTATTATTACCGTGGGCGGCGAGCTTGTTTTGGGGCATAAGGATGAAAATGGCGGCGATCATAACGTTGACGGCGAAGAAGAGGACCGTTGGGTTGAGCCAGCTTGCCACTATTTCTTGAACTGCACTCATGTTTGTTTAATTGCTTATCGATGTAAGGAATGCAGTGTGTGTCTATTTCGCTGGTCTATATAAAGATAGGCTATGGTACGTAGTGAAAATAATTATTCCTTACAATAATATAATGCAGTTCGGCCTTTAGGAGAGTGGTCAAGGAACTTTATTGTATAATAATTAAATCGGGCTTCCTGGGGTTAGCTATTATGTCAGTCAACTTGGATTTATTTTACTTGTTTTTTCGTCAAAAATCTTTTATATGGTAGTTACAATGAGAATGAATCTTTTATATGGTAGTTACACTGAGAAAAAGGACCTTTTATTAGATAGGGAGAGAATTTTAATTAGGCGTTCAATGACATTTTTTTATTGTGTGGTTGCTTCCAAGAAACAATACTATATGAAGAGAGTAAAAATGATGGTAATGTTTGAAAATTTGCTGCTCGTTTATCGGTCACTGTCATTAACGCAGAAGTTTATTGCGTGGGTGCTACTATTAACACCCCTTACGCGGTGAAAAAAACCTTGGAATGTATAAGTACAATTTATTCATTTTCTTACAACAATGGAATCAAGAATGACTATTTAATTTAATAGCACGTGAATGTGATACCATTAATTTATTTTTATAAATATTTTAATTTTACATAAATTTATAGAATCATTTCAATAGTAAAAATTTATCAATATTAATTTATACCAAAAATAAGCCTTGAAAGAAAAAAATATCAATCTCAATATTGTAACCTATTTAAAAAATAATCATATAAATATTTCTGTGTAAGTCATTTCCTAAAATATCCACAACAAATTATATGGAAACTATATAAGTATAATTTAATATGAAGAAAACGATTACGATAAATCAATTGCTAACTTATCAAGCAAAAAATATTTCTGAATAACTAATACTTCTCTCACCTCTTTGAAAAATTAAAAATATAAAAGTAAATATTATGGAAAGTGGAGATTTGTTAAACATTAATAATGTTTTCTAATTTATACAAGAACGTGTATAAATGTGTATTTTAGTTAATAGTCATTCAACGTGTAGGCAGAAGTTCGAGCTAGGAACTTGATTGATGTGTTACTCAAGGACGTTTAAATAGGTCCTAATTTCTAGTTAATATTTGGTCAAAAACATAGTTTTAAAGCTACATTTAATTGTGAGATAAATAGGGGGTCTAAATAGAATCATATAGAATTACCCTTATTTGTATTTACAAGATTTTTGAAAGAAGAAGGAACAAAAATAGATATGTGAACCATCATTAAATTAAACCATCATTACCGATGAATTATATATAGGTGGAGAGTCGTTTACTATAATTAATAAAAGAGGCATCTTGCGATTATTTTATCACCGCTTGAGTTTATGTATATTAATATGAGGTACGTAATAAAAATAAAAAACGAATAATCGTCCAACTAAGATGTTTGTTTGCACGTTTTGTGCTTCAATAAATATTTTATGAAAGAATATTAAACTGCAATCAACATATAGTAGACAGCTGCATCTGCAAATAGTTTTTCAATATTTATTAATCAAGGACGTGGAAGAGTTTATTGCGTGCATCGTGCGTGTTCGTATCTGCTTCGTTTTGTAGTTACATTGGATAAAATTCCTATACAACATTATAAACCAAGTATAAAAAACTAAATTTCTTGCCAACTCCATATAAACATCGGAAAGTTAAATGGCACAACTGAGATTAAATAGACGAGGACCCCATTTTCCTTTTGCCATTTCCTCTTCCAAACGAAGCATAAAGAAATTTATACGAAGGTCTTTTACTCATTTTCAAATATAGGCATATGTAACTAATTATTTTGACGTGCTTTGGAAAATGCGTAGTAGCGTATCAGCATTACAGTATCCTAAACTCAGCAGTATATAAATAAGAGCCAATGCTGTCGGTTTTCCACTTGTATATTAGTCTACGTTCACACCTCATTTAGTGTAGTATAGAAGATATTAAGACAAAAGAACCAGTCAAAATTTTATTTATTTTTTAATATAAGATGGAAAATGACGTACCCAAAAGGATGTTTAATCATTCTAACGATTAATCATGTAATAAATGGGGCCTCTAAAGACTAACCCATTACACGAAAGAGCCCATTTCCAATTTTAGCCCATTAGTACTGTACGGACAAGAACTTGACTTTCCCGCGCAATTTACACCGTACATTCCTCATATCAACTGCCACGTCACTCGCCCAACCTCACTCTGCCACGTTCCACCACGCCACCACCGTTTAAAGTGTACCTACGTTCCTCCCCAGCAGAAAAAAAAAAAGAATTAGAAAAGAAAAAAATGGAAGCAGAGACCATCGAGAGAAATCCTGGAGAAGAAGAGATCGACGCGGCGGTGACGTCGTCGTGGTTCGTCGTCGAGGACGAAACTTCGGAGGAGCTCTCGAAGCTTCTGGACATGTTCGTCGAAGAAGCTCCTCCGCCGCCTCCTATCAGAGTGAGGTTCATCGACGACCCGTACTCTGCATCCGTCGTGTTCCAGTCGTCGTCCGCCTTCGTCACCATCGACGGAAACGAGGAGTCGTGCGGTTCGTCTTTCTCCGACCTCGAGTCGTCTGCCATGGCCAGCGTCGACCGAAGCGGACTCCTCGGCGCGTGTGGATTTTTCTCCAACGTAGACGACGACGACGACGCGGTGGAGTATGATATGGAAGGCTTGTTGAACGATTTCGACGGCTGTGAGGACGTGATTGAGTCATCCTAGAGCGACGAAGCTGACTATGATTTTGACAGTTTTTTCTCTTGTAGCTCCCCGTTTTGATCAATGAAGTTTCAATCACCAGCTTCTGAATCCAAGTTAGTACATGTTTTCGGTTTAAATCCGAGTATACGTTTAGATTTTGCTCTTTGATCGAGTTATTCAGATTCATCATTTACTTGGTTCATAAATTATGTACATGAAATCAGGCTTCGATAATCACCGCACAGTGTACATGTTTTACACATCTCACCACTTCTTCACAATTGCTTTGAACTGAGGAACAATGTGCCTTTAGCATTGTCTAAGAAGCATAGACACAACAATGCCATGACTGTACAGTTGAGCATCTGTGTGAGAATACAATGAGCTTTTGCCGATTTAGTCGTATTATAGCATCCTCTTGACTAGAGAGATCTTAGTCGGGTCACCACCCCACTCTTCGAACACAACCAGCAAATTCCCACTAGGTTTCACCCAAGACCTTGGAACATGGTACCTGTTGAATTGAATTTCACCTTTTTCTCATCAGCATTTGAATGCTATGATCACTAAACCAAGCCATGCCCAAATCTTACTTACCATCTCTGAGAAGGCTGGCCACAGTTTCTTTGGCATTTCTTCTCGGTGAAAGTTCCTGCATAGTTACATTCACCGCAGCTACCCTTTGCAATGTAGCCCGACCAGTGCCTCCCTATGCTCTGACCGTTCACCCATATCTCACCTTTTCCCATGCTCATCATGTCCAAGGCCAGCGGGTCGTTCCCTTCTGGCGCATCGAACGTGGTCTAGTGTAGACAGTTAAAACCGAAAATTGAGTGAAATTATTACGACGAACCATCATGTGTATTTGTTTTGTAGTGGGTCGTCTTTGGGAAGCGAGAAAAGTTTCACCTTATACCACGTTAGAGGGAGCTTTTGTGCCGACTCCAACGATGATCCCTCTGTCCAAGAACTTCGGGCGGCAGTGTCAAGGCGCATGTTTTCCCCATTTAGACCAGCCTAGGTTTTTTTTAACAACTTAGAACCATCTGAATCCCATTCTTAGGAGCTGAAAAGACTTGTCTGAATCTGAACTATATCTCATACCTTGTAATACCATTTCTGCTTAGTCAAATCTCTTGTTCCCTCGTCGAGGCCGCTTAGAGTGACAGGACCGAGGACTCCAGCGTTCCACCGCTCGTAGTGAATGCCCACGTTCTAAGACGTCAAGACTTCCATCAGAGAGCGAATATCCAACATTAACATAGCAAGAGAAAGCTCGAGGTTTAGCTTAGCTAACTTACGGGCAGACCCACAGATACGCTAAGCAGAGAGATTTTGTTAATTCCTGCCCTCAGATTCACATCACCGCTGAATGTCACCTTAGGATTGTCTAAGCTCCCATAAACAGTCCCTGTCATAAAACCATATTCATGTAAGGACGTCAATCCGTCGATCTTAGCGCATCACTATTCACTTTCTATGCTTAGGGTTCATAAATCACACCTATCAGCTCGCTGTTGACGAAAACATGCAAGGCATGGCCAGCCGATTGAACTTGGAGGATGGGCCGCTTATTGCTCGTCAAGAATCCTTCGTTCGGAGCTATATCAGCCCTTTTATCATTTAAAATAAATTGCGCCATCAAATACTCTTCCCCGACGGCTATAACTTACAGGGAAAAAAAAAACCCGATCCTTTTGTGTACTTACTCTGTCAAGTACCATAGGTAGTCCGAGGAATCTCTTGTAACGTTCACTTGCTCCCATAACCCTTGCATGGCTAGTGTGTCGCCCCCATCGGCCGAAGGAGTCTCTTCTGTATACGACTGCCAAGATAGCGCCCCAGCGACGGGCACCATCTTTGCCTCCGACGCCTTGGAGCTAATCTGCACATGTGAACCAAATTCGAAAAAAAAAAATGAGACCATCTTTTAGAACTTCTCAAGTTGTCGAAGAACTCCAGTAGTTACTTACCTTCGCCGTGTTATAAACCGCGGTTTTGCAGTCGGGCAGAATGCTTATCGACCAGGGAGGCAAGTCGTACTCCGCCCCCCTAAACGTCAGCTTCGTTGAGTACGCCGCGTCGTAATTGGAGAGGAACGCAGCGCATGCGCCCGACTTAGACGTGAAGACGTGAACCTGCAATATTCGTCACTTTCACGCCGAGCAAAAAAACACTTAGGATTGAGAACGCATTTGTTCACTACTTTTACTACCTCTTGGTTTTTCCCGGGCCACGTCACGGTGGGGTAGGACGAGACCAAGGCGGGCTCGCATTGCTTGATGGCTCTGTGTAGGTCCCTTAGGTGGCTCCATTTGGGCTCATTTGGAAGTCCTACATTAATAAGAAGATTAAAGAGAACGAACGATAGAGTTATCTTTACATAAACGATAACGTTTGATCGTAGTAACCTTACCGTATTCGTCTATAGGAGCGTCATAGTCGTAGCTTGTCGCCACGAATAGTCCGGGCGCGTTTCTCCCGAGGTTCGTTCCTCCGTGGTACTATATAGATTCAACACAACACATGGAGTTTTATTACATACTCTTTCTATGAGAGAGTGCGTGTGTGTGTGTGTGTGAGAGAGAGCGAGAGAGAGAGAGAGAGAGAGAGAGAGAGAGAGAGAGAGAGAGAGAGAGAGAGAGAGAGAGAGATTACCATGTAATAGTTGAAGAAGGAACCATTATTTTGGACGAACCTCGCCACCGCGAAAGCCAAGTCTTCGGCCGGTCTATGAGGAAGAGGACCGCCAAACTGTGTATACCTGTCGAAACAAGGATAAAATATAATCCGACGAAATATATTAGAAATTGAGATTTTCATACTAAAAACCAATTTGTAAGCAAAGCTCAACGTTTTATATATTGTCGTTCTTACGCAATTGGGTATCACCCAACTCCGCTAAGAAAATGACACGTGGCACATTACATCATATCCCAACCGCGTGAAAACGCACAGACACGTGTTTCACTAATGAACATTACATGTGTGATATATTTAGTGGGAGTTGGTTTATACTCAATTGGGTAAGTAAGTCAAGGCCTACATATTAATTGAGTCGTATGAGCTGAATTATCAGATGTGGGATGGAAATCTCACCAGCCAGTCCAGGCCTCGGTCCACATCTTCGGCTTATAAGGTCTATTGGGTCGGAATCCTTCGCAATAAAAACCGTTGCAAGTATCTATCTGTATTTTTAAATCATCGTAGAATCAAATACGAGCGAAAAAAAAAAAGAAAGAACAAAATTTTGAAAAATTATTACAATGGGATCTGGCGCCGTTTCTTGCTTGCACATTATCCAAGGAACGCCCGTGTTGAGCCCTACGGCCATCTTTGCGGCCCATGCGGTGTAAGCTTTCCCGGGAGCTCCTATTTCCCACTCGACGGGCCCATATTCGTTTTCTATCTAAAAATTATATAATGATGAAATTTAGCGACGGAATTTATCATCCAAGAAAGCGAAAATCGTCGCATTAGAAACTATTAAGACCTGGGACATTATTATGGGTCCTCCCTGAGGTTCGAACAAGTTTTCAGACTTCATCGTGTCGACGATTTTTGCAGTGAATCTCCGCATAGCCACCTTTTTTATTTTATGGGAAATTTGATTAAAATTCAGACAAAAAACACCATCACTTTTGATGACATAGTTTGTATTAATGTGACGGTGGGCTAACCTTAAAAGGTTCATTGTCTGTTCTAAATTCCATTCCAGGCACATACTTCAGCCAAACAGGGAATCCCCTGCATCATATGGAAAAAAAAAAAAAAACAGAGCATTTCAAGAAATTTGTCCCCTCTTGGAGCCTTCTAAGCAAATAATTCAAATAATGTAAACAGAGCATTTCAAGAAAATTGTCCCCTTTCTTTCTCTTGGAGCTTCTAAGCAAATAATTCGAATAATGGAAACAGAGCATTTCAAGAACATTGTCCTTTTCTCATCGAGCTTCGAAGCAAATAGTTCAAATAATGGAAACAGAGAATTTCAAGAACATTGTCACTCTTTCACTTGGAGATATTTAAGCAAATAGTTCAAAGAAGACGAGCCAATTATTTTTTTTTTACCCGAAATTCCACTCGGCGCAAACGTAGGGCCCGATGCGGAGGTGAACGTAAAGCCCGGCCCGTTGGACCAGTTTGATGAACTTGACGAGATCGAACCTCCCTTCGAAATTGTACTGGGCAGCAAAAGGTGTAAAAAAAGAAACACATTTTTTCGTTAATTCATAGCAAGAAAAAAAAAAACAAAAACATTCGAAGAAATGACAAAGAAAGGTGTAAAGATAACATGGGATTTATTACTTTTCCAGGTGAGGGCTCATGTCCATTCCAAAACACATAAGTCTGGATAACATCTAAGCCTCCTTCCTTAGCCTTTTGGATGAGTCCTGGCCACATCTGTTTATTCATTTTATAAGATAAATTAAAATCTTTTTCTATTACCCAGAAAAAAAGAATTATGAATCAAGAAAAATGAAAACATATTGGAAAATCAAAATGCTGGTTATTCATTACTACCTCGGGGGTGCTTCTTGGGTAGTGTATGGAACCAGAAATAAGAATCCTTCTTTTCCCATTAATGATGAACGCTTTATCATCGTAAGAAACCGTAGCATCCACTGAATAAAAACAAGCCAAGAACGACAGAAGGAGAAAGAGGAGCGAAATGCTCAATCTCTGCATTTTTTTTTGTGCAAACTTGAAATGTTTTCCTGGGAATCCGAGAAAAATATATAATGGTTGCTTTGTTTGTATTATTTCTTTCTTGAATCAGAAAACAGAAAGGAAGAAAAGTACAGGCAAGTTGTGTGTCTTTATTGCTTCTTTTGAGAAGGTGGTGTAGTTGATGGATGCTTCGTAGTAGTAATTAAGAATGGTGTGTGTGATTGCGTTTTATGGCTTTGTTATTGTTCATGGGATGAAAAAAAAGTGCAGTGTAGCTCAACTGCTTTATAATACGCTACTCTACTTACATGTTGGATTGGGTTAGGTCATCGATGATTTGATGATGACAATTTGGTATTTAAATTGGATTTTTATCATGATAAATAAATTCTTCACACGTCTTCATATTTTTCGGGCAAAATAACATTTAGTCGGACTCGGAAGAATTAGTAGGAAATTCAATTCCAAACGAAAATGGATCTAGTTAGTTTCTTGATCTTTCAATCCGCTTAGATTGACAAGAAGAAAATTTCTTTTTTTTTCTTCTTTAAATCGTGTGCCATGAACCATATTGAATGAAGAAATTAACGTAGTGCATTGAATTATTTTTCTTTATTTTTGACTTTCGTGCAGTGAGCTACATTTATTTGTATCGGAAGCAGTTACTGAAAAACGGATGGCATCTAATTTATTGTTAGGCATACATTCCTTATACCGTATTTATTATTGCAAATCGATAAAGGAGGAAAACTGAAATTTTCATATTTTCTTGGTGGGCCCACGCAACATATATATGGTGAGCTATTCATAATTTATTGTAAACTAATAAAACTATCTTCCTTACGTTTTGCTTTCTTGCATTTATAATTACATGATAGTCTCGAGAATCATTATCTAATTATTTTGTCCTTTTTATGATTGTTTTGGTAAAAAAGAAGCCTTTTTGTTAACCGATAATATCTTCAATTTAAATACAATTCCGATAATTGGCGCACTAGTGGTTGTTTATTCACACACCTTTGAAATTTAATTTACACAAGTCTCTTTTCTTTTTTGGCGAAGATAAAAGTGAGCCAAACACGTATTATGGATGGGAGTGGGACTACGATATTTAATCAATGAAAAATTGGATTTATGTACTATGATTCGACATTGTAGCACAACAACTCAAATCAAACAATTACATATTATTTCCGTTTGTTCCTGCATGAAATTTTTGACTTACAATGCAACAACGTATGTATGGAGATAGACGAGATGTCATATTCTCATAATAACTCATTTTCACGATAAGAACGAATTGACAATGTCTTGCGTGTGTCATCAATCAACCAAAACCAATCAATATTTTTGTATTCGGATGAGATTGCCACACAATATTGGAAAATGGTTTTTACATTTATCACGCTTTCTTTCTTATATCAATTTATAAACTATGTCTAGCAATTATTTCATTGAAACAAAAATAACTTTCAAGCCGGGACAACTCGAATTTTAGTTAGATATCGATTGTAAGTTTAAAGGTCTGTTTTTTTTTTTCTTTCTTTTCATTTTTCATCTCGTCATAGACATGGGGTTGGTGACGAGATATATTCCTTGCACTTCTAGAAAAGATTAGTTAGGAGTAGGCTTGGAGAGGACCACATGACATCAAAATTCAATAATTTTCAACTCATATCTCTTCAAAATTAAATCACCTTTGACTCGTAGTTCGAAACGGTTAAGTTTCTCAATCTACCTTTCAGACTTTAGTCAACAGTAGCTATAATGACAATCTTGACAATCTCACAACTCGAAAGATTATAAATTAATGATTGCCATCAATATTTGGTACTTGACCCTCCGACTTTCACTTCACAGTTCACACACTATGTTTCTTATTTAGAGAGAGATACCCATTAAAGACGTTATCGAGTTTGTCCAAGGGCCTCAATCTCATAATAGTAAGAAGATTGTATTAACTGTAATATATTTTGGCGATTGATCACATTTCTCAAAAGGTGGGCCTTATCTTTCCACATTAGAACAATGGCCCTTTAAAACATATTACTGGGCCATTAGTTCAAGATCTCATATTGGTTCATACACAAACAAAAAGTTGTACGTATTTTTTCAGGCAAATCTTTCGAGTCGTGTTGCCAATTACTAAGCACTTGAATGATAAAAAGGTGA
This sequence comes from Craterostigma plantagineum, assembly GCA_027422505.1. Taxonomy (NCBI): domain Eukaryota; kingdom Viridiplantae; phylum Streptophyta; class Magnoliopsida; order Lamiales; family Linderniaceae; genus Craterostigma; species Craterostigma plantagineum. Next base: position 47,024 of record JAPQWV010000029.1, read on the forward strand.
AGAATCAAAAACTTTAACAAAGCGTACATCAATGGAATCTGAGTCAGAATCCCTTATCATCGTGTAATACAACCAACTGTTCCATTCCAAGCACTAATCTCATCACTCATTTCATCCTCATATACACGCCATCAATCATCATCCAACAAAGCAGCAATTATACGCCAAAAAACACCATAAACAAACAGCAAATTACGTATACGATTCACTCAACGAGCATGTCTTCATTCCCTTCTCATCATCATCATCATCACCAGCAACCCAAAGGATGGAATTTGCAGAATAATCAAATCAGCCATAAGTATATATACATTTTCTTTCATCATCGCTCACTCCCTTTTTTTCCCAGCAAAGAATACCCTCAGCAAACACTTGGGAGAAACAGCGTCAAGAAATAACTTCGCAGTCCCTTGTTGACTGACATTCGCACTTTCCTTCTCCACCAAAACAGCAGCCACTATGCGCTCATACCCACCGCCGCCGCCAGCCACGTAAGCAACCATAGCCGCCTGAACCGGCCCAAGGCTAGGGTTGTAAGCCGCCGACTCAACGTATGATCCTCTGTAAACGTTTCCTTCGCAGTCCATTAAGGCTACGCCTGACGGGCAGTTGCTGTAAGGAGCGTGGGAGCTGTTTGCAGCTCTCAGAGCTTCTGATCTCAAAAGGGCTTCGTTCTTTTCCGCGTTGTCGGAATTTCCGTTAGCTGTGCAAGGAAAGAAGGGAGCAATCGATTTTGATTTCAGTGGGTAATTGGGATTTCTACCTAATTGCACGTGATTGGCAAAGGAAAATCTTGGATTTACAGTAATGGTAGCAATTGGGTACCTAAATGACACTGATTCACATCTCCATTAGCATCACTGCTCCCATTGCAATTTGATCGGAGAAGCGCAGCCCATTATCGTGCTGCTCAAGCAAAAGCGGCGTCTCGTCGCCGAGCAAATCGCGGGGGCCGAACGGCTCAGGGAGGAAAGCCGACAGCGGCACGAATCCGGGATCTTCGTCCGGCGAGGAGTCGTCGTCTTTTCGGATGTGGATCTTCAGCTTATCGGCGCGTCTGAGCTCCTGAAGGAACTGCCGGCAGTGTCCGCACGGCGGGGCCGACACGGCGAAGGCCACGAGCGCCGGACAGCGGTGGAGCAGCAGATTCGTGAGGAGGAACTGCTCGGCGTGGACGGAGTGGTGGAGGGGCAGATTGGGGAATTCCAGGTTGACTCCGACGAAGACTCGGCCGTCGGAGCCTAGACCCACCGCGGCGACGTGGAATTCGGAGATCGGAGGACGGGCGAGGGGCTGCGCGGCGGAGACGAGGCGGGAGAGGAGGTGGCGCGTGGAGGGAAGGTCGAGGGATTGGGTTAGAGATTCAGCTTCAGATGCCTGAAGGACGAACGAGGGTATTGAAGTCATTTCCACTTCTCTGAGTTGGGATCTGTAATTTACTTGTATTATTACAGTTCGGAGAAAGAGAGGGGAGTTGTAGCTATGGTGGTGTGGTGGTATTTATAGAGTTTTGTTTCTTGCATGGTTTCTCTATTTCATTTCTACTTTTTATTTATTAAGTATAATGATCAATATTAGGTGAATTTACATAAAATACCATTTTATATATGTGTCAGAAATTTTTTTTATAAGTACCCGTTTGACTGTGTACAATTTTTCCAGTCTTGACGTACCTTATTATATGTGTATTACGTACCACATCACGCTTTTATATGATACATATAACGTGCCTATATGCCATCTTTATGTGTTATATATGATGTACCATTTCTAGCTGTAGTATGTATTATGATACGTTTCTCTATGGTAGCTAAATGTGTTATATGACGTAACTTGCGGCGGACGGGTACCACTGTGCAAAAAATTTATTCTAATGACTACCTGTATATAAAAAACGCTGCAAGGTATTGATTTGCAACTTCTATATAATTGGGTATTTTCTGTAAATTCCCCTACCATATTTTCTTCTTTTTTTATTTTATGTATTTGTTTGCTCTTTTTCGGAATTGAAATCGAAAGGAGTGAGAAATCTTTTTTGGCATACCCGAACAAAGTAACAATAGCTGGAAGTGGAATATGCCTTAGCAAAGCAACCATTGATGACTGACTAAGATCATACCAATTTAGAGAAATGATTGAATAAATACAAATGTCATCATAAAGTAGTTGTTGGATCTTCTCGAAAATATGTTCTGACGAGAAGAGAGCAGAAACCTATCATACATTTGAGGCCTATTCAATAATTAACTCGATATTTACAACGTGAATTCCAGTTTATGGCTGCTTGCTACTTTGAATTAAAAATGAAGTCAACGTGTATTATAATATAAGATGCAAACAAAAAAGGGGCATCAGCAAAGTCCATTAAATTAAACTATCTTGGTGGACGAACGACTTAACAAACCATAGGGAATATTATATGAGATTATATAGTTGTGCTTTCCTTTTAAAATACAAATAGTGGAATGAAAGCGAGCAAATTTTCGGTCTGTAAAAAAATAATAATGATAGGTATTTCGTGCCATTGGGGTCAAAGCCAATGAAACAAAAAAAAAAAAAAAAAAGAAGAAATCAAAGTCAAATACTTAAAATAAAACCATGACTAATATAATATGCAGGCAAATAGTGACAGATTTATTACAGTCCGGAAACATATTATAGCACTAATTACCACAAGCATTTTAGTCCCTTGTGCTGTTTTTAAGCCACTCGAGATAATCAATATTCCCACCAGATATGGGCATTGCGATCACCTCAGGCACCCTACATAGGAATCACAGTTTAGTAAAATAAAAACTGAAAATTATCATCAATGACATAATTAATCAACATAATCTATGTATTTTTTGTCTCATACATACAGTTTAAACTAATCCACACAGATATCTGCTTACAACTAAAATCATCATCTTCGACGTTTTCTCAAGGACGACGAAAAAAGAAGAAAACTCACTCATAGTCGTGATTCGCTTTCACGTGCTCAGTCAAAGCTTCTAGAAGAGACTCCCTGGTTTTGATTATGAGCAGCTCTTCTGAATCAGTTTGTATCTGACCATAATGAAATGGAAAATGGAACATATCTCTCAAACTTTAAGGGACCTGCTATATTCTAATCAATGCTCTGTCTAACAGCTAAAAGAAATAAAATTGTTAGATAACTTACCTCTCCTTTCCACTCATAAACCGATTCAACGCCTGCACACAGTACGTACAATAATCATCATACTTTGCCCGATGATATATGAGGAGAACATAGGAAGAGTTATTTTCTTGTTTGATCAGAAGTCTATACTTTGTTCTAAATTATAGTAGTTACAATTGAATCAAGAAAACCATGATTTCATTCAAATGAATAAGAGAAATGGTAACCACAACATTCTTATATGCAGCAAGTTATCAGTCCACCAGTTTCAACAAACTGCATGAGACTTCAAAAGGAACTACTGTTCAGAACTATGTTTGCATACTTGAACTACTAACTGAAATGCATTCAAGGGACAAAGCATACCTGGCACTCGATTAACACAAGCAGCGAGTCGAGCTTTGACTATGCTCTCAGCAAGTTTCTTCCCTGCACCCAATTAACCAAATAACTGGACAATCGCATTTCTACATTCTCCACACCAATAGGGACCAATGGTAGTAGTTGAATGGAATAAACACACAAATAAAACTAACCTGCTTCCTTGTTTGCAACTGTAACATAGACAACAATGCTGGGGACGGTCTTTTCACTCCTTTCCATTCTTACGGTATGCACTCTTCTATCCTGTGGCTTGACACCAATATTTTCTCTGCATATATGTTGAGAATACGTGTGTTTATTCGTAAGTTTCTTAACAAGAAATCAAGTTTCATCAAAACGCAAGCCAAGAAAAATTACCGCAATGGAGGAACAAGAGGAAGAGATTGTGCAGTGGATGATACAGAAATGGTGGAGCGTAGATTGGAGATACTGAAACTAAGGAAACACAAAGCACCCACCAATGGCAACCCGCGAGTAACCACTGTGGAGGAGACAACGGACGAAAATCTTAATGCCATGAGAAGTTGTAATGAGGTTTGGCTTTATAGGTATTCTTATTGCCTGATAGCAATGAAAAAGTTAAATATAAATATGCAGCTTGTGTTCTGCCAATGATGAAAACAATGATTACCCAAGTCACCAAGAAGAAGCAGCTCATAAAAAGAAAAAATCGAAGATGCACAAAATTCAAACAGCTGAGATTGAGAAATATCAGAGACACATCAACTGCTAAGAAAAACGCGAACAAGTCCTAATCTTTAATCTTCATCGCAAGGTGCAAAAAAAAAGAATAATTTGAGGCAGGAGGCTCATTAAACCTAACCTAAATCGCTGGCGACGAACAACGTTTTATTATGAAAGCTGATCAATTGAGGCAGAAAAAGTTCAGTAACTAAATTAAAACTTGGAAATCATCAGCTGAAAGGGCTCAGTTAGAACAAACACTGTAACCTTTTCTTCGTTGTAGATTTGCTGTGGTCGTGATGGGAGTTCGAGAGAGAGACCACGCGACCTCACAGATACAGCTTTTTTTTTTTTTTTTGCTATTTCTATTTGTTGTTTTCGTTAAAAGTTAAAAAACAAAAGCAAAACATTGCTCAAGCATTTAAATTATCTGAGTTTTATATAGATAATTATCTCAGTCCAAAAATGAGTGTTAATATCAGGGTTTTCATGACCGGACCGATCGGTTCTGACTGGAAACCGATGAACCGGTCGCAATTTCGGTTTGGTTCCGGTTCGGTAGTTTGTAGTAAAAAAGAAAAAAAAGCGATCTAACTATATAAAAATATAACCAAATAGATAAAAATATTAAAAATGAAGTTGGTCTAGTGGTTGTAATACTCAGTAGAAGAGATGAAGCGTGAAGCGGGCTTTGTACGCTGGTATCACCTTCCAATGTTAAGGCCGTATATAGCTTATGTACTTTGGTCTGATGTAAAAGAATGGGGCTCGTAGTACCTCGATAAACAAGCTAATTTGGGTCTCCTCGACGTGATATCGTGGTTCAGCACTTCTTTAGCGAAGATGTGGAACCTCTCAATAAATGGAGCATACACATCATCAACCTATTACAAAATCAAATTTTAGTCGACGCCCATCTTTTGAATAATGACTACTCATAGCATGTTTTGAAGCAAAAGAGGTTTACCTGGTTAAACTGGCCCCGAAAGAACGGTCCATCGTTGTACTTATGAAGCGCAGCCTCTAAGTAGTCGAGTTCTTGACCTAATTTTAGCATCAGCTGAAAGAGCATCGTCGTGCTGACTCGACCATCGTGTAATACAACCAACTGTTCAAACCACTAATCTCATGATTCATCCTCAGACACATGCCATCATCACCCAATAAAAGCAGTAACAATACGCCCAAAAAATTCATAAACAAACAGAAACTTACGTATACGATTACACAACAAGCATGTTTTCATTCACTTTTCACCGCCACCACCATCATCATCATCATCACCATCATCATCATCATCATCAACTCCAAGGATGGATTTGCAGAATGATCAAATCACCCATAGATATATATACATTTGATTTAATTAACATTCACTCCCTTTTTTCCTCAGAGAAAATCATCAGCAAACACTTAGGAGAAACAACTTCGAGCAAGAACTTGGCAGTACCTTGTTGCCAACCTTCACACCTTCCTTCTCCACCAAAACAGCAGCAACTATGCGCTCATAGCCACGTAAGCAACCATAGCCGCCTGAATCGGCCCAAGGCTAGGGTTGTAAGATGCCAAATCAACGTATGAACCTCTAAAAACAAAATATAAAAAGAAAGAAAAATCACCGAAAACACATGAAGGAGAATATTCTGTCACTAGCCAATATAAAGAAAGGCCTTTCATTCATTCTTTCCATTCCATTCCAAATGTTGCTTCTTACCAACAGCAAAGAACTGAAGATTATTACATCCAACCGTAGCTATACCAGTACACATACTTCATCAGCTGATTTAACAATCAAGCACTCGCTAGTTTTTCTAGAATTATCCAACATCTACCCTAACTAGAGAAGGGGTATGAACACGAGGAGCACAAATCATATACGAAGAGCAAAAAATCTCCCTCTTACGCAGCCCCATGGCAACGTCATACCACCAAAGTACGCCGGGAAAGCCGTCATGACAATAATCTCCTTTCTATCTTCAGAGAAAGCCGACAGAAAAGCAATAATCATTGGCTATCCACAGTCGATCCTCACCAATCTGCTCCATGACTCCTTCCCCCATAATCCTTCATCACCCACGGATCAAAATATCCAGCGTTTCTATTCATGTAGCACCCATATTATTTAATCAACATATTTTACTATAAAATTTTTCATATATAAATAAACTTGTTATGGAAAACGTCATTTCGAACGCACTTTTCGACTCGTTTTCAAGTTATAATTTCTGCTTCTTTTATTATTACAATATGTTATTTCTTCTTATATATGTAGTATATGTTATGAAAAATATATACAAGACACATTGAGATTTCCAAAGTACCTGTCATTTTAATTATTTTGTTTAGACGTTTTATATATCCCTCAAGTTATAATAACTCGTAATTCTATTATTGATTTTGTAATAAACATTTATGCAAGGCGTATATAAGACATTTTGACGATTTAGTTAGAACTAGACATTTCTTATTGTTTTCTAAATTCATTTTTACCTATGTTACAGTGTATCATTTTGTCACTGATAACGTTATGTAATAAATATGTATATAAAAATATTTTAATAATTATACGAAGACTTAGACGTTTCTTATGATTTCAATTTATACTTTGATATATAAGCTATAATTTATTTTTCTTCATTAATTACAATATGCAATTTATTTTCACATAAGTACTCGGAATGTTATGTAATATGTATTAATCAATTTATTCTTAGATATGTAATCAACACTAGCTAGTTTTAACAATCAAACACTCGCTAGTTTTGCTAGAATTATCCAACATCAACCCTAATTAGAGAAGGGGTAAGAACACGAGGAACACAAATCATATACGAAGAGCAGAAAACCTCCCTCTTACGCAGCCCCATGTCAACGTCATACCACCAAAGTACGCTAGGAAAGCCGTCATGACAAGAATCTCCTTTCTATCTTCAAAGAAAGCCGGCAGAAAAGCAATAAGCATTGGCTATCCACAGTCGATCCTCACCAATCTGCTCCATGACTCCTTCACCCCATAATCCTTCATCACCCACAGATCAAAATATCCAGCGTTTCTATTCATGTAGCACCCATATTATTTAACCAACATATTATACTATAAAATTTTATCTCATATATAAGTAAACTTGTTATGGAAAACGCCATTTTGAACGCACTTTTCGACTCGAAGTTATAATTTCTGATTCTTTTATTACTACAATATGTTATTTCTTCTTAATATATGTTATGAAACATATATAAGACACATTGAGATTCCGAAAGTACCTGTCGTTTTAATTATTTTGTTTAACCGTTTTATATATCCCTCAATTTATAATAACTCGTAATTCTATTATTGATTTTGTAATAAGCATTTATGCAAGGCGTATATAAGACATTTTGACAATTTAGTTAGAACAAGACGTTTCTTCTTATATTGTTTTCTAAATTTATTTTTCGATACCTATGTTACAATGTCATTTTGTCACTGATAACATTATGTAATAAATATGTATATAGAAATATTTTAACGGCTATACGAGGACTTAGATGTTTCTTATGATTTCAATTTATACTTTGATATACAAGCTACAATTTATTTTTCTTCATTAATTACAATGCAATTTATTCGCAGATAAGTAATCAACATGTTATGTAAAACATATTACAATTTATTCTCAAATATGTAACCAACATGTTATGTAAAAAGTATATAAGATATCTTCACGATTTGTATCGTATTATTTTGTTTAAATATTTTTCGACCACAGTTACAATTTTTAGTTCTGTGGTTGCATATGGAAACACTCTAGGACCAGCACCACAACAGATTTAACTGAAACTATCCTAACAACCTTGTAATCGTTGGTGATGCCGTTGTAGCCGAAAACCCACGACCAAAACGCGAACCCTAATGTGAAATTGGTTTCTGGGACGAGTCATTTTGTTCCAAGCGATGGGTTCCATATTTTAACCTTGCTCTCCGCTGTAAATGCACATCAAGCATTGATCGATCCTAAAAAATGAGTGCGGTTGTCAGGGTTTTTGATTGGGTTCCACAGTTGAGCTAAGCTAGTCAAGCTCGAGTTCGAGTTTTTACAAAAAAAATTAAAAAAATAATAAATAATTAATAAACTAATATAAAATACAAAAATATATATATAAAAAAAGAGCTCGCTCGAGCCAATATATGTTCGGGCTCAAGCTCGAGCTCGAAATGAATGAGCTCGAGCGCATTTTTGTTGAGCTCGAGTGGATCTTTCACCCCTATAGTTGGTTATTTTCAGGTTTTAATCAATGTTTCTGCTGATTTAATATTGTTGCGATCGGTGAGTCTTTCTAATCTGATCGTAGGGTTATATTGATTTCGTGCTCTGTGATTCATTTTATGGTTTCATTCTTACAAAACTATCTGATTCATTTTTATCTAGTATTATTCGAAGGAACTTGCTGATAACGGTGATGAGTTGAATTTGTTGTGCTAGTTAATGGCATCAAAGCTTCTTCAACTGAAAACCAAGGCTTCCCAGGCCTCAAGTTTGCTGTCAAGCATGAATCTGCTTATTACAAGCAGTTTCATGGGCACATAATAAACAATTCGTCAAAGAACCAGCCACAATAGAAACTTGCGCTGAATGTCCAAACAACTGTTATACTCTCGTCTTGCAAGGTTAGTTCTACACAGCTTTATTCGATGTGTTAAGTAAATTTAACTCATCTGCTCAATCACGCAATAATATCAGTTTTTGGGTTAGCTATTTCGTTCTTGATTTTGGATGTGATGGATCCCAGAAAACCCTAGCTCCTCTTTTTTTCTCTCCAGCCACACCACCATACCCAACAAAAAGTCAAGCTTCTCCCCTTCCTCCATTAACGGAGGTCGGGGGAACTCCATTTTTCTACCTTCTTTCTCTTTCTTTGTCTATTTTTTTTTTCTGTTTGTATTTGCTCCTTCTTCGTCGAGTCTCTCGGGTTGGGAGTTTTAATCTCCTCATTGTAGGAGTGTTTCATGTCCCTTTGTGAGAGTGCCCTTTCCGAAGAAGACAAGATTCGTAAAGCCGAATGGGGAAGAAAGTGAAGAATATTGTAGATCTCGCTTGATAACCGTTTTTATGATAGGTTTTTTAGTTCTTTGGGTGTCGACATTGAATCTTGTTTTCTTTCGGTCTTTTTTCTCTCTTTTTTAGTTGTTTGATTGTCATTATTCGTATGTGAGCTTTCGTTCTCTACGATTTACGATGTTATCAGAGAGACCTCTTTGGGCTATTTAGCTCATGTATATATCTTGTGAAATTAAAGCTATCGTTCCGAAGAAAAAAATATTTCGTTCTTCTTATAAACATTACGTATGGCCCCGTTTGGTGATATTTGGTAGGAACATTTTATCTTTATTTCATGTGCGGTACACAAGAATCACTACTCACAAACTCTTATTATGTACCATCAACAAATCTCATCAGTTAGATCATACAAAGATGCACCATGTGATCTGTAATTGGCTCTTTAATTATTATTCTGACAACTTCTAACTCATTCCTTGGTCAGGCCTTCCTCAATGCATATACTCAAAAAGCAGGTTTTTTGCGTGCCACATCAGCGCCACCTCAAAGTAAAAAACTTATACCTCCAAAATAAAACTCCTCCCCAACCATAAACCCAAAAAAGGAGGTTTTTTGGGGACCCACATCAATTTCATTAAATTTTATTAATTTATCAATTATATTTATCCAATTTTGTAAAATGATTTATAAATAATTGTATGTCATATTATTTAATTTGTTAAATTTAAGAAAAAATTAATAAATATATTTTATATTTTTTCATTACATAATATAATTTTACTTTTAAATACAAATTAAATAAAAAATTTTAACACATTAAAATTTATTAGTAAAAATAAATATATATTAATATATAAATATTAATAGATGAGGATAAAAATGAAATATTTTAATTAAAAAAGAAAAAGCTTACACATAAAGCAAAAAACCTAGGTTTATTCTACTAAACCCAACAAAAAACCTATGACCCTTCCCAATGGTAAAAACCTATAGTCATAGGTTTTTTCCTTTGTCCACCTCATCAAAAAACCTTGCATTGAGGAAGGCCTCATGAGAGATTCTTACCGTAGACGCAAGATTTTGTTTTTATTGCGTGAACAATTAGTGATTCGATTCAATCCCTGTTTGAAATCCTCGCCTGTTTGTTCCTTCATATTTCTTTTTATCATGTCAGATGCTATTGCCATTGAAAAATGAATTCTAGTTTTGAGCTGAAGTAGCTTAGTTATAAGATCAAACCCACCGATTATGGAACTCTAATGGGCAAATAATACAATGTGATACGCGACCATACTCAATTCCGCAAAGATTAAATTAAAAAAGAAAATGAAGCTAGATAGTTTGATCCCTTTGATGAAATATATCAGGCGAATTTCATAATCAAGAACTATCCTCCTTTTTCTTGTTAGGGGCAAATGTTGCAGCCACAAGTAAAGGAAAGGCGATGGTTGCATCGCAGTGCACCTGCTTGCACAGAACAGAAGAACAACAACAAAACATGAAAGTGCAGACATATTTGAGCAACAATGGTCGTAAGATATGAGGTTTCAAGTCAAACCTTAACGGTCTGAGCAGATCCTCGAATCTTGCCCCAGGAAACAGCTTCGTCAGGGCGGGCGCCAGAATCGCTCCCATCGAACTCTTGGGCCGTGTTGATGAAAACTGCGTAATCAGCGCCGTTTCTCATCATATTCGCGTTGCATATGTGGTGCTTGGGCAGCCCTCCTCCGAGTATTATCATCCCAGTTTTTCTTGGACCAGCGTGGACCGCCTCGCCGTTCATGGCTCTAATATCTGTTCATGGATTAATGGGCTTCAATCATTCATTCCCGAGAATATAGACAATATTTCATGGATGTCTACTTAGTTACCTTGTACAATGTCGATCACTAAGCCAGGCTCTGACTTATACGAGTGGAAGTACAACATGTCACCCAACGAACCGTCCGTTAAGCCAGGGCAGAACACCGGGATATCGTTCTTTATTAGAGAAAAGAGAAAGAAAGAACAATTTTAGCTGCAATGAAAATAGACGAAAGTTCATCTGATACATCTCTTCGAGCAAGAGTTTGAGAATACCTTGTATGCCCAGTACAGATAGGACTTGTCATCGTTGATTTCTTTCCCCAGGCGTGCGATTACTTTCGAGGGCGTCCACAGCACATTCTACCATCACAAGAAAAATAGCAACGCTAAGTAAAAGGAAAATAAAGAAAATGATAGATCATTAGCGTGAGTACCTCGTTCGTCTGTTCTCTCAACATCTGATCGAAAATGGGTATGATCCAATCCTCGAATTTGCAGTAGTTGTCATTGGGAACCAACAAGTTACCAATTCGATTCAAGCCTTTGGAACGAAGAACAGCGCCGGGCAGAGAAAAGTCGCCTCTGTAAGTCGGGGCGAGGCACTTCACAAGATCCTCTTCTACGCCGCCTGCCGTGGTAACCACTACATCGACCTGCATTTCATAGACACAACATACAACCTCAGCTTTGAGCTGAAAATCTCAGGCAAAAGACCTTTTCTTCGTACCATGTGATGCTGGCATAGAAATCGGATTGTCTCCCTTATCCCAGAAGATATCAGATTAGAAGTAAAACCGAGGAACACTTTGCACTTCACGGATTTTCGGTAGGCTAAATCTCGCTCCCCTTCGCTGCAATCGTCCGTCAAAGCCTCGTCGGAAAGCCTCCATTCTCGCTTCAAACCACAGTTTAAAGCAAGATTGTCGATTTTTCTTTCAAACTAACGCAGTAATTCAGTTTGCAAGTGAGTGTCGGCGAAGAAGAATATAGATTATTAAGGGAAGAAAACCATTTTATTGACGACGTCAATTGCGTCGCCGAGATTTGAGGCTTGAAATCCAGTGTACGAAAGAGACTTCAACAGCTCGAGAAAATCTACGCCGTTGTTGAAGTCGTAGCCTTCGATTCTGGCGCCATCGTACGGCTCCGACTCCTTGAACACTGCTGACCTTACGCTCTCCGGCAACGAGTCTTCCATCGCCGCCTTCTCTTCGCCGTGAGGGCTCATCATTAACAGCTTCTTCGGCGGTAAAAGTACGCGGGCTTTGAGAGTTTTGGCGATTGGGCTCGCAATGGGCCATTTATCTTGGTTTGAATTTCTTTGTATGAGCTATTGCAGATAAATATCTGACGCTACCATTTTATGTTATGCCGACATTTATCTTGGTTTGAGTTTCTTTGTTAGAGTAATTGTATGAAGTAGAATTTTAAAAAGAAATTAGGATTGTGTCATACATACGTTTTCTTTTTGGCTATCATTGTGTTAGATTTTAGACTGGATTTGTACTAGTTAGTTATCTTATTCAAACTTCAAAATTTATTTCATCTTTTAATTTTCTTTTTTAATTTTGTTGATGGAATCTTGCAAATCTTTTTTTTTTTTTATGAAATTCTTGGAGGTTTAGATATCGTTCTTTTTAGAAATCGAAGATAATAAATTTGTTTTTATGATTCTCGAGGGGAAAAGGACAATTGCGCACGTTTTAAGTTTTAATATATGAAATTCAACACATTTTTTTGCATTGACTTAACCAGATAAGAATGGACATCGTAACAACTTGGCATTGCCACAAAATTGAGGAGATTTTTTCATTTTTATACTAGAAAAATAAACCAATATGGTACAATCATCATCGTTGCAATCAACATGAAATCAATGATTGTGGAAATTTTTCTTGAAAAGAGCATAATTAAATATTGAAATTTGAGGGGAAAAAAAAGAAGTCAAAACATATTTGTAATTGTAGGACGTGAGTAAGTTCCGCGTCACCATGGGCCCACATTCTCTGCATATGATGGATAAATATCCTAACAGCACCGTACCATGGTTTTGAAAATCGGACCGGCCGGTTCAAGCCGGAAACCGGCGAATCGGCCATAAATCCATTCCGGTTCGGTCTGGTTCAGAATTAATTAAAAAATAAAACCAACGCAATTCTGATAAATTATAAAAATAGAGTTAAAGTTGTATATAATGGTGTGGCCCAATTGATTAAGTGTTGGACTTTGTTTAGAGATCATGGTTCAAATCTTCATATGGATATTATTAAATTATATTTTTTTGGTACTTTATTTTACAATCAATTTCTTATTTTCAAACCTATTTTATGTTAATTTAATTTCTAACCCCCTACTTTATCAATTAATTTATGCCATTCCACTTTATAACTAGTTTTTAATTCTCCAATATTTTCAGTTGAGGACTCGACGCTGTTTCTTTTTCCCGATGAGGACATCTTTTCCACCTATAAATAACCCCCCAAACCTTTTCAGTCAAAAACCGTCGAATTCATAGCTTATATTCTTATCGTTCGTTTGTTTATTTGAGGTTTCTGACAAATTAAAATAATGACGATCATCATAGAGTAACCTGAGGATTTGGTTATCTAGGGCGAGATGGTGTTCTATCGCAGTGTTTCGCTGTTGTCTAAGCTGCGATCTCGAGCTGTATGTATTTTCTTTTTATTTTTTATAACTCTATGTTTCTTTCGCTCGGGGTTGTATGTTCATTTGCAACAATAAGTTTTGGCTGCAAGGCTGTTGCTAAGAAATTTCTCTTTGTGATAATATAGTGTGTAGTTTTTTGTTGTTTTGATTCTTGAATATTCGTTCTTAATAGGTTCAACAGCCAGCTCTCCGCGATTCTGTGCGCTGGTTTCAAGTGCAGACCTCCTCTGATTCAGTGAGTGTTCTCTCTTCTTTCATTTTGTAGCATTCAGTTGGATCCTTGTGAGATTGGTTTTTGTTGTTTGGTGCTTTTTTCTTTTGCATCATATATCTTACTGTTGACCATACTGCACTTTGCGACAAGTGGTTATACGTAAAACAATTCTATCATCCAAGACATGAAGTTGCTTGTCATGAAAAGTATTTCAGCCACTTTCCATAAGTTTCCACTTAGCTAGTACAGTACAGCAAAGCTTTAACTTCTACGACCGTGGCACAAGATTTCTTAAGCCTTAAATTTTGGGGAATTGTTGCTATTTTAGTTTTAGTCACGGATCAAAACTATGTAACACTTATTAGACGTCATCATTTGGGTTGAATAGGGTGGCAGAAGGAAATGAAATTGTTTTTGGTATTTTTAAAATCATATCTATAATTAATGATTCTAATCTTATTGTTGTTACTGTCCCTTTCATTGACAATACGGATTTCCACCATCTGCGAATTTTGTAGGACCTTCGTACTCATCTGATGGAAATGATTCCAGAACAACAGGTGCTTCCGTAGCTTAAAACTCAATCTTGATTAGCTACAGGTTATAAGCAGTTTGTTTCCTTCCTCTAATGATGATGGATTTTTATGATTGTATATGGATGAAATATACGATGAAAGTAATTGAGTTGTTCTTTGTTGTCTCTTGGATTTATTTCCATTGTATATAAACTGATGTTGTGTCATTGTTCTCTATCAGGAACGGTTGAAGAAATTTAAGTCAGAGCATGGGGAGGTTCAGTTGGGTAACATTACTGTTGATATGGTGTGTGCTTTCTCTTGCCTTTAAGCTTTCACTTTGTATTTGTTTATTAGTTACTTACGTGGAGTTATGCTCTAAGTAAAATTGTTTATAAAATTCCCAAAGGTGATTGGCGGGATGAGAGGAATGACGGGGCTGTTTTGGGAGACCTCCTTACTCGATCCAGAAGAGGTACACAAAACTTCTGTTATGAACTCTTATAGCTATATCTAGAAGTGCATAACGCATTATATTTCAATATTTCGTTAAGAAATTATCTAGAATTTATTTAGTGGTTGTTTCGTTTTCTGCTTGTCCTATATTAGGGAATCCGTTTCCGAGGCTTGTCCATTCCTGAGTGTCAGAAGCTGTTACCTGCAGCAAAGCCTGGTGGAGAACCACTGCCTGAAGGTCTCCTTTGGCTTCTTTTAACTGGGAAGGTATGTTGCGATGTATCTGTGTGTTGTCATTGCCAAAAAATAAGCATCATACAGCCAATAAACAAATTTTATTTGGGTCTTGCTAAATGGTTACCATTACCCTCGAACATCTTTCGTACTAGCTCCACTATGATAAATATTGTGTGCCTTGTGACTATTGTCTGTGTGGTCATCTTCCCTTTTCTTTAATCTTTACCCTCGTTTGATTAAGGTGCCAACAAAAGAGCAAGTTGATTTGTTATCTGAAGAATTGAGAAGTCGCGCTTCAGTGCCAGGTTTGCCTCCGTTTTTAGTTCTGTACTGATTTCAACTTCTTCATGTGAATTGTATGCTGGTGCATGTTACCAATATGATTTTTTAGTGTGCCTGGCACATTTTTAGTTTTATATTGTTGCCATCATAAACTTCTTATTTTGTTTTATTCTTGTTTGGGTTCAAAATGCTTATTTGGGTGCCATGTTCTTTTTCCAGTCTTCCGTAAGTTACATGGTTTTGTATTTGTTATATCTACTTTTTGCGTTGGTGTTGCAGAGCATGTATACAAGGCAATCGATGCCTTACCTGTTACGGCTCATCCAATGACTCAGTTTGCAACGGGCGTCATGGCTCTTCAGGTGAATTGACCGAGCTTTTGTTTTTTTCAAACGTTGTATTTCCTATCTTTCTCCGTCTTATGGTTCATTTATTATGCTGGATGGTTTGAAGTATAAGTTTTAGTACTCCAGTGATCTTTAGGTAGTGCAAAGCAAATTTTTATTAAAAGGCAATTATTAGCACATGACCTTAAACTCGCAAGTATAAAAAATCGTATGTTTGAACTGTGTGCTTGGATGTCCTCGCGTGTTTTTAAACCTTCCGTAAATATGCCACAACTTGTGGATTCACAAATTACTATTCAAAGTTCTTGTACAATGAATCATCAAGGATTTTTGTTTCGATCTGAGTCACGTAGCTTGTCAATTGTGCCCATAATGCGCTGCTACCTTTGAGACATCTGTTCACTAAATCGAATGTTATTTTGCTTAAGGTCCAAAGTGAATTTCAGAAGGCATATGAGAAAGGCATCCACAAATCCAAGTGAGTGTATGGTGCCCTTTTGTTTTCATGGAAAGTCTTTTTTTTTCCCTATATGCCAGATGCTTATTCTTCTGTGATATATTTGAAGGTATTGGGAACCGACATATGAAGATTCCCTTAGTTTAATTGCTCAGCTCCCAGTAGTAGCTTCTTATATATACCGCAGGTTGGTTCCAAGATCTTATGTCTATAGATGCTTCAAAATCGTTAAATATATATTCACGTATACAGCTACTTCCTATTCTACAGAAGGTTCGGCTTTACAAACGTTGCTTATTTAAGTTGTCTATATTTGCTACATTTAACATACATAACACAATCTCAAGGATGTACAAGAATGGAAAAGTTATTCCCTTGGATGACTCCCTAGATTACGGTGGAAATTTCGCACACATGTTAGGCTTTGGTGACCCTGCCATGCAAGAGCTTATGAGGCTCTATGTTACCATCCATAGGTAGGTTTGCATAAAAATTTCGTGTTAGTATAAAGTATCAGCACATATATAGCACCTGTGGCTCCTCAGTAAATATTCTGCATTGCTCCATTCACTTTATATCTTTATTCTATGTGATGCAGTGATCATGAAGGTGGAAATGTTAGTGCACACACTGGCCACCTTGTAAGTGCCTTTGTCTAAGGCTTTATGTGCCTTAGTAATTAGCAGTCATCGATTCAATCCTTTACCTTTGTATTTACACACATTTTGTTGCAAACATGGGATGTAGTTGATGAAATTATTTTTCTTGGTCTTATACCTGACAGGTTGCTAGTGCCCTGTCAGATCCTTATCTCTCCTTCGCTGCTGCTTTAAATGGTTTAGCTGGTCCACTCCATGGCTTGGCTAACCAGGTGCTTATCTACTGGTTTCTCTTTCACTTAAAGAAAATTAAAATTCCCTCTGATTACTTCCGTGACCTGACAAACTCCGTGTCTTATTTCGTTTAAACCGAAAGTTGATCACAATAGCTGTTTTATTCGCCTCACAATGAAAAAAGCGCTACTTGGTATTTTAAATTTTGTAACAAATACTATGCTGTTGGCCTTCTGCAAATTGCCCTCTGAGCAAACCTGGATTTTGTCCTGCAATACAAAAAATTTCGAATTTCTAACAATTCAAGAATATCACCATAAGAAGAGCTATTTATAATTTTCTGTTTGTTACAGGAAGTCTTGCTCTGGATTAAATCTGTTGTAGCAGAATGCGGCGAGAACGTCAGCAAAGAAAACTTGAAAGATTACGTCTGGAAAACATTGAACAGTGGCAAGGTGGCTTGTGGAACGATTGTTTCCTTTCTATTACACACAACCTCCTCTCATTTTTATCCCAATTGTCACCTTCTGTCTAGAATATTATTTAGGTTCTGTCCATACTCTTGCAAATCTTTGAGCACACTGTGGGTTGAGTCCATGATGATTTCTTTACCGCGACTTGCATTTCTTTTTAACAGTATCTTTTCACGTTCATATTTTAGGTTGTTCCTGGGTTTGGACATGGAGTTCTGCGCAAGACTGATCCAAGATACACGTGCCAGAGAGAATTTGCACTCAAGCATTTGCCTGATGATCCACTATTCAAACTGGTAACAACTTTAGCCTTCTGATTTATGATGTATGCCTATGATACCAAGTTATGTGATGTGTTCTAACCTTTTTCCTTTTCTCCCGTATTTATGTTAAGGTTTCAAATCTTTACGAGGTTGTCCCACCCATACTCTTGGAACTTGGAAAGGTAAGTGACTGTTCAGTCCCTGAAAGTTTCATATTGGTTGACAATGTCCTTGACATGTTTGTTTAGTAACTGCCTGGATTTATTCTTTCAAGTATCCCAACACCTTAGATTTGCAAACAGTTAAATGTGGGTCACAGAAAGAATACCAACATTCATTTTCCAGATTCCTTAAATTTCAGTTCATATCCTCTTGGGGATAAAATATCTACAGGTGAAAAATCCTTGGCCTAATGTGGATGCCCATAGTGGAGTGCTACTAAATTATTATGGCCTAACAGAAGCAAGGTGCTAACTCTACTCTCTACATCTTCTCTTTTCTCATTTTCTCAACAGCCCAGCCCTATAAATGTTTACTCTGTTTTTGCTACGATATCAACAGATACTACACCGTCCTCTTCGGCGTTTCGCGAGCCATTGGCATTTGCTCTCAGGTGCCGTTCCTAATCCTTCCCTTTCTTATTTTTACTCTTATACCAAAAGGAGCCTAACATTCATGTTTGTATACAGCTTATATGGGACCGAGCCCTCGGACTTCCATTGGAGAGGCCGAAGAGCGTGACGATGGAGTGGCTCGAAAACTACTGTAAGAAAGCAGCTTCCTAAGCTTTCCATTAAGTCAAGTGTTGCTTGGGTAATATTATCGTTTTTCTCTCAATAATTGCTCGGAGAAAGCATTTACATACTAGGGGCTCGTAGTGTTTTATAATTTGCTTTTACCTTATAGTTATTACCTACCTAAATATAGTTAGATTTCCGGTCTGGTTCCGGTCCGGTCTAAACTATTTTAAAAAAAATAAAAAAACAAAACGTATTTCAAAAATTAACTACTCAACTTTTTACAGAAAGTGTTTTGGTGTGGTGGTTAGTAGGCCCATTTTTAAGTTCGAATCCTAAGTACAGCATTTTTATTTAGTTTAGTATTTTTATTAAATTAAAAGGAAAATAAAACGAAAATTTAATGACTCGTTGTCTAATTCATTTTAGATCCCTATATTTTACATTTATTCCAATTTTGATTCATAATTGATTAATTTATTTTTTAACACCCCGTCTATAATTGATTTTTTATCTCCAACATATATTATTTGATTGATATATTCATAAAACATAATAATATTTTATATTTACGGATACCGGTTTTAGTCCGGTTTGATTCCGGTTTTATACCGTTTAAACTAAATCTTAAACCACTAAAATTTTCGGTCCAGTTCGAAAACCCGGTTTGAGAATCTTGGTCTTTGCTTTAGCTGCTTTTGGTGAAATTGATGACGATATTCATTGATTGTTGTGGAGTTTCTCCATGGAAAATGTTTGTAATCAATCATGCATGTTAACTTTTTTCTGTTGGGGACAAGATTGCGATTAGATTATACATCATATCATTCATTATTCACTGACAGCACACCCATTGAATAGTAATCGTGGACCATTACTTATACGGGATAAGAAGTCTTTTAGTAAGCAAACAAATCAAATGAAAGTGGGATTTGGGACATTAATTTCGCTGGAAATTGGGATCATCTCATGACCTACAATTAGATTTAGATTCGACTTAAAAGTGAAGTTAGTCAAAACGAGAGGATCAAGTGACGTTGTGTGAAGTCCCCTTAAAAAACTCCATTTTGAGGATTTGGAAGGTTCCTTAGGTGATTGTGTATGAAGTTTCTTGAGAAAAAAGTTGATTTATTAGTAAGTCGAAAGGCCAGATTAAGGAAATAGATGCCATGTAGATAAATCATGTGAAATTCCTTGGGATTATCTAGGAAATTTGTGTCATATACGAGGAAGCTGACTGAAAGTTTCTGCAAAGGTCAAACGAAAACCATTTAATTGATATCGTGAACCTTTTCTAAAAAATATTACCACCGATGATGCAGTATGTCAATCTTAATATTTGATTATTTAGTTTGAAATAAGGTATAGCATACATCGCCCTATAAAAAAAAAAAAAAAAAGAGCGTAGAGAGGTATCGTTTTCAATTGCAACACGCCCATATTCCTTCTCCCAAATTAAGTTCGAAAAGGACGTAACTACACAACTACAAGTCAATCTTTCGAATTAAAGACAACTTCTTTTGAATGTCTCAATGCACCAATTAATACACTCACGACATATAATCTATTTCATATATTAATAACATTAACCAAATAATCATTAATTTAAGGCAAGAGTCCTTGACTTTTCGTGGTGATATGAGACTTGAAAAAATACCTAGCACCTTTTCGCTATGATAAAATTATATATTGTCACTTGATAAATCTAATGTATACTTGGGCTCCGTTCACTCGCTGGTTATCTCAAGATAAGTGCTTTTTTATCCTTACTAATCTTGTTCACTTTAAATATGAACACTATTGTATAGCCCGCAATAAATACAAGGCCCGTTGTTATAAAAATGCAAGGCCACTACAATTTATCCAACGGATGAGACCAAGATAATTAATCAAAACCCTATTAATCGCAAAAAGACCAAAATATCATTTTCCACCCAATCATAAAATCATTTTATTTCATGTAGTTTATATGGTAAAAGTAAATAAATAACACTAATTTATTCATTATTTCATGGCGATCAAATTGACATCCATATCTTATATTTTTCGATATTCATAATAATAATTATTTTGTAATTATATATTGATGAAATAAAAGGCTACTTTTGTAAATTACAAATAATGTGGAGACAAAATTTTTGTTATGTTGGAAACTAAACAAGATATAATGATTAATGTACTAGATTATTATATTACATTTTAACTTAGGCTTTTTTAAACTTAGTTATCTTGTGTAGTAAAGTAAACACAGCCCAACCGCCTGTAAACCCATTTTATTGTGAATAAGGATGCCTCAACCGCCTGTAAACCCATTTTATATGCTAAGGCCCCGTTTACTTTATAGGATATATCAAGATAAGATCAAATAATATGGTATAATGTTGTTGCGAAGATAGTAAGCCCGTTAAAATAATCAAGCCCTGTGTAATAATCTTAGCAGTCCGAGATAAATTGACTCAAGTATTGAGCCAATATTGTTTATCCAGCCCCTACTATTCTTCGTTTCGTAAGTATTAAAATGACATCCATATTTTATATTTTTCTATATTATTAATAATTATTTAGTTATAAACTAATGTATGGGCAAAAATTGGAAATTAATAACTTTATTAAATATGCTATTAGTTTTATATTGATAAGTGAACAAGATATAAACTATATCAAGATAACTCTTTTAACACGGGCTTTTTAATAGATCTTTTTCTCACCTGGACAACTAAACGCAGCCTAAGTCATTTGTAAATGTAAATTAAAATATGATGTAATCTTTCATCTATTATTTACCCGCGTAGCTTCCTATCATTCAATGTCAGTTTGGTGAGTCTTTCTTTCCCTACGCACCTCTCTCTCTCTTGAAAACCCCATTTATTAAATAGCGCTTATGATTGATTTATTTGTGACAGGCTTGGACGTGGTGGCGACCAGGAACGTCGAACGTGACGACATTATTACGAAGGAGCTCGTTCTCGACGGTGGATTTCCGACACCTAAATCGGAATCTAACGGTGGATTTGAGGCCCCTGAGATCAATGCCTTTGGCCAATCTTTCAGGTTTTGTTTGTTCTGTCATTCAAAAATCTCTCACCTTTTATTAATTCTTCTCCAAATGTTTGATAGTAGTAAAAGAAATAAAGTTTTGATCTCTTTATAGGGACTACGAGAATGTCGACGGTGCGAGGCACGACGTCGTCGAGCAGCACTACAGATTGAATCACATTCACCAGACATACGACTTTGTAATAAATAATTGTAATAATAATAAGCCATTATTATTTCCCATCTATTATTATTATTACCAGTCTATCAAAATCCATATATATATATATATATATATATATATATATATATATATATATAAGGTTAAGAGGATGAGGGAAGAATTCACGAAACTAGACAAGAAGGTGATGAGCATATGGGAGTGTTGTGAGCTACTCAACGAAGTCGTCGACGAGAGCGACCCCGATTTGGACGAGCCGCAGATCGAGCATCTCCTTCAGACAGCCGAGGCTATCAGGAAAGATTATCCCGACCAAGATTGGCTTCATCTCACCGCTCTTATTCACGGTACGCATTTGAATGACCACTTTACATGAATGTTTTAAGTTTGACATCAGTTTTTTAATGTTGTATAGTATTATATTTATAACATGTTTCCCACGTCTAGGCTGATTTCTTTATTGTAGGACGTTAAAATTCTTGTTCATGGTTTTTAGGTCGATATCGGTCAAACCCCACATTAGATAATCAAAACTTGTATAGAAGCGTGTGAGTTAATCACTCTATTGTCTAATGATTTTAGTGCAAGCCCACAAGTTTTATGGGTCTCTACAATGTACTTTTGCAAATTTCCCCTTGTGTATCACAGCCAGGTCCCACATCGGACAAATGGAAAAAGTTGCTTATGTATATGTAAGCATGTAAACTAACACTCTCTATTGCCAGTTGGTTTTACAGAGACCCTCTAAGATCATGGTTTTGGACTTGTGATAAAATTGGACGCTTAAAAAATCTCTACATTCCCCACTGGCTCTAGTATCACGTTATACGAATACTTCACCTGAAAGCTTAACTTCGCAGGGATTGAATCATTTTTTATAATTTTATATATTATATTTCTAGCAGAATATTGAAATGGCTCTAAAGATTCGGTCTTTGATGCGTTTTCTTTCTTCTTCTTGAGTTGCCAGATCTCGGGAAAGTGCTGACCCTCCCGAGCTTCGGCGGGCTCCCCCAGTGGGCGGTGGTGGGGGACACGTTCCCGCTCGGGTGCGCCTTCGACGAGTCGATCGTCCACCACAAGTACTTCTCGGAGAATCCCGACCTGAACCACCCCATTTACAGCACGAGGCTCGGGGTTTACGAGGAAGGTTGCGGTTTGGACAAGGTGGTCATGTCGTGGGGCCACGACGACTACATGTACCTCGTGGCAAAGGAGAACGGCTCCACTCTGCCCTCGGCGGGCCTTTTCGTCATTCGATACCATTCTTTCTACCCTCTTCATAGGTCGGGCGCCTATACTTACTTGATGAATGATGAAGATAGGGAGAACATGAAGTGGTTGAAGATTTTTAATAACTATGATCTCTATAGCAAGAGCAAGGTTAGGGTTGATGTCGAAAAGGTTAAGCCTTATTACCTATCCTTGATTCAAAAGTACTTTCCTGCCGAGATGAGGTGGTAGATGATGATGATGATGATGATGAGTGTAATGTAATAATGATTTATAAATGACCTCGTTTTAATTTTTTATTTCTTTTATGTACTTGTGTAATATCAGTAAAATCATAAGCGGTGCATCGTCTTATGATTGTTCTTGAGATGAGAAGATTGGTTTTCAGTGAGTTGTTGGCCCAAAAGTTTGCATGAATTTTTACTACAATTCATTCTTAATTATATATAGGTAAGCCCCGAATTGCATTCGTTTATAGAGCAAAAAGTAAATCAATGTATTTGTTTATTACACAGTCTCGTCCCGAGCATGATCCACTCTCTTAGTCCTATTTTAGACATCGGCAGAATTGGTCATTTTGCTCTATAATTATGACGTCTTATATGTAATAAATTAACAATCAAGACCTCACATATACAGTGTTAGTTTAATTTCAACAACAAACTTTACATGTTCCAGATCTCAAGAATTCTTACACTGAGAAAGTAAAGGAGAGACATGACACATGTACAATTCCCTCTCCTAATCTCTCCACAAACTAAAACTGATAATTATTAAATAAGACTATAGTTAATATATTATCTCCTATAGACTCGGGAGAAATTCACAAGGAAGCCATCTACCACACACATATAGGCTTAAACCCACCTCCCTCTCATCTAAAAAACCATTACTATACTACTAATAATTCATCACCTTCTATTATTACACCATCATCTTTCAGTGTGAGTTTGTGAGAAAATAACAAATGGCTTAAATGAGGCTCGGATCAAAATCTGAGGTTTTCCAGCGCGAAGGTCAGATATGGTAAAGCAAAAGTTCCCCATGCACTAAGCCTCTCCTTCAATCAGCTTCTCCTTACTTTGTTTGAGTTTTCATATCGAAAACATTTTGCAGGCACTGCACATCAGGACTTCCGAGCGACGTCACCGTCGAAATCGGAGAAATGTCCTTCAATCTCCACAAGGTATATAAGTTGTTGAGGAGAAGGCACGAAAATTAATAAACTGAATATTTTAATAATATAGTACTGTTAAAAGGTAAAAAAGTGTATGTTTTGACACGTCTTTTAAGAATATTTAATATATTTATATTAATTTCTGATAGTCTTTTTGCTAAATAAGAAAATGTACAAAAGATGTGGGATACCCGATTAGTAAAACGTATAAAATGGTTTGGGACGGAGGGAGCAACATAAAATTAAGATTCCTGGAAAAATTAATCTTTTAGGTGAAATGGCAGTCATTTAGTTTGTCCAAATCTCCACAGCTCGATTTTTTAATATCATTTCCAACCTTGCGTAAATCGAGAGGTTAAATATTTTTCGTTAAAAATAAATAGGTTCACACGTAAGGCCAGATAAGAAAAAAAAAGATTTTCGACTTCACTGCGCAGTTCCCACTGTTGTCGAGGAGCGGACTCCTCGAGCCCTCATCGAGGAGTCGACGTTCACGGACGGCAACAACGCGTGCATCATCCAACTCGGCAACCTCCCCGGGGGGACGAAATCGTTCGAGCCCGGGGCCAAGTTCTGTTACGACGTCAAGTTCGAGCTCAACTCCATGAACGTCGTGAGCCTGCGGTGCGCCGTCGAGCACCTCGAGATGACCGAGGACTACGGCGAGGCCAACCTCGTCGCCCACTCCGAGGCCTTCCTCTCCCAAGTCTTCTCCAACTGGAAGGTCACCATCAAGGCCCTCGAGACCTGCGAGGAGGTCCTCCCCCACGCCGAGTACCTCCAAATCGTCTCCTGCTGCATCTCCTCCCTCGCTGCCAAGGCCTGCTCCGACCCCAACTATCTGCCGCTGCCGGCGACTCCTCCGGCGCCGGAGTATGGAACGGGATAGGCCCGGCGGGGGCGGCGGTGGCGGTGGGGGACAACTGGTGGTACGAGGATGTGTCGTTCCTCAGCCTCCATCTCTACAGGTGAGAAATTTTGTTATTGGACTTTATTGTATGGGCTTTTATCCTAAAACCAATTGGTGATAGGTGGAGTGGCTCGTTTATTTATATACTAGTTATTTAGGGTTCTCATTCTTAACAATAGGCGGCTGATCGAGGCCGTGGAGGCGGCCAGGAAGAGGCCGGAGAGCGTGGCCGAAGCTTTGATCTTCTACGTGAAGAAGTACGTGCCTCACATGAATAGGCAGTGCAGCTTCAAGAATTTGGGCTCGGGCTTGGGTTCGGGCTTGGGCTCGACGATCTCGATACCGACGGAGGCCGACCAGCGGGCCCTCTTGGAGGAGATCGTCGAGCTGCTGCCGAGCCGGCGGTGCATGGTCCACACCAGGTGTTGAGGACAAGAAATGAGTGCCGAGAGAATTTGGAGAGGAGGATTGGGATGCAGCTCGACCAGGCTTCG
Source organism: Craterostigma plantagineum (assembly GCA_027422505.1). Classification (NCBI taxonomy): domain Eukaryota; kingdom Viridiplantae; phylum Streptophyta; class Magnoliopsida; order Lamiales; family Linderniaceae; genus Craterostigma; species Craterostigma plantagineum. Next base: position 72,591 of record JAPQWV010000029.1, read on the forward strand.
GTGGAGGACCTGCTCATGCCGGAAATGGACGGCACCGGCGGCGCTGGAGGTGGTGGTGGCAGAGGGGAGAGGTCGTACGATATAGACTGCTTTCAGAGGATGGTGGAGCACTTCATGGCTGCTTCGATTTCATCGGGGGCAGTTTCGTCTGTGATTTTGGAGGAGGAAGGAGGAGGAGGAGGGGTGTGCCTGACGGCGGCGACGACAGTGGCGAATCTAGTTGACGCCTACCTTGCTGAGGTGGCGCCAGACGGTGAACTCGAGTATGCTAAGTTCCAGTGCATGGCGTCTGCTGTTCTTGACTATGCGCGCCCCCTCTCCGATGGGCTTTACCGCGCTATCGATATATATCTCAAGGTAATAACTTTTAATTTTTTTCTTAAAATCATTTTGTTTCAGACAAATGTTCGGTTGTTGTAAGGCAGGCTCATCCATGGCTGAGCGACGTGGAAAGGGAACATATCTTCCGACTGTTGAACTGTCAGAAGCAGTCCTTAAAGGCGAGCACTCACGCTGCCCAAAACGAGCGGCTGCCGCTGAGGGTCGTCGTTCAAGTCCTCTTCTTCGAGCAGCTTGGGCTGCGCACTTCAATCTCAGGCTGGTTCTACGCCGTAAACCTCGATGGGGCCGACGCAGCGACGATGACTTCGAGGAACGATGGCGGAGGAGGGCCATCGTTCGTACTCGAGGACGTGAGGGAGCGCGTCGGCGAGCTGGAGAAGGAGTGCCAGAGCATGAGGGAGGAGTTTCGGAAATTGGTGAAGGCGAAGAAGATTTGGAATATTTTTTGCAGGAGGAGATCTCAGCTTTGCAGCAGCTCCAAGGCTGAGAAGCACGGCGCTGTTGCGACCAGCGGATACTTTGCATATTGCAACTCAGAGTAGGGGGACTGGATGATAGGGATGACTTTCGATCCAGCATTCCGCCTAACCTGACTACCTGCGGATAGTAACTTTTTCGACATAGAAGCAGGTAAGGGGAGAGTTGGAGACCAGAGACCTTGTACGGAAAAAGTAGGATGGGCTCTGACAACGAAGTAGTTTGAGCGGGAAATACTGGGTAAGGCCGACCAGGAGACACGTGGAAGGCTGCGAGTGGCCGACATTATGGACAGAGATGAGGCGCGTCAGTCTGACAATAGTACACCTGCAACTGTTGTCTCTTCTAGGTTGTACCAAACGTCGCTGTCAAGTGATTTCAAAGGACTGCCAGCTGGGAAAGCAGACATCGAACAAATATATGGGAATAAAGAGAGATCATATTCGTAAGAAGCTCAACACAACACGCTAAACACTTAGGGTCCGTTTGGTAGGCATGATGAGTTTAGACGATATTAACTTTAGTTGGGTTTATATACGGAGAGTATGAGTTTTTTGGGTGTTTGGTTGGCGGGTTTATATAATGATGTCTAATAAGTTTTGTAGATGACTTTAGATAATACTAGGGTTAATAAATTTAATTATGAATTTATCCTTTTGCCATAACAACATATTGATGTGAAATCACGGGCAGATTGAAGCGCAGATTAAAGTGTTGCTCGTGATCAGCCTCAGTGGGTTGGATGGGGGAGAGAGAGAAGGGGAGGGGAGGAGGGCGTGAGAGAGAGAGAGAGGGGGCGTGAGGGAGAAATGTGTGTGTGTGTGAGAGAGAGAGAGAGGGTGTGAGGGAGAAATGTGAGAGAGAGAGAGAGAGAGGAGAGGGAGAGAGAGGGAGAGAGAGAAGAGAGAGAGTAATTAATTATTAAGGAAAAAAAGAGTAAAATAAATATGAAAGGATATATTTGTCTAAAAGGGTGGGATTAGATAATGGGATGGGACGTCCCTTTAGTTAATGCTTTATTGATGGTATTAAGAGGGTATTTGCTAAATCCCACTATTAAATAAATCATCCAACCAAACATAACTTTAACAAATACTAAACCATATAATCCCCTCTAATACACCCAACCAAACGGGCTCTTAGAGATTTTCCCTGTATTCATCTTCTTCTTCACCATTAACACACTATAACGAGAGAAGTGAGACTGAGGGTGTAAATCTCGACTGTCGATAGTGAATACTGTTTCCGGCGGCCCGTGGACGTAGGATATCTATCCGAACCACGTAAAACTGTGTCTCTTTCGTTCTTTTCCTTTTCCAGCACTAAAATACAGATCTAAACACATATTAAGAAACCCAACCCAGTTCGTTTTACCCGTCGACCTTTATTTCCCGGATCAATCTTGTTGATCGGGGTGATACCCTCATCACCACCAAATTGAGGAGATTTTTTCATTTTTATACTAGAAAAATAACCAATATGGTACAATCAATATCGTTGCAAATCAACATGAAATCAATGATTGTGGAATTTTTTCTTGAAAAGAGCATCATTAAATATTGAAAATTGAAGGAGAAAAAAAAAGAAGTCAAAACATATTTGTAGGACGTGAGTAAGTTCCGCGTCACAACGGGCCGATATTCTCTGGCATGATGATGGATAATCATAACAGCACCGTACACGCTCTGCTGACTAGGATTGGACACAAATCGTGTAAAAGAAAAATCCCACCCCATGCGCGTGCCGACACGTCCCAAGAGAAAAAAACGCACATAAAACAGGCGAGTGACACCCACGCTCTCGAAGGAGCGTCGCACGAAGATCACGTGTTTGCGAAATCTCTGATCTGGATTCATACGACAGCTACGTCGAAGATCATATTTCAGTTTAAGGACTCGGACTAGATTTTCAGTTGAGGACTCGACGCTGTTTCTTTTGCCCGATGAGGACATCTTTTCCACCTATAAATTCCCCTCAAACCCTTTCTCTAGGCAAAAACATCGAATTTATAGCTTATTTCTTCTCCTTATTCGTTTGTTTACTTGAGGTTTTTCCTGAGAAATTAAAATAATGACGATCATCATCGAGCAACCTGATCTTGGTATAATTTCTCCCTCTCTCTCTCTTGAAAATCCCATCTGATAAATACCGTATATGGTTGATTTATTTGTGAATTAAATTTATCAGGCTTTGACGTGGTGGCGACCAAGAACGTCGAAGCTGACGACGTTATTACGAAGGAGCTCGTTCTCGACGGTGGATTTCCGATGCCTAAATCGGAATCTAACGGTGGATTTGAGGCCCCTGAGATCAACGCCTTTGGCCAATCGTTCAGGTTCTTTTGTTATTCGTCATTCAAAATCTCTCATGCTTTATCAATTCTTCTTCTAATGTTTGATAAAAGAAATAAAATTTTGATCTCTTTACAGGGATTACGAGAATGTCGACGGTGCGAGGCACGACGTCGTCGAGCAGCACTACAGATTGAATCACATTCACCAGACATACGACTTTGTAATAAATAATTATAATAATAATAAGCCATTATTATTATAATTATTAATACCAATTGGCCTGAACTGAACAAATCCATATATATAGGTTAAGAGGAGGAGGGAAGAATTCACGAAACTAGACAAGAAGGTGATGAGCATATGGGAGTGTTGTGAGCTACTCAACGAAGTCGTCGACGAGAGCGACCCCGATTTGGACGAGCCGCAGATCGAGCATCTCCTTCAGACAGCCGAGGCTATCAGGAAAGATTATCCCGACCAAGATTGGCTTCATCTCACCGCTCTTATTCACGGTACGCATTTGAATGACCACTTTACATGAATGTTTTACGTTTGACATCAGTTTTTTAATGTTGTATAGTATTATATTTATAACATGTTTCCCACGTCTAGGCTGATTTCTTTATTGTAGGACGTTAAAATTCTTGTTCATGGTTTTTAGGTCGATATCGGTCAAACCCCACATTAGATAATCAAAACTTGTATAGAAGCTTGTGAGTTAATCACTCTATTGTCTAATGATTTTAGTGCAAGCCCACAAGTTTTATGGGTCTCTACAATGTACTTTTGCAAATTTCCCCTTGTGTGTCACAGCCAGGTCCCACATCGGACAAATGGAAAAAGTTGCTTATGTATATGTAAGCATGTAAACTAACATCCACTATTTTAAATTGGTTTTACAGAAAATCCCTTAAGCTTATATGGTTTTGGGCTTTTGATGAAATTGGACATCAAAAAATCTCTACATTCCCCATTGGCTCTAGTATCACGTTATACGAATACTTCACCTAAAGCTTAACTTCGCGGGGATAGAATCATTTTTTTATAATTTTATATATTATATTTCTAGCAAAATATCGAAATGGCTCTAAAGATTCGATCTTTGACGCGTTCTCTTTCTTCTTATTGAATTGCCAGATCTCGGGAAAGTGCTGACCCTCCCGAGCTTTGGGGGGCTCCCCCAGTGGGCGGTGGTGGGGGACACGTTCCCGCTCGGGTGCGCCTTCGACGAGTCGATCGTCCACCACAAGTACTTCTCGGAGAATCCCGACCCGAACCACCCCATTTACAGCACGAGGCTCGGGGTTTACGAGGAAGGTTGCGGTTTGGACAAGGTGGTCATGTCGTGGGGCCATGACGACTACATGTACCTCGTGGCAAAGGAGAACGGCTCCACTCTGCCCTCGGCTGGCCTTTTCGTCATTCGATACCATTCTTTCTACCCTCTTCACAGGTCGGGCGCCTATACTTACTTGATGAATGATGAAGATAGGGAGAACATGAAGTGGTTGAAGATTTTTAATAAGTATGATCTCTATAGCAAGAGCAAGGTTAGGGTTGATGTCGAAAAGGTTAAGCCTTATTACCTATCCTTGATTCAAAAGTACTTTCCTGCCGAGATGAGGTGGTAGATGATGATGAGTGTAATGTAATAATGATTTATAAATGACGTCGTTTTAATTTTTTATTTCTTTTATGTACTTGTGTAATATCAGTAAAATCATAAGCGGTGCATCGTCTTATGATTGTTCTTGAGATGAGAAGATTGGTTTTCAGTGAGTTGTTGGCCCAAAAGTTTGCATGAATTTTTACTACAATTCATTCTTAATTATATATAGGTAAGCCCCGAATTGCATTCGTTTATAGAGCAAAAAGTAAATCAATGTATTTGTTTATTACACAGTCTCGTCTCGAGCATGATCCGCTCTCTTAGTCCTATTTTAGACATCGGCAGACTTGCTCATTTTGCTCTATAATTCTGACGTCTTATATGTAATAAATAACAATCAAGACCTCACATATACAGTGTTAGTTTAATTTCAACAACAAACTTTACATGTTCCAAATCTCAACAATTCTTACACTGAGAAAGTAAAGGAGAGACATGACACATGTACAACTTCCTCTCCAAATCTCTCCACAAACTAAAACTGATAATTATTAAATAAGACTATAGTTAATTTATTATCTCCTATAGACTCGGGAGAAATTCACAAGGAAGCCATCTACCACACACATTTAGGCTTAAACCCACCTCCCTCTCATCTCAAAAATCATTACTATACTACTAATAATTCATCACCTTCTATTATTACACCATCATCTTTCAGTGTGAGTTTGTGAGAAAATAACAAATGGCTTACATGAGGCTCGGATCAAAATCTGAGGTTTTCCAGCGCGAAGGTCAGATATGGTAAAGCAAAAATTTCCCCATGCATTAAGCCTCCCCTTCAATCAGCTTCTCCTTACTTTGTTTGAGTTTTCATATCGAAAACATTTTGCAGGCACTGCACATCGGGACTTCCGAGCGACGTCACCGTCGAAATTGGAGAAATGTCCTTCAATCTCCACAAGGTATATAAGTTGTTGAGGAGAAGGCACGGAAATTAAGAAACTAAATATTTTAATAATATAGTACAGTTAAAAGGTAAAAAAGTGTATGTTTTGACACGTCTTTTTAGAATATTTAATATATTTATATTAATTGTTTGTGATAGTTGCTAAATAAGAAAATGTACAAAAGATGTGGGATGCCCGATTAGTAAAACGTATAAATGGTTTGGGATAGAGGGAACTAATATAAAATTAAGATTCCCTGAAAAATTAATCTTTTAGGTGAAATGGTGGTCATTAGTTTTATATCGAGTCCAAATCTCCACAACTCGATTTTTTAAGATCAGTTCCAACCTTGCGTAAATCGAGAGGTTACATATTTTTTGTTAAAGATAAATAAGTTCACATTTAAGGCCAGATAAGAAAAAAAAAAGATTTTCGACTTTCACTGTGCAGTTCCCACTGCTGTCGAGGAGCGGACTCCTCGAGCGCCTCATCGAGGAGTCGACATTCACGGACGGCAACAACGCGTGCATCATCCAACTCGGCAACCTCCCCGGGGGGACGAAATCGTTCGAGCTCGTGGCCAAGTTCTGCTACGGCGTCAAGATCGAGCTCAACTCCATGAACGTCGTGAGCCTACGGTGCGCCGCCGAGCACCTCGAGATGACCGAGGATTACGGCGAGGGCAACCTCGTCGCCCACTCCGAGGCCTTCCTCTCCCAAGTCTTCTCGAACTGGACCGACACTATCAAGGCCCTCGAGACCTGCGAGGAGGTCCTCCCCCACGCCGAGGACCTCCAAATCGTCTCCCGCTGCATCTCTTCCTCGCCGCCAAGGCATGCTCCGACCCCAAACTTCCGGCCGCCGCCGGCGACTCCTCCGGCGCCGGAGTATGGAACGGGATAGGCCCGGCGGGGGGCGGCGGCAGCGGTGGGGGACGACTGGTGGTACGAGGACGTGTCGTTCCTTAGCCTCCACCTCTACAGGTGTGAAATTTCGTTATTGAACTTTATTGTACGAGCTTTCATCCTAAAACCAATTAGTAATAGGTGGAGTGACTCATCTACTTATGTACTAGTCAAGCTTCTCCTCAATTAACTGAAGTAAGAACACACGTGAGTTATTTAGGGTTCTCATTCTTAACAACAGGCGGCTGATCGAGGCCGTAGAGGCGGCCGGCATGAGGCCGGAGAGCGTGGCCAGAGCTTTGATCTTCTACGTGAAGAAGTACGTGCCTCAGATGAATAGGCAGTGCAGCTTCAAGAATTTGGGCTCGGGCTTGGGTTCGGGCTCGGGCTCGACAATCTCGATACCGACGGAGGCCGACCAAAGGGCCCTCTTGGAGGAGATCGTCGAGCTGCTGCCGAGCCGGCGGTGCGTGGTTCACGCCAGGTTCCTACTAAGGCTGCTGAGGACGGCCATGGTGTTGAGGACGAGCCGTGAGTGCCGAGAGAATTTGGAGAGGAGGATTGGGATGCAGCTCGACCAGGCTTCGGTGGAGGACCTGCTCATGCCGGAAATTGACGGGGCCGGCGGCGCCGGAGGTGGTGGTGGCAGAGGGGAGAGGTCGTACGATATAGACTGCTTTCAGAGGATGGTGGAGCACTTCATGGCTGCTTCGATTTCGTCGTCGGGGGCAGTCTCTCCTGTGATTTCGGAGGAGGAAGGAGGAGCGATGTGCCTGACGGCGGTGACGACGGTGGCGAATCTAGTCGACGCCTACCTTGCTGAGGTGGCGCCGGACGGTGAACTCGAGTATGCTAAGTTTCAGTGCTTGGCGTCGGCGGTTCCCGACTACGCACGGCCGCTCTCCGATGGGCTTTACCGCGCTATCGATATATATCTAAAGGTAATCACTTTGTTTTTTTTTCCTTTCTTAAAAAAAATTTTGAATGTTCGGTTGTTTGTAAGGTAGGCTCATCCATGGCTGAGCGACGTAGAAAGGGAACAGATCTGCCGACTGTTGAACTGTCAGAAGCTGTCCTTAGAGGCGAGCACTCACGCCGCCCAAAACGAGCGGCTGCCGCTGAGGGTCGTCGTTCAAGTCCTCTTCTTCGAGCAGCTTAGGCTGCGCACTTCAATCTCAGGCTGGTTCTACGCCGAAAACGTCGACGGCGCCCACGCGGAGGCGATGACTTCGAGGAACGACGGCGGAGGAGGGCCGTCGTCCGTACTTGAGGACATGAGGGAGCGCGTCGGCGAGCTGGAGAAGGAGTGCCAGAGCATGAGGGAGGAGTTTCGGAAATTGGTTAAGGCGAAGAAGATTTGGAATATCTTTTGCAGGAGGAGATCTCAGCCTTGCAGCAGCTCCAAGGCTGAGAAGCAGTGCGGCGCTGCTGCGCCGCCTAAGGCGGCGGCTGCGAAGAATCGGTCTGAGTGAAGACGTACGGTCGCCCATGTTTTTTTGTTTATTTTTCTTTTCTGGGCCATCTTTGCTAGGTATTTTCTTTTTCAATTTATAATGTACAAAAAGATGATCTCCCGGCATAGAAAAAAAAAAAGGAAAAATCGATTTCTTGACCTCGTGCTCGTGGTAGTCGTTTAGTAGAGTATACTTTATTTTATCTATTTTTTCCCTTTTCCCTTTTCCCTTTATCATTGTCTTGTTATCTGTACGACAGTTTCAATTATTACATGACTTGAAATATAAGCATATACTTGAGGACGTGCAAGTCAATCGATCGTTAAAAGAGTTCTCCAAACGAACAAGAAACGTTAGACAAAAGATTGTTTTTGATAAATAGACGAGATTGTTGACAAAACAACGAGAGGAGTTTACTTCAAGAAATGGTCTTCTCTTAACGATGTTATTGTCTTACCTACCAATCAAGTAGAATAAAATAAAAACTAGTTATTTATAATTATATATAAGTTCACATCAAAGTCCAAAACGTCACCCTCGTTATAATTTCGAGCCTACCCCTTCAAAATTGACAACCGATAGGCAGAGACCACAAGACAAAGAAATTAACATAAGAATATTTATTTATTCATTATTCTAATATTGCAGAAAAGTACATTAATTAGTACAAAATACAAAGTCGGGGGCTAAACACAAATATCCCCCCTCTCAACACAAATCACTGCAAAATAGCTGAAAAATGTAGCCATTTGAGTTACGCAAAGTCTTCACGAGATCACATTCAATAACTATGCTAGAATAATAATCTTCGGTATTGTATTATAAAGTTAACTTTTTTCTGAAAATTAATCTTCGAACCCAATCTGCTTCCAAATTGCATTCCGAACCCTACTCAAATCCATACCTTTCAAAGTCCTCCCAGCACCTTCATGCACGGAGAACGAAGCCACACGCGTCCTCGCAAGATACACGTGAGGGGGTATTACGTCATTTCCATCAAAGCCCTCAACGTCGTCGCCGCCGTCGTCAGCATCAAAACCTATTCCGCCGGCGCGTCTTCCGTACTCGCCGGGAAGGATCTTGGACCAGTCGGGGACGTTGACCGGAAGAGACTTGGGCCCCATGGGCCGGCGGCGGTCAAGGTCTTTAGTAGGCTTAGGCTTGCGTAACGGTCGTTTGACTTTGTTATTATTACTCTTGGCCGCCTGATCTTGCCGGCCGGCGACGATGACGTCACTCGCCGGCCAGACGTCGGACTCGTCGAACTCGAAAGGGAGCTCTGGTCCGTCGCCGACGTGGGCCTTTGGGTTCAGTTGTTCGAAGCTTCCTAAGTAGCGGTGGGCGTGGTCGGCTTTCTTCGTCGTGGCCATTGTTTTCTTTGTTGTGTTAGGTGTTAGGTGAGAGAAATGTGTAATAATGAGAAATGTTGATTTCGTCGTATTTATAACATTGTGTTGCGGATGGAGTTTTGCTTCGTAAATGGATAAGCTTTGTATTATTTTCTGGCGTTTCATTTAATTTATATTTAATTAATGGTGTCGTCCACGAGAAAGTTACGTTATGTTCATACATTAAGGTAAAGATACATTGTATTTGCGTAGGCGTTCGGCGTACTTCACCACTTCCTTCTCTTAATTAAGTTATAAATTCAAATTCTCAGCCCTTTCAATTTGTAGTCATTCTAATAATAAAATCGATTCTGTTTCTTCTCTCTTTTGATTTTGTTTTCATATTTAATAATATAAAATTAAATTCGAGGATTCCTAGTAGCATATCTCACGTCCGAGGGATTCCCAAATTTTTTTGAAAGGATTAAGTTCTTGAGATAGCACGTTCAATGATGTAATAAAAGAATGAATGCCATATGATTATATTGTTTCACGCGCTCGCGTATTAATTCAACTGTATGAGAAATTGTTACATCAATCACATAAAAATCTTCAAAACCCTAATTTAATTTATTTAATTATTGGATTTGTTGCAAAGATGTGCAAGCATGAACTTGAGGTTTATGACTTGAACCGGCAAACCGATTCACACAATAATGACACGTTGGAATAATGTCAAGTAGATAAAATCCCATGGATATGAGATTAAACTATCGATACATCTCGAATTCGACTGAACACGTGTCTCCTATGTAATTCACGTCACGCCTTAGGAGATTGATGCACCAAGAATTATTTTATGACATGTTAAAATACGATTCCTCTTACATTTCCCAAGCTTGTGAAACCTTAAAAGGAGCATCTTTCGGCTCATGTTCACGCAAAATCATGTGATGCTTTGAGGATGTCCCACGATGACTATTCCCATTTATTAAATGAACGTAAGATACCGAGGGTAAGGATACTATAATTTCTTGCACGAGACTTAGCCATCTTCTATTAAAGTGATAGTAATATGTGGAGCTTTTGTAATGTATCGTTTTCCCCCAAGCTGCGTGTGTAAGTAACCCTTCACAAAATATGAATAATGGTCCATAAGTTAAAAAGATTGCTTAAACATTGGCATCGTATTGTGGCATGGTGATGGTGATATATAGACAACCACAAAGCCCAAATAGTATTACAAGGCAATTCCTTGAACTCAACGTTATCTGCTTTTACACGAAGCATAAGTGTAAAACCCAACGAAGACCCCCATTGAAATGATTCTTGATATCTTTAAATCCAAGCAATGCTATTTCACTTAATTCCCAAATATTAATTTACACTACATATCGACGATTCACCAAACTTATTAGTTCTCCAGTCCCAAATCAACCCATCCCAATATATAAAAAACCCCAACTTTCCTCAACTTACCCCATTCAAGTAAACAACACAGAGTAATAGCTAAAAAGAAAGATTTTTTAAAACATGAAAAAGCTGCTATTTTCCGTACTACTCATCTTCTACCTCACGACCCATTGCCGCCCCTCCTCAGCCCAATCTCCGGCGGCGGCCCCTTCCCCGCCGGGACCCACCAATCTCACGGCCATCCTCGAAAAATCCGGCCAGTTCAGCACCTTCATCCGCCTACTGCAAAACACAAAGGTCGCCGACCAAATCACCACACAGCTCAACAGCTCGAGCCAGGGGCTCACCGTCTTCGCGCCGACCGACGGCTCGTTCGCCGGACTCAAGCCGGGGACGCTGAACTCGTTCACCGACGAGCAGAAGGTCGAGCTCATACAGTTCCACGTCCTCCCTTCCTTCTTCTCGCCGGCTCAGTTTCAGACGGCGACAAACCCAGTGAGGACTCAGGCCGGCGGCAGCCAGGGCTCGTTCGCCTTCAACGTGACGGTCGCCGGCGGGAACAGCAACGGTAATAATCAGATCAACATAACGACCGGCGTGGTGAACGCCACCGTGGCTAACAGCTTGTACAGCGACGGGCAGCTGGCGGTTTATCAGGTGGATAGGGTTTTGCTTCCCCTCAGCTTCTTTCAGAGCCCTTCGCCGGCGCCGGAGCCGGATAAGGCTGAGAAGAAGGGCGGTGGGTCGGCTGATGGGGGTTCGGATTCTGGCTCTGACGGTGGTTCCGGTGAGAGCTCCGCCGGCAATGGGAGTTTCCGTGCAACGGCGGCGGTTAGGATGATGTTTTTGGTTAATGTTGGATTTTTTCTACAGGCCGTACTTGGTAATCTTTGATTGCGCGCGGCGTTTATTTGATTGATGAGTAGAGATTTTTTGTGCGGGGTTTTTAATTAAATAATAATAAAAAAAACAATCATTAACAAAATAAACATCAAATGAAAACTATTAATAAAACATCAATTTTCGTACACTGGGAGTACGAGTTACTAACTCGTATTCCAGGAATACGAGTTACTACTCCACGCTGGACTCTGACCGTGACATGGCTTTTCAAGTAACTCTTTTTTTTCTTTTTTTTTTTAAATTTTAACTTATTTTATATATTAATAATAAAATCAACCGAATCATAAAAGCATCGTTATCTCATGTAACATACATAATAAAAATCCATAAACGCATCTAAATTACTGTTTGTTTCGCGACGATTAAAATGACATGCATATCTTATATTTTTCGAATATCGAAAATATTTTTTTATTTTCCGATAATAATTTATTGGATAAAATATAGAGTAAAGGGCGACGATTTCAGCATCTTGATGAAGAGGGGTGCTATCGCTGTGGAAAACAAATAGAAATCAAAGGGCGTGTTTGTTAATTGTAGGCTTGTTCGAAGGACGATTTCAGCATCTTGGTGTTTACAATGTCTGATGACATAACAACAGATAAGTGTCTTGCTAGAGGATCGAAACGAAAACCGGGTCAGCTTACTCTGCTTCAGCTTGACTTCTCTAGATCTAAATTAAGACTTGTTTATCCAATAAATTATTATCAGAAAATAAAAAATATATTTTCGATATTTGAAAAATATAAGATATGCATGTCATTTTAATCGCCGCGAAACAAACAGTAATTTAGATGCGTTTATGGATTTTTATTATGTATGTTACATGAGATAACGATGCTTTTATGATTCGGTTGATTTTATTATTAATAATATAAAATAAGTTAAAATTTAAAAAAAAAAAAAAAAAAAGAGTAACTCGTATTCCAGGAATACGAGTTACTTGAAAAGCCATGTCACGGTCAGAGTCCAGCGTGGAGTAGTAACTCGTATTCCAGGAATACGAGTTAGTAACTCGTACTCCCAGAGTACGAAAATTGCTGTTTTATTAATAGTTTTCATTTGATGTTTATTTTGATAATGATTGTTTTTTTTATTATTATTTAATTAAAAACCCCTTTTTTGTGCTATAGCATGTCATTATTTGCTATATATATATGATCATACTACATCTCCGATTATTCTATTTTGTAATATACGTTATTAGTTTCTGTTATGACCTCGTCGTCAATCGTCATCGTACTTGATATTTTATTTATATTTTTTTATAAATAAATCGGAAAGTATTAGTTTGGTTATTTTAAAAAGCCCTTGATTGCACGCTTCGAGGCGCGCTATATCGTTATTTTTCATCAAAACGCTCCAAGGCATAGGAAAAAAACCGAACTTTTTTCTTCTTTTTATTTTTTTTTATTTTATTTCAAAGGAAGTGATGTGATATGATAGCTGTTGGGGAATTTGACAAAGCAGAAATAAGCGAAAATAAACGAAGAACACGAGAATTTAACGTGCTTCGATTCGTTCGAATCTACTCCACGGGCCACCAAGATTCTGATCCTTTAAGCGTTACAGCTTTCTGGTTACAAACACACACTTAAAACTCACTTTTACAATATCTCTCGCGTGTGTTTTCTCTCAATTCGCTTCCTCTCTTCTGTCCAAAATCTACTGCAAAATATCATGGGTTGTAGACCTACAGTTATAAGCTGATAACCAAATGTCTTCCTTAACTGGCCAAATAACCATATTTCCTTATCCATCAATGATAAGTAAAGATCTAATCTAAGCCGTCGATGAGATCGCTTTCAAGGATTAACAGAATATGGTTTATCATCCACAATAGCGAATCTCGAGACGAAATTAAACAAAAAATATCAAGTGGCAGACGTTCCAAGGAAATGGGTAGGTTGTTTTGTTGGCCGCCGCCGACCCTAGGCTTGGGAATGGGTTCGACGAGGCTGAGATGAGGGAGGTTTTTTGGTGGGTTTGGTCTGTTCTCATCCCAACCCTGAGGTTCGGCCGGCGATGAGGGCGGTGGTTCAGATGCTGGTGGGGGAGAGTGAGCGGCCGACTTTGCCGAGGACAAAGCCGATGGTGAGCTTTAGCACGGAGGAGCTTATATTGACGTTGGACGACGGTGTTTCGGACTTGAAAGGTTTGATTGCTATTTCGGCTTCTTCTTTGTCGGAGATTAGTTTTGACGTGGGGCCGGTGGAAGTAGTAGTAGTAACCAGTGTTTTTAAAGGTGCTGTGTCGCGCGCTTCATAGCGCCCGAATGCGTGATTATTCTGAAAACGCGACAAGGCGTAAATCATTTAGCGTAGCTTTTATTTTTTATTTTTTATATTTATTTTTCTGTCTAAGCGCTTGACTGACTTAGTATTCTGGACATGACACGTGATAGCTTGTCAGTCATCAAACGCTTTATGTGGAGTGGTGGACCAAGGTTCTAGTAATAGACTACTTTATATATTATATATATATATATATATATATAATAATGTAATGGGAGAGAGAAAGTGTCATAATGTAATTTTCCCTTCTCTATTAATGGTTTTTCTTAAGTTACTTTTTTTTTTTAGTTTTTATTGTTAAACTTTCTAGTATATTTATTTTTCTTTTGTTATTTATAAAAAATAGAGAAATAGGAAGCAAAATATCAGAATGGAGTGAGTTAAATATATTATTAAATATATAAGATATAATATAATAAATTTATGTTATATATTACGTTTTTATGCATTATAATTTACTTGCTCGAAATACTCACGCAATGCACTACGCTATTTACGCTACGCGCTTCATGAGCCAAAACGCGTCGCATTGCGCGTCACGCGTTTTAAAACATTGGTAGTAACTAGTAGGTTGGAGTTGGCATAGAGTTTTGATCATTTAACACTGTTTTTATTTTTATTTTTTATTTTGATAAATTAAAGTAATATAGGTGGTGTTAGTGGGGTTGATGCATTTATTGATTAGTTGGAACGTTGAATGTAAGATTAGTTGTTAACTTACAAGGCCTTTTTTCGTTTGGGTAAGAAGCAATTAAATTAGGCTAAGTGAAGTGCTTTGTGCTCTAAACAATGAAATCAGGCATACATGTTAAAGGGAAAGCATCAATTTTGTCTGTAAGACAAATTTACTTTTCAATTTTCTTAAAATTGAGCCCAATAAATACGGTCCAATAATACTTACTTAATGGGTCGTAGCCCATTTATATATTGGGCTTTCGTTGAATTCTGAGCCCATCATCTGTAATCCACCTATAAATTGCAATCTGATCAGCTTTCCGTAGCTAGTAGCACCACTTGATTAGGGTTAGCTTCGGCGGCAGCTTCATCGTCAACCTTTCGATCCGAGTTTCGTTCTCTGACACTCTGCAACAATGGGGTACGTATCTCAATTTCTGTTTTTTTCTTTCACTAGAACGAAGTTGTTCATGGAATTTGAATGTGGTTAAAGGATATCTAGCTGAAATGATGTATAAGATCTCACGAAGAAGTAATGAACTTTTGATACGACGATTAAGCCGTTGCTTTTATTCAGTGTTATGTCTGTGATACTGTTGAATCCTCTTTTTAACGCTCGAAGCTACCAATTTGTCACTCTTAATCGGGGATTTCTTTTATTGGAATTTGCTGTATCAAGACGTTTTGAAATTGTTTGATTTGGTTCGTAGTGCTGAATTATTCTCCTTCACTAGTTTATTGTTTTACTTATTTTTTTGTTACCATTGACGAGCCATTATTGACCTCTATGTCACTGTTAGGAAGACACGTGGTATGGGAGCTGGTCGCAAGCTCAAGTCCCATCGTCGGAGGCAGAGATGGGCTGACAAGGCTTACAAAAAATCACATCTTGGAAATGAATGGAAGAAACCTTTCGCTGGTTCTTCTCATGCCAAAGGCATTGTGCTCGAGAAAATGTGGGATTCCCTGCATTTCAGTTTTCTTCTGTAGCTTGCTAGAATTTACCCTAATCTAACTTTGTATGCTTGCAGAGGCATTGAAGCCAAGCAGCCAAACTCTGCTATTCGTAAGTGTGCTAGGGTCCAACTCATCAAGAATGGCAAGAAGATTGCTGCTTTTGTTCCTAATGATGGGTGTTTGAACTATATCGAAGAAAACGTGAGTTGTTTGCTCTGTGTTTCTTTTCTGAATCATCCTCTTATGATTTTGGTATTCTGCTGTAATTTTCCCATGGCTGTCAAGCAAACTCTCCAACGTATTATCTCAGGACGAAGTGTTGATTGCTGGATTCGGGCGTAAGGGCCACGCCGTGGGAGATATTCCCGGGGTTAGATTTAAGGTCGTGAAGGTTTCTGGCGTATCGCTCTTGGCTCTCTTCAAGGAGAAGAAGGAGAAGCCAAGATCTTAAGATCTGCCTCTTCTTTTCAATGTTATGAAAGAGTTGCTTTTTTGCCTTGGATCTTTTATGGATCTTTCAGTTAATATTCTGTTTTCTACTGTTAGCGGAATGACTGTACTGTGTACGCTTGTTATTATGTTTGAGCAATTTTTCTATTTGATACAAAAGCTTGAAGTATTGCACAACTGAGATATTACATACTTGTCAACCACTAAAATGGATTATAAAATTCTGCACTAATCCGAAAATGATCAGTAGGCATGTCACTGCGAACAAAAAATACATTGTTTCTGAAAAAAACAAGATGAGAAAACATCAGTTTTTAAATCTAAATAGGATTTCCTGTAGTCCATAAAATCAAACTCCATTCCCAACTAAATACCCCCAAGAAAAGCCCAAAATCCGTTTTCGCAAATAACCTTTTTGTAACTTGAAAGACGAGCAAGTAAAAAACCTCATGACCTTGTTGTCTTCTGTTTCTTGTTCTTGCCAAAGTCACCACCACCTCCCTTCTTAAATGCCCTGAAGTCATTCGTCGTCTCGGCAGTATTTTGCTTCTTCAACCCTTTCCTCCCACCAAAGCAAAATTTCGAATCTTTACGATCCCTGAGATCCTTCCTCTTCTTATCGAAACCCTTCTTTCCCTTTCCACCGCTCTGCCTCGCCATTCCTCCCAAACGATCGCCAGGGGCAACGCCCGGGCGTTTCTTAGTCGTCCTCTCGAACGATTTCCCGTCCTCAAAATCCAAACTCAAGTCACCGTCTTATCATCCATTGCAAACCCACTCTGCTTTCTCTGCTTCCTCCAGTTTTTCACAGACTCGATGTCTTCTTTCTTCTGCTTAGCCCTTTCCTTAAGCTTCTGCGCCTGAATCTCCTTGGCTAGCTTCTTGTTCTCTCTCGCTTTTCTCCTCTCCTCCGCTTTCTCTATCCTTTTCTTCTCAGCCAAGAGTCGTCCCTTTACCTTCTCCATGTGCGTGTCTGATTTCACCATCTCGGCATAGTAATCTGAAGGCCTCAGAAAAGGCAGACCCACCGATTGAAACTTACCAAAGGCCTGCCTCGCACCATCGAGCGCTTGCGTGTAGAAGGCAAGCTCACGGTTGAGGTCATCGTTTACGTCGATGTCTTGGCCTTGATCGATGTCGAATGAGAGTTTCTGCATCCAGTCAACGTTTTCCGGCCAGTTGATATCTTCCAATTTGTCGAGCAGTCCATCCTTGTTGTACACAGCAGTTTTCGAAGGCTCGTTTTGCTTCGCATCTTCCTCTGATTCAGATTCAGAGTCCGAAACCATGGGATCGTCGTCCTCAATTATTGAACCCTTGATCGGTTCTTCAGGCATCATCATCACCTTGTATCAGATTCGCAACACAATAGCCTATCGAAAGGACACCTTAACTTCAAATTACACAGATAAAAACTCTAATCCCATCAAAGCATTGCACTCATTCGTGAGACCAACAGCACAACAGCACACAATAAACAAAAAATTGGAGAAATGAAAATGCAGGCTATCAGAAATAAAAAAAAAAACTCGGAGTACGAAAATCGCCAATTACTCCATCCAGCAAAAGACTAACGGGCGAGAATATATCACTTTTTCCAACTAGAAATCCGAGTAACCAACCAAACGGCGAGCTACTTAGCATCTCATCACAAACGAGAATAAGTATACAAACTTAAGAACAGATGAAAACCAAACCTGCTCCGAAAACAGTATCAGATGAGTACGACGAAAGGCTCGCTCGTCTTTCGCGGTGTCTCGAACGATATCAAAAAAGGTCTGAATCTGAACTCTGAAGTAGGGTTTTAGCAGTTGGTTTTGCTTCACATGATATAACTCGACGGTGAAACATTATAAATTAATGGGCTTATACTTCAACTTTAGCGTGAGCTGAATACGATATGAGCCACCTAAATAAATCCCACTAATTCCACGGAAAAAAAAAAAAAAAAAACTAGTTCTATTGTATAAAAGGCTACGGTACGGTGGCTAAAAAACTATCAATTTGGCCTGTTATTTTATTTGCAATTTAGTTCCTCTATTTGTAATTTATTGTTTCCTTCTAAAATTTTTAATTATTGTAATTATAGTCAATTTCACTTATATATCTAAAAACTATATTGCATTTATTAACAGATCAAAATTGAAGTAATATAAACTCACCGAGTGCTGAAAGTACTACATGAATTCTCTAGGATATCTACGAAATTATTCCCTAAAACTTGAAAATATTTCTAGGAAATTTATACCCTTAAAACTAGGGGTGAGCAAAAAGTATTCGAAATGGGATTCCATCCGGTATTCAATTTTCGAAAAATGAATATTCGATTTTTAAAACCGGATCAGATACGGATAGTAGTTTGTCTAAAATTCAAATATTCAATTTATATTTAAAAAAAATAGCCCAAAAAGAATAATGAAGTCTAAAAAGGAAAAAAAATATCATCAAAACAGTTCTATTATTTGCAAAAACTTGTTTAGAGAATTGAAAGAAAGAAATATAAAAACATACCAAGTTCTGAAAATTTTAATTTGTTGTATATTTTTATTATTTATTCTGGAATTTTAAATATTAAAACCGAACCAAATTCAAATGTCATTTATTAACAAAAAAATCCGAATATCCAAATTTTAGAAACCAAATATCCAATTTTGCTCTATCTCTACCTAAAACTACAACTAACTAACTTTAAAAATAAATTAACTTAAAAAAAACATTTCGACTGGAATTTGTTGGGGGCTGTCCTTTTGGATAAACCCCTCCAAAAATTGGCGTATGCCGCTTAAATGTGGCAGGCACACGGTATTCTTTAGTAAAAGGCGAAAGAATAGTTCGCTTTGTGCCTACCACGCGGCTGCGTTGATCTGCTTCTACGTTCTGAGACGGTTTTATAGGAAGCTGCTGGTATTTCTTTTCCTGGACAAATCGGTGTGGGACAAAGTCACCACCACAATAAGAAATGATATAATATGTTGATTTTGCTTAGTCAGGCCTAATAGCCCATTTATATAGTATTGGGCCGAAAATATAATGGAAAGGGCCTGATAATTATATGTGTTAGCCCATTAATAAGTGATCCCCGTTTCGGCGACCATGCTTGGATTATTTGCTTTTAATTTTCACTTTCTTTCCACTTACTGAAAAGAGGAGAAAATCTACGGAGACTAAGATTCCCAAATCGATATTCCGCAGCTCCACGGAGACGAAGATCAATAGGAAAACCGTCTGGTGTTTGCTTTCAAGCCAGATAATCTAAGTAGAGGACGGACCGAAGCTTTTTTCAAGCATAGTTGGGGGCTCTCGGCTAATTTTCGGTTCTACGATAGGTATGCTGAAGTCTATTTACGGTTAGATTAAGCTTCGTTTCATCATTTATGCGTTTTCGGTGGAAATTGCTCATATTTTTTCGCTTGAGATAGAAACTTAGGAAATACTTGTGTGCTTATTGATTGAGTTACCGTGAAGTTGCATCTAGTTTCTATATTACTGGAAGTAATTCGTGACATTTGGGATTTTTTTTTTAACAGAAAATTTTTCTCTTGGAATGCAGGAGTTTCTGTTTCACTCTAACTAAGGTTGATGGAAGATTCGAAGACGAAATCATTGGGGAGGGACGGTGTTGAAATGGATGAATCAAATGATAGTCATCACAGGGAGGAACGTAGTCGGGAAAAGGAGAGGAAGGGTGAGAAGCACAGGGAGAGGGATAGAGACCGTGATAGGCGCCATAAGAGGGAAGATAGTGGCGATGAAACAAACAAGGATAAAGAGAAGCATAAAAGCAGGCGGCGGGAAAAAGAACGCGAACGGGAGAAGACGAAGAGCCACGATGATGGAGTTCGGGATGTGGGTAAGAGCAAAGAAAAGTCTAGGGACCATAGAGATGCAGACAGAGATAGAGAAGACAGAAAGAAGGATAAGGAGAGATCAAGGGACAAGGATAGAGAGCGTGAGAAACGAGACAAGGAAAAAGAAAGAGAGAAAGAACGGGAAAGGGAGAGGGAGAGAAGGGACAGGGAGAAGGAGAGAGAAACGGAACGAGAGAGGAAAGATAAAGAGAGAAGTAGAAAACATCGTGACAGGTCATACAGTAGCGATGAAGATGTCAGAGGTCATGAAAGGAAAAGACACCGGCGAGATGGTGATTATCAGAGTTCTGAGAAAAAAAGCAAGTCGAACCGGCATAGGGATGAGGGCGAAGAAAGTAGCCTGAGGAGAAAGGGGGATGGGGAATCTGCTAATGGTGAAGATACTAGCCCAAGGAGAAAGGTAGATGAAGAGCCAAGTCCAAGTGCTGAAAAAACTCAGGAAGAAGCCATTGCTGAAGAGCAAAAGAAGTTGGATGAGGAGATGGAGAAGCGGCGTAGGAGAGTTCAGGAGTGGCAAGAACAAAGAAGGAATGAGCAATCTGAGAAGGAAAAACTCGGGGAGGCTTTGAATAGCGAGCACAATTCTGGGAAGACATGGACACTCGAAGGAGAATCTGACGACGAAGATGCTGGGCCTGATGGGAAGGTATCAATTGGCGCCGATGATGACGGAGCTTTGATGCCCAATGGTGAGCATGAAAATGGTATGGACATCGATCACGATAAGGAACTAGTTCCTCCATTGCAAGGCGATGCCGCTGCAGATGATGATATTGATCCGTTAGATGCGTTCATGAATACTATGGTGTTGCCTGAGGTAGAGAAGCTTAACAAGAGTGTGCCTAATGCCTCAAGTGAATCGCGGATGGATGTTGATGGCAATGCTAAACAAACCCTGGAGAATGTTAGAAACGGGACAAGAAAGGGGCGAATTATGCCTTCAGAAAATTCTGACAGCGACATAGATGATGCTGAAAATGAGGGAGATCCTACGGAGGAGGAAGATGATGAAGAATTCATGAAGCGGGTGAAGAACTCCAAAGTCGAGAAGCTGTCTATTGTCGACCATTCAAAGATCAATTACCCTCCCTTTCGAAAGAGTTTCTACACCGAAGTGAAGGAGATTTCGAGAATGACCCCCGAAGAGGTTGCTGAATACAGGAAACAACTTGAACTGAAGATACACGGAAAGGACGTGCCAAAACCTGTCAAAACCTGGCATCAAACTGGGCTATCCACAAAGATTTTGGACACCATCAGAAAGTTGAACTATGAGAAACCTATGGCCATTCAAGCGCAGGCATTGCCCGTAATCATGAGTGGTCGAGACTGCATTGGCATTGCGAAAACTGGTTCTGGCAAAACCCTGGCCTTTGTGCTGCCCATGCTGAGACATATCAAAGACCAGCCCCCTCTTGCCTCTGGCGATGGGCCCATCGGGCTTATTCTCGCCCCAACTAGAGAGCTCGTCCAGCAAATCTACCGTGATATCAAGAAAATTTCCAAGGGTATGGGCCTGAGCTGCGTGCCTGTATATGGTGGCTCGGGCGTTGCCCAGCAAATCGGCGAATTGAAACGAGGAGCTGAGATTGTCGTCTGCACGCCAGGTAGGATGATAGACATACTATGCACCAGCAGCGGTAAGATAACGAATCTCCGCCGCGTGACTTATTTGGTCATGGACGAAGCTGATCGAATGTTCGACATGGGATTCGAACCTCAGATTACTAGAATAGTCCAAAACACGAGGCCCGATCGTCAGACCGTTTTATTCTCTGCAACTTTTCCCCGTCAGGTCGAGGTTTTGGCCCGTAAGGTGCTGACTAAGCCCATCGAGCTGCAAGTAGGTGGGAGGAGCGTGGTGAACAAGGACATCACCCAACTGGTCGAGCTAAGGCCCGAAAACGAGAGGTTCAATAGGCTACTGGAGATTCTCGGGGAATGGTACGAAAAGGGGAAAACCCTCATATTCGTCCACACGCAAGACAAGTGCGACGCGCTGTTTAAGGATTTGTTAAGGCATGGATATCCGTGCCTTTCCCTTCACGGGGCAAAGGATCAAACGGATCGAGAATCCACCATAGCTGATTTCAAGGCCGACGTCTGCAACATATTGGTTGCAACTAGCATAGCTGCGAGGGGATTGGACGTAAAGGAGCTCGAGCTCGTCGTGAACTACGACGCTCCCAACCATTACGAGGACTACGTCCACCGTGTGGGAAGAACGGGCCGGGCCGGTCGAAAGGGCTTCGCCATCACATTCATAACCGAGGAGGACGAGAGATACGCGCCGGATCTTGTGAAAGCTTTGGAGCTGTCCGAGCAAACGGTGCCTCAGGACCTCAAATCGTTAGCGGAGAAATTCATGGCGAAGGTCAACCAAGGGCTCGAGCAAGCCCATGGGACGGGCTTCGGCGGGAGAGGCTTCAAGTTCAACGAAGAGGAGGATGAGGTTAGAAAAGCTGCGAAGAAAGCCCAGGCGAAAGAGTATGGTTTCGAGGAGGATAAGTCGGACTCCGAGGACGAGGTCGAAACGGTCAAGAAAGTGGGGCCCGACCTGACCCACCAAGCCGCCCTAGCTCAGGTGGCTGCCCTGGCTGCCGCCGCCGCTGCCAGCAAAGCCAGCGCTCCCTCTTTAGTCCCGACGCCTCAATCCCTGCCTAATGGTGGAGGTTTTCCGCTGACCTTGCCAGGTGGCGTGACAGTCACTCTGCCTAACGTGGCGGCAGCGGTCGCCGGAGCCGCCGGAGGTGGTGGTGGTGGTGACAGTGCTGCCAGGGCGGCTGCCTTGGCTGCTGCTATGAATCTTCAGCATAACTTGGCGAAGATTCACGCAGATGCTATGCCCGAGCACTATACGGCTGAGTTGGAGATCAACGATTTTCCGCAGAACGCTCGGTGGAGGGTTACGCATAAGGATACGCTGGGCCCCATCTCGGAGTGGACGGGGGCTGCGATTACGACACGTGGGCAGTATTTCCCGCCGGGGAAGACGGTGGGGGCTAACGATAGGAAGCTTTACTTGTTCATCGAGGGATCTAACGAGCAGTCTGTGAAGAGGGCTAAGGCGGAGCTTAAGCGTGTTTTGGAGGATATTACGAATCAGGCTACTTCGCTGCCTGGCTCGGCTCAGCCTGGAAGGTACTCTGTTCTTTGAGAGGCGCAGAGAGGAAAGATAGAAAGATGCTTTTGGTTTTCTTATTTTATGTATGGAACTGCGGCTTATTGTTGAATGGTACTCTGTTCTTATTGTTGAATGGCATAGCAGAAGGGAAAGATAAAAAGATGTTTTTGGTTTTCTTATTTTTATGCATGGAACTGCAGTATATTGTTGAATGGAGCTCCGTTCTTATTGTTGAATGGTATGAGTTCTGCTGGAATCATATATAATGACGTTTTCTTAATACTCGACATCCATTTATAATATAACAAACTGTATTCAACAGAACATACTCAAAAGACATTGATAAATAGCGTACGATAGCAACCATATTCCCATTATTTGTACTAAAAGATAGGGTGTTGACGATATTCAACTCTGTCCCTGCACGGAGAAACATATACGTCATCAGATGATTTTCGTAAATTATTAGCTTTTTGAGACTCGGTGGAAGAGATAAAGCAGGCAAGAGTTGATTTGTCGGTACCATGAAGCGGGCTTTGTATGCTGGTATCATTTTCGAAGGATCGACTTTTGTGGGCTTATAAGCGTCGAGCTTGTTGATTTCCTGGAGAGGTTATTGCAATGACAAAATATTCAATTTAGCGTTAGCTCATGTACTTTGGTCTGTATGATGTAAAAGAATGGCGCTCGTAGTACCTCGATAAACAAAGCTAATTTGGGTCTCCCCGACGTGATATCGTGGTTCAACACTTCTTTAGCGAAGATGTGGAACCTCTCAATAAACGGTGCATACACAGCATCGACCTGTTACAAAATCAAATTTTAATCGACGCCGCTCTTTTGAATAATGACTAGTCAAGGCCTATTTCGAAGCAAAACAAGTTTACCTGGCTAAACTGGCCCAGAAAGAACGGTCCATCGTCGTACTTCTGAAGCGCAGCCTCTAAGTAGTCGAGTTCTTGACCTAATTTTAGCATCAGGGACGCGGAAAGTGTTAGAAGTAAATTCAATGTTCAATATATTAAGCTTAATGGAGTCTGCTAATTTAACCTGCATGCTTTTCTGGATCTCCCGCCCTGACCGAACCGAAGAAACTTTTCAAGAACGCATCCGAGTGATCTATCAACTCTTCGGCGGCCTTCTTCTTTTCTGGATCCTAAAGCGTTTCAAGTAATCGACATAGTTAGCGTGGAATATGGGAGATAGTTTTCGAGGAAAAAAGAATTGAAAATCTTACATCGGGTAAAAGCGATGGCCCCTTGAAGTTGGCATCTATGTATTTAACCAAATCCAAACTCTCTCCGATGATTTTGCCGTTGTGTTCTAATGCAGGAACCTACAGAAGAAGCAAAACGAATGAATAACTAGGTTTTTTTTTTTTTTTTTCCAGACGAATGGGTGAGAAAACATCTCTATCCATAGACAAAGACACCTTATTTTCAGGATAAACTTTTTCCTTGTACCAAGAAGGCCTGTCAACAAGGTTTATAGGAACCAATTTTATTTCATCATGCAAGCCCTGCGCAGGCATAGAGCATAAACAGAAACATCAATTAGCATCAAATCCTAAAGAGGATCAAGGAGGTAAGTCAGAGAAATAAAAACAGAAGGGCAAATGGGAACATAAGAACAGTGATGATTATTAATCCATGGCACACTACCTTGTAGTTTCGGACAATCCAAACACGCTGCACGAATGGACATTGGTCATTGATATACAACCTAACGCGCCAGTTGAAAAAACAACACTGTGATTCATCATACATGGAAAAAAACACAAATTGAACAAGTGACCATATCAAAGACAAACTTCACACTTCAGTCATGTACCTTGTGGTTCCATCGAAGAGTGGTGGAGGCTCAGATTTAGAATCCAAATGTGGAGGAATAACCTCTTTCACAGAACTGCCAATGCGCATGAAAAAAATTAACACTGCGTCGACACTCGATAGTAAACAATGAATCGTCGAAAATTCTACTGAACAGAAACACGATCACAGAACTACGAAAAGTAAAAACTAAAGACATCGAAGTGATAAAGCAAAAGATCACAGTTTAGGCGCACAGAACAACAAGCTGAAAAAGGAACTAGCAAAAACAATTGCAAAACATGACCGAGCTAACAGACATCGAAACTAAAATCGAGAAGGGACCCAAAAAAACTCACGCGTCGGCCATTAACACTTGTGATGGTTTCAATTTTGCAGTGTGATCGGCTTCCAGGAATCTTCTTGGTTTGTTAGTACAGTCTCAAGATCGCCTTTATATAGAAACTCTTGAGGTGGAGCAAAGCTGTGCTAGAAAGATAAATCGAGAAGGTTCCGAAACGCAACCAATGACGTAATAGGAATCTTCAGATAATATATTATTATATTAAATTCATATGTCAATGAATACGGACGTTTTTATAGGAAATGTTCGCTTCGCTCGCTCCGAATATTATTGCCGTTCATATTATATGAAAAAGTAGTACCCTTGAATTTTCAAGGTGTATGCTGTAATTGATGACGCATTAATAAAAAGCCTTTTCCCGAATGAAAAAGCTCGCAAACAGTTAAGTTCGCTGTTGGGTTTTAAGATTAATGGGCCATTGGGCCCAAATTTGGGTAATTAACCCACTTTCTGACGGAATGGGCATCTTAGTGAGATTCCACACCACGAGAAAATAATTTGATTATTTTCCATTTAATTAAAATGTGAAATTATCTTACTATATCATCCACCGTCCCAACCCTAGACTAGAACCAACCAAGACCTACTCTGTTCTGTCCTGAAACACGGCGGTTTTCATCATTTGATTCTGATTCTGTAGCTTACCCGTAAACCATGGCGACGGCGGCTTCTTCTAAGCTGGAAAGCACAGCGGATCTCAACTCAACGCCCTCGAACGACGACGACGCGCCACCGGCGTCGCTTGAATCAGGCGGAGGGGAAGAATCGAAGCTTAAACCGGCGGAGAAGGGGACTGACGGAGGCGACGAAGATAACGACATTAAGAAGAAGATGAAGCGCGCGGAGCGATTTGGCGTCCCGGTTCACATGTCTGAGCAGGAGAAGCGCGACTCTCGCGCAGAGAGGTATGCATACCCTTTAAATTTGTTTTGGGTTGTGCTTGGGAGTTGGTTTGCGTCGGCGTCTTTGTGTGGGAACGTTGGGGTTATGGTTGGAGAAGTTGGAGTTAAAGCGTTTAATATTTGGAACTGTTTCCAATTTTTACCATTTAGCATTAGCGAACACTGGAAAGTTTGTCTATCTCGTGTGTAAGGTTCGGTACTGGAGCTGTTGGCAATGGATCGGATTCCCCAAAGCAATCAGAGGAGCTGAAGAAGAAAGCTAGAGCAGAAAGGTTCATTTTTTTATTTAGTTTGCAGTTCTAACTTCTATGTATGATTCTCTTGGATTAGTTTGTGAGCCGTTTGAGCAACTGAACCTCGTTCATTAGGTTTGGGATCAGGCAATCTGATGCAACTGATGATGACTCAAAGAAGAAGGCAAGGCTTGCAAGGTTTGGGACCACTTCTACAAACAACTCTGTAGAGGAGGAAAAAAAGAAGGCCAGGGCACTCAGGTATGTCATTTAGCTTTTCTTTTGGTTGTATCTATGTAGATTATAAGAAACGGTTGAATTTATAACTTGCTTTTAATGTCATTTAAATTCTGCAGGTTCTCTCAGCCATCTTCTGGTTCAAAGACAAATGAGAAAGCTAACGTTGAGACGGTAAATTGTGTTAATACATGATTGATCATTTATTTGTGTAATGTGTGTAAATTATTATTTCTGATTCGCGGCCCACCTTCTTGCAAACTTCAGAAGACATCTGTTCCTGAAAGTGCTGGTGTGGGAACCTAATTTTGAAAGACATGGTAAGATGATGTCTTAAGAGTTTTTGGTTTTGACATTTAGGTTTATCCTCTTTTATGGAGTTGTGGTGCTAGAATGTTCTAATTCAATGTTAATCTATTGTCATTCCTAATTATTATTCATTTTACTTGTTTCAGGATTGCTAGTTCGAGTTCGGAGTTTTTTCTTCTTGTTTGTTTATGCCTGTTTTTGTTATTTAGGATTTAGGACATAGATAAATTTTTCCTTTGAGCCCGCTGAGCAATTGACACAGAGTCTCCCTTTTGTCAGTATCAAGCATTGGCCCATCAATCGTAGAAGTACTGAGCTATGTGTCCAATGAACTGAGCTAGGAAATTGGTCATTATATCTTTTAGGTCCTTGCGTATCTTTTTGTTGGTATGATGGTGATTTTTCTGTTTGAAGCTCTTACAACATGGTTCCTAGTTCTCCAAGTGGAATACTAGTTTGTCATGCATAGAAAACCCTCTTCTGCTGTTAGAGCTATGTGCCTTAGACTTAGTAAGCTATCATCTATATCCCTGATTTTGGTGAGCTCATATTAGTTTATGGATTCCATTGGAGTAACTGATCACGCTCATGCATGCTAGGAATAGGTTTCTCACTATGCACAATAATAAATCTCACATAACACACATCTGTGACATATTGGAATCCTATACACAAGGTTTTGAGGTAAGTGATCTCATTTGGCTTGTCTCTAACTGTTTGTATTTTGGACTTGCATGGGTCTTCTGCATCTGTCTTAAGAGATCAATCACTAGAAAATCTTTAACTTTAAGGTGTTTTCTAGTTTATTCCACCTTATGTCAGTATGTGTATATCTATTCTCAGTACTTATGATTCGGATGGGCTCGCTTGATATTTGACTTTTCGGAGGTTCTTGTCTTATTGTCCGTGGTATCTCTGGGAAATCGCCGTGGGTTTATTGAAATTTGCAGATACAATTATAGCTGTTTTGCAGCATTTCTATATAGTTTTCTGCTTGTTTCCTTTTGTAGTTTGGATGGTAGTTTGCTTCTGAATGTAATAACGAAGTAAATTGGATCTCTTTTCAAAGCCGCTAGGCCGCGTTTCTTGCCATAATTCGAACGGCTGAAAATTGATGTCCACGATCAAGAAAATCACCAAATGCTTCATTGAAAAAAGCTGTATTTTCCTCAAATGACTGGAAATTCCCAGCTTTGCAATTGAGTACATGCGACAAGTCGAAAATCTCTCCGCCGCCGCGTTGAGTTGAAGTTACGGGAAGACGTTAAACTTAACAGGGACGACTTGGATTAATGTTCTAAAGAAGTGGGGTTTTAGTAATATATCTTTAAACTATAGGGGTCATTGCGCAATAAAGAGTCCATTTGAACGTCAACGTCGTCAAGCCTAGAAAACTCCTATTTGCTCCAGAAAATCAAGCATTAATGGGGCTGCATTGCTTGATATCCAAATACCTTTCCGACCAAATCCCAATGAGCTCAAAAGATCAGTGATACTACGAATGAGCACGAAACAAAACGAGGCCTAGGGAAAAGGAAATGCTTCGAGACAACGTAGGAGCTTCCGAATTCTCGTCTTCGATATCGATAAGCGTTGCTTGAAGTTCAGGGCGTTGAGTGTATTAACACTACGACTTTTGACCGCTCAATCTTCGGTATGTTAGTTTTCAGCTGTGGAAGTTAATAAACCGTGCACATAAATAAATATGATAATTTTTTCTTGATGGGTTTTCTTTAGTTGTTGGTTCCTCAAGAGACTAGACATGGATGTTGTTGGTAAAGTTAGCGACCTTATAATTCAGGGCGTGAACACTGTGTCCACTCCATTTCATCCGTTTGGTGGAGCTGTTGATATAATAGTGGTGAAGCAAAGAGATGGGTCCTTCAAGAGCACGCCCTGGTACGTTCGCTTTGGAAAATTTCAGGGTGTTTTGAAATGCGAGGAGAAGATTGTACGTATAGAAGTAAACGGCGTCGAAGCTGATTTCTTCATGTTTCTTGATAATTCCGGTGAGGCTTACCTTGTTCGTGAAGCTGATTGCGGCGAGGTTGAAAGTTCGAAGCCTTTAGATAAACATAGCAATGAGGTCGATTCAGGGAAAACTGATTATGATCGCTTTGAGGTTGATGACTCTGAAAATGGAGAAGTAGAGGTAAGGGACGAACGTTCAATTCTAGGAATGGATCGATTGGACAGAGCTGAGTCTAGTGGACACATACATCACGATTTTCAAGATGAATTGTCATCTCTTGAGTTTCCAGAATATGGTAATAGTGCAGATCATGAATTAGAAACACAAGATTCTGATTCAGAAGTAGTCTTGGTTAGCATAGATGGGTATATGCTAAAGGCACCTATCTCATCATCAGAGAGTAATGATGAAGATGAATGTGTGCAAGACAGCAAATCTTTTTCTCCCCTTGGCCATGAAGGCTCAGAAAAGGAAGAAACCGCTAGTATTTTTGGTTGTTCCAATAGCGTGGACAAATCGCCTCAAAATGATAGTACTGACAATGAGGGTAAAAATAGTGAGGTTTTGCCATCTGATCGACAGTTAGAGACGTCGGAAGGAGATAATGACCATCCATGTTCTGCAGAACTAGTTCAGGACTCTAACGATAAGGATGAAAGCATGAGTAAATCCACTGTGTTGAAGGAGGAAGAGGTGTTCCAAAGTTGCGTGGATTTATCTGAATTGTCCCAACAGTCTGTGGACGATGATGCCTTAGAAGATCAACCTAAGAGTTCTCCAAAAGATTTAATAACAAACGACGTAACGGTAAGAACTGAGAATGTGTTGTCTTCCCATGATTTTGAATCTTTGCCCGAACTGCAAGCTGGAGCTGAAACCAGTGATAGAAATGACATAGGAGTGGATGAGTTGGGCTCAGAAAGCCTAAATATTCCATTTGATAGCAGTGTCGGTACGCTTGAGCATAGTTGTGGTAGTTCATCAAGTGATGAAGTTTTTCTTGATTCATTATCTGTGTCGCCTAGCAAAGAAGCTGTTGAAAGTCCCACTAATCATTTCACTGTCGAGTCTCCTCGCATACGAATTGTAAGAACCAATGTTCCAACGTCTGATCAAATTGCATCTTTGAACCTAAAAGATGGCCAAAATACGGTGCACTTCATCTTCTCCACTCGAGTTCTTGGAACACAGAAGGTTGGCAGTTTCTTCCTTGATTAATTTTTGTATTCATCTTACAAGCATGGGCGTTTTCAATGTAAAATCATTTATTGGGACAGGTTGACGCTCACATATATGTCTGGAAATGGAATACACGAATCGTAATTTCTGACGTGGATGGGACAATTACCAAGTAAGATGCATTCAATTACATTGATTTATATTGCTGCCCTTTGTGTTAGAATTGCTTAGTAGTGTACCAGAAAGACATAACAATGAAATTGCGTTGGCAACCTCGGGGTTCTTGAGTTTTAGTATTCTTTTATAGCACCATATCAGTAGCTATTGGTATACCTTATTTAGCGATTCTATCAGCTGGCTAAAACATATAACTATTTGCGTAATAAAAGGTCACTATACTTGGACATAGCTTTAGCTGTTCCACAATTCCTTATTCCTTGTTATAGGTCCGATGTTCTTGGTCAGTTCATGCCTCTGTTTGGAAGAGACTGGACTCATTCCGGGATAGCTCGTTTCTTTTCTGCAGTTAAGGTAATAATTTCAGTTGGTCTAATTTAGGATTTAAATCCATGTCATGCTTTCATCAACATAGAAAAAAGAGACATGCGAGGCATCTTCAATATTTCTTTTCTTTATTACGGCGATTTTAAACCCAGGAAAACGGCTATCAGCTCTTATTTCTGAGCGCCCGTGCTATAGTTCAAGCATACTTGACCAAGAGTTTTCTTTCCAACCTCAAGCAGGTACCCACATTCTAACACATAAAATGCCCCTTTCTATGGTCAGTTATTCTTTCGTTTCGACTTGTATACATGCAATCAAATGATGAATTCTCTGATTAATAATTAGTCCAATTTTCTTTTAGGATGGGAAAAGCTTGCCCATTGGACCTGTTGTTATCTCCCCCGATGGCTTATTCCCCTCACTCTACCGAGAAGGTAAGCTTCTTTTTCGCTCCAATTTTTCCATAGAATACCCCTATAATGATGGGTCTTTTAGTCAATATGATCACACAATGCATCTAAGAGAAAAGTTTTCATGGATGGCAGTGATAAGAAGAGCACCTCATGAATTCAAAATTGCCTGTCTAGAGGTAAATTAACTATCTTTCATAGGCAGCCATTGATAAATGATAAATCTCGTCTATCTAGTTATGAGTAATAGCGAGCGTCTTTTGCTAGGATATCAAGGCGCTGTTTCCTCAAGAGTACAACCCATTTTACGCGGGATTTGGGAACAGAGACACCGACGAGCTCAGCTACCGAAAAATCGGTATTCCAAAGGGCAAAATCTTTATCATCAACCCACAGGTAAACAAATGGTTGCTGCTAAATACTCAAGCTTCTTATATACCACTTCATTTCTGAGTAGCTTCTTTTCTTTGTCTCAGGGAGAGGTCGCAGTTAATCACCGTGTCGATGTAAAAACTTACACTTCGTTGCATACTTTGGTGAACGACATGTTCCCTCCTACGTCTTTGCTCGAGCAGGTGAAGAATCGACTGCCCCGAATACTTGTTAACTTTTCGTTCTTTTAGTCGTTTTTTTCCATATACTTTCGTTGTAAGTGTAATATTATCGGCTATTTGCAGGAAGATTATAACTCATGGAATTACTGGAAAGTGCCTTTACCAGAAATTGATGGCTTGTAGCCTTGTAAAGAAACCTCATGTAATTCTTGTGGCTTTGTATTGCATTGCATGTATATCTATACTGTGTATTTAAAAGGTTTAGGGTGTACATAATAACTACTGAATTAATTTGGTTGAAATGTGAAATTATCAATTTCCAAGTGCGATATAGCAAACCCAATATTCGATGGTCTCACCCATTCGTTGAAAAACTATTTTTTTTCAGAAAAAAAACGGAAAGATAGCGATAAGAAGAAAAGGCATCTGATTCTTCATATTTCTGGATCAGAACAAAGGAGCTCGCTCAATGTCACATTTTCATTCATCCACAGTAAAAGAAAGCTATTCGATGATATTAAATGAATAAATGTATACTTATAATAGAAGAATATATGCCAAAAGCAGGTAAAGAGCTCAAACTTTCATCATTCCATGATCCTCGTTTTACAGAGATACGCAAGCATTTTAAAATGCAACAGCCACGTGAAATTAAATGCATCTGCTCGTACACTATATTTAGAAAATCGTTGCAACATTAAAATAATGAAGAGCACTAAAATTGCAATGCATTCAAAGAAGTTTGCACACGTAAGAGAAACAACAAACAAACAGAGTCATATGTTACTACCTCATTAAATACAGTGTAAACAAATATGCTTTTGAGTCCTACAGCTGAAAGCTTCAACCAAAGAACCTTTGATGAGCTTATCTGCAGATTCTCCACACCATTATTACGACTTTCATATATATTTTTTTAATATTATTCCACGCAACACTGCTTTGTTATAAAAGATGAAAGGAATCCATATATTCTGCTCATCACAAGCAGCTACGGCCATATGCTCTGCCATGGATGGAGCTTCTTCTTCATCAGCTTTATCTTCTCCTTCTTCTTCTTCTTCCACTTTACTCCTCGGCGGCGGCGGCGGTGGTCGAGCCATTGATCGTCACAATCCCATAATCAGAGACTCGAAAAGATACGTTTCCATATCAGTTCCTCCTTGCGTTGGTTCTCAGCCACCACCCATAAGCCCAAAGCCCCACAGAGTTACAGTCCACAAAAAGCTCAAGAATGAAAAGAAAAGGTTACCTCTTAAGCAGAAAGATGATCGAGCCAAGGTTAAGACCGAAAATATCAGCGATGCTCAGAATACTAGTGCTGTGAGGAGGGCTTGGGGCTGCACTAAGCAGACTGGTGAATTTATCAGCCCAGGCAATTCTACGAGGTACTTGCTGGGCGGAGACAAGGCTTTGCTACACTCTTTTTCAGAATTTGAACAGAGATTTCCCAGTGGAAAGGCTAAAGAAGCTGTGGAGAACGCATATGAGTCTCGTGAGAAGAAGCCCGATTCTTCAGCTGCCTCTGCACACCAGGTTTTTCGATGATCGGTTTCTCTATACGAAAATGCAGAGGTGCCTCTTTAGTTATACGGTGTAAGTTGGATCTTTTAATCGTTTGCAGGTGGTTGTTCTGAGGGTGTCACTGCACTGCAGAGGATGCGAAAGGAAGATGAGAAAGCATATCTCTAGCATGCAAGGTGTGTGTATTTACTATCTTCTTGCAGGGACATTAATCAAATTAGCTGAGAAATCTTGATTACGCTACGCTACGTAAGTGCAGGCGTGACATCATTTGATATAGATTTCGCTGCGAAGAAAGTGACGGTGACTGGAAATATTACGCCGTTAGAGGTGCTTTCGAGCATATCCAAGGTTAAGAATGCTCAGCTCTGGCCTCCTGCGTTACAAGCTTCTAACGTTCCTACAGATAGTAATTCAGAATTCAAGAATGAGTACAAAGGAGCTGTTTTTGCATGAGATTTCGTATCAAACCTCTGTTTTTGTGTTTCAACTATTCCCTACGTAAATCCATTCGAGTATTGGTGTTTGGACATGTTTTATTGATTGACTGTAGTTATTGAAAACCATATATTCATAAGCAATTCCTTCAATGTCACCAACCATTATGAGAACCTACACTAAGACATCTTCTACGATCGATCATGCAACAGCCACAAAAACATCACTACATAAGGCAAGAAAGAATCAATCACCTAACTCTTTGACACAGCTCTCTCGCTCTCCATCTTCCCCGCGAAAACTTTCGTAGCTGTCATATTATCGTCGAAGTAGCTAACATAAGGATGCTCCCTAGGCACCAGCTTTACGTATTTCTCGAAACTCTTTTCTGCTTCACGATCTTTTCTCAGCAGAGTGTAAATCATCCCTGGCACAGATATGGCCTGAAATCCCTTGGCTCCTCTTTGACCAGCTCCTGGTAAACCTTCAACGCATCATCGTACTTACTGTCGAGGACCTTCATTTGTGCAATCAGAAGCTTGAAGTCCCTCAAGTCCCTATCTTTCTTCATCTCCTTGCACAATTTGATCGCCTCCTCGACTTTTTTCTCGATTTCCTTCAAACCCTCCGTGGATTCGTACTGAGAAACCACTGTCACGAGACCGTGGTATGCCTCGACGAGAAAAGGGTCTTTCTTGATTAGCTCATTGAAACCGTTCATGGCCAATTCTGACCCACCGTTGACGGCGTACAAGTGGTACTTCAACAGAGGCCATTCGTTTTCGTTCGGCTCAAGCTCCATAAGCTTATCGAGAATCTCGATTGCTTCAGGTATCTTCTTCCCCTTTATATTGGCTTCCATCATCTTCTTCAGCCCGCCCACGTCGTCCATGTTCGAAAGTACGTTTTCCTCGACCGATTTCGCCCCATCTTCATCGGAGACTGAAACTCCATCAATTTCCTGAACGCCAGCTGAAATAGGAGTGGCGGCAATTGCGGGCTTTGCGTAAAAATAAAACCTCGAAAACAAAATCGCAGCGCCGACGACGGCGGTGGCTAGGGCTTTATTCAGAACACTCCAAATCGGAGTTAACGACAGCTCGGAAGCGTCATCTTGCTTGAACTTCACCACTCTCTGGGGTACTCCGTAATTTCTACGATTAGGTTTCCGATGAGAAAGTCCGAAGGAAAACGGAGGTTTGGGGTTCGCGGAGAGGGCCTTCGATATAGATGGACGGCGAAGATTGACCGATGGGAGAAGAGGCAACGAATAGCCGCTCGATTTAAGAGCGGATTGATTCAGAGCTTTCATGGCTACCACGGTTTTCCGCTTCAGTCAAGCTTTTCAGCGTCAGCTATGGCTCTAAGATTATCAGCTTTTAGCTCAGATGAGTTGAGTGATCTTAGTCATGGAGAAGATGACTGCGCTGCGCTGCGGCGATTAGCACGGTGATCCCCGATTTTAATTTGGGCTTTTTGTTTGGGCCGAGATCTAAGGTAGGCCCATGTTAAATGGGCCTGTTGCGAGATTATAGGCCCAATTAGGCGAATCGAGTACAGCTTTCCATGTTCAGTGAACTCAACATACAAGACAAGCAAGCAAGCGACAGTTTTCAGTTGCCAATTTGATCTCTCTCTTACAATGGTCCCCTCTCACACTTCATTTAATTCAACTACGTTGTAAGCATCATGATATTTCACATTCCATCAAACGTTTAGGGAGAAAAAAATAGTTGAAGAAATTCCCAAGAGATAAACAAACATGTAAAAAGCACGGGACACAAGGGATATCGCACTATCTTGGAGCCGCCACGTGTCAATATTGGATGCGAATCTGATCATATCGTAGCCATCACACTCTCCTAAATATATGTCTTTCGTCGGTTTGTAGAGTACGGCTTATATTAGTAAATGTGTCATAGATTTTTTATAGTAAAGATGGGCTCATATCCACATTCTCGATGCAAATAAATGGTCGACATAGCGAGCCAAAGTGCTTTACAACATCGTTGTCCGAATCAAAGGTAACTATAATAATAAATACATATGCATCATTAATTGTATTATTCATTGGTCTTCGTCGTCATCTATCATCACTTAAATGTTATTTGTTGGAAGAAGAGTTCGATATTGCTTTTTGGATCCTTTGGCTCGTCGTCGTCATCTCCTCCTCCTCCGTTTCTGAAGATGTTTTTTCATCCTCTCGTCTCTTTGCATAGGTCTCGAAGAACTCTTTGTTCTCTTTCTCTAGCTCGTTCCACACTACATGATCATTATTTTCAAACAAAAAAGAAAACAAGGGTATTTTGTAATAGTGAACCCCAATTAATTGAAGATGGAATGCACGAAGATAACTATGGACATTTGGCATGCTACATGATCAAGCTATTTATTATAATTATTGAAAAGGAACAAACATAACTTTCTCATTTGTTTCTTTTTTCATCGTGGGGACATTGTGACGTAAGAGGAGAATAAGCTTTCAATGGTAACGCGTGTGTTAAAATATTGAACGATGTTATAGATAGATACATACCCGTGGATGTAATAACGGGCTTAATATTTGCATGTTTAGAGAGAGCTTCCATGCATTCCTCTTTGCTCATCTTAAACACCAGACATTCTTCTATCAGGTGCTGCACCTGTTTAATTTATTACAGCATAAACAAAAAGAAGAGGAGATCAAAATAGAAAATCTTTCGTATATCAAAAAAGCGAAAACCCTAAATCAAGAATGAGACATACACAAGATCATATATTTATGTACAAACATCTTCGACGCCTATTACATACCTTGTGGATGTACTGAGCCGAAGATTCTGGCGGCGATCCCATAGTAAAGGAAGCAAAAGGGATATGCTTAAAAAAATAAATAAGAACTTTTGAAGTTGGAAAGATTATTACAACCTAGCTAGGGCTAAAGAGTGAAAGGCAAAGAAGAGAGAAAGATCTCACAACACAAAGTTCTAAATCCTTGCAGGCGAGGCGTTATAGTATATATAATCGATTCGACATACACACAACCATCATTAGCCCATTTGATATAAATACAAATTAACATTCTGCTATATTTTGGAAGAATTTCTTTTCTAAAAAGAAGAGGTCACTGATCAAGTGAATAATGTCATTAAAATTTGATTCGGTCAGTCGTCCCACGTGGGAGATGAAAGGTGATTGGTCGAGAGAGGATTAGAGGAGATTCTACTATAAGCACCTCATCAAATCATTTGTTCCTTACGTACGCCCACGTGGCGCCAGGGCCCACTTGGCCCGTAGAACCCGCTAGAATGGGCCCATTATGGGCCCAACTAGAAATTTTATTCGACCATAATTATCACTCTCGAAAATATTCGCGCTCGGCCCACCAAAAAGCCCAATCATTTGTACGTTTGTGCCACCTGGCACTGCCGCGGCAAACCTCTACTTTTTATTCTACAAAACGAGAGATATTTTTATTTTTTCATACCTAATAACCTGTACACACTATCTCAGCATATTTAATGTTTGCAATATATAAGTGAACATATTCTTTTTTATGTTGTAAGAAATTTTTTAAGGTGAATCTATGGAAAAATCAAGTCAGTATCCATGTCAAATTTTTTTTATATAAGTACTCGTTTCAGCCACTGACCTACGTTGGGGCTCGGGGGTCACTCGCCCCCCAAGCCCCACCATAAAACATATCTAATACATTGCCCCAGTGGTTGAAGGATCTTGCGTAAAGTTCTTCTTATTCCTATAGGTGAGGGTTGGATTCTATTGAAATCTAT
The DNA here is from genome assembly GCA_027422505.1 of Craterostigma plantagineum. NCBI lineage: Eukaryota > Viridiplantae > Streptophyta > Magnoliopsida > Lamiales > Linderniaceae > Craterostigma > Craterostigma plantagineum. Next base: position 109,839 of record JAPQWV010000029.1, read on the forward strand.
TTTCTTTCCTTCTTACAAACTTAAATGGGCTAGGTGGGCTGGGTTGCCCCTTCTAATTAGGCTTCATTGCCCCTCTAGGATTTGAGTTCTGGGTCCGTCCCTGGCTCGTTTGACTGTGCGTATCATTTTTTCAGTCTTGGCGTAGCGTTTTGTACGCGTATTACGTACCACGTCACGCGTTTATATGGTAACTATATCGTTTCTATATGCTACTTTAATATATTATATGATGTATCATTTCTCACTGTATTATGTACCACAATACGTTTCTCTATGGTATCTATATGTGTTATATGACGTACCTTGCGGCGAGACGAGTACCAATATGCAAAAAAATTATTTTAATAGGTACTTACATGTAAAAAAACACTGACATAGTACCGACTTGCAACTTTTTATTGATAAGTATAAATTGAAAAGAATATTAATTTAACGATATAATTGGAATGGACTGAGAATTGATTTAGCAATAATTTAGAATATAAATGGTAGAGGTACCAATTAATTACATGACGGTTATTATGATGGCTTGACCCTTAATAAATTAGATATATATTATATATATATAATCATAACTAGTTCATTTTTTTTTTCCAGAATGTATCCACGCAACGCCGTGACCATCCTTCGATTCAATTTAATTTAGTTTGAAGAGAATCTGAACTATAGGGCAATCACGACTTTCAGCGGAACTAAACTAATGTTGTTTCTATATTTCGACTTACAAGTTTAGTCTAAAATGAATATGAATCCCATTACTGACGAGACGATCGTGACTTTTAACTGGACTAACTCTCCTAACATGTAATATGATTTTCTGAGTCCACCCAAACGACGACGACTTCCTAAATTGGAGAAACGTATTAAACTTTGTGTTTGAATAATTGGAGAATCGGATGCTTACGAGTTATTTCATATAGTTTTATAGACATTTTATATATTACCAACTAACGATGAATCGATGCCATGATTAGACGTAATACTGAATCTATTCGTTTATTATTTTTTATCTATCAATTGTTTCAAAACTACCATACAGGCTGTTAGCAAAAGATAACCACAAAAACAGAAATATAAAAAAATCTACTTGTATATTTGATTATTTGGTTTTATAATTAATCATGGGGCTAATAGTTTCAACGATTGCCTCCATCAAAGTGTTTGGTTCGAGAAGTTAAATTAAATAGTGAAATGGGACCGATTGATTGGTTTTATTCAATTATATCAATTGTCTTAACTTGATAAAAAGCAAAAAAAAAAAAAAACTTACCATCTATCAGTTATCACATGCTTAGAACTCGCTCTTTTAGTTGTTTAAAAGACAAACTAAAGCTGTTCAACCCATGAAATGTTGTCTTCGTCAGACTATGTAATATTTAACTTCCAACGAAGTAAAAAGAAATTCCTGGAAAACATAATAGGGATTCGGATATTAATTATTCCGTTAGGTTAAAACAAGGCAGCCAAAACATGTTTCCACTTTTCTTAACATATTTAACGACGCAAAGCCAAAACTTGGATCTGTGTATTGGTAAAATCAAATGTAACGTGTTATTGTCTTAGAACCCCTACTTTAAAGCAGTTTTTTGCTTCGTGTTTTTGTATCGAACTGATGAAACTTGTCTCGTTTCGCTTGTCAATTATCTTGAAATTGTCTCCGAAAGAGAATATAATGTTTACAGTATATTATAAGCATATAGTTGCAAAAATTTATGTGTTTATGTTCATATCAAGTCTCCTTCGGTTTAATAGAATACTAGTCTTGAATCAATTGTCTTTTAAAATCTTTGGGCTGCATGCATTTAAGTCTTGTAGAAGATGCAAGATTAACGAGTCAATTTTCTTTTACATTGTGATGACTAGTGATTGAATATAATTAATCCATCGTAAAGCATTTTTAGTATATATATTAAATGGATTTTCTCTAGATTAATTGACAAATTTGTCCTCGCAACGTCCTTACAAAATGAGAAGCAACTGCAACTTTTTTCCTCCCATCTTTGATCCTCTTCAACACTTCATAAGATATTCTTTTTGCTTCCAAATTGCTATATGTTCTATCTCTGCAATACACGATACAACTGAGGGAAAATATTCTCAAGCGAATTGTGTATTCACTCATTAGTTCCATTCTTTTAACGTGAGTGAGTTCGATTTCTTTCTTTCTCTTCATTAAAACCTTTTTTCTTTCCTATGCTTTGCATCATGTTTTATGGTTTTACTAGACTTCTTCACGTTTTGCTGACATATTGGTCGTTTTCTTTTTTTATATATAATTGAAATTCAGTTTAAGCTAAGCTTGCCTTAATTTGTTGCTGTAGCAAAATATCATGACAGAGGCTTTAGTTTAAGTTAGCTTTCAGAACTAAATTGATTTATCCAAAAGTTAACTTTTTGTCTAATTATGATCTCCATAAACGAAGATTGAAACTTGAAAGCCCCTTTAGACAGGTATCATTAGGTCATCCTCTCCACTCCGTCTTCATATCTGTAAAGCTTCAACCAAACAAATCATTGACAATAAAATAAGAAAAGCTTCGGCGTTCTCTATGCAGTAGTAGGACAAAACCTAAACCCTCTTTCCTTTAATACATTTACGTTTATCTATGAAAAACTTACTACCATGCAACTTCGTTGAGTGATTTTGTTTTCCCTCTCGGCTTCGTCTCTAGTTTTTTCTCTGCATATTGTTTCCTGTATTTCACTGAAATGTTCACTTTTAATAAATTCTCAGCCATATATAGTTAATTCTCAGCCGTCGACATGCCTCCAACATGAGCTATGCAGTTTTCTAAATAAATGTTTATTGTATATAGTAATGTATATGTCTATTTCCCACAAATCTTTTAATACGTAACCGCGCACCGAGACTCATCCTTTCATCCAATAGCAGAAGGAAATTAGATCATAAAATATCTTTCGTTTCCACTAATTTAAAAATGAATATGCAGCAGTCTTGAAAGCTCATTCTTTCCAACACAAGTGAGAGAGGAAGGAAAAACACTTGAGGTACTATACTATTTCTGTGAAATTTTTACATGATCCCATGGATGGTGTTTTACTTTCTAGTTACTTGCAGTCTTCTTGTAAAAAGATGAGATCCAATAAATGGCTGAACATAAAGACTTGCAGAGATACTGGGGCATACTCAGACAGTTACGCAGGTGCATTTTTTGGCTTTGAATTGCTGATTTTCTTCTGTCTTTTTCTTGGGATAAAAGTCGTAATTTGTCTCATATGATCAGATCCAATAATCCAGCGAAGAAGAAAGAGTTGCTCTAACGACGACGGAGTTCACGTGGTTGTGCCTGAAAAACTATCTGGTAAGAATTCATAGACTTCACTCAATCAATTTCTGATAATTAATATAATACGATATTGTTAATATATAAGAAAAAAAAAATTGTCTTTAACGTCTGTATATTTTATTCTGCACATCAGAAGAGTGGTTGATACGAACAACAACTCAGCAAGGATTCGATTGTCTTGCTCAACCAGCCAATGACAGCCACAATCTCAGGTAAAGTAAAAAACCTTCCACTTGGTCATAAAATACTCAAAAATTAAAATATCATCGGATTTAATTTACTTTTTTTTCTTGATTAATTATTTCCGAAGGATATTCGTGGGAACATGGAACGTCGGCGGCAATCCACCGCACGACGGACTAAACCTAAAAGACTGGTTAAAGACCAAATCGCCGGCGGACATCTACGTCCTCGGGTGAATTAATCTAACACGTCATAAACTAAAAATCTCGTTGTAATAACAGAAATCTATGTCCTCCCTCTCTATTCTGTATTTGACGTCGTTTCCTGTAATTATCGACGCGCATAGGTTTCAAGAAATCGTCCCCCTCGACGCAGGCAACGTCATAGGACCCAAAGACTGCGGCCCAGCTTCGAAATGGCTGTCCTTGATCCGACGAGCCCTAAACGGCGACGATCACCGGCGACCGGCGAAGCCCAGAGTCAGCTTCTCCGATTTGCTCCTTCTAGAAGATGGGCCTATGGCGACCAAACCGTGCGATGAAGCACAGCCCAAGTACTCACTGGCCGCCGGCAAGCAGATGGTCGGAATCTTTCTCTGCGTATGGGTTCGTGAGGATTTGTATCGGCAAATCGACGGCGTGGAAGCCTCGTGCGTCGGGCGCGGGCTAATGGGGTACCTCGGAAATAAGGTATATTAAGCACTCAAAAAACCCTAATTTAGACGGCGAATCGGCTAATTTACAGTCCGTTTGCGACTAGCTAGGGATCGATCTCTATCAGCATGAGATTGAAAGGGAGGAGCTTTTGCTTCGTCTGCACTCACTTGGCGTCGGGGGAGAAGGCCGGCGATGCGATGAGGAGAAATCTTGACGTGGCGGGAATTCTGAGGAGGACGAGGTTTCCTAGACGTCCTTTTACCATTTTGGATCATGAGTAAGTAAAGCCATTTTCATCTTCTTCAATCTTTAAATTATTATATGTGTGTATTTGTATATATGTAGGAGGATTATTTGGCTGGGAGACTTGAACTATCGGCTTGGGCCTATGTGCGACGAGGCACGGCGACTGCTACGTAGAAATGATTGGCGAGCTCTTCTTGCGAAGGACGAGGTTCGAGCAATAGTACGATAATACCCTAAAGCACTTCTTTTTATGAATTATTTCCATTTTTTTGCACGTTTGATGCAGTTGAGGATGGAGAAAATGGCGGGTAGAGTGTTCGAAGGGTGGGAAGAAGGAGAGATATGCTTTGCGCCCACCTACAAATACATGGCTGATTCCGACCGTTACGTTGTCCAAAAGCGGCGGACTCCTGCCTGGTAATGAAAAGAAAAACGTTCTTTTTATACATATAATTTTCCAACGAAAAACCAAGTTCATTGAATGATTTAGCACATGAAAATTAATAATAACAGTAATGGTATATAGTAGAGGGCATCTTGGCCGGGAATCTAGCCTCTAATTTAATTAGATTTCTATGTACGATAAGTCATGACGAGATTACATTACATGTGTGAAAGTCAGTCAAACAGTAGTACTGTGTGGGCATTATTTAATTATGTGGTCGGCATTGACTTGTTTTTACTTGACCTATTGATTGTCAATGAACATGGTATCTTTGAATTAAAAAAAAAAAAAAACTGATAATAGGTGCGACAGAATCCTATGGAAAGGCGAAGGGATTGAACAGATGTTCTATAAGAGAGGGGAATCAAGATTCTCAGACCACAGACCAGTGTACTCACTTTTCTCCGTTCAAGTAGTAAATACCATGACGAAGAAGAAGACAACCTCAGAAACTTCACGTACTTCATCAGAATCACTCACTACATCGTCGTCCTCGGACGAGGAAGACTTTTGGTCGGTCGGTAGAACGCAGAGCTGTATACAAACTGCCCAGAGATTTCCAGCTTAATGGGCTTTGCCCGTCCCCCCCTGGGGCTTTCTGTAACGTCTTTCGTTTGTAACAGAGAACAGCGGAAGACGGCCCAGAAAGTGTTTATTTGTATATCAAGACAGTGTGTTATGAACTTTAATAATGAAGACAACCCCATTATGTGAAAGCTACTAATAAATTCACTATATGGGAAGAATGAACAGTTATAGTTCATGACACAAAGACATTTACATATAGTGACTGAATACTTGAATTTCCTCCAACAACGTTAACTCCGCTCCAATAAAAACACAATTGTCAAGAATCCGAAAACAATGAAACGGCACGCATATAGCAACCAAGTCGAAATGGTTCATAAGGATAAGTCTCTGACCATTTCATATTAAGAACCGCAGCACGATGATTTCTGGGCAGCTTGGGCAGCCCCGGCGGTTTGGTCTGGTTGGGTGATTCTTATGGCCTGTGGCTGTAAGAAAACGAAAGAAAGGAAGGATTTAGAAATGATATTTGAGGCATGGCGAAACGCATAGCTGTGTCGTAATAAAGCACCTCAGTTCTAGCGTCGGTTTCAGAAAGCCTCTGCTTGATGTCTCTTGCTATTGAAAAGAAGACTTCTTCGACGTTCATGTTCGTCTTAGCACTCTGTTTTGGGTGAAGTAATTTAGAGTGAAGCTTCAGTTTTGAATTCAAGATACGCGTGATTTGCTTTGTGCTACTTACAGTCTCGAAGAATTTGATTCCATATTCATCCGCGAGAGCTTGACCTTTGGAAGTAGGAACAGCCTACATACAAAGTTTTGAGCACTTCTATCAGACTAATGTAAAACTATAACAGTCTACCCTGCAGTGTAATATCGTTAATTCAAGCCAACACTGTCTGCATGTGTGTGTGTGTAGAGTATATATATAGAGAGAGAGGGAGAGACCCTTTTGCTCTCATCCATGTCGGCCTTGTTGCCCACCAATATCTTGTTTACATTGTCCGACGCATGTTGCTCAATGTTTCTGATCCAATTTCTAATGTCTGAGAGAAGGATGAAATGGATTTAGAATGTGATGAACATAAAAGATCCATAACTAATCAGCTAAAACTTTACATAACATGAGGTGGAAATACTAACGAATGGAAAATAGAAGACAAGCTAATAATCGGAAGATGAACATTTCACATGACAAAGACAATGTGCAAGAATGAATACAGAAGAGTACTTACTGTTGAAAGATGACTCATCTGTCACATCATACACAAGCAGTATACCCATTGCTCCACGATAGTATGCTGCAATAGTATAATGTAACTCCATTGAAAGCTCGTGATCATTTCAAGACACATAAGAACCTTTGAAGTTGTACGTGCTATAAACAAGAGATCAGATTCCTCCAAAATAACAAAAGGTACCAGTTGTGATGGTTCGGAATCGCTCTTGCCCAGCCGTATCCCAGATTTGCAGTTTAATTCTCTTTCCATCAAGCTCGATAGTTCTTATCTTGAAATCAATACTTCACAAAAGAAAAAACAGAATCAGGTGATGCAAGAAGGATTAGGTCAAAAAGCCCACAAGCTTGAGTCATCCGAAACGTACCCAATGGTGGTAATGAAACTGGTAGTGAAAGATCCGTCAGAAAAACGCAGCAGAAGACAACTTTTACCCACACCTGGAAAATACATTCCATGTCCGATTACAAACAAATTGAAGGATGTTAAGAATGTTCAAGTCATACAGATTAAAATTGCTAATTTAGATAACAGAAAGCTCCTCCAGGCTTTCTTTAGCTAGAAATACTATAGAACATATAACACATACCTAAAAGCACTACCATCAAGTTCAACCATACATTGTGAAATGTACAACACGCATGGTACTCTTGTCAATAATTCCATATTATCACAGCACCTTCCTACGGGACGAGACGAAATCACTCAACAAACAGAAAAGACCTAGATAGCTTATTATTCATATCGTGCAGCACGGAATCGATAATCATCAACACTCACACAATGCAAATAAACACCCATGTATGTTATAAGTGAATCGAGTCCAATTTAGAAAACCCGTATGAGAAACAAATAAAAGAATAACCTAAAATCAGCAAAACGAGCAGAATATTTGGAGAATAATGCAGTGCCACAGATCTATCTATCTATCTATCTATCTATCTATCTATCTATCCATCTATCTATATATATATATATATATATATATATATATATATATATATATATATATATTATATATATATATATATATATAATATATATAATATGCATTCATAAAACACAAAGGTGATTTTGGAAGAGACAAAACGCACCGCTGTCACCGATCAAGAGAAGCTTGATGAGATAATCGTAATCAGCACGAGCTCTTGCGGGTGGAGCAGCCATCTGATTTCTCCCTTTTGTGCTTCTAACTCAATCTGAATTTATGAAAAGTTTTTCCCCCAAAAGCAAACCCTAGCAACAAAAGGGTCAACAAAAAAAAAAAAAAAAAAAAAAAAACCGGTATTCGATTCACAATATATACGATGCCACAATGAAATCATAGACTTGAAACAAAAAAGGATCAATTACCAGATCGCGCGAAACAAACGAAGAGATGGATCTAACAACGAGGGACGATCCAAACAGTGGAGGGAAGCAGAGCACAGATCGGTCGTTGAATTCTGTTTCCCCAATCTATTATTTTTTCTTTGCGTTGGTCATTTTATGGTTGGCTTTCAATTGAAATAAATAATTCGGTGGTGCAGCGGTAAAAGAGTTTTTTACATTTAATTATATTTAATTGGACTTCAAATTAGTGCTGTGTGTGACCTTCTCTTCAGACAGCCCTGTTTTTAGGCCCAAAAATGGTGGATTCTTGTCATCTACATTTTATATTTGTAATAATTATTAATTGAAGTGAAAAAAAAAAAGGAATACTAATATGCCCTAGAGGAGAATCACATTCACTTCTAATTTTTTTTTTCGGTCGGAATATATCCCCAAACAACGTCAACATAATTCAACACTTCGAGCACTGATTCATGTAACCCACTCAAATTCTACAAACTACAATCATATAATTCAAACTCGTGACAAAGAGGATTGAAATCCACCCTCTCAATCACTATCGATAAAACTATTTATTAACCAAGTCTAACATCCTAACAAGAATGTTGCAGTTGATGATAATCGAACTGTTCAAGAACATAAAGTATGAATTTTTTGAATCTATAATTCTTGGTTTTGATTACAACCAATAAATAGCCAGGAATGAAAAATATCAATTTTTGAATCTATAGTCATATATGGCAACAACGAACATCCATAGCTTCTTAGATATGGTCATACAGACGAGAAAGAAACATTCAACCTTATTTTGTAAGTTGTTTGTTTCTTCCTAACACCAAACTTATGAACAAAGACCAACATTCTTAAATAGAGCGGTGCCTCGTTCTGTCAATTATTATATAGCGCATGAACTCCAAATGTCGATAAAATTAGCCAAATCCCATCAAAATACAGTGAAAGAAACAGCGAGCAAACCAACCTTCAGATTCAGTAAAGCGAGATTTAAACTAGAAAAGACACCAACTGCACTGAAATTCAGCTATAAACAACCTTTCCTAATAAGAAGAGCCACCATCTAACATCTGTTAGATACCCTAACCTAAGCCTTCTTCGGTGACTTGGTGGCTTTAGAAGGCGACTTTTGAGCTTTCTCAGCAGCCTTCTCAGACTTCTTCGGAAGAAGCACTGGGTTTATGTTGGGCAAAACTCCGCCGTGCGCAATGGTCACGCCGGCCAACAGTTTTCCGAGCTCCTCGTCGTTCCTCACGGCGAGCAGCACGTGCCTTGGGATGATTCTGTTCTTCTTGTTGTCCCTAGCTGCATTTCCAGCCAACTCCAGGACCTGAATCGACCAAATCGAAATTAGGGTTTCCCTAAATCGCCCGATTAAAAGTTCATTCCTCCCCCCCGAAAAAAAAAAAAAAAAACAAAACAACAAACCTCGGCGGCGAGGTACTCGAGCACGGCGGCCAAGTAGACGGGAGCGCCGGTGCCGACCCTCTGGGAGTAACGCCCCTTCTTCAGGTACCTACCGATTCTGCCGACCGGAAACTGCAGGCCGGCTTTCACGGACCGGGAAACGGGTTTCTTCTTCGGACCGCCGCCTCTCCTTCCGCCGGCGCCCTTCTTCAACTTACCTCCAGTTTCCATTCTCTCTTTCTTCTCTGAAACGATAACTTTAGTTTGCGTAATTTGAGAAAGCGAGGCTTGTCTGCAGTGCTGATTGAGCTTCGTGTGCGTTGGGTTGTCTTATATACGGAGTGGATTCACAATGCGTGCTTCGCGTACGTAGATCTTACGTTTTAATCAACGGCTGTCAATGGAGCGTTCTCCGATCGATCCGCGACATTCAGATGCAACCAATGAGGCGATAGCTTCACAATTTGAAATATTTATTTCGAACTTAGGGCGGGGGTTTTAAGAAACTAATTGTTCCCCTTATTATTTTTACTTTCATAAATTATTATTGGGCTGGGACCGTCTTTTTTTTTTCTATTTACACCGAGTAAGTCATTAAATACTCATATTTTTAAGGTTTTTACTTTATTAACTCTTTTCTTAAAATTTTCCTAAAATAAAATTTAACTATCCTATTTACATACTCCTTAATTTTATTTACATGTCGGTTAAGGTTTTTTCACTTATATTAAGAAATAAAATAAAATGTCTAATATACTCATAATTAATTGTTTAAGCCTATTTAATATATTAGATTTAATATTGTTTGATCATTTATTTTCACATCTCACGTTTCTATTTGTTGTATAATATGAATATGAGAAGTCATTTCTCTTTCACCATAATGTCCATCATCACAAGTATTTTCATCAAAAAAAGTTGAACTAGGAGATAAAATTTCTTATAGTGATTTCATCCAAAATTTAAATTGTACAAAGAGGAGGTAGCAAACACTAATAAGAAAAAAAAATGTAAAAGTGATTCATGGATACACAGAACCTTGATTTGAATATTCCAATCATAGATGATTATCAAGATGACCATGGCATTAGACGTGTAACATGAAGAATTTAATTTTAGTGAGAGTTAATATACTTACTGGAAGTTGTAATATTGAAAATCATAAAAAGGGCAAAACTGGAAATATGATAGATATTTGTGTTGAAATCTGTAAAACGACATCTAATTAAAAACAAAATTATAGAGCTAAAACGACATGTAAATAAAATCGGATGGAGTATAACATTACAAGGGAAGTGACATCAGAGAATTCCAAAACCAGAATACGTCACTCAATGAGTAATTATTTGACTAATTTCATTGACTCGGCTTTCTTTGGGTGATTGATCGACATAATCATTTTCATTAATAAACAATTGATTAAAAGCTCCAAAAAGTAATATAATATATACAATTAATCTCCTTTGACATAAGAAAAGAGACAATTGACTAATTACATCGTTTCGGCTTTCTTCTTTGGATCATCTAAATGTTCGAATTAACATATTGTTGTCGAGTTCTCTAGCATCTGTTTACAGTATATTACAGGCGCTGCTGCAACAACATTTGTAGTAAAGCAGCCTAATAAAACAAGTAAAGTAGAAGGTGTTATAATTGCAAGATTTTAAGACAGTGAATCAAAGGGTTGAATATGAGAACTAACCTGCCGATACAGCATCAACATCACAGGTGACAAGTGCAAGATCGGTCTTTTCTCCTAATGCACGAAGTCCTCCGTACATCCCAGCAGCTCTGAAACCCTTAGCAGTCGTAACTCCACCAGGAATCTACACAAATATCGAGATATACGCCTTTGCTAATTTAGAATGATAACAAGATAAGCTCCTTCTTTCCACTCCATGTATGAGATCAGGTATGCCGAAGGCCAGAATTCAAGAATTTCACATGTTCACATTCTGCTAATAAGATGGGTGTAATTACTAAAAGTAATTGGCATGATCCAACCCACATCATCATATTGACAGGAGCGGATTATAATCTGGCAAAAACAGTCACTCAACCAAAAAAAGATTGATTTTTTTTGTGGGCATATTTGTGTAGTTAAAACATGAGCTAGAGACCTGATTCCATGGCTCTTCAGGCAATGAAATTGGAGCTGCTTGAATGTAATTTGACACGTCAGATTCTGCTGTCGTCGTTGCACACATTCTGCTGCTACTTATATTGAGCTGAGTCAAGGAGAAACACAGCTGCAGAATAAAATAACAATATCATACATCTTAAATTAAGAGAAATTATCTAAACGGGCATAATTAATTGCATCCATAAGAACCAAATTGAGTCGCATACAGATAGCGAACGAAGAAAAAGATGGCACCTTTGGTGTGCTGAGTTGTTTATAGTTGACAATGGCGTGATATGGAACGGATAGAGACATCCTTAAAGCTAAATGACTTGGAAACAGATTATCCTCCAAAAGAAAGGGAAGAACGCATCCAAAGCTTAATGAATTGGAAACGGATTAATCACATCAAAACATCGCACTCATTCATTAGACCAACACAACAGCACACAATAAACAAAAAATTGGAGAAATGAAAATGCAGGCTATCGGAAATAAAATAAACTCGCAGTACGAAATCGCCATTCGGTCAAAATCTCCATCCAGCAAACGACTAACGGGCGATAGTATATCACTTTTTCCAACTAGAAATCCGAGTAACCAACCAAACGGCGAACTACTTAGCATCTCATCACAAACGAGAATAAGTGTACAAACTTGAGAACAGATGAAAACCAAACCTGTTCCGACGACAGTATCAGGTGAGTACGACGAAAGGCTCGCTCGTCTTTTCGCGGTGTCTCCAACGATATCGAATGGTCTGCATCTGAACTCTGAAGCAGTTGGTTGTGGTTCACATGATATAACTTGACGGTGAAACATTATAAATTACTGGGCTTAAAGCATGGGCTGAATACGATATGGGCCACCGTCTAAATGGGCTCGACACTATGATTGTATTACAAGAGAGAAATTCAGCAACTTGACAGTTTTTTTCCTCTTATATATATAACTAGATGACGTGGCCGCACTTTGTGCGGCATCTACTTAACCATACCCCGTAACCAAATTATTAAAAGAGTTAATAAATATATATACAAAGTGGAACGATGTTGTCAGATTACATAAAAGTAATTTTAGTTTTATAGTGCTACGCATAATTCAATTAAGATATATATTAGTAAGAAAAAAATTAAGCTTTTAAATCACCATTTGCAAGAATAGAGTAGATTGACATGATTGATAGAAGATTTGCTAGTCATCAAAATCTTAAGTGGTGTTAGGTAGCCATCTATAACTACATAACCACGAAGTTTATTCCTTATGCATGCCTAATAGGCATTAATGACAATAATTTCGAACTGATGCTAAAAATTGTGATACCATTATCGATTGTATATTTATTAAATATGTTACATTTATATGTGATTTATATATTTATATTTTGTAGTTAATATGATATATGTGTGTGTCATGGTTTTCGGAACCGGACCGGACGGTTGTTTCATGCTGGTTCCGACGGACTGGAGAAAAACTGGTCATGTCCTGTCCGCTTCATATTTAAATTGAAGACCCAAAAAATAATAAAAAAACAAATAACTAAATGTATCAAAACATATTGTATTCTTATGATTCCTACAAATTTCATTTAAATCATATTTATGATTGGCTTATTGATCCCCAGATTTATAAATTGAAATTTGACACTCATTTTTGCAATTAATTGTGTATATCTCTAGACATTTTGCTTTTATTTGATTGAACCTCCAATTTATAAATCATAATTCTATTTTACTTATATATTTTTTTGTTACATGAAAATACAAACTCCTTTAAACTTTAAACATGTCTAGTACACTTGCACACTCAAATGCGTGTGCATTTGTAGATATGTAATATTAAATTAATTTTTTAAATTTAAAATAGCTAATTGAAATTTAATTTTATTTTAATTGTGTATTTATGAAATTATAAGTTAAGGTAAAATATTAACTAAAATTGTAATTGAATTGATAGTGGGTGATTTTTTAATTTTATATATATGTATGCATTATCATATTACAACAAATAAAAAGAAAAAATATGATTTATATGTATCACGTTATTATAAAAATGCAATACAGCAAAAAAGAAAAATGAAAAGACAATATATATTTTTCACTTAATTATGATATAATATGTGATGTGTATAGCATTAGCACAAAAGAAAAAGAAACAAAAAGGACAACTACGTGTATAGCTATGTGCATTATTATAAAGAAAAATGAAAATAAAATAATGGCAACTGGAAAATGCAGGTTACACACAAGTATTTAAAGGCAATAGATGACAGAAAGTAAAGGTAAAATATTAACTAAAATTGTAATTGAATTGATAGTGGGTGATTTTTTAAGTTTATATATATGTAGAGATGTCAATACGGGCTGACGGGGCGGGCTGGCCCGAAACCCGCCAAAGCCGCCATTTGACGGGGCGGGGCGGGCCGACCCACCATATTGGCGGGCCTAAAATATCAAGGCCCGCGCCGCCCCACAGGCGGGCCGCGGGCCTAGGCGGGCTGGCCCGCCCGACTTAAAAAAAATAAATAAGAAAAATAGGATGCGCGGCTGTGAAGTGGGTCGAGCGGCGCGGATGTGGAATGGGCCGAGCACAGTTCGACTGTGGAGGGGCCGCTGCTGTCGAGGGGGGCGAGGCTGTGGAGTGGGTTGAGCGGCGCGGCTGTGGAGGGGGGCGCGGCTGTGGAGTGGGTCGAGCACCAGTCCGGCTGTGGAGGGGGCGCGGCTGTGGAGTGGGTCGAGCACCAGTCCGGCTGTGGATGGGCGCGGCTACGGAGTGGGTCGAGCGGCGCGGCTGTGGAGGGGGCCGCGGCTGTGGAGGGGGTAGGCTGTGGAATGGGTCGAGCGGCGCGACTGTGGAGTGGGTAGAGCAGTTTTGAAGCTTTGATGATTGTGATGAAGATGATGTGCGATGGTCATGGGGTTGGGCTTTTGGGCTCTAGGGTTTTTTTTTGGGCTTTATTTTTTTCATTAACAAAGCGGGCCAGCCCGCAGGCTGACGGGGCCCGCCCCGCCAAAGCCCGCGGCCCGCACGGGCTGGCCCGTTGAGGCGGGCCTAAAAAATCAGGGCCCAACCCGCCCCTTAGGCGGGGCGGGCTGGCCCGCGGGCCACGGGCCCGATTGACATCTCTATATATATGTATGCATTATCATCTAACAACAAATAAAAAGAAAAATATGATTTATATGTATCACGTTATTATAAAAATGCAATACAGCAAAAAAGAAAAATGAAAAGACTATATATTTTTCACTTAATTATGATATAATATGTGATGTGTATAGCATTAGCACAAAAGGAAAAGAAACAAAAAGGACAACTACGTGTATAGCTATGTGCATTATTATAAAAGAAAAAGGAAAATAAAATAATGGCAATTGGAAAATGCAGGTTACACACAAGTATTTAAAGGCAATAGATGACAGGCGGTCTACTCTAGAAACTGGCCATATTCTGGCTTTTATAATAGTAATAGATTTATGAAAATGTAACTGATCTCATATTGTATTCCTTCACTTAAAAAATAAATTAAATACTAAAAAACCACTAAAAAAATCCCATTAGTTCAACAATTTAACACCACTGTCAATGTCAATTTGATAACTTTATAAACATATAATATATACAGATAGTTTTTAACATCGTGCATAAAGTAGTTCTATTATATAAAAGAGCCGGCTAAAAAACTACTAATTTAATCTGGCGTGTTATTTGTAATTAAATCCCTCTATTTCTAATGTATTATTTCATTCTATATTTTCTAGTTATTATACCCCAGTTCACTTAAATATATATATATAATATTGTATTACATTTATCGAAAGATCAGAACTGAAGTAATAACTCAATGAGTGATGAAAGTACTACATGAATTCTCTAGCACATCTAAGAAAATTATTCCCTAAAACTAGGATTAACTTGGAAAATATTTCGACTGGAATGTTGTTGGGGGGCTGACCTTTGATCAATTCGGATAATAAGCAGGGAGAATTTGTTTTTGTTCTCTCGCGACAATTATGTTACAAAAGGAGACGAGGTTTCTTGGTCGATCAAAGCAAAAAAAAGATCAACAAACAAAGGTAAAAGTAGAAACAATACATATATCCTACATCAAGCGCCAGGAGCAGCATCCTTGATCCTAATAGAAGTTGAGCCATACTCATCCTTTCCGGCCTGCCGCTCATCAAACCGGGCTCCGGCGAGATCAAACCGGCCCGAACCGGCTTTGAAGAATAACCTATAAGCCCACCTCATGCCCGCCACCGCCGCAAAAAGAAACCCAGAAAACGACAAAAGAGCAGCACAAGTCATGAAAGCCAAGAACGCAAGAGGTATCCAAATAGGGCTTGTGACGACGATCAGGGGAACGAAGAAAACGAGCCCTAGGACGGCCGCCGTAAGGGTCAGGCCGCTGAGGAGCAGCAAGATGCCGCCGGCGATCGCCAGCGTCGCCAGTCCGGCGATCTTGGGAGAGTGCGGCGCGCTCTCTCGGAGCTTGTGGAGGAAGGAAACCCTCGCCGCCGCCGCTGGCTTTTTATGACGTGGATAGTCGGGCTCCATGGTGTGAAGAAGAGAGGTGTGTTAAAGCTTGCATGGATGGCGATGGAAATATATATTTATATCTGTGTTGTTGACGCGTGTGGTTGTTGATTCATGCAAAGGGGACACGTGGGAGATGGAGGATGAGATTGACTTGACATTTGTTTTCGGATAAAGTGTCCGAAGAAGCCCAACAACCCAAATCTAAAAATTGAAAAATATTTTTAGTTTGTAAAACCTCTGAATTTCGAAGTACCTAACTAAACTGACAACTACTTTCGAGCTTACGATCTCCACTTCAAAATCCGAACTAACACGTTCTTGTTCATAAGAGGAGTTGGTGATCGACAATCTTCAAGCGCATTTCCATTCTCTGTCCAACTCAATAAACAAAAACGATTAGTTGGGAGTAGGTTTATAATCAAACCTCCTTTCTTAAATCTCCATCATCTCATCGTTCGATTTCATTGCAGAACAGTAAAAATGAATCTCATGTTCTTGAACTCTATGCTCAACAGATTGAGCCATCCGAGGTGGAGAATGCTTCTCTACGCCGCAATATGGACAACTCTGCTGACGTTAACGGTGGCTATTGCTTCCTTCTCGCCGGAGATAGCTTTTGTCTCGGCTATAAGCGCAGATTCTCTTGCGTCTAAGGAGTGCAGCAGATCGGAATATGCTGACGTGGGCTCCGTTTCTTTACCGTTAGATATTCCGTCGGAGAGATTATGCTTCTCGGCGAGGCTTTTCAGACGGTCGGCGGTGGATATGATTGTGCCGCCGGTCTTTGCGGCGCTTGTGGTGGGCGGTTCGGCGTGTGTGGTTAAAGCGTTGGGCTTGTGGGAAGAAGATGACCATGATTAAAGTGCAACCCCATTGAATTTTATCGTTTTCGTTTTGCTATTTCTTATTATCGATTCGATTGTTCTTCATCCTTGTTGTATTATACACGCTTTAAAATGATTTAATTTTGCTTTTTTTTTTTCTTTCTAATAGAACAAACTTCCCAACTTCATGTAAAGATTTTGAACTGTTGGATTGAAGATGTGAATCTTCTTCTCTATTTATTTCCGATGGAATATTATGCAACTTTTCTAGTGTGCGTCCAGCTATTCTTTGATCTTATTCCACAACGTGTCCAAGCAATATATAGACATGTAGTATAAATATTTGTCACCTTATCGAGTTGTCCCCCCTTCATGAACGTTGTCGCTTCAATCAAGGCAAGTCTAATATGCTAGCAAAGCTATAGATTGAGATTCTCTTCATTTAATTTGAAAATGGTGCCTTAGAGAGATATTATTCACTTTTCCCACTCTACCGCGTGGATATGCTTCCTTCTTCGCGATGAGTCTGGAAATTGTTTCCACTGTTAATAAAAGATCAACTCACTTCCCACTACCAAAAGGAAACAAGGGGTATATTAGTCAAAGCCGAAGTAATACACTCACTGTTCAAGAAACTTGAATCTGAAGCAACCGTTGCTAAGATTGTAGATAGATCACAAATATATATGTTAGAAAATTTAGAATATAGTTGATTTTATAAATGATTTATGTGAATGAGGAATTGGGCTTCGAAATTAAATATTATTGGGCTTCGAACTGGCTCAATAACGGTCCGACTTCTAGAAGGCCCATGTAGGGGCTAGCCACTCCTCAAGTTAATGGCTTTGATTAAATGTTGGAGTTGGTTAAAACCACTCAAACATTATGTTATCTAATTAAAAAAAATATTTCTTTAATAAATTTTGGGTTCTATAAATAGGTGATTAAGCATAAGAATCAAACACAAGAAATAGAAATAAAAGAAAATACGAATATCTCTCAAAATTGGTTCTGTTATATCGCTCTTGTTCCGTTCGCCGTCGGTGTCGTTTTTGTGCTAAACGAACCCCGTGATTTCGAAGTATCCTGGGAAACAGACGCTCGTCAAAACCTCTAGAACATACGTGAGGGAGGGAATCTATTTTAAGGAAATTGTGTTCACACAATCTTCGAATATTTTCTTTCCGGTTCTATCTAATTTCAGGTCTATCGTTCGTGGATATTTGCGAGGCGAGGGTGCGTTACAACAAGCTTCTCAACAAGGAGTTGAAGAAGGTGGAAATCAGACGATTCCGGCCAACAATATATATATATATATATATATTACATCCTGATTGTAAATAATGCTACTACTAGTCAAGAGGATCCACACACACCTTTTTGTATGATGATCTGCTTTCACTTTTTTTCTATAAATGATGCTGTGTATATTTGTGAATATATTTATATGAAGTTACAAAACATATGGCATGGCCTGTATAGGTTGGTGCACATACACACATTTGTTTTCCTATGGTGCCTGAAGCACAATTAGCTCCCTCGGTCCTCCAAAAACATGATTTAGATGTGTTGCATTAAAGCGAAAAATGATCAACTATCTCATGCAATAGCCAATAACAGCAACTAATATAGCACTAAATACATAGACTTAAAAGACTAAGAAAACCCTCACGAAACCCTATTAACGCAATAAAAACAAAACTGGACCGCGTGCAAAACAAAATGGTATCTGTGCTTTTGATGTGGAGAGGTGTGTGTTTTCTATGTGTGCTTTTCTATGTTCTTTATATATATATAAGAAAATACGAAGCGTAAATTTCGCTTGCTTTATATTTTTAGCTCCCATGTTCTCATTCTATCATATTCTCCCTTCTCTCTCTGTGTTCTAAACCCCTTAGTTGACGTGATTCTCCAATAATACACACAGTCGTCGTCCAAAAACCAAATACCCTTTCATAAAAAAGAGAAATCAACGATCTCTATTACAGCCATGGTTTTTTCTTCAATTCCTTCCTATCTTGATCCCTCCAACTGGCAACAGGTGAGTCTTTTAATCTTTATTTTTTTATCCCTTTATTTTTTTTTTCTCTCTTTGATGCCCAAAAGAAGCCAATATAAAAGTAAAGAAAACGATGTAAGTATTGCCCAAATTCTCCATTTCTGTGCAATTCTTGAATATACTTGTTTTTCATTCTCTCTTGCCTCTGATAAACTGATTCCTCTCAGCAACAAACTCATCCAATCATCATCGCCACCAACGACGGCCCTTTCCTCCCAAAACCACCATCTCAGCCGCAGCACCGCCACCAACCACCACCGCCACCTCCGCCGCCGCCGCCTTCCCATGGAGGCAACAGTTCATTCCGCCCAAGCTCCACGGCCGAACAAGCCCTAAAGTGCCCACGCTGCGAATCAACCAACACAAAGTTCTGCTACTTCAACAACTACAGCCTCTCCCAGCCACGGCACTTCTGCAAGACTTGCCGGAGGTACTGGACACGTGGCGGCGCTCTGAGGAGCGTCCCCGTGGGCGGAGGTTGCCGGAGAAACAAGAGGAGAAAGTCCACAGCTAGTTCAGAGTCTCCGGCGAGCAGCAACACCGTGACCTCCACCAGCAACATGCCTGCGAGCAGCAATGGAGGCGCATCGCCACAGATTCCATCTCTGAGGTTCTTGTCTCCTTTGGGATTAAACTACAGTGGGACGATTAGTAGTAATATCGCACCTCCTATGGTGGGGTCAAGTGAGGGAACGACGACTTTTCACGGAGGCTTTTCTGTAGATCCATGGAGTTACTTGCAGCAGTACCCTAATATTTCTGTTTCTGGTTTGGATTCTAATACTTCGGTGACAGCTTCTATTAATGGTGATGTTGAGATCACAAGGCCTAAAGTGTTCTCCGAGCTCTTCCATGGTGAGTCAGCTAGCTAGCTTCGGTTAAGATGGATGACACTATAATTCATTCATGAGTTAAAATCTGTCGAGGCAACTATTGATTGGGTGGAATGCCTTCTAGTGCTAGGAAATGAGCAGTGGACAATAAAGCTTTTAAAAACATATAACTGTTAATCACCCCTTGCTGCATGAAAATAAAGTTTTGGTGGTCTTTTTTTTCAACTTGGGGGGTAAAGCTTCGCCAAGGTGGAAAAATATGAGACTCAATCCAAAGAAAACCCTTGTGACGAAAGATGCGAGAAAAAATATAACGTGAAGGTTTGGTTCTTGATGATTTGGGCAGTGCATCGAACGAAAACCCTAGAAACTACTCAGTTTGTTAGTTAATTAATTAATATTTGTAGCCTAATTATTTAGCGTACGTTTGCTCGTCATTTGTCTCGAAAACACACGTTTCTTTAAAACTCCGTTTCTGTGTTGTATTGTATGTTGTAATATTAAGATTCCAAGTAGGCCATATTGAATTGGTCACGTTGCCCCCTTTGCTTAATCATGTTCCAGTCCATTCCATGGGAAAGAATCTGATTCCTTATTCTTTGTCATAAAAATAAAAATATTAACTTTGTCCCACCTGCATATTCACCAATTTCCTAAAGATTTAATTTTTAATATATTATATATGATAACCATATACAATCCTATTAAGTTAGCCCAATAAATTTTTAAAATTAATACTTCACCATTTTTTTTTTTGTAAATTCTATATAAATTTGTTCTTGATCTTTTCTTGGTTTTTCTCTGAGTGATTTTGATGGTTACTAATCAACAAACGGAAAAAGATTGCAGTCTTTGTTGACTGGCATCTTTTTTATAGAATCCTATGTATTTATTCCATTCCATATATTCATCTCCCTTACCGTGAGAATTGACTGGAATATAAACATAACTAAAAAAAAACGTATAACTCTGTTATTGATTATCTTGACGATATTTTTTATTGAATTATAATTTATTCTGTTAGTGGGTTATCGTTTTTCTTCCTATAAAAAATTTGAATGTGTAAATGGAGGAATTTATTATTTGCGTGTTCGACGTGTAAGATGGTATTGGCCACTTGTTAGTTAGTGGTTTACTTTATTATGTGTCGATCTCAATATCACGTTGCATGCATTATTCAAGTTATTGCGCAATGCCATGCACGATTGCGTAACACAACTACTTTCTTATCCTATCCTTCTCGAATATTGTTTCCTATTAAAATATATTAAATATTAGGAAATAAGTGATAAAATAATGTTATACAGTAAGTACAAGTGCTACTAAATAAATGGGTGGATAGTGTAAGTGATTACACTACATTATTAGAACATCTACAATAGTACTGCAAAAATGCAATAAAACTGTTCCAACAGTCCGCAAATGCAAACACAAAATGCGTTTTTTACTTTCTCTCTTCTGTTTCGAACGCAAATTTGCGTTCGAATTCAGAAATGCGTTTGATGTTTTAAAATTGCAAATAAGACTTTTACTTAATATTAAATCAAAAAATATAAAATACAAATATATTAAAGTTCTAATCAATACGATTATAAACTGACATCATAAATTATTATTTTAACCTTCAGACTTATTTTAGTAATATTTTTTATATCTTACTATTTATTTTTTTCAATTTTTATGTGTAATATAATTATACATTGTTTAGACCACAAATATAAACTTCAATATTTGTTTTGACCAATAATGATTTGGTTAAATATTTTCTAAATCAAAATTAAAAGAATATTGTGGTTAATTTGTTGAAGTTAAATATAGGGAGATATTGAAAAGTTATAAAAGTTGGTATGGAAGAGAATATTACAGGAATATTATTTTGCCTTTTGCGTTTGCAGTTGACTGTTGGAGAACAATTATTGCAAACTATGCTTGTTGCTGCAAAATGGATTTGGAGATATACGATGTTCAGTTGACTCGGGGATGAAATAAGTAAGTTACATATGCTTTAGTTTCATTAATGACAAAGGAGGCCACAGCCGCCACACAAGTAATTGATTTGTTAGAAAATATGATAAGATTAGCCAAAAAAAATTGTGAAACATATGTATGGCATGACATTGACTCTTTAGAATGAAAATAACTTGTCATGGAAAGAACGGAGATGACATCTTTTCCTTTCGTAACACATTATGCAAAAATCTCTCTTTTTTGGTTTCTACAACTCCGACCCGTCATTGATAAAATAATAAACAATATTGATAATTAATGGAGAATTTACATAAAATACCTAAGTATATAAAAAGTTGCAAGTACGTACCCTGTCATATTTTTTTATACGTAGGTAGGTACCTATTAAAATAAATTTTTGCACATTGGTACCGGTCCCGCCGCAAGGTACGTCATATAACACATTTAGATACCATAAAGAAACATATTATGATACATAATACAATGAGAAATGGTACATCATATAACACATTAAGATGGTGTATAGAAATGACATAAGTACCATATAAACGCGTGACGTGATACGTAATACACATATAAAAAGATACGTCAAGACCTGAAAAATGGTACACACAGTCAAATGAGTACTTATATAAAAAAAATTCTGTCATAAGTACGGACTTGCAAATTTTTCATCTAAATAGATATTTTTATGTAAGATTCACCACACTTGATATTAATAGTAATTAAATTACTTTATAAGTGACCCATTATGGAACGAAGAAGAAAAAGATCCGACCCATTTTTTATTGTTTCAACGAATTGGTGATTTGGGCCTCCAATCGATCCAAATGTTGCAACACTCAAGTTTAGGACTTTGTATTATCCTTCTAGGTCCGCTATTTTGACTTTTCAATTACTAGTTTGGTAGTCTTTGAATAACAATTGATTATTTAAAGTTCAATTATTCAAAATCTTGACGAACATGATACGCATAATTTTCCAAAGAACACATTTAATCCTAATTTATTTGCAACGTGTGTACGCATGGCAGCCCATGAGTTCGTCTTATATTTACTTTCTTCATAAAAGTAAAAAAGGAATCTCGGCTTTACACTTAATTAATTAGTATTCTCTTAAATTTATTTAATGCTGCCCCAAAAGTTTGACTTTTAGGTGGAAAAGATCACAAGAGCCAGTCTCGCCTTGAGAAAACCACCCATTTTCTAAAAATAAATGAGTTTCGTATCCATCAAAGAACCCTGCGCTCGAGGCGGAAAAGAAAACCGTGTTGAAATTTCTATTATTCGATTATTATATATTTAGTTCTTGATTTAAAAAATTAATTTGATTTAATTTCCTACATGATTTGGTGTGAAGGGAAAAGAAACGAAGTACGTATGTACACATCGTTAGGTAACGAAGTTCACGGAATGTGAAAGCCAAAAGGGCCAAAGTGTACCAATCACTCATCCACATTTGGTGATCTGCAATAATTCAAACTCAACAAACTCGTATATGTTTCATATCGAAATTAAACCAACTAACTACTCTTTTTATTACGACTGTTAATGTTGAGCATTCAGCATTGACAATATTGGGGTAACATTCTAGCCAACATTTGTTGGTCGAGAATGCTCCCTTTTCTCTGTTTTATCTTTCATGCCCAAAACTAAATTTATTGCTGACGTGGTATTTTTCTAGTATTATGCAGGTTATGGATAAGAGCTAGAACGGTTCAAACCGTGTGGAAAGAGTGTGGATAAGCTAGAGCAAAAATAGGAGTGGAGCATACTAAAAATAGGAAGCTTGGTGAACAAGTGAAGGCTGAGCAAACCGAGCTGACCAAGTCGATCTACAACGGTCACTAACTGTCCAAATATACTTAGTGGACGTTAGTGGACGTTGTGGGAGGTTGCTAAGACAAGTGGAGAAGACTTGGACAAATCGAAGGAGTATTTAAGTCGAAGACTTAACCGTTTGGAGGGAGGACGAACATGATAAGTTAGGATTTTACGTTACTTTTATATCCCATAAAAGCATATTCTCAGTCATTATTTATCATAATGTACTTGAATGTGCTACGTTTATGTTGCATTTCGTGTTATGCAGACATTAGAGCAAAATGGACCAAGAAGTGTGCTTTATTAAATCTATTCCCATTAGGCCGTATAATTACACCCAAGCCCATATCATCTCAGCCCAAACCATAGAGGGAGAGAGCACGTGGAGGCTGGAGCATATCATGCAAGCAAGGTTTTATGTGCACGCGGTTCGAGGTTGGACCAAGTCAATGACTTCAATGGACTTTGCAAAAGCCTAGCCCCACGTGACATCATATTCGAATTTTGAATCATACAAGAGATACTGCGCAAAAAAAGAAAAAAAGGTCAAATATCGAGAAGCGATTATCGGATTTAAATGCTTTATAAGTCGGTTTTATTTCTATAAAAGAGCGGCGAATAATAGAAAACTGGGAGGCCGGACGACAGAAAATAAAGGAGGTTTTCGACGGCTGAAATAAAAGAAGATTATCTACGGCTGCGAGGATTTTCGACGGCTAGAAGCGAGACAAGCCGAGCACCGAAAAAGGGCGAATTTCTTACCTTATAATATATAGTTTTCGACAATGCTTTCTTCTGATTCTTTGTCGTTTTCGTATATTAATATGCTAGGCTAATTTCTTTTGTGATTGAGGCCATGTGAGGCCGGATTATGACTACGTATTAATGCAATTATTATTTTATCCAATCATATGATTTAAGTTATGTATTCTTTGTTTAGCGCTTCATATGCGTACGTGTGATTGGCCTCCATGCGTATGATTATTGATTGGTTTATGAGACGGACTAAGTGATTAGACCGATTAGAACAAAACATTGAATACCACTACGTAAAACCGACCAGAGATGGAATTCGGTTTCGTATGTGTGGTTTCCGAGACCTTAGGCGCCGAAAGCGTCTAAACTCGGGGAATTTCACGAAGATCGAATGCACGTATAGGAACTACAGTCATATAGACATATAGTTGATTGGTTCTCTATTCACGTAGGGTTGCTAGTTACGTGAATAACGGGTAGCACATATATTAGGAAATTCCACCTTGACTTGATTCATGTTGATTAGATAGATGATAATGCATGAAGATGTAGGAATATTTCGTGCCGAGCATGTGTCTTAATCACGTTCGTCGTTAACTGCTCTATCCTCACCTATTTTATTTGCGTTTATTTTATTATTTGTGTTTTTATCTCTTTTATCAAATCATCAAAACTATAAAATTTCCGTTAGTTTAAATTAGAATTAGGATTATTATCTTAGAATTAATCGAGCTGTCTTCGTGGATCGATACTCGGACTTCGTCCGTTTTATACTACTTGCACGACCTAGTACACTTGCTAGTATTTGAGCGTGTCAAGTTTTTGGCGCCGTTGCCGGGGACAGCGGTATATTAGTTCTAGGAGTTATTCTAAGTTTTAGTTTAGACCTTTTAGTTATTTTTATATTTTTATTATTATCATCATTATTCTTATTATTATTACTATTTTTTTTTATACTTTGATACTCTCATCTTTCTCGTTTGTTTTTGTAGGATAAGGATGCAGCGATACTCGCAGTATTATCCCGAGACCTATGCGACATGCGATGATGAACTGGAGTGCGATTTTTGCGGATGCCGACATCTCACTAGTGAATGCAAGTATAATCTTTACAAACCTCCACGATCGGGGTATGATGGACAAGGGGAGAATTGCTACTCTTACACTGGCGATTATTCACATTCTCCCTCGTATGATTACTTTGCTCCACCTCAAAATGAAAAAGCCGCTTGGGAGATAGCGCTCGAAAAGATGGCAGGTCATATGAGCAACCATTAATTCAAGAACATGCCCAACAACAGATTGATCTGCCCCACAAGGAAAAAGCCGCTTGGGAGATAGCGCTGGAGAAGATGGCAGTGATACAAGAAGACAGTAGTCGTACAACTACTTCTACGAGTTTTCAGAGTATAAAAGCGAAGATGGAGAATCTGACGGCCCAATTGAAAAAGCTAAAAAATGTAGTGTCTGAACGCGAACAAGAAGTACCGTCGAGCCACATTGAGTCAAATCCAGAAGAGCACATAGAAGCCATTCCATTGAATTATGAAATAACTCAAGAACCGGTGTTGGAACCAAGTGAAGCTAACGATGAGATCGAGTTAGAAAAATTCGATCAACCCGCAGAGGCTACTGTAGATTTCGTTCCAGCAGAGCCGAGTCTCCCAGAAGTTCTTGAGAATACTTTGTTTTCCATGGAGTTGGAGGATCGCCAAGAAACTAGTGAGCATGAAAGCAAGAATTTCGCAGTACATAATGTCGTGGAAAATAGAAAGATGGAGCCCGAGACTTTCGATCCGATTCTGCACTTGGTTATGAAGTCAACATATCATTCATATAGCACATTCACGGAGGAATTCATTAAGGCATCGATGATCGTTGATTTCACCATTATTTGGGAGTCGAAAGTCGAGCCATGGAGAGAGTTTAAAGATTGCGACCATGCAAAGCTGTATCATTCTAAGATCAAACTTCTCTCCAAAAAGATGAAAGCAAGGCGTTCAGTACTTTCACTGAACATGCAGAGTCGTGGCCCTTCAACAGGAACGCGAGTCGAGCTAACGACTATAAAAACAGCGCTTCTTGGGAGGCAACCCAAGGCTACCGATGCATAAATATTATTATTTTTTCGTCCTATTTTATTTTTCGTTTAATGAAAATTTGCTCTCACGGTGCCATGTAGTCATTTTTTCTCGCAGGCTCAGAACTAGTTTGGGGGTTGTCCGTTCGCGATGGTTGCTTGTTTACTATGGAGCAGCCAAGTCTTCTACATCGATCAACGCTAAATTCAGGGCAGTGCACTTTTACTCTCTCTTTTCTTTTATTTTACCCATTGAGGACAATGTGCTGTTTAGTTTGGGTGTGGGATGTGACACATGCTATATTTAATATCCTTACATGTGTAGGGATCTATTTTGATCATCTTAGTGGGTATAACTGATGAATGTTGCGATTTGAACGTCGTTTGTGGAATCTCCTGTCTATGATGAAAATTTTAAAATTTTATCGTGTCATGATATGATTCGACGAGTTGAGTGTGATAGCCTTACATGTTGCATTGTTGTGATATTAGCATGATTATTTGGCTATATTGACTGCTTTAGGAGAGTATTGCGTATCATGAAGCACAAACCCAACTATATATGTGAGTTTTTGAGCCTTCAGAGATTAATTCAGAGCAACTCATTATGCTCGGTGTTTATTCTTGTGTGACACGCATGGACTGAACATTTTCGAACTTGCTCTGTTATGCATGTCAATGGTTACATTGTGGATGTTTGTGTGCGAAAATGAGAAGGGCACTAGGATTGAGTCATTGGCCTAAATATTTCTCTACCTTACGATTTACCACTTAGCGAGCCCCTTTGAGCCTTATTTGACTTATTTGTTGATTTGGAGCCCAGATATTTAGCCTGACTGCCTCAAATTTAGCCTATACGACCCCGTATCAACGTGCCAATTTATCGATGTCGTGATAAGTGGTTTGTTGGTTGAGAAGGAGCTAATCGTCGATGCATGTTAGTTATGAACTCGTCCTATGATATAGATCTCTCGTCGTAATATTGCAGCGGACTAGAAACCTCTTCATTCGATAAGACGTAAAAAAAAAAAAGAGAGATAGGAGGGGCTGGTTCGAAAAAAAAAAAAAAGAAAAAAAAAAAAAAAAAAAAAAAGAAAAAAAAAAAGAAGAAAAAAAAAAAGAGAGAGAAAAAAAAGTAGTAAAGAAAATAAAGGGGCGAGCGAAAAGAGCTAGAAAAGGAAAAAAAAAAGGATGAGTCGAGTGAAAAATAGGCACGGCGTTAGCAGAGCGAAATAAGTGGTTAGAAGAGCGATTCGATGATTGACACGTTTGATATTTTTAGCTCACTTTCCCATATGACGCACCTTTGAAAACCCGAGCCCCATTACAACATTTGATGAAAGACCCTTTGATTCGTGCATGACTTCTACTGTGTGACTATGATGTGATATATTTGCAAGCATAGAGTAATATCTTCTCATGTCGTGCATTGAGCGTTTTTTATACAGATCCCTTTGAAAAACACTTCGAGTGACTTGAGCGACTTGAGCGACCCTTGTGAGAGTTGTGGATTGATGCGTAGTACGATTCTAGAAATGTCTTTCATGCTAAGATAAGATTGCGACATATTACCTCATGCCTCGTGTTTTGACTAGATCGTTCATCAGTTGATGATTATCTCGATTATATGTTTTGCGTTTTCTGAGATGAAACAGGAGAATTTCATTGACTGATGTTTTATAATCCTAACTTGATTGAGTTTTATTTCGCTTTTATGATCGAGGACGATCGAAGCTAGTTTGGGGGTTGTTGATAAGTTAGGATTTTACGTTACTTTTATATCCCATAAAAGCATATTCTCAGTCATTATTTATCATAATGTACTTGAATGTGCTACGTTTATGTTGCATTTCGTGTTATGCAGACATTAGAGCAAAATGGACCAAGAAGTGTGCTTTATTAAATCTATTCCCATTAGGCCGTATAATTACACCCAAGCCCATATCATCTCAGCCCAAACCATAGAGGGAGAGAGCACGTGGAGGCTGGAGCATATCATGCAAGCAAGGTTTTATGTGCACGCGGTTCGAGGTTGGACCAAGTCAATGACTTCAATGGACTTTGCAAAAGCCTAGCCCCACGTGACATCATATTCGAATTTTGAATCATACAAGAGATACTGCGCAAAAAAAGGAAAAAAAGGTCAAATATCGAGAAGCGATTATCGGATTTAAATGCTTTATAAGTCGGTTTTATTTCTATAAAAGAGCGGCGAATAATAGAAAACTGGGAGGCCGGACGACAGAAAATAAAGGAGGTTTTCGACGGCTGAAATAAAAGAAGATTATCTACGGCTGCGAGGATTTTCGACGGCTAGAAGCGAGACAAGCCGAGCACCGAAAAAGGGCGAATTTCTTACCTTATAATATATAGTTTTCGACAATGCTTTCTTCTGATTCTTTGTCGTTTTCGTATATTAATATGCTAGGCTAATTTCTTTTGTGATTGAGGCCGTGTGAGGCCGGATTATGACTACGTATTAATGCAATTATTATTTTATCTAATCATATGATTTAAGTTATGTATTCTTTGTTTAGCGCTTCATATGCGTACGTGTGATTGGCCTCCATGCGTATGATTATTGATTGGTTTATGAGACGGACTAAGTGATTAGACCGATTAGAACAAAACATTGAATACCACTACGTAAAACCGACCAGAGATGGAATTCGGTTTCGTATGTGTGGTTTCCGAGACCTTAGGCGCCGAAAGCGTCTAAACTCGGGGAATTTCACGAAGATCGAATGCACGTATAGGAACTACAGTCATATAGACATATAGTTGATTGGTTCTCTATTCACGTAGGGTTGCTAGTTACGTGAATAACGGGTAGCACATATATTAGGAAATTCCACCTTGACTTGATTCATGTTGATTAGATAGATGATAATGCATGAAGATGTAGGAATATTTCGTGCCGAGCATGTGTCTTAATCACGTTCGTCGTTAACTGCTCTATCCTCACCTATTTTATTTGCGTTTATTTTATTATTTGTGTTTTTATCTCTTTTATCAAATCATCAAAACTATAAAATTTCCGTTAGTTTAAATTAGAATTAGGATTATTATCTTAGAATTAATCGAGCTGTCTTCGTGGATCGATACTCGGACTTCGTCCGTTTTATACTACTTGCACGACCTAGTACACTTGCTAGTATTTGAGCGTGTCAGAACACGAGCGAAAAGCAGAGCATTTTGAGCGAGAGTTATTTTCTTGAAAGAGTTTTTCTTTTTAGTCTAGTGAGTGCTGAATTCTTTATTGATTCGTAGGTTTGGCTAGACTAGTTTTTTGACTATCTTTTTCGATAGTTTTTTGTAATCCATCTTTCTAGTGGATTTTTCCCTTTGGGGCTCGCAGCAAGTTATTTGACTTGCTGCACTAAAAATCGCTTGTGTTCGTTCCGTTTTTGTCACTAAGATTCTATCATTTCCGCTGTGCTTTACAAGTGAGTATTGAGTGTTAGCCCAACATCACGTTCAACATCAGTGTATAACTTAGTGATTTTACATCCATTGTGTACGGGACCACCTTCAAAGTGGTATCAGAGCCAACGCTTGACGTCACTAAGCGCTTAACATCCTCTACAATGGATATTACCAGTTCCAACAACATCGGCAAAGTCCCTGTCCTTGACGGCACCAACTATGCGTATTGGAAGGTCCGAGTCCGTCAGTGTATCAAGTCAATCGACGTGCGATCATGGGAAGCAGTACTTCACGGGTATACCCCACCAAGGACGGAACCAGATGCAGATGGCGAGGTTGTCGACAAGCCAGTCGAACAATGGTCGGCAGCTGAGCGAAGCCTAGCAGAATTCAATGACAAGGCTCTCAACGCAATCTTCTCGACGGTGGATATCTTTATGTTTAAGATTATCCAGAATTGTACAACGGCCAAGCATGCGTGGGATCTGCTCGAGAGGTATTGTGAAGGTGATACAACGGTGCGAGAAACCAAACTACGCCTCCTTCTAAGTCAATTCGAGAATATCAGAATGAAGGAAGACGAGGACATCACGACGTATTTTGGAAAGCTCTTGACCATCTCCAGCGAGTGTGCCAGTCTAGGAGATCCTATGTCGAATAAGGTATTAAACTCTAAAGCTATTCGTACACTAATTGAAAAATTCAATGTGAAGGTTTCAGCGATCGAGGAATCACACAACCTTGCTACCATGGACTTCAACGTCTTGATGAATATCTTGAAGAATTTCGAAACCAATCTTGAAGTCCAAAAGAGGGCTGCTCGTGGTAAGAGTCTCGCACTGGTCACTCAGCCATCCAAGGAACTGATAGAAGTCGACCCCAGTAATGATGATGACATGGCCATGGTTGTAAAGAAATTCGCAAAGTTCTTCAAAAAGAAGAATGTTGTGCAAAATGTTGGCCCAACATTCAGAAAAGGGCAGAATGCCAAGGCTGAACCTTCGTCAGCTCCTCCGTTCCCTAAACGGAAACCTTTTGGGAGACTAGATGGCAAGCCAAAGAAGAACATCAACTACGAGGCAGTCAGATGTTTTGAATGCCAAGGTTGGGGCCATTTTGCCAACGAATGTGCCAACACCATTCGCAAGCGTGGTGCCAAGGTCATGTGGATCGACTTGTCAGACGATGAAGATGAAGATGAAGAGGAAGAGCCTAAGCAATCATCAGTAGTCATCCAGTCGTTTTCTGACGACGAAGAAGATGAAGACAATCAGATCGGTCTTACTGCGGTAACGGATGTTGAGCCAACATCTGACTCAACATCAGTAAAACATATCATTTTTGATTATGATGATTCAAACTGTCTTGATGGTCTTTTGAGTTGTGATGATACAGAAACTGAGACAGAGACTGGTGAAGAAGCCTTTAAGCAATTGACCTCACAATATGAAGTAGAAAAGACGATCAACTCACAACTTCGTGCCGCGGTGAAACTACTGGCCGAGGAAAATGAGAAAAACGAGAAGGTCATTGAAGGTCTGATGGATGGTATGAACAAGTTGGAAGCTGCTTTGACGCGAAAGGACAGGGAGATCGACTCGCTTCAAAAACGACTCAATGAGGCCGACGAAACTTTCGCGAAGTGGAACAGAAGCAAAACTAGCCATGAAGAGGTACTGACTATTGGTATTTATGATAAACAAGGTCTAGGTTATAACAGACAATCAGCTTATGATAGTACTAAACCCTTGACCCATGAGAAGTCTAAGATTGTGTTTGTTAAAGCTCAATCCGTAAATGATGATGTTTCGAATCCTAAGGATAGTTCCGAGCATGTGACCCCAAAAACTCATGATAAATCCTTTGTTTGTGAACACTGTAAGAAATCAGGTCATTTAAAATCACACTGCTGGAAATTGAAGAGAGAGATTTCTGCTAAGAAATCGATGTCAGCTGAGATGTTACCCAACATATCGGTCAACATTGAGAAATCAGTGTTGAAAGATGTGTCTGGAGAAAAATCAGCTGGTGCTTCTTCGAATTCTAGTAAACAGAATGTGGTTAAATCTTCTAAGAAAGCGTGGATTAGGAAATCAGCGGATAAATGTCTAGTTGTGTACACCTCTTTGCGAGCTAACGTTACAGGTTCATGGTACTTCGATAGCGGGTGTTCCCGACATATGACGGGTACCAAAGAGTATCTCAGTGACTACACGCCTTTGAGGAGTGGATCTGTGACCTTCGGAGGTGGTTCCAAAGGTCGAATTCTCGGCCGAGGCAGACTCAATGTCCCTGATTTTCCAAGCTTAGCAACGTACTCCATGTAGACGGTCTTGTCGCGAATCTGATCAGCATAAGCCAGCTGTGCGACGATGACCTTGAGGTAAGGTTTAATAAGGAGTGTTGTGAAGTGTTTAACCGGAATTCTGTTCTAGTGATGGCAGGTAAGAGATCTAGCGACAATTGTTACCTAGTTGGTGACAAATCAAGTGTGAAGGACGTGTGCCAACTTTCAAAGGCCGAGGATGACGTTGTACTTTGGCATTACAAATTGGGTCACGTCAACTACAGAACTTTGGAGCAACTTATCAAACATGACGCAATCAGAGGCATTCCTAAGCTTAAGGAGTTTGGTAAGGTTGTTTGTGAGTCGTGTTTGAAGGGTAAGCAAACACATGTTAGTCACAATGTTGACCAACAAGCTGCCCAACATTTTAAAACTGCTCACTGTTTTCAATTAGTTCACATGGATTTGATGGGTCCGATGGAAGTTGATAGCATAGGGGGTAAAAAATATGCTTATGTGCTCGTGGATGATTTTTCTAGATATGCATGGATCTTCTTTCTTAGGGAAAAATCAGAGTCGGTCGAGTCTTTCAAAAAATTCTGTGCTATGATTCGAAACAATTTCAGTGCTACTGTTTTTCGCATTAGGTCTGACCATGGTAGAGAGTTTGAGAATCAGTTCTTTGATGAATTCTGTGATAAGAAAGGCATTGTGCATGAGTATTCGTCTCCTAAGACACCCCAACAAAATGGGGTGGCCGAAAGGAAGAATAGGACGCTACAAGAAATGGCTCGTGTGATGTTACTTTCTAAAAATGTTTCAAAGCGTTTTTGGGCTGAAGCTTTACATACCGCATGTCACATTTCGAATCATGTGTTCTTTAGGCATGGTACAAAGAAAACTTCGTATGAATTGTTGAATGGTAAGAAGCCTACAGTTAAATACTTTCATGTCTTTGGTTGTTTTTGCTACATGCTGAATGATCGTGAGTATTTAACTAAGTTTGATTCGAAAAGTGATAAGTGCATCTTCCTAGGTTACTCATCCAATAGTCGTGCATATCGTGTTTATAACTTACGTCTGAAATCTGTTCAAGAATCAGTGAACATTGTGTTTGATGATGCTACTGATCTTAGCAACATGCCTCCTCAAGTTGATGTTGCAGATGTTATTCATGCGGGTAAGGAACCTGAGGAGACTGCGGATGACAATGTTGAGCCAACATTAGACTCAACATCTGAGCCAGAACAGAACCAAGAAGCTGGTCCCAGCGAAGTTCGACGTGATCCGCCAGCTAAGATCCAGAAAGATCATCCCACTGATCTGATTATTGGAGATGTACACGAAGGAAGAAAGACCAGAGGCAAACCACGGAAAGACTATAAGTCTATGGTGAGAAATGCGTGTATGAATTCGCTATACGCTGAGGTACGTTTTAATTGCTTTGTTTCTGAGATAGAACCCAAGAATGTCCTTGAAGCTCTCAAGGATAATTGTTGGATAAATGCGATGCAAGAGGAACTCTTGCAATTCGAGAAAAACCAGGTTTGGACACTTGTCCCACGGCCGAAAGACATTAATGTCATAGGCACGAAGTGGATTTTTAAGAATAAATCTGATGAACTTGGTAGGGTTGTTAGAAATAAGGCACGTTTAGTAGCTCAGGGTTACACGCAAGTAGAAGGTATAGACTTTGATGAGACGTTTGCTCCCGTTGCTAGGTTAGAATCGATTAGGCTTTTGTTAGCTATTGCATGTTGGCTTAACATTACATTACACCAAATGGATGTTAAGGGTGCTTTCTTAAATGGGTATATTGATAAGGAAATCTATGTCGAACAGCCTAAAGGGTTCGAAGATCCCCATTATCCTAACCATGTTTTTAAGCTGCAGAAAGCATTGTACGGGTTGAAGCAAGCGCCTCGAGCTTGGTATGCGAGGTTAGCAACATTTTTACTTGAGTTCGGTTTCACACGAGGTGAGGCGGATCGCACTCTTTTTGTTAAAAGGGTTGGATCCGATATTTTGATTGCTCAAGTATATGTTGATGATATTGTTTTTGGCTCAAGCTCACAATTTTTATTAGATCAGTTTGTGCAGGCAATGAACACTACTTTTGAGATGTCGATGATAGGCGAACTAACCTATTTTCTAGGTTTACAGATTAAGCAAAGCAGTGACGGGATCTTTATGTCCCAAGAAAAATACGCCAAAAACACTGTCAAGAAGTTCGGATTGGACACTGCAAAGGTAATGAAAACGCCCATGGGTTCCTCGCAGAAGGTAAGTAAAGACAATGTTGGACCGAATGTTGACCCA
Organism: Craterostigma plantagineum; assembly: GCA_027422505.1. NCBI lineage: Eukaryota > Viridiplantae > Streptophyta > Magnoliopsida > Lamiales > Linderniaceae > Craterostigma > Craterostigma plantagineum. Next base: position 144,230 of record JAPQWV010000029.1, read on the forward strand.
ACATTGTACCGTTCAATGATTGGCAGTTTATTGTACTTATCTGCGAGTAGACCTGATATCATGTATAGTGTTTGCGTATGTGCTAGATATCAATCTGAACCTAAGGTGTCGCATCTTAATGCTGTTAAGAGAATACTTCGTTATGTGAGTGGGTCGTGTAGCCTTGGATTATGGTTTTCCAAAGATACTAATTTGAGTCTTGTAGGCTATAGCGATGCTGACTGGGCGGGCGACGAAGATGATCGCAAGAGTACAAGTGGTGGCTGTTTCTTCCTAGGTAATAACTTGGTTGCATGGTATAGTAAGAAACAAAATTGTGTGTCTTTATCTACTGCTGAGTCCGAATATGTTGCGGCGGGTAGTTGTTGCACGCAATTATTGTGGTTGAATAGCATGTTATGTGACTATGGGTTAGAATGCGAATCTGTGCTTATGTATTGTGATAACCTTAGTGCCATTAACATATCTAGGAATCCCATCCAGCATTCTCGTACAAAGCATATAGATATTAGGCATCATTTTCTGAGAGATATGGTCGAAAAAGAGTTAGTACGCATTGAGCATATAGACACTAAGAATCAGTTAGCAGACATTTTTACGAAGGCATTGGATTTTGAAAGGTTCTCGGACCTGAAGAAATCCATAGGATTGCACATGTTAGTATAGATGTTGGTCCAACATTTGGATCAACATAGCATATGTCGATTTTGATAGTTACTGCTTTAATGTTTGGTTTAATATTCTGTTCTGTTTTCCTGTGAAATGACTTGATTCTTCTTGATTGGTCCCTAAATGAACCCGATCCCTCTTTTATAGGCTCTTGGTAACACGTCCCTAGGTACACGGCATTCGCTGTGACGATGTACTCTTTGCGACTAAAAACCAATCCTTTTTGTGTTGAGCATGCTTATAAACTCTCTGCTAGATATAGGCTCTCGGTAATAAAATTCCTTAGGTACACGGCATTCGCGGTGACGATGTATACTATGCGACAAAAAGCCGATCCTTGAGGCAAGGGAGTATACGGGCAGTGCATAATTTCGGTTGGATATGTGAGGTGAAAGGGTAGAAATAAAGGGAACTGATTTTGAGAAGGATTAAGCAGATAAGTCTAGGATTACGGAATTAGAATGTTGGGTCAAATGTTGGGGCAACATGTGACTATTAGTTCGATATTGCTATTCTTTTGTGTGCTTTCGTCTGCGTTCGTTTTATGTGTGTCTGTTTTTAGTACTGTTTTTGTTAGTCCTGTGTGTCTAGTTTAGTTATCTCTCATAATTGCGTTAGAAACTCTCGAAGAACGGCTCTTTACACTTGTCTCTATGTGTTCATCGACGTTGCTCAAACGGTTAGTATATCTTGATTCTACCTTGACTTTTGATTTATGTCTTTTTGGTTGAATCACGATTCGAAGTGCTTATGATTACTCGCATGACTTGGTCTTCAAACGGTTTTGAGGTGATTGCATGATGATTTAGTCATTTTACTATGTTTAGCATCATGCTTTAATATCGACTTTGCTTCTATGTGTTCACATGCTATTTTATTTGATTATCCAAGTTTATTAGGAAAATTGTGAATTTATTTCGAATTTATCAGGTTTTCATTTGTATCTAACGGTTACAATTAGCAGTTTCATTTACTCCACTTTCTGCTATTTTTCATGAGTAGTGTGTTGAGTCTGTAACTGCTAAAAACTTCCTTTATCTGATGATTTGACTGATCAAATTTTTTATTCGCAAACCCTAGAGCTCACTTCAACATCGTCTCTTTCAAGTTCCTCTCTGTTTCTCTGTGCGAATTAGGATTTCCGCTTGATTTTCCTTCCAAATCAATCGATTTTGTTGCTTCCAAAATGTCGAACTCACCCAAAAGTGCAGAAAACCAAGATGCCAGCCCAACATTGAGCGACACTGTGCTCGATGTTGCCCCTCTTCAGAGCATTCCAGCGCCGATTTTCAACTTCGCCGATGTCCCCTTCGGAGCGTCAGCGACGCAACCACGTCCAGTCCAGACGACCCTTGTCGGCGGCGCAATCAACGTTCAGGCCCCTGTCTCGACCACCTCTGTTCCGGCGCGCAAACCCGCAAAGAAATCTGCCAAGAAGAAGACGACGATGCCCAAGCCCCAACCTCCAAAAACTGCTCCTAAAACACGGCAGAGTAACCGTTTAAAGCAAGCTCGACTTTCTAAAGGGCCAAAATCGACGGCAGATAAGCCGATCACCCTGTCGAGCTCGTCATCAGAATGGGAAACAGACACCTCTGCCTCTGAGGAAGAAGCCCCCAAAATAGCTACTGAGTGTCCAGTTCAGGGGGAGCCGAGTGCTCCTGTTCCTTCTCCAAGCCCCGCTGCTCAGGCCCCACCTGCATCTCCAGAAAAAGAACACGCTCATGCCTCGCCAACTCCACCTGAAAAGGCGTCCACTGAAGAGATTATCGACTGCACAACCTATGATCGTTTGGACGCTGAGGTGGTGAGTCCAGGGGGAGGTACACCTTCTAATCTTTCAGGTTCATCTTCCTCTGAGAGCGATGACGAGTTTGGTGCCACGGAGACTTTAGCTGCTTGGAGAGCCAAACTACAAAAGAAAGCGGGCAAGAGGCCAATGGGTGCTGAGACCAGATCATCTAAGAAAGCTCGAACATCGGATCCCTCACAGCAAGCTGACAGCAGCCCTGACAAGTCGAAAGTTCCCAGCGACGATGAAGATGTTGAGACAGATGTTGACTCAACATCGGAGTCAGACTGGGAAACGTCTTTGCCTCGAGGGAAGTTCTGTGCCCCGCTCAATGAAGAGCTTTGGCCTCACTTCAGCCAGAGAGTGCTGCGAGTAGAAAGAACTGCTGACGAAGCTAGTTTCCGCCGATATGGCATCTTGGAGTTCTTGGAGTCAAGAAGATTTGACAAGACGGTGACGAGGTTTGGGACTTACTGCGATACAGTAGTCCGGGAGGTATATTCTAATCTTTCCCCGAGAGTTAATGATCCTAGTTCTAGTAGGTATGGAAAACTTTTCTTGAGGGGGAGAGTGTATGAATTTTCGGCTGGGGCTATTAACGAGTTTTTGGGGACACCTAGTGTTGATATGGATGAAGAGTATGATAATAATGAGGTGGTGTCTTTTTTGACGAGGGGCAGAATTAAGGAGTGGGATGGCAATTTTTCTTGTAGCTTCCTAACTTCTCTACTAGTTCTATACTCGGTGCTTTTCAAAATTGGCATTTACAATTGGTGGCCAACTGCTAACGAGACTCGTGTAGCAGAGAGTATGGCTCATATACTCTATGCCCTTGGAAAGAATCTGCCTATTAATTTAGGAGAGTTGGTGTTAGATCAATTGGCCAGGGAGGCTGAGAAAGTGTCGCCGGGAATTCTGCCATTTCCATCGTTGATCTATGGAATGCTGCTGCGGGGAGGCTTTAGGCCGACTCGAAAAGATGTGGTAACTACTTTGAAGGTGACATATCCAGTCTCATACATGCATCTAGCAGGGCCGAATAAGGTCATTGATCTGCCATGGAGAGCTCCATCTCAGGATGTTGAGACAGATGTTGCATCAACATCTACAGCTCAGGATAGCCTTCAGCAGCAAATAAGAACTCTCGAAGCCACGGTAGCGCTCCTGACTTCACAACTGACTACCTTGAAGAAGATGCTTTCTTCCCAAAAAGGGGGAGAGGCAGCAGCATCTAGGGCAGAGCCGAGTGAGGCAGAGCCAAGAGGCGAGGTCGGGGCAGAAGATGCTCAGACCGGGGCAGAAGATGCTCAGACTGAAGAGAACATTCAGGCTGAAGATCAAGAGGAAGAAAGGGCGAGCTAAGGAGTGAAGAAGCAGTTTGCGCTTGTGTGCTTGTTGTTTGCATGCCTGCTTTGCATTTTCATTTGTGTGCGCATGATGATTTGTTTGCTTTGGACCGTGTCTATGTTTATTTTTTTTGCAGATGTCTCAGGAACCCTTAAGGCCTGTACTAATTTTAGTACTTTGGATAGTATTAGTTGTACTATTTTGGTTGTCGTCTAACTCTAACCATTTTTCTGTTTTGTGGTTGAGTTGATGCTGCCTTTAGGGGGAGATTTGCTAAGGATCACTTCTGCCTTGGTTTTGGGAAGAAAGATAAAAAGGGGGAGATTGTTAATGTTGAGCATTCAGCATTGACAATGTTGGGGTAACATTCTAGCCAACATTTGTTGGTCGAGAATGCTCCCTTTTCTCTGTTTTATCTTTCATGCCCAAAACTAAATTTATTGCTGACGTGGTATTTTTCTAGTATTATGCAGGTTATGGATAAGAGCTAGAACGGTTCAAACCGTGTGGAAAGAGTGTGGATAAGCTAGAGCAAAAATAGGAGTGGAGCATACTAAAAATAGGAAGCTTGGTGAACAAGTGAAGGCTGAGCAAACCGAGCTGACCAAGTCGATCTACAACGGTCACTAACTGTCCAAATATACTTAGTGGACGTTGTGGGAGGTTGCTAAGACAAGTGGAGAAGACTTGGACAAATCGAAGGAGTATTTAAGTCGAAGACTTAACCGTTTGGAGGGAGGACGAACACGAGCGAAAAGCAGAGCATTTTGAGCGAGAGTTATTTTCTTGAAAGAGTTTTTCTTTTTAGTCTAGTGAGTGCTGAATTCTTTATTGATTCGTAGGTTTGGCTATACTAGTTTTTTGACTATCTTTTTCGATAGTTTTTTGTAATCCATCTTTCTAGTGGATTTTTCCCTTTGGGGCTCGCAGCAAGTTATTTGACTTGCTGCACTAAAAATCGCTTGTGTTCGTTTCGTTTTTGTCACTAAGATTCTATCATTTCCGCTGTGCTTTACAAGTGAGTATTGAGTGTTAGCCCAACATCACGTTCAACATCAGTGTATAACTTAGTGATTTTACATCCATTGTGTACGGGACCACCTTCAACGACCTTAATCATTAATTAAAACGTATTCACACATTCTTATCTAATTTTGACCCAAAAAAATCTCGAGATATTTTTTCTCCCTTGTGGCGTTCGAACGTGGAACAAGCAACGATGACGTCACGGAATAGATTGGGACCTGACAAGTTGTCGTCACTTTTGAAAACACACACTGAATATTCACATATATTCACATTTAAATATGTAATAATCTCATGATTGTGTGCTTTGATCCAAAAGTTGCAGTGTCCCCTTCTTTTACATTTGTTTTTTTTCATCTGTAACGTAAAATGTTCTACTCACTTGCCCGAAAATAATTAATGAGGGATCCCATTCCTGCCCGAAGGTCCAAGAAACGCAGAGTAGGCTGCCCGTAGATCGATGCGGGCAGTCCGAGCAGTAGATCAGTGCATCTCTCTCTGCTTTAAAGGAATAGAAAAGAATAGAAACAATTCAGAGTGTGAGCTTGCTGCTCTTCTCCTCGTTCGCTCCTCCCCCACTTGAAGAATCGCCGCCGCCGCCGCCGCCGCCATAGAGCCAACCGACGGTGGTGGTTGGGCTCGTCTGAAAACGAAAAAAGAAGTATAAGTAAACATGGGACAGGGGTTGAGCTGCAGCGTTCAGCAAGAGATTAACGCGGAGCTGTTCAAAGCAGTTCAAAACGGCGAGCTTGCGACGCTCGAAGCAATGGCTGAAAAACACCCGTCTCTATTGACGGCTAGGACTCTACGTCGGAGACTGTCGGTGCTCCACGTGGCAGCTGCTAATGGCCGGACCGAGGTGGGTTCTTCTCTGTTTTCAGTTGGATATGTTTTTTCTTTCATTTTTACTGTGAGTTCACATCTATTTTTTACCCACAATATTTTAGGTTCTTTCTGTGCTTTTGGATCGGTTTGGAAACCCAGATGTTCTGAATCGGCATAAGCAGGTTTTCTTGATTCTCTTATTATAGTTTTCACCGTCAAAAATTGGTATTTTTTTTTTTACCCATGTGGGCTGATCTTTGCATCGTTTTCTTGATTCTGATTGGAATAGACCCCATTGATGTTGGCCGCCATGCATGGAAAAGCTCCATGCTTGGAAATCCTAATTGAAGCTGGCGCTAATGTACGATCATCTTCTTCTTCTTCTTCTTCTGATACCTCTGCTGAGATCTGTTGCTTGCAGATATGTACTAATTTAACGATTGCTTTTCTTTGCCTTATTTCCCAGATTTTGTTGTTCGACACATCGTACGGTAGAACATGCTTGCACCACGCTGCTTACTACGGTCACACTGATTGCCTTCGATTGATTCTCACAGCTGCTAAATCCACACAGCTTGCTCAGTCATGGTGATTTAATCTTTCTACGCATTTCTGTATGTTCTATCTGTGCTTCGAATGCTTGCATTGATCATTGAGATAAAATTGAACTCGCCTTACTTCAGGGGATTCTCGAGATTCGTAAACATAAGAGATGGAAGCGGTGCAACTCCACTGCACTTGGCCGCACGCCATAGGCACGCCGACTGCGTTCGCTTACTCCTCAGCAGTGGGGCTCTCGTCAGCGCTTCTACAGGCGGTTATAGGTCCTGAAAAAAAAAAATCGAATCTTTTTTTCAAATCTTCGCCTTCGATTTTCTGGGATTTTGGTGATCGGAGGTTAATCGATTTCCACTGCAGTTATCCAGGCAGTACGCCGCTCCACTTAGCTGCCCGCGGAGGCTCATTGGACTGCGTCCGCGAATTGCTTGCTTGGGGCGCTGATCGCCTTCGAAGAGATAACGCTGGGTAAGTAAGCCAAGCTGTGATGATGATGTCTTCTTCCCAAGTCAATTTCCTTCATTTTGAGGCCAAGAAACTGATGTGTTTCTTCAAATGGCTCTCTTTGAAGTCTGCTTATCAAATTCCGGCGACGTTTCTCTTCGTATACGTGTTGTATTCATGTCTGTATGATCTTCAGGCGAATACCTTACATGGTTGCTGCGAAGCACAAGCACCAGGCGTGCGCCGCCATTTTGAATCCCCTGGCGCCGGAGCCTCTAACATGGCCATCGCCACTGAAGTTCATCAGCGAGCTCAACGCAGACGCAAAAGCCCTATTGGAAAAAGCCCTAATCGAAGCCAATAAAAAGCGAGAGAAGAACATCCTAACAGACGGGCCCCACTCTCCATTGCCCCTCCCAAGCTCGCTCGCGGTGGACGAAGAATCTGAGGTACTGAACTGAAGTACGAACCAAGAAACCAGCAAAAGATTCATCTTTCTTCAATCTTCTGAAACGTTTCTAAGCTATTTCAGGCGGGCGATGCTGAGCTGTGCTGCATATGCTTCGAGCATTGTTGCACCATGGAAGTGCGAAACTGCGGGCACCAAATGTGCGCCAACTGCGTATTGGCCCTTTGCTGCCATGCGAAGCAGCAGGCGAATTCGACCAACGGCGCTGCAGTTAAAATCCCAGTTTGTCCCTTTTGCCGAAGCACCATAAGTAGGCTGGTCGTCGCCGAGCGGGGAGGAGAGAGTGAGGTTGAAATCGATTCGTCGAGCCCGTCGTCGAAGAGGAGAAGGGCGAGAAAATCGTCGAATGGCGTTGGGGAAGGTAGCAGCAGCAGTTTCAAGGGTTTGTCTTCGTTCGGGAGATTGGGACGAAGTTCTGGGAGGGTTGCTGCGGAATTTGACGAAGAGTTCGATAAGCTTTAATGCAGTGATTAACCGTATTCTGGGCGACAGAAGTATATGCAGATGATTATTTCGAAGTGTCGATTGCAAGGAGGTTGTAAGGAAAGGACAGAGCTTTGAAGGCTGTTAATATAAGTACTGTGCACTATCATTCTTGGAGGTACCTAATTAGATTTTTATTCATGTAATTTGTTTGAGTGTGTAATGTGGTCAATGGCTCAGCCATTATGTGTCAAAGAAGAAGCAATATGACGCTTGTGTTCATTCTCTCTCTCTCTCTCTCTCTCTCTCTCTATATATATATATATACTGGCAACATTTTGCATGAGGCTCAACTCAAGCAAGCGTCTAATGTTTGTCTTGTCATAGTAAAATGGTTTGCGATTTGCATGGAATGGAACGAAGAGTAACAATCAATTGAAAGGCCTTAGTTGTTTCTTCGTTATTGTATCGTTTCATTCATCTTCATGCAAGTACATGAAGAAATTTAACGAGAAAAACGGCATCATACAATGTAATAGAGATGGCCCATGAACCATTCTCTCGAATTATGTGGCCCGTATTGTTTTGCTCTTTAAATAGCCGGATTTTTTTTTAATTCATTTTAATCGGCTATAATGTCGTGTTGTGTTGCATTGCATTTACTATGATAATAAGAAAACAAGGGTAACAACGACATTACAAAGAATATACACATGCTGTCTTGTCTCTCCATCGAAGAGTTGATTTGACAGATTTCACCAGTTCTAACCGTTCATTTTTTCTAGGGTTAATTAAAGATCAGGCCCCATTAAGTATTTTAGTTTTGGGTTCAGACCCCATTACATTGGGCTTTAGGATTAAAGACCCACTTTTCGAAAAATTCAGGGGTCAGGCCCTAAAATGACGCAAAAAGACGTATTTAACCCTGCCATATGCCAAAATTACGTTGTATACCTAAATAATCCGTTCCAGCCAATTATAACAGTTCGACGCTGAAAAAGAACACTTTCTTTCACGTGGATAACAACAGTCTTGTATTGAGTACCATATATCGTCTATTTAGTAACAAATAACGTCGCAGAAATAACACAACATTAAAAAATAATACCGCTTCCTGCAACATCATTTGTTAATGTGTTACTGCAAGAATCGGTATTATTTTTGAATGATGTTGTACTTCTACGACTTCGTTTGTTACTAAATAGACGTCATATGGTACTCAATACAAGACTTTTGTTATCCAAATGAAAGGAAGTGTTTTTTTTCAGCGCAAACCTGTTATAATTGTTCTTAAACCCTCCACCTGACCATCCCCCTGTTTTCCTAGACAGAAAATTCATCATTATAGGGAGCAATGCTCGATCAGTGGGAAAAATAGGGTTCGATAGTCCGATTAATAAATATGTCTGTTAATAACATTTTACTGTCGATAAGTAACGTCTTATGCCGTTAAAATAACACTTATGGTTTTTACGGTAACAAATCAGTATAATTGTGTAACAGTTATAATTGTTCTTGAACCCTCCACCCGACCATCCTCCCCATGTTTCCCTAGACAGAAAATTCATCATTATAGGGAGCAATGCTCCTATAATGGGTTACCAATTTTCAATCTCGAAACGTGTAATAAGATCAAAACGCTAATGATTCGATCTTTTATAGAAAAACGCTAATGGTCGTCGCGTCGAGTTTAGGGTTTAGGGTTTATGGTGTAATAACGCATGATGGAAAACAAAACAAGGTATTAACAATCGACTGTGTTCGATCAGTGTGAAAAATGGGGTTCGATAGTTCGATGTAATAAATATGTCTGTTAATAACATTTTACTGTCAATAAGTAACGTCTTATGACGTTAAAGTAACACTTGCGGTTGTTACGGGTAACAAATCAGTATAACTGTGTAACATAAAACTGACGTCAAATACCATTCAGAAATAACGTTTATTAAGGGTAATTTCGTCAAATCACAATTTTGGGTCCTTTTCACTTATTTTTTGAAAAAATAGGTCCTTAAAAATAAAGAAAATTCTGACAGGGCCTGATTCCTAATTTCAAAATATAATAGGGCCTGACACGAAATTTGCCCTTTTTTCTATTGCAGAGGCTTTTTCCCCGTCTTAATCGGACGAAGATTGATGATCGTTGAGTATTTTATTCATTTCATTTTCATTCTTTCTCCTTTCTCTTCTATTGGATATGGAACTTCACCTCATCCAGTATTTTATACATACAAGAGAAAGATTTATTTATTTTTTAAAAAAAATTATGCTATTTCTAATTAAACTATTGAAACGTGGTCCTCCATTTCCCGTTTCTAGTCCACACAAAGTTAACAACTATTTCACCTCTATTTGGCCCTATATACCCATATATCATAATATATATTTATATGTATAATATCATCTGAAGTATTCTTGAGTCATTTAAGCTGCAAAGAGTCTAAACTCTTAAGGTAGATTGTAGCAGAGCAGCTTAGCTTGTAATGTAATTTTTGTAAGAAATCAAATCTTGGGAATAGATAGATCTACTTAGTACTTAGTAGCATTGAGAAATATAAAAGTCAATAATTAATTACCTATCATCAACTGTCTCGTCTCGATCGTACTAACTGATTTCTTAACCAACGACAGTAATCCACATTTTACGGACATTCCTCTCACAAACTCATTCTTTACCTTCTTTCATGATTTACTGTTATATAATTGTAACAAATAAGAACACGCAGGCACACACACACACACAGATCAATAAATTGAAAGATCAACCTCGAAATGTAATATTATACCTATTTGTTTGCATAGAAGTATACAAATTGTATATCAATATATATATATATATATATATAACAGCAAGGAGACGGTTTAGAACGTACTCGAATCAAATGTTATACGTCAAAAAAGCCGTACGTTGTGCGCACCTTTCTTTGATCAGTATTATACGGACATCGATCGATTAGTCTACTAATCATCATCTTCCTTATTCTTCGCTCTCTTGCATTCTTTTTCCTCTACATTACTGTCTTTACTCTGATCACTCACTGGGAGAAAAATCGACTCCACCTCGTCGGCGGACGTAGATGGAGGCGGCGGCGAAGGTGCTTTTCTCTTCAACGATATGGACGGCGGCCGTGGCTTCACCGGCGCCGGAGGACACTGTATTGCCGCCGGGATTTTACTCTCCACTGAAGTCGGAGTTTTGAAGCCCTCATCGTCAGAAACTAGCTTGCTAGCTTCAGTAGCGTCTTCATCGACGGTAGAACTAATAATTATTCCTTTGCCCTTCTGTAATAACTTCTCTGCCGTTTTCTCTGCTGTTTCCGATGATGCGGTTTCTTGCAATTCGACCACCACCTCTTCCTTGCTGTTAGCTTCTCCTTCTTCAGCTGGAGAATTTGGTGGTATTTTGCTGCTGCTGGACATTCTTAGGAGGAGGTTAGAAGAAGATGTGTTGAAATATACGTTATTTGGAGTAGTACGAACATATCAAGAAGCTTGGAAGAAAATTGAAGGTTGGGTGTTTTGTTTGTGAGGTTTAAGGAAGAAGATTATGATGGCTGAAGAATGCGAATTGTTGTCTATTTTCCTTCCTTTTTCATGGATATTATTAACAAGAGTTTTTCGTTGGATTCTTTGAATAGAGGATTTAAGATGAGAGAGAAAATGGGAGAGATATGACGGCCTAGAGAAAGAGAGGTTGATGAAAGAGATGATGAGCCTTTTCGAACAGTAGTGTTGGCGAAGGATCCGAGGTACGCTAACTCTAAAAAAAAATATATATTTATTATTATTTCCCTTTTAATACAACCTTTTCAAATTCAAATTAAATCAGTCCCTACTCCCTTTCCAAGCCTCTCTCTCTCTCTCTCTCTCTCTCTCTCTCTCTCTCTCTCTCTCTCTCTCTCTCTCTCTCTCTCTCTCTCTCTCTCTCCCCCCCCCACATAGACAAAAGGTAAAAGCTTCCACGTATATTGAGATGATTTATACTCCCTCGGTCCCAAACGGTTATAGATATTTGGGGTATAGCACGGTGTTTAAGAAACTCAATATTTTAATAATATAGTACAATTAAAAGGTGAAAAGGTGTATATTTTGACACGTCTTTTAAGAGTATTTAATATTATTATATTGATTGTTTGTAGTAGTTTTTTACTATAAAAGGAAATGTCCAAAACGGTTTTGGACACCCGATATAGTAAAATATCCAAAACGGTTTGGGACGGAGGGAGTATTTTACATGATGTTACGCAAATGTGTTAATATATCATAAGAATCATTTTCGTTGTTTGCAAGACTTTTTTGTTGGTTGAAGACTTAATAATTCTATGTATGAACGTTGATGTCACAAACTACACACATGGCTTGCTTCATGGGACCAATAAGATTACGTTAAGCCCACAAATTTCTTAATATGTTTTTTTCTAATGATAGGCTAAGTGTGGATGATTTGGGGATTCGTGATGGGTTAGGATGATTAGTTTCTATGAAAGTCGAAGTTGTATCGTAGTTGACAATGGAATGAATATTAGATACAAATAAAATAAGGTAGTATGGTCAAGGTTTAGGACTTCTTATAATACAATATATTATGATGAACCCTCAGATTGACTGAAATTACTCTTTGACTGATCAATACTATCACGGCCTGCAATTAAAAGAGAACGAAAATGGGGGAAAAAATACCCAACAAATGAACTAAATGAAACAATTATTGAGAAAGTATTTCCCTTGAACAACCCCTTTTTCTTTTGGTCTTACATGCATTAGTTGGCTCATAAAGCTTCTTGAATGAATTATAATTAAGAATGCTACCGTATATGTTATGGAAGTATACTTGGTTCAACTTCTCCTTTCCATCTCAAGAGCCAATAAAAAATGAAGCGTGTAAGAAAATGGTGGAACAGTTTCTCCCAACAAACTAAAACGGCTGTCACAATATTGAATGATGATTAATGCCATTAAATTAGTCGCTAAGAATTCATAAAAAGCCATAATATAATGGTCCAATCCCAACTCCATTTGGCTCTTCTGCACCGTTCTAATCATCCCTTTTAAATTGTATATATTTGTTTAGGAAAATAAAATGTGCGAACTTGGGAGCTACAAGTTTATGAAAGAGTTTTATAACAAAAAAACTTTTGTTCTGATGTTGGTAATATTATATATAACACCTACGTTGTGTCATTTTTACGGTGTTTGGTTCATGAATTTAAATAATGAATTCAGATGGATTTGGTAGATAATTTTAAGATGTTTTTAAGTTTAATTAAATTCAATTACAAATTTATCCATATTTGAATTGAATATGTAATAAATAAATGATAATTTTGCATAAATGTCTGTTATTAGCTAATGGTAGGTGAGTGGTAGCTTTAGTTAATAGTTAATACCTTAATAGGGGTATTAAGGAGGTATTAACTAAATCTCACCTTTAATAAAATCCTCCTACCAAACACTATTTCGCTTAATCCTAATCCCTCTAATCTTCCTAATACTTCCAACCAAACACACTCGCAACTAAATGGAGTATATAATTACATTACATATATAGTTTTGTCAGTTGCTTCCTGTGTAGGGAAGACTAACAGATATATGGGGCATATCTAATCAAGTTAATTTATAAAAATATTCGTTATATCGTATGTTCACGAGGCATGGCTAACTTCGAATAGCAATCATTTTTTCCAAATTATAATCTTGCATATATATGTACATATGTACATGCTCTCCTAGGCTCAATCATATAGAAAATGTCCCACTCGCCAAGGCTGACGTCTCAAAATGATGATGTAGTTTCATGCAAACCCTACAAGATAATCATTTATCTACTATTCGATTCGCGACGAGGATCTTCGTCCTTTTCCTTTACCTAAAGATCGAGGGAAGATTAAAGGGATATGTATAAATATGTAAGAAGTCTTACGCAGAGAATAGGGTTCTGTTTTTATTATTGATTTTTTCATTGTATACAATCATTATATATAATTGTAATTTGTATTTTCTCTTTTGGGCCTGATTTCAGGCTCGTGACCCATTTTAATTCCAGCTTAATCGGCTAGATATTCTGTAAGTGAGGCATTCATCATTTCTATTGTGGGTCAGTTGACTTTTTTTTAATTGGGCTGCCTAGTGGGGTTGACTTTAAGTAATTTAAGGATTTAGCTTTCTTTTTAGACAGAAGGATTTCGGTAAGGGAATGAAGGTTCAGTCAGCCTTAATTAGTTGCCCACAGTTTCATTCAAGTCAAGCCTGCAAATCATTTCGAACGCGTAGCAAAGTGACGTTGTTAAGAAAGCTTTATAGCCATTCATGTCCAATTATTGTTTTAAATATGTCCTAAAATACGAGGAAGTGGACGTTTAACATAACAAGTATCACTATCGTAATGGTCCCACTATATACTTATCGAGCCTTTGAAAAATCGACGGTGATGACCAAACATTATTAGTTTTTTTAATTTCAAAGGAGGATGACGTCAGAGATGCACCAGAACCACAACCCAATATTAAAACAAGAACATATATGGGTAGAATTACATAAATATGCTGTAAACTTCGTTTTACTAGAAACCTAACGCAGTTCTTACTTGCATCATCGTCCAACGAATCATGGGCAAGCTTTCTTGTCTGCTTGTGCTTGGTCAACTTTGCGTGTGTAATTATTTATTTCTAGAGTTGGTATTTTTATACTAACGATTTAACTACACCACTTCATCTTGTCGATGCCTCCCTTAGTTATTCCTTTTTTATTTTAGTTTTGTTTGTATATTCGATTTACGGATCAATATTGTAGAAATTGTCGGTAGAAATTCGGGCCGGACCTCTACGTCATCGAGGCCCACGCAAATGCGACACACGGAGAAGGGGTGTCCTATATAAGCTTGATGGGGTTCCTTTTTAAAACCAATTGATATTAAGAGTGGTCCATCAAGTTTATAACCATATCATTTTTCTTTGCAATGTTGATGTGGGACAATTCTTTTGCCCTCACACGTGACATTCCAACACTCCCCCCTCACGTGTGAGCCCATGTCTTTTAAATAGGGCGTATCTGGCCATGTCTTTTTAATTGAGTCGGATCGCTGCCCGCTCTGATACCATGTAGAAATTGTCTGTAGAAATTCGGGCCGGACCTCTACGTTATCGAGGCCCACGCAAATGCGCCATACGGAGAAGGGGTCCGTTATAAGCTTGATGGGATTCTTCCTATAATATGACGTAGAGGACCGGCGATTTTGTACAGACAATTTCCACAAATATATATCATGCAAAGTCTGCCGAGGATTTTCACAAGTCGATTCTGTCCTTTTCTTGACACCGGTCATAGGAAGAAGATATGTATATAATAATGCCCAAACTTTGCAGATTTCATATTTATTTAAATACATATCTTGATATCCATAAAGAAATCTACCACTAGCATTCATATTATGTAAGAAGACATGATTAAGCATGCGCGTGTATTGGATAAACTAGAACAAGTCATAGTTTGACTTTTAAATACTTGCAATATTACTCTAATAAAAAAAAGTCTACCACAGCTCGCAATTTCATATCTGCAATTCCAAAGTATATTCTCATCTCTTACATACAAAACTTTTGACAATTTCACATTCCACCCCCAGAAATAAAGGGGTTAAAAAAAAACTCGGGGATTATCAACAAAGGGAGGACTAAACAGAGGAGCTGCTGATTGCCTTACACCATCACGCAAAACCTAGTCTTGATGATACTTAACATTGTAATAACCAAGAAACAAAAAAATTCAACCCCTATACTTACATCAATCACACAGATGATCTCCATATTCTCCCCTCGAGCGAAATAATAATGATCGAAACATCGTCATGGTACCTCCTTCGATCTCCCTGAGGCACGTCAAGCAGCTGATGGAAATCCATTCCCGCCTCCTTAGCTGCCCTAAACACGACTTCCTCGACCAAGTGCTGAGCTGGATCGCCCTCGGGAAAAGTCGACATGAATGTCTCAACTTCTGAGACAGCTTCTTGGTTCGTAAAGTACTGGTAAAGACCATCCGATGATAGTATCAGGAACTTGTCCCTCGGCTCCAATCTGTGGTGGCACATCGAAGGGGAACATGTTATGTACGGCGATTTCCCGACATACTCTATTCTGAACATCTCAAGGAGGGCATTGTTCCACTTGGGCTGTATTTATAATATAGAATAACACAACATGTTTTAGGACATATAGCGTTAGAGATTACTGATGATGTAATGAAGAAGAGAGGGCTTATTCACCTGCTTCAGAAAGCCAGCGCCGAAGGCTCGAGTGACCTTCAGAGAACCCTTCACTCGATCGATCGACAATCTTCAAGCGCATTTGTTACGGCGAAAGCATCGTCGGGGTGTGCGTTTCTAATCCTTCTTACTTCCTGGGAAAAAAAGATTCGATTTTTAGGACATGGGATGATCAAGAAACAGGGGAAGATCAGTTATATTGAAGTCTAACTAACCTCTTTAACAGAGGTGCTGTGATCCATGGTGAGCTGTAATGAACCCAAGCTGTGTTCGTTCCCGTACTCGTAACCGTACAGCGTTTCGCCCGAGCCCTTCTTCTGAGAGTCGTTTTTCCGTGCCAAGACTGCTCTGCTATCGCCGACGTTCATCAAGTATACGTCGTTTCCCTTCAGCACCATTGCCAGCACGCAAGAGCCCATCAATGCTAGTTCGGGATTTTCGACGAGCATCATATCTGCAATCTCCAAAAATGAGGCCTCTGTCTTCTTCAGAGCCTGGGACAGTGCCTTTAGGACTCCGAGGTGGTTTACTGTAGCTCCGGCGCCGTCGCCCCCGGCGGTTAAGTCGGGGGCCAAGTTGCTCAGCTTCTCCCTTAACTTGCGGTCGATCTCCTCCCTTTCCTTGGCGTCCAAACTCTTTGAGGATGACCTGCTATTCACTGCCTCGCCGGCGTCGTTCTTGCTGTCTTCAGACCAAAGTATCCCTTTGAGCTCTCTGTAGACGTTGCCGTAGAGGTTGTTCAGAAGGAAGTCCGTGGCGTCTGGCCCGTTGAACCCATCGTATATTCCGACGAAGACCCAGCCGTGCTCCTCGGAGATGACGACGTGGACTCTGTCCTCGCCGGCTTTGCCCTGGGCCCACTGCAAGTTGCCGCTGCCGCCGAAGGATTCGTTGCCGAAGCAGTCGTCGCTTTCCTCGTCGACCAAGCTCATTTCGCTGCTCAGGTTATGGCTCGTCGTCACGAGGCTGCTGCTGTTCCCGCTATTGTGCTCGTTCTCGCCGGAGACGGCCGCAGCGCCGCCGGATTTTACCCGCTCCTGGGACAAACCCCAGAAAGATTTGTGGAAGACGTTTTTCAGGTTCTTCATCAGGCCGGCGCGCTTCTTGAAGGAGGACGTCGACGGAGGGAACTTGCGAGTTTTCCGATGCATGCCGTTGTTGCTGTCGCCGCCGCCGTGGCCGTCCAAGGGACCTGAGATGAAGCTCCTCTCTATGGGGCCCGAAAGAAACCCTCTTTCGATTGGGCCCGAGCCTGGGACGGAGCTTCTTATGATCGGGCCTGACCTGAAAATCGATGAGTTTCTTGGGATGGGCTGAAGAGGTATCGATGTGAAGAAGTCTGAGCTCTCGAAAGCTGACGAGGCTGACGCGGCGGAGGCGAGGTGGTTGTTGTCGGCGGTGGAGAGCGTGGAAGTATTGGCGGAGATGGCCGCGCCGGAGATGGTGCGGAACGGCGTCGTCTGGTCTGGCGCAGACGTGGACTGGGCCGCCTTTTGAGGCGCGTCGGGCCTTATGTAGCAGAAAGAATGGCCCAATCCCTCGTCGAAGGCGTCGGAAGGGTAGAACGACGCGCCGTCGCTTCGTCGGCGCGAGATCTCGCCTGGGTCGCCGGCGAAGCAGATGCTTATCTTCCCAAACTTGTTTCCCATATCCTCGCTTCTTCTGCTAGAAATCCGACGAACGGGAAATAATTAAAGAATAATAATGATAATAATATTTATAGAGAGAGAGAGAAGAGGGGAAGGAGAGAAAGTGTAATGGCGTTCTTGTTTAGTTGAGGAGTTGAAGAAGAAACAGAGAGTTGTGGAGATGAGATGATGAGGAGATAAATGAGGAGAGAGAGGGGGGGAAGAGTTGACTTTTGGAGATTGAAATAATAATGTGGGGATTTTCTTTTTACTATAATATTCCGATGCTTAATGGTTTGGGTGGGTCGAATATCGTTTTATTTTCTAATTTTTCCCCTGGATGATGATGTGGTGTTCGTGTAATAGTGTGTGACTGAGATGGTGAACGGAGCGTAGACGCGTAGTACTATTTAGGGAATATTTTATTTATTTATATATAATAAATAGACATATATGGGAGGGAGAGAGAAAGAGATGGTTTTCTAAGGAGGAGTGTAGTTGAAATATATTATACATAAAGTCAAAAGTCTCCACTTTCAAATTTGCAATTTGCTCCCTCGAGGCGGTGGAATGGTGATTCAGATGTCATCATAGATTAGCAAATATATTTATTTTAAAATGTTGGTATTTGCAATGATACATAGATGTAACTTGAAAAGGAATTATTGATAGAATAATATCATTGCACAGTATATTATATCATCTCTACATTTCCGGAATCCATGCAAGCGCTTTCTTATCCTTTTTAGTTTAAACTATCTAAAGGTTGACTTTCTTATATTCTAAATTTTTAAGAAGAAAGTCAACGTGAACAATAGCGCTTACATTATCTGCAAGTTATATTGGGATTTGGGCATCGTATTACAGAATCTCTAAACGTGTATTTCTAACATAACTTGGGGATATATAGTTTGTGAAATAAAAATACTAACAACATATGAAAAAGCATCTCCCTTTTTTCAAATCTCACATTGAAAACAATGAAAATCAATGTTTGCCATAAACATAAGGGGAAATTTGTATTCAGTCCCTAGTTTGTATGTTTGGTAAGAGTTCAGTCCCTGTCAGAGCTGGCGTTAGTTTTAAGGACCAAGAATTTGAAAATTGCAGAGATAAGGATTTAAAATATGTATTGACGAAAATACCCATCCCAACATACTGAACCAATAGTTATTTTCCGGCGACTTTCTGTTATGCTTTTAGATTATATTGTTATAAATATCCAGCGAACTGTTATTTTCCATACCCTATCTGTTACGACGATGCAGAATATTGTTACCGGCATAGTATTTAATTTATGAATCCCGTTTTTACAGTGAATCGAGGTCCGAAATTCCGAATGCCCATTAACCAACCAAAATCGGCGAGTAATGTAGGATGTATTGTGGTATTGACGAAGCAAGATGTAAGATTTGTGTGAGTTTTTTTATCTTTCTATTTAGGATTCTAATATGCGAAAATAAGATGAAATTAAATCCATTTTTTGCACCGATTACATCTAGTACGTACAAAATCGAAGTACCCATAGTATGCGCAGCTCGCTGCGGCTCATTGTCTGCTCGTTCTTCCGACCTTCATCTTTCAATTTCGCGAAAATACGATCGACCCCAATAATTTGGGTATATTTTTACTGTGTCCAGACTGTTACTAGATCTACCAAATTCGTTACCACATGTGACGAACTAGTTACTGTTTATGCTAAATCAGTTATTTATTGGAGCTAAATTGTTACCATGCATACTGTTATAATTTGCGAAAACAAGATTGAATCAAAGCCGTTTTTGCCAACGATTACATCTAATATGTATCAATTCGAATTACCCATAGTATGGGAAGCTCAGTATTTTTTTAATTCAACCTCGTTTGGTAGTTCGTCCGATGTTCATCATTTAAGTCGTGAAAATAAGATCGACCCCATAAAGTTGGGTGTATTTTTTCCATTTTGGCCGATTTGTAAAATTCTCAGGATATGTTACTAGTATATGCGCTTCTGTTACTATGTTGACTAAATTGTTGCTAAATTGTCGGTGAAATTTCGGGCGGAAAAACCATAATGAGATGAATTTTGGGCGGGAGTCTAAGTAAAATCAAGCATAGATTATCTGTTACCCAATATGTGTAAACTGTTACTAGTTATATGTTTATATGTTACTAGAATTATTATAGTTTCTCAATTAGGGTTTGTGATTAAAATCATAACCTAAACAAATATATTTTTATCTAAAACTTCGTAAATTCATATATTTCACTGAATATATCACGTTTAAGATTAATTGAAGATGTCACTAATTTTGTTGAATCATTTATATTAAATTGTTATTTTGTCTAACTATTCTGTTACTATTGATGTATATACATGTTACTCATATGTAGATTTCTGTTACTTTATCCGGAAAAATTGTTTCTGATCACGGTTAAACCGTTACTGCATAAAAACAGTAAACAATATAGCATTTGTGATTAATATTAATCGAATATGTCATTAATTTTGATGAATCATTTGTTTTAGGTCGACCATTTAGATTGTAATAAACAACCAATAGTTGATTTCTAACACGTTTTGTGTAAGTTGAATCAATTTGGTAGAAGCATGATCATCCTTTCAAGAAGAGTGTTACTTGTTCTTCATACTATATACTTCACCTTCTTCAATCTCAACATAATCTCCACGAAAATCACAAACTAAACTGATATATTTTTATCTAAATCTTGGTAAATTCATATATTTTAGTGAATGTAAAGTGTTTGCAATATAAAATTTAAAAATAATAAAGTAAACTAATCACATGTTAAATTGTTATTTTGTCTAACTATTCTGTTACTAGTGATGTGTATACATGTTACCCATATGTCAAGTTCTGTTACTTTATCGGGAAAAATTGTTTCTGATCACGGTTAAACCGTTACTGCATAAAAACAGTAAACAATATAGCATTTGTGATTAAGATTAATCGAATATGTCATTAATTTTGATGAATCATTTGTTTTAGGTCGACCATCTAGATAGTAATAAACAACCAATAGTTCATTTCTAACACGTTTTGTGTAAGTAAATCAATTTGGTAGACGCATGATCATCCTTTCAAGAAGAGTGTTACTTGTTCTTCATACTATATACTTCAACTTCTTCAATCTCAACATAATCTCCACGAAAATCACAAACTAAACTGATATATTTTTATCTAATCTTGGTAAATTCATATATTTTAGTGAATGTAAAGTGTTTGCAATATAAAATTTAAAAATAATAAAGCAAACTAATCAAATATTAAATTGTTATTTTGAATAGCTATTCTGTTACTCGTGTTTTGTTTCACTGTTACCAATAAGTCAATTTCTGTTACTTTATCCCAAAAAAATTGTTTCTGATGACGGTTAAACTGTTACTGCAAAAAAACAGTAAACAATATAGCGTTTTTAGCAACCAACAGAGGAAATAACCAGAATCATGCACACAAGTTCAACAACTGAAGCTAAATTTGTTCAAATGATACATCCTACAAATCAGTCTCAGACATACATAGCAGCAAATTGTAACAAACCGGCTAACAAACTGGCAAATTGCGAAACTAAAAGATGAACGTCGGACGACGAGCAAACAATGTGCCCCACCGAGATGCCCAGACTATGTGTCTTCGAATTTATACATATTACATGTAATCGTTGCCACAAACGGCTTTAATTTCATCTTGTTTTTGCAAATTAGAACCCAACACATGGTAACAATTAATTACATATAAATAACGAGTTTCGCCGACATAGTAACGAAATTGGTAGACCGAGTAACAACTTTGATGACAGTAAAAATATACAGATATTGGGGTCGATCGTATTTTCGCGAAATTGAAAGATGAAGGTCGGACGAACGAGCAGACAATGTGTCGCACTGAGCTTCCCATACTATGGGTAATTCGAATTGATACATATGGATGTAATCGTTGGCAAAAACGGCTTTGATTCAATCTTGTTTTCGCAAAATTATAAAACTACGCATGGTCACAATTTAGTTTCGCCAAATAACGGTTTTTAAAGATTAAGTAACGAATTCGGCACATTTGGTAACAAATTTGAACAACGAGTAACAGTTTCGACACAGAAAAGATAAACCCAAATTAATGGGGTCGATCATATTTTCGCGAAATTGAAAGATGAAGGTCGGACGAACGAGCAGACAATGTGCCTAACTGAGCTTCCCATATTATGGGTACTTCGAATTGATACATATTAGATGTAATCGTTGGCAAAAACGACTTTGATTCAATCTTGTTTTCGCAAATTATAACAGTACGCATGGTAACAATTTAGCTCCGATAAATAACGGATTTAGCATAAAGAATAACTATTTCGTCACATATGGTAACGAATTTGGTAGATCTAGTAACAGTCTGGACACAATAAAAATATACCCAAATTATTGGGGTCGATCGTATTTTTGCGAAATTGAAAGATGAAGGTCGGAAAAACGAGTAGACAATGAGCCGCAGCGAGCTGCGCATACTATGGGTACTTCGAATTTGTACGTACTAGATGTAATCGGTGCCATAAATGGCTTTGATTTCATCTTATTTTCGCATATTAGAACCCTAAATAGAAAGATAAAAAAACTCACACAAATCTTACATATTGCTTCGTCAATACCACAATATATCCTACATTAGACGCCGATTTTGATTGGTTAATGGGCATTCGAAATTTCGGACCTCGATTCACCGTAAAAACGGGATTCGTAAATTAAATACTATGCCGATAACAATTTTCTGCATCGTCGTAACAGATAAGGTCTGAAAAATAACAGTTCGCTGGACATTTACAACAATATAACCTAAAAGAATAACAGAAAGTCGCCGGAAAATAACTATTGGTTCAGTATGTTGGGATGGGTATTTTCGTCAATACATATTTTAAATCCTTATCTCTGCAAATTTCAAATTTTTGGTCCTTAAAACTAACACCAGCTCTGACAGGGACTGAACTCTTACCAAACATGCAAAGTAGGGACTGAATACAAATTTCCCCTAAACATAACACTGCCGTCATATATAAGCAGCATCAATCAAAATGATGGCATTATGTGAATCATTCGTCTGAAAAAACAACACGTATATGATTGGGCGTGGCTTACATAAATTAGAGTTTGGTATATTATACGTACCTATTAATTAAATATGTAATATTGGTAATATTTTTTCGGAAAATATATCAATTATTGAGATTCCCAAAAAAGCAGGAAATGAAAATGCAGAAACAATCCACCCAATAGGAGAGCAACGACGACTTTGAATGAGGAATTTTCAACTAAACAAAAGAGGTACGAGGCGTGATGTATTACAAGTTTGACATTTCTTTATTACCACATATATAGATTATAGATTAAAGGAATTTGACTTTTTAATTAAACGTGCATTGATATTTGTCTGACTTTTCGATATTCAACGTTCAAAATTACATTTCGAAATGAGCTGTGTTCCATTCCACGACGCTATTCCGCTTGCTGCTCACTAAACAAATATCAACACTATTTATATATAAGCGAACTAAATATAGTTATATTGATATATATCACAATAAATTCATATCCTTTACTCATTTTCTTGCATGCTATTTCGCGGTGTATACAGCTTGTCAAACCCTAATATGACTTTCACATGTGACTAAAAAAATAGAAGAATTATATATCCGCTGCTTGTGATATGTTTTGATAACCATATCTGCAATTGGCTAGTTGTTTATTAATTTTGACCTAATTATTAATAAATGCTGAATAATCATTTTCTATTTGGTTCGAGCATGATATAAGTAGGCGTAGGCGTACCTAGAACTGTTTATTACCTAATCAACTTGAACTCAAAGTTCAAACAGAAGAGTATGAAACATCTATTGTTATGTATACGCGTTGTGTTATATACACATATATATAATAGTAATAATTTATACGATGAAGTTAAAACAAAAATAATTTAGAATATCACTTTCACATTTTGAACTATTGAAAATATCAGTGTGCTATGTGCAACTGCCAAATTTCTACCTAATACAGTTCGCCTGCCAAACATACTACTACATATATATACATAGACAAACGAAAAAATAATGAAATATTAACGTAGGACATTAAAATAGTTAGAAGATTTTGAGGAAGAGGTTAACGAGATATATTTCAATTCACAAAGCATATCTTTAAATCCATTTAAATTAATAACAGCATTATTGCGTTACAAGTCTGATGATGAGGAAGAATTTTCACTTTCGACAAAAGACACCACTTAAGAACTAATTATGCTGCACAAGTCTTCCGAATTCCTTAAATAACGACATTATACTTTTACAGAAAGGGAAGGAAAAAAATAATAAATCTACACGCGTGAATATTCCAAATTTTTCAAATCTTCAAAGTTTTTTAAGAAAGATATATGGGGATCAGATTCCAGGTCTTAAGTGGGTATTACAACATGCTTTTGATGATTAATGGGATAAAGAAATCAATATAATAAATTTTTGTTTATTTATTTCATAAGTCGAGGCTGGATTGTTTGAGATGGATAGTGCCTAATTGGTCTAACAAAGGAAGCCCATTAATACAGCGCAGGCCTTTAATTCATATTAAATAGCCCAAATTAGCCCAATATTAATTTCAGTATCTGCTCTTAGTTTAGAGCAAAAGGAGGTAGAAAATAAACTCTAAGGCCCTTGAAGAGGAGAAACTAGCTTTCTTTGGGCCATCAAGATATCTAAATCTATATATATATATATATATATATATATATATATTTTAAAAAAAAGTATAGCAATTCTTGAAATCAAAGACTAACAAATTGCTTGCGTTTCATACACCCTTCATTCTATAGCTGTTTATCTTCAACTGCTTTTATCAAACTCAATTCATTTTATCTCGTATTACATTTTTTTGTTCTAGGCAGTGCTGTGCTACATTGGTGATATTGTTTTATTTATATTTCGTTTTTCCTATGCGCTGCTTTTCATAAAGAAATCATTATCTTGTTTGAAAGGTATCGATGCCATTTTGGGTCGTTTGGTTAGTTGGTTGACTACGTAGTGAGAGAGAGTCCATAGCAGTTTGAATATCAGCCATTCTATTCGAAGCTGATTTTGTGTCCCAAGAAGGGCATCTTTATTCATTTTGGATAAATAAAATACTATGTGCTTCTAACTAAGGAATGGCATAATTGTTGCCATGCATATTACTGTTTGATATCAGTGAACCTTTTTTTTCCTGAAACAACTTGCCCTGGGAATAAATATCAAAGAACCCATCATTAGAATAGGAATAAATAAATTAAATCAAGGGTGCTTGTATTTTCTTGGCGCACACAGAGATGTATGTCATTTTTTTCAATTAAAAATAAGATTAATATATATATATATATATATATATATATATATCATATCCTGTCCTATCCTGTCGATAATAGGTCACGAATAACTTAATTTTATATCCACATGGAAAGATTTTACCTTTTAGATGGAATGTAGCTAAAGAATGAGTGGATAACACAGGCTTAGGATTCCTTTTAATCTACGAGATTTCTCTATGGAATAAGCTAAAATAAAGCCGTATAATACACTTACGCTAAAACACCGTCTTGTATTTTAATGATTTTTCCATCAATCATAAATAGTTTTACAACAAGCATAAGCTAAAGGACCATACAGCGCCAATCGTCGTAGCTATTTTTTAAAGCTCGAACAGTTTGTCTGAGAGTCTTTATATCAGCTCAAGTATAAAGTCAATTATTTTACGTAAAAAAAAAAATGATCTTTTTTAAATGAGTCGTCATGCACTTGGATTTTAAACATGAGATAGGAAAAGAAGATCACTGGTCGAAGATCTTCGGTTTGCCCAAATAAATTAGACGATTCAATTGTAAAAGATAGCAAGATTCTCTTCCACTTCAAAAACTTGAGGTCTTCATGAAATTTCTTGTACGTACGCACAATTAGAATCTGTGAAATTTAAAGCGTATCGGCTTCAGTCAATCTTCCTTCAACATTCACCCGCTTTGACTCTTCTATTTTCTAACATCACAAGATTCGATTCTTTCCATCTTTCGTTTAGCTTTACTTTTTCTTCAACTCAACGGTTTAGATTTCACGCATTTGCAGACCCAATTCAAATTATCCATTGATTGCAAACTATATCTAATTAAAGGAGTAAATGTAGTTTAAATATTTTTGTCGTTTACCATTACCATTTGCTGGCAGTGCATTGAATTTCAGTAAATGTTATAACAACCATTTTGTTAGAGAAAAAGGCATTAACATTGCCAACTTACCGAACCACGTCGCAAGAATAATAATAAATCCACGTACAACACAAGAAACTAAATAGTAACAAAAAAAATCACAAAGATTTCATTTTTTACTAGAAAGCATCACTCATTACAACAATTCTCAAGCTGCGGGCTACAATTGTCTTTTCCTTAACCAATGCAGCCTCTTCAGCCCTTAACTAAGATAGAAAGAAAAAGCAGCAACCCACAAAAAAAGAGGCACACAATTACCATTATAGTTTTGTTTCATAGTCCTAATCGAATTACTCCTACGTTTAATTAAACCCTGAAGTTCTTGCCCATGAAGGTCTGGCCAAACTGCCAATTGGGTGGAGCCACGTTCATGGAGGTAGACGAGCGGCGGTCGCTGGCCGTGACCCTAAACTCAGAGCTTGGCCCACTAAACCGGCGCTGGTCTGCCAATTCTGGCCCCAGTTTCGGCTCATGGGAATCCACTGCGTATTTGTTCCCTTGATGCTCACGCGCACTATGTCGCCGGCGCCGCCCACGTTGGTCACGAGGACCAAGTTGAAGTAACGGAAACCGTTGACCGTGAATCTTATGCCGCCTTGCTTACGGCAGGGAACCCTGTTAAAAGAACGAAAGAAAGAAAGGAGTGAAAATTTTCAGTCAAAGCTTTGATTTTTACGAGGCAGGAGCTTTGCCTTGGTTGAAGCGAACATCATTACTGTACTAGGTTCGTTGACGGTCAGTTCGGGTAACATGGGCCACTTTTTTCCCGGCGGTGGTCGTTAAAGTGGGTCCCATAAAACGCGTTAGAAGTTTTCTTCCTTTTTCAGTTACTACTATCGAGGAAGGGCTTTGACCAATTTACCAGAATGACCTCGAGAACAGCAGTGGAGCTTTTTCAGTTCCCTAAGCCCAAGGGCAAGGCACTTACTGTTTTTCGCATTTAATGGAAGGGAAAGAACTATGGGATATGGAAGGTTGAAGGACAAACTACTCGAACTAGGGTTGGCCCCAAGCGGCTCGAATGTCGTCTGTGTGGGGTTCTTTTCTTACAAGAATCGTTTGTGAATGGACAAGTGTCTGTGTTTGTGAGCAGTGAGTGACAATTAACAAACCATGGGGGGAAGCAAAGGGGATCTTCGATGGTTAATCG
The DNA here is from genome assembly GCA_027422505.1 of Craterostigma plantagineum. Taxonomy (NCBI): domain Eukaryota; kingdom Viridiplantae; phylum Streptophyta; class Magnoliopsida; order Lamiales; family Linderniaceae; genus Craterostigma; species Craterostigma plantagineum. The sequence continues at coordinate 171,079 of JAPQWV010000029.1, forward strand.
ACCCTAACATAAATCTAGTTAAACACAGAAAAGTGACTGAAAGCTGAAATGGGAGGAAGAACTCAGACTAGAAAAAAGCGAGAGATCTATTTGTCACCTGCGGTAGTTTACGGGGACAATGCCGGCGCGGTACTCGGCGATCTTGAGGAACATGGGCATGGCGAGGTCGAAATGGGTCCTCGGAGGGTTGCACCACCCACCGTTGTCGCTGGGCTGTTATTCGAGAATGGATTGAGGAGAAGGTGGCAACGTCTTTTATGTGGGTGAGAGTATGAGAGGACGATTATTTGGTGTTATTTCTCTTTGCTTCGGTTGCTATACTCCTCAACTCTCTGACACTGTTTTTTAACAATAATTTTATATACTCACAAACTTTCTCTTCTTTCTTATCAAAACAAATGAGTGGTGCGTTGCTTTTATAGTACTAGCTAGACATACAAAGACAAATAGTTAAACATACAATATAATTCTTTTTCCAGACATGTTTTCTTGTCTTTCGGTTCCTTGTTTTTCTTTTGTTTATTTTTGACTCTTTATTGTTGAATGTTAGATGCCTTTTCTCCCTCTCGCGTGGTCTATCTTTACTGCTTAGAGTCTTTTTATTTTTTATTTTGTCTTTTGGCGTTGAGATTATTCAACAAATTCCTCCCTTAAGCTCAACGCCTTTCGATCTGTCATCCCGAGCATTTGTTTCAGATTCTCGAACGTACTTGACGGTAATGGCTTTGTAAAAATATCTGCAACTTGATCCAGACTTGCTACGTGCACCATCTTCACTTCTCCATTTTTTACGTGCTCTCTAATAAAATGAAACCGAGCATCAATATGTTTGCTTCGCTCATGATGAACCGGATTTTTCGCCAACTCGATCGCGGACTTATTATCTACTCGAATTTCGGTTGGCTCGACTTGTTGAAGATTCAACTCGAGCAGTAAATTTCTCAGCCATATTGCGTGACAGACACACCACGATGCTGCCACATACTCCGCTTCACAGGTTGATAAAGTCACTATCGGTTGTTTCTTTGACAGCCACGTGAACGCCGTGCTTCCTAGGTAAAATACGTAGCCACCCGTGCTTTTGCGATCATCGATATCGCCACACCAATCACTGTCCGAATATCCGATCAGTTTGCCGTCGCTCGCCTTTGAATAAAATAGACCTAATGATTGTGTTCCTCGAATGTATCGAAGGATTCTCTTGATCGCCTTTAGATGTGACTGCCTCGGGTCTTCCATATAGCGGCTAACGACTCCAACGCTATAAGCGATGTCGGGTCTCGTGCAAGTTAAATAGCGCAAACTTCCCACGAGACTACGATATTCGGTTGCGTTTACTCCTTGTCCTCCCTCAAACTTGGATAGCTTTATTCCAAGTTCCATCGGTGTAGCTACCGGCTTGCTTTCCTCCATTTTATTTTTCTTTAATATGTCCTTCGCATACGCTTCTTGTGACATGAATATTCCCGTACTTCTTTGTTCGACTTCGAGACCAAGAAAATATTTCATTAGTCCCAAGTCAGTCATCTCGAACTCCTTCGTCATCGCCTTTTGAAGTCATTGATTACTTTCTCACTGCTCCCCATGAAAATGAGATCATCGACATAGACAGCGACGATGATCATTTCACCTCCTTCTCTTTTTACGTATAGTGCATGCTCGAACGGACATTGCTCGAATTTGTTCCTTTTGAAGTACCCATCGATCCGAGTGTTCCAAGCTCGCGGTGCTTGCTTCAGCCCATAAAGTGCTTTCTTTAATTTTAACACTTTTCCTTCTTCTCCCGATTTTGAATATCCCGGCGGCTGCTCCACGTAGACTTCTTCCTCAAGCTCGCCGTTTAGAAAAGCAGACTTTACGTCCATTTGATAGATTGGCCAACTAAGTTGTGCAGCTTGGGCAAGGAGCAGACGGATTGTTTCCATTCTTGCAACAGGAGCAAAAACTTCATCGTAGTCGATTCCAGCTCGTTGTCTGTAGCCCTTCGCCACCAATCTTGCCTTGTAACGTTCAATTTTTCCTTGAGCGTTGATTTTCTTTTTATAAACCCATTTTACTCCTATGGGTTTGTGCCCGTGTGGCAACTCCACCAGCTTCCAAGTGTCATTTTTTTCAATCGCCTTGATCTCCTCGTCCATCGCCATTTTCCATCTCTTGTCTCTTACGGCTTCTTCGAAACTGATTTGTTCCGAGTCGGCCAGTAAACAGACTAGGTGAACCTGTTCGGTTGTTTCGTACAGGTCCTGCATGCTTCGCATCCTTGGCTGTCTTGGTTCGTCCTCCTCGATATTTTCTTGAGGTGAAACTGAGATAGGCGTTGGTGCAGCACTCAATGATTCTCCAAGCGTTGTGTTTTCGTCAACGTTCCAGCCCCACGAATTTTCTTCGTCTACTCTAACATCTCGACTTACTATCACCTTTTTATTTTCTGGATCATATAGCCGGTACGCCTTCGTCTTCTCATCGTACCCAATAAAAACAAGCTTTCTACTTTTGTCGTCGAGCTTGGTTCTTTTCTGGTCAGGCACATGCGCATACGCCACACTTCCAAAAATTTTGAAGTGCGCCACGGTCGGTTTCTGCCCACTCCATGCTTCTTGTGGTGTTCGATTCTCGAGGCTGTGATGTGGGCATCGATTTTGAATATACACAGCACATTGTACCGCCTCGGCCCAGAACTCCTTTGGCATCTCTTTGCTTTTCAACATTGATCGAACCATGTCGAGTATGGTACGATTTTTCCTTTCAGCCACGCCATTTTGTTGAGGCGAATAAGGCGCAGTGAGGAATCTCCTGACGCCCTGATCCTCGCAAAAAGATACAAAAGCACCCGACATGTATTCTCCACCTCGGTCTGAACGGAGCGCCTTGATTTTTGAACTTGTCGCATTCTCGACCAAGGTCTTGAATTTTTTAAATGTTTCCAGCGCCTCAGATTTTTCCTTCAAGAAATACACCCACGTTTTCCGCGAGTAATCGTCGATGAATGTGATGAAGTATCTTTTTTCGCTAAATGATGCCGGCGTGATAGGTCCGCATATATCGGTGTGTATAAGCTCGAGCGGTTTGGTTGCTCGATATCCTGCATGCTTCTGAAATGACGTCCGCGCCTGTTTGCCAATCACGCAACTTTCGCAAAGCTTCTTTCCTTCCTCTATCATTGGCATTCCGTGCACCATGCCGCGCTTGGAGAGCTCTTTTAGGCCTCCGTAGTGTAGATGTCCGAATCGCATATGCCACAAATGACCTTTATCGTCTAAGTCAACTTGCAAGCATCTTTCTTGAATTGTCATCAGGTTGAGTTTGAACATTCGGTTCCTTTCCATCTCGACCCGTGCAATTATTCGACCATCTTTGTTTCGAAGTTGTAGCGAGCGATCCTTCATGAACACCGAACATCCATTTTCAAGCAACTGTCCCATGCTTAAAATGTTGGCTTTTAGATCTGGTACAAAGTAGACATCCTCGACCGATCCTTGTTTGCCATCATTTTGAGTGAAAAATATTTTTCCTCGGCCTTTGACTTCTATCTTCGATGCGTCTCCAAAAGACACGTGGCCATCTTCGATCTTCTTCAGATCCGTAAAGAGATGTTTGTGACCGCTCATGTGATTGCTAGCACCGGTGTCAAGGTACCACACCATGTCGCTACCCGGAGTTTTATCCTCCAGCGCCATTAAGAGAACACCATCGTCTTTTGGATCTTCTTGTGCGACTAGGTTCGCATTTTCTTCCACCTTCTTGTTGGACCAACAGTCCTTCGCAAAGTGCCCGAACTTTCCGCAATTATAGCATTCAACGCTTGGTCGATTTGAGCGGCCGCCACGTCCTCGTGCTCGACCTCGTCCTCTCCAATTTTGGTTGTTGTTTTGTCCTTCTTTTTCGTGATTGTAGCCTCGTCCTCGGCCTGTGCTTTGACCGAAACCACGTCCTCGTTGGCCGCGTCCTCTTCCTCGACTGTGGTGTGTATACAACGCCTTGTCGTCATTTAAGGACAGTTTCGTCTGTAGGGCCTCGTCTAAAGACTCCTGTTTCTTCTTTTTCTTCCGTTGCTCGTGAGCTTCGAGCGAACCAGAAAGTTCATCGACCGTCATTTTCTCAAGATCTTTGGATTCTTCGATTGCGCACACCACGTTCTCGTACTCATTCGTCAGAGACCGCAAAATTTTCTCGACAACTCGGGCATCAGTTAGGGCCTCGCCATTTCTCTTCAGCTGGTTGGCGATGGTTTGCACTCTCGTTATATATTCGGACACGCCTTCGCCCTCCTTCATTTTCGTCATTTCGAACTCACCACGAAGAGTCTGCAACCGTACTTGCTTCACTCGATCGGCACCTTTATATGCTTTTTCAAGCGTCACCCATGCATCCTTCGACGTTTTGGCCTCGGCTATTTTTTCGAAACCGGCCTCGTCTAAAGATTGGTAGATGGTATAAAGTGCGGACTTATCTTGTTTGCGGGATTCTTTCAGCATCTTTAGTTGGGCTGCAGTGTACCCTTCTGTATTTTCGGTTTCGGTGTACCCGTTCGTGACGATCTCCCACGTATCTTGAGACTGGAGCAACACCTTCATTAGAATGCTCCACTTGTCATAGTTTAATTTGGTGAGCTTCGGGATCGGCATTTGGCCAGCGGTTGCTCCGACTATCGACATGGCTCTGATACCAATTTGTTATTCGAGAATGGATTGAGGAGAAGGTGGCAACGTCTTTTATGTGGGTGAGAGTATGAGAGGACGATTATTTGGTGTTATTTCTCTTTGCTTCGGTTGCTATACTCCTCAACTCTCTGACACTGTTTTTTAACAATAATTTTATATACTCACAAACTTTCTCTTCTTTCTTATCAAAACAAATGAGTGGTGCGTTGCTTTTATAGTACTAGCTAGACATACAAAGACAAATAGTTAAACATACAATATAATTCTTTTTCCAGACATGTTTTCTTGTCTTTCGGTTCCTTGTTTTTCTTTTGTTTATTTTTGACTCTTTATTGTTGAATGTTAGATGCCTTTTCTCCCTCTCGCGTGGTCTATCTTTACTGCTTAGAGTCTTTTTATTTTTTATTTTGTCTTTTGGCGTTGAGATTATTCAACATGGGCAGGGCGTAGTTCGGCGGGCAGAAATTTGTCGCCGTGATGAGTATCGATGGGTTGCCAGGGTTGCACCACTTGCCGTACTGGGCGGCGGCGGCGTCGCACTTTATCTCGAAGCACGCGCCGCAGCTGAGGCCGCTGTTGAACAGTGCCGTGCTCAGCGCCGCCGTGTTCACGCCGTAGCCCTGACTGTACAAGTTCCCGTACCCACACGCGCCGCCTGCCGTTTCAAAAGTATGGTTACAGTAGAGAGAGATAGATGTACTAACACTACTTCCTTCCATAGCACAGAGAAATAGACACGTACCCATTGTGCCTGAAGCGTCGCTGCCGCCGTAGAAGGTGGCGTGGGAGCCCTGCCATGGGCCGGCGGAGTAGACGCCGGGAATTCTTCCAAAAGCAGACTGCGTAAGAAAGCAGAGGATGGTAAAAACTGTGGCAATGCAGGCAAACACCTTCATTTTGGCTTTCGGTTTTTTGTGTGATTTCTTTCTTCTTCGGAGAGAGAGAGAGAGAGAGAGAGAGAGAGAGAGAGATTTGTGAGCAAAGAATGTAAATGGAGGCTAGCTAAGGTGCACACAGGGGAGTGAAGGGACGAGACTATGGTACGACTACTTATGGAGGGAAAAAAGGCGACCTAATTATATTTATTGCTCTACACTACCCGTAATTGATATTAATTACACTCATCACCCTCTTACCCAATTTTCTTTTCTATGTTGGCCAAATTTCCCTTTTTGTCTTATGGTGTGAATTGCATCAATTGACTAGTTGCGTGTTTTTTCAACAATACTGGTAACGAAAGCTAGACTTCCTCCCACTATTCAATGAATTTATTTGGTTCTACTTGCTTTATTTTCTTTTTCTTCAAATATTTGGTTAATACTTTTAGAAATAAGATGAACACTTTATTTATTAATTTGAATCCAAAAGTGAAGCCCAAGAGTTCACGTTGTTTTAACTCATAATGTAATAAATGCTTGCAGGACACGAAGAGCCCATTATCGCGGCTATAAAAGCAACTCCCGGGTATTTATTTACATTTCTGGCTTTAATTAAATTAGATTTTGGTGTACATAAATAACATTTGCACTCACTTTCCACCAATCCCAACTGTTTGGTCCTTGAAAAGGGAAAGAAAATATTAATACTAGTATAGTTGGCACACAATATTTGTGTACAAAAAATAAAATTGGATTAGTAGTAATCTTATAAAAACTGATTGCAGCATATAAAAATGAAATAATAAGAACATAATGTGCACCCACGATGTGGGTAATTTTTTTTTCTGTACATTCTCACGATTTTTTTTCTATTTTTTTATTTTCTATTAATAGAAGTATAAAATAACTACCCAATTGGCTTGAAATTTTGGTGTAATTGATACACCAAATTAGATCAAATTGGCAGTTTTTAAGTACCACCGACAATTAATAAATAGTATAGATAGAAATCTCGTCCCCCGTTCTAATTTTATCTTTTAGATTAGATGAAGTAAAAAAGAGAAGCTCTTCAAGAAAAAAATATCAGGTGATGTGATTACTCTATACCGCTAATCTCATTCATGTATTTATTTCCACGGAAAAGAAGCGAGCCATGTGGTTGCTATGCTATGCTATAAGAGGAAAATCCAAAATGCCTATCTAACATATATGGGAAAAGGGAATTGCGGAGTCTGAACAAATTGCAAGGTTCCAACCGCATGTGAACCAATTGTAGAATTTGTTTCAAATAAATATCTTTTTCTTCCCGCAAATACACACTCACCTGCATGTGCCTTTCTTCTTGTCTTTTAAATACATTTACATATCTTACAATATTCTTTCCTCCCATGATATCGAATCGCAATAAAAGCGTTTGTCGATTTTGTTTTGAGCATTTTAAGCCTCCGTTTTAGCTATTGCTTAACCTTACTTAAAAAATTCACATTTTTTGTTCTATCGATACTTTGAGGATGAGAGATTAGCCGACATTCAGACTCAGCACCGAGTCATGTTTATTGCCTTGAGTCTGAGATTCAGTTGGCGAAGAAGAGATACTTTACAAAGAATGAAAACGTGTACGTAAAAAAAGCATGAGGCAATAAAATCTCCAAATCTGCGCAACAAATACGTAATAAAAGAAAAAAAGATTGCAAGCACAAATACGCTCCTCAGATCACCGACAAAGCTGCACGCAAAGCCCCCGAATCTGAGAATCGGACGGATTGTTAAGCATGTACGTGCTGTTCTTGCTGCTGTTCGAGCAGTACAAAGTGTACTGATTTCCCGACTCCACGGCCTGCACATTTCCTCGAATGTTAAAAGCATTTCTCGAAATTGAATGATTTAGAAAGAAACGAGGACATCGATCGCCGAAACAATCAGAAATTGAGGCCTAAAACTTCCTCTTCGATGTATTAATTGAGTTGAATTATCTGATCAGAAACTGACCTGGCACGAGACGGGCTGCGTGTTGCAGCTCCACCTAGACGTCGGGACGCAGCTCAGGTAATGGCACCACGAGCAGTGATCGTTCAAATCCACCCCTCGAAGGAGCAAAACAAACCCGACGATAAACCTAAATTCAAATTCCCGTCAAAAAAAGAGATGAAGTGGCTAAAAGAGAGGAAGTCTATCGACCGATCGATCGAACGGTTTACCCGACGACGAGGAGGATAAGAGAGAGCGCCCATAGCACACACTGATAGGTCTTAAACTTACGGCTCGTCGCCTCAGAAGCGTATCCGCCCGACGAATTGTATCGCCGGCTAACCCAACCGAACTGAGGCCTCATCAGGAAAACAAACCCGAGGAGAAATCCCGACAAGAACCCTCCGAGGTGCGCGAAGTTGTCCACGTGTGGGAGGATGCCTACGGCGAGGTTGATGGCGATAATCATTACAAGGGTCACCAACGCTGATACCTGAGAGAGGAAATGGAAGAGAGTTTCGTTACATTTACGTTTAGAAATTAAAGAAAAAAAAAACGATCTTGAACGAAGGAAAGGAGGGCGTCATGGGATTTTTGAGCACCACCAACCCAATGGTGGTAATAAAAGGAGTAACCCGCAAGCTTTATTACAAAGTCATACTTGTTTCGACTATCCAATGGAAATGATTGAGTTTGATACCCAACAGTTACCTTGTTTGCGTACATGCTCCAGTTGGTGATCAGCTCGGACAACATTGCTCCCAAGAGCCCGAAGAGTGCGCCCGAGGCGCCGACGGATATGTTCGTCTGGATGAAAAGGGCAGACATCAAACTCCCGCCCAGCCCAGAAATCAGATACAGCAAACCGATTCGAGCTACAGATGATCGAGTGGGACGATGAGTAAATATAGCCTAGAGATTGTGTTTTATTTTAGCTTAGCTTCCCATTGAAAAGGTTTGGGTAGGGCAGTGATGAATTTACCAAAGCCAAATTCTCGCTCGAGCTGTATGCCGATTACAAGGAGGCTCAGCATATTGGCGAGGATGTGAAATACTCCGCCGTGAAGCCACATGCTACTGATGAGGCGCCATCCTTGGTGTTTGTGGACGACTTTGCTCACGTCTAACGCTCCCATCTTCTCTAGCCTGAAGAAAATGGAAGATGAATGATGCTTTTGAATGTAATGATTGGACCGTAGTATATGGGAGTTGGAGTTAGAGCCATGGGTCAAAGGAGACATGGGATTGGGAAACAAGTAATCGTCGAGCTCAATTCAGGCAAAGAGTGTTGGATGATACATTTTATCGAATACCTTGGAAGCATTAAAACCTCTCAAACGCCGGCGAAAGAGAAGAAACCACAGTCAATTGCGATCAATTACACGCAGAGAGAAACAAACCACTTACGTGGCAGACGAAGGGCCGAGGAGAGGGTTTTCCTTGAAGGGCTGAAATGAGAACCTTCCCAAGAACCCGGCGAGGCAGGACACGGAATTCTTCGGACAGTTGTTGACGGACATGGTGATCACGAACATCACGACGTTGGCGACCACGAAGGTGGGCACCAGCCATGGGAACCATTTCTTGAAATGCTTAACTTCCCTGTAAACCGCGCCGCCGCCGTTGGGGCTGGCGGTGATCGGCAGCTGCGGTGGCGGTGGCGTAGAAGAATCGATGGGATGGATCATGTTGGCGCCGCGGCGAGATGGGACACGGATCTGAGCGTCGTTTGGCGCCAGAGAGGCCATCGGCGGAGGTTATGTATAATTCCGAGATAGGATTCGTCAGAGTCAACGGTGGTTTAACCAACCGTTTCGCGGAAGAGATGAGAAGAGAGGACAATGGTTGTTGAGCTGTTGATGTTGGGTGAAGAAAGAGTTTTCTGCCGACGCAAAAAGCTAAAGAATCAGTTCTTATTTTTTTGTCTATATTTCTCAATTTTCTTCCCACGGTAAATACACACACTAACTACGATAAGAAGTACAAAAGGAGAACAATTCTGACGTGATTAGCTCGTCATTACTATTTTACTTTCGGAAAGATGAATCTTATATTTCAACATAAGTCTGACGTGGATTGTCTAAAGGAGACGCGGTGGCTATTGGCACTTGGCAGCAAATCAAAATTAAAACAATCAACAAACAGCCAATAATTATAATTTACTTCTATTTCTTTCTCTACTATACTTGACTTGGGAAATAAATTCAAAGTAGATGGCATATAACAATTTGGACCTATGTGGATGCACGTTGGCCATGAGTGCTAAGAAAGAAATTGAAAATAATAATTCAAAAACATGGTTTCACATTTGCCAAGTCATATGTACACAACTTGGTTCCTTCCATTGGCGAAAACGTCAATCCACGCCAACTCATTTTCACTCTTGAAGTTTGGGAATGGTGTAGTTGACGATACTCTTAACTCTTACCAACTTTTTTTTGCAGTTTACCGTAGGTAGAACTTCTCCAATAAAAGTAAGCTTACCAGTTCTGTCTGGGTGGACGATAATAGTCATCTATCATTTTCTTTTTTAGCAATTTAATAAGATTTTATGCGTACTTCTTAGCGGAACATCTAGAAAATACATTCAATCTTGAGAATGCATCAACCTCTCTTTTTTTCAATGGGTATGAATGAGCCCAACATCTACCTATCGAAAGACTAATACATAAAATCCTAAAATTTATATATAATTAATAATATGCATCAGTATCAGTCGTCTATCACATCGTTATTTCATTACACGACCATCATAACCTATATGTTTACATAATAATAATCACACGCGACAACTATAATAGAATAATATTAATAATAATCAGGAGAAAAAGAATTTGACGAAGCCGGCGACGAATAAGCATGAGACTCATCATTCGAAGTGGTGGAAGACTGCGAATCTCCACCGTTCATCACAAACGGCTTTCTTATCATCAAGGGCACCACATCCTCAAGCAAACCTCCTCGGCCCACCACACCGCTTATTGGGCTGCGGGCCGCATTTTCCTTGACTACGGCCCAATTGGGCCCAGTAACTTCAATCGGGCCTTGAGGATCGGGCCGTTTCTGCTTCTTGACGGGCGGATTCGAGGGCGGAGGATTAGGGGCAATTTCGTCGTCGTGGAGGAATGGATAAGTGAAGTGAAGGTGGAGACCTTCGTAGGTTATGACGAGGGTCTCCGCGTCGTCCGCGCACCGCTCCACTTGTTTCTTCGCGCTGCACCTCGGGTTCGTGCATCGGTAGTAGCTTCTGCATTAATTTATATAGTTTTGGAAATATAATATATCAAATTAAAATACGTTAGGCGTCCAGAGAAAATCATGAGTACAGATCGTCCGTGAAATAAAAGTTATACGTCCAATTCTAAAAAAAAAAGAGAGAGAAAGAAATCGGCCTGAAGAGACACATTCTGTTTAAATATATAAAATTAAAATATGATGCACCCTGTTAGAAATAGTTGGACCTTCTAAAAAAAATTGGTGATAGGAGGAGAATGCCTATTATATATTATTGAAGAGCTTGAATTATTCGACGTGAGCAGAAGCCTAATTATTAGAATCTCAACACGCCCCCTTTTAATATTATGCTTTAAGGTGAAGAATTCAAAATGTTACGAGCGTCCGTGATTAGAGAATCAGCCGCCTATACATGAAGGACATATTGGAAAAAATATAATATATAAAACCATGCCTCCCTTTTCAAGTTTAAGCTTTTAAATGAATTGATTAAAACAAATCGTTGAAATTTGAATATGTCTGCATGGTTAGTTAGTACCTTGGATGTGGGCTGTTCTTGATTGATTTCTGGCCGTACTTCCTCCATTTGTAGCCATCGTCGGCCATCCCATTGCCGCCCCAGCTCTTTATTCTCAAGCTAAACTTGCTGCTGCAATTATCTTCTTCACGATTCTTACAGTAGTAATCTGCTGCTCGATACTCTGAATCGTCCCCGCCGAAAGTGGGGTTCGATTGAATAGCAGCAGCAGTTTCCATTATTGCAGAATTCGCCTCCGTTATTGGATATTGGTCGTGAGGTACCATGAAAAATGGAGATATGTCGTCGAGGAGCTCTTTCAATAGCTGATTGTCTTCTTCTTGCCCAGTTATTACATCTGTAAGGTAAGCGAGCTCCTCCATGGACGTAGGAGTAAGAAAATATATATTTTTTTAATGGGTAGTGACTGACTAGGGCGTTGAACTATACTTATTTAAGCTTGGAAAGAAAAGATTAGGTCGTAAAGAGTGGAGCAGATGGAGAGGAAGGTTTCATGTCTTGGAAAACAAAACTTGGAAGATAATTATGTCGCAGAAGAGGTTTTTTTTTTTAGTTATTGGTGGTTGCTAATAGTTTAGGGAGATAAGGTGATGCAATAGGCAGGCACATATAAATAGTTGCTAATCTTTTACTGATGATGATATGAAAAAGATTACTGGGTTGACTTTTTGATATTCATTCTCCATCTCCATCAAAGTGGTAATAATTGTCTACCGTTGTACTACGGACAATATTTTCTCGACAGTTGTTACATATAATTATTGATTTTTTTCTAGAATTTTGCAATTCAGGAGATTAGGATAACACGAGGAGAGGCCATCCTCAATATATTTGTCTCTGCAGCTTACTCTCTATTTTTTTTTTTTTTATTTGGAACTACAAAATATATATAATTAATTTAAAGGCAAGGTGGGCCACGGAATAACATATACGTACCTAACGAAACTAATACATCTATAAGATAAGCTCAAACGTCAACGTGCTAATGAATTTGACGTACTTTTAAGTGAACTGTTACTCTTGGAATGTATGTTAATTCCTAGAGCAGTTGAACTTAAATCGAATTCTCTCAAAACAAACGACTAACTAACTATGTACGATGATCGAGCCAAGAAAGACTCTTCATAAGTCCGAAGTCAAACCATGTCTTCTAAGTAGGGGTTTTCATTTTTTCTTTAATTCAATTAATGGTTCCCTTCGAAGGAGGGCACCTAGGTAAAGGTTCATCATGTGATGACTAGTGTTGTTCTTTTGTACGTATTCTTCATGGGGGTTGACTTTTGATATAAGTCCAATAGAAATTGAAGTCAAGACAAAATGGCGCGTGAGTCAAATGAGTGATTGGCGTTGTCGCGTAGCTACGCAAGGATGAAAATGGAGATAGCCTTCCGTCAAAAAAGGTCAACCCTCGTTCGGACACGTGTGATAGGTGGCCCACACGTGTGGCAAAGTCACATGTGTAAGAAAGACTCTTTGCATGGTGTACTTGCATGTTATTACAAGAACAATGCACTAAGGCACTCAGCAGCCTAAGAGTAAGAAAGTAGTGAAAAGTAACTTTACTTTCGCAACAAGATTACAGAAGGGATTTTTTGCCCAAACTCTTATGATGACTGTATGTATATTCGTTAATGAATTTCTGTACACAACCTTGAAACTCTTCAATTTCTGTCATGGCGACTACGATGACATAATTCGATACAAACTGTGTTGAATGAATATCTATACTACAAGTGAAGGAAAACTGAGATTCAGTCGGTACCCTAAAAATACAGTTGCTCGGAGTAGCCTCGGTGGGAAAACTGAGAAGATGGCTATGCAGTGGATCCTTCCATGGATAATTCTTTGTCGTATTTGGTTCGAAAATGAAGGCCAGAATCAGTGTGTTGCGATGTGGGACAAAGCCAGGAAAAGATATTCGGTCCAAGAATCTGTTTAACAGTTGAAAAGAGAAAATTCAAACCACTGTGTTAAAATTAACTAAAGAAGATCCCACAAAGGAGAGGGAAAGAAACTGCCACTTACTTCAGTTAGATTTTCGTACAGACCGATGTCGTAAGGATGAGAATAGAGTTGGCCGCGTTTTTCTGCGAGCCACTTGGCTCTCACGCCTTCATGGTACTGCGTAAAAAGGAAAAGCCTTTCTAACTGGAAATTTTCTCAGCTGATCGAGAGAAAGAAAAGAAAGAAAAGTGTAATTTGTTGACCTCAATTGTGGTCTTGTTCTGCACTATAAGATATATATGCCAGCCAAGGAAAAACGAGAGTGCAAAGCATAGAGGGATCAGCAGAATCCCTGAAATGATCTGAACATATATCATCATTTAGTAACAGATGAGCGTCAAGAAGAAGAGGCGAATAATCAAAACCAAGAAAGTAGTTACATGTATAATTCTGGGTGGATCTTCGACATCTTTCTGAGAATCAGCAGTTACACTACCAACGAGGAGTACCTGAGATATAGGACAGGGTGATATATTTGAATTGGAGAGTAAGTATTAAAATTGTCACACAAAGTGCTGAAGGGTGAAAGAAATGGGCTTACCATGGAGTATATGGATTCAGTGACAGCATAAACGACGAAAACGAAGAAGGTTTTATAGTTCGAGTGCCCCACACAGTTGTTCATCCATACACAATGGTGATCCTTGCATAAGAGGGCAGAAGGAAACAGTTCATTCATCAACATTATCTTCGAAATTAGAGAAAATGTACAGACGAAACGATGTTCGCTTGGCATACCATTCTCAAGACACACCGATTGCATATTCGACAATGATGGGCACGGGGTGGTTTATAGAGCGAACACTTTTGGCAGTACCTTAAATCACCGTCCTGAAGAAAACAACCTCAGATTTTCAGCTAGCACAGAGCTCAACTCCAACTTGCCAGGAATTATTCTACATTAAAACACAGCTTTGCCTTCTATGAATCAAACTCAACCGAAAATCTTTGCAAATGGGACATTCCCTTTCTCCAACTTCTAACTAATTTTTCACAGATCAAAGCCACATAACAACATAAACCAGTAAGTGTTCTAAAGTTGAATCAAAGACAGGACACAATCGAATCACAGGAAGTTTCTCCTGGTAATATTCTTACATAAAGGTGTAAGTTTTAAGACAAAGACACATTATGGCACCCCAAGAGAACCACGAATCGATAAAGTCAAACAGCCCACAACTAATCACGAAGCCAGTGGAATTTAAGGAAAACAAAAACGAAATCCCACCAGAAAAAAAAAAAAAAAACCTAAAATTGTGGGAGGCTACCTTGCGCTTGATTTCGTGTATGGGATGATCGGCGTCCTCGACGTCGGGCATGTAAGTAGGTGGGACCCGACCCGGATCGGAGCAGACCGCCAAACGGTAGCTGACGACGCACATGACGGCCAACGCCGTGTATACGACGGCGTTTAGCAATCCCGGCGAGGACCATAGGCCGAACCATTGATCGACGAACACCAAAACAGTGGTGAAGTAGACGTACGCGATGGCCGCGCTCACCGCGCAAACGTGCCACGATAATTTCCACCCAGGTTTCATTTTTCGTCGCGCAAAATCCTCCTTACTATCACGCGCCGGAGATAAAATAGCGTGAAGGACCGGCGCGGTGCGGCGACGGCGAGGTGAGGTGGGACGATGGCAACTTCGAACGACTTTCCGATTATGCACTTATTTCAAAATAAAAATTGGGGCTTTATGTATTGTCTCATAGTCTGTGTTGTAATAATCTAATTGTCTAATTGCTTCTCCGATTGCTTTTGATCTCATCAACTAATGGGGGTTTTAGGGATTTGTTGGCAGGTTTCTGTCCCAACTCCCACTTTTGAAGAAAAAAAAAAGCTCTCTTTGTAATTTATAGGTAAAACATTATCTTTCGTAGAATCAAATGTTTACTCATACACTGATCTTGAACACCTCCCATAATAAAAACTCAATCTTTCTTGACATGGGATTTCATTTCAAACTAAGATGTCATAAGACACCTCCCATAATAAAAACTCAATCTTTCTTGACATGGGATTTCATTTCAAACTAAGATGTCATAAGATTTTCATTTAGCAAAGACAATATATTATGGGGTAACACGCATTGTCGAAAAGAAGCTTATGCTGAAGCACAAATCAAGGAGATAGATAATCAATTTCCTGTCTGGCTATTTGTCAATCTGATTGAGCTTGCCGAGGCCGTTGCAGCGGGCGCATACAATCTGAGCTTGGTCTTTCCTCGCGGCGTTGGCCCGCAGCGCCGAGCCCGACTTTCTGACGAACCCAGCGCCGTCGCATTCTGGGCACCTAAATAATTCATCGGCGTCGCACGGCGGTCACTAGCTAACTGTGTGATTTATTTATAACATTATCAGATGAGAGAGCGATGAGTAACGTACAGGTCTTTGCGAGAGAAGAGGACGGGAAATGCAGTGCCTAGCAAAGCCACTGTGCAAGCTCCGGCGATCAGATAGGTCGTTCCTTCGGCCGAGACGTCGCCGACGGCGGCGACCACCGTGAGTGGCTTCCTGAATTGCTTGCCTTTCTGGGCCGTCGTCCATTGCTTCTGACTTATTCCCGGGAATGGCTGTGTGGTTCTTCTGCTGCTGCTGAGCGGTAACAGAGCCCTCAAAGGAGCAGTTGATGCCATTCTTTGTGATTCTTGCTTAGTGTGGTGAATTAATCTAATTTTCTATAGACAAAATAAAGCGTTCAAAGTCAGAATTTGTAGCAGCGACGAGTGGATAAGGGAAAGGGAAAATACTTGAGAAGAGTGGATGGATAAACATGTCCCACTTTGACGAGTGGTAAGCCTTAGCTCATGACATTGCTACGGTACAGTCGAAATATCTCCCTTGTGAAAACAACTTGGCAGTGCAAAAAGTTCGAGTCTTTTATCGAAACACAATAAGAAAAAAAGCAGTGGCCATGGGCCTTGGCCTAAATATGCAATAGTTAAAACTCCTCAGAAGACATGGGCCGAGGAGTTCGATACTGTCTGCCTATGCTCTCACTGTTCTGTTAGCTTATACATAGTTCGATTGTTGAGTTTGGAGAAGAAAGTAAACTGTAACGGTAAGCATCTTGTCTGCTATTTGCAGAGAATTGTACTGTATCAGTAACGTACGACAAGGAAAGGAGATGAGTAAACACTTTATTACGGCGAGAACCTCGTAAATCTTGGGAGGTCAGCCATCAATATTTTAGTCCAACTTCAGCTTCAATCAATAGCATGGAGTCAGAGATTAGTTCGCATGCCTAATTCGAGTTCTTCTTCCCTTTTCCTCTTTCTGCTCATTATTTGTAAGCTCGGTTCTTCAGTCGTATTTGCTTCGCCGTCGTATAAACTGAACCATTCAACCTTCAACACAGTCACTGGGCTTGAAGGCCCACACCATTGATTGTTTTCCCAGTCAAGCAAGTTGAATTCTTGCGCTGCCAACAGTTTTTCGAAGAGCTCTTGGCACTTTATCATATCATCCTATGTTAAGATGGAGCTTCGATCGGTTACTTACATATGGGACTTTGCTGAGGTTAATTACCATGTATTATAATATCCATTTTATTACCCGTTGATCCTTTGGGATCAGAGATTCAAGACGTTTGAGCACTGAAGCATAACGTCTTTCATCAGACATGCATTTTACTGCAGACATGGCTACCACACACGGCTGGAACTTGAGGAATTCTGAATCTGAAAACCACACCATGAAATTAGTTAGCACTGTAAATGTAGTTGAGATAAAATTAATCCCAGCCGTATTTATACAATTTATTATGCTTCTAACCTAAAACAGCCCTAAGAAGTAATTCGGCAGCACCCTTTGATGAATCTTCCATAAGGAATATCAATAGGTCTGCGTATGAAAATGATGTTGCAGAATCCATTTTCCAGTCTAGAGCTTTTAGAAGCGTTAGTTCCATTCTCGCAATCATAGTCGAAGCAAACGAATGGTCTTGGCCGTCGTCCACCTGTGTAAGAAATGCATCCAAATATTATATCCTATATATTATATATGTGGATGTTGATATATGTCTTTATACTGATGATACATATTATTATGTGTTTATATATTCATGGAAGGCATTGATGAAGGGACCTGAAACTGATGCAAAGGGATGGTATTCGTTTCATTGAATTTGCAAGCAACGGACAAACATGCCACGGAGAGCAGTTCGAACATCCAACACTTCCAACCCTATCATATTTATATGTCATAATTACACACAGGCGATTATACTCACATCTAATCTGTAATACATGATTTTTCGAAACCTCACCTGGCAACGACTGACTGAAATAAATCGGTCGAGGTAATTCAGAGCAGTAAAGACAGTTCCAAACGAGAGGTTCAACCTGTTTTGACACTTCGTGAAGGAAATACGCACACTTATAGTGTAGGGAAATAATTAACACAGTTGATTCGATTGAAGAAGGAAAAAGGGTTCTGAAAAACTGAATTTATATATATAACACCTTAGCGAACCATTTAACAGCAATACTTCTAGCTTTGTAGATCATCGAGTTTGACTTGATGAGGCTCGAGTAATCATTCGCAGGCATGTATCTCGATTCTTTGTCTAAAAGGACAATGAAACACTCTTTTACTGATAAGAACAAAGAGTCGTCGACGTCAGTAGCAATGACGAAGCCTTCTTTTTCCTCGAATGCGTGGCTGCTATTAAGTTCTTTTTCAGCATCGTCGTCATTGGGAATCTTCAGCCAGCAAATGGCTTCGTTACACAAAAGAAGGCTCTCCATTATAGATAGATAGATAGATACGATACTGGGAGAGATTATTGTGTTACATTATAACATGCATGCAAGAGATTTTCATATGAAGGAATAGGTGTGTGTGCTTACTGATGATGATTGATCAGATTATTACTACAACACTGCAAAAACACACACGCACACACAGCGAGGGACAAACATGGGTGGTGGTTATAAAGTGGTGGGGAAGAAGGCGGTTAATGGAGAAGTTGGATCATGAGATATTAAAAAAAGGAAAAAAAAAAAAGGAAAAAAAAAAAGTTAAAAAGGGAGACGACACGTCCCTCATGACATGGGTTAATGTTTATATGATATATGATGCTTGCTCTCTGAAATTTTATTCGCCAGCAAAGAGTAATGTGTGGTAGGTTTTTTGACTGCAGTAACACATTGCGTGATAGCACGAGGAACGACCCATTTTCTTGGTTGGCTCGAAATAATTTCAATTTAATCTAATTTATATATATATATATATATATATTGTGGTCAGATTTAGTTAGGGCTGATGATATTTTTTTTTGTAGCATTTACTACTAGTGCTACTACATATGTGGACCAACTTCCTAGCACTTTTTCAGTATGAACAACCAACCAGTGAACGTTGCTTTACTTTAATTTAACTCTATGCATGCGAAATCAAGTGTAATCATGAATTCACTGTGTCATCGAAGTTAGTTTTCTTTTATATGCATATATATGATATGATTGGCATTTTTCTTTTCATTTATTTTATTGGATGTTCAAGTGTTGTTCAACTGAAAAATTATAAAACCTGCTATTGCGATCGTAGTAAAATCCATCAATGGAGCCGTCATAACATAATAATAGCCTTCGGTTAATTTTTATTGGACTTTTATTGGGCCAATTACCTCCAAAGGCCCATTTTCGTAACCTGTGCCTAAAAGACTTCATTGATACATGTGCAACAGCTGTCCAAACAAAGACGTCTGAAGTCGTTAGGATCTATGGAAATTATCTCTGTGATATTGTCATGGTTTATGAATATATAAATAAAATAGATCTTTGGAATCTATAGAGTATTAAGATGGGCCGTCTAGGAATTATATAAATATTCATCACCATTCCTTTTTCTTTTTTATACATTCTAACTGTTGATGATTTTGAAATATAATATAACACACATACATAGACATGTTTTTTAACTCCACTGTTCGAAGCGGACATTCGATGCCCATGTGCTCTTTCTTCAAATCTCTCTGCATTTCCCATCAGAAACCAACTAATTAAGATAAATTAAAAATAAACAATCATCTCAAACTCTAGAAATTCGAGAATATCAGTGCGTGAGTGTGACAGGCTAGCTGTTTTTCGTTTCATCTCCATCTCTAATTAATCAACATAGTGATATTCTATTTCGTACATGATGACAAGGGAACAAATCAAAAAATTACTTTTTTCCAGTTGGGTGTTCTTCCCACTATGTACATATTATCCATTACCAAGAATCAAGAATCACGGATTGAGATGGATATTAGGGAGGTATGCATATAATTCGAACTCAGCCTATATGTTTACTATAATAGAAAAGTAAACCTTATCTTATACATATAGAGAGAGGGCCAACGTGTTTCCAGGAACGTTGAGTGAAAATGTAAAGCAATTAAACTAAGCGAGTAATAATATTATTATATTTTGCTACGATCTATGCTAATGCTAATGCTACTGCTAAGATATATGGGGCTAGGTTTTGATGAAGTTGCTGGTTAAATGTACTATTTGTTATACACAACAGTCTGTGTCTTTTATTATATTTTAATTTAATTGAAGCGTACAAAAGAACAAACAAAATGCCCGCAGATAACGCCTCGGGTCACCATGCAATAATGATACTCTCCCAATTTAATGAATAAAAAAGGGTATGTCCGAAATACTTTATTCAAATGATTCCTTGGTAGTTGGTGGCATTTTTGGAAGCATTGAGAAAGCAAACCAAAAGTGAGATAAGAGTACACAAATGTATGGACTCGCGCTATTTTGTAATTATAAATGATAATATATAACACTAACAATCAATAATATGTAGGAACAAAAAAGGGAATCCATGTTGTGTAATGTTGTATCTGACTTGTTTGTTTGATTGGGAAAGATACCTTTTTTTACCTTTGTGTCTCAACTCGTCTCCGTGCGACACTCGAAAATACTCGTTTTATTACTGCATATGTATATATACGGTGTAGTTAATAGTAGTACATCACACAATGAACCTAAGTACGAATTGATTACTACAAAGACCTGCTGCAAAGACCAAGGAAGTGTAAGAAATATAGTCTCTATATTGCATAGTAAAGCCACGGAAGTTTTATTTTCGTACAAATATAGCTCTCCTATTTTTTTTTTCATACACAATGCTGATTAATAATACCATTGGTTCATTTAATCTAAGTCAAGAAACCATCACTAGCTATTTGCATATAACGAACGCATGGATAATTCGAAAAGTCGAAATACGTTATAATTACAAAACTGCAAGCAAGAATTTGAGGGATCATACAATTCGAACTTAATATTCCAATTTAATTCAAGCAAGGGTTCCTCGCAACACAAAACGATGAAGGCCATAATAGAATTCAGCACACACACTGAAAGAAATGTAAAGGAAAGAAAGTTCCCACGTATTTATAATACCGAAGATATATCTGTAATGCCATCACTTCACCTTCGGAGCATCTCCAAGCCTCAACTCAAGATCCAATTCCTCAGCAGCACAATAACAAGGTTTTAAGACATCTGCTGATTGCAGCGGTAAGAATAACCTTGTTCTATCTTTCGAAGCAATCGATGATGTCTTCTGTAACAGAACATTATTAGAAGGGCGCTTAGCTTCAACTCTCCTCCTCTTGCAACTTGCGCCTTCTTCTCCATCTGTGGATGTGTAATAATTCGATTGAAGTGTGGACAACAACGACCCTTTCTTCCCTGCGTAGTAATCGTCGTCTCTTTCTTCAAGCCTATAACAAGAATCAGCAGCAGGCCCATGATCAAGAACTGCTGATGATATCTTATTACCGTGGTTGACCTTGATCATCGAACTACCCTCAAGAACTAGCAGGCTCTTGGACAGAGATGAATAGGGCTGCAAACGATCCTTTCGTTTCTTCACAAAACAAAGGCTCGGCGTATTATTACTACTAGCAGAATTAGGAGGCCTAGAAACCCTAATCACAGGCGAAGAAGGCAAAGGTCGTTGACCATATTTGAATTCAGGGTTAGGGCTTACGTACAAGGAAGATGACAATATCTGAGGCGCTTCATTATCATATAAAGATGTAGTGGAAGAATTCGTTAGTAGCAGTTGAGACGAGGATTGCTTCAACTTAGCCCTATCTCTCCTATGAACATTCATGTGTCCGCCCAAAGCTTGAGCTGAACGAAACTCTCTTCTGCAGAAGCTGCAAGAATAAGACCGAGGAGGCCAAACACAGCCTTCGATATTCTCAGCTGCTGTGTCTTCGGCGAAAGCAATCTCTTCCCAAGAAGAAAAATGATTAGAGGGCTTCATCATGATTGATTAATCGTAATTAGCTTCACCCTCCAAAGGTTTGAAATACACTTTCGACTGAGAACTGCTAGAAGAAATCAGGGTTTCCTACTCAGACTTGTAAATAGCACACATCTAGGATTTTCTTGGTCTGTTCCATGCTTGAAGAAATATATGTATATAAAGATGCTGATGTTACGGTGAGGAAGGTGAATTTCTTGAATTAGTGAAAAACTGACAAATATGAGCAAACTAATGCTGTGTTAGGGGTGGATAACATTTGTTTTCTAGTTAGGGTTTTTATAATTTGTTTGTCTTCTTCCACATTTAAGACAGCAAAACACACTGTTCTACGTCGTTAGTCGTGGAATTTTCTTTCTTTTACGTGGGCCCCTGCGCTCAATATTGTATTCTGTAGACTCTTGTAAATCGCGGTCGTGAACTGCGTCAAAATTACTATGATAGTGCTAGTAAAAATAGACATGGTCTTTGATTGATATTTAATATAATACTGAAATTCGAAACAGAAGCAGACGAAATTGTACAAGTGATATGTATCTTATTAAGTATATCCATCCCTCGTTTTGAGAAATTAAATCAAGATTCTCTACACGGCAATATATTTTGAGCTATTTATGTGTGTATATATTCGTAAAGGATTCACCTCATCCTAGATAACCTTTTGTTTAATTCGCAGCAGGCCATACATAAGGAGATGATAATTGTTAAGTACACATATTGTTGACTAATCAAAGGAAAATTCGATTGGTCGTCCACCTTTAGTCAAGCTTAGGCGTTTATTACACGCAAATCCATCTCATTAAGTTAAGACGATACAAAGGCCCAACACAGTACATAAGTTAATCATATAATATATATAAGTTTCACCTTATGTTAGCACTTTATATGTGGGCAGCTGCTGATTTGGCAGCGATTCGAGCCAAATCAGCATGCCGCTCTTCAACATCAAATGTGATGTGGCATTAATCAGCACATCTTAGGCGTCATAGATAGACACATATGATGCTGATGTGACATGTTCACGTCTTATGTGACACTTGATGTGTGGCCTTGATATACTCCACTTGAACTTGCCACATCAGCATGTACTCATGTTAGGACATTTCACTTAACTCGCATGTCTTTATTCTCAACTTGATAAAATAAAAAATGAAGGGTCCTAATCTGGTTTTTGTTACTTGATAGGAAAATGATGTGAAAACATATGGGAGATTGACGAAACACGAGAAAAAAAATAAAAATTTAATAACAAATTTCCGGACAAGATCTCGAAAGGGCCATCGTCAATTAATGATCACAACACAAACTTGTTTTAAATCTATTAAAAAAACAAATGTCGGTAAATTACGAACATAATTAATTATAGGGGAAATTATAAAATTAGGTCACTAAGTATACATGTTTTCGTTTTGGGTCACTATGTTTGATAATTGCAAAAGTAGGTCACTAACTTTTCATGTGAAAACAATTTTGGGTCATTTTTCAATTTTAGGTCACTAAGAATATATTTTTCGATTTTGGGTCACTAAGTTTACATTTTTTTAAATTTTGGGTCACTCATTTAGTACTAATGTTATAAACATAGTGACCCAAAATTGAAAAAATCTAAACATAGTGACCCAAAATCGAAAAAATATATTCTTAGTGACCTAAATTGAAAAATGATCCAAAATTGTTTTCACATGAAAAGTTAGTGACCTACTTTTGCAATTATCAAACATAGTGACCCAAAAACGAAAACTTGTATATTTAGTGACCTAATTTTATAATTTTGCCATTAATTATATATCGAAACGTTACCGTTCTGCAACAGTTGTAGATGATAATTGAAAAATGCCAAGGACACGTAGTGAGCATATGGGTGAATCCAGCCGTAGGGCTGTAATCTGTAACCATAACTAAGACAAAAAGTTAGATGGTGAAGATAACATATTAAATAACACATTAGTTTATTTATATAAGATGCGCGCGCGCGCGTTACGTAACGCATAATTGGTTGATATGATAACTAAACATGAAATTGAAAATCGACAGTTACCGTTGATTGAGATTAGTCGATTACTTATTTAAATGGGCCGACAAATACTTGTTATCAAAGGCAATTTACTTGGTCCAATTTGATTGGGTCGTCCCATAACATTTACCGTGGGCTCGCGGCTATAGAATTACTTTAGAAATAACCAAATACTTGTATTCTTTAAAGGCATCTACACATAAATACCTCATTGAATAAGTTTTTTACACATAGGTACCTATGTCAGAAAATTTTACAGATCGGTACTCGATTAATTTTTACTAGTTTCTTCAGTCATGCCGTACCTTACTGTGTGTCTATGGCGTACCGTATCATGTTGATATATGATACCTAAATGTGTTCGTACGGCGTACCTATGTTTTAAATAAGGCGTATCTAAATGTGCTAATACAGCGTACCATTTTCTATTATATAGGGTACCAAAATGTGTTGATATAGGGTACCCGAATGTGTTGTATGGCCTACCTGCGGCGGATCGGATACCTATCTGCAAAAAAATTATTCTGTTAGGTACCTACATAAAACAATCCCGTTATTAGTACCTACATAAATACCCCTAAAAAAACTTGTAATTTAGTACGTAACAGAATAATTTTATGCGGAAAGACCCCATTCTTTAATCACCCATTAAATATCTGAAAACCTTAAAAAATTATGGAACTACATAGAATCGTTCGCATATAACTAGGCCTATACGGCAGAGTAATATAAGTTTCAATACTAGAGGACAAAATACGCTATTATGATAAGTACAACCAACCTATTACCCAATTATAATCATTAAATAAGTATTTCAACCCTGTCTCGTTATACCATATATTAACTTTTGTATTGTATTGTATTGTATTGTACTATAGTATTTTATTCTAGGGTAAATATAATACCAAGGCCCCGGTTATGTTTTTTATACACACAACACACTCCCATATTTAATTGATTTTGTGATGGTATTTAATGACTGAAATCAAATGACACAGTTATTTTTTTTCCCTTTTTAACATAACCACACATACATAATCTGTTACACAGTGAGCCTCGTTTGGTAAGGGTATTACAGTCTTTAAAAGCTATTTATAAGAAAAGGTCTTCGCAAGCTATTTGACTAATTCTTAGCCTCGCCTATATATAAATGGGTGTCATTCATTCATTCATTCATCATATACTAAGTTCACAAATTACCAAAGGAAACTAAAGCCCATATAATCTAAAAACAATATGAACAAAAGCCTGGGAAAAAGATGGAGCCTTGAGGGCCAGACAGCACTTGTGACTGGTGGCACCAAAGGAATTGGGTAAAATAATCAACTATGATCAATACGTGAATTTAATTTCGTTTGATGGCTTTTTTTGATAATATATATACTTACACATATATACATACGTGTATATATAGATATGCTATAGTCGAGGAGCTTGCAAGCTTTGGTGCGAGCGTGTACACTTGTTCGAGAAACGAGGCTGAGCTCAACGAAAGGCTGAGAGAGTGGGAAGCAAAAGGATTCAAAGTGAAGGGTTCGCCCTGCGATTTATCAGACACTGCGCAGAGGAAGCAGCTCGTCGGCGATGTTTCTCAGGCCTTTCAAGGCAAGCTCAACATATTGGTACGCAACGCAGAGAGAGTATATTCTTCATCATATAAGAAGAAGGACGTACCCCCCCAAAAAAAAAGAGAAAACAAAATCATTTTTATTACAATGAGATAGTGGACTTATAATACGTCATCTTGTCGGCGTAAGGTGGCCGAAACCGCCGGCCTACAAGATGTATCTATCTATCTATCTATCTATCTATCTATCTATAGCTATATATAATATTAATAGACTGATGCATTTTTTGTCATATTGTTTATTGAACTGAAACGGATGTACACGTGGCAGGTGAACAACGCTGCAGTGAGTATGCTCAAGCGAGCTTCTGAGCACACGGAAGAAGATTACGCGCGCATAATGAAGACAAACGCCGAGGCTCCTTACCACGTGAGCCAACTCTCTTACCCTCTCCTCAAAGCGTCCCAAAACGGAAGCGTAGTGTTCATCTCTTCCGTCGCCGGCGGAATGGCGCTGCCGGCCATTTCTGCATACGCTACTTCCAAAGGCGCAATAAATCAGCTGACGAAGAGCTTAGCTTGCGAGTGGGCCAAGGACAGCATTAGGACCAATGCCGTGGCTCCGTGGGGTGTTAGAACCACTATCATCAAACCCGTAAGTTTTATTATAATAAATACTATCTTTTTCTTTAATATTTATAGCATGAATGCTTATTTTTTATGATGGTTGATACATAGGAGGAGATTGATCCTGCGATTATTGGGATGTATGGCCCATTAGTTGACCGTACGCCCATTTCGAGGTATGCCGAGGCAGAAGAAGTGTCTTCGGTGGTTGCGTTTCTCTGTTTGCCAGCTGCTTCGTATGTTAATGGGCAGGTTATTTACGTCGATGGAGGATACACTGCTGGTCCCTATTGATTAGCTTGCTTTCAGATGTTTTGTCTGTTCTAAGACATTTCCTATGTTTTCGTTTTCACTTTCGATGTTATGAGAAAGACAGCGGTTTCTTCATTGATGATACCATGCAAGCTGTAATTGTTAGAAAAAGAAGGGAAAAAAGTTTTTTTTTTTTTGTCTTATTGTCGAGGGACTTTCATTGAAGCCCCACATTGTATGCGTCTCTTGGGGCAAAGGAAAACAAACCATGGGTGGGGTGGTGTCCCATAATCTACCCACCCCAAGTTAGGACGAGAACTTAAGAGTTGAATATTAATAAAGCAGTAGTAGGCCTTTGCACTTTAGGGACCCAAGAAACTAACAATCTTCGTCTTTCACACCATCTACTATGATACGATCGACCGAGGGAATTAGCATAAGCTTGTAGTATGTAGTGCAATTGGGCAAATCAAAACAAGTACAAGAATTCATTTTTTATTAATGAGGAGCAAAAGCATAGCACACTCACAAACATATCGGTAGGTACTTACACGCTACAAACAACTAAGAGTTAGCCGCCGCCTGGCCTCGCTGCAACAGTTGCATGAGCGGCCAAAAGATATCGAGGCGATGGAAACTTCCCGAGGTCTGCGCAAAAGGGACATTTGAGGAACTTGTGTGGTTTATACAGAATTAAACTGTAAAACGAAAAGGTTGCATGCTTATTGGAGATATTGTGGTTGGCTTTCTTGATCAACTGATGCCATTATGAGACGTTTATGCGGTAGAAAAGAATAAGAGAATACCTCGACAATGAAGCAAGCCCATGAATTAGCAGAGCTCTTGTCCATTACCCCTTGAAGGATGGTCAGCTTCAAACGGTGAATGACATCGGCTATCTCCAGAAAGCGACCATGGTCAGTGCAGAGCATCTGATCAAACAAACAAACATATGATCAAGAAAATAACTTTTTTTTTTTTGACGTTATACCGTAACACAGAAAGAGATTAATGGCACTTGTGTGTGCGTGTGTGTGTAATATATATACCTTTATAACCATGAGTCCAGGGTGGTCAAGATCTTTAACGACGATGGGGCACGATTGTTGCCCGTTTCCTAATTCGACAGCCCAACTTGCGCCATTATTCTGATGATGATGATAGTTGGCTTCGGCTGGTGCTGTGAGCTTCTCATCGATTTCCTGAGGAAGGATCCGAAAAAGTTAATATAGTTGTTTTTTTCGCAATTTCACTAGTTATGAGACCGTGCTACAGCATCTTATTTTAACAGGGATTCATGTTGTTCTTGAATTCATTCACTTTCTATTCTAACACATAACAAAACCCTTATTATGTAACAGACATAAGTTCAGACTAGGATTAAAGGACAATGAGAGACTTGAAAACCTAAGTACTTCAGTAGATAGATGCATCTCACCTTCTCAATAACTTGATCTCTTATCTTATCAGCCTGATTGATGACGCTGTTTAAGAAGAGCATATGCTTTATTGTCATATTGAGGAGCCCATCGATGCTACTCTGCATTCATAATGGACAGACATGATAACTTAACTAGTCGAAAGGAGAAAACACACACACATATATATATATATATAAAGAAAAGCTCGTGAGTCGAAACATTTTTTTACCTTTCCACTGTGTGGGACGAGTTCTCTTAGCTCCTTGATCCTGTCTTGAATCAGTTGTCTATCGCGCGGTCTAGTCCTTTGTCCATTTGTAACGCGGCCCCTTCTCTTGTTACAAGTTGACAGCCTTGACATTTTTCCACGGCTTACAGAGTTAGATTCCCTCCTCTGTTGTTGCT
Organism: Craterostigma plantagineum; assembly: GCA_027422505.1. NCBI lineage: Eukaryota > Viridiplantae > Streptophyta > Magnoliopsida > Lamiales > Linderniaceae > Craterostigma > Craterostigma plantagineum. Next base: position 198,928 of record JAPQWV010000029.1, read on the forward strand.
TCCCGGACAGAACACTCATATCACTTTCCAAGGAAGATACTGAAGCAGACAGCTTACTGGATATCAAGAAGCTTGAAGGATCCAAATCCACTGAGGCACCACGTTTCGAATGACCAGTTCTTTTAGAGGAAGAGAAGACCTTATCAGATGACAAGCTCGTGCAAGTCGTATTATTGGACCCATCTGATGAGTGATTATCCGAGCTGCTACTTGCATTGGGGACAACGGCGTCGGAGAGTTTTTTTAATTTGCTTTCTCTCTTAGAAATACCAAGTATATGCCCACCATTGAGGAGTTCTCTATCATAACCTGAGGTGCAAGCACTATCACGATTCGAGATGGATGAATCATTGGTACTTGGATTTGCAGTTGGTGAAAGTATGGTAAGAAACTCATTCTCCCCAGAGAAGCTGAAAAGGTTAGTTTCAGTCGGACAAATGGGACCACCGTTTAGAATCGAGGTCTGCCCATACGCACCTTCCACAGAATCAAACTCCATCAGTTCCTTCAACAAGTCCTCGTAAATCTCGAAGTCTTCGCTATTCGATAGAACCCTTATATCGTCAGGATGAGAGGACGTTGAGAAGTCCTCCGTCACATTTAAATTGCCTTCTTCAAATGACAATTGAGACGATTCAAATTTGTCCTCGATCATTTGACAGTCAAATAAAGTGTCAAAAATATCCGTAAAACCACCAGCAGTTATGTTCCATGGATCTTGAACTTCGAAAACGGGCATCATATGATTGCAGTCATTAACCTTCTGTTCCTCGTGAACGTTCGGCATTTTGATAGTAGATGGGTTCCAGGTGACAAGGGATGGCTGCTGATATGGTTGTGGGTACCTCCACTGAGCATTATTGGCTTCAAAATCATTCTTTACATGAGCAACAAAGGTAGGATCTTCAGCGACCTGTATTCATCGGAAAGTTGAGTAAAATAACTAATAACCATAACAAAGACTACAATAGACCGAAGGAGACAACCCAAAGCCAAAGGAATTAGAATACAGACCATCTGAATTGATCCAAGTTGTAGAACTCCAGCGGGAATCAAAGGCAGAAGTAATATTGTCTACATTTGCATCAACCATTAAGGTTATAAACAAAAAAAGGAATCGTAAAACAGAGGCGTAAAACAGGAAATGATGAAAAGTAAAATTTGGCAATTACCTTAATACCAGCCGTGAATTGAAGCAGCCACTCATCCTGAAACTGTTATCCATAGACAGTGTTATTCACAATAGATGCAAATATACGAACATTGAATCTGATATCATATTGTTCTTTAAAGACGGACCTCCAAGATAGAATCAAGCACACCAGAGCCTAGATTGTCAGTGTAAATCCAGGAATATTTTCCGACAAGAGCCACTTCTCCGATGATGCTGGATTGAACAACATATGATAAGGGATTTTGCTATACTCTATAGTCAATTTATCAGCAGCCAAATAAGTAATTACGGATTGCTAGATGCGATATCATTCTGTCTGTCTAACAAGAATTACTTGAAAGAATGCATACTAAAGGAAGTGTTGATAAGTTACCAAGAATGGAAGTGTCAAGTTACATTTTACATATAAGATATAAAGTGCAGAAGATAACAATGAAGTATGATCTCACATGCCACCTTTTATGTACACATAATTTTCAGGCTACAAGATATATCTGGTAATGATAAGAATTAAGAATGTCGCATGCCTACATTTATATATGAATAATTTCGAGACATGTACTAACAAGATTGATCAATCTTACCCCTTTCCCAATACATGAGAAGCACTAGACATTTCTGCTAATGCAAGTCCAACTGGATATTCGCCGTGATCATCCACATACAGATTTTCACTTGGTCCAATATTGGGATTTATGGTCTTCATAGTGTCACAGAAACCATCTTCCCAAACCAAAACCCTGAGAAGAAGGCATCAGAGTCATAAAGTCTTGACAGAAAGTCACTTCTATGAAGCATATTTCTCAAGCTATTAATTGTAATTTGACAAGGTAGTTACTGGAACACCGCAATCAACATTTGTCCCACTCCCAGCTTCTTTCATCATTATCAACTACTCATATTCTTATATCATATGATGGAAACTGTTCCCATGCTTTAATATACATATAACTCAAAAAGGTTCCTGCTCTATGGACTATTTCAACAGAAAGCTCCATCACCAAAATCGAGAGAGAGAGAGAGAGAGAGTAGGTTCACGTCAACTTACATTTCATCCTGGTGACTGATCTTCCAGAAGAAGGCATAATTCCAAGGAGAATGATGACAAAGACTTTGTAGGAAAGGGCGCAAGCAACTAGTACCCATGGCTTATAATCTTACAGTAACTAATTATCAGTATAGCGTGAAATAATTAAACAAACCAGCTAAAGCAGAACACCAACTAACTTCCTCGATAAGATCCTCGTCCAGCCTGAACAATCCGCAAAACAGCTCTTCGTTTCATTGGAGGTTCAACGGGTTTCAATAAATCCAACATACCACGCATTTCTAGTAAAATTGATCTTGATAAAGCTATTGCGAAAGAACTGGCGGAAGAAATCAACGACAAGAAGATCTCAATAGCCTCCAATCACCAACGAGTTCTGATAGGCTTGTAAGAAAAGTATTACAACGACAAAGAAGCTCAATAACTGAAAGCCAGATTTTTCGCTGGACAAACTCCGAACTGCCAAAAAACAAATGTGGGATAAATCAGCTCAGAATTGTACGATAGTCCTTACTTTCGAATTCAACCCTGCACTGAAGGCCACACTGTATTTTCACGGTAAACATGCTTAACTACATAATACTCCAACTGTAATCGCAAATCGCTTCCGAAACTCAGCAAAACCAAGCAAATTAAAAAAAAAAAAAAAAGGAAACCAAACTAAACCTGAAACATCACCAAATCGATAAGCATATACACCGTGTAGTAGAAGATTACGAACTTACCCGAAGTGTATGCTTCAAATGACTGAATCGTGGTAGCTTTCGAATTCGTTAGCCTCCATAATACGTTTGTGGAAGAACAGGCATGCGTAAAATGGGGAACAAAGCTAAGCAACTTTTATTTATTGCAAAATATAATATTATTTGATTAATGAAAGAGTAGTGCTATATATAATGATTGGGCTGACGGCCCACCACTTTAGATAATGAGTTGGATGAACCACCTTTTACTTTATATTTTTCTTCTGTTAAAAAACAAAATTCTTTGACTTGCATAATGAATCTATTTTAATCTACTTGTCGTTTTCCGGAATCGAAATTTTTCCCAGAGTTGGATTTAATGATTCTTGGATTATGAGAAAGTTGAATTTGAATTCTTTCCCATTCAATTATTGGTTTATAATTTCACACTTTCAATGATATTGAATTTGAGTTTGAGGTATATCTGGTGTTTCCTTTACTCAACTCTCCTCAGCAGCCCTCAATTAAATAGCATAGGGTATTCATACAGTTGTACAATACAAATTGTTTGAAATAACTAAAGTCATATATAGGATTTATCACGCCTAAAATCCCACTTTTTTTTCGTTTTTTTTTCTATGGAAGAGTCTCATCTATGTAGTAGAAAGAAAGGGGGCAAGTGGGCAACTATAGTTTAGTTACCACCCATTAATCTACGTGTTATTATTTCTGAGTAGGCAAATATTACATGATGACCGATCTCTTGCTAGATATTGACAATTATCGAGCCAACAACTATTAAAATTATCATCGAAATGACAAAAAAAGGGAGAAAAAGAATCACAAATTTTTATTATTGATGAATGACAAAAAATCTACATTATGTACTAGAACGAGTCGATCATTTACGAAATATAACATAAATAATATTAATAATCAAGAAATGATATGATATTACGAGTACGACACCACGAAACTGTTGCGAAATGGACAGCTTAACGAAATTGGAAATGACTGTGAGGATAAATGGAACACGGGAATTTACGTGGAAAACCCCTTTTTAACTTGGGGTAAAACCACGGGAGAGGTAGAAATTTATTACTGGGTTAAAACAGGGGTTACAACCTCTCAATCTATAAAGGAGAAAACACTCACTATCTCTCTTTATAGTCGGAGCAAATACCGAACCAACCCTCAATTACCCTCTATTTCTTTCCTCTCTTATTTCTCTTTCTACTTTGGGTTTTTGGTGTGAGATTACAATGAGATTAAGAGCCTATTTATAGACTAAAACCTAAGCTACATGACAATATTAAACATGTCATTGCTTAGGTCATACTTATTATAATATTAATATAATAATAGTATTATTAAGACTAGTTGAGATGGGTTGGTTCACCAACCCACTCAACATACTTTTCTATCAATCTCCCACTTGAAGATTTGATTGATTCCCAATCAAATCTTCACACCATTCTTCTAGCTCGCCTTTGCATGCTAGTTATGCTCGGTCAATCCACAGGAGGAACGACACCACATAAACTTGTCCACAGGAATTGCTTTGGTCATGTAGTCTGCCAGATTATCTGCAGTGTGAACTTTTTGCATGTTCACAGTCCCCGCTTCCACTTGTTCACGAACAAAGTGGTATTGCACCCGGATGTGTTTGGTTCTTGAATGATATGCTGGATTCCTTGCAAGATGCAACGCACTCTGGCTATCACAATAGAGCACAATATTCTCCTGTTTGTGGCCGAGTTCTTCCAGCAACATCTTCAACCATATTGCCTCTTTACTGGCTTGCGTAGCTGCGACATATTCTGCTTCCGTTGTTGATGTTACAACAATGGACTGCAGTTTTGAAACCCAGCTTACAGCACCGCCAGCAAGATTGAACACATATCCGGTTGTGGATCTGCTTTTATCAAGTTCACCTGCATAATCTGCATCAACAAAACCATGGACAGTAAAATCTGTACCTCCGTAACATAAGGCAAGATCCGAGGTTCCCTTGATATATCTGAGAATCCTCTTAACAGCACTCCAGTGCTCCCGGCCAGGATTGGACATGTATCGGCTAACAACTCCCACTGCATGGGCAATGTCTGGTCTGGTACAGATCATTGCGAACATTAGACTTCCTACCGCCGATGCATATGGTAGTCGAGACATCTCTATCCTCTCGTCTTCATCAGTAGGACACATCTCGGAGGATAGCTTGAAATTAGTAGCAAGAGGGGTAGATATTGGCTTACTATCTTGCATGTTGAACCTTCGCAAGATTTTCTTCAAATAATTCTTCTGGGAAAGCCAAATCTTCCGCTTGCTTCTGTCTCGAGATATTTGCACGCCAAGGATTTTGTTTGCCGGTCCCAAGTCCTTCATTTCGAATTCACTGGCCAGTTGAGTCTTTAAGTCGGCGATACGACCTTTGTTGGGTCCTGCCACCAGCATATCGTCGACGTACAACAGCAACATGATGAAATCGTCATCGCCAAATCTCTTGAAATATGCACAAGGATCTGAATATAGCCTGTTGTAGCCAAGACTTATTATGAAGGAGTCAAATCTCTTATACCAGCATCGAGGTGCTTGTTTGAGCCCGTAGAGAGATTTGATCAATCTACAAACCAGATCTTCTTTTCCTTGTTCCTCGAAACCTTCTGGTTGAAGCATATATATTTCTTCATCCAGGTCACCATGGAGAAAGGCCGTCTTCACGTCCAGCTGCTCAAGATGTAAGTCGAATGTAGCACACATTGACAAGACCACCCTGACTGTTGTAAGTCGTACCACCGGTGAGAAAATTTCGTTGAAGTCAATCCTTTCTTTCTGAGCATATCCCTTTACCACCAGTCTAGCACGGTATCGCTCTACCTGGTCATCACATTCCGCTTGATTTTGTACACCCATTTGTTGCCAATGGGTTTTCTTCCTTGCGGTAATGGCACCAACTCCCATGTCTTATTTTTATAGAGAGCTTCCATTTCCTCTTGCATTGCTGAAATCCACTGACTCGCATCAGAATTATTCAGTGCTTCTTGGAAAGTGGTTGGCTCTCCATCCTCAGTTAGAAAACAGTATGCAAGATTGCTCTCTATCTCGTAATCTGAGTGCCAACTAGGCGGCCTACGCTCGCGTGATGACCGCCAGAGATTCGGTACTTCAGATTCGATTGGGTTGAGCTCTTCGTGCGCCGGTTCAGCTTCAGAAGAATTATATTGCTCCAGTTTTCTCTTCATCGGTGTAGTCTTTGCCACGCATTTTGAACTGCAATCATTTTCGACTTGCTCTTGATCGCTATCCTCCAAGAAGATAACATCTCTGCTGATAATCACTTTGTGGTCAGTGAGATCCCACAAGCGATACCCCTTTACTCCATCAGCGTACCCCAAGAATAGACATTTTCTGGACTTTGGATCCAACTTCGTCGTTTCTTGGTTGTGATACATTGCGTACGTTGAACTTCCGAATATATGGAGGTTTGAATAGTCTGCAGGTGCACCAGTCCATATTTCCATCGGTGTCCGCATCTCTATAGCAGTAGATGGGGCCCGATTCACCACATAACAGGCAGTACAGACCGCTTCCGCCCAGAATTTCTTTTCTAGGCCCGCAGTTCTCAACATAGCCCTTGTTCTTTCCAACAGGGTCCTATTCAACCGCTCTGCCACTCCATTCTGTTGTGGAGTGTACGCCGTGGTGAACTGTCTTCTGATGCCCGCACCTTTGCAGAATTCAGTGAATTCTTTGCCAATATATTCCCCTCCATTATCTGACCGGAGACACTTGATCTTTCTTCCGGTTTCAAGTTCAACTCGTGCCTTGTATGTTTTGAAGATAGGAAACACGTCGTCCTTCTTCTTGATTGGGTACACCCAGCATCTCCTGGAGTAGTCGTCTATGAATGATACGAAGTAGCTGGCTCCTCCCAGGGACGCAACCGGTGCTTGCCATACATCAGAATGGATCAATTCTAGAATTCCCTTGCTCCTAGAACTTGATGGGGAGAACTTCAGGCGATGCTGCTTGCTCACAATACAATGCTCGCAGAATGGTAGCGTCACCGTCGTGAGACCAGGAAGTAGATTCTTTTGCGCAAGAATTTTCATGCCTTGTTCAGACATATGACCAAGTTTCTTGTGCCAAGTCATCGTAGACTTTTCATTTGAACTTGTCGTGGCAACGAATGCCTGCCCTTCTTGCAGAGTCTCTCCCTTCAGCATGTATAGATTTGCAGCTATCTTTTCTCCCTTCATCACCACTAGTGCTCCTTTGGAGACCTTCATGATTTTATTCTCCAATTCAATTTTGAAACCAAGATCATCAAGTTGCCCCACTGACAACAGATTTTTCTTCAAGCCCTTCACATGTCGGACAGCATGGATGGTACGCACAGTGCCATCGTACATCTTTATTTGAATCGTACCGACCCCGACAATCTTCAGCGCTTGGTCATTGCAGCTGTAGACATACCCTCCAAAGTTTGGCTCGTATTGATGAAACCATTCCCTTCGAGAGGTCATGTGGAAAGTAGCTGCTGAGTCCATGAGCCACACGTCGTTGAATCTTCCATTTTCAGCGATAGTGGTTGCGGCTTCAAACACCAAGGCAATTCCATCGTCGGTAGTGTTGGCGGCGTTTCCTTGGGCATTGGGATTTTTATTTAGAGCCCAACAATCTTTCTTCAGATGACCTTTCTTGCCACAGTGGTAACATTTTATAGCCTTCTTATTTTTGGTAAAAGGGCTTTGCCGTTTTTGACTCCCACTTGGACCAGACTCTCCGGGTCTTGTCCGTTTTCGGCTCATGTTTGGACCACGTGCTCCTGATCTTGCCCTCGTTACTGCCAATGCTTCCGCCTGTTGGGACGTTGTCAACTTGTCTTCTTTGTTATTGCGCCGACTTTCTTCTTCGAGAACCGCAGCTGCAATATTGTCGAAGATAAGTTTCCCCGCAGCTTGGTTGTTGCTCAGATTGATGACGAGTTGATCGTAGGAGTCTGGCAGGCTTTGAAGCAGAAGCTCAGCACGTTCACTTGGCTCTATTTTGTAGTCCAAGTCTTTAAGTTGAGAGAATAGAGTATTCAACTTGTTGATGTGCTCGGTCATTGAAGAAGATTCTTCCATTCGTAGATGATATAATTTTCTTTTCAAGAAAATTCGGCTGTGGAGTGACTTGACTTGATACAGCTTCTCAAGATGATCCCAGATTTCTTTCGCACTAGCTTTCTCTTCAACGCTTGATAATATGTCATCTGCTAATGCTAGATGAATATTGGCGATGGCTCTCCCGTCCATCTTCCTCCAGTTGGCATCACTTGTAATAGTTGTTGGTCTGCCAGTGATCGCCTCCAGACAATTTTCTTTGAGTAAAATTGCCTTTATCCTCATTTTCCACAGTGAGTAGTTTTTCCCGTTGAATTTCTCAATTTCATTTTTAGCTGCCATTTTTTCCCACGTCGCTATCGTCGGAGAAATTCAACAGTCCAGCCAAATAGTACTGATCAGATAATTTGCAGAAAGGGTAGCGACCAGCTTTCAAGACAAAATTACCCTTCTAAGTAAATTCCCAGATGAGATCTGGTGGGGTCACTATGTGTCCCGCTTGGCACCAGCCACCTAGACAGAACTTACTTACACAGTCTATTACCACGACTTGCCAAAAAACTCTTCCGTAACGATAAACCTTTTCGATATCCTTTCTGATGTGGAAGATCAGACAAAGCTGCAACCACAGAGCATAATTGGAATATCAATCAAACCTGGCTCTGATACCACTTGTTGCGAAATGGACAGCTTAACGAAATTGGAAATGACTGTGAGGATAAATGGAACACGGGAATTTACGTGGAAAACCCCTTTTTAACTTGGGGTAAAACCACGGGAGAGGTAGAAATTTATTACTGGGGTTAAAACAGGGGTTACAACCTCTCAATCTATAAAGGAGAAAACACTCACTATCTCTCTTTATAGTCGGAGCAAATACCGAACCAACCCTCAATTACCCTCTATTTCTTTCCTCTCTTATTTCTCTTTCTACTTTGGGTTTTTGGTGTGAGATTACAATGAGATTAAGAGCCTATTTATAGACTAAAACCTAAGCTACATGACAATATTAAACATGTCATTGCTTAGGTCATACTTATTATAATATTAATATAATAATAGTATTATTAAGACTAGTTGAGATGGGTTGGTTCACCAACCCACTCAACATACTTTTCTATCAGAAACTCGTTATTTAATTGAGATTCAATAAGTGAAAAGCAAAGCAACTTTGCTTCCTCAACTTTGAAAACAACTAGCTTAATAAATTAGTACGTGCGAGTATTTAAGTGCACCGACCGTGACATTGTATATTAATAGTTACATATATTCAACTGCTTGTAAAATCAAAGTTGATAATTGAGCTCTTGGCACCGAAAGTAACGACTAGATGACGATAGCATTGTATCAAACATCAATTATAGTATATTATATTTTGCATATGTATCAATACATGACGAGGCTTAGGCATATCAATGTTGGGCCCTTACATCAAGAATGGGCTCATCTAAATGCAAATGGGCCCACAGAGAAGCCCAACATATGACCACGAAATAGATGATGAATATATTAGTACACAACCGTACTACCGCCTAAAGGACACGAAGAATCTCCATATCTTGTACTCTAACTTTTATTTTGTTATTTATTTAAATCGTTAAATGTACTGCATGCAGTGATGAGTGAACTATAGTAATAAATAAATCAATAGATTCCTTCCATGAGAAAATACCATATAAAAACTAAAATTTATAGTTGACACCTAACAATGAGGAACTAAAATTTAACTCAGAAAATAGTTTTTTTTTCATAATTAAATATCTATTATTTATCCTTCACGCTTCCTTCCTCACCAAATAAAAAGAAGGGGAATTTCACTTGGTACCTCTGTGTTTTAGGCTTTTTCAGCCGGTGCCCCAAAGTAGTTATTTTCAATTCCGGTAGTTATCCCTGTGTTTAAGACTATTCCAACTGGTAGCCAAAGTATTTTTCAATTCCAGTTGGGACTCCTGTGTTTATGGCTTTTCCAATTGGCGTCCAATGTGTTTTCAAGGTAGATAGCCCTAACATATAACGTCGTGATTTTAAAAAACTACAAATGTGATTTTTAGGTGTCGGAACTGTTTTTAGTCATTTCTAGAATTCCATTAGCAATTAACAAGGCTTACAGCTACAAAATATCGTTGTTGGTCATTTAAAATCACTAGATAATGAAGATCTAATTCTAGGTTATTTAGTTCTTTTTTCGTTCAATTCATGCCTATTGGTGTCCAAAAGTACCTTTCCGGTCAAGCCGGCTATATGTTGTGTATTTTGTAGAATAATCTTGAAAGAGCGGGAGTCCTACAGATAAATCGAAACTCCGGAGTCTACCAAAATATGTTATTGCTATGGGAGCCTGTACACATTATAAGTTAGGGGTATCATCATGAAAATAGTTTGAATACCAGTTGAAAAAGCCTTAAACACAAGGGTATCACCTGTAATTGAAAAATATTTTGGGTACCAGTTGGAGAAGTCTTAAACACAGGGGTACCTACCGGAATTGAAAAATAACTTTGAGCACCGGCTGAAAAAGCCTAAAATACAGGGATACCAAGTGGAATTCCCCTAAAAACTGCAAGCACTTATGCCCCTGGACAATTATTACCGATAATCATAATAAATTATTCACATTCCATTATCACATTTGATGAAGTCTTATTCGTGCAGGCATCATCGAAAGTAACGCTTGAACTAAACTCGATCAAATCTCAACAAATAACATTATCTTCTCAACGTGTAACATCTCTTTATTATCAAGCGTCAATTAGGTATAATTAAATGCAATTATTGTCCTCAACAAAGAATAACGAAAGTGCAGATTTCTTTCTTCTTCAACTAACCAAATACATGATGAAATGAAGATTATTGCCACAAAGAAAAAGCACCACCGTGAAGAAACAGTCATATATTACACACAAATATAATATAAGATTTGGTGGGATGTAATATAGAATGTAGTTAGAAAACAACTTTCAAAGGTTCGTGCACGAGTGTCATGATGATCCACCTGAAAAATAAAACCTCTATCACCATTATTTCTTTAATTAATGAAGTGAGATGAGAAGTAAAAATAAACTTTTATTGTATATCTTAGCGTAGTAATCAACAGCTGTGAGCTGCATCCTTACGCCACGTCATCAACCATCTCCCCCTTCTTCCCTTTTTAAACCCTAACCCACACAACGCACAGAAATTCACAGATATATCTCTATATACAAATTCATCAATATATATATTTATATGTGATAGTATATCTCTATGGAGGGCCTTATTCCATTTGTATATAGAGCATTCACACAGTACAAGAACGGCGAGCAGTCGGCGGGGGTAACAGGGGGTTTTTTTATGCACGAATCGCCGTCGGCGTACATGAGGCTCCCGGCCGGCGACTCCGGCCGGTTTTCGGCTTCTGATCTGAAGATTTTCCGGCAAGACCATGGCACCTCCGCCGCCACGCAGCCGATCTCCGCCGTGAAGACGGCCGTGTCTCCGATATCTTCAGTACGTACTGAGAAGGCAGTTTAATATTAAACAAAAGAAGTGTCAGCGTGTATATGGAGAAAAATCAGTGTAAGTATATATTGTGTTACATACATTCGTTTGCCCATGGAAACCCAAAGGGCATTCGATATTAATATTTTGTTATGTCATAAAAAAAATTGAATAAATGAAAAAGCATGTGACCAATCATGTCTATTGATTTCCTGTAATATCGGCATATGCTTTGTGGAAAACCTAAAAAGGGTTCACAAACTTGTGTTGATCAATGTAAATAAAATCCAGCTATATAAATTGTGTATTTGGCAAATTATCATGTTAATTTTCCTCGTGTAACATTTGTTCATTCATTTTAATTAAACTGTGAGAATATAAATTTGGGAATTGTTTAGTGCGAAACTTGGCAATTCTTATTTTGGACGTGATCAATGCTCGTTAATCATTATTAAGGAGTAATCATATTATATTGTTCAATTAAAAAGTGAAAGTGTTACGCGCTAATTCCAACTAACACACCGTCCTTTATGACGTCACCGTAATTGTCTTTGATAAAAAATAAAATTGTGCCGCCCATTGTCAATCAATGTGTATATTATTGTTAACCAGTAAGTAATATTCTGACTTTTTTCTCAACCTCCGCTCGAATATAAAATTACACTCAGATAACGACACAAACTGAAATAATTAAAGAACTTGATTTGTTCTCCAACAGCAGCTGTAACTACCATGGGGAAAAAACCCAATTAAATTATACAATCTTATGTAATATTCGCCATTATCTTTCTATCTATTTTATTAAGGGGGAGAGTACTCTAACGTAATTGATCTCCCAATTATTTAGTATGTCAATTATCAAAAGGCAATGGGTCACTAAGTATACCAATTTTTTATTTTAGGTCACTATGTTTGTCAGTTAGAAAAATAGATCACTAAGTATGTAGGTAGTAACAAAATTGGGTCATTAGTTACAAAACTATGTCACTAAGTATGTATATAGTAACAAAACTAGGTTACTAAGTATGTATATAGTTACAAATTGAGGTCACTAAGAGCCCGTTTGGTTGGAGGGATGAGTTTAGATGGTATTAGTAGAAAAAAGAGGTCAATGACCCAATTTGTTAATATGTACATATTTAGTGACATAGTTTTGTAACTGGCAAACATAGTGACGCAAAAATAAAAAATTGGCATACTTAGTGATCCGTTTTTATAATTTTCACTTATCAAAGTTACGATTTTGCCCTTAATTAAAAATCCTTCCATTTATCTTCTCTAACATCAATTTTTTATACTTATGAATAATATAAAATTAAACTTAATATCATAATTTCACTACAAAAATAACTTAAAATATAAGTTAGTATTATATAATTATGTAGTCACAGCCAACTGTAGTGCGACAAATACTAGTTATACATTATCACCCGTACGGTACAATGTTTTAGTTTTTATAATCGTTCGATGGAATGGACAGGGTATCGTTTGTGTTGTTCGAGTTCTCCAATTGCATTTCAATACTAGTCTCTAATTGCAATTCGATATTATAAATATAGAATATAGTTACTTCAATTGCATTTTCAATATTGTCTATAGTTTTCCCTTTCAATTCAGTACCATCCCATGCAACAAACAAAGAGTAATTCATTTTCAGTGTCATTATAATGGGCCCACATGCTTTTGTCGTGGATCAACTCTATATTAAATTTGGGCGGCCCAGAATTTTGGCTCGAGAAGATACTGTCGTATAAAATCCAACTTCTTCAGCTGTGGGTGTTTATTTATAAAGGTGACTGCTCTTCTTCCCTGCCGATTGCGTATCCTCCTTGCGATTTCACTGCGGCTCTGCTTTTCGTTTCGCTTTGGATATCGATCGTAGGTAATCCTTTTTTTCAATCGGCAAAAATGGCGAGCGGCGATTTGAAGCATTTCGAGCTCAACACCGGAGCTAAAATTCCGTCGGTGGGGCTGGGCACGTGGCAGGCGGAGCCTGGTGTTGTCGGCGAAGCTGTTAAAGCTGCTATCATGGTATGAATACATCTGAGATGCATCTCTGTGTGCATGCGCGTGAATAGAGTATTATTTGTGACTGTGCGTGTGCCGTTGGTTTCGATTTCGTCCTATTGGTGACAGATATGTAGGTGTGTGCCTGCTAGAATTTTGAATCCGTTATGGCCTTAATCGCCGTATGTGTTGGCGAAATAGATACTGAAACTTCATATGAAAATGGTTATTCGGATGACAAAATGACGTGGTTGTGTTGTTTTCTAATTGTTGATTAAAGTACTTGCGGTGATAGTTTCTTTTCTCTGTATTTCTTATTGTAGAGTGGATACCGCCACATCGACTGCGCCCGAGCTTACAACAATGAAAAAGAGGTATGGAATGATAATAAGTATATGCCTCGTGCTTCCACCATTATTCGTGAAAGCTCATGGCTTGGTGTCTTGTTTATATTTAAGATCAGTTGTAGCTTAAGGACATTCTTTTTCGTGCATATTTTGATTAGTGCTTTAGAAAATTCTGCAAATAGTATACCATTTTACTTGCTTAATAGTTAATACCTAAGTAAGTCAATAAGCTGTACATCACTATTATGGAATTGGTTTTTCTAGGTGTTTTCGTTTTTTGGTGTGTCTAGGAGTAATTAACCAAGTACTAACTCATATGTATCTTATGTATTCTTTCTATGCGTTTCTTGTGCATGGATGTTGACAAAATCATATGAGTAGAAGTTGTGCCCTTTCACTATCCATCCAATTGGTCTCCTCTTTCGCAGATTGGTTCAGTTCTTAAGAAACTCTTTGAGGATGGAGTTGTCACGAGGAAGGATCTGTTTATTACCTCGAAGCTCTGGTACTAACAACATTAAAAAATCTTTTAGATTGTTCGTTTGTTTTATATAGTTGGCTTTACGTTGTAAACGTAAGATGTAGGTCCCTTGTAGCTCTCGTCCAACAATTTCGTTAACTGGTGCAGGTGTACCGACCACGGTCCTGAAGATGTAGCTGTGGCATTAGACCAAACATTGGCAGATTTGCAACTCGACTATGTTGATTTGTACCTTGTAAGTGACATCCTGTAATTTCGTTCTCCCGGATGAAAGCATAATGATGAGGATAATGAGAAGGCATGGTATGATTGCTAATATGATCTCTAACTAAACTCGACTCATGAATTGTTGGAAACTGAAGGAACCTCTGTAGTATTTTAAGATTCAATTGTACTACTCCTGGCAAATTCATGTAGTTGCCAGCTCCTTTTTTTGTTTGTAATTCCTTCTCTATTTTTACATTTATGAGTGTTATTTATGGAGCGATTGGCATGTCTACTACAGATTCATTGGCCTGTCCGAATGAAGAAAGGGTCTGTTGGCTTTAGTCCAGAAAACCTCGTCTCAGCAGATATACCTGCAACATGGAAGGTCATGGAAGCACTCTATGATTCTGGCAAGGCTCGAGCCATTGGGGTTAGCAACTTTTCGACCAAAAAGCTCGGCGATCTTCTCGATGTCGCTCGCGTTCCTCCAGCAGTCAACCAGGTTGAATGCCATCCTTCATGGCAGCAGCCGAAACTAAGAGAATTCTGTAAATCCAAGGGAGTTCATTTATCCGTGAGTTCGAAATTCCCCACAATAACTTGATGGATTTGATTATATATGATCGATTTGGACTGTACATCTGCAAACCTACCTCTCTTCTATAGTTAGATAGTGATACAGATAAAAGTTTGCAGGCCTATTCTCCGTTGGGTTCTCCTGGAACGACATGGCTGAAAAGTGAAGTTCTTAAGCATCCAATTCTTGTTTCTGCGGCGAACGAGCTGGGAAAAAGTCCTGCCCAGGTGGCACTTCGGTGGGGTTTGCAGATGGGCAACAGTGTGCTTCCAAAGAGTGTAAATGAGAAAAGGATCAAAGAGAACTTCGACGTTTTTAGCTGGAGCATACCCGACGAATTGTTCTCCAAGTTCTCCCAGATTGAGCAGGCAAGTCTTCTTCTTTCAATAACACTCTTGAATGAGAAACCATCACAACAAACCATGTCCATAACTTTGCCATTTGACTGTTCATCACTCACAAATTCAGTTTAAGTGTACCTTTTTTCCGATGTTGTGTTTTGTATGAATGGCGCAGGCAAGGCTGATTAAGGGTTCTTCGTTTGTCCATGAAAACCTCGGCCAATACAAGACGCCTGAAGAACTTTGGGATGGAGAGATATAATTCGAAGAAATCTAGTCAGATTAATAAGGTTTGGTTTGGTGTGGTACACCCCAAACTAAAAAAATAAATGTTAGGACAAGCTTTGTGTTTGTTGATGAATCTTGAATTCTTGCATTGCATGGCCTGGCACACCAATGTTTCGTATTTGGCACAAACTTTTTTCTCTTTCTATGTTCTCTGGCTAAGGCTTCACCAATGTGTGTGTGCGAAATTGGCAATGCCATTTAAACAAGAATATAACCAATTGATAAACAAACATATAGTTGGGAACAACGGGGATGAATGCAGAAAAAAACAAGAGGCAAAAATAAATCAGAACTAAGTTAAGTACAACAAAAGCGTAGGCAACGATTATAACCTCATATGAATGATGTCCCAAGCATTGGAAGGCACGCGCCATCCATGGAATGTATTGTATGTATGCGTCTACAGAGCAGCACCTTCTGAAGATCCACTTGCAATGTTCTCAATTTCTGCAAATGAGCAGTGATTCTTTTCAGAAGCAAATAAGCACCAAATCTATCTATTCTTGTGGAATTGTTATGAAAAAGAGTAGTGGAGTTACACAAAAGATTTAATACTGTTTTCTTTACTCGATGAGACATTTTCCGGCAAGGTGACATATCTTGGACAAGAACTTCTCGATCCAACTTCGCAATCCCGAGGCTGCACGAAAACGTAGGAAGTCTCAGAAGAAAACTATTCCGTTGCAACCGTTAATTAGTTTTCGACGAAACAAAGAGACGATTGAAGAAAATCTTGATTTTAGAATAAACAGAGATCGAATTCGGGTGGATCTAACCTGTAAATCCTTGTTGAAACACAATCGAAGTTCCTCGACAGCATCGCCTGTGCATTCAAGTTCGGGAATTGCGTGGAAAGCACTCTGAATTGCAGAAATAATGCCGCCTAAAGGATATCTCTCGGAATTCGAACCTACATACCCAGCTTCTCTCAGCACTTCCTGCAGTATTACAACATGTAGCTAAACGTTGAAGCAGACTAATAGCTCAAGTTACAACTATTGAAAGCGTTGATATGCCACCGTTTAAGAAGGAAGTATGTATTGGCTTTAGAAGTGTTTGCATGAGGAGCATGACATTACTCTTAAACAAGGACATAATTTGGTGGATGGAATGCTGTGATCTTACGGTGACGTTATACTTGAAGTAGAGGTTGAGAGCCTTCGCAAAGTAGTCGTATTCGTCTTGCACGACTGGGTACGAGCAAGTTCCATGCTTCTCTGAAAAAGCAAGGAATAAATGGAGAGCAAGCAACACCAGTATTTATCCAGTTGAAATGAATGCCTCATCACAGAAGTTCTAAACACTATTCAAAGACTCGCTAAAGATGGGCGGAGAAATGGACTCATATGATAGAACTCGAACTTACCCCACTGTCTCCACATATGCCCGAATCCATACATGGGGAGAAAAAGACAAGGAGTTCTATTAACTTCATGCTATAATCAAAGTGAAAGTAAGGTAATAAGCAGAACCTCATGTTCCCAAAACAGTCCTTTTCCACCATGGCAATCTGATGGTGAATCACAGCTTAAAGACGGCCAATACTTATTTAAGCTGCCCATCAATGTAGAAATCTACATGCACAAAGTACAACATGTGAAAAATGGGGTTCTTATTTGCCAAGAGACAGAAGGGCCTAGCATATAAAAGCTACCATTGAATAGGTACTGGTATTTCGTGTACTTGCAATTTTTGTATGTGAGATTTGGACAAGTTTTGCGATTGATGATTCTCGGTCTCAACACGCGTTAATTAAAACGTAGAACATGCATTACATACCTCTTTAACATCAAATCTTTTACCAGAGCAACATGCCGGCCAAGTACCATCACTGTAATCTGGCCAGAGCCCATCTGCTCAACAACAACAGAAAGAAAATTCATCACAACTGGGATCACTATGGGCAAAAATAACATGAACATGCTATGGGACTTACGGATTGTAAATTCTGTCAACGATTCCGAGCTGGACAAAGGACATCAGGGCAAAAATAAAGGTTCCGCATTGAGAGAGAGAGAGAGATGAGATTTAAGGGTTACCGATCGCAACAGGCATTGGAGGAACAACAGTGGTGGCGAGTCGCGCGACAAGCCGTGCCGGGCCATTGAAGAGACAGCTTGAAGAGATCGAATTCTCTCTGAGCTTCAATCTCTTTGTCGCCGCAAAAGAGCGCAATCGTTGTCAATAAAATCAATAAAAGGTTCAGAATGTTGACGAATCGTAGCTTGCAGGGAGAGCCCATCCGTGACGATCCTATTAACCAAGAGAAGAACGAAGCCCACTCGTTGACTATTTATTAGCTCGTTAGCTGTTATCTATGGAGTTGAAATTGATTTCATTTTTATCATTTTTAGTTTTTTGCTGTCCTCTCTATTTTGTTGACAGCAAACGCTGGTAATTTTCCTCCTAATCATTAAGGCAAGAAATTTCAAGACTTAGTCAAACACCAAAAAGCAAAAGCATCATCATCATCACGTTTGCATTGAGCTCAGTTTCAGTTGTATAACGTTTCACAGATTAGAACACATACATTCATATATTCAAGTTTCAAGTGATATAGCAAGATAAGAAAGATGGCTTTCCAAAATTAAAGGACAGTGAAAAACTTCCCTCTGTTCTATATCCAATCTGTCAACTATGGATTTGCAGCAGTCAGCGCAAGCGAGCGTTTCACTTGGGCCACGATCTGAGGCGGCCCTTCCATCGCGCCAGTCCCGCCTTCTCCGTCTACGGGCCGAATCATGCCAATTCCCATGTCTTCGAGCTGTGTTAAATGGAATTCAGTCATAGGATTGTTCCACATCATGGGATTCATTTCAGGGGCGACGAGGAACGGCTTGCGCGAATCCCATGCCCTCGCCACGCAGGTCACCAAGTTGTCGCATAACCCACCAACGATCTATCAATGGTTCATGTCACAAATTACAAAGTGAACTGATGATTATGACAGACAACAGTGTCCAAAGTCTAGCATGCATATCAAGATAAAGTTGGACAGAACTCAATTACCTTTGCGAGTGTGTTCCCTGAAAGTGGAGCGATGACGATCGCTTCAGCCCATCTCTGCAGTTCGACGTGCAGCAGCAAGTCCCCGAGCTTATGAGGGCTTGACCATTCATCGTCGTCGGTGTAAAGAGTGATGTCCCTGGGGAACTTATCTCTATCTATGAAGCGGAGAGCAGAAGCAGTTGTCACGGCCCTCACATCGGCCCATTCAGCAAAGTAGTTGCAGAGCTCACCAAACCCCGCAGCGGCCGTAGTTCCGCAGCAACAGAGCACAATCCGATGGAGTGATCGAGTCGACATTTCGGTTATCTGAATCACTCAGTGAGGAATTTTAAAGAGAAAAATTACCTCAATGAGAGCTGAAAGATTGGCTGGACAAAGAAGACCATATCTATTATCTAATTCTTGCCAGTAAACGAGATTATATCTATCAAATTTAACACCAAATAGCCTTAGGTAATAGCTTTATCTCCATAGAGCATTTTGTCAACACCACAACAGATAATCAACAGATGCTTCAGTGTGCAGAATAATTCTTACGAGTTTAATTAATAAGAACCTATGGAATAGAGTTCGGAAAGAACACTTTTCATTACTATGATTACCTCATAATGATAAGAAGGAAACTCTAATCTGATTTTACAAAATCCTGAATCACTGAAAGCTATCACTGAAAAGCTATCAACATTACAATCAATCGAAGACTATATGATAAATGCAAGCAATTGCATGAAATTAGCAATTTCAGTAACTAAATTGATGACTGAAAATTACTTTACTCAAAAATCGTCACGCTCTTCACTGATTACACAGCGCACATTACTGACTAAGAGCAAATTCTTCTCCAGGAAGGAAAAATAGGCACGAAGGTTCAAAAATCAAACTCCATATGCTTATTAACGAACAAATTGAAGTATGTGGACATGCACGCAGATAATGGCAAATGTCCGGAGTCATCTATCGCATCAAAAACTGATTTCCTTCAGCATCGAAATGCTCGCAGCAAAAAACAAGGCAAAGGCACCGAACAACACTAGTAGGAAGTATAGCATTAGATCAGAGTACGACAACTTACATATCAACTGAACTATCAGGAGAAAACAACAAGGCAAAGGCGAGCCGAAGCAAAAACAGGATTAGAGCATACCTGATGGTAATAGTAGCTAATGATATGACCAGAGAACTTTCGTTTAGCTCTTGGACGAAGGGTGAACAGAAATGGATCCACAGAGGGTTCATTTATGGTCTCCCAAATCCGTTACTGCAATAAAAATAAAAAATAAAGAAAATAAAAGAGAAAACAAAAAAAAGAGAGAAGCATTTGAAACTAATTCTGTTACGGCGGGGGCGCGTAAATGAGTATCTTCTATACTCTTTTCTTAGCATCGCATGTTGGCCCTTCCCCGCTACGGTGATATCTATGAATTAATATTTAGTAAGTTGCGAAAAAATATAGAGAAAATATATACATGTCATTTAGTTATATACGTTATGCAATCATAATCTTTACAGAATTAAGACACAGAGGTATTGTATTGCCTTTTCAATCAGTTCATTGATTTAATCCATCCGAGATAGAAGAAACAGAAGGGAGACATATACGTTGCAAATTCTTGTGCAGATACAAGCATACTCATCATCAAGGACTTGAACCACAAAACTGTGTCTTTCCCAAAATTATTTCATTCATATAAAGGTCATTTACTAGTATAGTTTCTCCATTAAGAAGCTTAAGGGGATATCAATAGATTTCTGATAGTGAAGTAGATATTGCTTATCTCAGTCATGGTGCCATCCCCATAGTCTCTTAAGGTCTTTCTTTCGATAGGCTTTTCAGGCAGTTTCGTTATGACTTTAATGCCGAGTTTCTTCTCGATTGTCTTGAGATGGTCTTTGGTGAAATGGTTTTCCCAGAAAAATTTGTTCATAGACGGGGCGACGAAGATTGGCTTCTTGCGATCCCATCCCTTCACAGTGCATGTCAGCAAGTTATCAGACAATCCCTTGACAATCTACAGTAAAACACATTGCAGTTAGATGCATGAAGGTGCTATAAGTAGATGAAGCAACTCAACAAACACATTGAAGTTCGAGACAGATTGCACTCAAAAGTGCCCCAGCCCACGAAATTTTACCAGTATATGTTACCAAAGGGATCTTATAGCTTTTGGGAAAACGAGAATCACCTTCGCCAGAGTATTCGCTGAGAGAGGAGCGATAACTAAGACGTCGGCCCAATTACGAAGTTCAACGTGTAGCACAGAGCCACCGACTTTGTTCCAGTTAGACCATTGGCTTTCATCCGTGAAGAATGGCACTAGGCCTCCTGGGAATGTTTTGGTGTCTATGAAATACAATGATTTCTCGGTGAATATTACCCTGACCTCCGCAAACTCACACAGCTGACGGCACAGAACTGAACATTTTACTGCAGCAACACATCCACAGACACCGAGCAAAACATGCGGTTTTCTGGGAGGTTGGTTGGCCACGCCAGAAGGTCCCGCATCAGCCATAACCTATTCAGTGATAAGGCCATGAAGAGAAAGATCAATGTAATGAAGGTTTTTACTACGCTGCTGAAGCTCCTAAAAAGCTAGTAGGGAAAATGTGTAGACAACTCCAAGACACCCCATGGTAAACCAGCCAAACCAAATTCCTACTTTCACATATATGTGGTGAATAAAATGTAAACGATGCACTTCTCATATTAATGAGAATCCAAGGGAATTTGACTGGCGCTGGTAAGATAATCACATAACTCAACTTGATGTAAGTGACTCGTCTGCATGAAAAAGATCATTTACGATGGATTTGTCCATTACCAAGTCCAGGAGACCAGAAATTAGCAGCTCACTTGTGACATTTTTGCGAAATAAAATTGAAGAAATCGAAGGGCAGGGAAGAGATTGACTAGCGAAAAGACAATCAAGCGCAGAAGATGTCCTTCAGGATATAAACAGACATCATTCGAAGCAACCAATTGCAGTTCACAGATCGATAAACTTACTGTAGCATTTGCTCAATTAAAGCATCAAGTACATGAATCTCGGGAGATAACTACAGCGTGAACCATCGCAATGACTCAGCAGATAATCGTCGAAAAGCATAAAACGCAAACGATACAGAAACATCCAATCAATCAATTCATAGAAAAAAAATATGAAGTCAATATGGAGGCAATACATCGCAATTCGCGCAGAGGTAACATGATCAGCGAGGAATAAGATAATAACAGACGAACGTACCTTGATCGATGTACAGCGAAGCGAAAATGATAACAAATGAACAGTGAGCCAAGCTCTTAATTACTAAGGTTCGGGGTTATAAGAAACAAGCGCCAAAATCAGTTTCAAGAGCGTTTAGTTTTCTTTTTCTTTTTAATTTCATTTATTTTTTATGACTGTTTTACGCGAAATAATCAGTAATTAAAATCAATTAATAAAAAATGTCCTTACGATTATTAAGATTCCCAGGCCCAGCCCATAATCGAAAGTTGGGCTTCCACGCTCAGCTGAAAAGCCTCTCTCTCTCTCTCTCTCTCTCTCTCTCTCTCACACACACACACACATCGGTAATTTAAGCTCGTCGAACAATTTTGCAGCCAAAGCAAAAAATGTCTCTGCATCATGTACTGAGATTTCCTTCCTCTCGTTTTCTAGCTACCTCTCTTTCAAGTACTAATTTCCTTACTTCTCTTCCAATCTTTTTAACTTATCTCTGTGTCACTTCTTCGAAATATCTGATGGAAAGATATTTATGTATATCACGCAATAGTTTAACAATGGTATAAGCTATTCTGATGAAATTTGACATATGGGACTCCGTTGTCCGCCTGAAAATGGCGAGGTGTAGCAAGTATATGCAAATTGCAGATTCCTAGAGTCCTTATGTTTATCTCTGGCAAAAGCTTGTCTCTATTTGGATGGTCGAAAATGACCAATTAACGTTAAATTAGTTGGTTTTTTGGAGTTTGATTATTATCATAATTGTGTTATTCAGCGAGAGGATTGAAGCCCAACTCGCGTTGTTCCGTTAGATGTTTTGCTGCTTCGAGTTCAGAGAAGATTAAAATACAGAGGAAGTAATTGTTCAGTGACCTTCTTTTGTGCTTCTATGTAAAAATAAAATTGCATTCTATTGTTGCTCATTTTCATGTTTATTTTCCAGGAAAAGGAGACTAGATGAAGTATGTCTTGAAAGATTTCAGCAATATTCTCGTACTTACATACAGTCTTGGATCACACAGGGTAGCCTCTCTTCTCTACCTTTGAGGTGTGCGTAGTTCTACTCATAAAGACTGAGATAAAAATCTCAAAGGAAGCATCTTTAGATAAGTTGTCTGAGTAACATAGTCTTATTAGTTTCTATACCGTAAAGCCACTTCTCTTATTGTTCACAAGTTTTGTACATAACATTGGCGCTGAGCACTGTAGCCTTCTGCATATTTTTCTGTTGATTGAAAATCATCATTTATTTTTGTCCCTAAGGAAAAGTAATCGTCGACGGAAAAGTGATAAACAAATGTGGGACTCCCGTTTCTGATAAATCTGTTGTCGAAATCAAGGCCGAGGTTCCAAAATACGTGTGTAGGTGATTACCCTTTCTCTCTATACATAAAAATATTTGCTTGAATATATCGCAGTATCCTTATTTCACTTGGCCTGTAAAAAAAAATTCGCAGGGCGGGGCACAAGTTAGAGGCTGCCCTCGAACAACTCGAAATTGATGTCACTGGGAAAGTGGCTCTTGATTCAGGAATTTCGACGGGCGGCTTCACTGATTGCTTGCTTCAGTATGGCGCTTCCCATGTCTACGGTGTTGACGTTGGTTATGGGCAGGTAGATCTTCGACAGAAAAGCTTCTTAATGAATAACCTCTTCTGTTTTTCTCCTTCTATGATATCTCAATATTAGCAAAGCCCAAATCAAATGATTAGAAGGCCTAAAAAATCGTGTTTTCATACCTACGACATTCTTCTGCCAATCATCAATCTGGTAATTTTTCATCTGTAGTTGGCTGATAAGATACGGCGAGATGATCGTGTGACTGTTATCGAGCGAACAAACTTGAGATACCTTTCCGAGCTTCCACAAAAGGTCGATATCGCGACGTTGGACCTTTCCTTCATCTCAATACTAACGGTAAGTTTCAACAGCTCTTCACATTTCATGCCTATATTATTACAGCCCATACGATAGATGAAGCAGTACTTGAAATTTGCAGGTCATGCCTGCAGTTGTCAGCTTGATGAAGGATGATTCTGTCTTAGTTACGCTGATTAAACCTCAATTCGAGGCGCACAGATCGCAAGTACGTAAAGCCATTTCAGACATGCTTCAGTTCCTTAGTTTTTTGCTCCTTAGCTTCATCTTACGATGTCTTTTTCGACTTTTAGGTGGGGGGCGGTGGCATTGTAAGAGATCCATTGGTCCACCAAGAGGTAAGCAAGAAGAGTTTGTCTATCTTTTTAAGTCATAATTCAGCTTTTTATTTTCTATGTTCGGACAAAATTGTAGGTTCTTGCGAGGATAATAAACGGCGTGCAAGGCCATGGATTCGCCTGCGGAGGTTGGATAGAGTCCCCGTTAAAAGGTGCCGATGGGAACAAAGAGTTTCTGGCATGCTTCAGCCGAAGAACGACGAACGAAGAAACGAAGCCTTTCAAAACAGACGACATCATTAATCTGTACGTAAATAAGTAGGATGCAATGATATGATCTTCACGTTCTATGTATTCTCTCAATTCAATCCATGCTGCTGAAATTTTGTTCTGAGCTACCTTTGAACCGACGATTTTTACGGAGAGATTACAATTTCTTAGCCGGTGCTCAAAAAAGGCTCAACAATGTGCCCGATACAGAAATTAAAAGAATCTTGATAGTTTTGTCCCGGGGAATCGCTCTAGAGAAGTCGAATCTTCGGCCTTGGTCCCTGCAAAAAGAAGCAAAGCCCATCAAATTCAATCTTTTGCTGTTTGATTCGACTAACGGTGGTTCGATGGTTCGTAAAAAAAAAAAATAGGAATTACTTTTGTAACTGGGAAAGCAGACCGCAGTAGATGGCGTTCTCAGGCAACTGAGCCTCCGTGTTGTCTGTCTGTGGATTCACAACGCTTAGGTAAAGTTCTTGCCCGAGATACCACGTGTCGAGATTTTGCGCTCTGAGGTTCCAAAACCCGGCGTTATCAAGGTAGACTAATATAGCCGTCCAAGCGCCGGGAAACACCTATGAACACACACACAGAGACAAACGGAGTTTGGTGGTCAGAAAGAAAGTGAATAGTACTTTATATTTGCGCTGAATAAGCCATGTTCATGGAGTTTTTATGCTGATTTGTAGTATGTTCTTTAGCTCTTTCTGTTCGAACTCTGCATCACGTTTTCTTTCGGTCTTGCTATCAAAAATCGTTTCGACGAAAAAAAAGACAAATTAGATGGATCTCATTACCTGGGTAGTGCTTCGAGCTACTCCGTCCCACTTATTGTACGTGCTCCTACTATTCTCGGTCCAAACCCCATAGTCCATTCTGCGAACCCATCGAACGTCACACATTAGAGAAGTTACTAAACTCTCATAACATTTCGTCGAAAAAAGAAAAGGTCTTTTACCCGACGACGAAGAAGGCGTATCCGTCGAGATGATAGCTCTGAACGGAGGTATCGTTGTTCTGAAAAATAATCTCCATAAACCCTTTGAAAGTCCCATTGATCAATGAAACGTCGACCTTCGCATGCCTATTCATGAACCTATTGGGAAAGTCGAGCTTATAAAGCCCGACGACGCCAAACTGCTGCGCAAGCTTGAGGGGCGTTGAAGGAGACATGTAAGAAATCCCGTTAAGAGTCGTACGCCATTTTCCATCGATAAGCTCGGGCGGCCTATTGAGGATTACGTATACGTCTGTTACTGTTATTTCGCCGTACTTGAAAGAGCCCTGAGGGTTCGGGCGCGCCGCCCCAGCAGATACATTCCATCTGCGTACCGTAAAATGAGATCATCATTGCATAAAGTTTCAGTCTTTGAGATGTTCGTAAGAAGAAAAAAAAACTGAGCTTTACAACCTTATCGATCTTGCTTGGTTCATGGAAAAGGAGGGGTCGTTTTCGTCGTCGGGAGGGTCGGGAAGCGGGCCCGAGGCGGGCCCCGGGGAATTCGAATAGTGAATTATGGCTACGGCGGGCGGGCCCGAGGAGTTGAAGAACCTAGGGCTAGCGACGATGTAATAATCGCCGGGAATTTGATCCATTGTTACCAAGAACGAGTACGACTGGCCAACGTGGATGTCCATGTTCGAGTAGTTTTGCTGCACAGTGTAAGAGCCTTCCGTTTCTACGAGGACTAAGTTATGGCTTTGAATTCTGAAGTTTAAGCTGGTCGAAATTCCAACGTTGTGGACTCGAAAGCGATAGGTTTGGCCTGAGAAAACAGATTATATGAGCAAAACATTTCGATTGATATATAAAAGGGATGTTCCGAAAATTTTACTGCATTGAATCAATTTTTCGGTTAAAAAAAAAGGAAAGAGAGGACAAGAAGAACATAAACCTGGCTCAACATTGATTATCTGATACTGTATACCATCCTTTACAAGGGCTCTATCAAACTGATAAGAACCTAAGCCATTAATCAAGAAACCGTCGGGAGAACCAAGGCTAGCCCCATTTTCCACGTCTTTCCTCAGCTCCTATAAAACCCGAAAAAAAAAACATATTTTTCCCAGCTACAAAGGGTAAGAAAGAAGACTAGCAGCAGCATTTTTCAAACCAACCTTATGGCTCTTTATGTACCAATCGCTTATCAAGAGAGTAATATCTCCAATTGGAGTTATAAAAGGCAGAGGAATGACATCTCTGTTATTTACGACAATGCCTCCATAGCCGCCCGAAGCTCTCTGGAAAGCGAGGGAAGGGAAGTAAAAGAAGCTTCCGATCTGATCTTTGACCTGAAACTGGTATGTCCAGTTCCAACCAGAAGGGATGGGGCAGTTTGTGCCCAAAACTCCGTCTTGCCAAGAATTCTTTCTGTTCTGAATGCCATTCCTGGGAAAAAGAAAATCCTACAACATCAGTTAGTTAGCATCCTCAACAACGTGTCAGCAGCTAAAAAGATGCACACCATGTTAGAAGGAGTGGTTCGTCGAGGTCGTTCTTGACGTTGATGACGACGTTCCAATTGGTGGTGACGTTGAGGATTGGCCCTGGAAATTGACCGTTTACGCCAATCACCTGACATTTTAGGATCGATGAAACTCTTTGTCTTAGTTCTTGGAAGTAGAAAAAAATCCCAGCAGCCCATAAACCAAATTAGCAAAATATCCAACTAGAAGATGGACGATGAAGACAAACCCTGTCTTACAAGTGCAGCTTCAACACAGAAATACACAATTGCAAACCATAATAGTACAACATATCAAATCGAAGCACACCCAACAATCTTCAGCTGAAGGCGAAGAAGATGCGAAAAAGGAGAGGAATTCAGACCTGTTGCTTGGCCCCAAGAGGCGATGCGGACATGTAAGAGACAGTCCACTCATAGTACACGAAAGGGTCGCCAGCTAAACTATGTCTTAACGAGCGCAAGATCAAGGCGAAGCAGAAAAGGAATCTGTTGACATATGTTCTTGAGAGGAGTATTGGTCGGATTTGAGCTCCTTTTTTTCAACTTTTTCTAGTTCTTTCTCGCCTCTGTCTCAGTGTGTGTGTGTGTGATTTGAGGAGGTTGGTGGGATTTGTCGTCTGAATGAGTGAGTGTGTGTGAGCTGTGAGAAAAAAAAGTGCAGCAGACACACACAGTTGCTGAAAGTTGAAATCTTGCGCTTAATATTGCAAGTTGGATCTCGAGCTTTTTTGGCTACTCTGCTCCTGGGAAATCGAGCCGTTACTGCTTTCCTTTTGCCGTTGGGAAATTGCATGTATAGTCCTAAGGGAAAGATGGCTAGCTAGTCCAAGTCCTTTGCTTTTCCTTTTTCTTCTGTTTTCCCCTTCGTCTTGGATTTTTTTAATTAGATGAGAAAACGTGAGCCCAAGATTATATGCCCCAATCTAAATAATTGCAGTCCGTGATCTAGGCCAAAAATTTAATTAGATGACAGTTTGTTTTCTTTTTCAATATTTGTCATATATTAACTAGCTGGAATTTTATGGTGCTCAAGCATCTGATGATGTGGCAACGTCATGCCATTTCAACCTCGCATGTCTCTAATGTCATGTGGTCTTAATTAACACCTTCTATGTGTCATTAGTTGATATTTCCGCACTGATGTGGCATATTGACGCATTGCATAACATTTTACGTGTTAATGAAATACATCGCGTCAATATGGCACATCAGCGTCGGAAATGTCTATTAATGACACCTAGAAGGTGTTAATTAAGACGACGCAACCTTAGATATCGACGTGAAAGGTTGAAATGGCACGACGTTACCACACCAACAGGTGTCCACACAAAGTACAAGGTGTTCGCATAAGATGAGAACCATAAAACTCCTCTATTATCTAGTAGTAGTATTATGTTTTTCATAGTTATAGTTTTATATTTATCATATATTTTATACGCTATTATGCTGAAATGTTCAACATGATGATTATTTATTCCTTAAATATTTATTTAGCCGCTCATATTTGTATATACGAGTATAACATGGCATACAACTATTTGTAAGTAAAATATTTTTATTTATACAGGTTAATAGAGGTGATTTCCTTTTATCATTTTGCTTATGTTTGTTTTGTGTATGGGATTGAAATATCAGCCAAATGTCGTCCAAATTATTTTACGTTACGCTGTTTTATTAATAAGACTGAGCCCATCAACTTCCGTTGATACTTTATATACTTATCAACAATAATATGTATACATCACTATTATAATAAACACACACAGTTGCCAGGAACGTCCAATTCCAACACTCAAAAAATAAAATAATGAAATGCCGTGCAAGATACACGTCCAAGACCAATTCTCAGTGATTATAATTTAATAGAGACGTCTTTAATAATACATTGAACATTTCAATCAGTTTATATATTAGTGTATGTGTATAGTATATATATTTAGCTCCAAAGTTGGTCGTTCTTGCATCACTTTGTACATTGTACTGACTGTTATCTCGTTCTTCCATAGATCAAAATCCAAACTAGGATCTCTCAAATTTTCTCCAGGTACATACTTTTTAAATCTACTTTTATTAGCACACATATAAAAGAATCATTTAGCCGTTGCATAGTAATTTTTTGCGTTTTAAATATTATAACGCTTTCGATTGTTAACATTATATACTAGACATAACTCGCCCGTTTGGTTCGAGGGATGTGTTTGAATGTATTAATTTTACTTGGGTTTATATAACAGAGGATATGAGTTTTTGGGGTATTTGGTTGATGGAATCAAGTAATTATGTCTGTGTGGTTTATGGATTTAGATGGTATTAGGTTTAAATAAATACAATCACAAATCTATCCTTCCTTTAATTAACAAATTCGGTAGAGCGTGAGTGGGAGAGAGAGGAAGAGAGACATAGGGAGGGGGAGAGAGAGAAAAGAAAGGGAGGAGAGACGTTATTAAAAGAAAAAATTAAAATAATAATGATTAGCAATAAGGTGTGATTAAATAAAGTGAGGGGTAGATACTCCTTTAATTAATACTCTACATGGGGTATTAAGGTATATTAATTAAAACTCATCTTTAAATAAATCCTCAAACCAATCATTGCATCACGTAATCATATACCCCTAATCCCCCTAATACCCTAAACCAAACATGCATTGCCCACAGTGAATCATTATAACCGTTCTAATTAGGGGTGGGCATTCGGTACGTACCGAACCCAACCGAACCGATATTTCGGTTAACCGAACAAAAATATTTTATTTTTCTAAAACCGAATACCGAACCGAGTTAGTCAGTTCGATATTCGGTTATTTCGGTTTTACCGAACGACCGAAATTCCCGTAAAAAATATATCTTTAATATATTTTTTAAATATTTTATTATCAATATATTTAATCATTAAAAAATTTATATATTGCTGCCATATTCTTTTCGATATTATTATTATTATTAATATATTTAATTATTAAGAAATTATAATTAGTATATTTCGGTATACCGAAATAAAAAATCGAACCGAACCGAATTACCGAAATTTCAGAATTTCATAACCGAATGCCGAACCGAATTGTTTGTTCGATATTCGGTACGTACCGAAATTTCGGTAATTCGGTCGGTTTATCGAACTGTGGCCACCCTAGTTCTAATACCATCAAACCTTATTTGATCTTTACAACTAGCTAATATATATATATATAAATCTATATATAATATAGATCTTGTGTGTGTATATTTCCCAAAATAATCATACTCCATAGCTTTCCAAGTCTCTCCCGGCTGTCCCACTCAATCTAATTAACCCTTTTTATAGCACCTTAAATCAAGGCTTATCTCCTTATTCTGACCCACCAAATCAAGAAAATATGTCAGAAATATAATACATTTTCTTTAAAATTTTAAATTACTTTACTTTGAAACAACTGTACCTTACTCATCATTACTTTAAAAACGCGTTTATTTATTTTAGATTTTCAGACACAAACAAGCACTGTTTCCACACATCATTCCTTAACTACGCACCTTCATCGTATATATAATAAGTCCTTTGTCTCTTCCATTATCGATCTCATCATCTATACCAGCTTTTATACAATGGAAGATTCTCGCCGTGTTCATCCCATTCAGAAACAGTCGCCGGCGGTAGAATCCGCCGACCAAACGCCGGCGGCGAAACCCCCGCCGTCAGAGACATTCGTCGTGCAGTTCCCAAAGGAGCAAATCCTCCGCTACCCACCGCCGGAAAACGCCAAGAAGTACAAGCATCTCAGCCGCCGGAAAACCCATACTCGCCGCCGGTGCTGCCTCGCCTGCCTCTGCCTCATCCTCGCCGTGATCGCGGCGGCGGCCGTTTCCGCCGGCGTGATGTACCTCGTCTTCAGATTCAAATCCCCAAAGTATCAGGTGCAGAAGCTCTCCATCGACGGCCTGAATCTTACGTCGGCGGCGCCGATCTCGCCGACTTTTGACGTCACAGTTAGGGCGGAGAATCCCAACAAGAAGGTGGGGATATACTATGTGAACGGCGGGGACGTCAGCCTTCTGTACGGCGGCGTTAAGCTGGCCGACGGCGTTACGCCGGTGTTCTATCAGGGAAGGAAGAACGTGACGGTGTTCGAGCGGAGACTGGTCGGCTCCGACGTGGTTCTCGGCGGAGACGTGAGGGCGTCGTTGACTGACGCCGTTAGTCGTAGGAGCGTGCCGTTTGTTGTTAGAGTGAAGGCGCCCGTTAAGATTGAGATCGGTTCCGTCAAGACTTGGGAGATTACCGTTAAGTTGAGATGTTACGTTTTGGTGGATTCTTTAGGAAATAAAGCGAGCATCGTATCGAATCATTGTGATTATAGTGTGAGATTGTGGTGATATTATATGTTTATTTTCTCATTGTGGGGTGATAGAACAGAATTATTCAATTTTGATTTTATGTATTTTCGTGATTTGCAGAAACATACTCATGGTGATAATGTCGACGAGTGGTGATGATGATAGTGATGGAAATCTTAAAATCAATTGATAAGAAAAAAGTTGGTTTTCCCACAAGCGGAGATTAACTTTCTCACTACGTAATTAAGTTGGACATTTTCATATGTTACTTGGCATATTTAGAATTAGAAGAGTTCCATAACAATCAACAAGAGTTTGTTGACACATTCTTGATATTGTATGTATATATATATATGTATATTATATATTATCTCATGACAGGTTTGATTGAGCCTTTGGCAAGAGTCCGTCGCTCTTGTTTTTGTCTTTGGTCATTTTGTCCTAACCAATATATACTTATATACTGCATTGATGAGAATATTTTCACTTCTGCCGACTGGTGGTAATTGATATCTTTTTTATGATTCAATCAATGCCATGGCACTATTGGAGTTTAGTAGATTATTTTTCTAAGGACAAATTCAATTAGTTTCTCCTATTTTATTTGCTTTATCTTTTGACAAAAAGGGTAAAAGGACAAAATGGATAAAAAGATATATTTAAAAAGGACAAACTACTTTTTCTCATGGGCCAATAGATAAATGTTTATCAACTATTGGGCTTTCGTCAATCCATTTCAAAGGTTACAAAGAGAATTGCATCCTTCCTAAATCCAACGTAGTTCAGTTCCTTTGTACGATGTTACATGCAAATAAAACTAGTTCATAATGTGAATGGAGTATTTTTCTTTCTTATTATATAGACATGTTCTATTATTCATAATTAGTTAAACATGTGCTGGACACCCAACATATTTATTTCAAACACGTAATTAATATTCCTCGCTGGTCACTTATCAACCACTATTTTACATCCACGATCACATGCAGGATTTCCCGAAAATTCAGAAACCGATACATACCTAAATATATATAACATTTTATTACAAAAAGCATGTTTGATTGTTTGAAAGATCTCATGTGAATACTCTGTTAAATATTTAGAACACAAAGGGGAAAAAAGAAAAAGCAGCATTAATTAAAACATAGTTAGGTAGTTGGTGCCTTAGCTGTCCCGATGTCCAAAAATTAAATTTCGATCTACAAAAGTTGAAAGAAATGGTTGGCACCACTTCATTCCCAAAGTATATTAATTCTCCGATTCATTCATATATTTTAACATATATATATATATATGTATAAGTACATCGCGTCAATTTTAATACCAGCATTCTCTCCATCTCCACACTCAAAAGAAAAAAAGAACTCGAAACAAAAGAAAAGAAAGCACATCCATTGAAAACAATGTACCACCCCACCGCCGCCGCAATCACCCTCGTCGCCGCCGCGTTATTGGCCGCACTCCCATGCCTCTCCGGCCAGCTCGCACCCTACTCCGCCGGCCCCACAATGTCGCCGGCCGCCACAGTCGGAGCTCCGACGCCAGGCCTGGACTGCTTCACGTACCTCTTACAACTGTCGGACTGCCTCACCTTCGTCGAAGCGGGCAGCAACCTGACCCGACCCGACCCGAGATGCTGCCCCGAGCTCGCAAACTTGGTCGACACTCAGCCCATTTGCCTCTGCGAGCTGCTCGGAAATCCCGGGCAGGTTGGGCTGACCGTCGACGTCAGTAGGGCTCTTAAGCTGCCCGCCGTCTGCAAAGTTACTACGCCGCCGGTCAGCTTATGCGCAGGTAATATATATATATATATATATATATTATATATATATAGATAGATAGATTTCTTTGTCCGTTTATTACTCGATGAAGAGTACGCTGATGTCTTTCTTTTTTGATTTTTCTTCTAGTTTTTATTTTCTTGGCAATTTTGTTGCATCCATGAATGTATCCCACAACATTAAATTGAGAACCGTTGCGTCCCAACTGTCCAGGCCGAGCTATATTTAATGCCTTTTTCTTCAATTTTTAAAAATAAAACTCGTTGATGCCACGTCCGTAGTACTATAAAAGATTGGTTTTTTTTCTTACATTTTATCTCAACCGAAATTCTTATATTGTAATTTGTAATATACGGCGCAGCTATAGGTGTCCGCGTGGCAGCTCTATCACCAAGTGAAGCTCAAGCCCCTTCACCGCCAGGTTTAAATCAAGAAATCAATCGAATGTGGAATATATATATATAGTCTAAATATTTGCAATTTCTATATTATTACAGAGGGAGTGACATCATCATTCCAAAGTCCAAGCTCAAGCCCATCTCCAGGAAACGAAGCATTCGATGGCGGATCAGTTGGAGGAGTTCAAGGAAATTCAGCAGCCACTTTACACAGCGGATTAGTAATACCACTCTTTTCATTGATGATCATTCTAATTTTCTTCTACTGATTAAAAACTTTAGATATTAGATATCCTATTTGAGCTCTCTCTATGTATTCCTCCCGCCTGTGTGTTGTGATGATTTATCATTTATCATTTATTTGCTGTATTTAACGCAAAACGACCTCTTATCTTTTATCCAGTTCGAATAATAACAACAATAATAATGATGTAAGTTTTGAGTATATGTCTCTAAACACAAATCACGGTCAGAATCAGACATTCATCCTAAGCGTTTGCCTCAATCCATAGAGCACAGAAGTTCCTTGAACCTTTCACAAGCGAACTCAGGCAAGCATATGCAAAGAACCATGGCGGCTCCACTCGTCGAATCGCCGGCGGCCCCTCCTTCGGGCAGGAAAAGGCAGACCTGCGGCGTCGGAGTTAGGTCGATGGGCCCGGCGTAGACCGGCGGCCCGAACCCGAAATCGGCCGATTCGTAAATGGAAAACCTAGTCCACTGAGTTATGGTCAGCTTCCCCCCAAACTCCAATCTCCTCGGCCTGTGCAGCTCGATGTAGTCCACCGTCGATCTGAGGTACTCCTCCGTGATTCCCAGGCGAGCTTCGTTCACCAGCCGGGCTATCTCCGGCAACTCCCCGTCGACCAGATTCTCCGCTTTGGTCGTCGCGCAGGCGACGCCGAGGGCGTTCCCGTAGAACCCCTCTTTCAGCGGCGGGTTGCTGAGCTTCGCGCGCGCGTTGACGGAGAAGGTGAGGCGAAGCTCGCAGTCGAGGGGCTTAACGTCCAAAGCCTTGACCCACGATTTCCAGACGTGGGCCGAGATCGAATCGAAGGTCGTGTAAGAAGAAGAAGACGGCGACGACGACCGCCGAGCCGAGCTCTTGAGCCGAGCTTGGAAGTCGCGGCTTATGCGGTAGCATTTCTGAACGGGCTTGCTCAGGCTAGCCGTGAGGCTCGAGCCCTCGTCGTCGACGCTTCTGAACTCGTTGTGCTCGAATTCGACCCTCAACGGCCGACGGGGTTTGAATGCCTCTCTGTCCCAGCAAGGAGCGACGGTCAAAACCAGCGCGCCGGCCCTCGCCGTCTCGGCCCACGCGCCGAGGAACTGCATGGCGCCGAGCCCGTCGCAGAGGCAGTGGCACATCCTCAGACCGAGGCTGAAACCGCCGCACCTGAATGTCGTCACCTGGGCAATCAGCAGCGGCATGTCGACGACTTTGTACTGCCCCTCGCCGGGAAAAGTGTAGATGAGGTTGATCCAAGCTGGGTTGGGCACGTTGAGCTCTCCGAGGTCAGAAATGGCGGCGTCGGAGCGCGCCTCCACGAAAAGTGCGCCTCGATCTTGGGTAAAGAAGACTTCGAGCTTTCCATTTGCAGTTTCTCTCAGTCGGCCAGTGAAGGGATAGTACGGAACTAGCAGAGTCCTGAGAGAGTCTTTAAGCACCTGGGAAATGGATTTATTACGGCCGTGATTTTCGCCTGGAGATCTGTAGAAGTATATTGTCGGAGTGAAGACGCGGACGCCGACCATGTCGTCGAGGTTGGAGAGGTAAAGGCCGTGTGGATACTTTTCTGGGATGGAAGAATGGGGAAAGATGGGATCTATTCGGTCTATTGTTATGGGAATATTGAGGGGAGGAAAACGAAGCTCTTGAACCCATTCGGAAGCCATTGGTTAGTGTTTTTTGGAAGAGAAACTATCTTAAGATTATTATATGCATGGGGATAAGAAAGGCTGATCAGAGGATATAAAGCAGCCGTTTTGTTTGGATTTTATGAATAAAAGGGGAACGTTGTTATCCTTGTTGCTTGTGTTTTGTAGGTGAGTTACAGGTTTGTGTTTCTTATAATCAAAGACGAATCAGGGCAAATCACTTGGCAGACATGACTCTTTCTTTACAAGTTGCTTTGGCCATCATAAAACAACTCCTCATGAGTTTCTTGGGTAGGGGATAGGATAATCTTATTAAGGTATGATCATTTCATTAGGCCGTTGCATGTTTCTAATGACATCTCTTTCTTATCTTGTTTTAGTCCCATGTTAATTGAACTTGGGCGTCAATACATTGAACCAGAAAGGAAAAAGAAAGCAAAAAGATCAATCTTTCAAAACTGCTACTATAAACAAACATCCCATCTATTTTAATATACACAAAAACTACTAATTAAAAGAACAAAAAAATAGTCACCACAATAAAACCAACGGTCACCCCAACCTTTTTTTTTTTTTTTCAATTTTTTTCTTTTTTTTTTCTCAATTTTTTCCCAAATAAAACTGTTTATAAAATCGGCAAAATCTCAGTCAGCGAAGGGGTGGCTCAACTCAACAATTAGCAGCAACATTCTTAGCTTTCCTTGGGAAGTCGTCTATAGTCCGATATTCTTCTTTGAGAAGCCTATCAAGTTCGGGATGTTTCTTCAGCGACTCATCGCATTTCCTATAATGGTGAAGTGCCCTGCAATTCAATCATTCACATCACTAAGCACACTCCAGACAATGTTCTAAATCAGAAACAAATGCAAAGACGATGAGTATTACCAGTACTTTTCCAGGCCGTAAAGGTTCCCTCTTTTATAGAAGTCGAGCGTCAGCTGTTCAAAGTCGTCGTAGAGGTTTTCTTTAAAGTCTATCTCCAGGCCATAACTGAAAAAAAATAGATATTAAGAGAGGACTAATTACTCATCTAAAAAGATTATGATAAGTGGCTGCTGACAGAATTAAATTAACAGATACCAAGAAAGCATACCTATAAAACCTGAATAAACACTCCATCCCATAATTGTAACCAGCGTCAGCATCTTCACGAGCAAACTTGAGGAATTCCTCGTACATGGAAGGGATGTGCCTATTCCTTAAGAAATGTGACCAAAACCAGTAGAGCTTATTCATCTCCTGCACACGCACACGCACACACATGAGTACATAGAAAAAGAGATTCGTACCCATGAAAGCAACCCAATCTAAGAGTGAATGCATCAACATAGTGAAATTCATCAACATTAATGTGAAAGAGAATAATTGCTGTTTAATAATTGTAATTCTAATAATTGCTGTTTAATAATTGCTGTTTAATAATGTGAAATTCATCAACATCGACCCAATCTAAGGCCATGCATACTCATGACATCGGTAATTCTAATAATTGCTGTTTAATAATAATTCTAGTCAGTCAACCTAGAAATGGGGAAGATGGACGACATGCACTAAAGAAACACTAGCCAAGTAATTCAAAAGGTACCTTACTGTGGCCAATCCCCATTTCCTTTCGTTCACTAAGGCAGCGCTTCCGATACTTCTTGTATCTGATACATCAGCATTTATTAGCTAATCGCAAAAGTTGACGAAAACTAAGATAATTTACAGCTTGAAGTTCCATCAAGGTCTTACTCCTGCTGCTTGAAACCATTTTCTTCCAAAAGTTTATGACTTGGATGTTGAAATGGTGGGAATGGTTTAGGCAATGAACCAACAGGTGGACTAATTCCCTCAAGATTGTTATGAGGTGAAGCACTCAATTTCGAAGGACAAACACTGTAAAACAATAATCATGTTTTAAAGCAGCAGAATTTTGCACACTATATACATAGGCTAATTTAATCATGTGAGAAGCCACATTGAGACCATTACAAGTGAATGATGCTTACCCCTGACTGTCAGGAGTTGTACCAAAGAAAAAACCAATAGAATCACCAAGTGGACTTTCGGACGTTACGCCAAGAGAGTTGTGGCAACTACCACGAGCTTTGAAGTTCCTGGGGAAAAGCCTTTGCTTACCAATGGAGTGTTGTTTGGAGCTACCTTCTATCTGCTTCCTGTGGCATTCTGCAGGAACTTGACAGTTGTTTCCGGTGTTTGAGTTATCAAGAGATGACTCCACTACAGATACATCACTAGAACATTTGGAGGTCTCATCTTTGCTCTCGATGCTAATGTCGCCGTGGTTACATTGAGATTGTTTTGACTCCAGTTCCTACAATTTGAGTCATAGAATACAAATAATTTCGGATTTAATAAAAAGTACAATAGAATTTAATCTGACAACCTGCTCATAAAAGTATAGGCCATCATTAATTGCAGAAGCAAGCTCACTGGATATGGTTTTAGATTCTTCACCAGGTCCTCCACTAGGACTGTTATTCTGTATCCACATAATCTAGTTAGTCACGCAAAGCTACCGAAATAGTTGATTTGAGTATCACTATACCATGAGAAGGATGAAACCCTAATTACCTCTGCATAAATGTTTTTATTGAGAAAGAGCAGTGATTTGAATGGTATAAAATATGTCTGAAGATCTCAAAAGCCAAGAACTTATTATTTATCATGTTATCCGTCCCTTTATTTGAAACTGAGGTTACAGTGAGGAATGTGATTTGATAAACTAATTCGACAATGTAACACCTTTATATGCTATCATTTGGAGCTTCTACCACAGATGCAGAATAATGAACAAAATCCTCACAATATGTCTCAGAGAAAGTAACTAAAAGCCCACGAACTCACCTGAGTAACAATAATAAGTCCCTCGACATCATGACCATTATCAATGACTTCATCCTCTTCATCATAACCCTCACCCAACGTCAGGGGCTCATCATAGCATTCAGTTGTTGAAGGAAGTTTGTTGGCCTCACCTTGGTCAGTCCTTTCATTCTGATTAATATTATCATTCCTGATAGCATCCACATCCAGAGACGAAGATTGATGGGTAGAAGACGCCGGGATCCACTTTGTCCAATCATTACGTCTCCGTATCTTTTCACCCTACATTGATTGTCATTAGAAGTGATAAAAAAGATGGTTGATTAGCAACAACAAATAGCTAGGATAAAATACAAATATAAGTCAATGCATGGTATACAGATGAAGCAACTGGCCAATTTCTAACTATTCAACCTGCACTTCAATAGTCTCTGAAGTCTGAAGTGCATCCAGAATAAATGGTATATCAACGTACAATTTTTTTACCTGAAAAGCAAGATTTGAGATGTAACAGCATAAGCATATATAATAAGTTGCTGAAAAGAATATAGTGATTGATTGAATAAATCAAGCATAACGACAGAAAAAACAAATGACAACGTTGAATTGTGCTGTTGCACTAGTCACACAATGCAAATAGACAAGTCAAAATTAGCTTGTGATTTCCCTACATATTGCCATCAGTGAATGCCAATGTTACTAATCATAGATCCCGGGACAAAAGAATTAAAATGACATGAACTCAAGAACAGGCGAAGAATTACCATGTTAAAGTTTGCAATGTCTGATATTGGAATCCAACCTTGATCATCCATCAATGAAATCATATGGTGTTCAGATCGCAGATTTATATCGCTGCGATTTGCGAAAAAGTAAAATCAACATTTTATATCATAATCTGCAATGGATAATATAGTTTCTGTAGCTTTGAATATAATGGCATGTGATGTTATAAAGGGATCATATAATCACCAAAAGGTAATCAATGATATAGGTAGACATTTAGACAAACCTAACGCTCATAGCTGCAAGGGATTTTAATAACACTACTATAAAGAGCCAACATGAAATGAAATTAGTTCAAAGGAAATTTTCATATATCTATAGGATGCTGAAGTCAGAGACAAGTTACTGCATCTGTAGGCCAAAAATCAACTTTTTTTTTTGTTTGTTGTGTTTGAAAAAGCAGAAGTTAACAAACATCGATTGTTGAACTGCGAAGAGGGTTTGGGAAGTTCACCAAAATGGATGTGATTGATTTCAGACGCTTAACCTGAAATAATATTCAATTTGCCGAACAACATTAGCCCTCAAAGCTAGTACCGGTGAAGGCAGCACAGGAACTCCAGGGTTTACATAATATGGCACTAAAACAGGAGGGTAAGGTACCCTCATGGATCCAGCAGGAGGAGGAGCGGGATAGTAATATATAGCTCCTGGAGGACCTACAATTTAAAATGGACATAATCGCTTAATAAATATGATATTGGAGTAACACAACTCAACGATCAGATATCATTTTATCAGTGTAGGAAGAACACATCATAGGTACCTTGGAAATTTGATCCATCAAGGTAGCCAACAGGACCGAAAAATGGAGGCCTTACTAGAGGTCTAGTGGCCATAGGTTGTTGCAGATGAATGGTATTGCTAGAAGCACCTGGTCGCTGATTATTCACGGAAGAATTTGTGAGGCCACCGTGCTCCTTCTCATTAGAACATTTACCATTGGAATCATGAGCACCAGAGGATGTTTGCAGAGGAGGCATGAAGCTTCCATTTGCAGCCCCTTTACTATCAGAATTTACCAGATGCGCATCAACTTTCGACATAGGCCCAGGAAAAGAAAGAGGGTAAGTATATCCAGGGACAGGAATTGGGGCCACGGGATACATAGTATGAAAAACCGGTGAAACTGCTGGTGGATAGTAGGGCAAGAGTACAGGATTCGGTGGTACGTCATTTGGGGAATGCTTGGGCCCACCCTTATTTTGATGTCCATGGTGTGGCTTACGGGGAGATCTTATATTACCACGTCCATGGAACTTCTGCTCAACTGTAGCCTGCAAAACAGAATGACTTTCAGTTAAGCCTACTTCAGACAATGAATATATTTATTTAGTACCTACTTAATTATAGCAGTCTTAACTAGAAAACCAAGTCAACAAGGTTGAAATTGAAGTTTAAAACTAAGGTGTCTATCAAATCTGGAGCACTTTATCTCAAAAGCAAACAAATTTTATAACTGCTTAAAATATAGAAGGTAGCGTTTAGAAAGTAAGAATGGTCAAGGAATTTAGAAAGTAATCATCAAGCTGAAGAATCTCGAACGTCCATAAAGCACTCAAGACAGAAACAGGTCATAACAAAGTCGCAATTCAAGTATATAATTGTTTAAGAACAAATAAGCATGGAATGTGATTAGCAATTTATCAACCTAAAATGTTGATGTTGCTGATAACCAGTGGCTCAGAGTCAGGTCTATTTGACTACTGCCATGTAAGTTCATAAATATTCCCATTTATGGACACCTAAATAATTCTATTCCTTGCCTTCAAAAGACAACTTGGAGGTCCATGAAGACAAATTGTTTTTCTCCACGCTGATTACTTGAAGATCCCACCAAAACAACTGTAAACTCTTCGTAAAAAATCAGCGCACACATCTAACCCCCATTAAGGAATGAGATTCAGGTGATAGCATGTTACAGGAAACGACAATGTCTGAAAATTTGATGCCTCAAGACAAATAATACATTACTAAGCTATGTGTTCTATAGCAAATAAAAGCATCATGCTACTGGAATTTCTGATTCTGCGGACCAGATGTTCCTATACAAGTTCTAGCGCCACATTGGTTGGAACTAACAAACCCCCATGCTCTTCGCTACCTTTCAAGCTAATACGAAGTTCAAGAATAAAGAGACAACTTCAACGCCCAGATGCTCAAAAACCACCCACATTTCTCGAAAAGCAAGAAATCAAACAAATTTCATAAAAAGAAACTAACAGAAGAGTAAAACTATAATCAGAGAAATAAAAACCAAACAAAGGACAACTATAACAAAAACAATAACGAAACACTGAATAAAAAATAAAATTAAATTTAGCAACGGACAGATGGCTTAGCCGTCGGAGAAATAGGAGAAGAAGATGCATTGCTGTTCTTCGTCCTCTGCTGCTGATTTGCGTCTGAAAGCGCCGGCCACGACTCGGAATCCGGTACCGCCATCGTCACCTGCGGCGGCGGCACGGCTGAGGTTTTCCACGGCGACTTTGGGGGAATCACATCGTTCTGATCACCGCTCTCTTGCGTTCCCATAATCGGGCTCGGATCAGAGCTGATTACAAGGATATTGAATGAATTTGACTGTCTCGCGCGAGAGTGAAGGTGCTGCGTCGTTAGGGTTTGTTATGTGGTTAATTTAACAGAAGGGAGCGATCCCTATTTTTATTAAACAAAAAGGGAATGGACCGGAAGTTACCGAAATACCCCAACTTAAATAGCATTTATTCGAATAAATAAAAAATTCGAATTAATTCGAATAAATATTTTATAATTCGAATTTATTCGAATTAATCAATTCGAGTAAAAAAAAACTCGAATTAAAAAATATTTATTCGAATTTTTAATTCGAATTTTTTTTACTCGAATAAGTGCTATTTTTTTATTCGAATGTTATACGAATCACTCGAATAGTTCGAATAAAATACTCGAATAAATCGGTTTCTGTTCGAAAACGCCGATTTCATGCTCAAAAACACCCAAATTCACCCAGATTTGGGGTTAATACATGTAAGAATCACGAACCCGTCGATTAACATCTCATTTCGACATGAATTTTCAGTCGAACGGATCAAAATGATAATCAAACACTTCGATTTTTTTTTTAACACCCAATCCCTTTTTTTTAATTAGAAAACCTAGAATCCCTTTTTTCTAATTTCACACAAAACTAATCCCATTTAACAAAAACTTCCTTCGTTGTGTTTGTTCTTGAGAGAGTTACGTAGTTATTTTGAGGGACGAGGTACAAAACTAGATTTTTTATATGATTATACAAAACTAATCAACTTTTTAAATTCTAACTATCATTATTTTCATTTTTAACACAAAAATATGTAAAACTACAAAATTTCAGTAATATTATCTTAAACTAACATAAAATACTACAAAATGGGATAATATTATCTTAAACTAACATAAAACTTGTTAATAATTATATTTTACCAAACTCATTTTTAATATTTTATCCAAATATATTAATTAAAGAGATAAATAAAATGAAAATTAACTAAATGTAATCTAACTTACACTCCCACGTGATTAAAATAAAATAATAATAATTATTATTATTATAAACATGCTTTTACTATTGTTTTATTAGTTAAAATTCATCGAAAACAAAAAATCGAACAATCTCACAATTACTTCGAGTGTTCTTGTTCCTTGTAAGCCATACCGTCCCCTCAAGTTAATCATGCCAGTCAAGTATATTATTATTATTATTATTTAACATCTCTATTTTTTTAGGTTTGCAAGTATTTGGAAGTTCATCCATGTTAATGTTATCAGTCTGTATCTCTGCTTAATTATCTAGGGTGTGACGATGTTTATTGTTCTGCTCATTTAGATATTGTTGAATTAATATTCCTTCTGCTAATATATATTTGGTTGATTATTTCCTCATCAACCTTTATTCCCAGATTGAGTATATTTTTTTTTTCAAAAATATTTAAATTTTTTACATGAAGAAAATTTTGAGAGCAGCTGGAACTTGGAAGCAAATACTAACAAGAAGACACCAATCAATCAACAATTGTCCAAGTTTTTTCAATTCAACAAATCCAAACATGCAATTATATAATCGGAAAGTTGCAGGCCACTGATTATTACAATAGCTTGCAAGCCATATTTCTTCATTTTGCATCTCATTTTGGCATCATATAGTGTTTGGGCTATGATAATTCAGAGTTTGAAAACTCAATGTTTGCTCTTACTAAGTAATTAAATCATCCGCAGCATATTTTGGCGCGCACAAGCTCGAGTATATACAACCCGGAAGCGCTTAATTGAGTAATTACTATTCCGAGCATTAGATGTACGATGAGCAGTAGAAATTGTGCATTTGCGTATATTTCTCGACGCGTCTTCGATGTGTCTTATTCGACTGCATCGAATCTAACCGTTTTGAAAACACGCATTCACGACAATACCCAATTGATTTTGAATCCCGATTCGCAAGATTACAAAAACGACGAGCATAGAAAAAACGTTCAAACGAGATTGTTAAAAATTGCCCAACTTTATAGGTATAAAATTCGCATCGAAATATTGTTACAGGTATATCAAAATAAAAACCCTATATTTCTACAAGCCAAACATATTTAATTGTAATAACATTTAGCCAGATCTTGCTCACTTTTTGTAGGGTCATGATATTCAGCAACATCAACCATCAATATGATTACATCATCATATCATCTCACAAGATTATCCATATCTTCTACAACACTGCAC
Organism: Craterostigma plantagineum; assembly: GCA_027422505.1. NCBI lineage: Eukaryota > Viridiplantae > Streptophyta > Magnoliopsida > Lamiales > Linderniaceae > Craterostigma > Craterostigma plantagineum. The sequence continues at coordinate 242,512 of JAPQWV010000029.1, forward strand.
CTTCAATACTACATAAACTATTCCAAACATTACATCTTTTACAAAGATTGCACCTTTTCTTCAATATTACACAACCCCTTGACCAACAACTCCCCTACACTCAACGTTTCATGGTACCTATAAATAGAGAAGATGAGCAATAGTTTCCCTCACTCCAGGACACAAAAACAAAATCACTTATTGCTTAGCTTATCTTCTACAAAAAAAAAAACAATAACTTCTATGTTCAAAGCCGTACACGCAAATGGCCTTAAAGTACAACAAAACTAAGAAGTATCATGCAACAAGCACCATATGAACAAACTATCAAGTGTCTGAGAAGCAATCTCTAATAAGCTACTGCCTCTAGCAATATAAATACTACATTACATACTTCTGCAATAGAAACTCAAAAATACTATCAATAATATAAACAGCAATGCGTTTCCTCACTATTACAAAGCTTCTCACGTTGTCCATGGTGCTTCTACTGGTTCTAATATACGCAGCAGACGGGAAAGATCCCGAGCAGTGTAGGACCGTTTGTCGCGAGAAGGAGACGTCGTGCTTCACAAGGTGTGGACTCGATGAAAAGGAAGAATCGTGCTATAAAAAATGCGCGACAACCTATCTTCGATGCAAGGACAATTGCTTGCATGGAAATTACGTAATGTATTGATCTATATACTACATACAATTGTGTCGTGTGTGTGTGCTTGTAAATATATCAACTATTGATGTAATGTGATGTGTCCATTTACAAATTTCATACCAAGTTCCGAATTTCGATTAATAAAATTAAAATATATATCTTACTACACGGAGCGGATTTCTCCAATTATGTTTGACACAGTCTACGTACTTGGGTTTCAATTGTGCAATGACTGATTTGATTCTTTCTTGGAACTAATCACATTCCTAGGCTGTAAAAGAAACGAGTTAGCACTAAGTGCTCTAAAATCGATCTTGATGGCGATTGTTCCTCGTTGTCTTGTAATACCGTTATTATCTTGTTGCTAATGTGTAAAGGGTTTTCGATCGCAGCTTTTTATCGCATATATATATTACAATCTTTGTAAGATTTTTCGTTCCCAATCAATGCAATACCTAGGGTTTCATCGTACCATGTAAAAAGTACTCTATAACGTCGTCCCTCTATTCCGCTAGCTATTCGACTGGACATTCCAAATCAACATTATTTTTCCCTAAAATCAAAATTATATATTTCTTTTTTCTGTTTAAACGCTCCGTGTAATAATATACATGTTTACGTGTGTTTACGAGAGGCGTAACGATGTTTCCTAAGTTGGAATACCTAGCGGAACACCGTTTGGAATAGAGGATCTCATAACATTACATTATCCCTGGGAAATTTGATCTTCTCCAAAGAAGCCAAAACCTCGGCCATGCTCGGCCTGCACTTGGGATCCGTCTGAAGGCAATCCAAGGCGATCGAAGAGGCCGACTGCGCTCCTTTTTTTGAATACTGACCGCCCAGCCTCGAATCCATAATCCGCAGAACCTTTCTTCCGTCGAACAAAAAAGGCATCGCCCAGTCGACCAGAGTCTCTTCGGCCCCGCCGGCGCTTTCGTCACCCATCGCCCTTTTTCCCGATAGGAGCTCTAACAAAACTACGCCGAAGCTGTACACGTCGCTCTTCGGCGTCAGGTGCCCTGTATTTTTTATTTATTTTGCATGATTTCGACGCCCCTTAGGTTATGATGGTCCGAAAAACGACTCGACTAATTTAAACGTGCGTATAAAAATGCAATTAATTACCCGTCGCTACGTATTCTGGGGCAGCGTAGCCCCTCGTGCCCAAGACGCGAGTGGAGACGTGGGTTCTGTCTCCCCTCGGGCCCTCCCTTGCGAGGCCAAAGTCCGAGAGCCTTGCATTGAATTCCTACAAAAAGTACGGTGGTAAGAAGCGATCCGTAAGGCTCTGTTTGGATTTAGGAAAGTAATATAGAATTGAAGGTTAAATGGTTTTTAGTTAGTGTTCATTCGTTTTCCTGGAAAAAAACTACTTTTCCTTAATTTTAAGTATAAATTTAGGCTGGTTTTTTCTATGTAAAATTCGTGCGTGAAAAGTACGACATGAAACAAAATTAGCGCATCGAACAATGGTACTTTGCGCTTTGGATCACTACTCATATATTTCATTTCTCTTTTCCTAACTGACATCCCCGTACCAAATGCAGTCTTAAGCTAGATTTTCTTTTCTTTTTTTTCGTTCCTTGTCTATTTTCTTCAATCAATTAACATAAAAACAAGTTCATTTCATTTTCCTTTCCCTACTTATTCTCCTCAAACCAAACTGGGCGTAAATTAAAAATTACTACATCCCGTAACGTAATAAAACTCGAAGCAAACTACGAAAAACACGCCTCATACCGCGTCTAGGAGCACGTTGGCCGCTTTTAGGTCGCGATATATGACGTTTGCATCCAAACCGTGCAAGAACGTTAATCCCCTCGCAACGTCCACAGCAATGCGCATCCTCACGGCCCAAGGCATAAGTTGCGAGCCTTCTGCGCCCAAAAAAAAAAAAAAAACCAAAGGCGTCGATTAAAACGCCGATTTCATAGTTTAAACAAAGAGTTCGGCTTTACAAAAGCCGAGCTTAACTCACTTCTGAACAGATGATTCTCCAAGCTTCCCTTGGGCATGAACTCGTAAACCAGAAGTTTATTATCCGATTCCGAGCAGTACCCTATCAGCTTCACGAGGTTCTCGTGCCTTAGCGTGCCCAAGAAATTAACCTCGGCCTAAATAAAAAGATCATTACGACGGCCCCCAAACAAAGAAAATAAATTCGATAAATCGATCGGTATTTATACTATCGTCGTATACGTACAAGCCATTCGCGGTGGCCTTGGAAGCTCAGCTCCTTCAGTTTCTTAACGGCTATTACGATGCCAGTGCCCGGCCTGCATGGGGCGAGCGTGTGCTCGTCGATCCATCCTTTGAAGACGCAGCCGAAACCTCCCTCGCCGAGGAGGCTGTCCGAGCGAAAATTCCTCGTGGCGTTTTTTAGGTCGTTGAAAGCGAACGATTTGAGGTTTTTCGACGGCGATGGCTCGTCGTGTTCTTTATTTTCTCGCTTCGTAGAGAGATGATCGGCTTTGGGCTCGGGCTTTTCCGCCGAACCCTTGCTACTATTCTCTGAAAGATAGGAATCTAGCGACTGATCAATTAGTGGCTGTTCTTTAGGGTGCGTTTGGTATGCAGATTTCAATCAGGAAAAAAGTAAGAAAATGTGAAAAGTAACAACGATACAACACGAATTTTCGCATACCTAACGACGCCCTAATTACCCTTAGAGATCATGCAAGAAAAAGAGGAGAATCAAAGATGTAACAAGAGAAGATAGACATACCATAGAATTGTCCTGAGGAAGCATGGGCGAGCTTTGGAGGCTTTCCTAAGCAAATTCCCATTTGCTAGAGAGGTTTGTTTGCTTCTGACGAGGCATGTAATGGAAAACCAATGAGTGTTGATTTATATATGTAATGTGAAGTCAAGGAGAAAAGGATGAGTACGACTCGGCAAATATATAACTTTTTATATCTAATTTTGTTTATATTGAAGTACGAAGTTATTAAAAATATACGGTCAACGGTCGCGAAGTTATTATATTGAGTAGGACATGCTATGATCATCGTTTTTTTTTGCTGTCAATGTTGTGGTCCCAATGTGGAGCATACTATATCGACTTAAATATTATGTTTGACTGGAGTTAATATTGTTGAATTAAGATATTAATTAAAAATAGTTTAAAATCTGTGGTAAATGAAAAAATATATGGATGATCTTAGGGGTGGTTATTGACTTGATAATTACACGCGACTGTAGCATGAATGTATGGGATTTCTTGATACGAGTCATGTATGAAAATATTTAACAATTATTCCTATTTGACAAATCATGAGATATCCCAAACATAGTGATCATAATGCTTGGGACTGGATAAATTTATTAAATTCGGTGACATTTTGCATTAGTTGTTTTTTTTCTTTTGTTTTCTTCATAAATCATATTGTTGGTTGTATTGCACGAGACAAGGCAGAAAAAGTAAAGATGCACGAAATAATATTTGAGTTTTTTATTACACGGCTAATTGTAAATTGATTATACGTGCAAAATTTATGATGGTTCATGATTCTATTGAAAAAGTCGTTGATGAATTATATAGTCAATTTGTACAGAGTCCCCATCTTATGTTGATTAGTTGAATATAGAAGTGTAGCCAATATTTTATATATATGGTCAAAGAAGTACTGCGTTGTTTGACTGAGAGCAACTCTATTTTCTTAAAATAAATCTACTGAAAAATAATAGTGGAACTCATTCTAAGTTTTTAAAATCATGGTTACCGGAAAAATTCGTGGTTGTACCGTACCATCAATATAAATTATTTTAAGAATTTATTTGGTTGGACCAAATCATAATTTTTTTGAAGGCACCAAATCATTAGTAATCAAATTGATCTCAAGCAAATAGAAAGATTTATAGGGGTCCTTTTTCTTTGTGGTTTTCGAATTTAATAAAGGTTTAATAAATGGGACGTAGAGCTTGAAAAATTCTTCTCGATGCAATTTCTCGGAATCAAAAAAGTCTAATCCAATCCAAGAAAGAACAATCAATTCAACCCATAAAATAAAATTCAAAACTTCAATTTAGACAATAGCGATTTCATATGATTATTGCATTACCCTTACCTCTTTCTTCGCAATGACCGAGTCACAATCACTAACACCAAACCGATACAATAGGAAATAAACAAAGATGACACAAAATAAATTAGAAAAACGCAGACGCAAACGAACAAATTTTGATGCATAACAACAAAATAAATTACGAGAGCTTTCTTTCCTCCCAATAATTCATTATTACCAAGGAAGCATCCATGCCATGCTCTTTAGCACTTCGTATATTCGTTCTTTCTAGAAGATTTTCCCTCTTAAGAAATAAAAAGTCAAGCCTCATTTTTCGCAAATTTATAACAAATGCATTCATTACACGATAAAAGACAGACATCAAACTCATCAAGGCAACTAAAATAATGCCCCCTATTGCAAGAGAAAAAGAAGCAAAGATTATTACAATAGTTATGAGTCTTACGATCTCATCTACTGTGCTTAGGTTGGAGATCTTCCTCCTCCTTCAGGTCCACCAAGCAATATCTATGACCAAGAAAATGATAATATGACTAATAATCAAAACATAGTTCAAATTACGGCGAAAAAGAAGAAGGAAAAATTTGTATTCTTTTCTCGCCGCGCTTACGTTGCAGTCGAACGCAAATCTCCGAGCGAGCATTATCGCAGCATTTCTTTCCCTTTCGGTTTCGAAAGCGAGTATAAAGGAGAGACCTTCCTTCGCCTGAAAATAAATCGCCTGTGCCGCCGCGTTTCCACCTCCTCTAACTCCACACAGCTGCGAAAAAAAACGAACTCAAATCTAAAATCTTAAACCGTGTTAATGTTGAGCATTCAGCATTGGCAATGTTGGGGTAACATTCTAGCCAACATTTGTTGGCCTAGAATGTTGCCTTTCCTGGTTTTATCTTTCATGCCCAAAACTAATTTAATTAATGACGTGGCATTTTTCTAGTATTGTGCAGGACTTATTCTAGGACTGGAACGGATCAAACCGCGTGGAAGAAGCGTATTTGAGTTAGAGCAAAAAATCGGAAAACAGCATACTAAAAATAGGCGGCTTGGAGCTCAAGTGAAGACCGAGCATTCCAAGCTGACCAAGTCGACCTCAACGGTCACTAACTGTCCAAAATCACTTAGTGGACGTTAGTGGACGTTGAGGGAAGTTGCGAAGACGAGTGGCAAAGACTATTTAAGTCGAAGACTTAACCGTTTTGGAGCGTGACGAACACTGAGCTAAAGTGAGAGCATTCTGAGCGAGTTTCATATCTTGAAAGAGTTTTTCTTTTTAGTCTAGTTGGCTGAATTCTTTAGTGATTCGTAGGTCGTGGCTAGACTAGTTTTTAACTATCTGTTTCGATAGTTTTTGTAATCCATATTTCTAGTGGATTTTTCCCTTTGGGGCTCGCAGCAAGTTATTTGACTTGCTGCACTAAAAATCGTTTGTGTTCGTTTCGTTTTTCCGCTGTGCGTTTAAAAGTAAGTTCGAGTGTTAGTCCAACATCACGCTCAACATCAGTGTTTAAGTTAGCTTTTTACATCCATTGTGTACGGGACCACCTTCAAAGTGGTATCAGAGCAAACGCTTGACGTCACTAAGCGCTTAACATCCTCTACAATGGATATTACCAGTTCCAACAACATCGGCAAAGTCCCTGTCCTTGACGGCACCAACTATGCGTATTGGAAGGTCCGAGTCCGTCAGTGCATTAAGTCAATTGACGTGCGATCATGGGAAGCAGTACTTCACGGGTATACCCCACCAAGGACGGAACCAGATGCAGATGGCGAGGTTGTCGACAAGCCAGTCGAACAATGGTCGGCAGCTGAACGAAGTCTAGCAGAATTCAATGACAAGGCTCTCAACGCCATTTTCTCCACGGTGGATATCTTCATGTTTAAGATTATCCAGAATTGTACAACGGCCAAGCATGCATGGGATCTACTCGAGAGGTATTGTGAAGGTGATACAACGGTGCGCGAAACCAAACTACGTCTCCTCCTAAGTCAATTCGAGAATATCAGAATGAAGGAAGATGAGGACATCACGACGTACTTTGGGAAGCTTTTGACCATCTCCAGCGAGTGTGCCAGTCTAGGAGATCCTCTGTCTAATAAGGTATTAAACTCTAAAGCTATTCGTACACTAACTGAAAAATTCAATGTGAAGGTTTCAGCGATCGAGGAATCACACAACCTAGCCACCATGGACTTCAACGTCTTGATGAATATCTTGAAGAATTTCGAAACCAATCTTGAAGTCCAAAAGAGGGCCGCACGTGGTAAGAGTCTCGCACTGGTCACTCAGCCATCCAAGGAACTTATAGAAGTCGACCCCAGTAATGATGATGACATGGCCATGGTTGTAAAGAAATTCGCAAAGTTCTTCAAGAAGAAGAATGTTGTGCAAGATGTTGGCCCAACATTCAGAAAAGGCCAGAAAGCCAAGACTGAACCTTCGTCAGCTCCTCCATTCCCTAAACGGAAACCTTTTGGGAGACTAGATGGCAAGCCAAAGAAGAACATCAACTACGAGGCAGTCAGATGTTTTGAATGCCAAGGTTGGGGCCATTTTGCCAACGAATGTGCCAACACCATTCGCAAGCGTGGTGCCAAGGTCATGTGGATCGACTTGTCAGACGATGAAGATGAAGATGAAGAGGAAGAGCCTAAGCAATCATCAGTAGTCATCCAGTCGTTTTCTGACGACGAAGAAGATGAAGACAATCAGATCGGTCTTACTGCGGTAACGGATGTTGAGCCAACATCTGACTCAACATCAGTAAAACATATCATTTTTGATTATGATGATTCAAACTGTCTTGATGGTCTTTTGAGTTGTGATGATACAGAAACTGAGACAGAGACTGGTGAAGAAGCCTTTAAGCAATTAACCTCACAATATGAAGTAGAAAAGACGATCAACTCACAACTTCGTGCCGCGGTGAAACTACTGGCCGAGGAAAATGAGAAAAACGAGAAGGTGATTGAAGGTCTGATGGATGGTATGAACAAGTTGGAAGCTGCTTTGACGCGAAAGGACAGGGAGATCGACTCGCTTCAAAAACGACTCAATGAGGCCGACGAAACTTTCGCGAAGTGGAACAGAAGCAAAACTAGCCATGAAGAGGTACTGACTATTGGTATTTATGATAAACAAGGTCTAGGTTATAACCGTCAGTCTGCTCATGATAGTACTAAACCCTTGACCCATGAGAAGTCTAAGATTGTGTTTGTTAAAGCTCAATCCGTAAATGATGATGTTTCGAATCCTAAGGATAGTTCCGAGCATGTGATCCCAAAAACTCATGATAAATCCTTTGTTTGTGAACACTGTAAGAAATCAGGTCATTTAAAATCACACTGCTGGAAATTGAAGAGAGAGATTTCTGCTAAGAAATCGATGTCAGCTGAGATGTTACCCAACATATCGGTCAACATTGAGAAATCAGTGTTGAAAGATGTGTCTGGAGAAAAATCAGCTGGTGCTTCTTCGAATTCTAGTAAACAGAATATGGTTAAATCTTCTAAGAAAGCGTGGATTAGGAAATCAGCGGATAAATGTCTAGTTGTGTACACCTCTTTGCGAGCTAACGTTACAGGTTCATGGTACTTCGATAGCGGGTGTTCCCGACATATGACGGGTACCAAAGAGTATCTCTGTGACTACACGCCTTTGAGGAGTGGATCTGTGACTTTCGGAGGTGGTTCCAAAGGTCGAATTCTCGGCCGAGGCAGACTCAATGTCCCTGATTTTCCCAAGCTTAGCAACGTACTCCATGTAGACGGTCTTGTCGCGAATCTGATCAGCATAAGCCAGCTGTGCGACGATGACCTTGAGGTAAGGTTTAATAAGGAGTGTTGTGAAGTGTTTAACCGGAATTCTGTTCTAGTAATGGCAGGTAAGAGATCTAGCGACAATTGTTACCTAGTTGGTGACAAATCAAGTGTGAAGGACGTGTGCCAACTTTCAAAGGCCGAGGACGACGTTGTACTTTGGCATTACAAATTGGGTCACGTCAACTACAGAACTTTGGAGCAACTTATCAAACATGACGCAATCAGAGGCATTCCTAAGCTTAAGGAGTTTGGTAAGGTTGTTTGTGAGTCGTGTTTGAAGGGTAAGCAAACACATGTTAGTCACAATGTTGACCAACAAGCTGCCCAACATTTTAAAACTGCTCACTGTTTTCAATTGGTTCACATGGATTTGATGGGTCCGATGGAAGTTGATAGCATAGGGGGTAAAAAATATGCTTATGTGCTCGTGGATGATTTTTCTAGATATGCATGGATCTTCTTTCTTAGGGAAAAATCAGAGTCGGTCGAGTCTTTCAAAAAATTCTGTGCTATGATTCGAAACAATTTCAGTGCTACTGTTTTTCGCATTAGGTCTGACCATGGTAGAGAGTTTGAGAATCAGTTCCTTGATGAATTCTGTGATAAGAAAGGCATTGTGCATGAGTATTCGTCTCCTAAGACACCCCAACAAAATGGGGTGGCCGAAAGGAAGAATAGGACACTACAAGAAATGGCTCGTGTGATGTTACTTTCTAAAAATGTTTCAAAGCGTTTTTGGGCTGAAGCTTTACATACCGCATGTCACATTTCGAATCGTGTGTTCTTTAGGCATGGTACAAAGAAAACTTCGTATGAATTGTTGAATGGTAAGAAACCTACAGTTAAATACTTTCATGTCTTTGGTTGTTTTTGCTACATGCTGAATGATCGTGAGTATTTAACTAAGTTTGATTCGAAAAGTGATAAGTGCATCTTCCTAGGTTACTCCTCCAATAGTCGTGCATATCGTGTTTATAACTTACGTCTGAAATCTGTTCAAGAATCAGTGAACATTGTGTTTGATGATGCTACTGATCTTAGCAACATGCCTCCTCAAGTTGATGTTGCAGATGTTATTCATGCGGGTAAGGAACCTGAGGAGACTGCGGATGACAATGTTGAGCCAACATTAGACTCAACATCTGAGCCAGCACAGAACCAAGAAGCTGGTCCCAGCGAAGTTCGACGTGATCCACCAGCTAAGATCCAGAAAGATCATCCCACTGATCTGATTATTGGAGATGTACACGAACGAAGGAAGACCAGAGGCAAACCACGGAAGGACTATAAGTCTATGGTGAGAAATGCGTGTATGAATTCGCTATACGCTGAGGTACGTTTTAATTGCTTTGTTTCTGAGATAGAACCCAAGAATGTCCTTGAAGCTCTCAAGGATAATTGTTGGATAAATGCGATGCAAGAGGAACTCTTGCAATTCGAGAAAAACCAGGTTTGGACACTTGTCCCACGGCCGAAAGACATTAATGTCATAGGCACGAAGTGGATTTTTAAGAATAAATCTGATGAACTTGGTAGGGTTGTTAGAAATAAGGCACGTTTAGTAGCTCAGGGTTACACGCAAGTAGAAGGTATAGACTTTGATGAGACGTTTGCTCCCGTTGCTAGGTTAGAATCGATTAGGCTTTTGTTAGCTATTGCATGTTGGCTTAACATTACATTACACCAAATGGATGTTAAGGGTGCTTTCTTGAATGGGTATATTGATAAGGAAATCTATGTCGAACAGCCTAAAGGGTTCGAAGATCCCCATTATCCTAACCATGTTTTTAAGCTGCAGAAAGCATTGTACGGGTTGAAGCAAGCGCCTCGAGCTTGGTATGCGAGGTTAGCAACATTTTTACTTGAGTTCGGTTTCACACGAGGTGAGGCGGATCGCACTCTTTTTGTTAAAAGGGTTGGATCCGATATTTTGATTGCTCAAGTATATGTTGATGATATTGTTTTTGGCTCAAGCTCACAATTTCTATTAGATCAGTTTGTGCAAGCAATGAACACTACTTTTGAGATGTCAATGATAGGCGAACTAACCTATTTTCTAGGTTTACAGATTAAGCAAAGCAGTGACGGGATCTTTATGTCCCAAGAAAAATACGCCAAAAACACTGTCAAGAAGTTCGGATTGGACACTGCAAAGGTAATGAAAACGCCCATGGGTTCTTCGCAGAAGGTAAGTAAAGACAATGTTGGACCGAATGTTGACCCAACATTGTACCGTTCAATGATTGGCAGTTTATTGTACTTATCTGCGAGTAGACCTGATATCATGTATAGTGTTTGCGTATGTGCTAGATATCAATCTGAACCTAAGGTGTCGCATCTTAATGCTGTTAAGAGAATACTTCGTTATGTGAGTGGGTCGTGTAGCCTTGGATTATGGTTTTCCAAAGATACTAATTTGAGTCTTGTAGGCTATAGCGATGCTGACTGGGCGGGCGACGAAGATGATCGCAAGAGTACAAGTGGTGGCTGTTTCTTCCTAGGTAATAACTTGGTTGCATGGTATAGTAAGAAACAAAATTGTGTGTCTTTATCTACTGCTGAGTCCGAATATGTTGCGGCGGGTAGTTGTTGCACGCAATTATTGTGGTTGAATAGCATGTTATGTGACTATGGGTTAGAGTGCGAATCAGTGCTTATGTATTGTGATAACCTTAGTGCCATTAACATCTCTAGGAATCCCATCCAACATTCTCGTACAAAGCATATAGATATTAGGCATCATTTTCTGAGAGATATGGTCGAAAAAGAGTTAGTCCGCATTGAGCATATAGACACTAAGAATCAGTTAGCAGACATTTTTACGAAGGCATTGGATTTTGAAAGGTTCTCGGACCTGAAGAAATCCATAGGATTGCACATGTTAGTATAGATGTTGGTCCAACATTTGGATCAACATAGCATATGTCGATTTTGATAGTTACTGCTTTAATGTTTGGTTTAATATTCTGTTCCGTTTTCCTGTGAAATGACTTGATTCTTCTTGATTGGTCCCTAACTAAACCCGATCCCTCTTTTATAGGCTCTTGGTAATACGTCCCTAGGTACACGGCATTCGCTGTGACGATGTACTCTTTGCGACTAAAAACCAATCCTTTTTGTGTTGAGCATGCTTATAAACTCTCTGCTAGATATAGGCTCTCGGTAATAAAATTCCTTAGGTACACGGCATTCGCGGTGACGATGTATACTATGCGACAAAAAGCCGATCCTTGAGGCAAGGGAGTAAAAGGGCAGTGCATAATTTCGGTTGGATATGTGAGGTGAAAGGGTAGAAATAAAGGGAACTGATTTTGAGAAGGGTTAAGCAGATAAGTCTAGGATTACGGAATTAGAATGTTGGGTCAAATGTTGGGGCAACATGTGACTATTAGTTCGATATTGCTATTCTTTTGTGTGCTTTCGTGTGCTTTCGTTTTATGTGTGTCTGTTTTTAGTACTGTTTTGTTAGTCTTGTGTGTCTAGTTTAGTTATCTCTCAGAATTGCATTAGAAACTCTCGAAGAACGGCTCTTTACACTTGTATCTATGTGTTCATCGACGTTGCTCAAACGGTTAGTATATCTTGATTCTACCTTGACTTTTGATTTATGTCTTTTTGGTTGAATCACAATTCGAAGTGCTTATGATTACTCGCATGACTTGGTCTTCAAACGGTTTTGAGGTGATTGCATGATGATTTAGTCATTTTACTATGTTTAGCATCATGCTTTAATATCGACTTTGCTTCTATGTGTTCACATGCTATTTTATTTGATCATCCAAGTTTATTAGGAATTTGTGAATTTATTTTGAATTTATCAGTTTTTCATATGCATCCAACGGTTACAATTAGCAGTTTCATTTACTCCACTTTCTGCTATTTTTCATGAGTAGTGTGTTGAGTCTGTAACTGCTAAAAACTTCCTTTATCTGATGATTTGACTGATTAATCGTTTTTTTATTCACAAACCCTAAGCTCACTTCAACTTCGTCTCTTTCAAGCTCCTTACTGTTTCTCTGTGCGAATTGGTTTTTCCGATTGAATTGCTTCCCCAAATCAATCGTTTTTCTGCTTCCAAAATGTCGAACTCACCTAGAAACGCAGAGACCCAAGATGCCAGCCCAACATTGAGCGACACTGTGCTCGATGTTGCCCCTCTTCAGAGCATTCCAGCGCCGATTTTCAACTTCGCCGATGTCCCTTTCGGAGCGTCAGCGCCGCAACCTCGTACAGTCCAGACGACCCTTATCGGCGGCGCAATCAACATTCAGGCCCCTGTCTCGACCACCTCTGTTCCGGCGCGCAAACCCGCAAAGAAATCTGCCAAGAAGAAGACGACGATGCCCAAGTCTCAACCTCCAAAAACTGCTCCTAAAACGCGGCAGAGTAACCGTTTGAAGCAAGCTCGACTTTCTAAAGGGCCAAAATCGACGGCAGATAAGCCGATCACCCTGTCGAGCTCGTCATCAGAATGGGAAACAGACACCTCTGCCTCTGAGGAAGAAGCCCCCAAAATAGCTACTGAGTGTCCAGTTCAGGGGGAGCCGAGTGCTCCTGTTCCTTCTCCAAGCCCCGCTGCTCAGGCCCCACCTGCATCCCCAGAAAAAGAACACGCTCATGCCTCGCCGACACCACCAGAAAAGGCGTCCACTGAAGAGATTATCGATTGCACAACCTATGATCGTTTGGACGCTGAGGTAGTGAGTCCAGGGGGAGGTACACCTTCTAATCTTTCAGGTTCATCTTCCTCTGAGAGCGATGACGAGTTTGGTGCCACAGAGACTTTAGCTGCTTGGAGGGCCAAACTACAAAAGAAAGCGGGCAAGAGGCCAATGGGTGCTGAGACCAGATCATCTAAGAAAGCTCGAACATCGGAGTCCTCACAGAGAGCAGCCAGCAGTCCCGCACAGTCACTAGTTCCCAGTGACGATGAAGATGTTGAGACAGATGTTGACTCAACATCGGAGTCAGACTGGGAAACGTCTTTGCCTCGAGGGAAGTTCTGTGCCCCGCTCAATGAAGAGCTTTGGCCTCACTTCAGCCAGAGAGTGCTGCGAGTAGAAAGAACTGCTGACGAAGCTAGTTTCCGCCGATATGGCATCTTGGAGTTCTTGGAGTCAAGAAGATTTGACAAGACGGTGACGAGGTTTGGGACTTACTGCGATACAGTAGTCCGGGAGGTATATTCTAATCTTTCCCCGAGAGTTAATGATCCTAGTTCTAGTAGGTATGGAAAACTTTTCTTGAGGGGGAGAGTGTATGAACTTTCGGCTGGGGCGATTAACGAGTTTTTGGGGACACCTAGTGTTGATATGGATGAAGAGTATGATAATAATGAGGTGGTGTCTTTTTTGACGGGGGGCAGAATTAAGGAGTGGGATGGCAATTTTTCTTGTAGCTTCCTAACTTCTCTATACTCGGTGCTTTTCAAAATTGGCATTTACAATTGGTGGCCAACTGCTAACGAGACTCGTGTAGCAGAGAGTATGGCTCATATACTCTATGCTCTTGGAAAGAATCTGCCTATTAATTTAGGAGAGTTGGTGTTAGATCAATTGGCCAGGGAGGCTGAGAAAGTGTCGCCGGGAATTCTGCCATTTCCATCGTTGATCTATGGAATGCTGCTGCGGGGAGGCTTTAAGCCGACTCGAAAAGATGTGGTAACTACGTTGAAGGTGACATATCCAGTCTCATACATGCATCTAGCAGGGCCGAATAAGGTCATTGATCTGCCATGGAGAGCTCCATCTCAGGATGTTGAGCCAAATGTTGCATCAACATCCACTTCTCAGGCCAGTCTTCAGGAACAGATAAAGACTCTGGAAGCCACAGTGGCGCTCCTCACGTCGCAGCTGACTACTCTAAAAGAAATGCTTTCTTCCCAAAAAGGGGGAGAGGCAGAAGGCGCTAGGGCAGAGCCAAGCAGGCAAGACGAGGTCAGGGGAGAAGATGCAGGGGGAGATGTCCAGACTGAAAATCAAGGAGGAGAAGGAGCTGAAGCTAGAGCAAAAGAAGCGGAGGATCCGATCGATAGTCTAAACACTTAGACTTCGGTTGTTTTTGTGCATGCGCGTTTGTTTAGGTGCATGTTTCATTTGTCTGTGCGGTTGTTTATTTTGGACCATGTCGTTTGTCTTTTATTTTTTGCAGATATTTCAGGAACCCTTATGGCTTGTACTAATTATTAGTACTTTGGATAGTATTATTATTACTATTCTGTCTTTCGTCTAACTCTAACCATTTTGTTTGTGGTTGAGTTGATGTTGGCTTCAGGGGGAGTATTGCTAAGGATTACTTCTGCTTTGGTTTTGGGAAGAAAGATAAAAAGGGGGAGATTGTTAATGTTGAGCATTCAGCATTGGCAATGTTGGGGTAACATTCTAGCCAACATTTGTTGGCCTAGAATGTTGCCTTTCCTGGTTTTATCTTTCATGCCCAAAACTAATTTAATTAATGACGTGGCATTTTTCTAGTATTGTGCAGGACTTATTCTAGGACTGGAACGGATCAAACCGCGTGGAAGAAGCGTATTTGAGTTAGAGCAAAAAATCGGAAAACAGCATACTAAAAATAGGCGGCTTGGAGCTCAAGTGAAGACCGAGCATTCCAAGCTGACCAAGTCGACCTCAACGGTCACTAACTGTCCAAAATCACTTAGTGGACGTTAGTGGACGTTGAGGGAAGTTGCGAAGACGAGTGGCAAAGACTATTTAAGTCGAAGACTTAACCGTTTTGGAGCGTGACGAACACTGAGCTAAAGTGAGAGCATTCTGAGCGAGTTTCATATCTTGAAAGAGTTTTTCTTTTTAGTCTAGTTGGCTGAATTCTTTAGTGATTCGTAGGTCGTGGCTAGACTAGTTTTTAACTATCTGTTTCGATAGTTTTTGTAATCCATATTTCTAGTGGATTTTTCCCTTTGGGGCTCGCAGCAAGTTATTTGACTTGCTGCACTAAAAATCGTTTGTGTTCGTTTCGTTTTTCCGCTGTGCGTTTAAAAGTAAGTTCGAGTGTTAGTCCAACATCACGCTCAACATCAGTGTTTAAGTTAGCTTTTTACATCCATTGTGTACGGGACCACCTTCAAACCGTTATCATAATCACCGGGTTCAAACGCATTTTTCAGGGGGTGAGATAATTTTACCATCATCGAATTTGAATAGAACTCCTTCGCCTTAGTCGTCTTTCCTCTGCAGAGCTTTATCCTCATCTTTCCTACGTGGAGTACGTAAATGGATAGCGATGGATGATCGACGCCGTTCGTTTGCGTAACCACCACCTGCGAAAAAAAAGGCGCATTTTCAGTACAGTACGTCGAGGTAGATAGAACGCGTGAGTTGGTTCGAAAAAATCGAGATCAATGGTAAGGAAACAGAGGCATCATTGCAGGGACGTCGAATTTAGGGTTCAGCATTATAGAGATACAAAATGAAGCATTTGAGGGACATTATACGCCGAAACCCTTGATTTTTCCTTCAAATTTTAGGGTTTTATCTTAAAATTTAGTGGGTGTAAATATACGGACAATCAACTTTCAAAATTAAGCAGTTTCAGGACAAAATTAGGATTTCGCCTTACGGTCCACCAAATTCTCTGTCTGTCCCTATAATGCCACCCCATCCCTAAGCTACAGGACTGAAAAAAATAATCAACCCTAAAAAAAAGCTTACGCTGAATTCAGTGTCGTGCCTCCTCGCCAACGCTTCCACATAGTTACCCAATCCCGGAGCTAAAATCGACAAAACAGCAAAGTTTAAGGTTTTTACGATGAATCGAATTCGAAAAAAAAAACAATAAAAAACACTAACACGGATCGATAGGCGAAGAGGTCGACACGGTTATCGTCTGTTCGTGGGCCGAAATATCGGCCCTAAGAAATCGTCCCACGTCGTAAGGCTCAGGCGCATAGATAGGCCTTACAGCGCCCAATATAAGTTCCCATTTTCCGCACTCGGCGGTCGAACGGTACCACTGAATCGAACATTCCGAGACATCTAAAGCATTATCGAGACGCCGATATATGCGCAAATACGAGCCCAGCGTTTCAGAGCCGTCCAATTCGTATAAAACTGGCGCTTCGCCTTCCTCGCCCTTCTTGCTCACCGCCAGCTGAGGTTATACATACGCAAATCAAAGGTTGCCTCGTTATGGCGTTTAAGAAAAACATATGCCCGAAGGATTTTGTCGTTGAGGTTATAAGAGGGCGAATAGAACGAGGGAGAGAAACCTCTTTTTGGAGCAGCGTGGAGCGCTTTGACTTTTCGGTGAGCTGAATCCTTAGCACTCGAAGCTCGATCTCCATGTCCATGACCTGAAAGAACACACCCGTGTTTAAAATAGATGCTAAGAATGCAAAAAGAATTCAATGTAAGAAGAGAAAGAATGATCAAGAATTGTGACTATGGATATAGATGTGATTGTTTATACCCTACTAGGTTGGTGCAGCATTTTGATCCTCCTAGCTTCTTGAACCTCTTTCATCAGTTCATCCATGTCCTGAAAAAAAAATACAGGTCTCTTAAATTAGTAGTACACAATGTCTGAATTTATTGCATAATGTGCAAGAATCTGATGATAAGGCATCGTGAGATGCAAATAACACCTAAGCATGTATTATTAAGTCTCCATTGATTTTACGATGATCCTATTAAGTGGAAGAAAAATTCAAAAGAACGAACCTTCTTCCCAGAAGCTAGGGACGTTTTCTCGTGTTCTTGAAGAGCTTCTTCTACCCTTCGAACCGCCGACCTTGCATTTTCGATTTCGGCCCTTGCAAAGGCCCTTTCTTCATCAACGAGCCTCTTTGCATCCTCAGAAGCCTGCGAAAGAATTCCCAGGTGGGTGGCAATAAAGACAAAACGATTATATATACGACGAGCAATAAAAAAAAAAATCACTGAAGCAGTATCTCACCTGCTTGAGGAAAGTAGCAAGCTTCTTCACTTCAGCCTTTTCTTGAATCAGCTCTCCTTCTCTCTGAGTTAACTGAACTGCGAGCGCTTCGACCTTTTTGCAAAGAATAGACGAAAAAAACATCAACCTAATAATAGTTCGTTCGATTGAAATAACATACAGTCATTAAAAGCTAAACCAACCATAGATATAGCTTCTTCGACGTCGTCTTTGTTCTTCCCAGTTATACGCCTTCTGAGATCTTCGAGCGCATCCCTTAGCTTCTTTAGCAGCACGTGCTTCTCCAACGAAGCTGCTTCTTTGATTCTCGCCTTCATACCGCAGCCCATTTATCAACAGAAGATGATGATTTTTCACACAAAAATATTCTTACGAAAGAAAGTTTTTAAGACGAAACCTCATCAGACAACTTTGTAGCAGCAGCCACGCCCTTCTCGAATTTGCTAGCGAGGTCACGAACAGTGAGGCGCTTTTGCTGCTCGAGCAACACTGCAGTTTCTCGGGCAACCATTTCCTTCATAGCAGAGGCTTTGAATTCTGCTATCTGATTATCGTTAGCTCCAATTTTGTAGCTTGGAAAATTGCCAGACGCAAAGATCACATCGGACGCCGGGGAAATGGCATCCCTTTGCGTCGTATACGTAAAATTGTTCAACTTCGTCATCGCTCAATCGCCAAGTTAACGTTAGAATCGAAATGCTAGATTGCCTTTGTTATACTGAGATAAAAAGAGATAGTTACACAAGAGTGTATCTAACATCATCTACAAGCTCAGAGCTATGAAGAAGGCCAAGCTAAATCTCTAATACAACCCAAATCTAGGACTACGAGATTGTCTTAAGGCTTCAAATTATTTGGGCATATATGTCATAGTTTATTCCAACTAATGTTTAATATAACTAAAATCCCACCGCATTGCACACAATACAGTCGCTCAAACGCACAAATGGAGTGAAGAGCACACAAATACAAACAAAACAATTAATGGAAACTCACAAGTAGCTCAAAACATTTCAACTTCAGTCTTTTGAGAGGATAAAGTACATATAACGAAAACTTTCAAACTAATGAAAGTAATAAGAAGTACGTGGAAGCGGGCAACTCGCGAACAAGACAAATGACTCAAGAATGTACCTCAAAGTTGGAGTCAAGACTACCAAATGACTTGAATCAATTCAATTTCACAGGGTTTGAATGGAGAGAGAGAGAGAGAGAGACTTTTTGAAATATGAGAGAGACGTGTTTATACGTGCTAATCTATTCAATCAATAGTGTATTTTCCATGTAATCTACTTTTAGTCAAGATATGCAATTACATTTTGGGTATGTTTTATATGGTAATGCATGTACTCGAGGAATAGCAATATTGACTATTTTTTAAATAAAGGTTATCTGTGAAATACAAATTGATTGAGCAAGATATTAAAATAAGAAATTCGTAACTGAAGAAGATATATTGTGAACCTCTATTATTTGCTAATTTAATTGGAAAGAGACTTTATCAGTTAACTATTGCTTGTCCAAGAAACTGTAAGTATAACATTGTCCTTGTATGAACTTTACAGCAAAGCCAAGCCATTCGTTTCTAACTGCCACGAATTCACGAGTGTAATAGTAGTTGATTCTTTAGCCTTTCAAAGATACATAAAAGAAATTGGCAGTTAGCGTAAAAATTATTGCAAGAAATAAAATAGTCAACGGATTCGATGAACCCAGAAGAGGATTAGCGTGTCGACAACGACATTAACAAGTTGACATTTAACGTACAGACGTTTTAAATAAAACGTGATTAGTCAAGATTGTGACTTTATCTTTACCTTAATTTTCTCTATTTTCTCTCTCTCTCTCTTTTTTGGAAAGAACGAATATGAAAACAATTTATGTATTTAATTTCGGTATGTTGGGTTGCGTAGGCCTGGGGTTGGTTTGGTACGCAACTTTGTTTTATTTTTGTTTGCAAACCTTAGGCCCAAGCTATTGTTGCAAAATAGCCCAGAATTTTGTTTATTTCTTTAATGTAAATTGATTTCTACATATACGAATGAATGCATATCAAATGGTTTACTCAAAAGTCGTCATAAATAGTTATTAGATCGACATTGTGCTCCATGAACTATAATTTATAACTTTAGGTATCCTATTGCATGTGAAGTGGTTTGTATTTGGTAATAACTAACGTTAAGATCAAAATTAGGTTTGAACAAAAAGACATAACTAATAAAGCAATAGTTACCTTATGCATAAAATAAAATAGTTTATTTCTTCAAAGAGACCACCACCACGGTACACGTATCGACAGATGAATAATTAATTACTATTTTTTAGGTTTTTAGTTTGATTGAAAAGAACAATAATTGACACGTGATCACATGCAAATTGCGGCCAGAAACCCACCACCGACTATCTTAACTTTCATGCTTGTTGCTTGTATTCATTCATTTATCTTCCCAACTAAAAAAGATAAGGAAAAAAAGAAGTGATTCTTCATTCTTGTGACTCCAAAACATTTCACTTTTATACAGATTCGAAGTACATCGGAGAAGGTAATAATTAAATTCTAGAATATCATTGTGATTAGGATTTGCTTAATCTGCATACTATCTATCAGTAGATCCCTTGATCGTTTAAGTGATGGAAACTCTCACAAAAAAAAATATTTGAAAAGTAAAACTTTGATTCAAGTGATGAACAATATCACAAGATACAAGAAAACTCTCGTCACTTTATTCACTCACGAAGAGCATAAATACTCATCTCTTCTCACACTCTTGAAAAAGACAGCGAGCCAAACACACACACACACACATCTATCATAATTCACATATCCTCCCTTTGGATTTTGATAATATATTCTTTCGATCTCCTTTACTATATACCGTCAATCAAGCAAGGTATCAAATCAACCAATAATCGAAGCAAATGAAGAGCTACAGTCGCTTGATTATTTTTCTTCAAATATGTATCTGTGTTGCTGTTCTTCACCATCATGTAATAACTGCTGTTGAAGGCTACAAGAACTACACAGTTGGCGATTCTCTGGGCTGGTACGATTCTCTTGAGAGATCTAATGTCGATTATCAAGCTTGGGCTTCCAATAAAACCTTTAGCCTCGGTGATTTCCTCAGTAAGTATTTCGATTTATCTATCTATATATATATATATGTGTGTGTGTGTGTTCTTGACGACGATGCCTTTTTATTCTCTCATTTGATGGCTCTTGGAAGAAAAAAGAAAAGAAAAAGGAAAATTGACTAGTTTTTATCAAGGTCATTTCAATGTTCTAGGGATCAGTCTTACTTTTATCAATCGTTCGTCTTTGATGGTATACTCATCATTACTTCAATATGAGGTTAGGTTAGAGATATAATTAAGTTGAATCATAATGATACACATTTTAGGCAAAATTGAGAATATATAAAAATGTACGACGGAGGATTAAGCTTTATTCTCTATATACGAACTTACTCAAAGGAAAACAAACACTACAGATTGGGCAAGTACAACTTCTGACAGCCTTGTTTTTGTCAGAACTACCATGTTGTATGTATCATATGCCCCTATTTTATAACTTTATCTTAATAGTATCTAACACTATCTCATTTAGATCAATGTTATAATCAAGAATGTAATAATAATAATCCTAATTTCATACCTCTTTCTACTTCTGCTACACAGTCTTCAACACAGACAGCAACCACTCAGTGATACAAACGTACAACCAAACGACATACAAGCTCTGCGACTACTCCGACGCCTCGGACAACGACACCGTCCAATGGTCGGCGGCGAACCCGTCGTCCACCGCCCCGGTTCCCGTCACCGTCCCCGTCCCTCTGATCCGCGTGGGCCCCATTTATTTCTTCTCCGGCGACTACGACGGCGAGCAGTGCCAGAACGGCCAGCGTTTCGGCGTCAACGTCACTCGTGGCTAGGGCTTGCCTCCGAGCCTGAGGAGCCCTGATTCGCCGGCTCCGGAGATCCCTCAGGCGGGCGACGATGAGTCGGCGCCGGAAACCATCGTTCCGGCGAACTTCGACAATCCTAAGGATGGTGGAGGAGACGACGGCGGCGATGTGCCTGCTTCTGATGCTTCCGTTTCTTTATTGATTGGATCATTGTATGGTTTGAGCGGTGGGATTGTTTTGAATGTTTTGCTTTTGAGTTTTTGTATTGTTTCTTAGATTGAGGGGCTATTTATTTGTTGGGTTCGATTTTTTCTCTTTATTTGGAATATAATGTTCTTCTGTAATATATATGATACTGAACACCGAGTTACAGAAATGATTATTAGTATTTTCATTTTGAAGTTCCCCTTAAACTTAAAAGTGAAGGGAAAAGAAGGGGAAATCGCCATTCTGAAGCTGAGTGACAAAGATTACCAGGAAATTCGGCGTGAATTTAAAATTTTCGGCCAAATTTGATGATTCACGGGATAAGAAAAAAATAACAAAAAGTTCGTTAATTGCCAACTTTTAAAACCAGTGGAAATTGCAAAAACGTGCCGTGATTTCATGCTTGTAAAATGCAATGGACCCTTTCTATAGTTATCAAAATGTGAATGGAGTTTTTTACAACAATCCCTTTTGTATAATAAGATCTATAAGTTTGATTCATACTTATCTTGTTTTCTCAACGCATTTTGGCTCTCGCAAACATAACTCCAGCTAATAAACCTGCAAGAGAAGGAAGAAAAAAATACAATAACAATATCATGTCACATGTAAATTGCATCTAATACATATAGACATAACAATATACATATATATATATATATATATATAAATATCTTACCAAAGAATATACTGGCAGAGTTCTCTAAACTCGTTGGGACATTGAAAAGAAAGATACCAGCAACAGAAAGAGGTATCTTGTTCAGAGATCCCACCAGGCTGCAAAAATATACAGAAAAGAAAAAGCAATTTCTTGACATGTATATAAGCAAGAATTAAATTTCATATAAATATACATATAGATATTTATTTAAAGCTTGCCTGTATGTAGTAGCTCCAGTCTGATGAAGAAACCACATAGAAGTGAAGCTAATTCCCAGTCCCAAAATTCCACTCAGTGTCATCACAAGCCAGAAAGAAGGCAACCTCAAAAGTGGTCTGCATTATTATTTCAGTTTATTCACAACCTCAAAAAAAAAAAAAAAAAAAATAGGCACAAATCTATACAAAAATAAAAAATAAAAAATCACTCACGTCTGTAACAGATAATCATATTCGTCGAATACGAAAATTAGAACAGCTCCCATCGGAATCGAAAGGCTGTTGTTGAGCATCACCATCGAGAATTCGTTAAGCTCGCCCGACTTCGTCGCTAGCTTCGCCGTGTCCATCACCCTCCGTAGAGTTAACTAGTAATTTTGCATTTTCGACGCATCAAAGATTTAATTTTTTATTTTTATTTTTTAAAAGAGCGCTTGTCGTCGAAGAAAGGCGAAAGAATGCTCACGGAGTATGCGGCCGTCAAGAAACAGTTGAGAAATTGCCATATGTAACCGACGGCGTGAAAAGTTAGGTCCGTGATTCCCCCAGATGTCGCCGAGATTATCTGTCGTGCGATTTTTTTTATTTTTTATTTTAATTTCAGATCGAATCTCAAAATTTCGAGGATTTCGTCTTAAAACCAGTTGGCAAATGTGAAGTTTCCTCTTGTTATATTCACTTGAGACTGACAACTTCATGTTGTGTTTGGTATGCAGAATTCAAAGTGAAAACTAAAGAAAATCGTAACGGTACGCATCGAACCATTTGTCGAGACTGACAACTTCAGGATGTGTTTGGCACGCAGAATTCGAAGCGAAAAAAGAAAATGAAAAGCGCAACGGTACGCGTCGGAGTATTGTTCGTTACGCTTTATGCGTCGTACCATTAAATGTTTTCCTTTTTTCTTTTCTGCACCTGCTTTCGCATGCCAAACCCACTTCATAATCTCAATGATTTACGAGAAAAATTACGAGCATTTTCGACATACCATTAAAAAAAGCGCTGCCCAAACCCTCTTGTCATGGCGCTTGTGGAAGAGATACATCTCGCCCACGGCGGTCATCACGTTGGTCACGTTCTTCAATATCGTGACCATGGCGACATTGATGTACTTCAGGCTGAAAAAAAAAACAAGCGCCCTTTTTTTTATTACTATACTACAAAAGCGCGCCGAGAATAATAATTAAATAGCGCCGCCGTACGAATTAAAATTAGTACTTACCTAAACATGCTCGTAACGAGCATCCCGACGAATATAACGTTGACCGGCAACCAAACCCTAATCAGCCTCCACGTGAGGGGTTCGGTAGTAATAACGCCGAGCAAACTTAGGGCAAAAACGATTACTACGGCGACGATGTTCTGAGAAATAAGGGTTTTTAGTTCGGAAGTAGTAGCTTAAATTCGATTTAATGGGTCGTTTTTAAGACGAGAGTATAATTGAAAAAACCTGGTAAAGCATGAGGGAAATTCCGGCGTTGAAGTTGTAGCTCGAGAGGACGTACTTGTTGACGAGTATCATACTACACGATGATAGACAATACGCAAATCCCGATAATAACGCCTGCTGATTGCGCATTTTCGAGCTTTTTTTGCTTATTTCCATGTCCTTTTCGGACATTGCGTTTTCGATGTCGCTGTCGTCGGCGTTACGGTACGTCATTTTGCTAGGGCCGACACACTGTTTGCTTATTAAGCTTCTTGTGTTAAATTCTGTACTGAATACAAGAATACTGCAAAAACCAAGTACAGGAAAAAGCTAAGCAGAAGAAAATCTTAAACGTCCCTTTACTGAAGAGATTCCATGAAAAAATTAACAGATCTTCTAGATATACATCAATCTCATGATATTCGACGCAAAGATATGATGAGAAACAGTAGAAATTACCTGGGATTCACGCAAACAACGAGGAAAGGCTGAGAACTTGTAAAGAGAATGAGATCTTCTACTGAGAAAAAAAAAGTGTTGCTTTTAAGTGGAATGGACGTGATGTAGGAACACTACAAAGTCAAAAGCCGAAATAAATTATTGAAAAAAATTTGGGATAAAATAAAATATCTAATATTAACAATGAAGTCAACTTCTCAGTGGAAAAGCAAAGCTAGTGAGAAAGTCTGACATTTTGGTTTCATACATGTTGGATCTGGGTCTCTTTCACCAATTTGACGCATGCACGGATTAAGGGTGGGTTGGTATTGTACCTAACTAAATTCTTCATTCGTATCCATGTAATGAAAACTCATCTTTTTTTTTTTTCTTAAATATTTAGAATTTGGAATCTATTCGGAAGATGACTCACTTTTTTGTATTGTTATATACATGGATCGGAGTTATGTTGAGTTGACCTTAGCTTCATAGCTTGTCAGGCGATCTCGACAAGCTAAGAACATGCATGCATTATTTATATCTTTCATAAAGAACTTCAAAAAATGTGAAGGTGAAAGAAAGTGTGGGCCTAAATCTCTGAATTAGATCTCAAAATAAAATGTTAAAAAATTCTCAATCCGTTTATCGTTGACCCTCTTTTTTTTTTAGATTGTAAATATTTGTAATTATAACACTCGAGACAAATCAATAAACAATAATAATAAGAAAATAATTTACGAGAAATATAGGAAAAGTTGTTAGGTTATGCACGCCAAACAGTTGCCCATATACAATCCCGGTCTCTAACATTACATAATACACACACAAACACATTCGAACATGAAAACCCAAATTATTATTATTTTTAAAGATAAAAAAATCATTGGAAAACTAATCTTCGCCGTCTTCACAACCCTTCCTTTTTTCTAACATCCTTTTCAAGATCAAGAAGATATTACATGCATTACCTTCAACTTACACCAAGTACTTTCTTTTCTGTGTACGGCGCTTATGAGTACAGTATTGAATTCTTCCTGAAAATGTATGAAATTATTACGTTGTAGTGTTACTACATAGCAAAGACGCCGCTCCTTCGTTTCCTCGGAATCGCCGCCGCTGCTTCTGGGTTGCCTTTCTTCATCATCGCCACGAATTCGTCATAGTTTATATTACCATCCTATAAATCATTATATTGTCCTCGTAATATTAGGTAAATTGGAAGATAATAGAGAAGAAAAAGATGATCTAATGTAATAAAGAAGGAACTCAAATACGCTCACACTATCCCCGTCTACTTCAGAGATGATTTCCTTAATGTCCTTCCCATTATCCATGCCGAAATCGCGGAGAGCTTGCTCTAGTTCTTCGATGGTGATGAACCTGATAATCAGCAGAAATACGAAAATCCTATGAATCCTAAACAAAATATAAATAAATCCCATGATATAATTAGGCAGTAATGCGTTTAATTACCCGCTGTTATCTTTGTCGAAATACTGGAAAGCAGTGTATAGATGGTCTTCTCTATCCATCCTATTCATGTGCATCGTCGCCGTAATAAATTCTTCATAATCTATGGTTCCATTTCCATCAGCATCAGCCTAATGAAATGAAGCCATATTTTACGATCAGAAAGAATCTCTCTGTAAGGATAATGAAAATAATTAGAGATGATGATAGCTTACAGCTTCCATCAATTGCTTCACTTCATATTCAGACAGCTTTGTTCCTTGCTTGGCCAACCCTTGCTTTAATTCTTCGAGCGTTATTGTCCCACTGTTATCAGTGTCCATCCCTTTGAACATTTCCTTCAGTCCCATGATTTCTTCCTCCGATAAGCACCCTGCGATGACCTGCTCGCAGAAAAAAAAGGGGGATGACGATGCGCTTTTTTTTACGGCCTGAGAAAAAAAGCGCTCTTAAAAGCGTTCGCATTATCGATTTAATAGACGATTATTTGTTACCCTAAGAGCGACTTTCTTGAACTGATTCATAGCGGTGAACTGCTTGAGCCTGTCGAGCACGGCGTTGTCGAGAGGAGTATCAGGCGCTTCTCCATCCTCCTTAATCCATGGATGATCTTTTAAAAAAAAAAGCGCAAAAAAGCGAACATTTCAATTCGATCATGTGATATTACGCCTCGAAGATTAACAGGTGAAACGTACTCAAAACTTCGAAGGCGGTGAGCCTTTGCTTGGGATCGGAGGTAAGCATCTTTCTGACTAAGTCCTTCGCACCGTTCGAAATGGAAGGCCATGGATCACTGGTGAAGTCGATGTGCCCGCGTAGAATGGCGTTGAAGATTCCATTCTCCGATTCTGTTAACATATTATTACCGTAAAAGAAGGCTCGAAAATGTTCGAAAAATTACATAAAAACACACAAAACACACACACCTGCCCAGAAAGGTGGAACGCCACACAGAAGGATGTAAAGCATGACGCCGACGCTCCAAATATCGACTTCTGGCCCGTAATTCCTCTTCAGCACTTCCGGCGCTATGTAGTATGCGCTGCCCACGATGTCTTTGAACTGTTCGCCTGCCATTTATCACCACAGATGTTATAATAAAACCCTAAACTTCCATGGCAGAGGAGCAGTTTATACCTATATATGTTGTAAATAAAATACATATGTTTAAAATCTGATTACAATCCCCTCAAGTTTAAGCTTTTAGTCGAATTGGTCAAATAAACTCGGTATCAGAATCCAAACATAAAAACCATGTGTACGAATCCTCACGACTACCCATTTAAGTCAAAATACACGTCTCATGCCAGATAAGAAAGAAATTAGCCTAGACGCAAGGGATTTGCTGGAAATAAAATACACAAATTGAAAACACGATACGCTCCTTTCGAGCTTAGTCTCTTAGATGAGGTAATCTAATTCAACTTGGGTATCAAAGTCCAAACCTAAAAGTCATGACTACTACTCGTTACGACCACCCATCAAGATACACGCCTAAGACCTGATAAGATTGAAATCAGCCTACACGTAATCAAGGGTGCCGCGGTAGAAATAAAACACAAAAAATATAATTCAACACGCCCCCTTCAAAAGCTTAAGCTTTTAGGCGAAGTAATCTGCAATGGCGACAACCAATAAAGAATAATAACCAAACCTTCTTTGAAGAAAACAGAAAGCCCGAAATCCGTAGCCTTGAGGGGCGAATCCTCGTCCTTATTCAATAGCAAGAAATTCTCGGGCTTGAGATCCCTATGAATGACCCCCATGGAGTGGCAAGTATGCACAATCTGCACGATCGTCCTCAGAAGGGAAGCCGCTCCACGCTCTGTAAAATGCCCCTTCGCAATAATCCTATCGAATAGCTCCCCACCGGCGCACAGTTCCATGACCAAGTGCACGGAATGCTTGTCTTCGTACGCCCCCTTAAGCTCGACGATGTTGGGCTGGCCCGTCAAATGGTACATTATCTGAACCTCCCTTCTTACATCCTCGATGTCCTCCTTGTTCACGAGCTTCCTCTTGGCTATGGTCTTCACGGCGAACTGCTCGCCCGTCTGCTTGTGGGTGCATAGGTGGGTCACCCCGAACTGGCCCCGCCCGAGCTCCTTGCCTACGGTGTAGTGGGCCCGAACGTCTTCCATGGGCCGGCCCAGGACCGGCCCGATGGGTGCGGTTTTGGACCCGCCGGGCTTGACCGAGTGGTTCGGGGAGATGGTTTTGGGGGGCGTGGTGGTGGGGTCGGCGGCGGCGGTGGTGGTGGTGGGGTCGTCGGAGGGCGGCGGGGAGTTATTATCGTCCGTGGTGCTTCCCGGGCAGCAGTTACCCATTATTGTAATAAATGTATTTTTTTTGTTTTTATTTTAGGGATTGAAAAGGTTGGTTGCTGGCCGGCGCACGACAGACAGGCGATGGGAAAATTGGAAGAAGGGTTTTTTTTTTGGATGGATGGGGCTGTGAATGTATTAGTTTTCTGCAAATCTAATTCCCTTTTTTTCTCTTTGCATGCATGCATGCATGCGCAAGGAAATATTATTATTTTTCTTTTCTGTGATTATTAATTTCTTGGGGGTGGAGTGGAATGGAACCGTGTGTTTGTCTTGAGATAAATGGTGGGCTGAGAGTATTTTGCGGTTGGGGAAGAATGGTTAGCATTGACTACGTTCGGACATTGGAAGGTTATGTGGTGAGTAGGCAAACGAAAGATTGTAAAAGAGATATGACGATGACATATATATCCTTAAGTAACACCAACTATATGTAGTTAAGGAATTCAAACAAAATCGAATTACTGACATCAATCTGGGAAAACATCACGAGCTCGACCACTTGATCAGACTATAATTTTTCATTTATTGAAATTTGAAAATAGATGAATCTCTTTGAAAGCTATATTTTGAGAGTTGCCACATCTCAGAAAATGTTAGTGCTATACCACATTATATTGTTTTTGATACGATGATCGTCTGAGTAATACTTTTTTTTTCGTCTCTTTTACGTTGATTCCCAGCTGGGGAGATTAGCAGATGCCTCGTTCACAGCTTTCACCAGCCTCACCTGCACATACACACACACACATATATATATATAATTATGTATCTATCGATTGCTTCGAAACAAGTAGACAGCATAGTACAGTCGATATCTTCGTTTTCGAAGCTTAGCGTATATACCACGCTTTCAGGGACGCCAGGTGGTGGCAGCGTAATGTTTCTCGGCGGAGGGCCATCTGTATGAGACCTCTTGTCGAACCTCCACTCGCCGATCTTTCCATATGTTAATTCTCCCTATTTTTCGTCCAAACCTTCTTTAGTCCCCAATCGCCCGACGGGCAAAGAAAAAACTCGGTAATAAGTAAAGAAGGCATTTAATTTCCTTACCTTCATGTTATAATCGCATCCATACGTGTAATGAATGATGAAGCTCTTGCCAACTTCCTTGTCCCACGGCGGCTGTTGATAAAAATCATCGCAAAAAAAAAAAAAAAACAAAAAAACAACTCAGTAATTATTATGCGAAAAAAAAAAGATTAAGAAACGATCCTTCGATGTTCGACCTGTATCATGAAGTCCTTACGAAGAATGTGATGCACTCCGTGCAAAGCAGATGCCACCGCATAGCCATACCTGGAGAAATCTCGCAGATCGAACGTTTTTTCGTTGCAATTTCATCGATGAAAAGAACTGTGTAGTAATAAAAGATTGATAGGGCTAAAAAAACGTACATTTCAAGAACCCAACCGAAAACCTTATCGGTCTCGTTATCGCTCTTCATTCGCATGGATACGTTCATCCACGTTGGAGCTATTTTCTCCAAAACCGACTGTAGCAGCAGCACCAAAATTCATGTAATATAATGTAAGGGCAAGGGCATATATAATACAATGTCATAACATATGCTTCTGTAATCTGTATAGTACCTTCATGTAACGTAAGGGCATATATAATACAATGTAATAACGTATGCTTCTGTAATCTGTATAGTACCTTCTTGATGATCACTGGCGAATTTCCTATGGGATCGATGTTAGAAACTGGGCCATACTCTTCAGGGTAATACTTCCTTACAATTCTCTCGTTCTCTTTAGGCGTAATGTAGAAGAAGGAGAAAGCCGCCGGGATTTCCCCAATGGCCAAGTTCGGCAATGGATTGACGAATATGTGGTCGGGCTCAGCCATCAGAATATATCTGAAAAAACGATCATCGCATTAGCAAAAAAAAAAATAAAATAAAATCATATAATCATTTTCTAGGGTAAGTAAAAAAAAGTAAGCGCCGGCAAACTTAACTCTTCCTCTATTACGGCCTTCTCCAGCCACTGCACAAACGCCCACGGGCCGGTTTAATACAACGTATCCCTGCAATAACGCCGTGCCCGTGCTATTATTACAACAAAATATTCTAAAATAAAAAAATCTCGAGGCAGCGCATTTGATGGTTTAATTTATTAACTGATCGAGCCCTTCTGGCAAAGGATCGACGACGAAGGTAGGGATCTCTTCCATCAGATTGTCGGGATTCCCCGAGTGCAAAACCCTAGTTTTGAGATTATTACAAAAATCGAGCTTTCATAATCAATTAATATACTCAACACATGGACAACTTCGCCTGTCACCAATTGGATTTTATTAATACCTAGTGAAACCTCCCATGTCAGAACCTGGGAGGTCCTTCATCTTCTTGTACGAATAGACATAATCCTCGACTGCCACTTGTTGTAAGGCGCATCGGTGGCAGTTAGGGCGACGTGGAATTTAGGGTTTTTAAAGGCGATCAGCGCATTATTAGGCATTCGAACGATAGGGTCGATCGGCGGTTCTCGGGAATGGCTCCTGCTCGTCCTTTGCATGGCTAAAGTCAGTAGGTTATACGTTGCTACGAAGAAACCGAAGGCCAAGAGCACTAAGAACAACGGCGAGGCGCGCGCGACGGTTTTCCTGGCGTTCATTTTGGTCCTAAACACAGAAATAAGAATCAAACTTCAACCAGTTTCGGCCAAAATAAATAAAAATTGCACCTTTAACACGGGGAAGCCAGCGATCAATGGGAAAAAAGACTCATCTTTGAGATGAACAGCTACAAGGGGAATGTATATATGCAATAGTAGACATACTCAGCCAGAAAAAAAAAAAAAAGGAAAGAAAGGGAACTAAAACACACAGAAAGGAGCTACAAATTCATCCCTCGGCTGTGAAATTACTGGTGAACAAGTTCAAGAGTGGAAAATTCAAAATTTTCTGAGAATATCGAATCTGTTAGATTTAGGCTGCATTATGGGCTTTGCCTGAACGTATAAAAAGAACAATTTGGTGAAAGTAAAGCAGAGGAAAGATAAACTGTAGTGGAAAAATCGGTAACAAACCGATTATTACAATGAGTCGAAAGCCAAACCTGAGTTCTGCGAACGTATACCTTTCGTGAAGGAGAGGGGAGATGTAAAGGTGTCAACTTCTCCTTAGCAGTGGTTTCAGACTTTCTACATATGCTCGAGGTGAAATGTGACATTAATGCTAAATAAATGCTAAATGCCAAAGGAAAAATAGGTCCTTTATTACCGTGCCGTACTCAAAGTCAACTATAAGGTATGTGTGTTTGGAACTTTGGATAGAAACTGAAAAAGGAAAAAAGAACAAATAGTTACCAAGCCAGTGAGTACTTCTTCGGCGTATGTACAGTACAGCGATGTTAATTTAATGGCATCATAGATTATTCTTCGCTTTTAATTTTGAACTAGGAGGTTTTTATTGCAATAGCATGCCCCCCCATAAGTCCTTGATTATTTTAGTACTTGGGAGTTGGGATGGGAATATTGAACGAATACACCTTTCAACTACTAGACATCCCGCAATTTATTTATATCAAATAACTTACAGAAAGAGATTTAGACTAAACGAGATGGAGACTAGAAGGAAGGAGATCGTGGGAAAAAACAATGGTTTTGTTGGTATGTAAGTAGGTAGGCCTTAATTTGTTAGATTTTGGTTATAATTAGGCATGCAAACCAACCTCGCTATTTATCCCTCATTTCCAAATACATTGGATTCTTTGTCTTCATCATTCATTTAGAACTCAGTCGAAACAGTTGAATTGAAGTTGGAGAGTTCAAAGAGAAGCATCTATAAATTTTAAGAGAAAAAGAGCAGATCTACATTATAGAAACAAGAGAGACTTACTAAACAAAAAGTTCAATAAGATTTTCCACAATGAATTAAGCTTCCAGCTCCGAGAAAGAGGCCAAAAACCGCGGCGCTGCCTAAAGTTGTCTGTCCAATGTATCGTATTTTCATAAGACCTGGAACCTGCAAATATATCCAATATGAATGCCCACTCACAGAATTTAACGCTCCAATTGACTTGAAACTTGAAAGTGCTGTCATAAGTCTAGACACCAGTCCCATTCATCAACTTTCTTGTTAGATGCTATAAATGCTGTAGACATTTCCTTTCCCCAGAATTCAAGGTTTCCACGAAACAGAATGCTATCTTCTTCAATATGTGCCCTTTTAGGCTTTAGACTTTTCAAAATTGAGAAGCTTGAATGTTGTCAAGAATTTTGTACAATGGACATTAAGATACACTCATGCAAATTTATATCATCGAAGTCTTAATAAATATATGTCGTGAATGTAACGAGATAACAATCTCGAGATCTCTAATTGGGATATCAAAATCACATCTCTAAATCTATGTAATATCTTTATAAATCTCGAAATCATGCCTCAACATTTCATCCATTCAAAGTTTCGACATCCTATCTAATTATATTTCAAGAATTTCGACATTATGATACAATTCAACATTTCATTTCTCTTGACTCGACATTCTATTTCGAAATTCCCTTAGATTTCCACTAATTAATTCGATACTTGCAAATATTCTCGAAGTCCTACCTGAAATATATTTCAAAATTCCTCTAGCTCATTTCGAAGATCTATTCTTTCACGAAATCTTTAGTTCTAGTCTTCGAACCATTGAAATCTTCAAGAACAACAAGGTTCCAAAAATCATCGTAATTCATATCTTCGAATATCAAACTTGAATATAATATAAGCAGATACAAGATCTATGCATGTTAATAATTAGAAAATTTTAAAGCATAAAAATCATAGTAAATTCATACCCTCCCTTACCTATGGTTTTGATCGTTGTTTAGGTTTTTTTTTTTTTTCTCGGTCCTTAGCCTTCGTGAGTTACCCAAGTGACATGAATAAATTTCCTCTTCTTCTTATCTTAAATATGCGTGTGTTACTAACTAAATGACATCGAAGTTTGCTTTTTCAATACATATCTTATCCCTCAATCATATTCATTATTATTATAAGTATTATTTCTCTTGTTTATCCTATAGCTAGTGTGTAATGATAAATAAGTGATCGATGTTTTACTAATACTTATCATAAGTTATCTAATACACATTATATTATTATTGTACTTTCCCTTGAAGTTAAGTTTTCAATATGATATATAGATCTCGATATCTCTTTGAGTAATTCCTTCTTATTTCGAGATCAAAGTCTTCGATGTCTAGCTCTATAAATTATTTAAATTGCTACTTAAGGGATCTTGAGATTCTTGGTTGAAGAATTTTGAGACCTTCATAGAACAAAATTTCAAAATCTTTATTCAATGAGTTTCGACACTATATTTATTTGAAGGGTTTCGAATTTCTTCTTTAGCCATACTTGAATATCATTTAAATATTTCTTTCACTTTCAGGAATTTCAAGAACATCATCACACTTCCTAATTTATTTAATTACTTTAATTAATATAGATAGTTCCTCAAAACCTGAGAAAACCCTAGAAATTTCTAGCTTCCGTAACATTAACTTCTATCTCTTTGAGGATCTAGAACTATAATAGTTTAATTAATATATATATATATATATATATATATATTCCTCTGTTTTTAAATTACTTATATGAATGCATGAATTTATGTAAATGCATAAAATAATGATATGAGGTTTCGGATCCTGACACTCTCACTCTAACATATGTTTATTTTCTCTACACACACAAGCACACCTAACTATGTGTTAGGGTTTTAGTATTTATACCACAAGTTGGTATATAATACTTGGACCCTTGTGTAAGCCCATTACAAAATAGCTACGGGCTAGCCCATTACGACCTAACCCAAATTAACTAAAAGCTAACCAACAAAGATAATATAATGAAATTGAACACTACAAAATATTTCCTAACAAAATGTATGGCGTACCATACACAGAAGATATGAAGTATCTTGTCTTTGATATTACCGTACCAGAACTTTTACATACAGAGTACCTTAATATGCATGTTAACAGTACCATTGGGTATATATATATATCGTACCATAAACATAATATATGAAGTACCTTGTCTGTGGTACAGCAAGGTACCTTATCTTGTACATAAGGTACCTTATCATTTACATATACCGTACCATAATCTGCAGCTTCACCGTATCACTATGCAAGTGTATCGTACCGTATCGCTTACATATAGAGTACCGTAATATGCAGGTTAATCGTACCATTACGTAAATATGTACCGTATCGTATATATCGCACATGAAGTATCTTATCTGTTGTACACTAAGGTACCTTGTGTTTTACAGAAGGTACCTAATCATTTACCTATATAGTACCATAACCTGCAGGTTTACCGTATCTATAATTACACATATACAGTACCCAGATATGAAAGTATATCGTATCATTTGTTATACGATCAAAAAATAAATACATTCCTAATCGAATCGCGTGGTCCTCATGATTTTGACAATACCTAACAATAACGAAATGAAAAAAATGTGAAAGCCTAATGCACCAAATTCGCATATGTAGCACTCACCATATTATTCAAATTATGTTGTAGATGTTCTTGCTTCTATCCTTATACTATAATGAATCTTGGTATTCTAAGATTAATTCATGCGTGCGGGGCCTAATGCACCGAATTTGATCTGAAACGTATTTAATGCTATATATTACTGTTCTACGGTGGTTCGAGATGAAAAAGTAATTCGATCGACCTCGAAAAATACTAACCCTATTATGACGTATCATATATAAGGGATGCCGTACCTTAAGTAGCTTTGTAGGGGTACCTGTCGTTTTGTTTGAAGCGTACCAACGCAGACACGGTTGCAGTACCCAAAATTACATATGACATGAAACATTTTATGAAAGCCACCGACATGTCAGATGAGCTGTCTTTTTTGATTTAATACCTCGTATGTCAGAATCTGTCCACTCATGACAGAGAAAACGTCAGAAATCTGTCCACTCATGACTGAAAAACGTCAGAAAAGTGTGCAATCATTACAGAAAAAAACAGAAATTGTCTATTCCTTTATCCACATCAACATCTGCTGAAATGCTTCGTTTCTGACGAAATATAGCCAAGTCTTAAATTCGAAGTCTTACTTTAATTATACGGTACCTACTTCTGAAACGATACAGTACCCTATGTCGTACATTTAGAGTACCTAACTGACCTACATTACAGTACCAAAGTTGCGTATATTAACGTACCAAATTGGCATATATTACAGTACCAAGAACGCTTATATTAGTACCATGTTGGCATATCTTACGGTATCAATGGTATATTACAGTACCAAATATGCATGTTACAGTACCAAACAGGCATATATTACGGTGTCAAATGTGCATATATTACTGTACCACTTTTGCATATCGTAGGGTACCAAACAAGCATATATTACAGTACCTAATTTGCATATCGTAGGGTACCAAACTGCATATATTACAGTACCAAATTTACATATATTACGGTGCCAAATGTGCATACATTACCAAACTATCATATACGGTACCAAATATGCATATCGTAGGGTACCAAACTGGCATATATTACAGTACCAAACAGGCATATATTACGGTACCAAATATGCATATCGTAGGGTATCAAACTTGGCATATATTACAGTACTAAATTTACATATATTACGGTGCCAAATGTGCATACATTACCAAACTGGCATAGGTTACGGTACCAAATATGCATATCGTATGGTACCAAATGGCATATAGTACAGTACCAAACATGCATATATTATGGTACCTAATTTTGGTATTTAGGGTATCAAACTGGCATATATTACAGTACCAAATTTGCATATATTACGGTACCAAATGTGCATACATTACGGTACCAAACTGGCATAAAATACAGTACCAAATTTGCATATATTACGGTATCAAACTGGCATATATTACAGTACAAAAAGTACCAAACGTGCATATATTACTGTACAGACATGCATAAATTACAGAACCAAATTTGCATATATTACGATACCAAATTGGCATATATTACATTACCAAATTTACATATATTACAGTACCAATTGTGCATATATTACTATACCAAACTGGCATAAATTACAGTATCAAATTTGCATATATTACGGATATTTTGGTACGCTGTATAGTTTAGATTGATACTGCATAACCGGACATTTTGGTACCATATAGACAGGTTACTTGGTACGTAATATAAATACACAAAGATACTACATAACATAAATGTCCAATCGGACTGTATCGCATTATATTTAGGTACGGTAAAACAACATACAATGGTACGTAATATACATAAGAAATGGTACGTCGTAACAGTTACATAAAAAAATCCGAAATCTCGATGATTAGCCCCAACAACGATCAAATCCTAACATTCCACCATTATATAGAGCTCTTGGATCGCATTGAACTCCCGGATTTGGGCTAAACCTTGAATAAATGCGTGAAATCGATTAACCAAACCCGAACCAAAAGAAAAGCTTACCTGACAAATTCAACGCCCAAAATCGAGAACCCAATGTTCAAGAGGCTCGTCGATCGTTGTCCGCCGCCGGCACGAGCAGAAGGAAGTGGTCGGCAAGAAGAAATTCGTCTACGGGGGATGGAGCTCGATTTTCGCAGAGAAAGAAAAAAGCTGAAATGAAATTCTAAATCATTTAATAAGGGTATTTTGGTAATTTTAGGTGATTAGGTACCTTAAAATTTTTATTCAACTGGGTACCTAACTATAAAATATGTCTGACAAGGTACTAAGTGACTTTTTTGTTTTCTATTGGGTATTTATGTGTAGATTCTCGTTAAATTAGATATATTTTCCAATTTGAAATCTTTATTTTTCTTTTCCAATTTTTTTTATTAGTGAAGCAGCAGCAGGGCTAATCCAGAATTAGATCGTGAAGCTTCTGCGAATCATTGAACATGTCCTCCGACGCTACCACCACAGTCGAGAAACCCACGCAAGCGAAACGTTGGGCCGATGTTGCCGACGAGGAGGACCAAGAAGCTCAGTCCTCGTCAACATCCGATGTAAAGTTGGACTCTTTAACTGTAAAGGAGTCAGCAACTGTTGGAGAAACGCAGCTCACCGATCCCGACGACACAAGCGTCGAATCTGTATTCATTTATTTTACATCCTTTGTTCTCTTATATTTGATTTTGTTTGCGAATTGGCGCAATTTGGTTTAGGGTTTCATTAATTGTAGATTTGTACGTTTTAGGGTTTACGTTTTATATTGAAACCTGGGAATTGGGAGTA
Source organism: Craterostigma plantagineum (assembly GCA_027422505.1). Taxonomy (NCBI): domain Eukaryota; kingdom Viridiplantae; phylum Streptophyta; class Magnoliopsida; order Lamiales; family Linderniaceae; genus Craterostigma; species Craterostigma plantagineum. The sequence goes on from JAPQWV010000029.1 coordinate 279,801, forward strand.
ACGATTATCAGATGATTGAAAATCTTCATATCTGCTGTACTAGAATTTGTTTGTATACTGTTTCCCGTGGAAAGCTTTGGATTTGTATGTTTTTATATCTATCGTTAATTGTTATGTTGTGACTGTGACATTGATATTTTTGTTATAACTTGATTGACTCCTGTATGTTCGCTTTTCTCGCTATAAAATTCAAATCTACGTTGCTTTGGGATTTAACATAGAATCTTATTTTGTTCGTATAGTGTCGGTATTTATGTTTAACTTGCTGATCAGTTAGTCTCTGATAAGCCGTGGGGTCATGAGTTATGTTTGTTTATACGCTGCATTTATGTAGATTACGTCTGGTGACACTCCATACACATCGGCCAAAACATTCGAGGACTTGAGCTTATCTCCAGAACTGTTGAAGGGTCTATATATCGAAATGAAGTTTGAAAAGCCCAGTAAGATTCAGGGGATTAGTTTGCCGATGATATTGACTCCTCCATTCAAGAACCTAATAGCTCAAGCTCACAATGGCTCGGGAAAGACCACTTGCTTTGTTCTCGGCATGTTGAGCCGCATTGATGCAAATATTAAGGCTCCCCAGGCACTCTGTATTTGTCCAACCAGAGAGTTAGCCATCCAGGTCAGTTTCAATTGCAAATCTGCTTCTCATCTGTTTGTATGCCGACGAACGTTTGAACTGTTCGTCCAAGATCTTGATTTGCCTTCACTTTCTGTCTGCAGATGAATAATATGTACATGAAATGTCTGCTTTGTTAGGTAGAGTGCTTTTTATGTTTAATGGTATGAACTGACGCAGTTGAAATCAACGTCACAGAACATGGAGGTGCTCTTGAAAATGGGGAAGTTCATGGGGATCACTTCAGAATTGGCAATACCAGCAGATGCTGCAAATTTTATTTCCATCCGTAAGAGGCCACTGATCTCGGCTCAAATTATTATTGGTACGCCTGGTACAATTAGCAAGTGGGTTATGGGTAAGATACTTGAAATGAGCCAAATGAAAATTCTCGTGTTCGACGAAGCAGACCATATGTTGGCAGAGGTATTAAATAGTTTCTCTCATAGTAACTTCATGTGACTTTGTTAGATATCCTATATGTTTCTTGACTTTTCTTGATTATTATTATTATTATTATTTTTTATTTTCTTCAATCCTGCAAGACACAAATTTTCTTTCCCATTCATGGGTCATTGATTTGCTGTTGTCATCATATGATAAGCTAAATGTTCCAGAACTGTTATTATGGAGTTTTGCTTTTTTTTTTTTTTTTTTTTTTACCAGATTTGCTTTCGTGATGACTCAGTAAAGATCATGAAGACAATTGCAAAATCCAATCCAAATTGCCAGGTTAGCTTCTTCGTTCACTGGAAATGGTTTTCTACTTTGCTAATTTATGGTTTGATGCTATAGGAGCTAAGAGACGATTTATGCACGTATTTTCTGTGGAGCCAAATGGATAATGTTGTTTCTGATTAGATTTTTCCATTAAAAACTTTGATTAGGTCCTTCTGTTCTCGGCCACATTTAATGAGTCCGTGAAGGATTTTGTTGGTAAGATCGTCGAGCAGATCTTTGTCCGAGAATACAACCAGATGTACGTCAAACAGGAAGAACTATCTCTGGATTCAGTCAAACAATTCAAAGTTCACTGTCCTGACGAACTTTCCAAGGTCATGGTTATTCGAGAAAGAATTCTTGAGCTGGGAGACAAAGTTGGGCAGACAATTATATTTGTTCGTACAAGGAACAGCGCAGGTATGTTGCACAATGCCTTGAGAGAATTTGGCTGGGAGGTCACCACAATACAAGGGGCTGCGAAGCAAGAAGATAGGGACAAGATCATAAAGGAGTTTAAAGAAGGATTAACTCAAGTTCTTATTTCTACCGATCTTCTAGCCAGGGGTTTTGATCAGAAACAGGTTCTTATCTATTTTCTCACGTCTCATTGCGCACGCATTTTTTTTTCTCATCCCTTTTTTCTTCCATGGTAGGTTAATTTGGTTGTCAATTATGATCTCCCTGTGAGACATGATCAACCAACTGAGCCAGATTACGAAGTTTACCTTCATCGAGTTGGTAGAGCTGGACGATTTGGTCGAAAAGGTCATAATCCATATTTTATAGGAGTTAATTATGAGGCCCCAATAAAGTTTTTAAAATCGAGTTCAGGCCCTGTCAGAAAAAAGCAATTAGTTTTAAGGACCCAATTTCTTCATACCACTTCATCGGTCTGCGGTACCACTTCTTTGTTCTGCGGTACCACTTCTTTGTTATGCACTATCACTTCATTTTTACCGCAGAAAATGAAGTGGTACTGCAGAACAAACGAAGTGGTACTGCAGAACAAATAGAACAAACGAAGTGGTACTGCAGAACAAATATGTGGTACTGCATAACAAAGAAGTGGTACCGCAGTCCGATGAAGTGGTATGCAAAAATCGGGTCGTTAAAACTAATTGCTTTTTCTGCGGGGCCAAAACTCGATGTTGAATGGGGTCTGAATTGAAAAAGCCCCATTTTATAATTGCCATTTCTTTGGACTTGTTATTAATTTCCTTTCCTGGTATAGTTAATGAGGATTTTTGTTTTCTCCTTGAAATTGAGCAGGGGCTGCATTCAACTTGCTATATAATGATAGAGATTACATGATTATGTCAAAGATTGAACGATACTTCAACTCTCACATATCAGAGGTAGCGTTACGTGACCTTGTCATTTCCTTAGAAGAATCCTATCCTCCCAACACTTGTGAAATCATCCTTTATTCAGTCATTTCCATTTTTAAGGTTGAGGATTGTTGTTGTTATGTTTAGGTTGCCCCATGGGATAGCGAGAAGGCGTTTGAGGATGCGCTGAAAGAGGCTCAACTGCTATGAAAAGCGCCACATTGTTGTGAACTACTTTTTTCTTGTAATGAGTACTCTTGTTCTTTGTCAGTTTTATGACTTGTTCAGAGGTTTGTTATTGCTACTCGATGGATGCTCTTATATCCCCTGCAGAAATATATTTATGTACTATACATTTGTTTTTGGGGTTTATCAACGTTTGGATTTCTTCCTTGGCTTTGTCATTTTCAATGTAAGGTGTCGAGTATGTTATTGAGCTATATAATTGTTACGAGCTTTAGTCGGAGTGGTATGACTCATATTTTACCCCTTAATGATAACGTATGCCAAAATTATTTTATGTTTCTATGAGCATGGTTGTCATGACCGGACCGGTCAAAAATTCGGTCCGGTTCCGGTCTGGTCTTTTTTTTTTTTTAAATTTAGAAGTACATAAAATTCTTTTTGGGTTAAATAAATTGCAGAAAATAGGAAAACAAATAAATTAAGTTGGTTTAGTGGTTAAGTTGTTGATATTTTATTTAATGGGCTTGAGTTTGAATCCATCCAACACCCTATTTTTTATATTTTATAATTAACCTATTAGTTCACTATTTTATTTTTATTCAAATTTGACCCCAACTCATAGATTTAATACTTAACAACCAATTAATTTATAACAACTCACACAATTTACGTTTATTTAATTTTATCCCTTTTAAATAACTATAGTTTGAGAAAAGTCCATAAAAACATGTAATTTTTCGTATTATGCAATTAATTCATAGATAACATATATATTTATTATATTTAAGATACCGGTTTTACTCCGGTTTGATTCCGATTCAATACCGCTTAAACCTCTAAACCTTAAACCACTAAAATTTCCGATCCGGTTCGAAAACCCGATTTCACAACCTTGTATATGAGTCGAAAAATAGTGATTGATTGAAGATTGACAAATGACATTTGATCATATCTCACATAACTTACTTTCAGATGAGAACATTCTTTTAAAAAGCGAATGGCCGCGCGCCGTGTGGCGCGCTATATCATTCTTTTTCCAAAAAACGCGTTGATGCATGCTTAAAAAAACATCTCTTAATTTTATATTATTTTTATTTATTAGTATTTTAATTTTACTTATGTTTTTCACCAAATGAAAGTCATTATTATTTGTTATGATTTATATGACAAAAATAAATAAACATATCCAATTTATTCGTTATTTTCTTTTATCAAACCAATATCCTTTTCATATGTTTTTGATATCATATAGTTTTCGATATTAATAAAAGTCACTTTCTTATATATTATCTCAAGAAATGACCGAAAGAGAATTTGAAAACAAAATGGACAAAATTACACTTATAACCCCTAACATATAAACATTTTTTTTTGGAAATTCACTAAATTAAAAATGAGGTACAGACAGCGTGCATGATATCTCATGACCCACCAAGCGGTAAGGTAAAACCGGACAAACACCACAAAGTAGAGGACAACCGAGACAACCTACAAAGTCCCTACAGCAGGAACAAAGCCACACAAAAACCAAAAAAAATGCAACCAATGACGGCAAAAGTAGGAAGTCAAGCCACGCCACTCATCAGACAGGTACAGTATCAACAAGGGTTACCAAGCGATTTGCCACATACGGGGCGCAATGCACCAATTTGGAGACTAAATTTAGGAGAGATAGTCGTCAAGCGGAGTCGGAGTGTAGCGATCACTTCGTCCACAATTCTGTCCGGCGAGCTTTGAGTAGTCTCGCGCCACCTCCTATTTCTTCCTTCCATATGCGATAAACAATCGGAGCAATCACGTGTCGGTTAGCAAGGTTGACCAGGTGCTTCCCTCTCCAGGCATGAGCCGCACGATCCACATCCCCATGCCAATTCGTATTAGGCCATTTTAGCCCCACCTTGTTCCTCAGAATCTGCAAGCAACGACGAGAGAACGAACAATGGAAGAATATGTGATTAATATTTTCAATAGTATCATCGTCACAAAGGATACAAGAGGTCGTGTTCGCATGTGCGGCTATCCAAGGTTTGTCACGGGTGGATAGCTTATCAAGGATCGCCATCAAAAGGATGAACTCGTGTTTTGGGATGCTAAGACATCCCCCAAACAGTTCGGCCACTTTGGGCGTTCCCGACGAGTCCTAATGCTTTCACGCATAGATGCCACGGAGAACCGACCATTCGCAGCTCCTGTCCAAATAATAGAATCATGGTTAATAGGGCAAATAGGGGGTAAGGGGTGACAGAAATGTAAATATCTGGTGGTGGTCTGTCTCGGCCAGTTCCATCCATCGGTAGATATAACGCTGGAAAGTTTGCAGTCGACCGGTAGCCCCATAACAGAAGGTCCGCGGGTGTAGGACTCAATAAGCGGCTTTCCATTCATCTAGGGGTCTTGCCAGAGTAGCAAGGAGGCTCCGTCACCAATCTGAAATTGGATAAGAGAGAGAAGGTGTGGTCGAAATTTCAGCAACTTATTCCAGCTCCAAGATGCGCTGGTCGTCGGGTTGATAGACCAGAGGGATTTGGAAATAAGGCGTGTCTGAATAATCCAATCCACCCAGACTGAATAAGTGTCTCGGTTAGCTACATTCCAGAGGTGTTTCATAAGAAGAGTTTGGTTGTCAACCGCAAGTGATCTAATCCCCAAACCACCCTCAGAGCGAGGAAGGCAAATATCCGCCCAAGCCACCTTAGCGGCCCATCCATTCCAGAGGAAGCTCCTTAGCCGCGACTCAATCGACTGCATGACCCCTTTGGGCAGGGGGAGAACAGTGCCCTAACATATAAACATTGCTAGAAAAGATCTATACATATCAACTGTTACTAAATATTAATTATTTAATTAATAAATTTATTCACTTTTATTAACGAATAGTCAAGAAAATAGTATTATGTTCATATTTTGCGTAATTTAAATGCTACATTATTTTTCAATTGAATAAATTATAATAAACAAATTAATATTAAAAGAATAATGTTTATAGAGGAAAATATAGCTTGCTCGAAATACTTACGAAATATGCTACGCTATTTACGCTACGCAATACTGGAATTAAAACGCGACGTGTTGCGCAATACGCTTTTTAAAATACTGGATGAGAATGATCGGTTCTTTTTGTTTTTGTCTCTTTTATTAACCAAATGTTGCTCAAACTTCAAAGTAAATTAAAATAAAAGTCACATACTACTTTAACTACATGTGCACAATAATTTGTTAGAATCCACTTCTCGTACGCAGCAGGAGAAATGGAGTCTTGTAAAAAGTTTGGAAATTCTTAAGTTATGAAGAGATGCAGTATCACTTCAACAACATAATTATACCAGCTTAGTTCAGTTTATCGTTAGAACTCTATATAATGCTTTTTTTTCCCATTTTCGTTGGAATAACTAAACTCAACATAGTTCAAATGAAACCTAGAACTCAGATGCAGTACCATTTCAACAACATAATACCAACTTAGTCCAGTGCAACGCTAGAACTCTATATAACGCCCATTTCAACTGGAACAACTAAACCCAACATAGTTCAAACTATATCATCACAGAGCACATGGTTTAATAAATGAATACTAAAATGCTCAAGCAGCACCCAAAATAAGTTACTAAAAAAGAGAAGTAAAGATAACTATATACCGTAATGGTCTTGGAGGGCTCCTGTTGAGTATGACATTGTAGTTTCACCCCTGAATTTAACTGCAGCCGTGGGAGCTTCTCTCCACACCCCTCAATCGACAGTCAAAACCCCAAAGTCAATCCAAGGTGCACTGCACCTTCAGAACATGGACTCTTTTCGTCAATGTCATTTGCTACCAACCTAAAGCAACAGTCATTAGTTGCATCAACTTAAGAATTCAATGGAGAAGATACGCAGCAACAATCAGAACCTGTCCCAATGTCCATAGACGAGAATCTTCTTGATTCGACTCAAGGATTGGACGGAAGTCTCGAACAGTCACAACTTCAAGTGACTGCGAGCCAACCTGAGGAGCCGTTGTTAGCTCAAGGGTTGATAACAGGCGACATCAGTAGTCCTGGACCATCCACAACGGAGGCGTCCGCTCCGTACGTGACTGAAGACAGACTTCAGGCCGCTCTCGCTAACGCGATAAAGGATTTTGAAGACAAAGTTATGGAGAGCGTACGCAGTGCCATCGAGACGTCCCGCCAAGACCGTGGGAAAGCACCCGTCTCGGAGCCGTCTTCATCACAACCCATCCTCACACCCACTCAACCCATATTATCCTCACAAACCCCAACACCCATCCTCACCCACAACCTAATAAATCCTGCCACCGTACCCATCAGCGAACTCCACTCCATTCTGGTCGCCAGGCTGTTGGAATTGACCACACGAATGCCGAAAGAAGAAGATCTCTTCCGTCGTCTCGTTGATCGTCCTGACCCATCAGAAACGTGCCGCGCCCGAGGCTCTCACTCCAAACGCCGACATGATGACCCAGACGATCAGGGCCGTCCTGAGGGGAGAAGAGGCCAAGGATAATCACAAGGGGTCAGAGACATAACCCTGGCGCAACTCAGACAAGTAAAGGAGTCGCTGGAACCTCACAACCCACTACCCAAACAACCACCACCACGCGCCGCACCACTCAAACCCACATCGACCCACCAACCTTTCAAATAAGGACGCATCCGCCCACACCACCGACCTTCACAAGCCCCTTGCTTCCGAAAGAAGAAGCAAGTGCTGCCATGCTCGTCGCCCTAGCGCAGACTCAGGCGACTCCCTCAACTGATACATACCAACCGGGACCGTCAGGACGTGGCGTCAACCCACATGAGGTCCTAGACAAATACATATTCGAAGGACAGTGGATGACCCATTCCATGCCCGAGGAGGCTTCAGGACGTTCGACACTTCCTACAACATGCCTCGGTTGACCTCGTGCTCATAGAAGACAAAGAACTTCGAGAAGGCGAAGATTACTAGCAAGATATCCCAAGGCTACCAGAGTTGATCGCGCAACGAGCGGTCTCCCCCACAAGACAAATGCCAGGGACCGTGCGGATCGACACGCCATGGGAGAACATCAGAATCGAAATCCCCTTCATTGAAGAAGTTCGTGAACACATCTGGAGGTCACCGGACAGGGTCAAGAAGCCGAACGAGTTGGAGCTAAGAGGGATCTCTCATTGGGATCAGCAGAAGATGATGACCTACATCTGGATGCTGACTCAACTTGGACCTGATGCAAGGCTGGGGATGACTAAAGGACAAGTCAAGAGCCACCACTATAAGAGTCTCTCTTCGATTTGCCAGCTTCTCAGCGTCTACTGTGCTAAAGAAGGTCTTCCAACCCCAACCTACGCTATCGAGCGAGTGGATAGAACCCGAGAGGAACTAAGCGAGAGCGACCTATCGTACCTCCCTGCCGACGAGGTATACAACCTCTATCAGCTGTACGTGGAAAAATACAATGGTCCTCAATGCTTCGTCAAGAAAGAAGGTCTCGAGGGGCTCTACCGGTTCATGATGCGCCAAGTCAAGTACTTCACTGCGCATGACCTTCAAATGGCTCTGGAGAGCAACATGAAGAAGGTCAACATGACCTCACCGCTCAACAAAGGACCTGAGATCGAAGGGCTTCCAAGCAATCATGTGCACTTCAGCTCAGTCCTAGGCGTCACCAACTACAATCCAATCGCCAAGAAGACTAGGTTGATGCTGAACTGAGATCCATAAGTTTTGCGATGGAACGTTCAAGGTCATCAGGAGAAATATAGAGCAAAGGTTGGAAGAAATCAACCGAGAGACGATGTTGACAATTCATCGGCGTGAGAGAACAGCCGCTCCTGATGAAATTGCTAGATGACATCGAGGAGCGCCTGAAGCTGAGGGAAACGCTAAGGTACTTCGAGTATGTGATGGGCTTGCGCAGGTCGTACTATGCCCGACGAGGACAAATGGAACGGAAGAGCAATCAAGCACAAAGGGGGAGATTGTAGAGTATCAATAATTATGCTTGATTTCATTAGTTGTCCTTGTAATTAGGGGCTTTATGTGTAGTAGTCCTTAGATTAGGACTAGTGTGATATTTATACCAAGTTTGTTTGGTATAAATAGGTGTACAAACATTGTGCTTAATACAGAAAATTAGAGAATCAATCCGAAAGGCTATCGAATTCAATTCTAGAGAGAGAAATAGCAAAAGCTTCTCACACTAAAGGAATTCTCTCACGTGTTCTTCAAGAGAAGGTTTTCGATCGAAATTCAAAGTTCAATAATTCTAATCGATTTCCTTAGAATTCATGTCTAGGATTGATTGTGTTGACGAACGAGGACCTAACATAAACTAACACCTCGTATACTAATCCTTTTATTTTATTTATATCAATAATATTTAAATAATATATTATTCAGGTTAAATGGCATGATAAACGAGTTGATTTCGCGTTGATTTCTGGTTGAAAATGCGAACCCTAACCTGACTCACTTAATAATTGGGTTGCGTTCGGGTTTATCCTTTATGTAAACAGGTCAAAAATGCTAACCCGAACCTGCTATTTTCGGGTGCGGTCGTTGTTGAGTTGTCGGGTCGGGTCGGGTCGATTTTTAACAGCCCTAGATACTAGTACATGTGCACATCCAGACGTGTATACAAAACATTATGTATTAACTATAAAAAAATAATTTAAAATAAATAGAAGGATAAAATTAAAAATGTAAAAATGTTATATAGTGTGTGGTTTTTTTCTATTGATTGTTAAGACCAAAATGCGGTTTAAACTAGGGGTGAGCATTTAACCAGTCGGACCGCTAGTTTTTTTCTATTTGTCTTCTTATCGGTGCAAAATTAAGAATTGTTCGAAAAATAAATAATACAAATTTGTTGGCAAAATTAAGAATTGTCTTTTTATCTATTTGTCTTCTTATCGGTACAAATTTCTATTGATTATCTTCGAATGTTCCGAGTGCATAACATACATTCTATACAATATAGTATACGACGAAATGATGCTTGCGGGAAAACTCAACATCTTATAGCTCAGTGAGAGAATGTACAGTTGAGCTATTTTATATGCATTTAAAGCACCCTAAATGTTAGGGTATATAAAATACATGCAGTGTATTTTTGCTCATATACAAAATATCGAAGATTAAGTTATATAACTCCTTCGATGATCCAATTAATTTAAGGGGTTTGTCAAAATGAACAATATATTGTTGGACTTAACTAATAGTTATGTAGAATTCGGGTGCTGAAACCTAAATATCCAATGGGTTTACCTACGAACAAGTCCATTATGTCGTGTATACATACATATATATATATATATGTTGCGGTCCCTACGAAACAAAAGAGCAATCACTCAGACAAAACCCTAGTGGCCATTGTGTATACTTATTCAGTGGTTCTTATCTTATCAAATTTAAAGGTTTCACGTACGCGTACAAAAAAGATTCATGAACCCCATGGTACTATTCAGTTTGTCTGAACGGTAAGGAACTTTAAGGTATTTTTTGTCGCAAAGGTATTTTGTTATCGTATAAAGTCTTGTTTAATATAATCAAGGTTGTTAGATTTATGTCAAGTATCCGATAGATTTATTTAGTTTATGATTTGTAATTTCTTATTTAGCGACTAAAGTCCATTAAGTAGATTCTAGAATGCAATAAGTGGTTGTAATGGGCCTAGTGGGACCCAAGGGTTTATACATGGGTCAATTTGGGTTCAGTCCCCAATATGCAAGTTTCAACATGTTTCAGGGCCTATAAGAGTTTAACTTAGGCTAAATGACCTAACTATAAACAATATAAGTTTGAAGGACCCATGCGACCAGAAATAACAACTCTATCCTTCATAGTTCCCAAAAATTACAGTCACTTGCCATCGTCTCTTCTGTTCGATTTTGAGTTGCTTTTGGACTCTAAAACCGACTGAAATATCGTAGTTAAGATACACATAAAATGGTTTTGACTTCGATTCCTCAGGGTAGTTATAATAAATGAAGACGAAATAATTATGAAATTCCACTTCGAAAAAACGAGATTATAAATGGACCAAATATCAATTTTAATGGTCGACTAAGACGAAATTGAGTGAATTTGATAATGGATCTCAATAATGAACGAGAATTAGTGAGTTTAAGAAAGAAGTAGTGAAGAATTTTCATGCGACGTACGTATATTGAAGATTTTGTGTACAGATAACTGAGTAACAATTCGTGCAACTTAAGTAACATATATCAGAAAAATAGTAACAGATTTAACAGATAATGTAACATATCATTGAACAAAAGTAACAACTGTCCAGTAACAATTCTTTGTTACGAAAATCACCAACGACTCTAATAATGAACGAGAATTATCGAGTTTAATGGCCGACTAAAACGAAACTGAGTGAATTTGATAAAGGGTCTTAATATGAAACGAGAATTATCGAGTTTAAGAAAGAAGTAGTGAAGAATTTTGAATCAAAATTTTTTATGCGACGTATATTGAAGATTTTGTGAAGACGATATCTGGGAAACAAGTCATGCAATTTAAGTAGATATAGTAAAGAATGTAACATATATGACAAATTCAGTAACAGATGTAACAATTATAGTAACTTACCATTGAAGAAAAGTAACAATTGTTGAACAACAATTCTTTGTTACGAAAATCACCAATTATTCTAAAAAAAAGGTGAAAGTCACAGAAATGTCGACGTTATTGCCCAAACTAGGTTAATTAGGTTTATACCGAAATCTCAATTTTAATTGTTGAAATTGAGAAATAGTGGACCCAAATCTCATGTTATTAAACAGTACCCGACTAACAAAATATAAAAAGTTATAACAATTCTATATTTCTCTAATACCAAATCACTAAAAGTTAGTAACTAAACAGTTAATTCAGATAACAAAATTTTCAATAAAAATAACAAATCTGAAAAATGATTATTTTAATACCGACGACACCCCGCACCAACTTTCCTAAATTTCGAAGTGTATCAACTTCAAAATGAGCATCAACAGAGGACTTAGACTATTGGTTCGTTAAAGTGAACATATACACTTTTTCTATCGAGATTCATGTTTCTTCCATGAATACTTAGTGCTTCCATGTATATTAGTTGTTTATTACAATTCAGATGGTCGACCTGACGTAAATGATTCAACAAAATTAATGACATCTTCGATTAATCTTAAATGTGAACTCTATGTTATTTACTGATTTCATGCAGTAACAGTTTAAGAATGATCAGCAACAATTAAAGAGGAGAAGATAACAGAAAATGATACGTAGGTAACAAGGAAATACAACACGAGTAACAAAATACGTAGTAACAATAACAATTTAATATGTAACTAGTTTACTTTATGATTTTCAAATTTAATACTTCAAACACGCTACATTACTAAAATATATCAATTTACGAAGTGTTAGATAAAAATATATTAGTTAAGGTTGTGATTTTCGTGGAGATTATGTTGGAATTGAAGAAGGTGAAATATATAGTATGTAAAACAAGTAGCACTCTTCTTGAAAGGATGGTCATGCTTCTACCAAATTGATTCTACTTACACAAAACATTGTAGAAATGATCTATTAGATGTTTATTATAATCCAGATGGTCGACCTAACATAAATGACTCGACAAAATTAATAACATCTTCAATTAATCTTAATCACAAACCCTATGTTGTTTACTGATTTCATGCAGTAACAGTTTGTCAGCGATCAACAACAATATGAAGAGGAGAAGATAACAGGATTTGATATGTAGGTAACAAGAAAACACAACACGAGTAATAGAATACATAGTCACAATAACAATTTATTATGTAACTAGTTTACTTTATGATTTTTATAATTTATACTTCAAACACGCTACATTCACTACATATATCAATTTACGAAGTTTTAGATAAAAATATATTAGTTTAGATTGTGATTTTCGTGGAGATTATGTTGGAATTGAAAAAGTTGAAGTATATGGTATGAAAAGCAAGTAGCACTCTTCTTGAAAGTATGATCATACTTCTACCAAATTGATTCTACTTACACAAAACGTTGCATAAATGAACTATTAGACGTTTATTATAATCCAGATGGTCGACCTAACATAAATGACTCGACAAAATTAGTGACATCTTCAATTAATCTTAATCACAAACCCTATATTGCTTTCTGATTTCATGCAATAACAATTTAAGAATGATCATCAACAATTGAAGAGGAGAAGATAACAGAAATTGATAGGACGGTAACAAGCAAATACAACACGAGTAACAGAATACGTAGTCACAATAACAATGTAATATGTAATTAGTTTACTTTATGATTTTCAAATTTTATACTTCAAACACGCTACATTCACTGAAATATATCAATTAAGGAAGTTTTACATAAAACTATATAAGTTTGGGTTATGATTTTAATCACAAACCCTAATTCACAAACTATGATAATTTTGGTAACATATAAACATATAACTAATAACAGTTTTACACATATCGGGTAATAGATAATCTAGGCTTGATTTTATTTAGACTCATGCCCAAAATTCATATCATTCTAGTTTTTCCGCCCGAAATTTCACCGACAATTTAGTGACAAATTTAGTCAACACAGTAACAGAAACGCATATACTAGTAACATATCCTGAGAATTTTACAAATCAACTAAAACGAAAAAAATACACCCAACTTTATAGGGTCGATCCTATTTTTGCGAATTAAATGATGAACATCGGACGAACGACCAAACGAGGTGCCGCACCGAGCTTCCCATACTATGGATAATTCGAAATTGTACTTATTAGACGTAATCGTTGCCAACAACGGATTTGATTTCATCTTATTTTCGTAAATTAGAACCATCCACATGGTAACAATTATTTACAGTTTAATGACAGTTTTGATACTCCAGGTAACAGAGTGCATAACCCGAGTAGCGGTATTGAGACAGAAAAAATGTACCCAAATTATTGCGGTCGACTGTATTTTCGCGAAATAAAAGATGAACGTCGGACGAACGAGCAAACAATGTGCCGCACCGAGCTGCCCATACTATGGGCATTTCAAATTTATCCATATTAGATGTAATCGTTGCCAAAAACGGCTTTGATTTCATTTTATTTTTTCAAATTAGAACCCTACACATGGTAACAATTAATTACAGTTAAATAACGGCTTTGGCAAACATTGTAACGAGTTTGGTAGACTGAGTAACAGCTTTGATGACACAATATAAATATACCCAAATTATTGGGGTCGACCTATTTTCTCAAATTAAAAGATGAACGTCGGACGAACGCAAACAATGTGCCGCACCGAGCTTCCCATACTATGGGTACTTCGAGTTTATACATATTAGATGTAATCGTTGCCAAAACGGCTTTGATTTCATCTTATTTTTGTAATTAGAACACTACACTTGGTAACAATTACGTTTAGTTTAATAACGGTTTTGACAGACCTAGTAACGATTTTGGCACAACAGGTAACAGATTTGAAACTGCGAGTAACAGTTTGGACACAATGAAAATATACCCAAATTATTGGGATCGACCGTATTTTTGCGAAATTAGAAGATGAACGTCGGACGAACGAGCAAACAATGAGCCGCACCAAGCTGCCCATACTATGGGTACTTCGAATTTGTACATATTAGATGTAATCGGTGCCAAAAACGGCTTTGATTTCATCTTATTTTTGCATATTAGAACCCTAAATAGAAAGATAAAAACTCATACAAATCTTACATCTTGCTTTGTCAATACCACAATACATCCTACATTACACGCTGAAATTGGTTGGTTAATGGGCATTCAAAATTTCGAAACTCGATTCACTGTAAAAACGAGATTTGTAAAATAAATATTCTCTGTTGACAACAATTTTCTGCATCATAGTAACGGATAAGGTATGGAAAATAACAGTTCACTAGACATTTAAACAATATAATCTAACAGCATAACAGAAAGTCGCCGGAAAATAACTATTAGTTCAGCATGTTAGGATGGATATTTTCGTCAATACATATTTTTAATCCTTATCTCTGCCATTTTTAAAAAGTTGATCCTTAAAACTAATGTGAGTTCTGACAGGGACTGAACCATTTACAAAGTTACTGACTATGGACTGAATACAAATTTCCCCTTTATACATAGGGCAAATTTTGTGTCAGGCCCTACTATATTTTAAAATTACGAATCAGGGATTTTCTTTAGTTTTAAGGACCTATTTTTTCAAAAAAATAAGTGAAAAGGACCCAAAACTGTGATTTGACGAAATTACCCTTATAAAAGTGATTTCTGAATGGTATTTGACGTCAGTATTATGTTACACAGTTATGCTGATTTGTTACCGTAACAACCGCAAGTGTTACTTTAACGTCATAAGACGTTACTTATCGACAGTAAAATGTTATTAACAGACATATTTATTACATCGAACTATCGAACCCCAATTTTCACACTGATCGAGCACAGTCGATTGTTAACACCTTGTTTTACTTTCCATCATGCGGTATTACACCATAAACCCTAAATCGTAAACCCTAAACTCGACGCGACGACCATTAGCGTTCTCCTATAAAAGATCGAATCATTAGCGTTTTGATCTTATTACACGTTTCGAGATTGACAATTGGTAACCCATTATAGGAGCATTGCTCTCTATAATGATGAATTTTCTGTCTAGGAAAACAGGGGGAGGATGGTCGGGTGGAGGGTTCAAGAACAATTAAAACTATTACACAATTATACTGATTTGTTACCGTAAAAACCGTAAGTGTTATTTTAACGTCATAAGACGTTACTTATCGACAGTAAAATGTTATTAATAGACATTTTTTTATTACATCGGACTATCGAACCCTATTTTTCCCACTGATCGAGCATTGCTCCCTATAATGATGAATTTTCTGTCTAGGAAAACAGGGGGGATGGTCGGATGGAGGATTCAAGAACAATTATAACAGTTTTGTGCTGAAAAAAAAACACTTCCTTTCATTTGGATATACAGTCTTGTATTGAGTACCATATGGCGTCTATTTAGTAACAAACGAAGTCG
Source organism: Craterostigma plantagineum (assembly GCA_027422505.1). Taxonomy (NCBI): domain Eukaryota; kingdom Viridiplantae; phylum Streptophyta; class Magnoliopsida; order Lamiales; family Linderniaceae; genus Craterostigma; species Craterostigma plantagineum. The sequence goes on from JAPQWV010000029.1 coordinate 295,688, forward strand.
CAGAAGTACCACATCATTCAAAAAATATACCGATTTCTGCAGTAACACATTAACAAATGATGTTGTAGGAATCAGTATTATTTTTTAATGTTGTGTTACTTCTGCGACGTCATTTGTTACTAAATAGACGACATATGGTACTCAATGCAAGACTGTTGTTATCCAAGTGAAAGGAAGTGTTCTTTTTCAGCGTCGAACTGTTATAATTGGCTGGAACGGGTTATTTAGGTATACAACGTAATTTTGGTATATGTCAGGGTTAAATATGTCTTTTTGCGTCATTTTAGGGCCTGACCACTTAATTTTTCGAAAAGTTTGTCCTTATTCCTAACTCAAACTCTAGTAGGGCCTGAACCCAAATCCAAACATGTTAATAGGGCCTGAAAGTGAATTAACCCTTATACATATTCAAGTGTATAAATAGTTAGCAGTGGTTCAGACTTTCTACATATGCTCGAGGTGAAATGTAACATTAATGCTAAGTAAATGCTAAATGCCAAAGGAAAAATGGGTCCTTTATTACCGTGCCGTACTCAAAGTCAACTATAAGGTATGTGTGTTTGGAACTTTGGATAGAAACTGAAAAAGAAAAAAAGAACAAATAGTTACCAAGCCAGTGAGTACTTCTTCGGCGTATGTACAGTACAGCGATGTTAATTTAATGGCATCATAGATTATTCTTCGCTTTTAATTTTGAACTAGGAGGTTTTTATTGCAATAGCATGCCCCCCCATAAGTCCTTGATTATTTTAGTACTTGGGAGTTGGGATGGGAATATTGAACGAATACACCTTTCAACTACTAGACATCCCGCAATTTATTTATATCAAATAACTTACAGAAAGAGATTTAGACTAAACGAGATGGAGACTAGAAGGAAGGAGATCGTGGGAAAAAACAATGGTTTTGTTGGTATGTAAGTAGGTAGGCCTTAATTTGTTAGATTTTGGTTATAATTAGGCATGCAAACCAACCTCGCTATTTATCCCTCATTTCCAAATACATTGGATTCTTTGTCTTCATCATTCATTTAGAACTCAGTCGAAACAGTTGAATTGAAGTTGGAGAGTTCAAAGAGAAGCATCTATAAATTTTAAGAGAAAAAGAGCAGATCTACATTATAGAAACAAGAGAGACTTACTAAACAAAAAGTTCAATAAGATTTTCCACAATGAATTAAGCTTCCAGCTCCGAGAAAGAGGCCAAAAACCGCGGCGCTGCCTAAAGTTGTCTGTCCAATGTATCGTATTTTCATAAGACCTGGAACCTGCAAATATATCCAATATGAATGCCCACTCACAGAATTTAACGCTCCAATTGACTTGAAACTTGAAAGTGCTGTCATAAGTCTAGACACCAGTCCCATTCATCAACTTTCTTGTTAGATGCTATAAATGCTGTAGACATTTCCTTTCCCCAGAATTCAAGGTTTCCACGAAACAGAATGCTATCTTCTTCAATATGTGCCCTTTTAGGCTTTTGAATGTTGTCCGAAACTTCGTACAAGGGACATTAAGATGCATTCATGCAGATTGATACTAGTATAAGATCAAAACTCCGATGTTTAGTTAAGTTCTGCATGAAATTCGGTAAATTAAGACAGTGATTCAGATGAAGACTTATTCTAGCACATACAAATCGGTAAAAAACAACTGACAGTTATTTCAAATGTTGCAAATGATGAGATCACGTATGAAACTACCGAAAAGAGTGCGGATAACAATTACATGAGTGGTTTCTCACAGGTCACAACGGTACGTTTTTCTATGTTTCAGTAGAAACTTCAGTTCATGCAATTATACACATATGAAATACAATAAGACTAGTTGAGTTATAACTTATAATTAGCAGGAGGAAGTAATTTCAGACAATACCTTGTACCTCACAGCCTCATAAGTTCCATAAACAGCACCTGAAAGTCAAAATCAAGTTACACCATTCATGAGCAAATAATGGAAAACACCTCCTTGAAAGGGAACTGACTGTAGGTTATGTAATAGCTCGCCAATTTCATTGTGTCAAAAGGGGGGAAAATTGGAAACGACGGACTGGCTGATCAATAAGGAGGACGATCGAAAGGATAACAACATACGAAATTCGATTTTGCCTAGGCGTGAAAGAGAACTACTGCTCATCCAATTCGTTCTCCAGATTACAGAACTAAAAAAAGAAAAAAAAAAAGAAAAGGAAAATTCCCTTAGTTTGACAGGCATTACTAACGATTTAGCTAGGGTTTGTGGAACTTACCAACAGCGCCGCCAATAGCTCCTCCGACGGCGCAACCCGCCGTAATCCTAGCAAGACAGCTGTCTCTGGCCATGCCTTCCTATTTGTTTCTCTTGGTTCTGATCTGTGTTAACTGTAATGTCGCAACTCACACACTCTCTCTCTCTCTCCCCTCTCTCGCGGTATATATACTATACTACTTCCAAACGGGCCAGAACGGCCCGGCACGGCCTCAAAACCTGCTGTTTGGCTGGCCGGGCCTAGGGTTGCAAACGAGTTGTTCGATTCGCGATTCGGTTCGAAATTTGAAGATTCGAATTCGGATATTTAGAATACGAATCGAATAAGAATATTTTTTCTGATTCGAGAAATATACGAATACAAATATGAAATCACCATATTCGATTCGAAAATTAATCGAATTATTCGATTCGAATAATATAACATAAAATATAGTAGAATTAATATATATATTCACATATAATATATGATAACTCACTATAATATTTGAAAATAATATGTTATAGTTCAATATATGTTTAAATATAATTTATTATAATTTAATACATATTTTAAATATAATATTATTTATATTTTATTTAATTAAAAATGAAAGATGACTTTGAATACAAATATTCGATATTCGATTCGAATATTCGAAAAAATATTCGAATTCGAATAAAGAATCAATTTTATGATTCGATTAAATATTCGAATATTCGTATTCGTATTCGATTGTCATCCGAATACGAATAGAATATTGGGTATTCGACTCGATTCGATTCAATTCATTTGCAACCCTAGCCGGGCCATACCTCCATATAGGGTTGCAAACGAATCGAACTTTTTTTGGTTTGATTCGCGATTTGATTCGAAATTTTAAGATTCAAATTCGAATATTTAGAATACGAATCCGAATAAGAATATTTTATTTTATTCGAGAAATATCCGAATACGATTATGAAATCACAATATTGATTCGGAAATTAATAGAATTATTCTATTCGAATAATTTAACTTAAAATATAGTATAACTAATATATATTCACAGATAATAATATATGATAACTCAATAAAACATTTAAACATAATATATTATAATTCAATATATGTTTAAATATAATTTATCATAATACAATATATATTTAAAATATAATATTGTTTATATTTTATTAAATAAAATAGAAAATGACTTTAATACAAATATTCGATATTTGAGTCGAATATTCGAGAAATTTCGAATTCAAATAAGACTCGATTTTATGATTCGATTAAATATTCGAATATTCGTATTCGATTGTCAACCGAGTACGAATAGAATATTGCGGTATTCGACTCGATTCGATTCGTTTGCATCATTCCATATGACATGCCTAAGAAATTGAGGCGCGCCCAGCCCGCTGGCGGACCGCGGGCTCGACGGGCAGGCCCGTCCACCTGAAAAACTTATTGCATATTTAATTTTTAATTTACAACTTTTAATTTATTCAGGGTATTTTAATTAGTTATGAAATTTGTTAAGAATGTGTCATTAATTATGGTATAATAATAATAATTAATTTAATCATTATTTAAATTATCTAATTAATATATGACAAATCTACATATGACTCCCTACTCCCAAACTATTAATCAACTAACTTCCCCCTTCCCTTTCATTTATCATCAAACTCCCCATTTCGAATTTTTAAATCACATAACTCCCTATTGGGAAAAAAATCACATAACTCCCTAATACCTCCATAATGGACAATTTTAGCCTTATAAGACAATAATATTACCAAAAAACCTGTCAACCCCACGGACAATTGTAGTACCAATATACGTATGTTTGTAGTACCAATGTATAGATCTCCGTGGTACCATTCCGCGATACGAACAATTGTAGTACCAATATACGTATGCTTGTAGTACCAATGTATAGATATTCGTGGTACCATTCCGTGAGCCCATGGACGATTTTGCCCCTCTACTAATTTGCACACCCTTCTCTTTCCTTATCCAAACTTGTAGTGTCAATATATGTATATTTGTAGTACGAATGTATGGATGTTCGTGGTACCATTCCGTGAGCTAGTGTAGTACCACACGTAGGTTACTTATAGTATCTTTTTCGTACCATGTGCTTAACTATCGCAACTCCTACATAAATTGTAGTACCAAAATACATATATTTGTAGTACCAATATATAGATGTTCGTGGTATCGTATAGTATGCTAGTGTGGTACCATGGGTAGGTTATTTGTAGTACCAATGTCTGTGGTAACAGCCACAGACCATAAATAATTCAGACGGTGTCAAAAAATTCTTTACCCAAACTTGAAGTACCAATATATGTATGGTTGTAGTACCAATGTATTGATGTCCGCGGTACCATAACGTGAGCTAGTGTAGTACCATATGTGGGTTACTTGTGGTATCTTTTTTTGTACCATGTGTTTACCGCAAGTGGCCTACGTATGGTACTATACTAGCTCACGGTATGGTACAACGAACATCTATACACCGGTACTACAAACATACGTATATTGGTACTTCAAGTTTGGGTAAGGAATTTTTTGACGCAATCTGAATATTTTGGTCTGTGACTGTTACCATAGATATTGGTACTACAAGTAACCTACTCATGGTACCACACTAGCATACGATACGGTACCACGTACATCTATATATTGGTACTACATTTAGGGTAGGAGGTTAAGCACATGGTACAGAAAAGATACTACAAGTAACCTATGTATGGTACTACACTAGCTCATGGAACGGTACCACGAACATCCATACATTCGTACTAAAAACATACGTATATTGGTACCGCAAGTTTGGGTAAGGAAATAGAAGGGTGTGGAAATTAGTAGAGGGGTAAAATCGTCCATGGTGGAAATTAATAGAGAGGCAAAATCGTCCATGGGCTCACGGAATGGTACCACGAACATCTATACATTGGTACTACAAACATACGTATATTGGTACTACAAGTTTGGGTAAGGGTGTGGAAACTAATAGAGGGGCAAAATCGTTCATGGGGAGTTATGTGTAAGATTGTTTTGATTTAGGGAGTTTGTTAATAATTAATATGGAATGGGCAGTTAGTTGATAGAAAATAAGAAAATGCGGATTTAGTTGAAGTTACCCCTTAAGTTATTATACATTTACTATATAATATAAGTTATATAAAATATATAATCATAATCACTGGCCGGCTAGCCTGCCCTGCGGGCCTAAAAAATCGCAGCCTGCCCCGGGTGGGCGAGCAGCCACGGGCCACGGGCAAATTGATAGCTCTGAGAATATACAAGTAATTATAGTTTTTAATTTTTATTTATACCTTAATGGCATAATTGTAAATGAGATGAAATTGGCACAGTATTTGACAATTATGTGATGCTCTATTGGCCATGTTTGGTTATGAGATCAGTGAAAAGGCCAATAGTAAATTAATATAAACTAGCACATTATTATTTATCTCACCATTCAACTTAATTTATTTATATCGGGCCACAAGTCTGGGATTCTAGCTAAAAACGGGCTAGAAATAAAGAAATTCAAACACAATATAAAGATTATAGTTTATTATATAATTTATGAGACAATTAGGAAAAAGGGATGAATTACAAAAATTAAATGGGATGAACATTTTAACCTATCCAAGATGATTCGCTCAATGATAACGCCGCTAAGTGGAAAATAAGTGGAAAACGCCGCTAAACTAAAGCTGAGGTGGAGAATGTCCCTGTTGGATCGACTAGCACCGCTTACGGTGCTTACCTGGCGGTATCTGCTAATCTATGGTATGCAATAATATCGACTATATTTATGCATCCAAATAAAAAGCGCTAGAATTTTTTTAAAAAGCATTCACTAATTCTTGAGCAGATATCAAATATTGGTCGGAGTTGTGGAACAGAGAATTCTAGGACCATTGCTTGGACAGCAGAAGCTGTTCTTGAGTCCTATTTGCTTCGCCGTTCGAACGGGGAACACTTACTTGGGTTCCCTATACTGTGAGTTGCCTTCGTTGTTTCGTAATGACTCGAACGTAACTATAAGTTTTTTTTAACCTTTCCCTTCTTACAGGTGAGTCGCTTATGCTCGTTTCATGGGAATCAATAGCGTTCGAGAAGTAGAACGAATAATCGTCACTTTGGTTCATGGAAGATCGGGAATTAGCACTCCGTTTGGCGTTTAGAAGAAATGAAAAGGTGTAGTGGTACGACAATCTAAGCTTTACTATTATTGCTTGATACACTGACATTGTTTTCCTTTGTCTTTCCTGCGTACCAAACATAGTCTAAGGGCGCGTTTGGTACGATGATTTCAGTCGGAAAAAGAAAACAAAAAACGTGAAGTTAATAAAATTGTCGAAAGCCAAAGTATCATTTTTAGATGTGTTAACTTAATTTTCCGTATTGCTTTTCGTGCACGAATTATGCATAGCAAACGCAGTTTGAAAGAAATCAAGCAATAATCTCGTCAACCCCACACCCTCTGATCCTCACTTCCACCTTCTTCCCCAAAACACTCGTAACACCGCAACACTCGCACCTACCATTCCATATTCGCTTTCTAGCCGGAGAAACGACGCTTACTTTCTCCACGGAATCCGCCGTGCGATTCCCGCCTGCCAAACACGCCCTCGATCCCCACGCCTTCGCCCTAACATACGTTGTTATAATGGCGTCTCCCATCCAGGTTTTCCTCACGTTCTTGAAATAAAACACGTGGGGCATTTCGCATGGATCATCGTTCGTGGGCCTCGTGTTGAACATGTACTTGGGCTGGAGCCCGTCGTTCGAGCCCACCCAAGGCCCGAACGTCTCGACGGGCTTCTGCAGCTCGCTCCTCGGGATTGTTTTCTCGTATATATTTACTGAATATCCCCAAGAAACCGAAATCGACCACTTCAGCGGCTCGTAATGACAGACTGTCTGCTGCAGTATTCTCGACTGGTCGTAGTTTGCGGCCCTCATGAGGTGCCACGTGGATTGTGGGCGGCCGCCCACGGCGGGGAAAATGGGGTCCACGGCGTCGAAGTGGTGGAGGGAGAGTAAGGGCGCGTTTGGATGCGATGAGAGGAAGCCTGATATGTCGCCACGTAGATCGATCTGCAATATTTTGGAATTAGAAAAATGACGTTAGAAAATGGCTTTATTTATTTCGGTCTTTTGAAGCTCCGTTTGGTTTATAATAAACCCATTTAGCGGAAAGGTCCATGCCAAAAAAAATACTAGTATTAAACAATCCAAGATGTACATTGAGGATCGACAATAGTTTGATGTTTGCGGACTTTACTAATATTCACGGGGCTTTATCTAAATGAACAAAACATGAGAAAATGAATTACTAACTATTTTATAACCCATTTATCCTATAAAGCAAACTTAGCCTTCCATCACTTTCACATGTGGTAGAGAGATTTACGTAATGCCGACTTATCTAAGAGACGTAAACGAAATATATTCCAAGACCTTTCATGGTTTGCCCGTAATCAATTACGAAATATAGATCCGTCACATCCGGCTATATACATATATATAAATGAATTAAATTGAAATTTCTTCTCATTGGTTAGGTAACGACGCCATGGCATGGTCCAAAAAGCTTAGTTAATCAGATTATTGACTTTTCCTAATTGGATCAATAATCGCTCACTGAAAAAAAAGGAGAAAAATTGAATAAAAATATTAATTATTTACCTGGTGAATGCCCTTGTGAGGAGTCAGATTCACTCCAATATCAGAAATGCACGCCATCGTTATCATATCAGCAGAGCTCAGCTGCGAATATCTCCTCAAGCACTTCTCCATATCTCTAGACAAAGCCTTAGCCAAGGGATAACTCAGCATAAACCCGGCCCCGCCGAAACCCTGGTTAAAGGAGTACCAATAGTTCGACATGATGAACTCAGACTGACCTCCTATGTAGTAGTATTTCGTGTGGTCGTAGCTTCCCAGGACTAGAACAATGTTGTCCAAGAAAAACACAGAGTCGTCGTCTCCCATGACTAACCACCTTAGGGTTTCTCCCCCGTCGTCGAACTGATTGAAGACCTCCATGATTCCTCTCACCATGCGTATCATGACGGGCGCTCGTGCCTTAGTTTCTTGCAGGAGTTGGGCGATGTCTTCTGAGACTTTGTAAGGGGGAGAGGACTTCGACCATGGTAAGAGATTCCCGCTAGGGTTTCTATCGAGGTAGAGGTAACCTTTGGTTTCGCGGGGTCTCCACCAAGATTCGATGTAGGGTTTTCGATGGTGGTAGGCTTTTTCTGAGCCTAGGAGGCCGAAGGCTATGTGGCTGAGGTTCGTTGGGGAATGGGATGAGCTGGCGAGCGTGGGTTGGCTGAGATTTGACGTCGTCGAAGGTGGTAATAAGTAGGGTTTGTGCCATGGATTGAAGAAGGTGATTAACGATGTGATTATGAGGAACAGTGATATTAGGAGCGCTTTGAAGAGATTGCTCTCATATTTGAAAGAGAGAGCCAATGCCATAGTTTCTAAATTTTTTTTTTTGGGAGAAAAATTATGGGTTGGTGGGTCTTATGGAAGAATGAAAGACGCCATGAAAGAAAAGTCGTTGAGATTGTCTGAGGTTAATAATATTCCAAGGTTGTGTTGTTTTATAGCATTAAATGCACCTTACCTGTCTGTCCCAAAAGCCGAGTCTCCCTTAGTATATACATTTGTCATTAAGATGAGGATGAACTCCTCTTATCGGATGTTGTTTATTTCACTAATCACGTATTTTGAATTCAAATATTATTTAGTTGAATCCTAAATGGGGCGTAGTTTAGTTATATTAAATTAAAGGAAAAAGGTAATGAAATGTTAATATACGCTGCTGAGTGCATTATTGAATCTCGCTAAATCACCATAAGATGGGGAACGTCCAATGATGCAGATATTAGAATTTCTCAAGTGCAGTAAGTCAACTCCTAGAGTCCCTACGCTTTGTGAGAAGAATATAATTAACTCCTTTTTCAAAATCAACTTGCCATGTGCAACTGATGCCCATAAAAGGATTGGCACCGATATTACTTCACTTCACTATCGAAAAAACCACACGAAAATGCCCATAAAACCATCTAAAAAACAAATCTTTATCCGCGCACATCGAAAGTTCGATAACAGTTCTGTAAAGAAAAACCAAAATCAAGCGATAACCTCCTCTACTCCACACTCCCTAAGCTTCACCTCAACCTTGGCGCCACCTACTTGAAGAATGTCACAACATTCACTTCTATCAACCTACAAAATATATAAAATAAAACCAAATCAAAATCGAAAAACAATTAATGCAATTCACCGAAATACAAAACCCTAATTCGCACACCTTAATCCTCTTCTTCGCCTGCGAAAAAACCCTAATCTTCGAAATCCCCTCCGCCGAATGGTTCCCGCCCCTCGAACAAACGCCCAATCCCCTCGCGTTAGGCCTCGAATAGCTCGTCACAACCTCGTCTCCCCTCACATTCTTGAAAACTTCCTCGAAAAAAAACATGTGAGGCGCATCGCATGGATCGATGCTCCTTGGCCTAGTGTTGAACATATAGAAGGGGGGCTTCGGGCCCTTAGCCCAAGGCTTGAACGTTTCGATGGGCATTTGCAAGTAGCTACGAGGGTAGACTGACTCGTAGATTTGAGCTGAGTAGCCCCACGAGACAGATATGGACCAGTTCAGTTCCCGATGGTAGCAGATGGTCTGCTGCAAGAGCCTCGACTGGTCCGCGTCGCCGGCCTTCATGAGGTGGCGGGTGGCTTGGGCTCGGTCCATGTTTGGGAAGATTGGGTCCATGTGGTCAAAGTGGTGGAAGGTCATGAGTGGGACTTTTGGGTGGGCTGAGAGATAGCCTGAGAAGTCTCCATGCAAGTCTACCTATACATTAATATTGAATAAAATATTGTGTTGAGATTTATATTCTATCCCACATCCAACAAATTAAGCTTTCATAATTAACTAATGTACTAAGAGACAACTTCACCACTTTTCTGCGACCAAATTTTGAAACCTCTAAGGCTTTCTTTTTCATTCCTACAAATCATCTGGTAAAGAAGGATCATATTGCCCAAATACAGCTAATTTCAAACCGAGCAATCGCGAAATCAATGAAAAGGGGAAAATAATCACGTAAAAGAAGCATACATCATATTGAATACATATTCTCTAATAAAAGTCAACTACGCATATACGTTTGTCAGTGCCAAGACAATTTCTAAGTGGGATATGCCGTGCACGTTATAAAACGTTGCCGTTGAATTCCTACGGCCATTATGGTTGTATTAATATACTTTTATTTCTAGCAAACAATTATTTAATGGTATACTACTATATTAAATGAACGAGGAATTCTATAGACGTGATTTGATACCAAAATCCTCATCTCCCTCTAATATATGCCGACCTATGTGTAGTTATGATACGTGCGACCTAGAAAGTATTAAATCACTTCTGGAAAAATATATAACACAACGCTTTATTCACAGAATGAGTAAGGTCTCATTGGTTTGACATTACAAAAAATAGTAACGTATGTACGATGATGTTATTTCTTCATTATCATAGAACATGTGCTGTGAGTAAGTTACGGGTGAAGATGTTCTACTATTTTATTTTAGAAATTAATTAATTGTTAGAACGTTTCAGATAATGAATATTTATGCAAATATTAATATATTAATGAGAGTTGACCATATACATTTACATCGGAATTCTCTCAATTAATAAAATGGGATCTCATCCGTTAATAGCATGACTTTGAAATTAGCAAAATATTACTTCTCCAAATACTTAATTCACGTTTCCACATATATATGTAATGTAACCCACCAATTTCATATATTGATGACCCAACCTAAAACAATGTTTTCTAGACAAAGCAAAAGCAGTCAATTGTCAATGATTTCAATTTCAGCATGCATTAAACCCTATTAATTACAATTTGCCAACAATACCTACCCATAATCCACCCTTATTCATTCCAAACTTTTTTTTGATTCGATCATTCCAAAGTTCATCCTATTCTTTTGACCATCCTACGTCTTACTAAATATCTACCCTAAACGCGAAAAATAAACGACGAAAAATCAAATTACCCGACAAGATTCGTCTTTCGATTCGAAACGCGTTATCGAATCTATCGATCAACGGTGTCGTATCAAAACCCTAATCGAGTAAAACACACACACACAGAGGGCCAAAACAAACTAATGAAGATTTACCTGATGAATCCCTTTGTGAGGAGTCAAATTGACCCCAATATCTGCAATGCAAGTCATCGTAATCAAATCCGCCGAAGAACTCTGAGCATACCTCAGCAAACATCCATCCATGTCATGGACCAATGCTTTCACCAAAGGATAGCTCATCACAATCCCACCGCCCCCAAAAGCTTGATCGAAGGAAAACCAATAATTCGATATTACACTCTCAGAATGCCATCCTAGGTAGTAATACTTAGTGTGATCATACTGAGCGAGCACATCAGCAATATTATCCACGAAAAAGATCGAATCGTCGTCTCCCATAACTATCCATCTAAGGTCCTCTTGCTCCTCTCGAAAGAGCTCTAATATCCCATGTACCATTCTTGGCATGAGATCATACCTAGGCTTAACCTCCTTAAAAAGAGAGGATATGTTGTCTACAACACGGTAAGGAGGTGCAGTTTGAGGCCATGGTAAGAGATCGGGCGTAGGTTTTCTGTCTAAGTAAACGTAGCCACGTGTCTTATTAGGTCTCCACCAAGATTCTAAGTAGTGCCTTCGATTGGGCCAAGTCTTGACCGAACCCATGAGACCGAAGGCAATGTGGCTAAGGTTCGTAGGAGGGTTGTCTGAGATTGCAGAGGTGGTGCTTGGGTTCGAAGACATGGAATTCACCGGCCATTTGATTGAGAAAAGGTCTGAGTTTCTTGTGTTGATGAAGGGCACGATGATTATGTAGAGAAAAACGGCTAGGGCAAGGAGGGTTTTCCAAAAGAGGCTTGTGGTGAAGAAATCTTTGGCCGCCATTGATGGATGGTATATGGGAAGGAGGAAGAAGAAGGTGACGAGTGTTCTAGGGTTGTGTGTTTTAAATGATAATAATGAAGGGGGGATTAATAGTATTATTATTACAGCGAATTCATGTGGGGCAATCACATGGTGTTTCACCTTATGTAACTGAGGATTTTCATGTATGTGTGGCGAGGTTTTTCATCGGATTTTGGTAATTATTGGATTACGGAAAGTTCTTTTTAATGGGAAATAGTATTTATTTTTATAATTTTGTTGTGATTTCGCCTATCTTTCTTACAATGTTTCTGACTTGTCCTGACAGGGAAGATACAGCCCATAGTTAGTTAATGAGATCTGGTGAAAAAGGTTTTGTATGGAAAAGATAACCATTAATATACGCATGTTTAGGCATTTCCATATAATCTCTAAAAAGCATAAAAAAATTAAAGAAAATGGTAATAATTGTATATGGAGAAATATCTAAAATGAAGGAAAATTTGAAAGTTGGGTCAAAGGGTTGAAAATTGTAAATCCAGTTCTGTAACTTTTAACAACTTAGCCTTTTAAACCTCTAATCTAATTTAACAAAAATATATTTACAAGAAAAAATATGGCACACGGTATTTGCATATTGAGTGCTTACCGAATCGTAAAATATTTTTGTACAGTTTTGACTTTTGACCTGCTTATTAACTCAATTTGTCTATGCTTGCAATACAATCAACCATTTGTTTTCAATAGACATATTCGATTAACCTTTCTTTTCATAATATAACGATTTCATTCTCTAAACACAAAACATCTTTATCTATTATTTTTTCAGAACTTATCCTAAATCAATGTGAAACTGCAATCTTAAATTATTTCAACATCCGGTCAAATAAATGCCCATGCCAAAGCTTATCCAAATACACTTCAAAAAAAGGAACTGCAAATTGTACTAATAAAGACAATACCAAATTTTCACAAATATTTCAATCATACGCAAGTATATCGTCATTGTGTTTCACAAATTTTCAGCCCCCTCCTTCTCCGGCAAACATTAAACTTTATTATACTCATGAGTACGTTTGTTTTACATAGCAGGCAAATGAATATCATGAATGTATCCTTTATCCCATCTTTACATGTAATGTAATAATAACAAAAGCAAACTATAAGACTTTCATCTCCTACTAAACAATCGGAGAACTGAGGCCCTCCTGTAAAGCGAGCGGCCCGCCAACACCACGATTCCTCATCGTGGGACCCGCCCGAAAATGAGGGGCAGTGCCGTTCGCCCTCTGATGATGACCGAGCGAAGGCCTCTTATTTAGTCCGTAAAGAGCCCTCATGGCGTAAAGCGAATGAAAATAAGGCGCGACCCTCTCCTTCAGCTTGAGGATCAAGAAGAAGATCAGCCTATAGGCGAAGATTAGGGCGTAAACCGCCAATAAGTCCCACCACTTCGAATGGGACAGCGATATTCTGAACATGTTCGTCAGGACGTACTCGCCGGTCAGCTTCGGGCTGCCCGGGAATAATGGGTCGAAAACGAACCCGAGCATGTCGTTCTTGTATCCTCCCTGAGGCGCAACGAAAAAAAAAAGAGTTTTTTTTCTTGATTCTACAATTAGGCGCGTTTGGTGTGCGGAATCCGTACGTGGAAAGTGCGACTGAAAGGAAAACTAAGTCGGCGCGTCGAACGGTGATGCTTTGCGCTTTCGATCGATGTACTTACTGAGTATTTTCTTTTCTTTTCCTGATTGAAATCATCGAACGCAGCCTTAGGGTTTTAAATAGCTAGGAAGAGAATTATTACCTGAAGCGACCACGCGCCGTATCCGATGTAAGAGATGGGATAGCGCCAGACGGGCTTTGGAAGGTCGGGCAATAGTCGGAAGAAGCCGGCCGTCAACATCATGATTCCCTAAAAACGCCACGCGGCACGCATAAAAATAAATAAATAATAAGCAATGAGTACGATGTTTTTTCAAGATCTTATAACTTCACTTACAAGAATTCCGGCCCCGGTGATAATTCCCATCAAGAAGTTGGGGACCAGCGAAGCGACGATCATCATGACGCTCTCCACCATAGCTATGCAGCCGAATATATTCAGACAGAAGAAGGCGTAATGCGAGAATCCCGGGCGAAACTTCACCATGTAGAACGTTATCGTGCCCGTGATGGCCGAGACCGCGACAAGGAAGGGGAAGGACGAGAAGAAGTTTGACAGTATGAACGCTCCAACTCCGTAGTACCCATTGAGCCTCTCTTTATAAAAAACCTATAATCGGATCGCATAGTAACGCTTATAAAAAAATCGTTCACTCCCTTCATGCTCAAACTTTCAGGTGAAGCGGTCGTTCAACAGTTTGAAAGCTATTCTGAAGAAGGCTCGGAAAGAACGAAAGAAAGAAAGAAAGAAAGAAAGAAAGAAAGAAATTCTGACCTTCATCTCTTCGATAAAAGACGGGAAACCACCAATGGACATGAAAGTCATGAAACCCGTGACAAAGCCGCCGCAGGCTCCTCGGGCCAAAATAGCCGTGTAACTCGTCCCTACATCGTAAAAAAGCGTCCCCACGCTCAGAGCAACAAGCGTGTATATGACTATCCTAGACCAGTAGTAGCCGGGATCTCGAGACATGTTTACGAAAGATCTTCGAGTTAGCGTCTTCAGCTGCTTCCACCAACTCGCTTGGCTTCCTCTGATAGCTTCTACCTCAAATTCTTGCTGCGAGAAAAATGATCGAGCTTCTTGAGCTATAAGTATATATATATATATATATATATATATATATATATATATTTATATTTAGTAACATGTCTTTTTTAATAGGTAAAACTTACTACGACGGAGACTTCTCGCATCCTCGATCTCGCCATTTCTGAATAGCGCGATCGCTTGTACCTTTCGACGAGCATCGATTTTATTTCTGATGTTGCCAAGTTCATGAGAGGATCTGCTACGTCTGGTTTGTCCTGTAAGAAACCACAGAAAAAAAAAAAGAAAGAAATAGATCGATCGATCGAAGCAGAAAATCTCGGACAATGTAATTAAGCAGACTATTTTTTTTTCTGTTCGTACGCGAAGTCTTAGAGAACCCTTCAACGTGGCTGTGACGACGTCGAAATCCGAGTTAATGCACCGCAGGAAATGATCCGACGGGTTTCTCCTGCTCGGGCAAGGAAATCCCGCTTCGGCAAAAAACTGAAAAAAAAAACATTCACATTGCGTTTGGTAAGAGGATTCCGGTTAAAGGAAAAGGAAATGCGTAAAGGTACAAGGGTGGGTCGAGCGCAAACTATCACAGATCGATGCGCTATTAACTTAGTTTTCGGTCGTGCTTTCCGCATATCATAATCTGACTACACAAAAGAGAGAATAACAAAGCACCTTCACCGCCGTCTTCGCCTCTCCAAAATAAACCGTCTCGCCACCCGAGAGCAAATAAAGATCGTCGAAAAGCGCAAAAACTTCGCCGCTCGGCTGATGGATCGAAGAAACGACGGTCCTCCCGTCTCTCGCGAGGTTCTTAATCGACTGAGTGACGAAAAACGCCGAAGCGCTGTCCAAACCGCTCGTTGGCTCATCGAGGAATAACAGGCTCGGGCGTATCAATATCTCGAGGCCGATGCTCAACCTCTTCTTTTCCCCTCCGCTTATTCCTCTTAACTGCCAATTCCCGACAAGCCTGTCGGCGCAGTCTTGAAGTCCCATTTCCATTATCGTCCGCTCGACGACGCCTTTGATCTCCTCGCCCGACATGGAGCTCGGGAGCCTTAGGTTCGCCGAGTAGCTTAGGGTTTCTCGGACGGTTAGCGTCCCCAACAAGACGTCCTCTTGCGTGACGTATGCCTGAATATTGTTAGACGACGACGTTTAAATGATAGTAAAACTAGGGAAATAGATTCATTAATGACTCATTGAATATGTTAAGTAGAAATCGTAATAAGTCACATGTATTCCACAATAATTGAGGAGAGTTTAATCGGTATATAAGTAGATGAACCACTCCACCTATCACCAATTGGTTTTAGGATGGAAGTTCATCTCTTACATGGGCCACTCATTCTATATGGACCAGTCCAATAAGGCCCAGTAACGAAAATTCACAGACCTTCAAATGGATAAGAGTCTAGACCCAGTTAGACCACATATGATGTCAGGCGAAGAAGGTCGAATATCCAATGGATCTTTAATGGGTCTAATTCTTATCTCTTAATAAAACACTTGATTTATGTGTATTTAAATGCTTACAACTAAGCCATAGTCTAGTCTTCGCTTTCTCCCATTGAGGAGAATGTTTCCGGCCATGACTATGTTTCTTGATAATCTACCTGCGGCGAAAGAAAATATTAGGTTACATTAGAAAAAATGAAGTGTAACAATATAATCATCGTGATAATAATTTTAAGACACAACTGCAACATTTATGTTGTATAGGTGCAAGAAAGCTGGCATAGTAAAAGATGACTATACGAAAGCAGAAACGAGCTTTTTCCATTCAATTTCTGAAATAATTGAGTACTTCCATTCCAATCCAACTACTCTCTACGAGTCATTTATTCCTCTATCTATTATCTATATCTTTATAACCAATATATTGAAAAATAGAAACAGATAAGGCAAATCCATGGCATCATCTTCCCTTGATCGTCCAAAATTGTCACCCTGAATTGATGTCTTGATATAGGTTAACTAATCGGTGAACTATTTATTAATACAGAAGGGTTCAAAATGTAAGGCTAGAAAATAAAGGCAATGAAAGTTTTAGAACTATACACCATAAACTTTGCAATGATTAATCAAATTGACTATTATGTAAACCGATACCTGCCAAAGCATCAAGGAGAGTCGATTTTCTAGAACCAGAAGGACCCATGATGGCCATGATCCGACCCGGTTCGGCATACCCGTTAAGCCCATGGAGCAGCTTCTTAGTCGGGCCGTGGCCGAAGTTGGGCAAAACCACCGTCAACTCCTCCCAAACCAAGGAAGCCCCTCCGGCGTAATGACGCGGCACCACCGCACTCTCCACGTCAGCAGCACCACCGCCGTCGTCTAGCTCTATGTTGTGCTTCTCCATATCGAGAGAAAAAGAAATATTATTATTCTCAATAAAGTTGCTCTAGAAATGTTTGCTGCTCTTTGTTAATATATGTATGATGGTTTAGGCGGTGTGGCGATGGTTCAACTCCAAGAGACATTTATTTATTTATTAAAATTTTGTGTGTGGACACATTAATTGATGTGATGTGAGGGCGTTGGAGGTTAACAGTCGGTAGTTTAACTTGTACTGAAAGACCATTAGTCCATCCATAATATATAATACTCTATCACATAATTATCCTACTACTTCCATTATTTTTTACATAATAATACCTAGAAATTCATATGTGCCTTATGTGTTGTATCTAGCTAAGGTATTGAATTTTAGACGTTATATATATAATATATATTAATATATATATATATATTTATGATTATTAGAATAAAGCATGTCGAGCTTTTTGTCATGCTCATGCATTAGTTTATAAATTCAGTTCAGTTTATTTGTGTTAAACAAGATTATGTATTCAATTTGTTGCATGACTTCTTACAAGATCACAAGTATAATCATAGTAATTGTGTTTCAACTATGATGTTTCTATCCGAAGTGATAGGTTCGTATATGGGTGTGTGTGTGTGTGTGTATATATATATCTTGATAATATAACTGAGAGAAATTGTATTGTATAGGCATATGGGGACGGCAGTATGTTGTAAGGATATATGTTCTAGAAAAAATATCGTGAAAATAAAACAAAGGAGAAACAAACAGAAATCAGAATATATGTAGAAGACTGCAAGAATGAGGAGCATCGTAAGGTGAGAGAATGGACGAATACTATTTAATGAGATGGGCTCCAAAAACTATATTGTTGGTAGTTGCATTAATTTGTTTTGGAGATTATTAACCAAAACGAAAGTCCTTAAAGATGAATTATCAGCACATGCTAACGCAGACCCTTAATTAAATTCAAATTGACATATATCAAGCTGGTAGTGGTTATTATTTCCACGAAAGTGACATAGACCAAAAAACTTTATATGTTGGACGAAAAAAATAATATCTAATGGAAATTGTGTATCTGACAAATATGAACAAATATGATATCTAGACATTAACCGTTCTGGTTTATATAAATAAAAAATTAAAATTGGCGGTATGAAGTTTGCATAAAACGATTGCGATTGCCTATCTCAACTATATATATAGATATATATTCTCCCTTCATACTTCATCCATAAGGAAACAATTAAATTATCGCATGGAAAAGTAGATGATATATGAATGATCAATTTATGATGGATCGTGATGTAATTTAATGTAATTTTTGTTTATTATTTTATTGGGGTCCAAATATTTCTCTCCTTTAGTGTTGGCTATTGAATAAAACAGTTGCACCGAATACTTTTTGCCTTTGAGGACTACTTTTTTATTTTCTTATTATACAGTTCAGCTTTTAATTTGTAATAGAAGTCGATGTAATATTGCGGAAATAAATCATCATATAATTACCATCTTATTTATTATTACAATCAAACAAAATCATCGGTCAGTGGGGATAATTATTAGACTCCTAACCCGCCGACATATGTCGGGTCAATCCACAGATGATCCGTTACATTATAAATGGGCTTTTTAGCTCAGGCCCAAATAGAAGGATGGCCCAATCGTGTGAACAAAGTCTAAGATAATCAGGAAATGGATAAAGAAAACCCACGTAAGAAAAATATTTGTCCAAGGTCAACGACAAGTGAAACAAATGCAGAATGGCAAAATTGACCTCTTCTGAGCGGGACCCACTGAGAAGGTGACGCGATGGATGACGTGTTACATCCAGCGTGACGCGTGACGTCTGGTGGATCGAGGAGGGGCAAAATTGGGAAAAAACAAAAAGCGTCTGAGCTGTCAAAACAGGAGCTTGACACGTGGCAGGTGCGGCATCGCAGCATACGATGGTATGTATGGACGAAGATCACGTGCCTACGCTGTGCCAATTTAAATAAAAATAATATAAAAAATTGCAATTCATACGTGTAATGTCAGTGCTTGACAGGTGACAGCTTTCTTTTGTGAAAATTTGGCCAACATTATTAAATCACAATATACTTATTGTAATAAATATGTTATTTTGAGTAAAAGGAAAATAGGCCAATGACCCATCGACTCTAGTGGCTGATGGGGAGGCCCCAAAACTCATGTGACTAGGAGGTCAGGGGTTCGAACCCTACCTCCCACATGAATTTGGGAAGTCCCAATGAGGATTATTTCTCATGACTATCGATGCCGGTATGGGTTTGGGACTTATCCATCTGGTCCCGGAGATTAGTCCCACCTCTGGAGTGTGTGGCGTAAATAGCCCCCGCCTTGCCAAGTCTGTGTGGCGTACAAAAGCCCACGGCTAGCAGGGGGATACCTCGGGACAGAAAAAAAAAAGTAAAAGGAAAATAAGAAAGAAACGTTATTACCATTTTTTTCCACTTATGTTTTACAAAGATGTTCAAAATTTTAGAAGTTATTTTGTTTTTATCTCGTCCTTTAGGATCTATAAAGGAATTCGGTCAATTTTAATTTCTAGAGAAACTAATAATCAGTAATCATGTACCGAATGTATAATGAAGTAATTAAATGGAACGAACTCTTAGACATCTAACCTGTGTCAGCAGTTCGAACAAGTACATATCCCGTTTGGACTATACTATGCTTCTCTACTTTAGCTACGCTTCGATATAAAAAAAAAAAAAAAAGACTATGTTTTAAACAATAAATTAATTGTTTTACTAAGTTGAGCTCATGAAGGGCCCACTTAAATCCTCTGTAAGATTCAAATGTTTTTTTTCCACAGCATCATTATGCCATTTAAAGGACCAGTTGGCTTTTTGACGATAGACAAAGTCATTATTTCAATAAATATACTAATAAAACCTAAGCTCCTAATGAAATCTCACGACTCATTTTACGATAGACATGTTAAAATTTGCATCCCATCGCATGTGTTAGGAGCCTTTCGTACAATGGCGGAGCTAGAGTAGATCCAGTGGGGTGCATGGACCCCACTGGGAAAAAAAATTCAGTAGTATTTTAGGAAAAAAAATTAATATTAGGACTAAATTGAAAAAAAATTAAACTAAAAGGACCCCATTGAAATGTTTTTAAAAATACTGGGTGGTGGGGCCAATTACACTGGACCCCACTATTTTCATTTTCTGGCTCCGCCAGTGCTTTCGTATGTAATCTACAATTGTACGGCTATATATTAATAAAATGTCGGCGAAATTATTAAGGCCACTTGTGTGGCGGCTACTTTGCAAAGGTTAGCATATGAAGTCTTGATTATGTAATATTGATAGTGAAAGATGGTTTGGTGTTTTATCATATTAAATAGTGCTTAATTAAGTACTGCTCTTTCAGAGTGATGTTTTTAAATTTTCAAGATGCTTCCTTCGTCCGTCTTTATTATTAGTCTAGTTCATTGTTCGGTCTATATTTTTCTTTACATAAAAAAATATTTCTCTGGTGGCTGCTTTTATCGTTTATGTTAAATATATGTATGTATATTTTCATTCGTTATTTAGTTATTGAAGATATAAATGTGCCTAAGAGGGGGTGAATTAGGCTGATAAAAATTTTATACTTCTTCTTTTCACAAATCCTAAATGTAGTGACTTAGATATGCCTACTGATGCTTGTGATGAGTATGCCTGATATATCCTAGTTACGTCGGATGTGTGTCGGGTCTGTCTCACAGCGATAAGGAAATAACTGAAAAGTAAATGCGAGACATGATTTTTATAGAGGTTATATCCCCAACTGGGGTTTACTCCTCTCCTTGCGGTTTGCTCCCCAAGAGTTTAACCAATCACTATAATGCACCGTAGCTGCATACAAAACTGATTGATTAGCCCAATACACAACCAAAACAAGTCGAACACTAGACACACTAGGTTACCACACGTCGAGTTTCGTTCCTCGGAATCTCCTGATCCCGACCGACACAGCTCGCTACCGAAGGGCCCCCGGAATTCGTCCTTCCCTTCACGTGTGCGTAAACGTCGACCTTGCCTCCTCGGTATTGCTCACGTCCGAAGACAACACGTCCGAAGACAGAATATATGGTGGGAGGTAGGAATAACGGGATGAATCACTCGTGCAGTGGGAATCGCAAATTAAAGCTCAGTATGGCAGAAAGCTATCGCAAATGAAGGCTCAGGAATCTCTCAGTATCTTTCTGCTCAAATATCTCTCGTAGGCTTATATTCGCAAATACTTTTTCTTTCGAAATTCTGAAGTGTGGCTCATATATAATCATTTTCAATCAACACTTCGCATGAAAAATCATATCATATAATAATCACCAAATCAAGCATAGTTTCCATGCAAATTTTCGAGTCAATCATACCATATAAATCATGCTCTTAATAAATCATCACAACGGTCATATAGCACATTAAAGCATGATTATTTTCCATATAAGAGCTCATTTAAGCATGAGTATATTCCACATAAAGACTCAATTTCATTCTCATGCATATTCAATCACTTCGCATATATTTACCATGTCAGGACTTTCCATAAGTGATTCCCTGCTATCTGTTTCTAGTGTAAATTAATCCAGATCAACTTTCCAATTATAGCACACAAGATAGCATCATACCAGCACATTTTTTATGTACAGTTCATAGTATTAGATCAATATATTTACCATGTTTAGCACACAAATCAGATCAGAGCATACTTCATTCGATTTATCAATCATGACAGAACTTTCCTTATTTCAGAGATCACATCCGTTTATAGCACATACCATATAATAGCACCTTATCCACAAAGTCAATCAAATCAAATCTTTCCTAAATATAATATTCCAATCAGCATAAGGAAAGATATTAATTTAATATAACACATTAAATTCAGTGGAAAGCATGCAAGAATCGTACATGTGATTTTCGTCCAGGAATAACTGATTTTCAACAGAAATATCAATTTTCATATATAAACAGCATATTTTCCAAATATGGCTCAGAAGGATATCTCATGCATTATTTCCATATATAGCACAGAATGATATATCCTATCACATGGGCTGTCTATAACATGCGATCACATAGTCTCATCAACTAATCACCAAATCATATGCGAATCAAATATTCAACACTTTAATCAATCTATAGCTCATAATCAATAATGCATGTGTGAATATTTTCATATACTTAGACATTATATTGATCATAGATCGAATTGCTTAATTTATAGACCTAACGTTATTACAATTATATTGTCCATAAAAACTATCTAACACACATGGACCAAAAAGGTCAAAACCGTTGTAATTTTGTGTGCTACCCAATTCGATACCTTCTGATTTCATAATGCCGTTATGTACTATTGAGTCATTTCAAGTTGGATGTGACTATAATGATATCATATCATCCAATTGTAAAACTCAAATAATGAATAAATAACTGACAACTATTTTAACTTTATGGCAAGAAAGATAAAACAAAAGACAATATATCTAACAATTTACATAATATGAAAATAACGGGAACGACGACCCGACAGTTTACACAATAATTTTCAAATGTCGGTATCATTTTATTATATAACATAATTTAATACAATATCTATTCTCTTTTATTAAGGGAGAGGGCTTGGTATAAACGGCCAATTGTCCTTAATTTGGTCTGTCAAATTTTTAAGTTGATTAAAAATATAAAATAAAAATATAATTATATCATTCCACTCATTATTTTCTACCAACGTTCTATAGAAATAAAAGCTGCCACATAAAAAACTGCTCCATATAAAACTGCCGCAAAGTTTAAAATATAAAATAATAATAAGTTATAAAAACCCATTGACTAATGCTGAAACTATTAAACTAACCATTTTTCCATTGCTCTCCATTAATATAACAATTGAAAATTTGGCTCTATCATCCACCCAGTACTATATTGCACACGCATCGGTGTGCTCCGATTACTAGTACCTTTTGCCGCCGAGTATAATCACACAATTGGCAAATTATCATCCCTAATAAAGTCAATTACGCCATTAATCTATCTTTTTATTTTCTTTCATTCCAACCGAATTATTACACCACGAGATATAAGTGGAAATAATTATTAAAAAAGAACTGTACACAATAATTGAAATTGATTGTGGCGTCATGCTATATTTTTATCTCAACTGCTACTACCTCGTTTGGGAAATAATTCGACAATATTCCAAGCTCCTTATTTGTTCCTTTACCCAAAACCACACTATATCAATAAATTATTTCACCACATAATCAATTTGGTGTCGTTATACATTATTTGCACCTTGCATACACCTACCTGGCCATATATGTCAATGAATAAATGATTTTATTCAAAATTTCACAAATAATTGTAATGGTTGGGAATTAAATGGTGGCTAGTGCATTAAATATCTCGGTCTGCTACGAAAGTTGACGCTTCACATTTAGCCTCCACACGATCAATTTTACGTTCTCCATGTTATACGGCTTTGGTACTTCTTTCTGGTCCTTTATGATTTCTATTATTTTCCTAACATCTAATAATAACGACAACAATAATAATAACTATACTATGTATATATAAACCTATAGAGTAAATGCCAATCAATTAGTTTGTTATGCCATGTAATGAAAATCTGTCCCACAATCCATGTATCATTTCCCGTCCCATTTTTATTAAAAATGATTCTTATGATTATCGAAAAATATATGATATGGATATCAAATTGATCATCTTAAAATAAGAAATAAATTGGATGTGTTTATTTATTTTTATCATATAACATGAAATAACGATGACTTTTTGATTTGGTGAAATATAGAGTTAAAAAATTAATAAATAAAAAAGAAATTTTGTGAACAACAAGATTTAAAATTCAAATAATTTAGGACATAGAAGATGAGATAATAAGGTGGGACAGATTATTTCATGCTAGCATAGAGTATGGTTAAAATACTACTATAATATAATGAGATGAAAAGAAAAGTAACACTAGAAACGCAAAATATATAAAGTGCACTTATTTAGCACGTGTTTAAAAGCGATTATTTAGATAGGGCCCCACAGCGCGTTGATCGAGTGCGAGTCAACGATTTCTGTTATCGTTCGTTGACCATTTAATTCCGCTAATATTTTTTCCGATGGCCTCTATATATTTTAAATTAAAAATATGGAATAAAAAAGTGAAAAGAAAAATAATTATGTGGTGGTTGGGTGACAGATAAAAACTGTACGATTTTCTGGTGGAGTTTCTTTTTTGTTGATGCACAGCTGGAATTAGCGGATCACAGCTGGCAAATGCCAATTGTACAGAAATAAATGAAAAAAGAAATATGCAGCTACTTCGACGCCGCCTCGTATTAAAATAAGTTTTAATGAATTCAAACTTTCTATTTGTGTAATTATGTAGAATAAAACCCGTAAATTATGTCGAGAAGCGCAAAAATTAGTATTTTTTAAATAAATAAAGTATTACGTAATTTTTTTCCTTTTCTTTTTGTCCGCCGTGCATTGTTAAACAGAAAAAAGCAAATTTATTCTCGCGGTCGGAAATTCCTTTAATGCCCTTGGGTAATGAGATGCCGGCGACCTCCCTCTTCGGTGTGTATTTTATAAATAAATTACAGCTCAAGTTATAGTGTTTTGTTTGACCACCTCACATAAATTTGGGAATTTTATAAGAATAGAAATTGTACAACAGCTAATTGCATTAGTTAATTTAAGTAGGGATCTTTTCACATAAATATCCACTCCAGAAAAACTTATAGTTCAGTACCATGTCAGCATTTTCTTTATATATAGGTACCTAACAGAATAAATTTTTTGCACATAGTTACCCAATCCCGCAACAGGTATGCCGTATTAGCACATTTAGGTACCCTATAGCAACGTATTGTGGTACGTAATACGTTTAGAAAATGGTACGTCGTATTACCACATTTAGATACCATATAGAAATCGTATAAGGTAGTAAGGTACCGTATAAAGGCGTGATATGGTACATTAAGCGCACATAGCAAGGTACGGTCTTTACACATAAACTGGTACAAACAGTAAGTCGGGTATCTATCCATAAAAATTTCTGACATAGGTACTGATTTGTAAATTTTTTATGCAAGTAGGTATTTATGTGTAGATTAGATCCTCTGAAATCACAAAATATGCAAGAAATCATAGTTTTCTTCATTTCTTGTCGTTAAATATATTTTGTATATTTCATATTCAAACTCATGTGAGACCGGAAAGTGCCGAATACGTTCGTTTCTCTCAGAATTTAAAGTTGGTCTTATTACGAGACGTATGTCGGTGTAACTTTGGTCACTTATTAAACTCTTTGCATAAATTGTGAAATAAAAACACACAATAAAAAATACTAAGGGCAAATTGATTTACAGACAACTTTTATTTTAAAAAAGAAAAACGATATTTTAAAACGTTCAAAGCAATTCGGTCAAATTGGAGAAAAAAAATCCACGGCCAAAAAGCGCCCAAATCCGTCATTTCCCTTAAACCGAATGGGCAAATCCGTCATTTCCATGTCCGTATATAAGTACCCGACACTTCGCTTTCCTTACCCCTCCCCTCTCTCTCTCTCTCTACAATCTGGAAAAAAAAAGCACAAAAAAGAAAATCTCTCTTCGTTTTTCTGCACAGCACCACAATCCCCCCCAAAAGACGAAAAAGACCCATAAATAATAAATAGCACAATCCCATCACTCGACATGGCGGATTGAATTGAACCTCTCCTTATTTCCCTTTTTATTTCTTCGGTATATGATCGAGGAGGCACAAGCCCTCATCGAAAGGAATAATCTCCGTCCATTATTTATTGAATTTCTTTCCGTAGTATATGGGGAAGGCGGGACTGGCGGCGGCTTGTGCGGTGGCGGCGGTGGCGTGCTTGGCTGCGACGGTTGTGGTGGGCCGTAGAGTAAGGAGGCGGAGGGGCTGGTGGAGGGCGATGAAGGCGGTGGAGGAGTTCGAAATCGCTTGCGCTACGCCGCCGTCGCGGCTGAGGCAGGTGGTGGACGCGGTGGCGGTTGAGATGCACGCGGGGCTCGCTAGCGAGGGCGGGTCCAAGCTCAAGATGCTCCTCACTTACGTCTACAAACTCCCCACTGGGTAATAACTTTATAGTATTGCACCACTGCCACTTAACATCACTGAACCTTCGTTTCGCTTACGGCATTTATTTCTTTAATTAAAAAACTATTTTATGGGGTTTCGGTGAATGATTGATTGAACTTTGTTCGTAGTGTTTTTTGTATTTCGCTTGTGTGTTTCTGCTGTCTTTCATTTTTTCGTCTCTTTTTGTTTTTTACTATGTCTTTTAATTGTCGTATTGAAGTCTTATTGTTCCCTTGTTTATTTAGCTTAAGATTTTTCTTTTCCTTATCTTGATTTCTACCGAGTTGTTGGATTTTCTCTGAGTTAGAGTTACTTCTGTGATTGCTGTATATATCTAATAATCGAATACAGCGTGTTCATCGTGTATACGAATTAGGAATTTGGAGGTGTTTTCGAATTGCACTGCACTTGTTAATAAGTTTTATTGATTGTTGGCAAATGGCTATCTTTTTGTTTTCGATTGTGTGACAGCTTTTCTTGAGGCTGTTCTTTCCCTTTCTCTTTTGTCTTTATATTGCGCTTAAATTTAAGTTAATTAATCTATCTTTCGCTGATGTGCTTGATATGAATCGACCTATCCGACTTTTATAGTTTGCCATAGACGACAAGGTGTAAATAGCTCATGTAAAGATCTTTAGGAGGGTAACGTTTTTAGGCAAATCTTTGTTGGAGGGTAACTTTTTTAGGCGAACGTAGTGTAATCGCTTGCCAAACATTTTATCGCATGTCAAGAGTAGGTGTGGATGGTGATTCTATCATAAATTTGTATGTCATGGTTGTTTTACCGTGTTTGATTTGCTTTTATTTCAAAATTTCAGAGACGAAAAAGGGACATATTATGCGTTAGATCTTGGCGGGACAAACTTCCGAGTATTAAGAGTTGAGTTAGGAGGCCAAAGGTCGGCCATAATCAGACAAGACGTCGAAAGACAGCGCATTCCTGAGCATTTGAAAACTAGCACTACAGAGGTTTCTATATGATTTTTCATTCGTGAATTGATTATTGTCGGCGCATTTGTCTGATATTTTGGACTTTGCTTCTCTGTTTACGTCGTTTTTCTTTCATTTTCAGGAGCTATTCGATTTCATTGCGAAATCCTTGAAAGATTTCGTCGAGAGGGAAGAAGAGCTTTCAGGTGTTTCAAAAGAGGGTAATAAAAAAGAGCTCGGCTTCACCTTTTCGTTTCCCGTGAAGCAAACTTCTGCGTCCTCGGGAACGTTAATCAAATGGACGAAAAAATTCTCTATCGAAGGCACGGTTAGTCCTTTAGTATCACTTACTTTTGATCCTATGTTTTGAGGAGAAGACAATTTTTGAGTGTTTTGGACTGTCCTCTTTTGTTGCGCCTTTTTTGTGAATTGCCGTATGAGAAACCTCTGATAATCTTATTTCCGTTACCTAATTGCCTCTTATTTTTTCGTATTTATCAAGGTCGGCAAAGATGTTTCCCAGTGCCTAGAAGAAGCAATGGCTCGTAATGGCCTAAATATGCAAGTGAATGTTCTAGTAAGTTAGTTTCTCAATTTTATCCATGAAAGTGATTGAATCTCAAAAGGTCGAGAATTTGGAACTCGTAAATACTCGAGTAGATCCATACAAATACATTTTTATGAGTCCTACATTGGCTTACGAAGTTATTTTTTTTTTCGATTTGATGTCAATTTTTTTTTCGAGCAGATAAATGATACCGTAGGTACGTTGGCGCTTGGCCATTACGACGATGAAGACACCATAGTTGCCGTGACTATTGGGACGGGCACGAATGCATGTTATTTAGAGCGAGCAGATTCGATCATTAAATCCCAGGGATTTCTTACATCATCGTCAGAAGGCATGGTAATAATATAATGTGCTCTATATCATATGCTTCTTTCGAATCTTTTAAATTTAAGCCTGGCTTCATTTTTTTTGGTATTCTTTTTGTACGTATTTAAGGTCGTAAACATGGAATGGGGTAGCTTTTGGTCGTCCCATCTCCCGAGAACATCGTACGATGTAGACTTGGATTCTGACAGTCCTAACCCTAACGATCAAGTGAGATCGATTTACTACAAATATTGTCTCTTTCGTCATTTTTCTGAAGATTCTTACAATCGTTTCTTGCATGGAACTATAACTAAAAAAAATTGTCTCAGGGTTTCGAAAAAATGATATCGGGAATGTACTTGGGAGAAATCGTGAGGAGGGTCATTCTTCGGATGGCCCAAGAATCTGATGTCTTCGGACCTATTTCTGCCAAATTACTTACGGCCTTCGTCTTAAAGTAAATTAATGTCGCTCTCTGTTTTTTAATGCTCGTTATAATTTCTTTTTCTTCCATGTTATTATATCAAGTAATTCAAATTTTTTTTTTTTGCTTTTAGAACGCCTATTATTGCTGCCATGCATCAAGATGAGTCCACAGACTTGATTGAGGTTGCCAGAATATTAGAGGAGACCTTTGAGGTAATAATTTTATCTGAATTTTTTCTCCTTCTTAAAAGCGCGGCGGATGATTGTGTAATATCTTTTTTCGATTTTTTAATTTTTTTTTTCGATTTTAGATCAGTGACGTGCCTCTTAACGTTCGAAAGCTAGTGGTAAAAGTATGCGACGTAGTGACATGTAGAGCCGCACGGTTGGCGGCCGCTGGTATTGTAGGAATATTGAAAAAAATAGGACGAGATGGTAGCGCTAATTTCAGCGCAGGTCGTAATAAAAAGATGTTCGAAAAGAGTGACGAAATAAAAAGGACGGTGGTGGCCGTCGAAGGTGGGCTGTACGCAAATTATGTGATGTTTAGGGAATATATGAACGATGCGATGGTAGAAATACTTGGCGAGGACTTTTCGCCTTACGTTGTAATAAAAGTCATGGAAGATGGGTCGGGAATTGGAGCTGCGATTCTCGCCGCCTCGCATTCTTCTTCAGCGACGATGTGTTACGGTAAAGATGAAAGTACAGATGATGCATAATTATTTTCGTATTTTTTTGTGTTTATTTGGTGTAAATAGTTTCTCATGTAAAGAAAAAGATCTTTGTAGGAAGGAGCCAAGTATTTGTTTGTTCTGATTAGTAGATTTTTATGTGAAGGTAAATAGGGGCAGGTTTGTGGATAATGTTCTTTTAGTTAGTTATAGTAGGCTTGATT
This sequence comes from Craterostigma plantagineum, assembly GCA_027422505.1. Lineage (NCBI taxonomy): Eukaryota > Viridiplantae > Streptophyta > Magnoliopsida > Lamiales > Linderniaceae > Craterostigma > Craterostigma plantagineum. The sequence continues at coordinate 325,226 of JAPQWV010000029.1, forward strand.
CTTATAGGTGAACGATATTTTTTTTCTTGGGAATATTTGAGCATGGAATTTCAGTTTTCTTTATTGTTGGGCTCGGCCATACTAATGATGTAATAAAGCTTTAATCCGCTCTTTGACAATGAATTATTAATAAATCATTAACTTGGATAAAGAGAAAAGAAAGGTGCAAACTTGTAGGGTGTTCGTTACATACTAGTTCAAAAATTACGTATGAATCGAAATATGAATTGCAAGGAACTTCCCATTTCCACGTGATAAATACTTTTGGAATGTTTGAAAACGTAGTATCGAATATTCGGTTTTGATTACGCCGCCGATTCATATATATTTCCTTTAGCTATCCACACAACATATAATATATTGGACCTCTTTGATAATAGTTTCACATATTTCACGCCGAATAAATCTCAAGGTTGTTATATATCGACCGCCCATATATATACTCTTCGATGCGTCTTCGATCCCACTATTAGTCTCGCTCTAATTTCAAGAAAATTGCAGGTTTTTATTTTGCAGAGAATTGAAGAAACCTTTCGATGACGATGAAGATGGATATTTGCTTCTGTCAAACCCACCACTGCTGTTCGTATCACGACTCATACTCAATCGCCATGGAAGCCTTCTCCGAGAACTTCGATTAGCCTCCGAAAAAACCCTAAATTTCTTAACCCTAGCCCACAAAAACCCTAAAATCGATGACCCATTCCGCCCAAGCCGATTCAGAAGCTGAGGAGCAATCGCCGTGCGGGCGTTACGTTCGATACAGCAAAATCTTGGGAAGAGGAGCTTTCAAGGAGGTCTACAGAGGCTTCGATGTAGTCGAAAACGTCGAAATCGCCTGGAATCAGATCTCAATAGACGACGAAAAGGATTTGAATAGCCCAGAAATTCGAGGCGACTTATGCTCTGAGGCCGTGATGCTGAAATCACTGAATCACAAGAACGTGATGAAGTGCTTCGATTATTGGATCGATCCCATTAACAGATCCATGAACATGGTCACTGAGCTGTTAGATTCGGGCAGCATAAGGCAGCACATCAAGAAAAACGGAGAAATCGATTCTCAGACGATGAAGAAATGGGGCGGGCAGATCCTAAACGGACTCAAATACCTCCACGGGCAGAACCCGCGGGTCGTCCACCGCGATTTGAAGTGCGCCAACGTATTCTTGGACATAAACAGCGATTTAGTCAAGATTGGGGACTTTGGCCTTGCTATAGCTATGGAAAAGGACGGCGGCCCTCTGCGCGCCTTTGCTGGTACGCCTGAGTTTATGGCGCCGGAGTATTACGACGAGGAATATAACGAATTGGTGGATATCTACGCTTTTGGGATGTGTTTGTTGGAGATGGCCACCTGCGAATGTCCGTACTCTGAGTGTGCTTACCCAGCGCAGATCTTCAAGAAAGTGATAAGCGATGTGAAGCCAATTGCTCTTGGGAAAGTGGGCGACAGTGAGGTGAGAAGGGTCATTGAGAGGTGTCTTTTGCCTGCTAGTTTGAGGCCTTCTGCTTCAGAATTGCTGAAAGATCCATTCTTTTTCGAGGTGGATGGAGATATGGGTAATGTCGTGGAGGGTTTTGCGATGGAAGACGGGGCAGTAATGATTAAGGAGTGTGATGATGATTATTACATGGATGAGTCTATACTGTCTGATATATCTGCGTTGTATGATGATGATGATGATGATGATGATGAAGATGGAGGAGTTGAATCGTCGTCTAAGGGTTGTGTGGTTGACGATGGTGAAGACCTTTCTATGAGGTCGAAGGTTACGTTTGAGTCTTCTTTGGGAGGTTTTAATCTCAGGATTTCTGATTCTTTTGGGTATTGTTAGGAAGAACAAGAAGTGATGAATGTAGATAGCAGAGTTTCCTTTTTTCTTTTTGTATTTATCGACGGAAGAGAAGTTGAACTTTGAATTACATCTCAGCTCAGAAGTAGGCATTTATTTTTGTCTGAGTTGTCTCCTCTCATATCATATTCCATTGTATCTGCATTGTAAACTCGGCAGCCAATTCTTGAAAAAGGTACCAATTTGATTTCATTATCTGAGAAGTGTAATGATTTAGAAGGCTATATCCCAAGAGACATAAACTATTCCCAAAGGTTCAATTGAGCTTCGTTGCCTTGACTATCAATCACTATTTGCTGTATTATATTCAATTGACATTGAGATTTATATGCTATTTATTTAGATATCTTCAAAGATGTGATTCTATTTCTACTCGTATAAAAGTATCTATATCCATCAAGAACCACAAATTTTTACTTGTGTCCTCCTAGATAGGCACTTACTATCCACACATTGCCACCAATCAAATCTCACAACCTCAATCTTTTAAGATAAGATATCAGTTAGTAAGCACTACAAAAGACATCACTTTATATATCAAATCCCCTCACAAAAAACACACACAGGCAAACACGGAGCAACATAGCCATGGCTTCCATGACCATAACCACATCATTCTTGAACGGCGGCGCATCTGCCGCCTCCGCCCGGCCTACCTCCGCCGCCCGCCGTGGCGGCCGTTTGGTGGTCAGGGCTTCTAAAGGAGAAGCAGAAGGAACAGCTCTGAACGCTAACAAGGACGACAATAGCAACTCTAGGAGGAATCTGATGTTTGCAGTCACGGCCATGGCCTTGTGCTCCGCCGCCAAAGCTGCCATGGCCGACGAGCCCAAGCGTGGAACCGCCGAGGCTAAGCAGAAGTACGCCGCGGTTTGTGTCACTAATCCGACGGCTCGGATCTGTCGCTATTGATGAGATGAGATGAGATGGGAGAGGAAAGATGATGGTGCTATTATATATGAGCTTCTATTCATATGTTATTGCAATGTAAAATATCTTATTTTGTGCTAATTACAATTACCTATCTGCTTTAAGCAGATTAAACATAATAAGCAACTCCATGGAGTGTCGCTAACGACAACTCTTTCACTGTTATCACAACCTCTTGCCAATTGATTCCGAGTAGCTTTATCAAGATCTGAAGCAAATTGTGCAAAGATAAGTTAACTTTCGGCTATCTGCTCTACTACATATACATGAAATGCCTTTAAGAAAAAATATTGGTGTTATTGATATTTATTTTTTCTCGACACCATTGTTCCATAGTAAACTTGACGTTACTAGTCGTATCCGAGTTAAATGATCGATCTTTCATATATGAATAAGTCGGTGAGCGAAGTAGAACTCAGTATCTTGTTCTTGATGGCCCAAAAACGCTGAGATGTGATAGTTTGTTCCCATCAAATTAAAACCCAGTAATTGTTACATTAAACAAAGGCTGTAAGAAAAACTCAAATGGTTTCTACTCTTTGCTTCAAAGCACATCTACAGTATATTAGCTTGTGAAGCATCCATAAACCCCAAATTTCACGGCTCCTCAGGCCCTCCCCAAAAAAAAAAAAAAAACTAAACATATATAATATAAAAGTACAAACTCAACTCAACTCTTCGGAATCAGATTTTAGATGGAGGCATACCGTATCATTTTAGACCTCCTCGATCCTTCAAAGGAAGAGATTTAGACGAATAATCATAATTATACATTTTGATGTTGCATTGAGGCGTCGCCAGGCATCGACGATAGCTGCGCCAGTGCTGTTCTTGCTCGAAGCTGCAAAGAGATGGAAAAAAACGAGCTTATAGTTGCAGGACTGTAAAAAAAAAAACACATATACAACCATATTCGTTTTTTTGTTAATTTATTTATTGACCTTGACATCAACGCAAGGATCGCTGAGCAAATTCTTTAGCAGAGGAACTACGCCGGCGTTATGCAGCTGATTAGTATGTTCTGGTGAATGAGGACTGCTGGGAAGAGTGAGGTTTATGAGAGTCCAAAGAGTGGCTATTCTTAGTCGACTGTCGGCGCTCTTCAATAGCTTGATTAGTAAAGATTCTTCGGCGATGTTATCGTTGCTTGGGAACAACTGAGACATTACAGCTCGTTTGTGTCGCTCATTCCCAGAAGCCACATTGCAAAGGGTGTACATAGCCTTGGATCAGAAAACTATAATTAGTAGACAAATATCAGACGAAAAATATCATCTATAAAGCCAACTGTGATTGGTCTTTCATATTATATCAGCAGAAGCAGAAGTCTGTGTAGGTTGTAACCAGTATGAAATGGGCTTTCCAAGGTACATCAGTATTCTAACTTACCAATACTTCTTATTGACATATAAACTTGAAAGAAAATAAAAATCCTTACTTGAATGAGGACATCAACGTTTGAAGCACTTTGCAATTGCCGACCAACAGAGCAAAGGATAGGTTCGTCCTCTTGGAAAACATACTCTATGGACCGTAGATTACCGTCGACTAGATTGCGAACCATAGCCAAAGCTTGCGCTTGAACAGAAGCCTCATGGTCTGCCACAAAATCGTAACGTAAAATGGAAGGTGAATAAGGTAGTTGGACGCAAAAAAAAGAAAACTACGTTGACGTGCACTTGAATCAGTAAAAGAGAGATGGTTTTACCACATATGAGATTCGACAGTGTTGATGTGGTTAACTCGAGAAGAATTTCCTCTTTGCATCTGTGATTTACTAAGAACGTCAAATTCTTTAAGGCCCATGTGGCGCCGAGCCTAATAGATGAATCCATAGACTTCGAAAGCTGAACCAGCTGTTTCACACATCCACATTCCATAAATATATTTTTATCTGACATGAAATCGACCGTTATGTTGCTGATGGCTCCAAGTGCTGCAATCTGAGAAGATAAAAAATTGAATGGATTGTCATCCCAGTAGTAGGATATTTATTTAATTGGGAACAGATATGCTATAGACTTTTACTATCACTTAGTCAACTGTTTAAAGGCAGCATTGTTAGGCAGAGAGCAAAATATTGGTTAGCTGCTGTCGAAGTGTAATACATTACCGAAATCATAATTAATAAGAAAAAGGAGAACGAAAAAAACCTGAACAGAAGTACTGGAGTCGGACAATAGCAGAACCAGGCGACTGATAACAGCTTCATTCATAAATTGACCTACACTTAAATTCTGACAGGTAATTTATTAGCAAAGTAAATAGGACAAATTTTTGGATTAAAACTCCCATGTACGAAACCACACCTTGACAGAACGAGAAAGATTTTTCAACAGAGTGCAGGCAGCAGCTCGCACTTCAATGCTATCATGAGATAGTGCCTCTGTTACAAGATTTAATACCTGCAGGCAGCAGATCAACATTGAAATTATTGATCAAAATCAAATCCACGAGCAGTTTACTCAACGTATCACAATTTCAAGATCATCAGTACCATAAAGAAATTATGTACCAGGAGTTTTTCTGGTCGACGGACCCATCATGTTTAATCTTTCTGGAAAGAACAAGGTTATTGATTTTGAATACACTACACCTCCTTTGATGGTTATCATCTCTTTATTCGATTAATGGGGTAATCAAGAAATTAAGCAAGGTATACTAGAGACTACAGGTAAAGGAAAGAGGCTTTTCCAGACTGAAAAATTATCAAAATTCAAGGAAACTATTTGATGCACAAAGGTAAGCTGGAAACAGTTATTAAATGGATTATTGATGAGCCTAGGCAAAATCGGGGAGGGGTTTGTCATCCTAAGCATTTGGTAGTACCCATAGATTGAGTCCAAGACTCCAAATTGTATAGCATGAGGGAGATTGAATAAATGAAGATAAAGGAAAAGAATAAAAGCTGTATGTGTCACCATCGGAATCAAACAGCGTAGAAAAAGATACAGACAGAACCATATAAGTTAAACGAAAACTAACCTCCAAATCAAGTACCCTGTCCCTGCAACATTCCAGCGATGAGGAAAGATCACTGAGAGCCAAAAGTAAACCTTGCAACCGTTTGGGCTGTATCAAAGCCGTCTTTAACAGCTCACACAATCTGTCGACCACATTCGAATCGAATGCCATTTTCTGCATATCCTCCTTACCAGATACTAAACTGGACAATGCAAACGGTGCTTCATCACCAACTGGGCCCACATCATTAAGGAGGTCAAGTACTATCAGCACCAACTTATTCTTACTTCCCGGATCGTGCAGGTAACACGCAGATGCGTTTCTTACACAGATCAAACACGTGCATGCTAACAATCTCGTACGATTATTCTTATCCTTCAACAGTTCGGTTATAACATGGAGTGGACGACCATTTTCGGGCTCCATGAACTTCGAAGCAACCTCGGGATTTTCCTTGATGAGAGCAGACAGAGATTCTAAACTGGCATCTCTCTGCGCTAATGAACCTCCCAGAAGATTTATGAGCCTTTTCAGCAAACCAGCCTCACTTAACGCGTGCTGCTCTTTGGTTGTCTGGCATGAATGTGTGATGATGCTCGCGCCAAGACTGCTGACGTTTTCGTTCTTGCTGCTCAGTAACGAATGGAGGAATTCCACGTTTCCTTGTTGAAGAAAATCATATTTTGGAGCTAATTTAGATTGGTAAATCAGTTTAAGAGAACGAGCAGCAGCAGCAGCAACCTGCAACAAAAGGTCGAAGCTTTGAGACAAGATTATTGTCTATAACTGATATAAATCTCCACTAGGAAAAATATTAGATTCATAATCTAACTTACAATCTCAGCAACTTTCAATTCACCCCTTTCCAACTGCATTTATTCACATCTTTTGATGAATACCAATTGACAAATATACAAGCATCCCTTTAGAAAACTCATACTTAAATCCCAATCAACAATCAAGCAACAACCTCTGCTTCATTGCCGAGAGGAAAGAAACAAAGAAACTTCAAAAAATCGCCCCAAAACGAGACCATACGCAAACCGAACCAAGGAATCAAAAAACAGAACGACAAAAAAAAAATCCTACTTTCCCCTGGAAAGTAGATACCATAATAACCACGAAGGAAACACCCGAAAAAAACAAATTACAATTCAACCTTACCTTCTCATGACGATGAAAAATAAGCCCCAACAAAAGATTCAGAGCCCCAGAATCCAAGACGGCCCTAACACCAGCGTCCAAGCCACAGGCGAAGCTTCCCAACACCGCGCCGCACTGAATCAAAACTTCCACATTCATCTCAGAAGCACAACCGTTATCCTCGCAATTCCCAGCGCAAGCATTCGATAAAATCTCAGCAACCAAAGGAACCGCGCCGAGCTTCAGAAACGCCAGCTTCTTTGTCCGATTACCAATTATTAGGTTTTTCAAATCTCTCAACGACTTTAGCTTCAATTCAAGCGGCGTGTGGGGAGATTTGAGGCGCCCAATCAGGTCCTCGGGTAGGTGGGGAGAGCTCGAGGCGGCGGAGGCCGGCATTGTACAGTTTGCCGTCTAATGATTTGTCGACGGTAGGTACGGACAATTCCTCAGCGATAAAATTGGGATTTTTTTCTTCTTCCCCGATAATCCAACCGCAGACGTGCGAGATAGATTCCGTTTGATGAATTGCAAGAAACTTCGCTTTGGATAGGATCGAATTTCGTAGTGGCAAAGTTCAATTTCTTTTTTCCCTTTCCTTTTTAAATACAAATGAATCGGAGGAAAAAAGGTGACGAACTGAAGAAGAAAACAGTCGAATATGACTAAACAAAGACGATTCTGATCTAAATATAGAATTTATTTTTCTTTTCTTTTTTTATCACGACATGACGTGCTCCGCTGACGTGGGCCCAAACAAACACAAGCCAAGAGAAAAATGAAGTATGTATTTGATAAGAATTGTAAAAATATTATAGGAAAAAAAAAATGATGTTATGACATCGAATTCGTTGGAACTCATTGATTGGCATGCGTGAAATTTGGGACGTGCCGATTAAGAGGTTCACATTGATACAGAATTTAACTTTTATATATTTATACTCCGTCCCAAAAGTTACATTTTACTATATAGGTATCTCGCTATCTTTTGTACATTTCCTAATTTAGCAAAAATTATCGCAAACAATCAATATAATAATATCAAATATTATTAAAAACGTGTCAAAATATACAATTTTACTTTTAATTGTACTATATTATTAAAATATTCAGTTTCTTAATTATATCCCAAATGGAGATAAAGTTTTGGGACGTAGGGAGTTATTTATTAACGTTCATGAGAGATTGGTAACTGCTTTAATTTAATTTGATACGTCAATCACAATTACTATTTTAATTTGAGAAATTGCCATTCAATTTTTTGCTTTATTATAATAATAGAGTAGACACTTAAAAATAATACCTAGTAATAAAAAAGTATCATATTTCTCACATAATGTACAATCTAGTTTAGCAGGAGAACTATGCGTATCACCGCTACATACACCGAAGGAACAATGTTGGATATATCTCATTATTATTATTTTTACATCTAAAGGATCATTCTAAACTGTTATAAGCCTTTAAGAAACATCCATGGCCCCGAGGCAGTCCCTATTCTGAAAATTAAATAAAATAAAATGTGTTCATATAGCAAAACGAAAAACATGATTAAAATAATATTAAAAAAATTCAAAACCTCCAAAATCCGGCAAGTGCTCTTAGAGTCATGTAAATAGTCAACGCAATCCATATTCCAACGAATCCGTTAGTAGATGAGAGATACAACAAAATCACGATGCTAAGTATAGCCACCGTAACCTGCAAATTAAATACATAAATAAATAAATAGACTTGCATACATATAATCAATTATTGCATCTCATATTACCATGGAATAAGCCGCATAGGCAAAGTCGGATGCTCCAAAGTTGACTCCGTCGAACACAAATGCTAAAGCGTTGATGGGTTGTGTTGCCGCTACAAACTGATTTTACATGGAATGAATGTAATAAAAACCTTCGATAAGTTTCTCATCATCGCAATTATTATTACAAATAACAAGCTACTGAAAATGTTGGGGTTAGTTGGAAATATAATATATAAAAATAAAGTTCATTTGAGTTTACGCATTTAAGAAAATTACACGTTCAATAGTGTATATATATAAGAAGTTTTTGAAAAAAATAATATAAATGATTAGAACGTGATGCATTTCAGCCGAGCTTAAACTTTTAGTTGAAACGGTCATTTAGCACATTATTTTAATACCGGAATTCCGACGCTGATAAGTCGAAGAACGTCGGCGTCTGTGGTGAATATACGCGCTCCGTAGTTCAAACCGATCCCGAGAACGACGGCCAACGACACTCCAAGAACTAACCCCAGCTGTCATTTGAGAATTTGATCATACACATACTATTCCATAACTTCTTAGAGCATATGAGATCACTTGCCTGCAAAACCCTAGAGGCCGTCGAGATCGCCCACGTGTAGTCGTTCCTCGCAAATGCGCTCGCAATAATCGCCTACATTTGCGCAAAATCCCAAGATTGAGAGGGAGAGGGAGGGAGGGGAGAGAGAGAGAGAGAGAGAGAGAGAGAGAGATTTATTGAGCCCACCTGACCGGCCACGGCTAAGCCATCAGCTAGAAGAGAAGTGGCGAGCCAAACTTGTAAGCAAACTTGAAATGCAGCCATTTGCGTGGGCCCCAATCTCGCGGCCAACGAGGCGGCAAGCGTTACGCAGAACGTAACTGCGATGACCCTCGTGAGTAGTAAGAACCCTGCAAAAAATAATATGAAGTCGAAAGCCGTGTATAGGGAAGGAACGTACGAGAATTTGCGCTTCGAAAATAACGGTTTTAAAGTTAGTACCGTTCTTGAGGAATCGACCTAACTGCAGATGCCTGACGCTCGGAGGCATTAGATCGACTTCCTCGGTTAGCCTCCAAAAGAGTATTAGGGATATCAGATACCTGAAAGGCATCAACAAATTTTTTATCTTTGTCTTCGTCGCACGGATTGTCGAGACCAAACAACGACGATGTAATAAATGATAACGATGTTAAAAAAAAAAAGAAGAAAAAAAGCGTACTGAGAGATGACATGAGCAGTGGCTGCGCCTCGAACTCCCATGTCGAAGACGAACATGAATATCGGGTCCAAAACTATGTTGGTTAGATCTCCCGCCACTGCCATTATTCAATTATAAATTGCTCATTCGCGATTTTATCGAAAAGAACGAAAAACTGTCCCGAAAATAAAAAATAAATGCTGGCCTGTTGCGTAGAGGGGAGTTTTCGTGTCTTTGAATCCTCGAAAAACTCCTTGCATGGCTAAGGATAGGAGCACGGCCGGCGCGCCGAGCGAACGTAGCTTCAAGTATTCGTTCGCAGGCAATAGCATCGACGAACCCTGCAATTTTTTTTTATTTTTTATTTTCATCAGAATCTTCGCTCCCATATTTCGAAAAGACAGCTAAATTTTTTTTCACGCAATCTTACTGATTTGATCCCCATGAAACTCAACAAAGGCTTCGCCGCTAGTACGAGGAACAAAGCTTGGATCACGCCCAGCACGCCGCCGATGATCAAAGCCGAAGACGCCGACGGGATATTCTTCTTCGCCTTCGTCGTCTCCAATTTTTCGACATCTTCATCCCATCACAATAAAAAAAAATTACGAAATACCATCGCATAATAACGGTAAAATAGGCTTCCCTAAATTGTCTGAAGGGGTGGAATTCCATCCAACTATCGTAGCGGGCAAATAAGAAAATACTCATCGAAGTGTGTGGCGTAAGTCCATAGCTGATTGAGTGTGGGGATATATCAGGTCGTAAAAGAAAAAGTAAGAAACGGCGAATTTGCTACCGTTTCTCGGTATCAACTTCTTATTTTCCCCGTTTGCGCCCGACGACTTTTCCAAGCTCTCGACGTCCTTCGAATCTTTAGGCGCATTGCTATCTTCTTCGGCGACGAACGAAGTAGTTACGCTCACGAGGGGGAATATCGCTATCCTCGACACTTGATTGAAGAGTGCAATCGAAACTCCTACGGCAGCGAGTTCGACGGGACCTGAGAAAAATTTACCGAAAAGTCCCCAGATCAAGAACTTATTACGCAGTGCCTCCTAATTCGATCGAAACCTTTTTTTTTCGAAAACTACCGATTTGCCCGATGAACGCCGTATCGACCAGCGATGCGATTGGATCGGCCGTGAATGCCAGCGCTGCTGGCAATGCGATCCTCGCCACCTCAGCGCCGAGTTCGTCCAATCTCAGCGCCGAACTGATTTTAACAATAACAAATTTACTAAAAGCTTCGATTTTCATCGAGATTATGTAATAAAGATGCGATTTTGATGATTATGTAATAAAGGGTTCTCACCTAACGTCCTTGAAGAATATTGATAGAGCCATTCTTGCATCCTTAAAGAATGCGAGCTCTTCTAGCTTGGCCATCGTCGAGGAAAGTGATTCTTTTCTTCCCTTTTCTTTTTCTTGTTCTATGTATTAATAAAGAGACACTGAGTTGGTTTTATTCTCGAAATAACGGCTCTTGCCGTGTCTGAATTTCAGACGTCTAATACCATTTCAGAGAGTATTACAAGGACTCTAAGGAAAAGGACGACACCTATATACCATAAATATGATGAATTTGTTGCCAAGTAGAATTAGTTATTATGTGTAGTATAGCAGTCTTTAACAATAAATATGCCTATTTGTTTCCACTCAATTTGATGCCTTTTTTTACGATGCCTACTTATCGTAACGTCCCCATTTGAATAGAGCATAAATATGTAAATGTGCTGCGTCACTATAGACGGATCTAAATCGATGATATAAAGTAGAGATAGAGCGATAATTTCACAGTATATTCTTTCTTCTCCTACTTTACTTATTCATACAATTTTTTTTTTTGTATATTTTTATTTCTGGTCCATATGCTTTCTTTAGGTAGGGCAGGGGTGACGTGGGCACGAAACGCTTAGGCGGTTGAATGACTTCGTCGAGCGATTTTTCTCCAGTCGTTAAAAGTTAAATCTTTTGTGTTGTTTGTTATTATATTATCAATGACCGATTTTGGCTATATTTTCTGCTAGTGGATTCTAACAATATTTAACCAAAGTTAAATAATTTATTCTGGGATTTGGATAGAGCAATTTCTATATATAAAATATATATTGATACTAATTGTTGGCCGGCAGTTTCCACTCGATTTAAAGCAACAGCCAATAGCTGAAAATCACTTGCAAAATATTAAAATACTTTTTCTTAAAGTTATATAAACTTGTAAAAGCTTGTAATAAAGTTCTCATAAATCCTCATGTTACCCTTTTGCGTAATGAAATTATTAATAACTTAATGACCACAAAAATTACTTCTTATGCAAGAGTCCCTCGGACGGACGTAACCTTTGACATGAATGTGACAATTGACTGCTTTGACTGTATAAAGGACAATGTTCGTTAATTAACTTTTTCTCCGTAAAACTCGATTGACATGATTATGATGTGTCACATTTCATTCCATTTATCATCATGGAGATGCTTTAGGACTGAAGTTTTACCAAGCATTTTCATGATTTTGTATTTATCACATTGAATGTCACATCTCATATCATTAGTCTTTTTCTCGTTCTTCTTTAAAAACTATATTAATTTAAATAAAAAACTATACATCGTCGCCGATAAGATGACCAATATCGGTGTCAGCTCACATTATCTTCTTCCCTCAGCTTAGTGATCCACGCAAGACTCGCACTATGGCTGCGTTTAGTTGTGTATATGAGACAATGCCACACAAATTTATCTAAAGATTATAATCTCGTCCTTTGTACTGATTATGTGTTCATTTTGTATTACTATATTATATTTTATCACGTTTAGTATCCAATACAACAAAATGTTTATCTTTGTATTATTGATTAAATTACAAAAATGACCCTTTATTTCATCATTGCATAATTTACAAAAATAATTATTCTTATGCATATAAAAAAATATATGATACACATATCAATTTGATCACCATGAAACAAGGAATAATTTAGTGGTTGCTTATTTGTTTTTACCAAATAAATCACATGAAATAAAATTGATTTTTTAATTTGGTAGAGTAGGGATATTTAAGTCATTTCAGAATAAATCAGGATGAATAATCTCAGCCCATTCAATGAGTTAAGTTATCTTGGACAGACGAGTTTATAATAACGGGCTTTTATTTATTGCGGGCTCTGTAGAAAAAATAAAGTTACAAGTGAACAAGATTAAACTGAATAAAAACATTCTTATCTGGGCTTATAACATGAACTAAACGCAGCTATGTAAATCACTACCTTTTAACAGCATCAAATAATCTGTCACACGATTACTGTCCCCTCTATATCCCAAATGATCTGATCCTGAATTTTAAATCCTGCTGTTCAAAAATTTTCTTTTTGTTTATTAATTTCTTTAATTCTATATTCCACCAAATCATAAAATCATTATTATTTCGTGTGATTTATAAGATAAAAATACATAAACACATCCAGTTTATTCCTTGTTTTATGATGATCTATTTGATATACATATCATATATTTTTCGATACTCATAAGAATTATTTGAACAAAGTAGGACATGAGGTGGGACTGAAATTGCCTTTTAACACACACTGTATATGCACATGCATTGATAAGTTATTCGACAAAGATGCAATACCTAAGAAGTGCGTAGTTAACCTCTTACAGAATTAATTGATTCGCCGTTTTATATATATGGGTATATTATATCGCGGATGGGATATGAAAACCAATAGTGCTATAATCAAATAAAACGTAAATTTTACACGAAGGAATTGTCAATGGGCTGGGTTCTTTATTACTGTTGGGCTAACGTAGCCCAATACTATTGGGATAATTTTGGGCTATAGTGACGTCATTTTCTGTTGGGCCATGGCATTGTTTGTAATTTGTACAATCGTAAAAATAATTAATTTTAGTTATTATGATTTATTATTAAGAAAAGGATAAACCTCTGAGCTCTGCTCTTGCTCAGTCTTCTTCAATGGCGTTGCTAGACTCGCCCGCATCAGTGGCGTCGTTGCCTTCACTCACGCTATTTCCGAAAACACTGCCGTCTATATTCTCCGTGGCCATATCCCGCCGCCGACGATGTTGCTACCGTGGAATTCGCCGGCGGTTTATTCCCCCGATGGTCGCCGCCGCGGAGGATGCGAATGTCTCCGAGCGCGGTGAAGAGTTTTATATGGACGAGGAATGTCCTTCGGACGGTGACTTTGATGTTGAGGAGCTAGAGGAAGTTGCACAACAAGTGGTGAAGAATTTCAATGACTCGCTGTCTCGTGAATTGAAGTTTGGTTTGCTTCTTCCTCAGTTCTCGCATTATATTGTCATGCTTTATAAGGACTTTCCACTTTTTTTTTTTTTTTTTTTTTTTTGCATTTTTTTCCCTTTTCCCCGTTTTTTTCAGTTGATTCAGCTGATACTGTAGTCTGACATATATGCTTGGTTATAGGTGACGAAGTATCCAGCCTAAATGAATCCCGGGGAAAGAAGAATAATCGTGCAACCATCAGTAATATTGTTAGTCTGATCTTTCTCTAAAATGAATGAGCTCTGATACAACTGCATTTCAGATAACATTCTTGCACGTTCGATCACATTAACGTAGTATACCACACGATTTTTACTATTAAAAGTGGGGTTGCATCATATGAGTCTGAGCATATGGTTTCTTATTTGAAGAATGTAGGAGAATAGTTATACGAATCATCGATTTTCCGAGGGTTCATCAGTAAGAGGGAGCATTTTGTTGCCTTCATAGAAATTAGAAACACTACTGTTGGTAAAAAATTGTCATCGATCACTCAGTTTGTTCTACGTTATGTCAGGTCCCTGACCATCTTCTTCCAAGGGTAGCAATTGTTGGTAGGCCAAATGTCGGCAAATCAGCTTTGTTCAACCGTCTTGTTGGGGTATGCGTTTATCGTCCCAACCCATCAAGGAAGATTCAATCATCTAATGTTGTCTGAATCAGTAATTGTGGTCGTATTAATCTTTATGAGAAACCTTATTGTTTTAGGGGAATAGAGCCATTGTCGTAGACGAACCTGGTGTTACTAGAGATCGGCTGTACGGAAGATCCCATTGGGGGGATTATGAATTTATGGTGGTTGACACAGGAGGCGTTGTAACGATCTCAAAGTCTCAAGAAGATGTCATGGAAGAATTAGCCATAACGACGACAATTGGCATGGAGGGTATTTCTCTTGCGTCTAGGGAGTTTGCTGTTGCTAGGATGCCTTCGATGATCGAAAAGCAAGCGACTATGGCTGTGGAAGAATCGAGCGTCATTATTTTTGTAGTTGATGGTCAGGTATATCTTCTTCTTTCCTTTGGCGTGAAACGATATGTGAGATTCTCATCTGAGTGGAATGTCTCGCATCAAGCCTAAAAAAGATTGATGCAAAAATCCACATTTATTGACCTGTTTTACCTAATTAATAGTCAAACTCAGATGGAAGCAACAGGGCTAAGTGAACCTTTTTTTGTACATCTTTCTTATTGCAAAAGTTTTTTTCTGTACCGAACATATAACCATGCCTTTACAGGCAGGCCTGACTGCAGCTGATGTGGAGATAGCAGATTGGTTACGCAAGAACCATTCAGATAAGCAGGTTATTCTCGCTGTTAACAAGTGTGAGTCTCCTCGTAGAGGGATAATGCAAGCATCGGAATTCTGGTCTTTGGGGTGAGTGTAAGTTCTCCTTTTTTCTTTTCTAATGAATGTTTAAAAAATCACATAGTCTTGTGCTTTCTTCTCTTGTTGATTTCTGGTTGACATTGCAAACAAGATTAGCTTCTTGATTTCTCTCTGTCCTAGTTGTAGTGTATCTACTTGAATGGCTAATAGATCAATACCTACTCATATTTTCTCAACTAATTGAATGCATGTGTAAAATTGAAGACTTCTTTCATCATCAACTTCCAGCAGTAAGGCTTCTTTGGTTTTAACTTAAGGCATCTCAAGTTTAACTGATTATCCTAATTCCTATCCTTTGGTAGCTACTCACCGCTTCCTATATCTGCAATATCGGGGAGTGGAACAGGCGAGCTCCTTGATCTCGTCTGCTTGCAGCTGGAGAAAGTTGAGGTACCTTCCCTTCCCATGTGGAATTGGTCTTCTATATTTCTGCGCAAAATTCATGTCTCGAGGCATTGCTTTTCTCCCTTATGAATTCGTTTTGAAGTGGAGTCTTAGTCTCATCATACAATTGGACTACCCTAAAAAGTTTATAATAAATAAGTAGTTGATATTGTCATTTTGTGGTTAATCCCAGGGCACAGTGTCAAATGACGAAGAAGAATACATTCCATCCATTGCCATTGTCGGGCGCCCAAACGTTGGGAAAAGTAGTATCTTAAATGCACTTGTCGGAGAGGATAGAACTATAGTTAGTCCGATCAGTGGAACTACTCGCGATGCCATAGATACTGAATTTACTGGCTCCGACGGTCAGGTACTGCCTCATTTACATTCAGACTCGATATCTGCAATTTTTATGGCGGGGGATTGCACAAAATTAATACGTGCAACTTCTTCATCTTGAAGATGTGGCTGAATGGTCCCATTGAATTATTATTGCTTTCTCATATTCAAGTTACGTCTCCAATTTTCATTCACTTCGCACGCACAAGGACCTGTAATGATAACGAGCATCTGAATATTTAAAAAAAAAAAGTCGTCTTAATAGAGCAAGTGTTTACTCCGTGGCAGAAATTTCGTCTCATAGACACTGCTGGGATACGAAAACGGGCAGCTGTGGCCTCTTCGGGCAGCACCACAGAGGCCTTATCTGTGAACCGAGCGTTTCGCGCCGTTCGACGTTCTGACGTCGTGGCTCTGGTTATTGAGGCTATGGCCTGCATAACAGAACAGGTATTACTACTTGAAGCAAAAGGATTCAATTTTACCGTAATACTTTCTTGTCTATGTAATTAGCCCTTTCGGGTTCGAAAATTTCGAAGGATTTCAGGATTGCCGAACAGATAGAAAAGGAAGGGAAGGGTTGCCTAATCGTCGTAAACAAATGGGATACGATACCGAACAAGAATCATCAGACTGCATTGCACTATGAAGAGGACGTGAGGCAAAAGTTACGGATCCTCGGCTGGGCACCCATTGTGTACTCGACTGCCATACAAGGACACGGTGTTGAAAAGTAACAATCTAATTAAAAGCGTAGATAAAATGCTATAGTACTTTCTTTAATTTTCTTTATTTCGAGTGTAGAATCATCGCGGCAGCCTCGACGGTCGAAAAGGAGAGGGCGAGGAGGTTATCCACGGCGACGCTTAACCAAGTGGTAAGAGAAGCAGTGGCGTTTAAGCCGCCTCCGAGGACGAGAGGCGGAAAAAGGGGCCGTATTTTCTATTGCACGCAGGTATTTTATTTACTTTCCTCGTCTTAATTTAATCCGAGATAAACTTTACCGATGTGATTGATTCCCGACCGCTTTTTACTATAAACAGGCAGCCATTAGACCGCCGACTTTCGTCTTCTTTGTGAACGACGCCAAGCTTTTTCCCGAGACTTATCATCGGTATATGGAGAAACAGCTGAGGTCGAGCGCAGGTTTCGCTGGCACGCCAATCCGCCTACTGTGGCGCAGCAGAAGAAAATCGCAAAAAGACGATCAAGGTTAACTTTTTCGTTTTTTTAAAAAAGATTGCTTCTACTAATTGGCTTTCATTAATCAGTCCTTTTTATTTATACGTTGCAGAGAAGGATGGTTCGCAAGTGGACCGAAGAAGAAGCTTGGTGGAAATACCCTCCTAAAGCTATGGGAAACCCCATTAGTTTATCCACTCAAGCTTGTGTATGTTTTCAATTTAAGTGCCACTACATGAGTTGCCAAGAAGAGGAAAATCTCGAGTAATTAATTGCAGTCTACCGTTTGGATTATTGGACATCTCTATATATATAGGTAATGTCCGTTTTGTTTAGTATAACGCCCACCATAGTACCATAGCTTGTATTTCATAATAGCAACAAAGGATTTAAAGCTATTAATATATCCCATAAGATAAGATGAGTGTTAATTATCACTATATAGAAATGAACTTTAATATCATATCAAAATTATAAATAAATTAATATAAGCTAATAAACCATATATGAAGTATAAAGTACACGTACTTTTGTGTGTCAAGTAAACATCTCTCTCTCTCAACGCTCTTATCTTTACCCGGAGGCGAACAGAATTCGATGCCATCCTCGTCTACTATTATATTACATTACCCGAAGGAGATTCAGCGGTGAGGAGGAAGAAGATAACTATTTAGAGTTACTTACTGATATTGAGTGATTATGTCAATTGAACTTTTTTTGGGGCCATTTTGTAGGTGTTTTTATGTATATACATTGGGAGGTTTTCCCTTTTAGGCCATTTTGTAATAATACATAATAGTAATAAGGGCCATTATATGATCATTAGTAGAAAATTACTAAATAATAATGAAAAAAATGCAGGCTAACAGAAGCAGCAAATGACATAAGCAGGCACTATTGCCATTAAGACTTCAATGGGAAGGTTTACTATATTTCATCTATATTATTTCTTTAATTATTGTTATAGATATGGTTTATTTATCTTATCATTTACATTATTTTTTTCATTATTTATTTAGCTATTATGTAAGTTCTAGATATTATTTATTTAGGTTTCCATATTTTGTTGCAAAATGAATATTTTCAAAAAAGAGTATATGTATTTCTTAGTGCTAGGCAGGAGTGGGTATACAGATAAATGGATTGTAAAAATAAGAAGTAATTCTTAATCATCTCCCAAAAGTATATACATTTTTATATATAATAAGATTAGTTCTTATGAGGATCGAAGTGGTATAAAAGGTCGAGTGTATGTGAAATTATCAGATAGCGGTATTATTGGTGATCCGGCATTATGTACTGGAGCCCATCGGTTACAAAATCCTGGATCCGCCTCTGTTACCTACAAAAAGAAAAATTCTAAATTTTTCGTACACATCATAAGATTTTCAATGAATTTATATGGTGGGGGAAATTTGAGATTTTATCTTTAACATCAAAGAACCAACCGTTATATATGATTTTATTTTGAATAAACACTGTTGGAAAAATATAAAAGCAAGAGTCAAGGACAACGATTAAAAACACATCAAGCTTTTTCTCTCGTTATCTATCTCAATGGTTTTGCCGCAAACTCCTCACTTCTGCGCCTCCAATTGACTGAGCTCCACCCTCAACTCCTCTAGTTGTTCCAGCGGTATTCCTACCGATTCCCTTCACGATAAATAATATTAAATTTCTTCACCGTTTTAGTGAGGTAGAGTGCAGGGCCTGCATCCAACATTATAACGATGAGACCGAAGTTCTTCTGAAGTATCTGAATAACACTTGGTTCGTCGATTATCAAATCTCTCATTCCAAGTAGTCTTTCAACATCCCTCTTCAAATTCCAGAACTTCAGTAATCGTAATAGGGTTCTGGCGATCTAGCAATTCCTTGAAGAGCAACTTGAATAATAAAACGGCCACTGTAAAGTCCACTAAAATATAATCGATCTCACAGACATTTCTCTTCGTTCTCGCATTCCGGTTCTTCGCTAAAATATGACGATCAAGCTTTGTTTCCTTGCCCTTTCCCCTTGCCCTCGTTCCCATCACCCTCATCCCATTGTCTTCGTGCCCTTTGTATCTTCAAACAACCGAACATTGCAGAGAAGGGTGGTTCACAAGTGGAACGAAGAAGATTGGTGGAAACACCCCCCTAAAGCTATGGGAAAACTCCGCTATTAGTTTATCTGGTCAAGCTTATTTAGGTTTCGATTATTGGACATCTCTATATTAGTAAGGTAAAGTCCGTTTGTTAGTAGTATATTTTAGTGTTGTCATAGAATAACGCCCACCATAACACAAAACTAAGCTGTTTGTATTTCATAATAGCAATAAAGGATTTAAGCTATTAGAATATCCTATAAGATTGAGTGTTATCGTTAAATATATATATATATATATATTTGTATATAACAAACCTTAACTTCATATCAGAATTATAATAGATAATACAAGCTCACAAACCATATATGAAGTATGCGTACTGATCGACATGCAGTATATTACTATAAAGTGCAAGTACGTTAAGTAATAATTAAAACAAATATTTGCATTACTGGGTGTGTTATTCAGTTGAACTGTCGTTCGTAGTTTAGTAAAGCGAGTAAACGGGTACCGAACACGAGGAACAAACTTGATTACTAGTAGTAACCTATCGACTTTATATTTAGCCTAAATAAAGTTACGAGAACTGTTTATATTACGAACTAATTTAACAGATCAACCTAACGCAATTCAATACTAAGAAACACGACTAAGATTGGTACGAGTAAGTCATATAACAAACATGTGCTCTGAGTTTTAAATCCTACCAGGTGTTATCTGGCAAGTCATAGTATATCGACCTACTTGATTATCGGTATAATCGCATTAATTCCTACCCACTCACGAATTTGATGTAGCCTAAACTTTCGTGAGACTCTAACAATCAATAATTACTTGACGGCGAAGACGTGTATCAAGTTTAATAACACAAATAAATTTTTCTTAAAGAATTTAAATTTGATTACGAGTTATTAAACGTAAATTTTTTATTTCAATGATTTTTTCTTTTTTTGTTTAAATTTTTTTCCCTTTTATTTTTTTGCATTTTGGGCAGCCCGAGCCCGCCAGTAGGGTGGGGCAGGCCTCCATTTTCGAGGCCCGCCAGATGGAGGGCTTACCCGCTCCCGCCCTGTCGGGCCGTTTCGACAGCTCTAATAGATGTTGGGTGATTTTGAGATCCAATAGAATAGAACCAACCACCTATGCGATTTACATTGAATGAACAATTTTCCCAAAATACAAACACAAGAGTTTGATGAAAACTATCAAGAAAACACATCTATGAAGCTTTCTCTCTTTATCTGCCATCGCCGCAGACCCTCACTTCTGCGCCTCCAACTGACTGAGATCCGTCCTCAGCTCAGATAGATGTTCCAGTGGTCCTACTGCCGTGATTCCCTCCACGACAAAATAACATTAAAGAAAATACTTAAACAACATATAAAGTAAGATTTAGTTTTACTTACTCCGACAACGTTTAGTGAGGTAGACTGCAGCACCTGCAAATCCAACATTATAATGAGTGGCCGCAAAGTTCCTCCCAATTATTCGAATAACATTTGGTTTGTTGATTGTCAAATCACTGATTCCAAGTAGTCTTTCAGCATTCCTCTTCACATTTTCCAGCACTTCAGTAGTAGTAATCGGGTCCTGACAATCCAGCAATTCCTTTAAGAGCAGCTTGAACTGAAAAACTGCCATTGTGAAGTCCAATAAAGTAACATCGGTCCCAAAGACGTTACTCTTCTCCTCGCGATCTCCCGCTTCTTCGCTAATATACGACGGTCGAGCTCAGTTCTGCTCGACCTCGTTCCACTTGCCCTTGATCCCCAAAACAATTGAAAATTATCTCCCCCCGTTATCCTAATTCTTGTCGTTCCCCTATTTCTCCGAACATTCCGAACGTTGAGTGCGTTGACGTTCCCCTCCCTCTACAGCAATACTAGTAGCAGTGGCAGTTGCTTCCCCTCCCTCGCCAGCAAGGGCAGTTGTGTCCCCCCACCCCCCGGCAGCAGTGCCAGTGGCATTTGCATCCCCTCCCTCGACAGCATAGGCAATGGCGTCCTCCCCTCCTCCCTCGATAGCAGTCCCCTCCCTCGACATCAAAGGTGGCGGTTGTGTCCCCCTTCCCTCAACATCAAAGGTGGCAGTTGTGTCCCCCTTCCCTCAACAGCAGTGGTAGTGACAGTTGTGTCCGCCCTCTCTCTCAATTTGAAGGTCACTATCTTTCATCTATATTATTCTTTATTTATTGTTTTAGTTATGATTTATTTATCTTATAGAGTACATTATTTTTTCATTATTAATCTAGATGTTATGTTAGTTTTAGACATTATCTCTTTAGGTTTACATATTTTTGAATATTTTTACAAGAGTGTATATATATTTCTTAAGGTTATGCCGAAGTGAGGATATAGATAAACATATTGTTAAAAGAAGAAGTAATTCATAATCATTTCGAAAAATATATACATTTTTTTCGAATAAGAAAAGTTATTATGAGGATCGAAGTGGTATAAATGGTAGAGTGAATGTGACATTATCAGATAGCGGTATAATTGTGATCCGATGTTATGTACCCCTGGTCCGGGATCCTCCTATGACTTTACCTACAAAGGAAAACTTCTACTATTTTTTACGACGCGTTGTCCTCCCCGATATCCTGGATCCTCCTATGAATTATGACTTTACCTACAAAGGACACTTCTACTATTTTTACGACATCAGTGTTGTCCTCCCCGACATGCAACGTTGTTGGAATAATGTACTTTATAAGAACGAACAAAGTAAGGAGTATGGATATAACATTCTGACGAACTTCGTTGACATAGGAGGGTCACATATGCACATAATATTTTGTTGAAAATTAAGATTGGAGAATGTATTCGAACGAAATAAGAAGTTTGGATATTCCTTTTTGATGAACTAACGACATGTTGACATACTTAGGAGTGTCACATACGCACATTATGTTTTGTTGAAACTTAAGACATGATAGCGCACTTTAGAAAAACAAAGTAAGTAGAAGTTTGGATATTCAAGTTTGGCGAATTAACATGTTGTTGACATACTTAAGAGGGTCAGATACACACATTATGTTTTGTTTTCCAAAAAATGATGTAAATAATAACCTGGACATGCCAATTTGACGAACTAAAAATATGTTGTTGGAAGAATGCATAGAGTGTGCGAAGAAAGAACTAGTCTATGAAGCGTCATAGTTTGCTATAAATGGATTTACTATAAACCGTTCAATTAGTCTGTCAATTGAGTTTTATGAATCTGTTCTAAATAAAACAAAAAAGAAACACACCCACTACCTTTACTTACTATTTTTAGTTAATTATTAATTTACCACTTTTAGTTAATTATTAAATATTATACCATTACTTTTAGTTAATTATAATGTTTATGATAAATTATACGTATAATAATTTGTAATATATTATTGATCATGTTATTTGTTGTAATGATCTTTTAGATATGTGACATGGTGGACGTAGCTATGAATATTTTATAATTGTAATATGTTAAAAAATCGTATAAATACATAATTGTAATATTTAAGAAATTATTAACTTCAAAATGGGACATAATATTTATAAGGGGTCTTTACACATAAGTAACTATTTGGATAAAAACTGGTAATTTCTGTCAGGATTTTTTTATATGTAGGTACCTAACAGAATAAATTTTTTGCACAATAGGTATCCGATCTCCGAAAGTACACCATACAACACATTTGGGTACCCTATATAACAGAAATTGGTACGACGTATGCCATATTTAGGTACGCCCTATGTTACACACAGGTATGCCGTATGTACGACATATGCTATATTTAGATACCCTATATCAACTTGTTATGATACGCAATATACACACAGGAAGGTACGACCTGACTAAAAAAAACTGTAAAAATTAAATCGGGTACCTATCTGTAAAATTTTCTGACATGGGTACCTATGTCTAAAAAATTTATCCAATTGGGTATTTTTCTATAGATTCACCTATTTATAATGGGTGCTCCGGTCAGATTCCCGGACGGTGTGGATTTAAAGATTTTTCCGAGATCCCCGTTCCGCCCGAATGCTGGATATAACAAGCAATGATGACACATAGACACGTAATAGTTTGGGCGTCACCCTCGTAACGAAGATCCCTCGGTTGTCGTATGCCGTTCCACGCTTCCACAATCCGCCCGAAGAGAGTGACGCCAATCTCGAGACGTGCCATAGACCAAACCCTCCTAAGGATGGCTAGAGAGGGAAGGGAATGCTTCTAGAGATGTGTGTGTGTGTGTGTGTTTGATATTCTCAAAACCCAAACTCACTTGTGTTTTCTCTCAAAGATCACACCTTTTTCTCTCAACTCTCTCTTGAAACCTTTTCTTAGAGTGAGAAAGGACTTATTTTCACTATGAATGACTTAGCCACGAAATTCATCAAGGCTCATACATTAAAACCATCTTTCAACCATTGAAAATAATTTTAATTATAATTAAGTTGTCTTACATGACATAATTCTAGATTGATTCCGTTGTATAAAGTCATCAAAATGACTAGACAATGTCCCATATGTCTCACATAAAAACAAGGAACGAAAATGGATCAAAATTGATCACATGTCCCACAATTATATCTCATGAGGTAGTGTACTCACTAAAAATTTTGTTGCTTCCAATTCAGGCGATGTTGCTCATATTCGTTCGTCCACTTTCGAAAAAACATACAGAAGAATCAATAAAAGAGTAATAGAACTACTTTGACTGGAGCTTATTTGGCTAGTCGACTGGTGGGCAAACAAAAGGTCTTGTGAGATTTGAATATCGTATGTGATTCAGTTATTTGATTTTCTGGTAAAACATGTGCTCGTAGTAGTTACTATCAAGTGAATACTGAGGTTTATATCAGATTTTACTTGCTAATGTCGGAGATTCGTTAATTGGTTTGACATATTGTGTTACAGTCGACCAAGAGACATTCGAATTACTCCGTAACAAAAAAAATATTTTTTTAAACTATTATTATAATATTATTTGAAATTGTAGTAACGGTTCATGCTCAAAATAAAAAGGGAATAAGAATATTTTGAATATCATATACAGATGACTGCTCTGAGGGACAATATTAACGTATGACTATTGATTTCTTAATGTAAGCATAGTAATACTGTATGACTGTCAAATATGTATTACTGTAAGTCTGTACTACTGAACGATGAAATCAGAATAAGATTTTAAGACTATAAGACTTCGAGACTGCACAATTGTTAACTTGCTCGATTATTATCTATCATGATTGCGCACATTAGAGTTTGCACGACTGTGATACTGAAGGAATGCGAAATTGTACGATATGTTTGGTAATAAGATTATTAATAAAGTTCATCTAACTTAAAAAATCGAATCGCGGGAGAAATAATATCAGTCATACAATTAAATTATATATTATAGTTCTCGTACAATTCGCTTTTTGAATGCAGTCTTAACATTTTTACAATATCACATTGAACAATGACGCACATTATTGACTCTTATCACATATGGTCAGTTTAGAGCCGTCAATTAGGCCAAAAGGGCGGGGCATGCAGCGATTTTTTAGGCCCGCCGGGGCAGGCTTGAGCGGGCCACCCGCGCGGGCCTCGGGCTGTTGTGCGGGCTAGCCCGACCCCGACCCGCCAACTTATATAATTATATAGAGTATCTAATATATATTATACAGAAAATAAATATTAAATTAATTAGATAATTTAATTAATGAGTCATTAATTATGTCTAATCAATGTCATATTTATTAATAAACACATAATTTATGGTATGTTTATATGTAACTTTGAATAAATACCATACCTAATAAAAATTATAAGTAAATTTAAAATTTAAAAATAAAATAAGTAATAATCCAATTTCTTTCGAAGTGGGCCCAGGCCCGCCACGGGGCAGGGCGGCCTCCAATTTTTAAGGCCCGCCAAATGTAGGGCCAGCACGCCCCGCCCCACCAAACTGCAGGCTTTGGCAGGCGGGTGGCCGAACCGGACCCATCCCGCCAAATTGACAGCTCTATAAGACAATATATAATGATCAGTCAAATAACGTAATTACTATTCACGATATATAAGAATATAATGATTATGACTATAATCATATCTATAAGACGAAATGATGACCATGCAATGTAAGACGTAATGTTCCCTTTGCATCGCACAATCGCAAAACTAGTAGTATTAAAATCAGTTAACAAAGTCTTTAAACATTGGAGGAGGAGGATAGAAAATGACAAAGACAAGTAATAATAATAACAATAAGGCCAGGCAATATATAATAGTTGACACAACCAACATTTTGGTTAGCCAACCAAGCAGCTTAATAAATAGCTTTCCATGCTCACTAAAGTCAGTCACTACTACTCCCACCATACGAGGCTGTTGACATGAGGCGTACAACAGAATGATGTATCAAACCCTTCCAATTCGAATGACTGAATAATTTCACCACTCCTAACATCATAAGTTAACATAGGGCCTTCCCGAGTTTCGAGCCCGAAGATCAGTCAGTACCTCCCTCGCCGCTAGCCAACACAACGGAGCTACAGTTTTCGCATATTTCGTGAACATTCCCTTAAGTCTGTCGTTCAGAGGTTTCCTTCTTATCCTGAACAACATTCTCCACTCCCCACTCTCCGAATCCATCTCCCAAACGTCCCACCAAAACTTGCCCGACACATGAACAGACGATAAGCTGCCACCCATTGGCAGAAAATAATGCCTTTTACTTAAGGATGATAATGGAGGAGGGTTGGTGAGGCTCCATTCTCTGCAAACGTGCCTCATCACGTGGTGTAAGGGTTGGGCGGGAAGGCGTAGGAGAAGCTCGAAAATTATATCCTGGGAAGGTGTTGTATGGCCGTCGTCTTCTTCTTCGCACACCTCTCGCAACAGTGATGAAACGTCGTAAGGTCCATTGCGGCGGCGACGGACGCCTGCATCGTACAACATAGCTATCCATTCATCGAATCGAATTAGATGAAAAGGGAAAGATCTAAAATTTAGGTTAGTAAAGGAAGCGACTGATTTTAAATTGAGAGTTTGAAAAGAAGGAAAAAACGAATCCAACCGCAGCCTTTGATTCTTCTGCATCATCGTACTTGTTTTTCTTCTTCATTCGGACCATTGGCGGCGGCGGCGGCGGCGGCGGCGATGGTAAGGAGAAGGATGGGCGGTCCGCGGTCGGGAAAATTTTAGAGGAGATAGGTTTAAATAATTTTTTCACAAGGAAATGTTGTACATGGGCCATAATTGGGCTATCGAAGAAATGTAAAGAAGATCGATCGATAAATGGGCCTAAACGGTCTTATATGGATATTAATTTTCAGAACTATGTATTTGTGTATTTGTGTATCATACTAGGTATATATTATAATTATATGAATAATTAAAAGATTTTTAAATAATTAAAATTGAACTTTTAAAAGAAAAAGGGAAAGCCCGCTCAGTCCAGACCGGCCCGACCAAACTTTCTGCTTTACTCATATAGTTGATTTAGGTATTTTTCACTATTTTATAAAAAGATAGATGAATTTAGCAGCTTTCAATTTTACGTGTTTCTGCTCGATTGGTAAATGTTCGCCCATTAAAGAGTTGTCCAAGCTCCTCACATTGAAGTGTTCGTCATAACTTTCAAGTATTTCTTTTTTTGAATCCTTGAGTAACAGGTTAATCAAGCATTACACGCTTTATCTACAACTTCCATTTTTCCCATGTAACAGTTGTTCTAAACTAAGTAAAATATTTTTGGCTGATATGGAACGAGCTTTTGCAAACGCAGAAATGGTTGAAGCAACATTCGCAAAGCTAACGCCAACCGTTTACTTTTTTTACAGCTTTCTCTTCTTCTTTTTTTCTCCACTTGGACCAAAATTGGTTTTACTATAATCTATTTAGTTTATTCAATGGTATTTCTTAATATGTATAAGTCCATTACGTCGTATGTGGTATCGAATTGTGATAACTAAACTGCATCTTCTAATGCTTTAAATACATTATTAATGGTTAGTTGCAAGCTTGGACAATCTACAAACTGCAGAAACTGCAATTAAAACTATCCCAGGTTTCCTACTTGTCTGCTTCTTTTTCTGGGAAATTCAAATCATTAAATTAAAATAAATAATATCAAGCTGTTGACATTCACTATTGTTTTTTCTTTCTTTTCTTTTTTTGTATGACCTGCCTTGGCTGACCAAGTATCTATGAACCAATTGTACTCCTTTCCCTTCAACTACTTAATAAACTATGACTTGAAAAACCATATTGGTGTGTACCCTTTTTAGAATGTTTTGTGGGTTTTCAACGTAAACTGCTGAGGCTAAAAGGTCGAAAGTGTTAGACACCACGAGCATCAATTTCATTATTTTCTCTTCATGGCAAAATCTACGTAAAAGAAAAACAAATCAATTCAATTCAATGCAAATGCAATTCGAGTATGTATGGCCCTTCCATGAACAGCTATTGACAAGGTAAGCATCGTTCAGCCTTAACAAGGAAAGAAGGAGAAAAAAAAAAAGACAATGATCAATATATAACGAAAAAGCTCCTATGGTGTTATTGCATTTTGAGTTGAACGGATTAACAATAACCTGTTAGTCGGAGACTCGATTACTCATCAACATCGGGTTTGGCCAAAGGATCGGATCAATCTCTTTGCTGTTGTCCATCGTTGTTCGAGCTAGGACCAACTCCATGCAAAGCATTCGTATCCTTCGAGAAAACAACGTATCGAAAATTTCAGCTACGGAAAAATATAATCAGGAGAAATAACAAATTTTCAATCACGGTGGCTCCATGCTACACTGAAAAAGATTACGTTTCGCTCATCATCATCATCGAAGTGTTAAACACTAATATGAGAAAAAAATCCCATAAAGAAGAAAGGGGGTTATACATATATACCAGAGGAGAATAGCAATAAACTTCGTATTGGGCATTTGCGTGAGCCGAGGAAGATCCATAAGCATAGGAATCGTAGCTGCTTTGTGATCCATAAGCATAGGGACCGTAGCCATGTCCATACGCATAGGTATGCTGCTACACAAGTATACAAGTGATTTTTTTTTCAGTATTCGATATTCCTAACAAAGCAGTCATGTCCCTCAAGAAAATATTCGTATATCGAAAATTTCAGACAGTGAGAATATATACCTGAGGAGGATAGTAATAACCTCCATATTGGCCGGCATATGCATGAGCCGAGGAGGTTCCATAAGCGTAGGGATCGAAGCTTTGTCCATAACTACCATACTGATTGTAGCTTTGTCCATGTTTATAACCCTAAAAGTGATCTTTTACTATTCAATATCCTTAACAAGGAAACGAAAAAAAAACGTGCTTTCCTTCGCTTGAAACTTTTACCGGTTTTTCCCAACTGACGCCGACCACCTGAGAACCTATTTGAGCACCACTCATCCTTCGAATCGATTCTTCAGCAGATGCCCTATTCATACGAACAACAATATGCCAAACTTTTTTTTTTTTCTAAAGAAGCAAAGATAGAGAACTGTTTTCGGGCATTCTCTTAAGACTATTTTTTTTACTTCCCTTTTTTTCCCCTTATTAAGAGCGACGATAGTAAAAGTATGCAGAAACGTTTACCTGTGAGCGAATTGCACAAACGCAAAGCCTTTATATGAGGGAATTTTCACAGACAAGACATCGCCGAACCGCGAAAATCTCTGCATAACCTCTCGTTCTTTTACATTACGATCAAGATTACCAACAAAAACCTGCAATTTTTTTTTTCAGCAGTGTACATATATGATACTCAGCAAAAAAAACACACACACACACATACATCATATGGATCCTATCTATAAATATATATATATATATATATATATTATATATCTAACGCCCCGGCAATGACTTCTTACAGTTGTATTATTCGGGTCAGTTTCCACTGGATGCATCTGAGGGGCATCACCTATTATGACCATCAATAAATATCAATTAGCAGAGAGAAAGGGAAAACCCAGCATATATATTTATGTATATATATATATATATATATATTTATCTGCTAATAAATACAAGACTATATATCGATCATCACACATTGAAACATTTACTTACCAGCTGGCTGTTTTTCTCCAGGTGTTGGTTTCTTAATTCTAACCTTCATGGGCTTACTCAGGCCGTACGACCCATTCATCTCAGCGATAGCCCTATCCCTCTCTCCCTCGTCGGTGAAATTCACAAACCCGAATCCTTTGGATCGACCCGTTCGGGGATCCATCACCACACTGGCTCCTCTAACCGATGGGTATCTGACCCGAAATATTTCTTGCAATAGAATGTCGGTGACCTCCGGCGCCAAACTGCAGGCGAAAATTGAATATTCTGGGCGAGGAAACCCTAATTCCGTCGAGGCCCATTTCAATCGAAAATTTCCAAACCCACCAGGGATTTGCTTTCCGTCATACTCCCGTAAGATGGCTTCTGCTGCTCGACGGTTCGCGATATCCAAGAAACCGTAGCGCTTTGACTCGCCTGTGTTTTTGTCTCGAACTACTGTTATGGAGAGAATGACCTGAAAATTCAAAATTGATAACAACGACGAGAAGAACATTATTTGATCAGTTCAGTTCATCAAGGACGATCGACGACGAAGCAGAGAAACTAGAGAAAGAAAGCCGTTGAACTGCTTCATTGTAAAGCTCAAGAAAGTTACGAAGCAGAAAGTAATAACTACAATTACGGAGAGTTGTGTGTAAGTATGGAAAAGTGAACCTCGGCGGAGCGAGCGAACCATGATCGGAGATGGTCCTCATTGGCCCAGGACGGCAAAGCACCGATCCACAGCATACGAACTCGTGGTGACGTCACGTCTTGATGATAGAAATTCATTTGATCCTTCTACGTCGACCAGTTTAGGTGAGCTGAACTGATCTTGAAGCAAGCGCGCGGGCGGGAGGGAGGATTCTTGAAGAAAATAACAGATTTGTTATTTTTTTTGTTTGTTTCGAAAAATAATCTCCCAAGTGTTTAAAGAATATAAGATGTTGTAGTGTAATTATGATATAAATTATAATATTAAATATATAATAATTTAACTAAAAATAGTAATCAACTAAATATAGTAAATAGAGTTAGTGGGTGATTTTTTATTTTATTATTTAATTTTTCTTTAAATTTATAGCCAAAATGGCAGCCACATATCAAACTTAATATAATAGAATAGAATATAGATAGACTTCTATCTAACCCAATATAAGGTGTTTTCTTCATAGTAGAAAATCCATTTATTCCATTAGAGTTATCATATCTATATTAATTGTAAGAGTGAGTTAAAAACTGTTTTTTGGTGTATCTATTAACCAATCATAATTGACAAGTCTTATGCTTTTTATTTATTAAAAATTAATTAATAAAATTATTAAATAAAACTAAATCAAACATAACTGCCCACTAACATTGGTCCTTCTATTTTTAATATTATTATTTCATAATCAAATATATACATAATATTATTTACCATACACGTATAAGTGTGCAAAACTACAAGTAATACAATATTACTTATGGAGGGATTATTTAACTTTTACAGATTTACCCTATTTTCAGTTTTCATTTTCAACTTTAGTTATAATTTAATCTCAACACGAATAACGTATAATTTATAAATACGTAGATAAAATTTGGCTATTGAGTCTCCCAAGTGGGAGTTTGTACTCCTCATTGTAGGAGCTTTCTTCCTCCTCCTCCGTGAGAGTGTCTATCGAAGAAGATAAAATTTGGAGGTTGAAGACGGAAGAAAGTTGTAGCTATAGGTTTAATAGTCATGTTTATGGAGTGTTAAACTGTTTGTAATATGTTCTTTTAGTTCTTTATGTCTGAACTTCGAATTGTTTCTTTCGATGTTGTTTTTCTTGTTTTCTTTTTAGTGTGTTCATTTCTCATTAAATGAGAGTTTCTTCTCTTTTGGTTGGTTCACTGTTTCCAAATGGCTTATTGGGCTATTTAGTTCTGTATCTTTGTATATATATAAACCTATAATCTCGAAAAAAGAAAAAACAAAAAAACACACCCTATTCTACCTTTTACTATCACCTATTTAACTTATTTCGGCATAAATAAATTTTTCCTTATACACTTACAAGTAATAAACACTTACAATTAAAATTTCGTCTATTAAGCCTTAAACTAATAATAAGATAAAACCAACAAGACACACATATATACTAGAAGTATATACATAACAACACTTTAAAATATATGTTTTTATATAAAAAAACTTTAGTAATAGCTCTATTTATTGTAATATTTTAATCGTTCTTTTTTTGGTCAAGTCTCCTCATATTGGCCTGGTGAAGTTCTGAGTATTTCCCATTTTCGTTGATGGAAATCGTTGTTTGGCACTTTCTTCGTTCTTATTTCGAGACTCATTATGGCAACTCAATCCGAGCACTCTGACTCCCCCGAAGAACGCCGAAAAGGACCCATTGAAGCAGATTCTTATTCAAAGCTGAGATCTTTTTTCTTAGATATATTTCCTTTTAGTGGTGAGAATTTTCAGGCACGCCAGGGAGGAGTCTGAGCGGGCATGCCGGCACGGGCCGCGGGCTTTGACGGGACAGGCCCGGTGGGCCGTACGCAGGCCTGCCAAAAATAAATATTATTTAATTATAATAAATATTAAGGTTTATAAATAAATTATATTGATTTTTATATTTTTTTTATCAAGAACTAAAAATTTAAATTAAATTAGATATATTAAATTAGATATATTTTTTCATTTTTTTTATTTTTTGAAAAACGGGCGGGCAGCCCGCCGGGCCCGCTACACGCCTCATTTCCAGGCCCGCCAGTAGGCGGGCTTGCCCTCGCCCCGCCAGTGGCGGGATACGGGTCGGTCCGCCCAGCCGGCCCGTATATCAGTAAAATAAAATTTGGCGTAACCATGAAAAAGAAACAGAACGGAGAAAGGACAAAGAAGCATACTTTCAAAATTTTTAATTGATTTACCGTTGATCGTAGACCAAAATCAAGGATCGCGAGCATGGGCGATTTTCTCAACATTCAGCCTTCCGAGCTCAAATTCCCATGTAAGTAAACCAAATAATCACCTGAATCAATATCCAGTGTTTACGCTAGTAGATTTGTGATTGGGAATTGAAAAAATTGAAGTTTTTACGTACCCCTGTTTTGACCTTTCGTTTCTTTCTGTAATTTTTTGTTGGTTTTTGAATTTTGAAAAAAAAAAACAGTGTTTTTGGGTGTGGGTTTTGATTAATTTTGTGTGGGCTTGTTTGTTCGAAAAACAGTTGAATTGAGGAAGCAAAGTCAATGCTCTATGCAATTGACGAATAGGACTGACCAGTTCGTCGCGTTTAAGGTGTGGTTCGATTCGTTTTCTGCGTAGTTGATACGTTGTGTGAGAGGTTTTTACGCAGCCATGTCTCATTTTCTGGTTGTATTTCATCTAAAAATAAATCAGGTGAAAACTGTTGAAAATAAACTTGATTTGGGCCTAAGGTAATTAAGTTAAGAAATAGCATTTGGGCTTATGAGGAATATTAGCCCAATATCTAGAATACCTAGGATAATCTAGATAAGTCTATGGAATTATGTAGAATCTTATAGATTTGAGAGAGTTCTAGATCATGATGTGTTGGCTAAATCTTAGCCACACATTGATGAGGTGGAATTAGTATAAATAGGGGTGAAGGCTTAACATTTGTATCAATCAATCAAGCAATCAAGCAAGTGAAAATCAAATCAAGTGTTGTAATAGGAAGCCTCTTCCTCTAAACACTATCCTTCGATAAGTTCCTCCCTTCCGATATAAATCCTAATTTCCAACAAAGTGGTATCAGAGCTAGAAGATCCTAAGGCGATGGCAAGCGGCATGTGTCCCTTCCAAGTTCCGACACTCAACAAGAGCAACTATGACAATTGGAGTATCAAGATGAGGGCGCTCCTTGGATCACAAGACGTATGGGATATCGTGGAGAAAGGCTACGTTGAGCCGAAGAACGAAGAAACCCAATCTCAAACTCAAAAGGATAGTTTGAGAGAATTGAGAAAGAGGGACAAGAAAGCTCTCTTTCTGATCTATCAAGGATTGGACGATGATGCTTTCGAGAAGGTATCGGAAGCAAAGACCGCTAAGGAAGCATGGGAAAAGCTTCAGACATCGTATAAAGGAGCAGATCCAGTAAAGAAGTATGTCTTCAAACTTTAAGAGCCGAGTTTGAAGCCTTGCATATGAAACAAGATGAACTTGTGTCAGACTACTTCTCGAGGGTATTAGCAATAACTAATCAACTAAAAAGGAATGGCGAGAAAATTGATGATGTTAGAATCATGGAGAAAATTCTTCGCTCGTTAGATCCGAAATTCGAGCATATCGTAGCCATCATAGAAGAAACTAAGGATCTAGAAGAAATGACGATGGAGCAATTATTGGGCTCATTGCAAGCTCATGAAGAGAAGAAAAGGAAGAAGGAAGGGATCGTAGAACAACTACTTAAGTTGCAAGTTGATTCTTCAAAAGAAAGGAAAAATGAGGAAAAATATCAAGGACGAGGCTACAGGCAAGGATATAGAGGAGAACGAGGCGGAGGCCGTGGACACAAATACGAACGAGGATGGAGATCGGACAACGAAGACAAAGATAATCATCAAGGAAAAGATTATTCGACAAAAGGCTACTGGAGAGGTAACTCAAGATCAAGGTATGACAAATCACATATTAAGTGCTATAATTGTCAGAAATTCGGACATTACGCTTCCGAGTGTCGAGCCGGTAGAAACAACAAAGTCGAAGAGAGGGCTAACTACATTGAAGAGAAAAATCAAGAAGAAGAGATTCTACTGCTAGCCCATAATAATATTGAGATCGGCGAATGCAATAAGTGGTACCTAAACACCGGTGCGAGCAATACCGTGAGTGGAAATAGAAGCATGTCCATGGAGTTTAATGAGTTAGTGGGTGACGATGTTGATTTTGAAGAAGAGCATAATATCCCGGTGGAAGGTGACAATAACATTCTCAAGCAAGAGGTGATGCTCAACAATGAAGAAGAAGATGATGGGAGTATACTATACATCGAAGAAATTAACATGGAGAAACCAGAGATAGAGCAGACAAGAGAAGATCTCAATACTCAGCTAGCTTTACCCCCTGCGAGATTGGAGGAAGACGAAAACTCAATTGAGGGAGTCTCACACTTCAAGATCCAACAAGAAGTACCCAAGGTAACTAAAAATCAAAACAATCGAACTCTCATTTGTCTCTTTGCAGATGGTGGGCCGATGAGGTTTCAAGACTCTAAGGACGAGAAAGATATCATGCATCAGAAAATTAAAGATACCAAGAAAACGGAGATACGGGAGTTAAGACCACTTCAAGTATGGCCTAAAGGAGAAGGTGAAAGAAATACAACAAGCTTGGTGTCTGAAGGCTACAGTAAAGAAGCAGATATCGGCTATGACGAGAATAATGAGAGAATACAAGAAATGGATATTAAATCTTCCCTCTTGGATGGAGTTCTCGGGAAAGATACATACATAAAGCAACTACAAGAATATGAAGCATCCAATGAGATGAAGAACGCACTACATGGGTTGAAGAAAACACGAAGAGCTTGGAACTCACTAATCAACAAGAAACCCCACAAGAGAAATATGAGAATGCAACAGAAGGAGCCAAACAGGATTCTCAGGGATGACAAGTCGGCAATAACATTAGCTAAGAATCCAGTCAGCCATGATCGAAGAGAGCGCATTACACGGAAGGAAGTGAAGCTGGAATATGTGAAGTCTAAGGATCAAGTAGCTGATATTTCCACCAAGCCATCGAAGAAGGAAGACCTCTCGACTATGAAGTTTGCTCGGAATACCAAATCAAGTTTAAGGGGGGGTGTTGAAAATAAACTTGATTTGGGCCTAAGGTAATTAAGTTAAGAAATAGCATTTGGGCTTATGAGGAATATTAGCCCAATATCTAGAATACCTAGGATAATCTAGATAAGTCTATGGAATTATGTAGAATCTTATAGATTTTGAGAGAGTTCTAGATCATGATGTGTTGGCTAAATCTTAGCCACACATTGATGAGGTGGAATTAGTATAAATAGGGGTGAAGGCTTAACATTTGTATCAATCAATCAAGCAATCAAGCAAGTGAAAATCAAATCAAGTGTTGTAATAGGAAGCCTCTTCCTCTAAACACTATCCTTCGATAAGTTCCTCCCTTCCGATATAAATCCTAATTTCCAACAAAAACAACTAATCCAAAGAAGTACTGTGTTCGCCCTAATGCTGGCGTTGTCCTGCCCAATTCCATATGCAATGTTACAGGTTTGTAAGAGATTTCGAATCTTAGACTTTTGTATTATTGGCTTTATAAGGATTCTTGATTTATAGATTTTTACTATGTGTGTATTGTACGTAGTTACAATGCAAGCTCAAAAGGAAGCTCCGCCCGATTTTCAGTGCAAGGATAAGTTTCTTATTCAGAGTTCGATTGCTCCAAATGGTGCTACGAATAGGGACGTCACGCCTGAGTTGGTAATAGTTTGATCCTTTTTCTTTCCCTTGAATTTCATCGATTTTATTTAACTTTGTCTGAGGTTACTGCACAGTTTAACAAGGATGAGGGAAAAGTCATTAATGAGTTTAAACTGAGAGTCGTTTATATACCTGCGAATCCTCCTTCGCCAGTACCCGAAGGAGACGAGGAAGAGAGCTCTCCTGGGACATCTTCTAATGAAGATGAGATTAGAAAGTCTAATTTGTCTGAAGCTGTAAGTTGCAGTTCATGATTACCTCCTCAGCTTGTGATTGAATATGTCTGTTGAATGCACTATAATGTTTCAGGTTGCTAGATCGTTTACACAGCATGTTGAAAATTTGTCGTCTGCTGAGGTAATTTTCTCGTCCCTCGAAGAAAAATTAGGAATTATTGTTAAATGGATGTGCACTCTATGCTGGGATACCTGGGATTTTGACATGCTGTAACTATTCTGTGAATGATTATATTCTTATCATAACAATGTAGTTCATTACATGCTTAGTATTAGTAATACAGTTATTTATTATCCCGGTGACACCCAATTTTTTCTAATGTAGATA
Organism: Craterostigma plantagineum; assembly: GCA_027422505.1. NCBI lineage: Eukaryota > Viridiplantae > Streptophyta > Magnoliopsida > Lamiales > Linderniaceae > Craterostigma > Craterostigma plantagineum. Next base: position 361,833 of record JAPQWV010000029.1, read on the forward strand.
TATTTAGTGAAGCTCTTGCAATTTTCTGGTACTGTTGTTTCAAATGGCTGATATGGGATGGAAATCTGTAATAATTCTCAGGGGTTGTCTGTTATCTCAAAGTTGAATGAGGAGAAGGACTACGCACTTTGGGAAAATAAAAAGCTCCTTAAGGATTTGGTTAGTTATTACACACACACATACACACAGTAATCACTATCGAGTACTTAATGTTAATATGTGATAACTCGTTCTTCGTTCTTATCATTGTGAATGTATCTCTGCCTTTGTTGTGACAAGGAATTGATGAAAAAACAAACAAGGCAAAGGCAAGCCGAAGGCGGGGGCGTACCCATGTTTGTACTGCTCTTAGGTCTATTTTTCGGCATATTGATTGGATACTTCATCGGGAAATAGTAATCGTGAAAATATGAGGTCTTCATTGTGATTCTCTGGTTTTTTAAAGTCTTTTTGTAATCAGATTCTTCAGGTTTTTCTCCTTCTGAAAATGATTTTGTAAGCGTTACAATTCACATCAAATCTCAAAAAGGGTTTTCACAGGGCTCATCAAAAGCCTCAAATTAGGGAATCATTTGAGGGTCAATGCATATGGGGACCATTATATGTTAATCAAGAAAATAAAAATAAGAGTTCGACCTTTTGTTAAAAGTGAGACGGAGGATGTGTTTTCGGTGGCAGATAATCCGAGTTGAAACCTCCGTAATTTTCTCCTCTTTTCTTGTAAGTAACCCTCCAAGACACAACCTTTGCCCGTAATAATAAAGTAGCTGGGCGACGATTCATTTCGTCGTTCTTCTTGACTTTTACCTTATGATCATTTCTGGGCTCGTTTAGTTCACTCTCCTCGATACGCTCATCCAAGACTTTCGATGTATATGGCGAAGAAACCCTAGTTTGATTCGCTATCATGCTTTTCTGCATAAGATATCAATTGACAATCATCAAATTTTCGGCTACAAAATCTCCCTTTGATATTATCACAGCTGTAATGGATACCATGCAAGAAAATAAACACAAGGAAAGCTAAATGGAAAATGAACGAACCGTTCTATTTAACTCTTTTGCTGTGGATAATTCCTTGTGCAGTAATACCCTTCCGATGCTTCGAGCACAGCAAGTATGTAGCGAACAATACAGAAGTACTAATAATAGCACAAGGGATGATTTCACTGACATTTTGAAGCATTCAAATTAGACTTGTGATAATATATCGATCTTCTTCAGAATGTACAGTTGTTTTGTCTCTCTATTGCAACAGATGTACGATGTTTGGATTGTTTGTAGGCGAAAGAAGGTTGGGAAACGGTTTTAGTTTTTGGTCATATACATGGGAAATGAACTGATCGAGTTAAGCAATGTAGCTAATGATTTCTTGATGTTAAAAGCACAGAGCTAAGGGAGATGATGATCTTCGAATAAGGACTATGTATATTTATGTTGTTATTGAAGATCTTTATGTGATCACTTGGGATTAGTTTGGCTTCCTATATGATAAATAAATTAGTGTGCTAACAGTCCAAAAACGTGAATTATTACTTTTTTTATTTAAAGAACTATCATTTAATAAATAAAAGACAACGACATGGGATGCAGTAACACAAGAGCCTGTCTAAATTTTGTTTCAGACGAGGAAAACCCTAACTTATTTCGACCTTTCCCCCCACTATATGTATGCTACTAATTGATTTATACGTTGATGATCGACCTAAGCTATGTCTGGTTGAGTTTAGCATTTAATAAAAACATATATCTACGTAGGTATCATCAGTCGTACTTAATCTACGGTTTTGAATGAAAGTCGAAGACTTGCCTCAATTCGTTGACCTAAGTGCTTTCCTTGGCATATATATTCATCTGTATTGATATTAATCTAAGCTTAAGTAATGTTTGTATCGATGCGGTTATGGGGTCTTTGAGATCACCAATCTAAAACTCTTTTGTCTTCTTAAAGCTTAGCATTCTTGGTAATTGCATCTATCACTGTCCCCATTACACAAACCAAGAATATTATATCCAATATATATAATATATATCTACAAATACATGCTTTTTTTATTCTCTTCTGATGACAAACGGTATTACCATGATTTTTTACAAATTCAAGATTAATTAATTAATTAGTTAAGCAGGGCAACGTACGGGGTTCTGTTTCATTGATATGTGGAAGAATGTCACTATGTATATATTTATATATATATATATATATATAAATATATCACTAGAAAAATTAATTCGCCAATGTTACATTAGTTTGATAAAGTTTTTGTCCGATCGCAATATGGGCTGGGGATTTTCAAAACAGATGTCTTCAAATTTTGCTAGCGACCCTTAACTGTCCTTTATTTGTCTTTAAGCCCAATATGTATTTCTAGCTCATTTTCTGGTAAAAACCTCAGCAATTTATGTGGATCATTCTGATATTCTTATTTTCTTACAAAACAAAATTACATGCCGTGGTTGTGTTGATCATTGATTTATATAGTAATGATGTTATCACGTTTTCATGACTCAATCTTGTAATCATGTTTTGAAGTATAATAAAGAGCAACTCGAATACTTCCTCCCTCTTGATAGTAATCTCAACAGTCGAAGGAAATTGCTAAAATAGCTTTCCTTCTTTCCGAGAGAAGTCAACATTAAACGATAAGAACTGAAAACCCTGCTCTCCGCAAAAGACAGGAAAAAAGATGTCATGCAAAAAGTCAACATAAAGAAGAAAAGTACCCTTCGAAAATGGGAATAAGCAAAGTCATTACTGAAATTAATGTTTTTATCAAATAACTAATTTCATCCAAGAAAATATATAAAAAAAGCAATAATAATGGTTAGCCATAAATGATAGTGATGCACTAGTAATAGTGGACTTGAGTTGAAAGTCACATTAAGAAACCTATTTTCACATTGGTTTAGGGTTTTGTACTCCAATTTTAAATAATGGATGCAATGCATATGACTCGTAGTGGAAAGGGCCAACTTAAGTTGACTAACATACAAGAAATTTTAATTGACTAGCGGCCACCTAATATAGTACCAAATGACCAAATGGTCAGTAATACCTATTTATTAGAAAATAAAAACAAAGATAAGCTTCGTGATATGATGCATCTACAAACTATGTAAGTAGAAAATTAAAGAAACAACGAAAGGAAGAGAAAAGAAGTTAGCGGTTGGTTAATATTTTCATTGACTTGGTTCTGTGATTGAGGATTTGGCTTCTAGATATTTTAAAGAATTTATATCATAAATTTTATTTATTTAGATCATAGTTAGCACTCCGTTAGTTTATTTATATCTCGATCGGTTCAAATTCGATTGATATACTCCACATCAATGCACGATGAAACTATACACTTACACGATCACATTAGGACGATATTGATTAGATCGACATGACATGTAATTTCTATTTTTAGAACTTAAATCAACTACTAATGTAAACATGGGTCTTGAAATGACGACGCCAACTTGAATAATAATTGATTTTAGGATGGAACCCTCAATTTAACATGGTATGAGAGCGGGTTCGATCTGCGTGTTATCACGCATATTTCACTCACCGTCACCTGATCTCATATGTCCACGTGTTAGGCTTTGAATCGTGCCACACGTGAGGGGGCGTGTTGAGAATTTCAGTCCCACATCGGGAAATTAACATCACCCAGCTCATTATATAAATCAAAGAGGTCTCTCCGCCTAATACCAATTGGTTTTTAAGATGGAACCCTTAATTTAACAGTTATTACAATACTTTTGTTCATGTGCAATTATTTTTCAAAAAGAAATCTATAATTGAGAATCAAATTGAGAAAAGAAAAAACAGTTGAGAAAATAGGCCCAGTTATTATTTTAGGTCACTAAGTATACATGTTTTCGTTTTTAGGTCACTATGTTTGATAATTGTAAAAGTAGGTCACTAACTATATATGTCAAAACAAATTTGGGTCACCATTTCATTTTTGAGTCACTAAGTATACATGTTTTTCGATTTTGGTCACTATGTTTATATGAATGCGAAAATGGATTTAATATAGCGACCCAAAAACTTAAAACTCCTATACTTAGTGACCCAAAATTGAAAACACGTATACTTAGTGACCCAAAAATGAGAGGATGACCCGAATTTGTTTTAGCATACATAGTTAGTGACCTATTTTTGCAATTATCAAACATAGTGACCCAAAAAAAGAAAACATGTGAAGTTAGTGACCTAAAATTATATTTTGGCCTGAGAAAATATCAACAAGCGTCACAATTTTCATTAATTCTAACTTCTTTTTTTTTTTCTTTTGCAGATTACTTCGTGTTAGTTATTTCTTCTTATTATTAGTGACACCAAAAACGACAAGCAGTCTCATTATGACCATTTACGTATAAAAAGCCATCCAACTAACATTAATGTTGGACACATTGACATTTGTCTTCATAATATGTTAGTATTTGATACTTAGATATATATTGAGGCTTTAAAATTGTGAATAGATGAAATATTTCATGGAGTGAAAAGTATATTCTAATCCCATTATATAAATTGCAATTTTATTTCCCGTGTTACACAGTAATTTTTTGAAGTTATTTCACAAACAATAACCGGTGATAGGCAAAAATAATTCTAATCAATTATGTTTATCAATGTAACAAAGGTGTCGGGAAATTGACAAAGATGTTAACCTTTTTATCGCTTCTTTGTTATACGTCGCATTATTGATTTTAATGTATAACACACGTTGGTTAATTCTCACTTCTTTTTTTCATTCCCACCATTTTCTAAGTTTGGAATTAGTGGCTAAAACCAAATCAATCCATTGTATCTCGTCATTAAATAACGAATCAAAATTCTCTCCTAAACCATTTGCATTTTCAACTCTCTCTTAATTATCTCAATCTATAGACTTTATTACGAAATCTAATTCATGTAGCATATGAGATATAGATGCATGCATTTTTTGTAGCTTGTGGAAATCTAAAAACCCTTTAACTAGTGGGACGTTAAGGACTTGTGAGTGTTGTGACCCTCATTCGCCCTTTTTTTTTTTTTCTCATTGACAAATTATAGTCACTAATATATTTGAAAATAGAAAAAAGTATTGTAAAAGGTAAAGGAAGAGAAGGGAGAACGGACAAAGTGCGGGTTCAGGAAATGATATTTCTTATCATATTTAGTTTTTTTACATTTATTAAAATAAATAGTGTTTCCTTAAGAAAAAATATTTTTCAAATTACATCGCAATTTCTAATTTAAAAGCAATTAAAAAAAGAGAGAGATTGATCAGTTTGTTCCGAAAGACATGTATAACCTATGAGCAGCACCATCAAAATCTCATTGTCAGGAAAAAAAACAGAGCCATTTACTATACTATTTCATAATTAATTATTATGAAAATAATACATGCATGCCATATATTAGAGAAGATACATACATCTTCGTCTGCAAATCTCACTTTACTGTTACAAAAAAAAAAAAAACAACATAACAAAAAAAAGATAATAAAAATGGGTTCTACTGTAAACCTATTTGAGTAAAGCTATAGACTTTGACATTCTTTTTAGTAAACCATCTCCGTCAAGTCAAGACACAAACCCTTACAAAGGAAACAACTTTCGACCGACCCGAAATCCGATCGGGCTAGATAGAAAACGGGTCAGAACTCGAAAATCGGGTCGGGTCATAATCTCATAAACCATTTTCATCCATCGGCGGAGGAAGATTCAGATCTATGTCTATCGTCATCACGCCATCGTTGATGCTACTACTGCTCCCAACATTCGACGAATGGGTCCTCTTGTGCCCGCCAAGGGCCTGACCCGAACCGAAAACCCGATTGCAGTAAGGGCATTTGTGCACCGAGCACTTTGTCTCGGGCCGGGTCGTCCTCTCCACCGCCGGGGGTTTGACCCGCCCGTGGCTTGCCCTGTGACCGCCGAGCGCTTGGTAAGACTTGAAAAGCTTATTACAAGCCTCGCATCTGTACCTTCCTCTGACTTTATTACTGCTCCTGGGCGGCTTCTTTAGCTCCGCCGCCGACGCTGACGCCGGCGCCTCCTTCGCCGAGCACAAATCTCCGGCGGCGACCCCTTCTTCCCTAGTCCATTTGTCCCTGGAGAGCATCATCAGGCAGTGGGCGACGTGTTCCTCTGTGGGTGAGTCGTCCGAAATCGAGCTCGACGGCGGCTCGTTTTCTGGTAATAAGGATAACCCATCGCCGTCGCCGCCGTCGTGGGCGGAGGAGAGCCTCTTCCTCTTCGATCTTGTGAGGACGGCTCTGTTTTCCACCTCCATGGATGATTCTCCATCACTCTCCTCTGTTTCGCTTTCGTCTTCTTCATCTTCTTCTTCGATGAGATCGGATGAGAAGTCATGATCGGCGGAAGACGGCGAAGAAGGAGGAGAGTCCGCCGGTCGGAAATCATGGGTTTCTTTTTCTCGCCGGCGATTGTTGATCATCACGTGAGATTTCATGTGCCCACCTAATGCTCTGCCGTCGGCGAAGTTTCTGAAACAGAGTTTGCATCTGTGCCTCTTCTCCATAGTCTTGAAACAGAGATTTATTTATTTTTTACTTTGAAAAAAAAAAGAGGAGATTTTTTTAGTTTGTTGAGGAGGCGCAGAGAGGATTGTTGTTGTAAAGGCTAAATATGAGTAGGTGACAAGCATACCACTAACACATGAGAAATACACACACACGTATGAATGAATGGTGTGTTACAAAGTCTTATATATATATATATATATATATATATATAATGTTAATTAGTCAAGATTTTATTGAGTTTAGTGGGGTTATGACTTCTTATAGAAACGGTAAATTCGACGTTAATGTGAAAAATTAATTGAAGTGCAAATGGTTGTAATTAAAAGGGGGTGGGGTGGCAATCATGTAACATGTGAGATTTGTATTGAATTTCCTTTGTAATAAAGAGGTTAAAATTCTCAACAAATAAGGAATTGTAGGAGTGAACTATTTAAATAATAATTTTAAAAGCAACGACAAGACGAAGTTAATGAACTATTTCTAAGACTAAATATTAAACAAAAGGATTCGCAATAATATATTAGGGGAAGTGTTCTAGATTTTGTTTTTATACGAACAAGCCACGCATATTGATGTTTTTTTCTTCTTTTCCTTTGTTCCACTTTTATTTAGTGAAAAACGGCAAAGTGCATGCAATAAAGATATATGGGAAGGAGATTAATAATTCCTCAATTTAATGAAGGATGAAACTATCTGATGAACTTCTCACCTTCTTGAACTCAATAAATGAGTTTCTTGATTGATTATATATATATATATATATATATATATAATGCTTCACATTCCTTTCTTCAAGTAAGTATCTTTCAATTTTTTTAAGGGAGAGATGCTTATAGTAATTGCTCCAAATTGATTGGTGTGGCAGCCACAAATTACCATTCTACCCATAATTATAAATTTATCATCATTACATCCTTAAAAAAAATCATTTTCTAATTCTTAAAAATAATATAAAAATAATTCCAATTATAATTTCACCTATTAAAATTTATAATATAAAGTAATATTATAGATTTATTAGTCAATCACACGCATCGGACGTGCCAAGATACTAGTAAGTATGATATTTTAGCCTACCTAGTAAAATTACATTCCACGAAATCAAAACTACGTATAATATTTATTCCATATACAAAGTCACATCACCATTATATTTAGCATCTCAAATACACACAACCTTAATTTCTCCCTCGTTCAAAATTCAGTAATTACCACTAAGTACTAACCAATTCTCAAACAATCATGGTCGCCTTTGAACTCTTTGTCGGAATCCGCCGTTGCCGCCGAAGAACAAATCCCAACCTGTAACCACTTCGACGAGTCGGCGGCGCTACTTTTCATATCCGCCATTTTATTCGCCAACTTCGAACTACTAATACAACTGTCCGCCTCGTCCTCGTCCTCCTCCTCCGCCGCCGTCCTCCTATAACAACTAACATTATCTCTCTCCGATCTTACCCCTGGTGACCCGCCGCCAATCGGATCCCTCCCGAGGAGCCCATCGTCCCAGGCCGGGACGACGTTCAGATTGAGCTCCAATGCATCTGGCCGTACGAAGTTAGGGTTTCGCAACTGAAGCGTGGCAGCGTCCGACGAATTATTATTGTTATTGGATGTGATCCAGTGACACCTCTTGTGTCCTCCCAGTGCCTGCCCGGACGAGAAAACCCTATGGCATATCGTGCATTCGTGGGTCGCCGCCTTCGACTTTTTCCTGACGACGGGCGGCCAGTTCGACGGCGGTAAGCCTAGGCTCTCCTTGTCGACATTTCTCGTTGCAGTACCGTACGGATTATTGTAGTCGTCGTCGTCCTCGGGCGGGTCCCGCCTGGCGGCGTAGCAGCCCTTGACCTTCTTGTGGCTCGCCCTGTGCCCGCCCAGCGCCTGGTGGGAGGCGAACGTCTTCTTGCACGCCTTGCACTCGTACAACAAGCCCTTACCCTTGTCCGGCGGCGGCGGAGGTGCCTTTCTCCGGCGAGTCTCCTCCTCCTCCTCCTCCTTGCCGGCGGAGGCGCACGACTCCTCCTCCTCTTCCTCCTCCTCCCACCGCTCGGGCGGCTGATCGACCACCGCATTAGCCAGCTGCACGAGGCAGGCCGCCAGAAGAAAGTCTTCCTCGTTTACGTCCGAGCGCTTCCGCTTGGACCACCCGGCCGGCCGGCCACGGCCTTCGTACCCGCAATTCCCGTTTTCGTCGCAGTGCTCGCACCTCATCTTCTTGGACCGGCTAGGGTTTGCACGCAACTTGTACGCACAGCTCTTTTTACTGTCGATGGGCCAATCTTCGTCGTCTTCTTCGTCGTCGTCGTGGAGGAGACTCGATGCGAAGTTGTCGTCGTCGGCGGGGATGCCGTGGGCCCGCATGTGGCCGCCCAGAGCTCGGCCGCAAGTGAATGCTCGGTTGCATACTCTGCAGTGGTGTTTGAAATTGGGAACTACGTTGTTGTTGTTGTCGTCGGCGGCGGCGTCTGGGCAAGCCATTGCTATTATGATGGGTTGTTGTCGATTCTCTAAGTGAAGGCGGAGCCTAACCTAATACTTGTAGTGGAAGGTTTCCTTTGGCTAGAGTGAGTGTTAGACCTGTTTTTTAGTTGGGAGTGTATTCATAATTTAGTGGATGAAAAGGAAAATAGGATTGGTGTGGTTAATATTATGCATGATTATAATGTAAGTCCATTTGAGTGAGGTTGGATAGAGTTGTAATTTAACGAGCACCAAAAAAAGAATCGAAGAATATCATTGGCTATCCCTTGAATTTCGGATCATCGCCTAAAGAAACAATATTGTTGCGTAGGTTGAGATGGATCGATTGAAACTCGACACGAACTCGTGATTAACGAGCTCGAGCTTTTCCGTAATTATTCCAAAGCTCAAGAGTCGGTTCATGAGATTTTTCTATTAATTTTTCTATCATTGATATTATTTTTTTTAAGAAAATTCAGCTTTAAGCTCGAAGCCGTCGAGTAAACGAGCTCAATTTAAGAATTTAGCTTTGAATTGAGCCTATTAAAAATTTTGGCTTGAGCGCAACTACATTGCACCCAATTGATGTTGGAGTTTCGTTAGATTTCGTCTACTTAAAGCCCATATTATTTATTAATATTTATAGTAATCTGGATAACAATCTTTTTCAACTTATGGAGATCGGTCCTGAGATGAAGATCTAGCTTATGTAAATCTTTTATATCCAACTAATACTAGTTTTATGCCCGTGCATTTTACGGATGTAAAATAATAATCAATATAACATTCCTGTCTAACAATAACAATATAAGTTAAATGGTTTAACGTGAAAATAAGTTGTTTTCTACTTTGTTAGTTGGCGATTTTTACATTATTTTTTATTTGTTTAATATAATGAAAATGGACTCGTATCGCACCAAACTACATTCATTGTATATATAAGATGTTTAGCATACGCAATGTGTGTGTAGTTAAGTTATCAAATTATTTTATAGTTTGAGTACAGTAAAACCTCTATAAATTAATACTCTATAAATTAATAGTCTCTCTAAAATAATAAAATCTTCTTGGTCCCGACTTGGGCCTTTGTAAAAAATCATCAAATTCGATAAGATAATAATATAATAATTTTTTGGAAAATCCCTTTATAAATATTAAGTCCCATTAAAACTCTAAATTAATAATTAATAAAAATTACAATTATAACTATGTAATTTGCTAAATAAGATTATATTTGTTACTAGATTTTCTTTAGTTTTAATCTAATTGGATTTCATCCCTAGTTTTTAAATTGCATTCAATAGTTCCGACGTCGAGTTTTCTAGCTGCAACAGAAAAATGTGAAGGGTTGTCGCCATTTTGTGTCGTTTAATATCCCCACCCTTCTGAAAGTTGGCTGAACGATACTCCAATGATATCCTACGAGCATTTGATATTGTACTTTGACTAATTTCAAACGATATTTTTCATTAATTCACACATGTAAATAGTTTTGAGTACATGAATATAACTAATGAAAAATATTTGAATTCATTCTCGTCTATACATTCTAAATTTGTTAAATTTAAAGAGTCTCTCTTTTAATTAATAATATATTAATTTATCGATATATTAATATCTCTCTAAATTAATAAAATTTCATGGTCCCAATGTTATTAATTTATAGAGGTTTTACTGTATTTATTATATTTTATTAAGCGTGAGGGTGGGTATAAAATGCCACTTGGTCTGTCAATTTCAAAATAAAAATTAGTAATTGAATTAAAACATTACCCGCTATCTTTTAATTACTATTTTTAGTTAATCAATATATTTAGTGAATTGATATATCTTTAATATAATTTATATATACATACATAATTAAACTGAAATTATAATTTCAAATAACTATTCTAAATTAAATAAATTTAATCGTATATAGTTATATAATATAACACACGCACCGAGTGTGCAAGAATAGTAGTTTATTTAAGTTATCATCAAAATGACAGATGAATTAGGTAGTTTTTATTCATCTTACGCTCCTTATATAAGACTATAAATAAAACAATAATTGTCCCAACCGAATTTGGGTTTCCTCCTTAAAACTCCCAATCACACAGAGAGACAGAGAACAACCACCAAATTATTGAAATCAACCAAACCAACAAACAAAGATTCAACTCAACCAAAAAAAAAGAAAAGATAAGAAAAATAAGAAGAAAAATAAGCACCAAATACTCCTCATTGATCATCGAACAACCCCTACCTACTTCACAGTGTCAAATCACTCCTCCTAGAAGAAGAAGACGCCGACGACGAAGTAGCCTTCGCCGGCGGCGGCTCGAGCCTCTGCTCGACAGAACCCGAACCACCGTTCATCTCCTGGACCCTCGGAGGGCTCGTGACGGTTCCCGTCCCCCTGGACCCGTCGTCAGAGAGATGGCTCCTCATCTCCCTGTGCTCCTGGCAGATGGCGCACCAGTGTAGGCAGCAGTGGACCATGCAAGGGTCGCACGGCGAGTCCTTTAGGTGGTACCTCCTCTGAAGAAGCTGTCGGCCCATCCCGGTGTATATGCCGCACACCCACCATGCGAAGAGCAGGCCCTCCGTTAAGAGGCACACCGTGTCTGGGTCCATCCCGCCGTTGGCCGCCGCCGCAGTTATGATGGCGAGGGCCATCCCGCCCTCGACGCACACGGCGTGGCCCACGCAGGCGTGCTGATGGGGTATCTCCTCGTTTAGGGTCGACACGTTTCGGCCGAAGAGCACGCATGGGCAGAATAGCCCCGTCAGGCCTGGGGCAGGAGAACAATAGGAAAAAATTGAGGGTTCTGTCCTAAAATCAATTGATATTAGGTAGGATAGGTAGCCTATGATCATTCAACATGATATTAGAGAGCCAATGGAAGATAGAGGTCATGGTACGAATACTCAAGAGCAGCCATCTAAGAAAATTGGACGTCAGAAAGAAAACCAGCCCTATACGTGAGGGGGTGCATTGGATAAAGTTATATAAAATTGGAATGTGATGCCACTACTCCCATCAAGTTCGCTGAAAGTGGTCATTCTATGGGTACTTTTAAGCTAGTTTTGAGAGTTTTTTCCTAAAATCAGTTGAGATTAGGTAGAGTAGCCTATGATCATTCAACGTGGTATTAGAGCCAATGGAAAATAGAGGTCATGGTACGAATTCTCAAGAGCAGACATCCAATAAAATTGGAGGTCAGAAAGAAAACCAGCCCTAGACGTGAGGGGGCGCATTGGATAAAGTTATATAAAATTGGAATGCGATGCCACTACTCCCATCAAGTTCGGTGAAAGTGGTCATTCTATGGGTACTTCTAAGCTAGTTTCTCGACATGGGACGAACAAGATCATTAAGCACTTACAGCTGTCGTTGTCTTCAGCGCAGCCGAAGATCCCCGTGGTCCAATCTTCGTCGGCGGGAGGAGAATAGGACGCCGGCAGGGGTTGTCCGCATTGTTCGCATTTCGGAGCATTCAGCTATCGTTAGAAAGAGGAAAAATAAGATCTTTTTCATTCGTTTGTACGATGATATGTCACGAACAATGCAATTGACTTTTTCTCAGATCAGAAAAATTCATTTCTAGTAATGAGGAATGAAATATTTAAGAAAATGGATGATCGATTGATGAACATACGGCTGCGACGTCGATGGGTTGATTTAATTCGCCAGGGGTGATGCTTTGCAATGCGTCCTGGTCTTTGGTTAGCTTCACGTACGTCCCCTCAGCCATCTATGATCATAACCTAATAATAATGATAATTGGATTGTCGAATGTTCCCATTAAATTTGTTGATCATTAATCCACAGAAAATTTACAGAGAATTCAAACATGAGAAAGAAAGAATGAGATTTGATAGAAAAACAGAGGGTACCTGGAGAAGAGGATGATGTATGTACGCACAACAAGAACCAACATGTGGGCCTTTTTTCTATATATACGCAATAATATAATATTTGTGTGCAGTAAGAGTTGCTAGATTTCACTTATTTTCCTCTTTTCCTTCTTGTTATATGATAATTAAATGCACTAGTTTCCTATTATAGGAATATCTATATATATATATATGAATAAAATTGCATAATCCCCCTTTATTATCTACATTTTATACTAGGTCGGATAGAACTAGAAGTGGACACTTATTTCAGCAATGACACCAAACTCTCAGTTCAACCAAAGACTTATCATGAAGATTTCATCTCTGAGCAGCGGATTCACAATCGCACAAAAAAGATCAAATCAAGCAATTTGGGATTATTTTTTGCTTCCGAAATTGCCGATTTGGCGGGAAATTGTCGGCCGTTAGGGCTTTATATATAACGTTTCTCTCGTGGGTTTTGGCTAAAATTTGACGGTTCGGATCGGGTTCAACTTGATAAATTCAATAAACAACTTTCTTCTCTTCCTCTTCTTTTTTTTGTTCTTTTTAAATACAAATAAACTAATACGATTTGTCTTGTATATATCATTGCAGCAAAACAAACCTATAATTTAATCTAAACCAACACTTCATCACGCTCAAGAACAAACTTAGCACTATTATTGTTATTACTACCCAACAAACCCGAGTAGAGCTTTCGGGTCGGAGCCCAAAACCCGTGAAACCCAAGAGGGAAATTCAAATGCTTAGGCACTTCAAACCTCGCCATCAAAGCATTGTTCTTTCCGATCATCTTCGGATCCAAGACGACAAGATAGCATCTCTTCATCGACACGGCATACTACAAACAAAATAATAAAAAAAATAATCAATATCATACATTTATTTTTATTCGATTCCTCATTTCATTTCCCAAAATTAATATTCACTCACTTCGACGACGAGGAGATATCCGTCTTCTTCGTCGTACTTCCCGCCTTTCGGAATAAAGACGGGCTCGCCTATGAACCTCCGCCGGCCCGCGGACCAAGTTCGGGCCAGCCCGTCGTCGGTGTTTAGCTTCACGACCGTGTCGAATGGAAAGTGGGGCAAGGCCCGCCTCGAGCCCGACGAAGTGGCGGCGTACACGTACGTATTTTTCTTTCCCGAGAAATCTTGATTTATTACGGGGAAATCCGAGGGTTTTTCCCATTGGTTGAGATCGCTTACTTCGCACGCTTTGCATTCGCCGTTTTTTTCGTCTAGGTTTATAGTTACCTTTACTAAGTGTGGTAGCAGCTTTTTCTTTCCTTGCTCTACGTTCATCGTAGAAGGGTCTAACTTACCGCTTTGCCAGTCGTACCCTATAAATGGAGGAGGGAAAATTTAATTTTTGTTGACTTATAGCTAAGATTTAATTAACTTTAAGTATACTTCACTTACCAAACATTTTCTGGAAATTGAACCACTCGTAAGAGCAGCCACTAGCTTGGATTTGAATCTCGAGATTTCCATTGCAATCTATTCGTTCTTCGAAAGCATTCGCCACGTGGAGTACCCACATTTGTGAAGGGGCTTCGATTGGTATTTTCCAATCTCTTGAAATATTATCGTTACTATTATTGGGGAATCTTGGGAGCAAATAAATAGGTGAAGTTGACTTGCTTGGATTTAATGATAGTGCAGATATCATGGGAGACAAGCCACAAACTGCTGTCATGGAACCTGCAATTGGATTGGATCGAATAATATTTTGAATTAAAATTTTATTTTACGATAGTTGCGAATTTATTTTTGAAAATAGGAATATACTTAATAATTAATTACCCGGGATATCTAGCTTGATCCTATTTCCGAACAGTATGTAATAAGAATCAGTGAATGCCCAATCGTGGATCATCATATGGTCTGGGATGGTGAATTCTTGGCTGTGCAGCAGATTAAAGTTGGAATCGAATTCTGAGCAAGAAAAAAAATAAATAGTTTAATATTATTAAAAATGCAACCTCTGTTTCGTAATTTAATGCAGATTACGAAAGCGACCTGTAAATTTGGAATGTTTTATGTAAGAGATGCAAATAAATTTTGTCGCTTGTTTTTTCTTTCCAAGAAGCATATTCGTTCGGAGATAATGAGGCAATCATAACATAAGATGTCTATGATAAATGTAAAATAATTTAATAGTAAAGACCCTCTCGAATCGACAAGACGATGGGGACATGGTTTTCGATCGTCACATACATCGACAAAATGAGAAAATATTCGAGGGAGCAAGCATGGTTTTCTATAAAATTGCTAAGAGTTAGTATATATAAATATCATTTAATCAAATGATACGTATTTATAAATAAAAAAGTAACTATTATTGATTGGCTCACCATAAAAAGTGAAGGTGCTTCGGGGAAGTAACATATCTTCGGCATTGCATGACATAATCAACAACCTATTCCTTCTTGCATCGATCTTGTAATGAGACAACAACCTCTTAGGTGGCATCTTGAAAATCCCTACATCATTATTCATAATATTCATGATTTTCTCGTATCTTAAAAAATGCGATCCTACTTATTTTTAGAAAAATATCAGAAATATGGACTGAAAATAAAGGAAAAACTGAGACGTACCGTACAATATAGGCTTCAATATTCTAGCGGCCATATCCAAGAAAGTAGCCCGAAATCTCCCACCATTGCTGACATCATCATCATCATCATCATCATCATCATCATCATCATCATTAATTTCCGACAATTTATGTCCATTAAGGTCGACGATTTTGAATTTCCCGAGGGTTTTCAAATTCGTACAATCGATTTCGTAAGGGTCTCCTCCTTCCCACAAGCAAAACAACCTCCCTCCCCACCTCAAAACGCTTGTGTTAGCCACGTTTTTCATTACCTTAGTATTTCCCACCATATTCCCACCCTTTAGCACCGAAAACGGGCCCCGATGCGTGAACCTCCACTCCCCAGTCGTTGGGTCGTGCTCTTCGACTTGAGCTTCTGTCTCTATATATCTATCGAAAAACGAAATATATATATATATATATATATTAGCAAATTGTAGACATTATTATGTCTATGCTAGTACATATATTTGGTCAAGAATTATGTATATGTAGTTAAGATTACTTGGCCATGAACTCCACTTGTCCACTAGGCCCGTCGATGTCGAAGGCCCGTAAGTAGCCATGGCCGTCTAAGGGGTGAACGGTGGAACCATGGTCGTCGCAGAACAAGCCCGGCCCGGTCAGGTAGTAAGTCCCCGAGGGGAAGTCGTGGGGCAAAGCTCCGTCGACGAGGCGTAGGGAAACGGGCCGGGCCGTCTCGGCCCTTTGGGACGAAAAGAGGGATTGGTAGTCGGAAAAGGCGGTTAGGGTTTCGTCTAGTGTATTGTTTGGGTGGTGGTGTTGTACCTTTTCGTGGGTGGTGGTGGTGGTTGGAATGGTGGTGGATATTGATATGGCCCGAGGCGTGGTGGTGCTGGTGGTGGTGTTGTGCTTTGTGGGGTTGTACGTTGGTGGTGGTGGTGGAAATTTGGGATGGGGCAGCGGCGGTGGCGGTGAGGGGAGGAGATGGCGGTGGCAAGATTTGGTCATCATTGTATTTTCTTGGGAAGTGTTTCCTTTTATTTATTTTTGCTTAGATTTAGTATGGGATTTGAGGTTTGGCTAGTGTGTGTCTATCTATATATAGTGGGCAAGGCTATATAATAATATATACATACATATGTGTGTATAATATTAGGAGAAAAGTGGGATTGGAGGAAGCTTTGCTTGCGTACAACTCGAGTGACGAACGTTAATATATTTACTTTTTTTCTTGGCTTTTCGGAATAATTTTATTTTAAGTAGAGTAGTGGAGAAGATCGAAAGAATAGTGAAGTTCAGTCACTGGTTTCGCAATTATTGATGGGGCGGAAAGTTTACGGCAAGAATAGTAGTACTCTTATACATAGTTCCCACATGTTCGAAAATTTGGCAAAATTGACAATGAAAATACTTGGATTCATCGCTGGTTTTGGTGGTACTTCCTAAAGACAAATTAATTATCTTTTATTCTCTAGTTCGACTTATACAATCATTTCTTGGTACTTATGTAGTTAAAAAAGGGAATAATAGAAAAGAACGAACGCATCGTAACATATATAGCTAGGTCGAATCTTTAAAATGGAGAAAACCTGCCTTCATTTTGAATATTTTCTCAATTTATGATAAATTGCTGCAATTTCGTCGATGATGCAAAGTCACATGCGTATGATTATCAATAAATAAAATAAAAAAATGCAACAAGCATGTACTTTTTTGATTCATAAGAATTCCTTACACCGAGGGAATTTTTTCTGATCAATATTCCTACAACATGAATTTGTTGCATGGTGGAGTAGTGGGTCACTATCACCAAATTGGTATTATATAAACATTTTTAAAAAATAATAATAATAAAACTATACACAATTGGTGTGGGCCAATGTGTTTTTTACTTTATTACTTGTTGGTGGACAAATTCTATCTCTTAATGCTCGTTGTTTACCTTGTAAGAGTGCCTAAGGACAACGGGTTAACACCCTCACGTATGTATTTATTATATACAAGAACTAATCAATCTATTTAGAAAAAGGCTGTTACTAAGTTGCAAGTTATGTACGAAAGTATAATTATTTAATATAAGATATAATATTATTAACACTACTAGTTCAAACTTGTCTTGATCGAAGTATCGTGAAGTGCTTGATCACTATATATCGCTAACAAGGAAAAATAAAAATATCTAAATATAAATGAAGGCCATTTTCATCACCAATTTAGTGAACAATTAAATTCTATGAATATGTAATAGGCTAAAATTTCTCGAAACCTGTCGATAGTGTCAAATGTATTTTTTATGCGTGTGTGCTTTTCTATACGTATATATAATCCTCTCAATATGTAAATATATGTCCCCCACTATAGGAGAATCCATTGCTTTGTGATGATTATGGAGGGTTACATCGACGCCAAATTAATTTAAATTAAATTTGATCATTACATCTCGTCCTATTGAGCAAATGCTTCATAATAACCACTTGTCCATGTCGTCAAAATTATTAAATCGAATCCTCAATATTAACATAGTAGATTCCAGCTTCCTTGTTACCATTAGCTAAAACAACAACGATGCCCAATGATAGTAACAAAAATTCTATTTAAACATTTTAGTTATCTTCGATACTATCAAAAGATTACAAGCAAAAGAGGTCATTCACGTAATTGATTCCTCCACCTTGGGCCGTCTAATGAGGAATCTGATGATTTCATCCTCAACTATGTGTATATATATTTTGTGGGACATTATAATTGACGATAATTAAATACACATTTGAATGTGACACTATAAAATAAAACATTGGAGTTTCCTATTTCAGGGTTTTGTCTTGTAATCAAAAGCACAGTTTTGGTTCTATTAAGGGGATCTTGAGGAGATGTAGGGAATATATGTATAAAATATATAACAAATGCTTTGACATCATAGATCTTTGTGGGGTGATTACATAGCTTGACCAAATGTAAATGGAGACAAAGTGGCATTGTCTAGTGACAGACAAAGTGGGATTTGCCATATTGGTTCGCCCCATTGTGTAATAATTAGGTGACAAGTAGAAATAATACATAGTTCGAATAATATATGAACATTATGACAATATATTGATTTCTATTATACTATTTGCAATCAACTACTAAAGAATTGTTTTTATTCGTATTTATTTATTTTTTTAGCTACACAATTCTGCGGGCTTATATTTATATATGATATTCTGTGGGCTGACGTTGGAGGAAATATTGAATTCCGCTTTATATGTGAAATTAGTAAAAACCAATTAATTATAGGGATGAGCTAATTGTATAGTTGACACGAATCTTTTTTTTCCTCGATAAAGTAGTCACGGGTTGCCATCATTTTGTTAATAACTGCTAGAAAAAAAAAAATACACTGTTACTTTACACTTTTTAAAATATATAATATTACTGTGTTTCATTGTTACTTTGCCTATTGAGGTTTCAATGACGCATGATTAAGTGATCCTTGGACAAGTTTTATTTTCCATTGTATATTTCGGAAGTCAGTTAAACTGTAATTTTCGTGAGATTTGTCAGATAGGCTGATTAGGCTTCGACTTTTTGTGGTTTCGATATTTATTTATTTATTTTTTTTTACGTGGGTTTCTCGGTATTCTGTTGAAGAAACCTTGCTGAGAAATGTTTTATTATGCAGGCCCCCAAGTTTAGTTGTTTTGAATTGTGGGATTTCATTTATGTTCGAATTCTACTGGGATGTGTATTTTTGTTATGATTTATTCAAAAAAGTAGGAGATGATTCATTGGAGCCGAGTTTGAGCATTTCGAATTATTTAATTTGATGTAATTCACTCCTTATCGAGCCGAGCTCGGGCAGCTCGATACATTTCGAGCCGAGCTCGAGCCTGCCTTATATCTTATCGAGCCGAGATCGAGCTGAGCCATGTTCGGGCTCGGCTCGGCTTAGCCCTAGAACCATATTTAGTGAAAATAAAAATAAAAAATAATCATTTTTCGAGTTCGAGTTGCATTTTAAAATACTTTTTTCTATTATCTTAATTTGTAGATTTGCGCACGAAAGTTACTAATGGGAGCCCAATTTGATTAATATAGAGTTACAAGCAAAGCCCAAAAATCTATTTACCGCCAAATTCTCAAAACGGCGTCGTCGCCGCGCACGTTGTGTTAGACTCCCGCCACGTGTATCTTTCACGACGACTGGCGAGGGCATAACGGTAAATTGCCTGCGTCCCTTCGGAAAACCTCGCAACCACAGCACCACCACCGTTGAGACGAATATGATGAGCATGACGAATTACGAGCAGAGGCTGCTGGCGGCGTCGAAGTACTTGTACGATGGAGACTCACGCGCCGCCGCGGAAGAGTCGCGTCTCGATCCGTCCCAGTTCGGAATCACGGCCGCCGTAAAACCGCACCAGCTTGAAGGCGTGAAGTGGCTCGTTCGGCGTTTCAAGCTCGGTGCTAATGTCATCCTCGGTAACGATCGGATTATAGACTTTTTACTCTGTCGCGATTGGCTACGGAGGCTTTTGTTCTGTGATTAAATTACTCCTTGTTTAACTTTGTTGAACCTGTCAATTGAATCTATTTCTTTCTTCTTTTGTTTTTTCCTCTTGCAGGTGATGAGGTTAGAATTACTCATGAGGCTTTTTTTTCCCCTTCTAGTATAGAAATCACATTGTGATGGACTTCATACAATTGCGTTTCTCCGCTGTGTCGTGTAGATGGGATTGGGAAAGACTTTGCAGGCTATATCTCTTTTGAGTTACCTCAAAGAGTGTGGGAAATTGTCGGGCCCATACTGTGAGTAACAGCATTTTAACTTGGAAATTATGTCACTCCCTTTTGGTTCCATATGGTTTTTCATTCGTTACGAAATTTTCAGTGGTGCTATGTCCTCTAAGTGTAACTGATGGTTGGGTGTCCGAATTGGCCAATTTTGCGCCGAAACTTAGACTGCTTCGCTATGTTGGAGAAAAGGAGCACAGACGTAAGTTGCGAAGGGAGATTCATGATCATGTTAAGGAGCTGCCATCATCTTATGAGGTTAATTTTTTTGTTTTTTGGAATAATGTCTGTGGTCGCCTTTGATAGATATGGCAGTTTAGTGTTTTTCGGTTCCTGACAGGTCCAAGTATTCCCATTTGACGTGTTGTTAACGACGTATGACATAGCATTGATTGATCAAGATTTCCTTTGTCAGTTCCCTTGGCATTATGCAGTAATCGACGAGGCACAAAGACTCAAAAACTCATCGAGTGTATGTTTAAGAAATTGATCTTTGTCATCTCTTGCCAAAAAATAAGTTTGAGGTTTCCACTGATGTTATTGACTTTGGCTTGATAGGTTTTGTATAACACGTTAATGGAGCGGTTTGTGATGCCAAGAAAACTGCTGATGACTGGAACACCTATTCAGAACAATCTTACTGAACTTTGGGCTCTGATGCACTTTTGTATGCCTTTGGTATTTGGAGCTTTGGATCAATTTCTCTCTTCCTTCAGTGATGCTGCAGATCCTTCTTGTAAGCCTTTTCAGCATCCGATGAACCTTTTTATTCGTGCTCGCATTTGAAATAAATTCATTAAAAATTCATGGCTCCAATATTGAACTAAATTCATTAAGAATGACTTACTTGAATTTTCAGGTTGAAATATAATGTTCAGTTTGTTTAAAAATTCCCTGTAATTGAAGTTTTTGTTAATTAATACATAATGATCCATTTCTGCGCAGGTCAAGATTCAGTGAAGGCGAAGGAACAACTCAAGATTTTAAAATATGTGTTGGGGGCATTCATGCTTCGGAGAACCAAGACCAAACTCGTGGAATCAGGAACTCTTTCGCTGCCGTCTCTCACGGAAATCACTGTGTTAGTGCCTTAACTTTAAGCATTGCATTTTTTGTATCAGTATCCAAGAACGAAAAATGTCAATGTTCTTAGTGGGCGTTGCTTACTTGAATGGCATGAATACGCATTAATTTTACTAATTTCCGAGAGTCTCATTTTAGAATCACATTTCACAGGATCTCACCGATGGTTAGTCTTCAGAAGACGGTTTATATGTCTATACTAAGAAAGGAACTGCCGAAATTGCTTGCGCTTGCTTCTGGAGGTTCCAACGCGCAATCACTGCATAATATTGTAAGTGTGACTTTTTCTTCCCAAGTCACTGTATTTTCCCCTGCATACTTTTAACATCATTCTCCACTATGGCGCAAGCGTTAAACGATTACTCAACCATGCTAAATCTTCTTCAGGTAATTCAGTTGCGTAAAGCGTGTAGTCACCCTTATCTTTTCCCAGGAATTGAGCCCGAACCATATCAGGAAGGCGAGCACCTTGTTCAGGTATTGACAGCTCAACTGTAATCTTGTTATGTTATAAATCCATTCCTACACTATCCATCTATACGCTAAAGTATTTAGTGTCAACATAATGTAATTATGATTGAAAAGTTAACATTGGTAAAAGTTATAGCAATCCATGTGTACACTTCAGGCCAGTGGGAAACTTTTAATATTGGATCAGCTACTCCAAAAGCTGCAAGGCGACGGGCATCGTGTTCTTTTGTTTGCCCAAATGACTCATACACTTGATATACTACAGGTAACATCACCATTTGACTCAGAAAAAAAAAAGATTATTTGTATACTATCTGTAACATGCATATGTAAGTGCAGGACTTTTTAGAACTTAGAAAATTTACTTACGAGCGTCTTGATGGTTCAATTCGAGCGGAGGAGCGTTTTGCTGCGATCAGAAGTTTCAGTCAAAAGTATGCGAAGAAAGATGATGATTCGGTCGCTAATCAGTTTAGTCCGTTTGTCTTTTTGATCTCCACCAGGGCTGGTGGAGTTGGATTGAATCTCGTGGCTGCTGACACGGTGTGACCACTTCTTGTTATTTATTTACTTATGCTATTTTGACTTGCTTTAGTTTGGATGAACTGCTCATCCAAACATTGGGGACACTCTTTATATCATATGCATATATTTATTCTCAACTTTGGTAGGTCATATTTTATGAGCAAGATTGGAATCCCCAAGTAGATAAACAGGCTCTGCAACGAGCGCACAGAATTGGTCAAACAAATCACGTCTTATCTATTAATTTGGTGTCCAAACATTCAATTGAGGAGGTAAAACAATAATGCTTTCTCGAGTTCTATATGTGCCTTAGCTCACCATTTTATGAAATTTAGGTGATTATGCGTCGGGCTAATAGGAAGTTGCAGCTGAGTCACAATGTAATTGGGGATGATATTTTGGATTCCAAGGGAAGTGACCTTGGAACAGCTGAAGCAGGTGATTTGAAGTCTGTCATATTTGGATTGCATATGTTTGATCCAGCAGAGTTGGGCACTGAAAAATCAGATAATCAACCGAACATTTCTGAACTGAATGATATGATTGAGAAGGTTATCGCACTCCGCCATGAGTTACAATTAGATTCCAGTGATAGGAAATTTGAGATCAATCCTATGGAGCTGAAGAGTGATCATGATCTGGCCCTCGAAGAAACTTCTGATTACAATGCCTTTGATCCTGGACTCGACGAGGCTTCGTACCTTTCATGGGTCGAGAAGTTCAAGCAAGCAGCACCTGAAGATGATAAGGGCACGATTGAATTAGAGAATAGGAAGCAGTCTGTTTATGACAAGCACCAAAAGGCTGAAGAGGCTCGCAAAAAGGCGGAGAAGAAAAAACTGTCTAAGTGGGAAGCTTTTGGGTATCATTCGTTATCTGTTAGCCTCCCCACTACGCCACGAAATCAGGACTCGATCTCGGATTCTGGTTTGGTTCATTTTGTTTATGGGGACTGTACGAATACCGAGGCAGTGGCTCCTTCTGAACCTACTATCATATTCAGGTAGCTCTTTTTGACTAAAGACGTATAAGACGACCTTTGACTTGTATATCGTTTCAATCATCGTATGATTTTTTTTGCACACTGTTATTTGATATTTCATATCAGTTATCTGCACTCTAGTTGGAGAAGTTCTGACAATCATAGAATTAGTGTAGAGATGATTGAAAGCTATGACATCTCTTTTTCTTTACATTTTATAGGATGCAGATTTCTAGGAACTAATGAAACACATGCAGCTATTAATGTGCAGAGTTGCTTATGATTTAACTTTGTCAATTTCAATGACTAGTAGGTCTTATGATGTTATGTTTTATTCATTTCTTGAGGACTTCGTTTGATACACCAAAGTATGGTTGGCAGTTGTGTCGACGATTCTGGGAACTGGGGTCACGGGGGCATGTTCGATGCGTTAGCTAGAATCTCAGATGTCATCCCTCAGTCATATGAACGAGCTTCAGAAATGGGGGATCTCAATATGGGCGACCTTCATCTCATAAAGATAACAGGTTAGTTAGCACAAGTCTCCAACGCATATTCATTCTTCCCCCGGAGTCATAGGACAATAAACCTCTAGCCAAATTTGGGCCTGATATATTGCTTTGGCAATTTTCAATATAATTGAACTGTCATTATCAGCCTTCTAACCTGGCTATCTGCAGAGGACAATGGTGAAATGAGTACTCAGACTAACCCTCCTCAATGGGTCGGTTTAGCCGTCGTACAGTCATACAATCCAAGGCGTAAAGTCCCGAGAAGTAGTATTTCTATTTCTGATTTGGAGGTTTGCATCGCAAAAGCATCATCCGTGGCTTCCCAATATTCTGGTACGTTTTTTTTGGGCTCTTTTTTATTCGACTGAATACAGATTCCTAATGTACATTGTTCAAATGTTTTTTCTGGTCCATTAGAGGGTTGAAGGTCTTTATAACTGAAACACTTATTATATGGTGCTATAAGATGTTGAATTGAGACCAGAAACACTTGCTTGTAATTAATTCCCAATTGCCAAGTCGTTTAACCATCTCCTTCGTCCATCACATTTTTCGGCAGCCTCGATTCACATGCCGAGGATTAACTATCAAAGTGGAGCTGACCGTTCGGAATGGTACTGTGTTGAGCGCCTTTTGCGCAAGTACGCGGCTACAAATGGCGTAAATATATATGTGTAAGCCTCTCTATCTGTCTACGATACGTATGTATACGTCTCGTAATGTGCTCGTATATGTAAAAAGGGGAGTTAGTACACTCGTAATCACGTAGGTGTACATCTAGAGACGAGATTTCTCACGTTGTTACTTTCTCAACAGATATTATTACCGACGATCTACATGAAGAAATATGATGGCTAAAGATCAATTTTGATGAAGGCTTATTACTATGGTGGCGCTGGAACAAAGAAGAAAATCAAACAATTTGCAGGTAAGTTTTAGTCCCCATGTAACTTGAACCCAGTGTATGTCTTCGTAGATTTGTAAGTAGAAATGATTCTCAACTTCTGGCAAGAAGTCCATATCACACTTCTCTAGCCCTTGAATAAAATAAGAAGATCTAAAACATCTTCTTCACAAAGACGTGATGGTGAATTATTAATAAATACCACACGCTATTTGTTCTCAGCACCAAAAAGCCTCCAAACACCACACTTTGGAGCCCTATTTATATGCTACAATACTTCCTTCCATCACTTACACTCGAAACCAAATACTCACCAAATCATAAAGATTGAACTAAGTCTAATTTGTAACTAATTACCATGTCACAAATCAATTTCAAGAACGGCGGCGGCCAGGCTGAGCAGCCGAGGCGCGTTGCAAATCCCGGGAAAGCCACGATACTCGCCATCGGAAAAGCCTTCCCCAAGCAATTGGTGCCTCAAGATCGCCTTGTCGAAGGGTACATCCGCGACACTAAGTGCGACGATCTCGCCATCAAGGAGAAGCTCGAGCGACTATGTAAGTAAAAAATAAATCTCATAAAAAGGATAAAAAGTCAAAATATCGAATTCACCGCCGTTTTCTCAATTTTGTGGCCCTGTTCTTGTAACAAATTTATTGGGCATTGTCCTATATCTGATCATTCGAGCTCTTCAAGCCATAATATATAATATATTTTCGTCTCCTATCACCAATTGGTTTTATGAAGGACACATAAATCCTCAACCATAAACGTCGAAAACATGCTATCGACTTCAGTGCAATAGACCAATCAGTACGCACATCCTTAAAGATGTCAATTCTTCTTTCAACTTTCTCCCCAGGCAAGACCACCACGGTGAAGACCCGATACACCGTGATGTCCAAGGAGATCCTCGACCGTCACCCCGAGCTGGCCACCGAGGGCACGCCCACCATCAAGCAGCGGCTCGACATAGCTAACCCCGCGGTCCTAGAGATGGCCGTCGCGGCCAGCCGTGCGTGCCTGACCGAATGGGACCGCCCGGCCTCTGAAATAACCCACGTGGTCTACGTCTCCTCGAGCGAGGTCCGCCTCCCGGGCGGCGACCTCCACCTGGCGGCCGGGCTCGGGCTCAGGCCCGACGTCGGGCGGGTGATGCTCTACTTCCTCGGCTGCTACGGAGGCGTCACGGGCCTTCGGGTCGCCAAGGACATCGCCGAGAACAACCCGGGCAGCCGAGTTCTGCTGACCACCTCCGAGACGACCATACTCGGGTTTCGCCCGCCCAGCAAGGCCCGCCCGTACGACCTCGTCGGGGCGGCCCTTTTCGGGGACGGGGCGGCGGCCGTGGTGGTTGGGGCGGACCCGGTCGGCGGGCGGGAGAGGCCGTTCGTGGAGCTGAATTATGCGCTCCAGCAGTTCCTGCCCGGGACGGGGGACGTGATCGAGGGGCAGCTTTCGGAGGAGGGGATATACTTTAGGCTCGGGAGGGATCTGCCCCAGAAGATAGAGGAGAATATAGAGGGCTTCTGTAGGAAGCTGATGGGCCGGGCCGGGCTGGAGGCGGAGTTTGAGGAGATGTTCTGGGCGGTTCACCCGGGCGGGCCCGCGATACTGAACCGTTTGGAGGAGAGGCTCGGGCTGGGAGGGGAGAAGCTGGAGTGTAGTAGGAGGGCTTTGATGGACTATGGAAATGTGAGTAGTAATACCATATTCTATGTGTTGGAGTATATGAGGGAGGAGATGAAGGGGAAGGGTGGTGGTGAGGAGTGGGGTTTTGGCTTGGCTTTTGGGCCTGGGATTACTTTTGAAGGGATTCTTCTTAGGTGGCTCTGATGTTATACACTACTATTTGCATGCATGGTTTGAGTTAAATTTGAACTTGAAATTTATGTTATCATGTGGGAGAAATGAATGGAATCTAATCTCTATTTTTAACTTCTAAATATTGGGGTTCTATATGTATGTATATATATATACATACATAACATCTCGGAAGTTGTATGACATCTCGGACTGAATATATACATGAATGGAATTCGTTTCAGACTGAATATTGTCAGTGTGGGAACTACGTGAAGTTGTATGACATCTCGGAGAGTCGGACTGATAATAAAATAGTTCAGGAAAAATTAAAGAAATATGTACGAATACGATTTATTAGTGCTCATCAGCGCAAAAGTAACGGTCTATTCAATTTGGGACAATTTTACTATTTGTATTTTAATTTATTTCATATTCTATATATTATATATTTGTGAGTGATAAATATTTATAGATAATAAGCATTTGAAATTAAAAGAGGAGATGGGAAACTAAATTTAACCGTCGTATTGGCTGTTTAGCGGTGCCAAATCAAATCCCTCGCTAATCTGTGGAAAGTTCTTCAATTCCACACGCTTCAAATTTGTGGGAGTCCATTGACACGATTTCTTCGCAATTAAGATTAAGCACTGGTTCTCGAGACTTTGATTCTTCTTCCAAAGTTTTGGGGGTTTAATTTCGATTCGACAAGTTCGCTCGCCCAATCAATGGATGCTAGAGACTCCGATAGAGAAGAACCCAGCCCGCCTCTTATGGTGATTATCAGCTCTCTTGATTTGTGATGATTGCGTTCTTGATTATATATTTATTTTGCGCTCATGCCTGAAAAAAGGCTAATAGGAGCTCGATGGGGGAGGAACGTTCTGGGATACCTCAGCTCTTCACATCAATGCCAGCTCTGAACGACGCCGCTTCGTATCTCGCGGAGACAACTTCGATCTTTACTCGTTGCTTCACAGACGTTACAAGTAAATCTTATATGTTTATTTCGATTTGCCTCTCGTGATTTGGGGATTCTTAATTTTGGTGGTAATCTGAAGAAAAAGAAAAATGGTGTGGGAAACTTCTTTTGATGAAATCCTATGTTATTTACTCTGTCATACACATGCTTGTTTCGCTAGGACCTTCATCTGGCGAGGGCGAGGGCCAAGAAATGCTGGCTGTTGTATCTGAAGAAGCAAGACCGCTCATGAATGCATCTTCAAGTGCTAGTGTTTCGATTTCTTCTGTATCAGCTGATACTAGATATTCTGCTCCTGTAGTACCTACGGGAATATCCCGAGGACTGCCTGGAGGAACGTCGTCTCAAACCACCACTGCGATTGTGGCAGCCAATCAAAATGGGGTTTCCGTTTTTCAAAGGTGAAATTTTTTGTATTTACGAAATCGATTCGTTCTTTTTTATTGTGGAGGAGTCTTTTTCTCGTTGTGTAATTCGTTGATCGTTTCGCTCTGTGAATAGCCTAATTGAGAGGGTAAGGAAGACAGTTCGTGGTTCGGCCGACGACATTGGGTGGCTCCAGCGAGCTACTGATTTGCCTCCCGTCGAAGATGGAACTGAAAGATTTACTGAGATTCTTGACGACATAAGGTTGTGAATTTGCTGATGATTATCCACTTCACTTTCTTTTGACTTATTTATGCTCTCTCAATTTGAATAAAATCCAGTGTTTTTCTTTACGTCTTGTCTACCTCAGGCATGGTCTGCACTATTTGCCTAAAACAGTGGTTTACTTATTGGTCCCAGGTAGTGCCAATGCCTTTTCAATGTTCGTTTTAACAAGTTTCCATGTATTTCTATCTACACATCTTTCGCTTAGGGTAGCTCATACTTGTCTTGTCCTCAGGACTTTTCAGCAATCACGGACCTCTTTATTTTGTGGACATAAAATCGAAGTTTTCTAAGATGGGGCTTACCTGTCATATAGCAAAAATTCACAGCGAGGTAAAACATTCCAGTTTAATTGTCCTTTTTTTCCCCTTTTCTAAAGTATGTTGCACGGCGTCTTCCTCCGTTAAGTAAATCAACATGATTATGTAGGCATCGGTCGAGAAAAACGCCAGAGAGATAAAAGATTACATCGAGGAAATCTACTGGGGCGCGAACAAACGTGTCTTGTTGCTGGGCCATAGCAAGGGTGGAATCGATGCTGCTGCAGCTCTATCCATGCACTGGGACGAACTCAAGGAGAAAGTAGCTGGGCTAGCATTTGCTCAGAGCCCATACGGTGGCAGTCCGATAGCTTCAGACATTTTAAGGGAAGGTCAGCTCGGCGATTACGTTAATATTCGCAAGCTCATGGAAATCCTCATCTGTAAAGTGATCAAGGTATTCTCATTACACCCTTCAATAGAGAATGCTTACTCTGATCTGTTAAGTACTTCACATAGTCTTCATCATAGGGTGACATGCAAGCTCTCGAAGACCTAACTTACGAAAGGAGGAAAGAATTCTTGAAGAAGTACAAACTACCACGAGAGCTACCGATCGTTTCCCTACACACGGAGGCTGGAATCTCTCCTTCGGTGTTAGCCACGTTGTCCCACGTGGCCCACGCTGAGCTTCCCATGCTCTCCCCGCTAGCCACGGGTCAGCCCACGACCCTGCCCGTGGTCATCCCCCTCGGTGCTGCCATGGCTGCTTGTGCTCAGCTTCTTCAGATTAGGTACGGCGAAAAGAGCGATGGCTTGGTCACCTGCCGAGACGCCGAGGTTCCTGGCTCGGTTGTGGTTCGACCCAAGCGTAAGCTTGACCATGCTTGGATGGTCTATTCGTCTTTGAAGGATGAGTCTTCGGAGGCCAGCCCTGCCCAGGTATGTGAGGCTCTTTTGACTTTGCTTGTTGAGGTTGGGCAGAAGAGGAGGCATGATTTTGCTAACAAAGACGAATGAACGAGGGAATCACTTCTTTTTTTTTCTGGAAAATTGATATTTCTTATGTTTTTGTAGTTTTTTTTTAGTGAAGGGCTGTGATGAAAGATGATTAAAGTATTAAGATTTGTTGTTTTGTAGTTTGTAAGAATATAAGTACAATGACAACTTGATGCAAAAAATTAGGAGAATCCAATTAGATTAATTCAATAAAAAAAAAGGTTATCTTCTTAGTCCCTGCCTATTATATTAGTAAATAGTTGTGAAATCTCTTGAATGTATATAATATATATATATATATATATGTGTATATAGATATTACCTCTTGCTTCGGACATGACAATAGCCATCCCAAGTTTTTTGTAGTTGGAACGAGACAAAAATCCATGCATATTTATTAGATAGTTTTCACTGCACAGTACGCATATTTATTTGTTGTATGGTCGAAATGAAGAGCAACATTGCACCTGAAGATTAATAGTTTTCTCTGTCACGGCGATGAGTTAATTAATTAATTGATGAATGAGCCATTAATGGCCAAATACCGTATGTGTGAAAGTAACATCTTACCAACAATTTCATATGTCGTACAATTCCTTGAGAGATGTATATTCAATTAAATAAATTATATTTAGTTAGTACACGTTTCTCAATCATCGGAGTACGGACATTGATAGGTCGCCACAAATGATTTGCGTAGACTTTGGGGCGTAATAAATGAGGTTATCCGACGCTAATATATGAAAATTTGGTTTGGTGCATCATTTCCATGAATTTTTTGACAAGAACTAACTTGTTTTTTTCAAATTTTAAGTTTCTGAATTATGATTAATCGTTGTCAAGCAATATGATATGGCTATAGAAAACATTCGACGAGACAGATATGATGATTGTTCGACATATCTTTTGGAACAAATAAATGAATTTGCATGTGGTCGACGCTTAATCTGATGTAGATATTTATTTTTTGCAACCTTTTATATGTCCTTGTTGGAATCTTAGCATGTTGAGAAAATCGTTGGGAATAATGAATATTAACATGTCAATGCAAATTATAGATTAACTATTCTTTAAATTATTATGTCAAATATTAATACTTTAAATTAACAATTCAAAGTAATAAGTATTGTCTTGAAATCACCTTTGCTCAGAAATAATTCAAAGCATAACGGTGAAGAAAGATGTGACAAGAAGATGGAATTATCTTAAATCAACCAATACAAATAGCCCAAGACAAATGTATATTATAAATATAACAACAAAAAAAAACAGCTGTATCACATTGGGAGAGTAAAAAAAACAAATTAGCCTAAAGACAATAACAGTAGAACAAAAATTCGAATCACAATTGAACTGAAAATATACCCATCTATCTATATATATATTATTATCTGACGAGTTATTAGTTTGTTACTTTCGCTGTGTTGCCCATATAGTTAAGCAAGGAATATAATAAATAAAGATATAAATAGATACAATAAGGAAACCATGCAAAAGAAGAGGCATTTCGACTTATAAATAAAAAGCAATAGAAGCATTTTCTCTCTTTTCTTCCCCTTTCTTCTCTTTTTCACTTCCAACTGTAATTTGTTTTCATTAGTCGCTTTGCCTAATTATTACCAAAAGGTTACTAATTCTTGATAGAGACGCATTGTACTTATCTAAAACCAAAGTGGGAGACAGCAATTTCATTACATTATTACGAGAATCCATAAATAGTATATATCACGATTTACGAGTCAAATGGACCGAAATGTCCAAAAAGCCCTTCCAAAGAAAGAAACATAGTAAATATTGGGTGAGCGGCATTTTTAGTCCTCAATGTGTGGAAGATATTTTTTGTCCCCATATTTCGAGGTGCCACTTTAGTCCCAATCGTATCGATTTTGGCCTGTTTTGATCATTCGATTAACGTAATAACTAATTTAAACAGAATATAACTTGAGAGCACATGAACTCCTTTAACTTGACTTAACACATCAGGACTCATTATCTTCTTCAAACGCACGTGACGTCATTGAGACCACATTTATCTCAATTTCAATGTTGTCAATTCTTTCCTAAATTTGGTGATGTGCGTTTAAGCCGAAGAATATGCGTTATAAGGTTTTAAGTCGAGTAAAAAGATAGCATGTGCTCTCACATGTTAAATTCCGTCTAATTAGCCATTAAATTAATCGAGAAACCAAAAGAATCCAAATTCAGTAACATTGTGGACTAAAGTTGACATCTCGAAACATGTGAGACTAGAAACGCTCATGCCTCAAACATTGAGGGCTAAAAATATTGTTGGCCACAATCTTTCATTGTATTATGCTTAACAAAATATTAATTTATTTCTTCCAAACACGCATTACAACAAAGCTCCACAAACACTTACTAAAAAGAAGAAAACCATGTAGAGAACAAAAAATTGAACTTTTATTTACTCACACGAACTAAACTAACGCATATTCCTTAACACGGTAATAAATAATAACTATAATAAGATCAACTCAACCCCACCTAATTACGATTAAGCATAATAAAACTAATTCCATGAAAAGGGATCTTCGAGCTTGAATAATCCCACGTCAGCACCTGCCATTAATCCCCAAGAAGTCGAAGAAGAAGAAGAAGACGACGATGAATAACGATACGAAAGATCAGGCAAATCAAACAACGAATCATCGGAGCTCAAAGATTCTTGCGCACTATTATTATTATTCTCCACGGCCAACTCCGCCGAAGAAGACTGCAAATCATCGTCCGCCCCTTCACCACCTTGAGCCGCCGCCGCCGCCGCCGTGGCAGCTGCAATTTGAATGTCCTTAGCCGAGGAAGAGGCGGGTCGGGGCAGTTCGTGGGCCAAGTGGGGGAAATTGAGGTGGGCCGACGAGCCCTTCACGGCCAGCGCCGCCGCGTCGTGGGCTCGCGCCGCCATTTCCGCCGTGGCGTAGGTTCCCAGCCATATCCTCGACTTCTTCTTCGGCTCTCGAATTTCGGACACCCATTTTCCCCAGCTTCGTTTTCTTACGCCTCTGTAAGCGTGGACGGCGTTTTTTCTTGGGCTTAATAATTTCTTGGGGTTTTTCTTCTCTTGATGATCTGCGGCGGCGGCGGCGAAGTCTTCTGCCGTGTTGGTCGTCGGAGGAGATGATGACGTCGATGTGATGGAAGAATGTAGGGAGGAGGAGGCGCCGGCGCCGGCGGCGGTGGAGGAGTTAAGGTTTTGGGTTAGATTTTCTAGGACGATGTTTGCTTCCATGAGAAGGCGTATGTCTGTCGTCTGTCTTTACTTTAGTAGTGTGGTAATAGTTTTAGCTTTATAAAGGAATATGAAAATGAAGGTATGATATAGAGTAGGGATACATAGGGTTGGGAAATATACCGAAATACCGATATACCGTCCTTATCGTATCGTAACGTACCGAAAATATCGAAAATTTTGGTATACCGAAGTTTTTGGTAAGGTATGATATCGTACCGAAAATTTTTGGTAAGGTAATGGTATGGAAATTTTAAAAATTAGGTATACCGATTATATCGATACCGAAATACTATGTATATATATACACACACCTACATATATTATATTATTTCAAAAAAATATAAAATGGTTAAAAATATTTTAAGGATCTTCATTAATTTATTTAGCGCATAAATTATTAACTATACCCTACCACCATATTTTGTTAATCTTCACTAATTTTTTGTTAATCTTGATGCAATTAATTTTTGTTAATCTTCATTTATATTTTTAAATAGCCGTTTTATTTAATCTGTATATAACGTTGTATTTTGTGGTTATGTGAAGTTCTTTGTCTTATTAAGGAGACTGACTAAAATATGTAAATTATTTAAGGTTATTCTAGGAATTAAAAATCTTTTTATTTTGGAAAATTTGGTATCAACAATCCATCTTATTGGGGCATAAGGTGTTTGAATTTACTAAAAATACGAAAACAACGAATTAACGAGTTACGAGACACGCATGGTAAAAAATCCTCTGTGTTAATGGTATAAAAGGTATGATTCCGATACCATACCGAAAATTCGGTATGATACCGTATCGAAATTTAAGGTATACCGAAATTCTGGTATGGTATTGGTAAGATTTTTTTCGATACCGAAATTTCGATACCGTATACGGTATCACAAGTTTGGTACGGTATACCGTACCGAACCACCCCTAGATACACATTGGGGTTTTTTATTGTAAGATTGTTTGTTTATTGTTGAAAATATTTTTGTGAAAAAAGGTTATTAAATAATGGAGTCACATCACACTAATCCACATATGTTATCTTTTGCCCATGTGGAGCTTTTTGTTTTTGTGTATAAATAGACTAATGTTTGGATTTTTATTTAATTTTATTTTTCACGGGGGTTACAGTTTGAGATAATCGTTATGACTGAAGTGATAAACAGATGAAAATTGATCATTACACTCTTCATTTGGTCCTCATCTTAATGATAAGGGTTATTTTGAATTCAGGTCCCATTACGTTTTAAAATAGGTTTCAGACCCTAGTATGTTTAAAGGACCCAATTCTGTAAATATAGAAATAAGGACCTAAACTCGAAAAGTGCTATAAAATGTATATGAACTGGTATCAGATGATCGTTTTGTGTTATTCCAGAACAATGAAGTGGTACTGCAGAACAATGAAGGGTAATGCAGAAACCGGGTCCTTAAAACTGATTTCTTTTCCTTGCAGTTCCCTTAGGATATTTAACATGACGTAATTTATGTATCATTACCATTTTTTTATGGTAGGCAGTACGTGTGCATGTGTGTCATTCTTGGTAAACGATCTATAGGATCATTCCTTTATATTTTATTGTGAGGGAACGAAGTTGTCTTTATTAGTAATTATTTCGATTTATTACTGAAGATCTTTATATTATTTTGGTGCATATAATATGTAAATATATGTTTGCAAAATGCAGAGATATCATCTCATGTCATCGCTCATGAGATCATGATACCCATTTTTTTGTTCACACTGCGGTTATATTATTATTTTATTTTTTTCACATGAATTCTGTTAGTATTCATCTTTATTTAGATAGTTACGGCGAATGCAATGAATGCTGCTTCTTCTTTGACGGCTTACATGTTATTGTTCGACGACCATAGTTTTGTATTGCGTAACATACCGTATACTTACTAATAAATATAAGATTGATGAGTCGAAATCTGCTATTTTTATTTTCTTCCCTAAATATGTTGCAGTTCAACATGTTACATGACCAAATTAAAGCACGTAAATAACGAATAAAATTTAAAGTTCAGGCATTGGCCCATGGCCATGGAGCTCTGACATGTTCCATAATAGGTTGCAAGTGGAATATTTTGTAAACAAAATAATGCGTCGATTGTATAAATGATTTTACTATGTTTTCTTGGATCTTGGGGAAATGACGTGAAATTATTAAAATTTTAGACCCCCATGGGTCACATGAAAAGTGGTTCCTTCCCAAAGTTTTATTGCGTCATTAGTTAACCTATTTATCTACCGCATAATTTCATGGTGCAGAGAACTAGAATGGAACACATATTTTAGGTAAAATTATAAAAATGGATCACTAAGTATGCCGATTTTCGATTTTGTGTCACTATGTTTGTCAGTTACAAAACTAGGTTACTAAGTATGTATATAGTACCAAATTGGTCACGGACCTCTTTTTT
Source organism: Craterostigma plantagineum (assembly GCA_027422505.1). Classification (NCBI taxonomy): domain Eukaryota; kingdom Viridiplantae; phylum Streptophyta; class Magnoliopsida; order Lamiales; family Linderniaceae; genus Craterostigma; species Craterostigma plantagineum. Next base: position 396,902 of record JAPQWV010000029.1, read on the forward strand.
CTTATTATATACATACTTAGTGATTCAAATTTGTAATTATAATACATATTAGTGGCCTAGTTTTTTACTATATACATACTGAGTCACCTAGTTTTGTAACAACGAACATAGTGATCCAAAATCAAAAAAATGACCGTGACCCATTTTTTGTAATTTTGCCCACATTTTATATTATATCTATATAATATGACTGAAAATAGAGTGGCTGGCTTTCATATGTGGTGATATGAGGAAAATAATTGGTTTCATGCACTAAACACTATGGCATGTGTACCCTTTGATGATGAATGATATTTGTTTATAAAGATTTTCACTACACATGCATCATCTTATTAGTTAAGTTGAGTGATTAGATTTATTCTAATCAAATAGGTAAGTAAAATATTAAGGTAAAACATTTCATTACAAATGCATCATCACTCCATACATTTTTACACACGACCTAAAATTTACACACACACACTACATATATCCGCACTAAACACAAACGATTCACTACACATTCCAAAAGATAATCGAAGAAACATACAAAGAAAAACCCACAAATTCTAAGGCCAGTTGGAAGGGCTAGGAAGCAATTCGAGCGTACGAAACACGTCGAAAGTTGGGAAATCGTCGATGCAAATGTTGGGCTGAGCCACATTATTAATATTATTACCGATGAGATGATGATTATCATCGCCAGTAGTAAGTGGAAACTGATGCATCATCATCTTCTCAAGTTCGTACAAACTGTTATTACTCCCAAACAAGCCCAAGAAACTCGGATCTCCAAGGTTAGGAAACAAATCTTGACATTCCAGCGGTAATGTAAAGTCTGGTAAGTGAAAATCGTAAGGCGGTTTTTCCTCCTCAAAGGAGATGCTGATCTTATTTGGAGCGCCCTAAGAATTCAAACATGTGTTCTTTATATGCTCAGATTCTTCAATAAGATTTCTGCAAACTAATCAGTTCAGCATATTACTTACTACCTGGGAAGTTGGGATATTTGATTTGTTGGATGATGATGATGATGATGAAGATGATGGCTTGGAGTTCTTCTGGAGATTTCTCGACAGTCTTTTTCGCCTGCTGCTCCAAAAATTCTTGACGTCATTATCCGTTCTTCCTTGCAAGTATGTGGCGATCTGAGCCCATTTGTTTCCTAGTTGTTCTTGAAGATCTATCACTTTTCTCTCCTCTTCCGCCGAAAACTTCACACCACTGTTGAGAGAGAGAGAGAGAGAGAGAGAGAGAGAGAGAGAGAGAGAGAGAGAGAGAGAGAGAGAGAGAGAGAGAGAGAGAGAGAGAATGAAAGGGTTAGATTTGGGATCAGAATGAGGAAGGCCCAGAAAGCACAGGTTCATACAGACAAACATACAAACACATTCCAAGCACAAATTACAGAACAAGAAAACACTGAGAAAAAAGGGAATTCGAAGAACTAACAATAAGGACAGCAGAATTCAGCAACCAAAGACGAAACTAAATCGGGGCTTCATCGTAAACGAATTCGGCTTACATTCTCAACCCAGGCCTCAGTCTATTGACCCAACGAAGGCGGCAAGACTTTCCAGTCCTCTTCAGCAGTCCTTTGGATCGAATGGAGCTCCATTCTCTTGGCCCGTTCTTCTTCACGTGGTTCAACAGCACTTGGTCTTCTTCAGCCTTCCATGGCCCTTTTCTGATATCGCCCTTTTCATCATTTGAATCAAACCCTTTTCTCCTCTTCATCCTCTTTTCCATGTTGTTCTGACGCGGATATGCTCTTCGTATACCGTTGGTGGGATTTAAGATGGAAAAATCGTGGACGAGAAAAACGGTTATGGTGGCGGTTATCGCTACCCCACGATGAGAAATTTGAAATTAAGTTTCAGATATTTACGGCGGGAATCTAATTTTGGGCCTAAAGTTGGATAGATAGGCCCACTAAACAATGGGGCTAAAAAATAAATGGGCCTCTGCGGAATTAAATTCATAAATGCAGTTGCTTGTTGAGGTTTTTTACCCGTCATAAATTATTACACAAATTTTTGTTTCTTTAGTTTTTGTCACCGAAGCTACGATATTTAATGGGGTTTTGGCATTTGGATATTCAATATCTCCTTCAAAAGATTCTCCATATTTTAATTCAGGTCACCAACCGTAATCACTTACGTTGCCCAATAAAGAAAGTAAAATCTTAAAATAAAATATGTTAACATAAAGAAAATATTACAAATTTTTGCAAAAGAAATTACAATCCGATCCATTATATTTATTTCACTTTTTCCTTTTCCAAGTCGCGATGAGAAAAAATTTACAAAATCAGGAAAAAGGAACATTCGGTTGTCTCTCCTCATTTTCTCTTCATTAAAATAAATCCATGGAAAACTGTGGTATTAATTTTCCTTCTTTACGACTTCCTTTTGGCACAATACAATCTCAAACTCCCAAGTAATAAATGTAGAAGTCAACGTTAAAGCAAGAAAAATATAGAGCTCATTGATAGAAGAAGAACACAGCACCAGTTTTTAACTGCAGAGAGATGAATACATCTTCTGCTACATATATAACATACGCTTATAGAACATCTTAACATTATTCAAGACAAACACAACATTATTCAAACTCTTAATCCCTTGAATCAATCTTCACTTTCCCTGCCATAGCAGCAAATGCAATCAAGAGTTATTCAATAGGAAAAAATTTCGACAGATTTACTAAGCCGCCGAAATAAACACGCGAATTAGAAGGGAATGAATGGAACTCAAACTCGAAACGTCGTTACCTTCCTAGTATAAGGCTTCTCTTGGACGTTGTATCGCTCGAGCGTTACGCTCTCCAAAGTCGCACCGGGGAAAAGAAGCTATCACATCATCCGACACGCACAATAAATTCATCGAAAGCGAGAAAAAAAAAAGCAGGAAAGAAAAAGGAGAAAAAGCATCTAAAATTTCTCACGTCGATGTTCCTCTGAACTTTTCTGTTCCTCTTCTTCACCTTCTTCGGCGGTGGCTTCCCCAACATCTTCGCAAGATCTTCCAAAGCCTCTTCTTTGGTCACAGAGATAGAGAACTTAGGAAGAGAAGGCATCTCCATTTTACCATCATTGCAGTTGCTCGTATCCTTCTCTTTTCCCTTGTTAGAAGAACCCGTCGAACGAGTCGAACTCCCAGCGCCTTTCGAAAGCACATTCTGCCTTCGATTCCTTAAATTCCACCTTTTTCCACCCTCACAGTTCACAGATCCTTCGTTTTGGACAGCTGTCCCACTAAACTTTGTCAAGACAGCATCGTCGCTCTCCTCTTCGTTCTTCGACTCTCTACGATTGGTCAACAGTCGAGCGCCTCTGACCACATCTTCTCCGGCGTGTGGCAGATCATCGTTCTTTAATTGCTTCCCTTTCGTAAGAAGGCGATGATGGTCAAGCACCACCTTGCCTCGAGGAATGCGTAGGTCCCTCAGACTCTCAGCCAATTTGGACGGAGAAATTTCACTGTTCCTCTCAGCTTTGAAGACGAAAGTCGAGGAATCAGCAGAAGTAGCAGCTTCATTGTGGCCATGGCTGGAGTTCCTGGGGCGGCCTAAACTGCTCCAATGAAGGCCTTTGAGGTCGAAGTTGTGAAGCTTTTTCGACATGGGATTGGCCGCTGGAAATAAGAAGAGATGGAGGAAGAAGAGAGGTAAGAAAACGTTCATATGTGAGGAAAGTAGGATGGGGAGCGTGAGAAATTAGTCCCAATGCACGCCCTGCATTTATAGCGGATTTTATCCCGTGGGAAGTAAAGTGAAGAGAGTACAGGTCAGCAGCGGCCCACAAATACGAATAGTAACGTACGCATATTTTGTAAATCCAAAAAAGAAATTGAAATGTGGGGATAGAATATGACGTTAGCATAATAAGTGATGTAGAATATCATGAACAAGAAAAACATATCAAATAGAAAGCTCCTTGTTGAGGGCGTAAGGCTATTTATCACAAAATTCAAGAAGAAATAATCGAATGCATATTGGCAATGTTACAAAATGAACAAGGATACATGAAAACGAAATACAGTCACTGCTATCAATGTCCATCGTATTTCATCGAGTCTGTTCAAATAACTAGTGCTAAATCAGATTAGAGTTTGAACAAGAAATGCTAGGCATTATACTATAAACTTATGGATTTACTATCGACTAACAAAGTTTACACAGCATACTGCTAGAGAAAACTTGGAAAGGAAACAGATATCAACAATTTTGCTAGAGCTTGATCAACAAGTAAATTATAATATACAATAACGATGAGTGAAGCACAACTCACCACATTTTCCTCGTCTACGATTGCATCATTGCCACAAGGAGAACTTGAAACTTTTGCACCATAGCCACTCTGATAAAGGTTAGCATAACCCCACAGGCTATTTAGAGGCAATCAGAAACTCCATAGATGGACAAGATGAGGCATATGGTCAATGAGAAGGGGAAATATGTATGTAACAAACACAAGGTTAGCTTGGTAGTTCTCATTTCTTAGTGTTTACGAGAAATTCATCTATAAGCTGTATTTACTCAAAAGAACTTCTTATCAGAAGTCCTCAATCCAATTATCTCTGCTAATGCACAAACTCAGCACTGTCGTTCATCAATTTCTCATGCTAAACATCAGTAACAGTTAGAAATATATAAGACTCGCCTCTCAATCCTCGAAGTTACTGGGAGAGCGAGTCGCCGGTATCTCCAAACAGTTGAAGGGCTGAGAGGAGCCATCGGAGGGTCGCCGGCGGCCGGCGGCGTTGATTTTTTATGAAGATTGGGGGAGGAGGAGTAAGATAAATAAAAACTAACAAAAATAACCGGGATAAAACCTAAAATGGTCCCCGATGTTTACCCTATTAACTAATTTAGTCCCCGATGTTTCGTGTGAACCAATTTAGTCCCCGATGTTATCGAAAATGAACCAAATTGGTCCCTCCGTCAATCCGTCCGTCAATTTAGACGGAGATGGCATTTGCGACGGCTCCGTCGCTAATTGAAAATTTAAAAAAATAAATAAATAAATATTAAAAATGAGGGAAAAATGCAAAAACAAAGAAAAAAATTCAAAAAAATACAGTAAAAAATTCAAAAAAAGAGAGAATATTACAAAAAATTAAATAAAAAATAAATAATAATAAAAAATAAAAATAATAAAAGTAAAATAAAAACGAAATTTAAAATAGAAAATGATAAATTAAACATTAAAAATGAGGAAAAATCCAAAAAAAGGAAAAAAATAAAAAATAGAGTAAAAAATTCCAAAAAAAAGAGAGAATATTACCAAAAACTAAATAAAAAACAAAAAATAATAAAAACAAAAAATAATAAAAGTAAAATAAAAACCAAATTTAAAATAGAAAATGATAAATTAAACCTTAAAAATGAGGAAAAAATCCAAAAAGAATAGAAAATTAAAAAAAGAGTAAAAATTCAAAATAAAAGAATGTTACTAATAAAACAAAAAATAAATAATAAAAATATAAAAACAAATTAATAATAAAAATAAATAATAATAAATTAATGTATTTTATTTTTTACTTTTTAAATGTTAAATTTATAATTATCATCTTTTTGTTATTATTTATTTTTATTGAAATTTTATTCTTGAATTTTTTTCCTTTTTTGAATTTTTTCCTCATTTTTAATGTTTAATTTATCATTTTCCCTTATAAATTTAGTTTTTACTTTACTTTTATTATTTTTTAATTTTTATTAATATTTCTATTTTATTTAGTTTTTAGTAATATTCTCTCTTTTTTTGGAATTTTTTACTCTATTTTTTGATTTTTTTTCCTTTTTTTGGATTTTTCCTCATTTTTAATGTTTAATTTATCATTTTCTATTTTAAATTTCATTTTTATTTTACTTTTATTATTTTTTATTTTTATAATTTATTTTTTATTTAATTTTTGGTAATATTCTCTCTTTTTTTTTGAAATTTTTACTGTATTTTTTGAATTCTTTTCCTTTTTTTTTGCATTTTTCCCTCTTTCTTAATATTTTTTTAATTTTTTTTAAATTTTCAGGTTAGCGACGGAAATTCCGTCGCTAAAGCCGTCGCAAATGACATTTCCGTCTAAATTGACGGACGGATTGACGGAGAGACCAATTTGGTTCATTTTCGATAACATCAGGGACTAAATTGGTTCACGCGAAACATCGGGGACTAAATTGGTTCATAGGGTAAACATCGGGACCATTTTAGGTTTTATTCCAAAATAACCCATGCACTTAAATTGGGTTTGTATGCTTAGTGGACTGAAATTTTTATTGGGCTAGTTTCTAAGATATTATATTTATTAGTTAGGCCCATTTAAATTTAAATTACTGAAATCTATTAGTGCTTGTTCGGTCGGGCGGTTTAAGAATTTTAAAGGTGGGTTTAAGTGTGCTTGGTTTGTAGGTTTATCTAAATCATGAATTTATATAAAATTAGTTTAAACCCATGTAGATTCACGTGTGTTTATTTAAACTGACTAACCAAAACACGCAATTTATTTATATCCCATTAATTTGTTTTATATAAACCCACTTCATTAAACTCTGGTAAATATTAACCTATCCACACAATCACTTAATGTTCAAATTTATAAGTTGTCGTCCGTTTCAAAGTAAGGAAACGAAGGATTACAGCTCGTTTGTACGGACACGCAATCTTTTATAATATTGTACAATGTAATACTCCTTTCGTCCCAAAAGTTTTTGTACATTTAACTAAATCGGGCGTCCCACTTCTTTTGTACATTTCCTTATTTAGCAAAAAAACTATTACAAACAATCAATATAATAATATCAAATATTCTTAAAAGACGTGCCAAAATATACACTTTTTACCTTTTCATCACACTATATTATTATATTCAATTCTTAACTCCCGTGCCAACTCCCAAATGTCCATAAAGTTATGGGACGGAGGGCAGTATGATATTATAATGCCCACTATTGCAAGTAATTCATTCCTTACATTATTGGACAAGCAAGGAATGATGATTGATGTTATGAGCGAACTGCTGAATGCCTACTGAGAGCAAACATCACACGTGAGTGACATACTGTTGCCACCTTCAAGTATTGAGAGGGGCTACGTATGTGTATAATGTAATTTTTCTTGAAGTTATTAAATAAATCAATTATTTGCAGAATGATTGACATTGATTATTGTTCTGGTATATAATATGATAGAAGTGAATAATAATGTTTCACGGATGTCTAGGTTTTAATTAATGGAGACATAATTCATACTAAATTCGACATCTTAGAATATTATTGTAAATAAATTAAAATGCATGACACTGCAACATACGATTTTAGCAATATAGACTTTTTTAGCAAGATTCTTTGCATCCAACCATATCATAGCCTAAAAAGTAATTTCCAAAGCCGAATCTGAACTTCATAAATGTATTTATCTTTTCATGCTAGTATAAATTTTCTTTTTCAAGGTTCCAAAAACGACAAAACGAATAGAAATATGAATGTTTGGTGGGCCAAATATCACGTGAATACAGCAAATTCATGGAGTTTTAGTACATATACCGTAGGGCTTAGTGATGGGGTCAATGGTTGCAAACGAATCAAATCGAGTCCAATATCACCATATTGTATTCGTATTATTATATTTTAAAATATTCGTATTCATATTTGTTTTTATTCGAATATTAAAATCTGTTCATATTCCAGTTTGATAATATATTCGAATATATTCACGAATATTCAAATATCCGGATTCAAATATTTTTTTCACACGAAACTTATTTAAAAAAATATGCGTAAGCAAAAAGAAATTACCTAGTGAATGAAATATATGGTTACGGAATAAAAGGAAAACCTTATCAAAACGTATCATTGATTCATCCAATATATCTTACGAATACACCAAAAAAAATGTAACATCAATAAACTCCGATAATAATTGTTTTAATTTCACTAGTGTAATTGTTTACATTTAAAACTTCTGAGCTTATAAGTTTCTCCCATATTTATAATTTTTAAGCATTTCATATGAATATGTGACGTAACCACAAGTATTTATAATATGTTATATTAGTTAAATATATATACATAATTTATCTTACATAGTTCGAATCAAATATACGAAAAAGATTCGAATCGAACATATTGTATTCATATTCGAAAATTATTCGATTCGAAAAATATTTTATTCGGATTTGATATTCCAATATTTCGAATTTGATTCTTAAATTTCGAATCAAATTCCGAATCGAACAAAAAGATGCAATTGCAACCCTAACGGGGACTATCTGCTAAATTGGATTCTCAAATGACTGATAAAAATAGAATAATTTGAAACAATATTTTTAGGACCACGATATTTATTCCTTTACTTTTCGAAATTGTCAAACATTTATTTTATCCATTGGCATTTAAAAAAAATAGTTAGTTTCCTCTATGTTCTTCGTTAAAAATGTATTTTATGTAATAACAGATCATATGTCATTACATTTTTAATTCGGAAGCACTTTGAGGCCGAGAATATTGTTAAAAAATACGAATTCGACTAAACTGAGTCGGAAACTACGTTGTCCTAGGGGTCAAAAATATATTCTTGGCAAAAAAAAATGTATCAACATCTTTCCCCATATCTAGATGTAGGGCAAGTGTCATAAGTTAATAGCGTTCCTCAATCTTCTCTATTTTATTAACGCTCGTGGCCTCGTAGAATCTGTCATGATATGCTAATTCTTAATGTAGGATGGTTATCATTATGATCATCTTGTTGAGTGACCACTTATACTAAAAGCTTAATCCTGAAGAGGTGTATTACTTTTTAATTTTATATAATATTGTTTCCAACACCGCCCCCACGTCTAGGCTGATTTCTCTATTATCTAGCCTTAGACGTGTAACTCTCATAAATGGGTGGTCGTGAGGATTCGTGCCCAGGACCTACGGGCCCCAAAGCTCTGATACCCTGTAAAGTGACCATGTTCTTCGGTTGGAGCGTTTCCAATCCGCCAAAGCTCAAATAAAAATCGTAAATGCCATAGCTTCGAGGCGTCTTTCACGTCAGCCACCAAACAAGATTGAATGCGATCAATCTTTAATGGAAATAATCTGTTGGAGTTCATCGGAATAAGCGCAATAGCACCTCGAATCGGATCATAGATTTCGCAAGCGCTTTTCTGAATAGTTATGATATAACCCTTTTCTTGTAGCTGGCCCACGCTCAATAAATTGCTCTTCAGCTTTGGAACATAAAGGACGTCCGAAATTGTTTCGAAGAAACCTGTCTTGGTTTTGATCTTGATATCGCCTTTTCCCATCACCTCGACCGTAGAACAATCCCCAAAACTCACTGTAGAATGAAAATATTCGTTTAAAGAAGAGAACGAAAACTTACTTCCACTCACGTGATTACTGCACCCGGTGGATATAAACTGCCACAATTCGGTGTGTAACTTTTTTGCAATTTAGTCCATCGTTTGTAATTTAATTAATAATTAAGTATTTTCATATCACTCCTAATTTATTTACTGCATTTATGTCTCTACAACTAAGTTTCTTTTATATATTTAATACTTCATCTTAAACACTAAAAATTATAATTTCAAAATTATGTAAAATAATTTCAATATATTTTTAAGCACACATATCGGATGTGCAAAAAAGTACTAGTATGTTGTTATCTGTTTTTAGTTAATTACCTACTTAAATAATGTCGTAATAAAATTATTAGACAAAAAACTACTCGGGGGTTGAATAAACTGATTTTTCCAATAAACTAGGGTTTTGATATCCTTGTTATTGATTACATGGGTATAAGTTATTTGTGTAAGACAATCATTTTGTTAATATTGTATTTTAACATGTTTGATATGTGTGTTTTAATTATTTGTGTAATGATATAGATTGTGTTTGATATATGTGTTTGAGATGTGTATATGTGTATTGATTAGTGATACACACCTCATAACCACCTTAGGATGGTTATGCATATACAAGCTCTATAACCAAATCCTTGTAATAGACGTGTATAGCCATACAAGGCCTGTATGATTATACAAAGATATCAAACACGATGTAAATTATTGTTACACATCCCATACCCACGTATCAAAAGATCATAGTAGTAAATATCCTACAATATCTACACTTTTATTGATTGAACTATTCAAGGCTATTTCCAGTAAAGAATAAATTCAATCAGTAACGACATAGTAAGATAAGTGAAATATCTTTGAGTAGACCGTTGGATTCTGAAGCGGGACAACGGATTTGCAATGATTGCATTTTTCTGTACTTTGTGTGGGGTGAAAAAAAAAAGTAAAACAAAAATATAAATGATTTTCAGATGATTGAATTCAATATCATATTTCTCATCATCTCTCGATGGACCCACTGGTTTATCCCCCACAACACCCACTATGCTTTTTGTACTTTCTGAATTATTAATTTCTCACATGTGGAATATATTATATGCTTTGATGCAATAACCGACGCCCCACCTTCTCATCTCACATGAACTTTTTAAAATCGAATAAATGTCAATCCTTTAATCCCACGTGAACTCCACCTCCTATTAGTCCCCACTATCAGTCCGAATAAAAGAAGTTTCTTAATATTCTGTCTCATAGTGAAATTTTTAGTAATATAAGGAAATAAATTTTGCAAATTATAAAACCTGTCAAAAACCAAAATCAGAGCTGATAGCTTAAAGAAGTAGGTCAATTTCATTCTAACATCAAAACTGAAATCAAACCCATTATTTATAACTAGTACTCCTTGCACACCTTGTGTGTGCAACTAAAAATATACAACCTAAATAAATAAATTTGTTGGCTGACAAACGCCATCAAAATCTAAAACTCCAACATAAGTGTAAATATTGCACAATGATCAAAATAAAATCACAAAAAAAGTGGTGGTGAGTAGTTAGCAAAGAAAGTAAGTGAGCAGATTTCGTATTTAGTAAGTGAGCAGTTGTCTATACTCTTTTATTAATTGTGAGGGATTTAGAAACTGCCTAATTTGGTCTAATTTGGTGTATCAATTACACCAAAATTTCAAGCCAATTGGGTAGTTACTTTTTTAATTAAGACGTATCCTCAGATCATGAAAACCACCGTATACATTTTAGCCCACGTTCTAAGCTGTCTCACTAAACCAAAATTGCTGAAAAATTAAAATGAAAATAAATAAACTGGCACCCACATCGGGGGTGCTCACGTTCTAGTTATTTAGAAAGAGCACGGCTTCTTTAAAGCAGTTAAACAATTGGCTTAAAATTTTGCTCTAATTGATACACCAAATGATATAAAGTTGACAGTTTTTAAATGCCCCTGACAATTAATATAAGAGTATAAATTAGTACTATCTGGCCACTCTATCGTGTGCTTAAAATATAATTGTTTTTAATTTTAGTTTTAAATTTGTAATTTAATTTTAGTAGATGAAATATAACTTTTATATATATAAAAGGAAAATAATGATTAGGGGAATAAGTATAATAACTAAAAATTGAGGGATTAAATGTAGGGGTGGAGCGGTACGGTATATCGTACAAAAATTGTGATATCGTATATCGTACCGAAATTTCGGTATCGAGAAAAATCATACCAGTACCATACCAAAATTTGGGAATATCTTAAATTTTATACGGTATCATACCGAACTTTCGGTATAGTATCGGTGTCATACCTTCTATACCATTCACACGGAGGGTTTTTTACCATGCGTGTCTCGTAACTCGTTAATTCGTTGTTTTCGAATTTTTAGTCAATTCAAACTCCTTAGGCCCCAATAAGATGGATAATTAATACTAAAATTTTCAAAATAAAAAGACTTTTATTTCATAAAACAAAGATATATTTTGTATTTTCTTTTGTTTTTAATGTAAGTAAAATATGATGGGCCTCAATAACCTTAGAACGTTGGGTATAGTTAATAACTTACGGGCTAAGTAAATTTACAAAGATCCATATAATATTTTTATCCATTAGATTTTTTAAAATAATATAATATATTTAGGTGTGTGTCTATATATATATATATAATATTAAAAATTTTAGTATTTCTGTATTTCGGTATAATCGGCATACCTAATTTTTAAAATTTTCATACCATTACCGTACCAAAAACTTCGGTATACCAAAATTTTCGACATTTTCGGTACGTTTCGATGCGATAAGGACGGTATGTCGGTATATTCAGTATATTTCCCCAGCCCTCTTTAAATGTGATATTTAAGTAACAAAATTTGAAATAGAGAGATTAAATTGTAAATATTTTACAGACTAAATTAGCAGTTAATAGTCACCACTCACCCTTAATACTATTCCGTCGTGCACACTCGATGTGTATGCAATAATAATTAGCTTTAACTTAGACATAAATTCCACTAATATGAAGTGTTGATTTTAATCCGCGTTTAATTGTTTTCAGTAGCATGTGTGTCAGTTCTTTATTGACGTGGGATTTTTTAGTTTTTAATTGGAGATCAAATAGAGATAAATTTGAAATGGCAGTTATACATGAACGTGGGCTACTAGTATAATGTTATTTTTATCAATTATTAATTGTAGATAAATCTTAATTGGTTGAAATTGACATACCAAATTGATATTAGTGACGGTTTCTATGAGGGGAAGGCTCTTAATAAAATAGAAAGGTAATAGTATATATATATATATATATTGGTAAATTAGTTAAATGAAGTTTCCGAATCGAAAAAAAATTATAACAAAAATAAAGATGAAAGATTGAACTATGAATTTCAATTCATTATTATGTACGAACCGAAAATTCAGTATTCCTTAAATCGGTTAAGCAAATTATGAACATTCTAAACATTTAAACAATAACTAAATAGGAAGTATACAAAATCATGAAAATGAAACAGCAAAAAAAAAATATGCCTATATTTGTAATGCACATAACGCCTATTTTGATAATCAGTTTAAAAATGATTATAATTGTAAATCATCCCTTGCGTGTCGGATTGTTGAGGGACAACTCAACTTAGTGGGCCCACCTGTTGCCACGTGGTCGAACATCGTGTGGTCTCGTGCACGTGAACGCGCCTTCTGTAGCACGTGAGCCTTTTCTTGGGTGTTATTTTAATTGTATAATTCACTTCATAGACACACATTATTTTTAACTGATACAATACACAGAAAAAAGATATATAGACGAAACAAAATGATTTATTTATTTATCATATACCGTTGCATTAAATTAACCAGGAACGAACCAGACAACCTCGTCTAACCAGAAACACGTGCACCGCACGCTTGTCCCGTGAGAGTGGGCCCCAGTTCAATCTACCTCACGCCCCTTCGATTCTCACGAGAAAAAATCCAAGAAGTCAATGGTCAAAGCAAATAAAAAAGCTCTCTTTTTCTCTATCAAGGAGTTACGGTCCACAGCACATTTTCCTTTTTATTTTTTTCCTCGAAAGCAAAACTTGGGTCCACACCACATTTGTTGAGACAAGAGGAGTGAAAGCTGTATTATTAAATTGGGATAAGTACTTGTCAAAAGGAGACAAGCATAGGCTATTGTAGGTTTATACCTTTTTAGTGTACAATCAATCATTACATATATTATTACCAGGGCACTCATGGTCACAAGTCATCATAACCCGTTGGGATGGATGCTTTCTAAAAAGGTGAAAGATTTTCTTTTTATATATTATACACGAAAATGATTTCTTTACAAAATTGTTTCAAATTCAAGCCATTAAACGTAGGTAATTCAAAATCAAAGTCTAACTTAGAGGACCTGTCCCTAAAGCATAGTTATGATTTGACCCATTAAGCTCCCCATTTGATAGAAGTCATCATTGAAAATCTGATTACAGTATCTGTAACGTAGATTTTCTGAAACAGCTACACACACAACCCTATACTGTGTATATATATAGATACACAAGTCCACACAGCTCTATCTTGACATTGTATATCATCTCTTTCCTTTACAGTTTACACCCAACCTCTCAAAGAAAGAAAACTTTAGCTGCAACTCTCTCTCTCTCTGCCAAAGAAAGAGACCACCCATATTTCTCCCTTCTGTCCCCTCCTTATGTTCTTCTCTCGTCTGAACACACACAACCCCAGCGAAACACACGCAGATTTTGGTGAGATTATGGGGGAGAAAGATGATGGGTTGGGCTTAGGTTTGAGCCTGGGAAGTTTTGGACTGAGCAGCAGCGGAGGCTCGTATCCGCCGCCGGCGCAAGCATCGCCGTCGCACCTTGCTGCGACGGCGGCGCCCCTTCCTTCGAATCTTTTCCGGCCATCTTTGCAGGAGATTGATAGAGCACAGAGGTCAATCGGTGCATTTCTTCAGGCACCGACTGCTGCTGGTAGAATAATTAATTATCTTGTTCATCTCTGCAACTGCTAAACCCTCCAATTTGACACTCTTGAGAACTTGGGGAAAAAAAAATTCAATCTTTAAGGATTTGTCTTTTGTTTCTACAGCCGTTTGCAAAGAGCCCACGTCAGCTTTCCGTGGGATCGACGTGAATCGATCAGTGACCATCGTAGACTGCGAAGAAGAGAATAATAATCCGATCGCCTCGCCGTCGCCGAACAGCACCGTCTGTAGCTCAAGCGGCAAAAGGACCAGCGGCGAGAGAGAGGAGAAGGAAGACGGAGATAGGGCTGCGTCGAGCTCCTTCGAGGTGGAAGACGACGGCGGCGACGCCTCGGCGAGGAAGAAGCTCCGCCTATCCAAGGAGCAAGCCGTGGTCCTCGAGGAGACCTTCAAGGAGCACAGCACCTTGAATCCCGTGAGTCCTCGTCTTTTTGCAAATTCGGAACTTTCTGGGGACTTTAAATAAATAATTCCTTCCATTGTTGCAGAAGGAAAAGATCGCCTTGGCGAAGCAGTTGAATCTCATGCCCAGGCAAGTGGAGGTTTGGTTTCAGAACAGAAGGGCAAGGTAATTAGTCAGACGTTGAGTTGTGTTTTCGTTCGTTAATTTGGTGTTCTTACGTCTTTGAGATGATCTTAGGACGAAGCTGAAGCAGACAGAAGTGGACTGCGAGTATCTGAGGAGATGCTGCGAGAATCTAACAGAAGAAAACCGAAGATTGCAGAAAGAAGTCAATGAGCTTCGAGCCCTTAAACTCTCGCCTCAGTTCTACATGAGCCCACCCACGACCCTAACCATGTGCCCTCAGTGCGAGCGCGTGGCTGCACCTCCGTCTTCAGCCGCCGCTGGACGACCGACGAGCCACCGCCGAGGGCCGGCGGCGGGTATGAACTCTTGGGCTGCTATGATTTCGCCTCGCCCATGACATAAAGCTGAGAATTTGGGGCAAATTTTTAAATTTCTCGTATTTGATGGATTTGCTTTTGGGTTAGGAAAGAGAGAGCCTATTCGGCTAAATATTGTATTTATGAAACTAGTCCATTTTATTGCATCTGAGAAAGTTCTTCTCAAATCTCTGATGAAACTCTATGCCTTGGCGTGCAACAACTTACGAGACTCTTTCAGCTTTTAAGTCAACTCAATCTAAAATTTTAAGGCCCTACATTATCTGGAAATTTAGTTCTTGAAATTTCGATTAATTTATTATTGATTATAATACGTTGAAGAGGGTACGCCATTTATCTTTGAAATGATACATACACAAACAAAGGGACGCCATAAGATTCGAAGAACGCAACGTGAAAAATAGGATTATGCTGTAAAGTTCAATGAATTAATGATCTGCGAGCAATCTTAGTATATGTTACTTGAGAGAATGATTTGGGTATATGGATGGTGAAGTCATTATTTTATTATTCGCTTTATCTCATCATATCTTATCTTGTCGTAAATAACAGATTTTTCCTTCTTTTATCTAAACTTGAGTATTGGAATTCCGAAATAATATTACATTCATCTGACTTCTTCTCTCTTTTTTTTTTCCCCGTAAATGGCAGTAATAGTGCTCGATTTTGTTTTATTTCGTATTCGTCGACTCGTGAGATATTAGTATGAGTTACTTGTTTTTCCAAAAGTGAGATGGAAAAGATACAGTTTACATTTTACGAGATTTTGATAAATATCGATAACGATTTGATAGAGCTTAGAGGCGTTGTTGCGTCCTAATATTTTCCTATGTATTCTCTCATGTAACAAAATTTTTCTAACAATAGATGAAACATTCGAATATAAATAATGGCCGATTTTGGTCGGCAGTTCCTTTTTAGAGGAAAGCTCGAGTAAAATTAAATATTCGTATATCTACTATTTTAGTAGTGTTTCCCTGCCACGCATTTTGCAAGGAAAAAAAAAACTTCTCCCTCGCGTTTAATTTTCTTTTTTTTTTTTGCATTTATGTCTGATTGTATTATGTACTTTAGTTTTTTTTCAAATTATGAATCTATTTCCTTTTGTTCACTTTTTTTTTTGGATCGGTGTTTGTTTATGTCCTCACGATAATGATAATACATACACTCATTTAAAATGGAAGAACTGAGGCATCTTATTATTACCGGCATTGTAGTTGCTATTCCCATCATCTTACATGAATAATCCAAACGATAATCATGAGGAAAAGCAACCTAATTATTTTTAAAATAGAAAAAGTTCTCTTTTATTCTTGAACTAAAATGCCTCCCCTTAATAAACTCCTCATGCTCTACGAATAGGCATCTCAGTATCAGCATAGAGCATCTGCACTCCATCCCACATAAACAAAGCTTTCCTGAAAAATATTGTATCATCATACTAGTTGAAAGTTGAATTTACTGATTATTTAAATCTACTTAATTCCTTCTCTTTTCTTGCATGAGGATTTACGTAGAAAGACTACTTACAAGTCAATGAGGAACCTTCCAGGCTTGAACTCACATGTAGGGTCCACACAAGTTAGCTACGAAATTGGAGTAGGGTTTTTTTTAATACTATATACATATACTCGCAAATTACATATCACTAAATAGATTAAATTAGAATTAATTTTGAATATTCTTACGAATTTCTCCCCAAAGTTTGCGTCACATTGAACGCAGTCCACAAGAGTAGCAATTTGGCCTGGGGCAATCTCATGGGGCTCTTCATCAAGCTTCACGTTAACCCTAATATATAACATACATACATATATATATATATATATATATAAATCGCATGCAACATAAGAAAATGAATTTTAATGTGGAATAAATATGGAGGAACGACACGAAATCTTACATGTTGCCGAAGAGTCCATGGCGATTGTCGCTATACTGCAAATTCAAACAATTAAAAAATCAGTAGCGAAAATAATATTTGCATTTTATACAATATGCAAAACCATCGAAATCGAACTAAGCAAAACCTTGAGAAGCATTTCTTGGCGCAAAGCGACGTGAGTTCTGCAACGGCGACACAGATAAAACCTCTGATGCTGTCTGTAACTGACGAAAGAACGCTCCAGCCTCATCTTTTTTCACAACCTATTATGAAATAATAATAATTTTATATTTAATTGAAGGATTTGTAAGAAAAAATTGAAATCCCAGAAAATGCTATTACAGGTACCTCAATATGTTCTTGAATTTTATAGGGGAGGACTCGAGGGGCCTATTATTTATAGGAGGATTTTCGATGAGTTGGTATGGAGTTAGGCGAGCGCTTATTTAATTTTGGTTCGTCTGCAGTTGAGCTCTAACTCTGACAAAAGTTGGGGAATGAAAGGTAGCGTTAATAGGGATAAGTTTTCTCACCGAACGCAAAGTAGTATACGTCAACGAGCCATTTACATATGCGACAAAGTTTAAGGTTTTCGACTTCTGTCGCGATATTTTCTCGACCGTTCGATAGCCTCAACGAAAATTAGGTACGCATTTATCTCAACGCGAACTTTTGACTCTGGCGATAATAGTGGACGACGAAATGTACAACGTAAACATTATTGTAGGAAGGGTTAAAATGGAGGGTGTGCATGTATTTATAACAGCTAATTGAGATAAGTTGTTCTCACCAAATGCGAAGTTAATATCTCAAAGGGACAAGTTTTAAAAACATGCAAATACATATGTAACATATGCAATGTAAAATGGGCTGATATTTTACTATGACCAAAGTTGACGACGAAAGGAGTAACTCAAGTAGTAGGGTAGGATTAAGAGAAGTGCGTTTGTGTGTTTTATTACACTGAATTGAGATAACTTTGTCAACGAACGCAAATCTCAGCATGTCTTTTGCATGCAGAAAAAAAAAAAGCTTTAGAAACAAACGCAGTAGTCATGCATGCCAATTTAAAGAAGTTTATATTTATGAAATCAATAAAATAAATACATTAGTGACCATTAACGATTTGTTACCACAGTCAATGTTTCTTTTTTTTTTAATGGATTTTTTGGCCAATTCGTGTGTAGAAACGTCGTCGACCGTGAAAATATTGAGATCCAAAAAAACACTTCTAAAAATGGACTCTTTAAAAAGTTACTTTTTCAACTTTTTTGTTTTTTGAGTTTTAATAGCGTGTGGTAAATTCACATTTAAAATGTTCATTTTATTTACATGTGAATGAATGTTCTTTTAAAAAGTGAAATTTCTTCCACTTATTTACGATGGACTTTAAAATAAGCTGGCTTATCGAAAAGTGCATATAACAGTAGCACCAAATCTATAAATTTGTACAAATGGACTTTTCACTCTAAAAGTCCATTTGAAATGGATATCCAAACAAACCACGAAAAATGTTTCCAAACACCCTCTAGATTTTTGGGCTTGATGATGGGGATGAAAAGAGTCTTCAAGTTAAATTATAAAACATCCGTCGTAAAATTCATATTTTGTCAATTATTTTAACTAAACATATTTTTATTAACTTGTTGGCATCACTTATAAAATACGAAAAAGGCAACTATACTTTTCTCAACCAATAACAAAAGTGATTAAATATCGGTGTCATCATCATCCTTACAGTTAAAAACCAGATTGGCGTAGTATGCTATTTGGACCAAAATCATCCGTGTCTCATTTCCTGTCCCACTACCTTAAATTGATCTTTATAATTATAAAAAATATATGATATAGATATCAAATCGATCATCATAAAATAAGGAATAAATTGGATGTATTTATTTGTTTTTATCATATAAATCTCATGAAATAACGACGATTTTATGATTGTTCGATATTTGCTCCAACTATAAAGAGAGATACTGAGTGATTTCTCCTATTACGAGGTTGTAACGCCTGTTTTAAAACCAGTAATAAAATTTCTACCTCGTCCGTAGTTTTTTACCTCCAAGTAAAAAGGAGTTTTCCACGTAAATTCCTGTGTCCATCTTATCCTCACAGTCATTTTCAATATTATAACGCTGTCCATTTCGCAGCAAGTGTTGGACTATAAGATTAATTAATAAATAAAAAAAGAAATTTTGTGAACCGTCGGATTTAAATTTTAACAGATCTGATCATTTTGGGACATAGAGGTGGACATGTTTTGTGGGACAGATAGATTTCATCCGACCCAAGATTTACTTAGTCCAATAGATAGTACAAACTGCTATTTGAAGTGTATCTATTCTATTGTACTACAAACTGCTATTTTTACCCTTAATATTTTAGTTTAACATAATTTCATCCTCAGTATAAAATGTATTTGTTTTTTTAAATTTTAAAAATTTAATTAAAATATAAAAATATAAAATTACTTGATATATTTGCACATACGTAGGACGTACTAGATATACTAGTATAATATATGAACTTAAACCATCAATAAATTCAATGGTCTTAGCTACAGAATGCAGATACAAATGCAATTACCAGCACGTCGTGGTATTATTTCTTTCCGATCCTCCGAAGAATAAAATGATATCCTTTAAGCAATCAATCTAAAGGATATAGCTTAAGCGTCCGCAAATCATCTCCAGGGCGAAGAAGACGAGGCGATTCCGACGAATTACCGGCGTTTTCCAGCAAGTAAGGCACGACGTATTCTTTCAGCTCGGCGTAAGTAGTCTCAAGATGAGCCCCGGCGAACGTAACGAACTTAACTTTCCCGGCGTCATCCAACGCTTTGAGGCCTATCCAATCTTCGGCGTACAGCGTCGTCTGGGGAAATTTAGATAAAGCGTTTGATTTTCACGTCGAATATTCGTACGGTGTAAAGAAAAAAAAAGCGTACTTCTTGTGCAGGCAGAATAGTGTCCCAAGAACCGTCGGGGTAATAACCGAACCACGAAGTCTCTTTAGGCACTAGAACTTTATCATCTTCGAACTGATGGTTAACCATAGTTAGTAAGTAAGTTAGCGAATTAGAAGGAGAAAATAAGAGGAAAAAGTAACTTTTACCTTGATGAGTATCAAGTTCTCCAAGCTGGAAAAACGCTTCTTGTAAGTAGAGTTTTCGTGTATCTCGTTGTTGAGCTTCGGCAGAAACACGCAAGATTTTCTGTATTCGTCCAAGTCCTGCGCTAGTCGAAGAAACCACTCGTTAAAAATCGGGCCTTTTGAGTTATTTGAAGACGTAATATTTTCAGGGATAGATTGAGATAATGAATACTCACAGTTGGGATTCTGATGTAATTAGCAGGTGCCAAATGGTTCTGAAGGAAAAAAAAAGTGAATGCGTGTAAGAAAGACGGTGCTATTACATTACATTCAAACGATGTTTGGTTTAGGAACCTGAAGAAGGTCGCTGTAAACTGCTGATTGGATCAAACCGTCAACTAAAACGCAGAGCAATCCCGACTGGCAAAGTTAGGAAGAATTCAATATGCATGAATATCTTTATGTATGCGGTGAAAATGTTTCCAAGAAATAACGACCAATATGTTTCGATACAGAAACTTACTCCGCAGAAAGGGATCGATGCTATCCCGGCATGTGGGCCAGCCAATGAGATAAGGTTTCTCACCTGTCAAGAAAATATAAGAAGACTAAAAAATGTGTAATTTCTTGTAAGAACATGATCGTTTTCATCTGATGTTTCGCTAAAATGCTCAAATCAAAACTTACGGGAGGTGCTTTATCGCAAAATTCAAGGACTCCTCGCCCAACCATGTTACCCTGTAAGAAGTAGCTCGATCCTCAGATTATCTTGGGAAAATCCCATTATGGGTAAGAGATGCCTAAGATCGAAGCAGAAATGGTAAGAACTGAAAGAGAGTAAGAAAACCTGGGAAAGACCGACGATGTTATACCCTTTACTGAGCTCAGTCATACTCTTCACCTGCAAGAAATGAAGTCCAAATTTACTTTGCCTGAGAAGGAAATTTTACCTTTCAAAATTAGCCAAAACTGACGAGCAGAGGGCATTCATTATTACCTTCTCGCAAGCGACGTCTATCTGCATCAAAAGCATCGTAAAAACACTTACGTTTGCAGTCATCTCAATTTATGCTTATTTCGTACGAGTACGGAGATCTGAAAAAACCTGCTTGAAAAATGGCATTGTCCAAGAATCCCAAGCACCATTTCCGATCTCACTAAAGGTAAGATAAGAAATCGGTAGAAGAAAAAATCGAATGATCATCATGGCTTAAGAGTTAGGAATTAAACAAAACTGGAAAATTTACGTACTAGCGATGACTTCGAACGATACATACATGCAATGTCCCTCAGAATTAGACCAATTACTAAGTAGTGAGGTGAATTTTTTGACTCCATCATTCTTGCAAGCATCAGAGATCCCTGTAAGATTTTTTGACAGAAGCCCTCATTATGGTCAAAATCTAGCTATGAACTATCTGTAAAACCTTTTATATAGAATCAATTTGATAAAAATTTCAAATGGGGTTGAGACAATTAGTACAAAGAACCACAAAAAGAACCTTTCTCATCTATATAATATGCATATCAGAGTTGATTAACAAAGCTGTTCAATACAACACCCAAGACAGCACAGTGAAGTGAAAAACATACCTAACAGATAAATCATCATATAGAACTTGCAAATATATCAAGAAACTGAAGCATCGAATCAGAGTTAGTTCTTATCTTACCATGGAACACAACGAAGGGAATTGCATGAACCGTTCTTGGTATCAAAATCAGTGTGAGTGCGACGATTACAATCAAGAAATGCTTGTAAGCCATCTGTGTTATTTATTCTTGAAATAATAAAAGAAAAAAAAAACCGTTCGAACTTTTGGATGTAGATGATTCTAATGAGTGGTCTATCTTTTTGTTTACAGATTTCTGGAAAAACAAACTGACGTGTTCAGTTAGGATTGGCTGATCTACCTTGGGATGTCAGAGCTAAACTTTCTTTCAGTCAACGTGGCAAATATAGAAATAATAAAAAGGTTTAACTAAATCTCTTGGGCCAAACAGTGTATCTGATATTTTGAAGATATATTCATGTATAAACTCTTGATGGAGCAAATATAAATTAACTTTCATTTGGGCCTTAAAATTTTCAGACTTTATTTTCACACACATGATACACACAGACATATATAAAAATAAAATTACCAAATTAAATACGGATCGATCGGCGAGTGATGTCACTTCCATTAAATACACCCCTCGTCATCTTTGCTATCTAAGGCAAAAAAGATACAAAATCTCTATTATCAACCACAGTCCAAAACATACCAACAAATTCTGACGACGAAATACAATTCTGAGACATCACATTACATATATATAAAACCCCCATTTCCCTTCTTCTTCTTCCTCCACACACACACACACATAAAATTAACAATGAATAATTTTACGACAACAGTTACAGCCCTCGCCGTCGCCGTCATACTTGCCGCCGGCCTCCGCCCCGTCGAGTCCGCAGTGACCTGCGGCGAGGTCGACGCTGCCCTAACTCCATGCGTCCCTTACCTCACCGGCGGCGCCGGAACCCCCTCTCCGAGATGCTGCGCCGGCGCCAGGTCCGTCAAGGCCATGGCTCAGACGACCGCCGACAAGAGGGAGGCGTGTAAGTGCGTGAAGGCCGCCGCCGTTCGCTACACTGAGCTGAAAGACGAGGCGGCGCTGAGCCTTCCGACCAAGTGTGGGGTTGAGTTGGATATTCCCATTTCTCGCTCCGTCGACTGCGACAAGTGAGAATAAATATTATATTATATATTTGTCTTTTCGGTTTATTTACTTTTTCTAAAATTATTTTGTTTTTTTTTTTATATTTCCTTTTGGTGATAGGGCGTTTAGACGTGATTCTTGGGGAGATGAAGAGGTGGAGGTTGGAGGGATTTACTACAAGTTTATGACCATATAAACTACTATGTTTTAAGAGAAGAGCCTTTGTTGTTTCATATTTTTATTTTCTGTTTTCTTTTTTTCTTTTTTTCTTTTTTTTTTCTTTGAAACAATGTGTTTCTGTGTGTATATGTGAAGGCTCCTATCGTGTAATCCTATGTGGGATTAAATTAAATAAAGTGTGTTACTACTAAAAACTTGCATAAAGTACGATGTAAATCTATCTATATTCTATTATATAAAAGGTGTAGGGTGGCTAAAAACTGCTAATTTGGTATGTTATTTATTTTGCAATTTAGTCATTCTACTTGTAATTAAATTGATTTAACAAGTTATTATTTCACTTCTAAAATTTTTAGTTATTGTTATTATACCCAAACAACATTTTATATGTTTAAATATTCTATTATATAAAAGGTGTATGGTGGCTGAAAACTGCTAATTTGGTCTGTTATTTATTTTGCAATTTAGTCATTCTATTTGTAATTAAATTAATTTAACAAGTTAAATTATTTCACCTAATTTTTTTATTTATTTTTATTATACCCAACAACATTTTATATGTTTAAAAACTATATTTCATCTATTAAAAATTATAAATATCAAAAGGTCTATTAAGTA
The DNA here is from genome assembly GCA_027422505.1 of Craterostigma plantagineum. Lineage (NCBI taxonomy): Eukaryota > Viridiplantae > Streptophyta > Magnoliopsida > Lamiales > Linderniaceae > Craterostigma > Craterostigma plantagineum. The sequence continues at coordinate 420,612 of JAPQWV010000029.1, forward strand.
ATATAAATATAATTATAATATTTTAAGCAAACTCATGGAATGTGCGGAAAGTACTAGCATTATATAAAAGGTCTAGGTGGCTAAAAACAACCAATTTAGTCTGGTATTTTATTTAGTCCATCTATTTGTAATTAAATTAAATTAATAAGTTACTTCTATTTACTTTTTTGGTATTGTGATTATACCTCAATACATTCGTTTTCATTTATGTTTAAAAAACTATATTTCACCTATTGAATATTATAAATACCACAAAATTGAAGTAACAATTTTATTTTTTTAAGCACGTATATGGAGTTGTGGGAAGTACTAGTAATAAATAGCTGCAAGAAGGCATCCCAAATACTAAATTTTGCACGGAAATATACACCTAAAAAAAACGCAAAATAAAAAATTTACCATGATCAATCTTGTGGACAATTAAAGCCCATTTAGGACAAATTAGTGGCCCATTTATAAATATGCCTTATTTTCGAGTCAAATTATAACGGGGCTCGACCCGGGACCCGAACCGGTAAAAATATACAAGTGCAATAAAAGCAACCGACATCGTTGACCGTTTCTCATCGGATTCGTCGTCTCCAATTCCACACGCACTGAAAACACAGAGAGATCGAAATATATATTCTATATATTGTCGTCGGTATGGCGGCCGTTGTCCCGGAGAAGATGATGGACATGACGCCGCCGTCATCGGCTCCGCCGATTTCGCAGTCGATGGACGATCGCGATTCTTCGTTGCGCGGCTCACAGTCGAGCTCACCAGCTGCACCCCAATCAATTGATCGAGATTTGAACAGTAGCACTGGTAGTCCTTCGAGGCAGCTTGATTCTGCTCAGGTTCACTTGATTTTGTGCCTTTTTGTCATTGTTTTTTTCAATACGATGAGACGAAGTTGACTTAGTGTTGATTATATATGCGTATTTTATGAGGTTTCTTAGTACAGTATTGGCTATGTGAATGGAGTTAGTTTTTTTGGGGTTATATTGATTGATCTTTGCTTGGGTTTTTAGATGCTGATTCACGCGATTGTAGGATCTTGCTTAATGATTTGAAGCGTGAACTACTACCATTGTATACTTAGCTTATCAAAGAGCTTGATATTATAAATTGACTGCTTGGCGGCGATTATGAAATAAAAAATTAAGTGCCAAAATTGCGTACATGAAGGCTTCTTTATCATGTCTTCAAACGACTCCCTTTTATCCTTTTGGGAATAGCTGTGGGATAATATTGTGCTCAGTAATTGGTGCTTGCAGTAGCTGACGGTGTATTGATTTTGTGCAGAGTCAGGCAGCTTCAAGAGCTGAAGAATATCGGCAGCTGTTTCGTCTTCCGCCTGATGAAGTAAGCACTCGTGGAACTATTTAGTTATTTTCTTTATTGAGGTTCATAAACACTCAATCGTCTGAAGCTTCATTTGTTTGTTGCAACAATTTTCATTTCATTGTGGGATATTTGAAACCAAGATGGAGGGAGATCATGAACTATTCCATTTTTTACTGAGTAAATTGTTTGCTGTGTCAGCTAACTAGGATTTAAGCGTTGTAAATAAAATAAAGAACTTTCACACGGTTTTTCGTTACAGTTGATATACTTCAATGTCGATGGAGTTTTTCTTCCACAGTACAATTGTAGTTGAGGAGATCAATAGTGGTCGTTTTACAAATGTTATCATAACACTTACATCGTCAATTATTTGTGAACCTTGGAATTTATTTGACACCTGGTTTCAACTGCCCTCTAAATTAGAGTTAGACTTACTGAAATTGATATGTTTTATGATTAATCATCTATTCACAAATATTCATTTCGTTTCCTGAAACTTTAAGATGCTCATCCAAGATTTCAATTGTGCCTTGCAAGAGAATTTCCTTCTTCAGGTAAGTTTAGCTTTTTCTTTCAGTCTATTTGTGTCGTACTTATAATCTCATCTTCTACTTCACTATCATTGCACTGCCATTACATGTATTCGTATCATTAATTGCTTGAAAGTTGCTTTGAAAGCTGCAGGTCTTTATACTGTCCTGATATCATCATCTAAAATTTTTCCTTGCAGGGTCATATGTACCTTTTTGCACACTATGTATGCTTCTATTCTAATCTATTTGGATTTGAAACAAAGGTATGTACTGGACTCTACAGAAATATTTGGATCAGTTATAGAATATTCTTAGATTTTTCTGGGTCTGTTGGTGATTGTTAATTTAAGGTGATTGTTAATTTACTAGTGTACCGCATTGGATTTCCTGTTATAGTTTTTTTTTTTTTTTTTTATGTTTTGATTCCCGTCTTCTTATGGAATAACAATTCGAATTTCTAACACGGGCAAAGCAGATCACTTATTATACTGTTCTACTTGTCTCTGTCTATCTTTCCTACTATTCAGAAAATCATTCCATTTCATGAAATCACATCCGTACGAAGAGCAAAAGCAGTAGCTGTTTTTCCAACTGCAATAGAAATTTTCGCTGGAGGAAGAAAGGTATGTATGAATTCAGATTTCCCTGTAATCATGGTTTCTGCGTGTATGGGAGATTCATAAAACACCTTTACGTTCTCTGCAGTATTTTTTTACATCCTTTTTGTTCCGGGATGAAGCTTTTAGACTGATTAATGAAGGTTGGGAGCAGTATAGTAATGGATCTACAGAGGTTATGGATCAGCAGGTATCAACAATATTGCTTATGTTAAATTCGTAACCATCTTTCTTGATGTAATATTTGGGGGATGATATAAAGAAATCTCAAATAAATTTATCAGTTCCATTCGTTATATATCGTGTTCTTTTAGAATGATCTATATCTCTCCCTGATGTTTTGTCTTATTTTAATCTAAATGAGACCCTCATGTTCTGAGAAATTAAAAACAAATGATTCATCCATGCACCCACTATACAAAACTCCTATATTATTATGTAGAACAGTTTTTTATATTATTTTTATTTAATTATTCTTGTTGAGATCCAATATTATTAACCTAGGAGCGAAAAAGTGATACAAGCAGCCAGGAGAATGACAGTCCCATAGTTGAAGAGTTGGACAGTTCCAGGCGCTCTGCCGATGAACCAGGCATCATTGAGAGGTATATGGTTTTCTGCTGACTTTATTATGCTCACGCACGAGTAGATTTCAGATAAATATTATGTATTTGTTTGTCTTTGAAGTGGCAGCTTTTTAGTGTAACTTAATAGTTGCCAACCCAGTTCACCTTTTGTTGAACAGCGTTGAGTGTGTCCCTGGGGTAGAGGTCTCTGAGAATCTTAGAGATGGGGAACTTGAGACAAGCCCAACACCTTCTGGCATGCAAGTAAGTGAGGAAGACAAAGTAGTCGAAGCTGTTCCCAGTGTAAATAGCTCACCACCAGAGAAGTTTTCCTTTTGTGAGCCCGAAGATGCTGATGCACCTGGAGGTTAGCCGACTGTCTTGGGTTTCCATTTTGTCTAAATTTGTGGAACAGCTAACAGAAAGTAGATTTTGCCTGTTTGACTCTGCATCTCTATGTTAGAAGTGGTATAAACCATACGTTTTACTGAGTTCAATGACCTTATTCATGTTTCTGCTGCCAAATGTTGCAATTTCGTTTTTCATCACATTATCTTCTCTGCTCCCATCTTATATGAACTGGATTTCCCTAATGCAGTTCCTGAATGCTACACGAAAGTTGCAGAGTCAAAATTTCCGGTATTGTTGATTTCTTTTCCATTTATGTTTTGGTCCGGTTTAAGTTTTGAAAGATAACTGAATTTGCCTAATTGGCTATTAACAATGCAGATCCAGGTAGAAGAGTTCTTTAATCTGTTCTTTTCTGACAAAAGTATTGATTTCCTTGAGTCGTTTCATAGAAAATGTGGCGATAAAGGTAAAATGACCAATTCGATTTGCCTTTCCCCTATTCGTTGTGTGGGATTATACCCTGCTAATTTTGACTCTGTAAAATTGCCCTTGTAGATTTTAAATGTACATCTTGGCGCCCTCATGAAAAATTTGGCCATGCCCGTGAAGTATCATTTCAACATCCAATCAAATTATATTTTGGTATGCGTCTCATGACAATGTTAGAAACTGCTTCCGATCATGATGCTCCACTTATTCTTTTTGTTACTTTTTTTATTGTCAGGTGGAAAGTTTGGCAGCTGTCGAGAGGTTCAGAAATATCGAATTTACAAAAATGAGTAAGTAATTGTATTTTTTAGTTCCTGTACATCTAAGGATGTTTCTGTACCTGTAGGCTATAACTAGAACTTCATGAGAGTCTTCACAGCCAGTAGTGACTCGTGAGTATAACATACATTGGGCTAGAATGTCAGAATATTTGTTTTCTTTCATTAGTACGTCATTTTGAGTTCTCTTTGGAGTTTGGAATCTTCGATGTTGGATGGGCTCCCATCTTCGACTTATAAATTCGGTTAAATTGGGTTCTTTAACTATATTGTTGGACTTGGTGAGCTCTTATATTTAGTTGACTTTCTTTTCTCCACCTTTGTGTGAAGCTTTATGGTAGTTGTGTATGCTATTTACATTTTCAGATGATGGTTATTCTTTTTTAACTGGTTGATTTTTCGATCCAGCCATTTCATTGTTGATACTTCACAAGAGGTAGATGGTGTTCCGTACGCGGACTACTTCACTGTGGAGGTATAGCCTGATAACTTTCTGGGATACTTGCTTGGACCAACATGTGCTAGAATAAACGTTTTTTAAAGATCCTCTCTCTCTCTCTCTCTCTCTCTCTCTCTCTCTCTCATCAAGTTTGATTTTAAATTATTTGATGCCCTTTGTAAAGTTACTCATTTTGGTAACTGTCACATACAAGTATTTATCTAATTGTTTTAGCTTTTATGAGTATGTTTTCTGATGGCTTTGTGTATTCTCTTTTGATCTCATTCTTTTTCGTAGGGGTGTTGGGATGTGCAGAAAGATGGCAACAATTCAACCCCTGGATCCATATTGAGGGTCTACATAAATGTTACCTTCTCCAAGAAAACTATATTTAAAGGTTCTGTTTTCTAGAATTATGATTGCCATGTTATTGTATTTTGTGCACCCATAGAAATGGGGTTCTCATGCATATATGCCATTACATGCATTTAGAGTTTTGCACTTGGATGACTTATATAGGTTATGATGTCGCATGTGGTTGAGTATGGATCTGTGAGATGGTTATTCTGGCATGTGGACAAACTGTTCTCATTTGATCACTTCCATTGGAAATTAATTCAAAATATCAATAAGCGATACTGACCATGTCTTTACTGAAATGCTTAACATTACAGGGAAGATAGTCCAGTCAACAATTGAAGAGTGCCGAGAAGCTTATGCAACCTGGATTGATCTTGTATGATTTTGTCTTTGTAGAATTACCACTTTATTTTCTGTACGATAGTTTTCCATACTTTGTACCGACTATTTTTTCAGGCACGCGAAGTACTTAAGAAGAAGGAGAAACTGGAGAAGGAAGAAGGTACATTTGCGCTTATTGGTGGCCAACATTACTGAAGCCATTGCTCTTTTCTGAAAATGAATAACATTTTTAAACACGTTTAATTTTTCTTGGGGTGAGATTGGTAGTTTCTCGGATATAGGGTTTCTCGGATTTGAAGAAATAAGCAGTTGAGAAAAATTGAAGTGAAAGTGAAATTTTCGCGGTTTAGATAACGATTCTTGGAATCAATTCCCTGTTTTTGTATATATATTTATGCATGTGAGATACTTTTTCAGGAGCTTCTGCGTCTGCCTCGATCTCAAACGGTCCAGTTATACCACAAATCAAAGCAGATACTCCACAGCTTCCAGAATCAGGAGCCGTTGATGCGAGAACTTCGCAGATCATTTCTGAATCAGATCCTTTGCAACGACATGTCGGCCAGCCAACATCAACTGGACCCCCCTTAGGAGATTCATTTTTTTATAAGTTGTCAACGTCCTTAAAGCGCATGAATACCCCATCCCTGATTCTGGTGGTCACTCTCGCCGTGATTCTTGTTCTAATGCAGGTATTTGCTTATATTGCAACCCTTATTAAACGCTTGATAATAGTTTTTCAATTTTCTTGAGAAGAGAACCGCTTTGCAAGCAATGATATATAATCATCTGATAGATTTCTTCTTTTGGCCGCAGATAAGCATCATCGTGTTATTAAGCAGACCTCAACGGATCCATGTGATTTCTCAAGGAAGCTGTGCAAGCGCTGAAAGCAGCAGCAGCGCAGAAGCCTTCGCCTCGCTGAGTAAGAGGATCAGATTGCTCGACGAGGAGATGCACTTTGTCGAAACATTAATGGAGAAAATGAAGCTAGAGCACTCTGAACTTAGAGGAAAAATCAAAGAATTAGAGCTTTTCAGATACCACCGTTGAATGAAGAGCTCCCCATCTATACCTATATTGGTTATTTGTATATTACATATGCGTAATGTTTGTTTTACGGTATTAAGGCCATCATGACGGTTGTGTATGCACTATGCTGACATTGAAAGAAAAAGATAAGTAACAGATCAGTTTTTTGGTTAAAAAGAAGAATTGCATAGTGATGCGGCATTAATTAGCTCATACTAATCATTGCAAGTTTTAGTTCTTGCAGTATGGGACACTTGGCTTTTTCATGCATGACATCTATAAAGTCTAACAACAATGTTGTATTAGAACAAAATTTTGCATCGAAGCCTCATCATCTTTTCCCGAAGGCTTTTGAGTTATCCATCTGTTCAGCCTAAAATGGGAATCTCTCTCTCTCTGCATTATAGTTAGATACTCAACTATCTCTATGAAACCTTGCTAGCTTAGCTTTTGTTATCTTATTGTTGAACTTACCAAAACCCTCTTGGCCGTCGCTCTAAGCGGACAATTAGAGCTCACAAAGCTCTCCACCAATCTCAGGTACGTCTTCAGATCATGACACGTCGCCATTCTCCCAACGCTCATCAAATAGGGAGAGTAATCCTTGCTGATGCTCAGCCTCAGCTCCTTCCCTATCTCCGCGTAAGCCCACTGCTCCTTCACGAGCCACCTCGCGAGCCATCCGTTCACAGCCGCCGATCGAGCCGCCGGCTCGTCCACCACCAACCCAGGAGGTACCTTAGTCACCGGGTCGTCCGCGTTCACTATCCTCAGCACCTTTACTCCCTTCTCCTCCAACCGCCTCCCAAACTCCTCGTTCCCCACCCTCGGCCCGCCGAAAGAAACCACCGTCACCATGGGCCCGTGCCCGCCCAACCGCAGACCACCCATGTCGTGGGCCGTCAGGCCCGCCAGGGCCGCCCCAAGGCTGTGCCCGGCGATCGTTATGCTCAAAGGCTCGTCCTTATATGCCTCAACAATCCTACCGACCTCTTCCCTGACCGAGTCTCTCAGGCTCGGGATCGGGAATGGCCCGTCGCCGCCGCCCGACGTGTAGATGCTTAGGAACCCCGATTGGACCATTGGGCCGGGCCTATCTTCGGGGAGGCCCACAAGCCCGGCCCTGAGGTTCTCCAACCACTCCATGCACGTGGCGGTGCCCCGATAGGCCACCACCACGTCCCGCCGCCCGAGCCTTGCGATCTCGTTCGGGTCGTCGCAGACCGCCACGTACCTGTTATTGGAAGTGCAATATATAAAATTTAAAAAATATATATTACAATCTCGAGAATCTTCATGGGATCATGGACCGAAAGATGTATTGGGCACGAAAATCTTCACGGCCACCCAATTTAAAGAAAATTTAAACTAGCTAGCTAATAGAGAAATCAGTCGAATAAACTGAGGAAGGGTGCTTTAAAAATAATGCACTCCCTACAAGCTTAAGCTTTCAGGTGTTCAACAGTACAATACTGTACCCGATACAGCTCGTGCGGGCGGAGGCCCATCCGGGCAGGCGATAGTGGACCCAGTCGGGCAGGCGGGCCCCGCAGGTCGCGTGGAGGTGCTTTGTTACCCTGTACCCGCACTGATCGGACAGCATTGTTGAGCCAATAGGGCGGCGACACGTGGCGTCTTCGGTGGAGTCGAAGCACCGATATGCGGCCTCGACAAAGTCGCCGTAGCGTAGGATCTCAGCCCGAAGACCTTCGTGGAGCGGGTCTAATAGGCCTTCCCAGTTCTTTATACCTTGGAACTCCTTCCAATTGTCGCATAATTTATTATTATTAGTAGACTTACTATTTGCAATAATGATATTATTGTTGCCATCTTTTGAATGATTATTCCTTGTAGTACTGCATGCGAGTTTGGGGCCCGTCGTGGGATTATTGTTATTATTATTGCATGGAATGGCTTTGGGAGACGACTGTGGTGAGATTGAGGTGGAGCCCACATGCAAAGTGTTGTTAATATAGCATGGGCTTCTTGTAATAATACCGTTAGAAATGGCAAGCTTATTCATGGACGAAGAAGTTGATGATGATGAAGAAGAGTAGTTGTATGATGAAGCTTGCCAAGTTTTATTTCCTCGGAGGGTGCGTGTATATATATGTATATGTATGTGTGTTATTCTAAGAAGTATGTGAGAAGATGAGTGGAAAGTTCATCATCGTTCGTAGGCTGACGAGGCTATAGTTGATGATCGATGGCATTTTGCAAGTCAAATGGGTAGGGAAAGGATCTACGGTTTTGAGAATTTTTTTTTCTATTTATTTATTTATGTATAATCTTGTTTGTTTTGGTTAGTTACATGGAATTTCCTTTATGTGGATGCATATATAGGTATATTTAACTGATGCTCACCTGAAATGCAGAAAATTGCCAATCTATCACCATCATAAACTGTCGGATATTAAAATATTGTTATCTTAAAGTAACAAATAAAACTAATATTCAACTATATTTGATTAACAAAGTCAACTAGTTTTAAAAAAAAATTCACTACATTATATAATATATATACTAGTACTTTTCGCGCACTCTATCTGTTTCTTATATATATAATTATATTCATGTTATCACAATTTTGATATTTCTAATACGTAATATTTAATAAATGAAATATAGTTTTTACATTTATAAAATGAAAACTAATGTGTTGGGGTATAATTATAATAACTGAACAATTTAGAAGAAAAATGAGAGACTAAATTGGCAGCTTATAGCCACCTCAGATCCTTTTTATAATAGAATTTATAATATATATCACATTCACCAAAAACAACTTATACAAACAAAAGAATACGCGGTATATGAGACTTATGTGTTGGACTTCTGTAAAATTGACGGATAACGATATATAAAAATGACACTGTAGTCAAATTTTGTTAGCTCTTTTTGGATTCATTAACTATTCATTTTCCTAATTGTAGAGATTCTTGAATATTATTACACTGGTGTTCTGACTAAAACCTCACGTGTGACTATAATGTCGTTTTTATAATGGTCAACGCTTACACGAGTCATAATGTGGTGACGGAGTTCCATGCTTTTTTGACTCTTGCCACATACTTTGTGTTGTATCCAATTTTTTAATTTCTTTCCGACCAAAGTTTAATTAGAATAATATGTACGGTGCAGTACACGTAGAAGAGTCCCAACGCGTTTCATAAGACTACTCATAAGCTATTTCTCATATAAACCAATCTAATTAGAATGTAAGATAATATTATATTTATTTTGAGTATAGATAGATTGGACGGTTACGTTGACATGGGCATTTATTAAATTGGCCTAACAAAGTTCATATTCCCCAATATTAAGTTAGAAAGGATATCGCAATGAGTTAGTTATATCGAATTCGTTCCCATTTAAATTTCATAGGTTGGTTAAAATTGCATGATTTCTTGACACTACGTATTATTGATAAAGGTTTTCTCTTGTGTAATAATTTCTTGTCCTGGGCTGCTAGCCGATAGATTATCTCGAATATACTATATTAGATTCAAGGTACTTAACACGAAAACTCAACTTTATCTTTTCGTAAATATTATATTGTTTTAGTTGGGTAAGTATATATTAAGATTGACCAAGAAAAGAAAGAAACTTCTGTCGAAAATATGTTTGAACCTTTCAAGGGCATAATGCTATATAGTAAAGATAAACTACAACTTATCTAAACGATGTAATTCCATGATGGCTGGACACTTAACACCTAATTATGACAAACCTCTTAACTTTTTACCAATTCCATGTGAAAATTCATGCGTGAAACTTTGAAAGTCAAGAAATTTCTTAAGGTTAAGGGATAGATGCCCAAGATCAATGAACCTAGACCAAAGGTGTTTTCCTTTTCATCATATGAACTACGGTGGCTGTTTTGAAGACTCCATGAGGAAAATCAATGGTTCCTAAGAAGAACAAACAAACTGAATATTTGCCTTCAAAAGTTACCACTTGTATTAAAATTCAACATATGTAATTACCAAAGCCATGGTTGCAAGACTTCACTAGTTAATTTGGGCCTTGGGCCCATAATCTCATATTGGGCTGCAAGCCTAAAAAATCAAACGTCTCCTCATAATCAACAACGCCTAGAAACCGGGCAAGATTGAAAGGTCGGCTATTCCTTTGGGAAGATCTGCAATTTCACGGAGCAGTGCAAGCCTGTTCTTTCTGATCCTCTCATCTTCCTGCAAACCATATATTTTGGAAATAATAAACAGATATAACCGATGAAAACAACCAAAGCTACAACATGAATTTTATTTAATTTGATTCGACTTTAGGGCGTGGGCTAACGTACCACCATGACGAATACGTTGTTAAAGAAGTCCTCCAATGGCTGTAAGAGATCGCAAGAAGCCTCGACGAAATCGTTCACTTCCATGTCTGAAAATGGTTGAATCGAAGGACATTTAAATGGTACTGTAACATACATAATATAAATAGGTGAAGAAGTTAAGGATAGTAAAATTTACCCGGGCGTATTTTATTTTTCAACGACGTGAAAGTGGTCCACAGAGCTCTCTCTTCTGTCGTCTCGAAGGCAGATTCGTCCACCTAATATGAAATCGAACCATACGCGACGTTTACATAAGCTGCAAAAATGTAACGTGAAACTAATTTAAGGGATATTCACCTCCATATCATCGCTGACATCCTTCCCACGGACTATTCTCGTCGGGCGAGAATACGCCTCGACGATTTTAGGTAGAATATCGCCTTCCAATAAGGCGTTCATCTACGGAGGAAAAAAAGAGGAGAACAAATGTGTAAGAAACTTTAAGGTTGTATGAAAAAAAAACACTTGCGATAAACCTTAGCGTAAAAGTGTTTGGCTTACTTCGTAAGCAGCTTTGGATGCAAGCGATGGCTGATTTGCACGCTCGGCGAGTACTGCGCGAACTACCTCTGGGCTTATTCCACGGTCAATCTGTCGAAAAACAATCAGAAAAAGCAACAAATTTCAACTGAGAAATTAGAAAAAATTTGATAATTCAAAACGTACATAAAAGGCCTCAGCGATGCAACTTACCAGGTATTGCTCGAGTCTTCTAGTTACAAATTGAAAAGCCTGAAAAAAAGAAGAAAATTTTCGTAATTTGTGTTGTGATGCTGAAATCACGCAGGTAGTTGAAGACTTGTTATGACGTAACGCACTAAAGTACGCCAAAAAGGTGACTCTTTCTTTGAATGGATGCACTCTTACATCGTCGATTGTCTGAGCTTCGACTTTTACGGGCTGAACAGCTGCAGCGAGTCCCAAGGCGTGCCTCAGCTCTAAATTCCTATTTGTTTCGACTAAAAGTTGAACCTAAGGATACGTAGAATAGGGATAAATTATCATATGGTAGTGCATTTACAAAAGGGAGTTGGCTGTAATGGCGATTTCTTACCAAACCGTAAGAGATTCTTCGAAGGCCAAAGGGGTCGTTCGTAGAGGTAGGCTGACAGCCAGCAGCAAATAGCCCAACAAGGCTGTCCAATCTGTCGAAGTAAAGAATGAGTAGCAAATGTATTTAATATATATAAGCTTCATTTCTTTCGGAATATAAATGAACAAGAATAATTTCTAAGACATAAAGGGAGGGAAAAAGATTGAAACAGAAAATGCAGCCAAAGATACTTAATCACAGGAGATTTGTAGGTTCTTGCGTTATGTTAGAAGATTGGCTATCAAATTAGAGTTGCAGAGATAGCACTACAATGGAAAAATACAGAATTTTGGCAGATATCTATATAAAAAGCGCTAACCTGTCAGCTATTGCCAGTACTGATCCAGCGTCGGTTTTTGGAAGTATGTCTCCTGAAAACCGTGGAAGTGTAATTTCAAACAGCGCCTGAGCAATCTGATGTTCGAGAAAGAGAAGATGTTAACGTTCAACTTTAATCGCAGCAACGAACTCATGAAAGAAGCATTTCAGTTTTAGATAGGGGAGTAGAAACACACATAAGGAAAAGCAAAAAAAGTTGAGATTTCAGTGAACGATGATGCAATGAATAAACATCAGTTAGGTTGAGTGCGTCATGTATTTGGAGACGTATAAGAGGAGTATCATCAAGCTTACGACCTCCTCTGAATAGCCATCTCTCAGAGCATAATGACGCGCCATTACCCCAGCAAGTGAGGTAAATTCTGTGACAACTGAAGTAGAAAGATCCAACATGGCCAATGATGAAGCTTCCTTAGCGATTGTGTTTGTATTTTCAGTTAGCCGAAGAGAAACTCCCACTTCGGGAACTAATCTTTCGACCCGTGTCACCTTGTCCAGCATTGTCCCAAGCTTTTCCTGTTCAAGACACAATGCAATAGGACAAGAATATTCTGTGAGAAAATAACTTCTAATTTCTGTGGTCGAAACGTGATACTGATTAGTATACATATAGCATGATTAATAAAATTACATGGAAAAGGATTCCCTTCAACTGATTACGGAACTCAGAATATCTCTTACTCGTATCCAACTCATAGAAAAATTTTGCATCTTCATAACGGGCTCTGCGAGTATCATAGGTTTCAAATATCAAGTTACTTAAGCCATGAAAGAGTAAGGGCAAGAAATTCTTTTGATCGGTGAATAAAGAACTGAGTGGTTATGAGCATTAACCTTAACACTGCTTCATTTCCTTTTCTCACAACAGTTTCATTAATAGCTCCATTTGCAACCTGAAAAAGAAAATAGACTCATCTCGCTACTATTGATAACATAAAAGCATATCCAAACGAAAATAGACAAAAATGTCTCACGGCAATAAAATATGGGAGAAGTTTTCCGTTCCCGTCAGTAACAGCAAAATATTTCTGATGCTTCTGCATAACCTGCAAATGATTAGACGAGAGTGAATCGCCAATATAATTATGTCAAGACAGTCAAATGCACAATGAACATAAAAATAGTAATGAAAAACCTGAAATAATAGAAATTGAACGGAACAAGGAGAACAAGAAAGTTTTCATCCTCAACTTAATGGAAAAAAGAGTCAAAAAGGTTACAAGCATTGTTAGTTGACATACCATTATGAGTAGATCTTTCGGAAGCTGTAAAAAGGAATCATCGAACTTGCCAAGAACTGGACGAGGATCTTCGACAAGATTTACAACCTGAGGCAATCAAAGACGATACTGATGAATCTTGCTCGCAAATAGAAGATCAAAGAAAATTAAGAGTCAAATCAACTTTTACCTCGTGAAGTAAACCACTTTGCATAACTACAGAACCATTGATATCTTTTACTAGGGAAATAGATTTCTCCCTGATGACCTTTTTGCGTTCCTGCACAGTTAATAATTTAAATTGTTGCGCATAGTTTATTGATTAGATCAGCAGACAAGGTGTTATGGTATTTTGGTGATTTTGACTCGATGTCTATATTTAGGAGATAGAGCTTATGAAATACAACAGAACTTTATGTAGTTACCTCTATATCAATGGTTATCCCAGCATTCTGCATCAAATCATTATAAGCTTCTGCACTTCCAATCTACAGGCACAAGGAGTGTGCCCACAGAGTCACATTATGAACAGCAAAGAACAATTCCGTTCAGTGACGAACAGAAAAATAGTCGAAATGCGAGATATGAGTCTTTATTGAAAAAGCTGAATTAGAAGATCTTGAATAACATTTTACCTCGATTGTAGCTGACGAGGTGTTTCTAAGGCCATGAGAAACATCTCCACTGCGACGGGACAAAAAATAAGCGACTAACAGACATTAGAATTTCAATTTAATGAAATATAAAAAGAGTATAAAACGAAAGCAAAACATCCACATCATCCAACAAAAGGGAGCAATCCATTGCTATTGACAAAATCCATCCCTCACAACCAGACTCCATGCTTAAGAAAGATGACAAAGGTTTCAACGAAATTAAGAAAATATTCTGCAATTAGTAGAAACCTAGATTCAAGAAATCAGTACACTCTTAAAATAGCCAAAATTTAACTTATAGAATATTCGTGATTTCTGACAGCCTATACTAGCAACTCGGATCATCAAAACAGCAAGCAATCCCGCCATCCAACGAGACTCAACTAATAATGTAAGGATACATACTATAGTAAACCAGTACATGTTTGACTGTTAGAAAAACAATGGTTGCAAAGCATATACTTGACAAGAACAAAATTGCATCCCTAGTGTCTTCTTGCCTTAGAACACCAGCAAATGTAAAGGGAACTACTGCATCTCCATGTAACGCCAATATCCATCGGACGGGTCGACTAAACATGACCTGCAATGCAAAAGACTTGATCAATTTTACACAAAGGCAAAACTCTCCTATGCACAAGTAAAAAGGTGGTGGTGATTTACTCAAATTCTCTACTGAATACATACAATAAAACCCTTAAAATCAAGACTAAATGAACCTAAACCAACATAAAATTAAATAAACGTGTGACAGGGTCTCAAAGGTGCTATGCTGTATTTTAAACATCCATCGGCACTAAGAAAAGGGGAATACAGTTTCAACATTGGTACAGGTTGGATTGTCTTTGTGATTTCATGGCAGCAGAACTTTGAAAAGGCACGAACTTAGCTAGCATCAAGTGATTGCCTTTGTTGATTAACAAAAACTGTAAAAATTGCACCAGGATATCAGCTACTACTTCAATAAATACCTCGGAGTTCCACCGCATTGACTTAGAGAACGATATCTTCCCAAGAGCAGCAGGCAACTCTTCTGATAAAACCTATCGAAGAGAAAACATTATTGGAGACATCTTACTAAAGAATAAATTAGGGAAAAGTTTCCAAGCATTTGAAGGCTACTAAGGTCTGTCATGCTTGATCATCACAGCAGAACAGGAATAAGAATCAAACCAAATCTTTTAAAGGTTTGCGCATGGTAAGAAGGTATCATAGCATCCTCTATTGAGTGATAGGAAGAAGGTAAACGAGTACTTGAAGGATACCTCCAATGCAAGCTTTGATGTTTCCACTGCTCTAACATATACATACTCTGTTTTACCTGCAGATATTTCAATTTATGAGCAGTGTTTTTTCATTGAGTACTGGACAAAGTACTTACTCGAGAGATGTAAATGATCATAAGTGCCAATTGGCATACCTTCAGTTTTCTTGTATAAGGAACTTAGTGGCACGCCATTTTTGCGGCAAAAACCTTCAGCCGCCTGACAAATAATAAGGATAAGCAAGCACGTAGCATTAGGGAAATACATATGTGTGTGTATTGATGATGGAAGAAGCACAGCATCTCGGAAACAGATCTTATAAAATTATGTAAAAACATGTGCTATCATCAAATTCAACATTATTAGCGAAAGAAATTGCAAATCTTCACTGAATAGCATATAATTATGTAATCGAGAAAGAAATGATATGTCAACTAAACTACCCTAATTAGGCCTGAGCACCAAGGTCATTTATTCACATGCACAACAGCATATGTTTGCTACGAGACTTACAATTTACAATAAATTAGCATTTACAGATATCAATGAAAATGAATATTTAGTTAGAGAAGAGGATGACCTTGGTAGGATTTCCTTGCTGATCAAATGCCTTCGAGGCTGGAGGTCCCCGTACCTCAACTTCATTTGCAACCTGCTTATCACACAGATTATCTACATGTACCTGCATATGACGATCGTATAATGAGATAGGAGCTCACTGTACATATAATAGCAGTTCACATAACAAATAACTTAAACGAGGATCAATAGCACATGTTGGCGTGAAAAAACAGAAAATATCTTCAGGCGGGCGTGGAGTGTAGGTGTAGTTACATTACATTGGCATAACTAATCGGTTTGCAGGTTCAGCAGTTAAATCTTATACCGGAGATTTCTTTTCTAAACAAACACAACACGTTGAAAAATGGAAGGGTGTAAAAGTGGGAGAACTGAAGACTATAACTAAAAAATAAAAAAATTTTAAGACGAAAAAGAAATGCAACTAACGAAGATCGGAAGTGTTTCATATGCAAACTTAGATAAGCTGGTCCACGCCAAAATGACTGAAATGTTTGTAATCCGTACCACAAGTCTGCGTGGTGTTCCATACGTTCGCACATCTCCATGAGTCAGTCTTTGCTTCTCTAACAACTGGTGTACTAACTCCCTGAGCTGCCATATCCAAAATATAACAGCTACATCTTACTGCTGAGAAGACTAAGCAAATAAACTCCTCTACTTATGAATATATATACATATACACAATATACACAAAGATAAAAAGAAAAATGGCGATTTCAATCCACTTTCTGTAGGTAGCCACGGAAAAGTAACTACTAATCATTTTATGACGTGAAAGCTACATTACTTGATCACAAGCATTAACGACGTCACTCGGCGGCAACTCTTCTGTTCCTAATTCAAGAATGAAAGCCGTGGTCCCGGAGAAACCTGCCAGGAAAACAAAAACTTTCAATTGAAAATGGAATTACGACTAAGAAGTGATGCTCAAGATATCGAACCAAAAAAGACGCAAATATTACTTCCAAGGCAAACCTTTCTCTTTGCTTCCTCATGATTCTCACTAAAGCCACGGTGACCACCATAAGACACAACACCCAAGGGATGTCCAAGAGATTCTCTCGTCTTTACCCATAGTTGCGCACATTGACGGGCTAAACTGCACATGGATAACAAACACATGTTTGCAATGACTTCCAAGACCACAAACAAGAGAAACAACAAACAATCCAAATGCGTAAGAACGGAACATAAACGAACTCATGTAATTTTTCATGAACGCGACTGATCGGATACACTCAAATTAAATCAAGAGTTATATAATGGGAACTGTTGACTTCCTTGGTTGTTTTGAATACGCAGGAATCTGATGAACTATACTCATCTTAAGCAAAGAAATGAATTGGCACCACCAACCTGCGCATACGACCAAAATAGCGAGCACGTTCCGTTACTCCAACAAAACCTCTAGAGTCCAACACATTAAAGGCATGAGATGTCTTTAGAAGCTGGTCATACCTAAAACGAAAAGCAAACCAGTCAGCTGCTAGTACAATAGTTCTCTTGATTCCTTCTCTGACACTGAGACTGAATGTTGAACAGATTGAGACAAAGTGAATTACGCAGGAATTGGGAGGCCCAATTCAAGCAATCGACGAGCTTCAGCCTCACATAAATCAAAATGTTGGTGAATATGATCTACATTGGCGTGCTCCAAGTAATATGCACTCATTTCCTTCCTGAAACATACAGAGAATTCAAGAGATAGAGTTAGCTTCATCAATTCACAAAGACCTGACAGGCTAGAATATAATATGTATATTTACTCATTTTCCAGGAAAAGCTCTCCATATGTTATACCATCAGCATACTGGATCTTCTTGAAATGATCAACTCCCTGTGGAAAAGTACAGAGAATTCAAGCATCTACGTCCATTTAAGCATGATACTAGAAAGCAGTCGATGAAGAATGACGAACCTGAAGCGACATAAGTATTCGTTCAAGACCGTAAGTAATCTCAACTGAAACGGGCATCAACTGAAGACTTCCAGCCTGATCAGGGGATTAAACTTAGAAAATGATCGCTAAATTATATGACCTAATATTTAAGCTCTTGCTAACAATTGACCAATAAAAATTATCAATGTAAGACAAGTCCTCAGCAATGTGAGACGTTCTTGGACAAACAAGTGTTCGAGATACAAATATTTCTACTACTGTATTATTTAACAATGTAAGAACAGAACCTGCTGAAAGTAGGTGAATTGAGTGATCTCCATCCCATCCATCCAAATTTCCCAGCCCAATCCCCAAGCACCCAACACCTACCAGGAAATCAAGAAAACTGTCTTGAGAAATATCCACACTTAATTTTTACATAGAAGAGGTTGATATGATAATTATCCACTATGCAAGCCCTGAATATATTATGCTCTATGTGACAAGTGCAAAAATTACCACAAATCCTCACCGGACTTTCCCAGTTATCCTCGACAAAACGGATGTCATGATCATTAACATTAATACCTGCCAATAGTTTATGTGGATGACAGAAATGGTATAAGAAATGGATCCATTAAACTAATAAAAAGGAATCAAAAGAGAACAGAAAACAAACAGCTCAAAACCTGGTGCCAACTATGGCAGATAGAAATGAGAAAGAACCAATATCCTTAAACTTTAAACTAGTAAAAGAAGTATATGGCATTGAAGTGTAAATCTCATTCTAAAGGAAGTTTAAATGAGTTTCTTGCAGCACAAATGCCTAAAATCCGTAAATTCATTATGATCCTACACATGCTTTTCTTAAGTAAACAACTAGCATCCTCCTCTGTCAAAGACATTCTTTCAGAGAAATCATTGTGACAATACAATCTGATCGCAATTGATCTGCACCTATATTAATGATTCTTTTACCCACGAGATTCAATTTTGACCGGACAAAAAAGCATAACACAAGAAAAATGGTTCATACAAGAGATAAACATTGGCATCTGGTCCTATAAATAAAAGAAAAATCAAGTATAAGTATGGAACCTAATGCCGATAAACTCCCAATGAACAAGTCCTGCGAATTCCCTGGATCAGGTTTCAGTATCACCTGAGATCAATTTTCGCAAAGATCGTCATGTAAATAGAATGGTATCAAAAGCCAGAATTACAGAAAAAAAAAAATTCAAAATTTTTCACTAAATTATGATAGCTCACCTGAAACTGTGTGTGCCTTTGAAGTCTGTTCGGATTCTCACCGTAACGACTATCATCGGGTCGTATACTAGGTTCTACATACCTTCCACATGAAATTACTCATTAGCATAGCAATCACCACACTAATAGGTGAGAAGATAATAGATGTCATATCAAAACATTCGTGGAGCCAAAGAAACATGTTTTGCATTTGCATGGTAGATCTAGGAATCATTTTCTGAATATATTTGCTTACATAATTTGTTCTCTTGTATGACTAAATACTCATTTCTTACAGAACAGGTCGAAGTAGATAATTTTCCCAGGGCTAACAGTGCACTTACGCAACGTTCCATGGCTCAGGACCAAGAACTCTTAGGAATGTAAGAGGATTCATAGTCCCAGCTCCAACCTGCTCAAATAATACTCATCTATTAATTGCTTTAACACTTTGCTCTAAGCCATGTAACATATTGTCAGACGAAACAAGCAAACCTATTGTAACCTTTCTTTTACCATAAAACAAGAGAAAGTGAACGATTGTTACCTCAGTATTGCTGCACTGCATCACCGCACATCCAACGGAAGCCCAATATTCCTGCATTTTTTGGGAAAATATTAAATTTCAAATGTACCAGTAACATGATCATTCTTCCATCTTCATTCATTCTAACATAAACCATCAAAACATTTTTAATAAATCGCCACTTTCAACAAATTCATTTTCTGAAAGAGTTAAAATCTTACAAAACCAAGAATCAGATGTTCTAACATAAAATATATTAATTCATTGTCCCATGAAAGCACATTGTGCGACCAACCAGTTTCCTTCACGTTCAAAATCACATCTTTTTTCTGAGCTAAGTCACCGGCAACAACTACTAATTCAACGAATAAAAATTTACCATATACATCACAATTAATATCTAACACGGTAGGAACTCGCGCAATAGATTGAAACCAGCATTACATTCAAACCAGCCCAACAAAATCTTGAATTCACAGCAATTTAAAAAAAAAAAAAAGCAAACAAACCTGCAACCTCTGAATTGCCTGTTGAAAGGTAAGAACGGAAGACGAAGTAGTTGGTTTGTCATTACCATACTGTTCCGTCGAAGTAGAATACGACGAAGACGATAGATTAGAACAACAGAAGGACTTTGTCCCGAAAACCAGATTTTTTTTGGGATTCAATCTTTTGGCTCTGTTCAATAAAAATGAAAAATGGGGTATGTAATTGCAGCAATTCTTTGGAGGGTACTTCAAAATTGATGTCACTAGTGGAAGCGACAGTATCGCCATTGTTATGCACTTGAGCTTCGACCATGGAAGGGTTTATCCACATATTATCATAAAATGCTGCGCCAAACTACACTAACCAGTCCCAAATATTTGATAATTTCATTTCCCTCCCTTAAGCTTATGAAACATAAAAAAAGATCCTCAGTTTATGGCCAATCAGCAGCGGCAATCCTTTTTGAAATTGAAGCTTAATGATAAGGTCAAACCTCAATTCATCACAACATGCAAATTAAGATAAATACAAACCTGCGAGAAAAAGAAATTATTCTATTACAACATTTTTGGCCACAAAATTAATTACCTAGAAATAAAGTATTTCCATGTAGGACACTGCACACCCACGCAAAATCACGCGCGCGCGCGCACGTTCTCTACACTCGCATCTGCATAGTATTATTGCGGCTAGGGTTTGTCAAACCCTTCATTCGCTCGCTTGTCCATTCTCTTCACCCCTTGCCCTTGCATTTTTTTCACAGATCTGCTCGTAACTTCCTACGTGGAACAATGGAGGAACGAACCGAGTGACGGCGTTGTGATAACGAAGGATCTGCGGGGGCATCTTGGACTTTTGCTTTGGCGGAGTGATGGCGACGATGAATCCTTTTGATCTTTTGGGAGGTGATGATAACGAGGACCCGTCCCAGCTCATTGCTGCTAAGCAGATAATTGAGCCGAAGAAACCGTCGGCGCTAGCGGCTAAGACGACTGGTAAGCCGGCGGCGGCAGCTCAGGCTAAGCTCCCTGGAAAGCCTCTTCCGCCAGCTCAAGCTGGTAAGTGTGTTTCTTCTGATTATTGCGCTAATGAGTAAACGTATAGTTCAGAGTAAACGTATAGTTCTGTTTTATTTTGTTGATGTGGGATTGTTATGTTTGACGAAATGACGGACTATCGCTTGTGCCCTGTATATGTTGTGTAGGAGATAGACGAAGTGTGGACTGTGGTTATATAAGATTGATGATTGGTTTATCGTCTGATTAGCCTTAATTTCGTTGAATTGTTGTTACCTTGTTGAATTGTTTTCTGTATGGAGAATGCCATTGTTCTTTGGTTGTTTGATTGTATTGACAACGTGTAGAGGGTCTTTCTATTCTGGCTAAAACAATGGATAATGGATATCTTAGTTATGTTTTGGACTTGGTCCCACTTTTTAATATTTTATCTATCAATTGCCTGCTATATAGCATCCCTAAATCATTGTAATAAGTCATTGTTGCTGTATACTCTGTGACATCTTTAATATTTCGCGAGTTAGAACAGATCAACAGAATGGTCCAGTGGGGGTGGCTTTCCTCTTTAGTTGGTGGGTTATATGATGTACTCTGTTTTCTAATCTGCTAAACCCTTGTATTGTCCCATTCTGTGTGATATATGAGCAATCACAAGGTTTTTTTTCTAAGTGCTTGTGCCCTTTTTGCCGAATGTCATTTTAATTAGGATACCATTCACGTCTATAGCGCCTTTTCAGTTCCTTAAACTTATTAATCACAGGTATTTCCTTTTGTTGTTGCAGTAAGAGAAGCAAAGTCTGAATCTGCACGAGGTGGACGTGGTGGTGGTGGTGGTCGGGGTTATAGCCGCGATCGTGGTGGGCCCTTCAAGGATTCGTCCAATTATGAAAATTCATATCGAAACAGGGAAAGTTCAACCACTCAAGGTGCACCAGACGATATCAATGGTAGAAATACTTCTGAGAGACGTGGTGGCTATGGTGCACCTCGTGGTGGTCGTCGGGGTGATTTTAACAACGGTGAGGCTGGAGAAGGTGAACATGATCGTGCTCGTAGGTATTTCGATCGTCGTAGTGGAACTGGAAGAGGGTAAAAATATTAAATACTTCGTTTTGGTTTCTTTTAAATTTTATTTCGTTTTTTTGTTTTGTTTGTTTTCGTTCTGAAATTTTGATGTGGAAGATATGAGATGAAGCGGGAAGGATCTGGCCGGGGAAACTGGGGAACTGAGTCTGATGAACTAGCTCCGTAAGTATTTTCTTGTCTGTATGGTTCATCAGTTCACTCACCATTATTACAACACATGGAAGTATGCGCTTTGTTTGTTATTTCCATGGATTTATCTATTTGTCTTCTGCATAACTAATTGGGTTGTCTTGTCTTTCATAGAGTTGCTCCTGAAGTAGTTGAGGAAGCTATGAAACCTATTAAGGGTGAGAAGCCATCAGTAGAAGACGGTGCTGCTGCTGAGGGAGATAAGGAAGGTGGTAAAACCGAAGTTGAAGAGGAGTCGGAGAATAAGGTTGAATTGACATTTTTATTATTCATGTTGACGGTTTATTCTGTGTCTTATGTTGATTGCTGACGATGGTTACATTTGGAAACCCTTCCAACAGGTTTATAGATTAGTGGCCTTCAATCCAGTGCTTTCAATTGGATAGTTGTTAGAGTAGTCATTTTTAGCCGAACTCTGTTTGATTTTAATTTTACTGTCAATTTGCCTTCGAGCTTTGGGATTGACTTTCCATTCAAACTTCAGGAGATGACTCTAGAAGAATATGAGAAGCTTTTGGAGGAGAAAAGGAAGGCTCTTGCTGCAGTTAAGGTCGAGGAGAGGAAAGTCGATACCAAGGAGTTTGAATCCATGAAACCACTTACTAATAAGAAGGGAAATGATGGCGTATTTATCAAATTGGTATATTTAGCTTGCACCATTACTCTCTCTCTCCCTTCACTCTCCTCGTAACTATAGTCGCGGATCCAATGATTTCGTATGTAATCATCACCACAAGATTCCTTTTACAGGGCTCTGAGAAAGACAAAAAGAAAGAGTCGGCGGAGAAAGAAGAAAGAGCCAAGAAGGTAATATATTCTTGCACGCTATTTTTCCGCCAATGCTTTGGAGACATAAGTTGATGGATACTTCAGCATGAGTAGTTTGTCTTCCATTGGAATTCTTTTGTCTTTCTGTTTGGTTCTTCTAGTGGTAGAAGCCCTGATCTATTTGTGATTCTATTTCTTTTCTTTTTTGGTCCACGATTTTTTGTGTATAGTCGGTGAGCATTAACGAGTTCTTGAAGCCCGCCGAAGGTGAGCAGTTCTTCAACCGTCGCGGTGGCCGAGGTCGAGGCCGTGGTGGTGGTGGTGGTGGTGGTGGTGGTGGTGGTGGTGGTGGAAATATCTCATATGCTCCAGCAATAGAAGATCCCGGCGAGTTCCCTTCCTTAGGTGGTGGCAAATAAAGAGTGAAGTAAGTTTGTGCTTTCAAGTGTGTTATTGTCCAGTTATTGTATCTTATTTTTGTTAGTTCCTTTCTTGGCTTGGGGACTTCTGTGAGAATACTAAATCACTGCTCAGAAACTCAATTAGTTCTTTTAACTTTGTGTGTAAAAAGCATCGAATAAATTTGTGATTCTGCAATTTGGAATGCTTCGACAATAAAAATCAATTTTTTTTTCCAACAATAGTTTTTTAAAGTCCACAACGAATGACAAGTGGCTAACGAGAAATTAATCGATCTAAAATAAAACGAAAAATATCTCTCGACACCAAACAGGCAACAACAAACGCCAAAATTATCTAGTAAGTTTGAGGATTAGAGAAAATTAATACGATGAGAAAGCACTACATGAACTAAAACTCCATATCAACATGTATATTAATTCAGATCTACTCAACGTATCATTAAATAACAATTTTCCAGAATCCTCCAATACGTAGATAATATTAATCATGATGTACTTTTTAAGCACTTGGGGAGGCATTTCTTTTCCTCATTCGAATTTGATTGGTTAAAGTCCTGTCACTCTTACTTCGGGCTAATTAGTTTATTAAGATGTAAAGACGTATAGGAGTACCAATAAAATTGTCATGCTAAACCTACTCTCGATATGAATTTTCTCCATCTTATACGTGAAATATTGCTACATTTCATAAAGTGTGAATTGAACATTGGTGAGAGAATATTAATTTAATAACAACCGGGAAAAAAAAGAAGGATAACGCGCTTCTGACCAGCAGTAATCTGTGTTATTTCAATGAAGAAACCATAAAACATTGACTCAATAAAAAAGGGCATGGAATCCGAATTTAAAGTAGTATATATATACAACTGTGTTGAAATCAACGTCGTGAATCTAAACATTTTGCTACAATAGATTATGACTATGATATTTCTTAACGATCTTATCTTTAAAAACAATGATTCTGCATATATAAACCCCCAAAAAGAAATAAGAAAAAGAAACCACGAAGAAAATAATGGGCATTAGCCATCAACCTTGAGAGGACAAAAATTCATTAACGGATTAGGTGGATAAGCATAGAAATTTAAGGTTCCACATTATAATACAATATATAAAATATATATAAACCCCTTTTCTTCTTTAAGAAGTGTAGAACAATGTCTTAGACTTTGCTTCTTCGATCACAAAACGTCGTCAAAAACTGCCTATATAAGTCGCTAGTCCACCACCATTTATCCATCGAAAATCTGATTTATTAGTTCATCCACAATAATATGAATAAGCAAATGGGCAAAATTATTGCATTTTTCACAATTATTTTATCCATTTTCTGCCTCGCGCGTGCGGACGATATCACCGTGGGCGACTCGAACGGCTGGTCGACGGGCTTCGACTACAACACTTGGGCCGCTAGCAAGACGTTTACTACAAACGACACCTTAGGTTATTCATCACATTTAATACAATTTTCAATTTATTTTACGTCTCTCTCTATATATATGAAGTTTGCTTCGGTGCATAAGCATGACAAGCAACCACCGTGAGCACATAGCTGATTTCGTAATTATATTTCTTTTTCTCCCACTCGGCACCATCATCACCTCCACTGTTCCTCTCAACCCCTCATAACCTCCGTTGTCCATCTTTGTACTAATTTATCATAAATTCATCATCCATAGTATATATAATAGCACCGTATGTGGGAACCTGTTAGCGGCACCGATTCGTGCCATTTTAACATCCCACATCGACATCTAAGGTTATGTCGTCTTAAATAACACCGTCTAGGTGTCATTAATCGATATTTCGGATGCTGATGTGGTATATTGACGTCTTACATAACACATTCTACGTGCCATTAATCAGTGTTCAACTTCGGCCCGTCGCACGCCTTGAACGAAGTAAGCCAATCAGATTTCGCCGGCTGTAACCCTTCGAACTTCATATCCACGACGAGCGCCAGCCCTTTGAGGGTCCCGCTTTCGGGCGCCGGGACGAGGTACTTCTTATGCCCTATTGCTAATCACTGCCAGGCTGGCATGAGACTAGCCGTTACTACTGTACTAGCCGGAGCCACCACGCCGGCGCCGCCCACCGGAGGGACCGCTGCCCCGGAAACTCCGGCGACAGGCGGAGCTCCGCCACCTCCGCCGCCGAGATCATCTGCCGTGAGGGTTTTTTTGGGAAGTGGTGGTGTTGGGCTGTTACCGCTGGTGGTCGGAGCGATTTTGGGCCTCGTCGTGGGCTAGGAAAAAGGCAGTGCTGAGCTTTCTTCGGCGTTTGGATGTAATAAATTTGATGTAGTTTTTGTCGTTTCCTCTTTATATATGTATGACTATCTATATTAAAAAAATTCCATTTAATTTATAGTCCTTTTTCATATATATAATATAGAGATAAGATAGAAATTAACGGCTTCATTTCTTGACCCAACTAATTGTAAGTATGGGAATTTGTCAGCCATGCCCACCTAATAATAAATCTAACACACTTCATTAGGCTTGTCAATGGGGCGGGGATTCCCCGTCCCCGCGGAGATCCGACCCGAATAGGGCGGGGAATCCCCGCAATTCCACCCCCGGGGGGCGGGGACGGGGAAACACTTTTCCCCGCGGATATCCCCGCCCCGTTCCCCGCCCCGTCCCCGTTAATAAAAAAATATATATTATATTCAATTAATATTATTATAAGATAAATAACATAAAATATACTTTGAAAATATTAAAATAATATAAATATTATTAAAATATAGCTTAAATAATATAAATAATTTTAAAATATATTTTAAATAATATTAAAATATAGTTTGCATAATATTAAAATAATATAAATTGAATTTTTTTCTAAAATAGTGACGGGGCTGGGATCCCCGCGGGGATGGGGACGGGGACGATTTTGTCCCCGTTTGCCTCGCGGGGATGGGGATGGGGATTGGATCCCCGCCCCGAACCCGCCCCGTTGACAACCCTACACTTCATTGTGATAATGAGCCACAAAATTAAGTAGTTGGTCAATTATAGTTGCATTCTTAGATAGAATAGTAAAAGGGGTTAAATGCAATCATATAGGGATGGCAACCAGGCCGGGCGAGGCGGGGATCTGATCCCCGTCCCCGCCCCCGCGGGGATTCTCCGCGCCCGTTAATTTTTAAAAAATAAACGAATTTGAATAAAATTTGTTATAAATATTATATAAATTATAATTTTTTATATTATTTATATTAATTAATGTTATTTAATCTATATTTGATATTATTTTACTATTATTTAAATTATAATTTAATGTTATATATATTATAATATATAAAAGGGGTTTCGGGGACGGGGTGAAGACGGGGCGGGAATCCCCATGGGAAAAAAATCATTCCGCGTCCCCGCCCCGCGGGGATAAAATCTCGGGAATTCCCCGCCACGTTCTGGTGGATCCCCGCGGGACGGGGAATCCCCGCTCCACTGCCAACCCTAATGGTGCTATAGATTATATTTGAAGGGTTTATTAATAATGTAACCTTGTTAAATCATTGGATCTTGCAAATATGCGCTGAAATTTTGCTAGTGCTATGTGCGAAATGTTAATCCTAGTTCCGAGGAACAAATAGTGCGTAGATAGGATTAGGTAATAATAAATCTCGATTTTATCTTAGTCTATAAACAAAGATTTATGGGCACTTACAAGATCTATTAGTTACATAGTTATGTATAATCCCACCCAATCTAGGAAATATAGTGCCAACTGCCACGCCGAGCTAAAGATGCATCGAGAAGAGAAATAAATGATAAATACTATTAATTAATTATTAAATGTAACGTTTAATAAAATACCTACCAAAGTCTGTATGTATCTCGCGACAGGCGAGGGTTGCTTGCACTCAAATATATCCACTTTTTATTATTCCTCTACGACTTGTCTATATCTTATCCAAAGAAATGCGAAATATGTTGAATAAAAGTTATGCACTCTTTTTATCTAATGCCTTTTTCACTTTGAATTATATTGTCAAGGTTGTGGACTTTTTTTCCAAGTATTTTTTTATATCTTTCTTTCTTTCTTTTTTTAAGAAAAAATCCTTTCGTAATCATGAAAAATAGTATGGTAGGACCTTATCTTGAAATTAATATATGTGCTATACTAATATGCAAAATGTATAACTAAGTTAAATAAGTCTAAAAATTTTACGATTCATTTACATTTACATGGTGGGTTTTATATGCAAAATAGAAATTCGGAATTGTAAAAATCAAAACTTTTAACACAACGGTGCCGAAAATTAACATTTTTATAGGCGCATCATCATATTTTTCACACGATGTTGCACTATATCTTGATTAATTGTTACACGATGAAATAAAAAGGAAACATATATCATGAAAGTCGAAAGGGGCTTTTGGGACCATATAATTTCCATATCTCAATCACTTGAGTTGCACATGAATGCAATAAATCAAGAGAGCCTTGACTCATGTGAATCCATCATACATCACCCCTTCTTTTCAATTTATTGTTATGTGTGTGTGTGTGTGTATATATATAATATATATATAGATAATTATGAGGGATGAATTGAAACAAATCTAAGAAAAGGCTCAAATGCATGCAATGTGGATGCCTTATCACATAGAAAAATATAGAAGAATTAGTAGGGTCAATTAGAACTTTGAAATGAGTCTTTAAAGCATTGATAATTGTTTCTCCAACACCCCATGTGATAACTCTCTCATTTTATGATGAGAAAATCGAAAATCATTATTTTGCATCATTTAGTCCATTAGTATTTGATTGAATAGTTTTAATATTCTTGTTAGAGAAAAGATTAAGAAATAAATATTCTCATTATGGTCACGGGCATTTCTTGGTTCTAGCAGTTCAACTTGCTTTGAGAGTGAAAAAGAGTCAAGTGAATATCTATAAAATAATTATATTCAAGCACCAAAAATATTATCGATTTAGCCGATGCATGCACTACTAAATCGATCCATGTCAAATGAGTCTATCAATTCCCAAAAATGTACCAACACACGATGCATCAACTTGCCTTTTATATCATTTTTATATTAAAAAATAAGATAATGCATCTATTCACAACCATTAAACAAATCAATTATCTTTAAACAGAACATGACATGAACCCCACAATTTCTTCCTTTTACGGTTCTTAATTATTTGGTTTCTATTTTAATGAACTGTACAAACCAATATCGTGAGTTATATTAAATGCAAATAAGTTATGAGCCACCTATTAATCAACGAGTTCTAAAGGTTAGGGGGAAAATGAAATTTATCGTACGAACATAACATGTTTTGCGGATCCTACTATTCACACCCCTCTATATTTACACCCCTTTTTACATCCTCTAACACCTGAAATTTGTTGCCTACTTTCAATAATAATTATTTTTTATTATTTTTTTTAGAATTCAACAACATTAATTGCATAAGTTATTCAAAAACATTAATTGCATAAGTTATTCCACAACATTAATTCACTTATTTTATCCAACATTAATACAATATTTTAATTTACTTATTGTTGTATATATTATTAATAGCCACACATTTATATTAAGTTAACAATATTAAAATTTTAATTTTATAAAAACTAATAATTAAATTATTTTAGTGAAAATATTCATTTAACATAAATATTACTTATTATGCAAAATTAAATAAACGTATTAAAAATAACAATTAACTAAATGTTATTTTTTTAATTAATTCGATATAACCTAATCACGAGCACAACAAGAACGCAATATTTTTCATAATTATTAATACGACTAATATAAGAAGATCCATCGAATTCTTTCACTAGAACTCGTTTATGTGGCTCTTGGATGCATTGTAGTGTGTTAATGGTTTACCTAGGAATATATATTGTTTACCTAGGAGTACATATTGTTTACCTAGGATGAATTCTTTCACCTAGTATTGTTTACTTTAGGTAATTATTTAATAGTTTAAAATTGGTAAGTATTTTAATGGTTTGAAACAGTTGGTATTTACGTAATAATTTACTTACATATTAATTAGGGGAGGTAAATAGAATTGAGCGTGCCAATAGAATTACTCTTTGTGAAACTAAACTTTTATATATAAACATTAACTAAGAGAACCTTAAGAAAATTAAGTATATGATACTATTATAAGTAAAAAAAGCCGTTATGATATTACAGATCATCATCATATAATAATTTCATAATAAAATCTCACTCTCTCTCTCTCTCTCTCTCTCTCAATAGGACGCGCAGGCCACCCAATCTCAACCTAACGGCAAATATAGAAAGCTCTCAATTGAGAGTGAGGGCACGTTTCATAAGAGCTCTGAGATAAATCTAGAGATATATGCCGGCGACTGAAAATCTCTGTTGAATCTGCTCATCCTCGCATATGTAAAGGTATCAAATATTCAATGTGCGCGTGCAGTTTGTTTTCTTGCGCTTTGTTTGTTTCTTTTTTCTGCGGTTTTACGGAGCTGGAAAACTCAAATGGTCACAGCTTTGTAGACTTGATTATCTGATATCAATACGGCAATCAACGTGGTTTCTGGAGGATTTATGTGGAATGTTTTGGATCCGATGATTTAATTGAGCTGAGGAGAAATCGTGAGGGCATTTTGCGGCGAAAAATACGAGAGGTTGATTCAGGTTATTTTTTTTCGAGGAGATTTTCGCGAAGAGTGGATTGGATTGGGAACTGTTGTGGCTAGGGGATGGATGATAGAGGAGGTTCGTTTGTGGCGGTTAGGCGGATATCACAAGGACTCGACAGAGGAAGCGCGTGCCATTCTACTTCAGGTATATTTTCTTTCTTTTCTTGGATGTTTTTAATTATTGCTATTTCGATGCCGTTTTTTTTCTTTACCTTTGCTGTTCACCAAACTGAATCGCATCCATCTAATTTAAGAGAACTTTATATCACTCGCTGTTTTACGTTTGTAATTGTCTGCAAGAACGAGTAGGAGGTTTTAGGTTTGTGAATTCGACAGATGAGATTAACTTATGCTTGTTTGAGTTGATCTTTGTAGCAAGTTGTGTAATTTCCTTTGGTGCAATCTTCATTTTTTATGGTGTTGAAGCAAGAACGGCTTATATGATATTCCCCCTCTCTATCCTTGATTTGTTGTACTACTCTTGTGCAACTATGTTTTTTCGATTAACTTTCGTAAAAAGAAACTTGACGTAATTGAGCATATACTCTATTGATATCATTCCTTCGATAATTCTATAAGAATGCTTTCTGAGTTTTCGGATTTTTACACAACCATAAGACGTCAATGCGAATTGTGGATAAATGTTTCTCAGATGAGATACACGGGTGCTTCTGTGATGAGAAACTTTTCCGTGATAGCACTGTCTTCCATATTTTAAGTTGCTCCCATTATTTCCTTTTTACAGCAGAGGTTGTGGCTGGATCAGCTGCATGGTTAGGTAGAGGTCTCTCTTGTGTTTGTGCACAGAGAAGGGACAGCGATGCACGCCCATCATTTGATTTGACACCTGCGCTGGTAGTATCCAAACTGATTGTGGTCTTACCACTTCGAGATGATTAATCATGCCTTGTCGGTCGCCTGCTTTTGCTAGCTAATGTGAATTTAAATTATCATTCTCTCATTCCTAGTCAAAGGAGATCTTTACATCAACTATGAGTGGCGATCCCATGAACCTAATATGGCTCCCTTCTGATTACTGGTTGCTTATGTCATGCGAAACATTTTCATTTATGTGATCTCAACATAAATTTCTTTGAGCAATTCACATATATAGCTTATATCCGTTCCCATTGCCCAAAGGGATGTTCATCAAAGTTATTGTTCTTTATATTTCTTACTTAGACTCATGATAGACACCTAGTTCGCTAATCCCTGAGGTTTTCCTGCTTAGGAGGAGTGCTTAGTGAGGCTACAGAACCGGATTGACGTTTCTTATGATAGTTCTGTTCCAGAACATCAGGTAGCTTAGATGCATAGTTATGATGTTTATCTATAGGCTTTCATGGTGTTTCAAATGGATTAATATGTATCATGTTGCTCATCCACTTCTTTTCTTTCTTTCTTTCTTTCTTTCTTTCTCAGGAAGCTCTAAGGGCATTGTGGCATGCTTCTTTCCCTGGGCAGCTCTTCGATGGTTTAATATCAGACCAGTGGAAAGAAATGGGTTGGCAGGGAAAAGACCCGTCCACAGATTTTAGGTATTACGTTCGTTTTCTTTCATCCCACTAACCTACCTTTTGGTTGTGGTGGTTCT
This sequence comes from Craterostigma plantagineum, assembly GCA_027422505.1. Lineage (NCBI taxonomy): Eukaryota > Viridiplantae > Streptophyta > Magnoliopsida > Lamiales > Linderniaceae > Craterostigma > Craterostigma plantagineum. Next base: position 452,312 of record JAPQWV010000029.1, read on the forward strand.
TGAAATCCTTAACCATATTCTCTTCTGTAGGGGTGGTGGCTTCATATCATTGGAAAACTTGTTGTACTTAGCAAGGAGCTTTCCAGTATGTTAGCTATTTATTCTTATTACAATTCCCCTGTGGTTTTGTTCTTTTAACCGTATACTGTGAATAAGAGTATTCATGCTTCCAAAGATCACGTGTTGTTTCTTTCCAGAAAACTTTTCAGGATCTTCTGTGGAAACGTGAAGGTGACAGGGCGTTGTGGGAATACCCATTTGCCGTCGCTGGTGTAAATATCACGTTCATGCTCATCCAAATGCTTGATCTTGAAGCAGGTTAACTTGGTGTGAAAATATATTAGTGATAAGTTCTTACAAAAACTCCGTTCTTTGCTCAAAAGACTTGCACTGAATTCAAAATTCCAATTGGCGAAAGTCCACTTTTGTTTGTCTTTTGTCTTGTACCTAGCAGCTAATATCACATTCATCATTGCAGTTAAGCCAAGATCACTTGTAGGAGCAACGTTCTTGAAGTTTCTTGCAGGTGCTTACGCATTCCTCTTTCTTGTCGAATATTACATTTAAACCACAGTTTGCTAGAATAGACAACAATAGCAGTCATTTTGAGATCCCCTATTGATTTGCAGAAAACGAGTCAGCCTTTGATATCCTTTACTGCATTGCGTTCAAGCTTATGGATCATCTGTGGCTCTCAATGCATGCTTCTTACATGGACTTCAATGTAAGTTCTTAATTACTACCCACTTCATACAATAATCTCGTGAATAAGAATCTCTCTCTCTCTCTCTCTCTCTCTCTCTCTCTCTCTCTCTCTCTCTCTCTCTCTCTCTCTCTCTCTCTCTCATTCAGACGGTGATGAAAGCCACTCGCCGTCAGCTGGAGAACGAGCTTCTTCAAGAAGACATTACATGCGTCGAAGAACTGCCCTCTTACAAGCTCCTAAGTAAATAGCGTCGTGAGTAATTTCATTTCATCGCGTCGATTTAATGGCGGCGGAAAAAGAGAAATCTACAATGCCTCTCATCAGAATCAAATCATCGAAATGGATCCTCGTTCTAAACCTTCTTTATGTCCGTTTCTAACTTGCAAGCAAAACATTTTCCCTGCCTCCATTACAAGGTTGTTTGTGACTGTATTTTCCTCCTCCATAAATGCTCGATTTGAGGCCACATTATAGATTTAATACGTTGACCAATGTATTCACCGTGAGAATGTTTCTTTTCTTTTTTTGCGAAGAACTCTTCTTTTTTTTTAGGGCTATTTAAATTTCAGGCCCCATTAGCATTTTCAGTTAGATTTCAGGCCCCATTAATGTTTGCGTTACACTGAAGGACCCAATGTAAGTTTTCGTTAGGTTTCAGGCCCCAAATGCTGCTAAAAGACTTTTTTACCCTTGTTTATTCAGCTTTTCCGCCCAAACCACTGATATATTTATTCGATACCACTTAATCGCAAACTGGTACCACTTCATCGCAAACTGATACCAGTTATCGCAAACTGGTACCACAAAAACCCTTTTCACGTGAATTATACCAAAAAATATAATTATTATACCAACAAAGTTAGAAATTGTACCAGAAAATGTTGAAATTATACCATATGTTTTCGCAAAATTGGACGATATGCGAACTGATTTTGAAATTATACCAGAAACTGTAGAAATTATACCAACTGTTGACGTAATTATACCAACAAAATTGTACACTATATCATTTGGTATAATAATGATAACAGTTGGTATAATTAGAATACCACTTCATCGCAAACTGATACCACTTATCGCAAACTGGTACCACAAAAACCCTTTTCACGTGAATTATACCAAAAACTATAGTTATTATACCAACAAAATTAGACATTGTACCAGAAAATGTTGAAATTATACCACATGTTTTCGCAAAATTGAACGATATGCAAACTGATTTTGAAATTATACCAGAAACTGTAGAAATTATACCAACTGTTGACGTAATTATACCAACAAAATTGTACACTATATCATTTGGTATAATAATGATAACAGTTGGTATAATTAGAATACCACTTCATCGCAAACTGATACCACTTATCGCAAACTGGTACCAGAAAAAAACCTTTTCACGTGAATTATACCAAAAAATATAGTTATTATACCAACAAAATTAGACATTGTACCAGTAAATAACAGTGAAATTGGACGATATGAAATTATACCAGAAACTGTAGAAATTATACCAACTGTTGACCTATTTATACGAACAAAATTGTACACTATATCATTTGGTATAATAATGATAACAGTTGGTATAATTAGAATAACAGTTGGTAGTTATACCACTTTACTCCTTTTCCGTACCACATCGTCTAAAATGAATACCAGAAGATAATACGATTTTATATAACACATACAAGGGCATTATCGTCAAATCACTGTTTGTGTCCTTTTATTGTGAATTTTATGAAAAGTAGGTCCTTAAAACTATATTTTATATGAGTGGGGCCTGAAACCTAAAAAAACTTAACGTGGGGGCCTGACTTAAAAATTGCCCTTTTTTTAACCATTTTAGTACGTTGCCGATGAATGAATGTGCTCGAATAAGCTGTAGGAGAATATTCTGTTATTTTTTTTTTTACTTTATGACAAGATATAACGGGATCTACGCATAAATACCTATTTGAATAAAAACTTACAGATCAGTACCTATGTCAGAAATTTTTACAGATAGATTCCGATTTAATTTGTATCAGTCTCTTCATTCATGTCGTACCTTCCTATGTACCATAACACATTGATATATGGTACCTAAATTGTTTGTACGTAGTACCTAATGTGTAATAGGGCGTATCTAAATGTGCTAATACGGCGTACCATTTCTGAACGTATTACGTACCACAATACGTTGATATAGAGTACCTAAACGTGTTTTATGGCGTACCTGCGGCGGAACGGGTACCTATATGCAAAAAAAAATTATTCTGTTAGGTACCCTATCTACATATAAAAAAAACTGCGGACAGTGTACTAAATTATACGTTTTTTTTTTACACATGGATATTTATGTGTCCCAAGATATAATATACGATACACTAAATTTGATTTTATAATTAAAATGAATAAAATTACCAAACTGCCATCTTATCTTAAAAACCCCGGAAAAATATCACCGAGAATTCGTTCGTTCACTTTTCTCTGCTCTACACTCGCCTTGTAAAATCCTACGCCTGAGCCATTGCAATGCTGCTTCAACACAAAACGCCGAGAAGACATCCATTAAATTTCCTTCAAGAACACGATAAACTTGTCCGTTTATCTTCTACCATACCCAATGCGCTTTCATTTCCATACGGCCTTCTTCAGGATCCCATCTTTGTGCTCAGACACCGTCTGACACTGTCTCGAGAGACCCACAAAAACCGCGTGCTAATCACGCGCTCGTCGGCGTCGAGCGTCCACAACTACGGCACGTACGACTACGAGAAGAGGCCGATGCTTAATTGGAATGCTATTTACAGGAAGATATCGATGATGCCTGATCCCGAGAAGGGCGCCGCTTCTGTTCTGAATCAGGTGGAAAACGACGGGAAGAAGCTGACGAAATGGGAGCTTTCTAGGATCGTAAAGGAGCTGAGAAAGTTTAGAAGGTTCAAATATGCTCTAGAGGTACCCTTGAAAGGGAGCAGAACGGTCAATTGCTTCACAATTTTAAGTTGAATTAGGAATTTTGTATCCGCTGTTTTATGAAATTCCTTTCGTAATTGCAGTGTTTGTTTAACTTTCGCTATGGATTAGCAGCTCTGCTGTCATGCTTCTATGCAGTAGATAGCGATTTGATTGATAAAATATCTGAATCGTTACAGCTACTGTGAATATTGTACTACTTCTCAACTGGGCTGCGTTTCTTTTGTCTATCGCAGGTCTACGAATGGATGAACAATAGGCCCGACAGGTTCAGAGTAACCACGAGCGACACAGCTATCCAATTAGACTTAATCGCCAAGGTACACGGCATCTCAACTGCTGAGAAATACTTCCACAAATTGCCAGAAACCTTAAAGGACAAGAGAATATACGGTTCCCTACTCAACGCATACGCTCGAGCGAAATTGAGGCAAAACGCGGAATCCCTAATGGGAGAAATGCGAAGGCGAGGATTCGCCAATCACTCCCTTCCCTTCAACGTAATGATGACACTCTACACGAACCTCAACGAGCACGGCATGATAGAGTCTTTGGTCTCAGAGATGAAGGAGAAGAACATAGCCTTCGACATCTACACCTACAACATATGGCTTTCTTCCCGCGGGTCGCGGGGCTCCTTCGAGGAAATGGAGCGGGTTTTCGCCCAGATGGAGATGGACCCGTCAATCAATCCCAATTGGACTACTTACAGTACTATGGCTACTGTGTACATCAAGCTTGAGAAGTTCGATAAAGCCGAAGAATGCCTTAAAAAGGTCGAGGGGCGGGTCACGGGTCGGGACCGTATTCCCTACCACTACCTCATAAGCCTATACGGAAGCGCTCGTAAGAAGGAAGATGTTTACAGAATATGGGACACTTACAAGGCTTCTTTCGCAAACGTGACGAATCTTGGGTACCATTCGATCGTTTCATCCCTTGTGAGAATGGGAGATGTCGAGGGAGCTGAGAAGGTGTACGAAGAATGGGTTTCGTCGAAATCTTCGTTCGACGCCAGGATTGGGAATCTGCTGTTGGGCGCTTATGTGAGGGGGGATTTGTTCGAAAAAGCTGAGGCCTTTTTCGATCGGATGATAGAGGTTGGAGGTAAGCCTAACGCCATGACTTGGGAGATTCTTGCGGAGAATCGCTTGAAAAAGGGAAAGATTTCTGAGGCTTTGTCTTGTCTGAAGAACGCTGCTGAGTGTGAAGGGACGATGAAATGGAGGCCTAAGCCCATGAACGTTTCGAACATTCTTAAGGTTTGCGAGGAAAATGGGGATATGGAGATTAAGGATGTTTTGATGGATATTCTTCGGCGGTTGGGCTGTCTTGACGATGAGAAGTATATGTCGTATATACCCTTTTCGGTCGATGGGAAGGTTGTGACTGTGAGTAATGGCTCGACTTCTACTGTTGATAGTGATGGCGATGAATCTCCCGAGCTTCTCGACCAGCTTCAACAGAGTTTTTGATGTAAGTAGTTTTTTTTACGTGGTTTTTATGATACGATTAACGACATGGTATTGTAGTAAGATTGTGTGCAATGAATTTGAAATCTACTGCTAGAATACTGTTGGCTAAATACTAACAGTTTAGTTCAGATTTGATTTTGGCTGAACTTGGTATCTTTACATTATTCATGACTTTGATGAACTATATTTGGAGTAGGAACGAAGACCATTTCTGGGAATTTGCTTAGTTTTTGAAGTACTATAGATGTCTTTATCTAATAGTGTCTGGCATTGGAAGGTAAGTAAGAAATTCAAACAGTTATTTAGTTGTCAAGGGTGGAATTGTATGGGGGACTGCTTTTATTTCACCTGCTCCATTGAAAATGATGTGAAGATAAAGACAATTGAGCTTTCCCTTTTTTATCCTTTCTCTTTTCAGATTTGTTCAATCATATTGATTATACTTTTAGATCGTTTTCGGACACTCTATTTATGTTAAATGTTTATCTTCAAGTCTCGAGAACCTACTTTGGCTTTTTATTTCGTTTTTTGAATGGCAATTATATAGGCCGGTTGATGCTTTTCAGTGCACATATACATTAATTCACTTCGAAATATGACATGTTTGTGTGTATGTTTGTTTGAAGACGCACTTTATTGTTGACAAAACAATATGGAGATTCAAATTATACAAGTTTCCGTGTCTTGAATACAAAATTAAAAACTCTCGAAACAATTGATTGGAGTGTTAAATTTGATATTTGAATTCTGCCTCTTTGAATTTTGAAACGACTTTGATTTAAATGGATCTTAGACTAGTAAAAGAAATACGGAATTTAAATAAAGTAAAAACATAATATGTTTTTGGAAAAAAAGATAATGACATGACAAAGGAAGAACCTTGGTTACCTTATTAAAACATCGAGCAAATAGATAGAACCTATTAATCTGACGCGTATTTCCTTGACTTAGAGCATTTATTCGAAAGCTAACTAATACATTATCAACGTCAGCAGATTTATCCCCTTGATACCACACAGCAAATTTTAGTTTAAAATCGTAACTATTGCATAGTCTTATTAATTCTGTTCTAGATCATTAAATTTATGCAAGTAACAATATATACTTGGGCATCAAGTATTGACATATAGGAAGATTACATTATATAATTAAGGACGCAGTAGATAAAGAATAATTTGTTGGATCGATGATTAATTAGGTCAGTATCATATGATTACAATAATTTGTTGTAAGAAATTCGATTTACTAACGGCAACGGCTTAGTATTTAATAAATTAAATGCAAAACAGATGCATTTTTAAACTTTGACTGCTACGAGCTTAAATGTATGATTACCGATTTTAGAATAGTAATCTGATTAATTAAAATAGAAGTTATCGGTACTCAAGTCAATAAAACACCATTAACTCCTCGTTCTCTCCGCTCCTCTTCTTCTATTTTTATACTATAATCCACATAATTAATATATATAAATAATGTATATATAGATATATATTTTCACACACACACACACACACACACACTACTCTTCCACACACATCGATGACATATTGTTATCATCTCTTTCCCTACCCTTTTCCTTGAAGAAAAATCCCCAGAGAAAAAAGAAAAGACATCCTTAATTTCAGCAAACACATACCAAACCTTCAAAGCTGCAACTTAATAGTAGGAAATCAGAAAAAAAAGGGGGAAAGAAAGGTTTGCTTTGCTTGCCTTAGAAATCAGAGCTTGTGCGATTGTGCAATTTTGTTCGTTTGTTTTCCGTGTTCATGTTTGTTGCGCTCGTCTTCTTCGATTCCGCGAATACTGTGATGTAATGCATCAGAAGAAATCGGAAGCACAGATCGGAAAAGAAAGCAGCGGCGTCTCTTCCGATTTCAACCCAACACCGCCCCAAATTCCACCGTCGACGCTGACCCAAAAGCACCCTAACATCTCTCACAATTTCTACCTAAATACCTACCTTCACGGCCCCGCCTCGTCGTCGTCGTCTTCCTCGACGAACCCTCCCAACCAAACCCTTCAAATCGTCATCAACGACGACCTTAACAACGCCGCAACCACCAATTTCAGCGGCAAGAGCAAGAATAACGGCAATGGCCGGGGGGAATTGCAGAGCGATTCGTACGCCTCGAAGCCCACCGCTCTCAAGAGGCCTCAGTTCTTCACCAATAGCCCAACCTTATCGAACGCCCTCAACAGATACAGGGTTTCGCCGTCGAAATTGAACCTCCTATATATTAGGTCACAGAAGGTGTTGACCAATTTCCACCGCCACTTCAGATACCTGCGTCGAAGGGTTCGCATCCATCTACGGTTGATTCTCTTGCTTAGCCTGCCCGTATGTTACTTTTGGGTTTCTCACCCTTCGAGCTCCTTGGTCCTCGATTTGCTGTCAGCTTTCGCCTTCTCAGCTGCTCTGTTGTTCTCCCTCAATCTGGCCATCCCAAGACTTCCCACAATTAGGCTGTTCCTCGCTAGATCTCTGCCCATCAAAATCGGAGCAAGAAATCACTTGGGGGTTAGGAGCAGTTTGCCCGTCTTTTGGTCAATTGGGTCGAGGCAGAAAACAGATAAGAAGGCAATCACGGGCTGCTACGTTCAGGCCTATGGCAACGGAGATGTGTACGAAGGTGAGTTCCACAAAGGAAAATGCAGTGGAAGCGGCGTGTACTATTATTACATGAGTGGGAGATACGAAGGCGATTGGATTGATGGGAAATACGACGGTTATGGGGTCGAAACTTGGGCAAGGGGCAGTCGTTACAGAGGGCAGTATAGGCAGGGACTTAGGCACGGTTTTGGGGTGTATAGATTTTACACCGGCGACGTTTATGCTGGCGAGTGGTCTAACGGGCAGAGCCATGGATGTGGGGTTCATACTTGCGAGGATGGTAGTAAGTATGTCGGGGAGTTTAAGTGGGGCGTCAAGCATGGCCTTGGACACTACCATTTCAGGTGAGGAATCCTTTTGTTTTTGCTGACTACAACCCTTGTGATTTCCTTGTTCCTTCCTTGCTTCATTTATTGTTTTTCGCTGGGGTCACTCTTATCATCTCGAAGGTGATTGGTTGGTTGGTTGCTTCTGTGAGTTCCTGAGATTTTTCTTGCGATGACACACGTCTTTGAGTTTGTTGATTGGCTGCATTCATTTGGTATGCATTTCGTTGCCTAAATGGACAAGTTGACAAATGGGACTTGAATGGCATAGCTCTATCTTCTGCTTAAACATAATTCAGCCTGTAATGGATCTCTTCGACCGTCAAGAAAAATTAAATGAAGATTCGTAATAACCTCTGTAACATTGTGCTGATTCCACCCACCATTCATTGCATCTACTGAATGCTGCTTTCTATTTCAGGAATGGAGATAGGTACGCCGGGGAGTACTTTGCAGACAAAATGCATGGATTCGGCGTGTATTGGTTCGCCAATGGCCACCGTTACGAAGGCGCGTGGCACGAGGGAAGAAGGCAGGGCCTCGGAATGTACACCTTCAGAAACGGGGAAACTCAGTCGGGCCACTGGCAGAATGGAATCCTCGACGTTCCCAGCACTCAGACAGCAGTCTTTCCTGTCTCCCCCGTGGCCGTCAACCACTCCAAAGTCCTCAACGTAGTTCAGGTAAGAAATGAAAGAATTCTTCGCCTATGTCGGCCATTACATCGGTTTTTGTTTTTTTAAAGTTCTTTGTTTCGTCGCCTTAGGAAGCTCGATGTGCGGCGGAGAAGGCTTATGAGGTTGCCAAGGTGGACGAGAGGGTGAACCGGGCAGTAGGGGCGGCTAACCGGGCGGCTAATGCTGCCCGAGTGGCTTCTGTTAAGGCTGTACAAAAGCAAGTGCATGGAAGGAGCAACAGTGATGACATCCCATTATCATTATGACTTGCCATAAATATCCGTCTTTATTTCGGATTTGTGTTCTACTGAGAGATTTCTCTAGTGAAGGAGATGCAGAGAGAAGAGAGAGAGTTGTCTTGTTTTTGTTGTGGTTTATTGTGTAAAGTATAAATAGGGTAATGATTTAGAGCTTAAGGAAGCCGGCGGCGGCTCGTATTAGGGAAGCCCTTTATTACTTCTTCCCAGAACTGTTATGGTTTACTTACAAGTGATGATGTTGTAATACCAAAGCTGTCCACTAATTTCACCGTTGTGTAATGTTCTTTCTGATATGATATATTGACAAATAAGACGTCAAAATCAACATAAAACATAAAGCCCGCCAATTGGTGGGGCGGGCGCGGGTAAGCCGGGCTGAGATAGGGAGGCTTGCCCAGCCCCTTGGACGGGCTGCGGGCCCAGCGGGCTTAGCCCGCCAGAAATAAAAAAAATAAAAAAATAAAAAAGAGGGAAATAGGAGATTTAGTTCGAAAGTATTCTAAATTTAATCCTAACTATTTAATAATAATTTATTTATTTTATTAAACTAATTCCAATTAAAATTATAATTACAAAATATAAACAATCTATATAAGTTGTTTATACATATGTTAAATATCATAAAAAAATTAATTTTTTTATTTTGGCGGTCCTGCCCGCGGCCCGCCAGGCCCGCCCTGCCAAAGCCCGAGTCCGCGCGAGAGGCAGGCCTAAAATTTCGCAGCCCGCCGCGCCACTTTGGCGGGGCGGGGCGGGGCGGAGCGGGCCGGCCCGCGGGCTTTTTTACAGCTTACCTTCGATACTAAGCCATCTCTCTCTCTCTCTCTCTCTCTCTCTCTCTCTCTCTCTCCATTTTACTCTTAAAAAAAAAAGGCAAAATCCTACTTCCCTTCCTCGGAGATTGAGGGAGGTTCCCAAGTCTTTAATGTTGTAGGTAATGTTCATTTTCTACTATTTAATTAACTTTGTTCTTAATCTAAATACGCGTAATGTTACACCTTCACGAATTGAATTTCCCCAAACCGTGTGGTGTGACGTGACGTAGGGCCACCACCTACATTTAATTATGCAATAAAAAAATAATTTCTATGCTTGAAATCACATAAAGTTCTTGTTTTTTCAACGAGGGCATATGTTCGTCATTGTTTCACAAATTTCAAATCCTTTGATCTTTCCAATCCAAGCAAGCCCAACATACGTCAGACGCAGCAATAAACAATTAATAGCCTTTTTTTTCTTCGGAGCTAATCGAATCAAATCTTCAGTTCTCTTCTCCCCACACACCTTTCCCCATTATACGCAGCCAAGATCTCAATTCTCAATCCTCGCCTCAAATCCGTGGCAAAGCCATGTACAACAACATGATGCTCGTCAACTGCTCCAATTGCCGCACGCCCCTTCAGCTGCCGCCCGGGGCGCAGTCGATACGATGCGCTCTGTGCCAGGCGGTCACGCGCGTGGCCGATCCGAGGAACGCGCCGCCTCCGACGCATTCACACGCGCCCTCTTTGCCTCCTCCTATGAGCCACGCGCCGCCGGGTCCTCCCCCGAATCCTCACGGAAGGAAGAAGGCGGTGATCGTGGGGATATCGTACAGGTACTCGAGGCACGAGCTGAAGGGGTGTGTTAACGATGCCAAGTGCATGAAGTATTTGCTGATTAACAAGTTTAAGTTCCCCGAGTCGTCGATTCTCATGCTCACCGGTAAATAAATATTTCTCTTTTTGCTAATTTTCTCGGGTTTTCGTGCGTGGGTTTTGGACTTGGAAGTTTGAATCTGCTGGGGAATTGCAGACAGGGTTGTTGCTTTGCAAAAGGGGATATTTGTTTATTGTTAGATTTGAAGCTCAAGGTATGGGGTTATCGAAACAATTTTTTTTTTCCTCACTATTTTCTTGATGATCTCTGAATGTTCAACAGAAATGTTGTTTTAGTACAATCTTGATGATATGTGAATCACACCTCATTGCTTGGTGCGGTTAAATTATTATGATATTCAGCATCTGCAGCTCAATGTTAAGCTGTAGCATCATTAATCGATCCATTTTGTGAACCTAGATTGCGTTACGCAAACCGATGAGACGAACATAAAATATGTTATGAATAAAGTTGCAGAAGAGAAGATGATTAAATACAGTCTGTTGAGGTTAACCGAAAGTCCTGGCATATTAGCTTCTTTGATCCACATTAAGTTTTATGCCAGTCTGCTACATATTCTAAACATTTTCTGTGAAAGCAATGCATTTCTCTTAGTAATTTGCAAATACTTGGCCGGTTACACCCTGAAGTGTTGCCTGTTTTTCACTTGCTTTTATACGTCTATCTTCCACACTACTCTTATTCAGCTTATGTCTTACTCATACATTCCGTAAACTAACATGCAGAAGAAGAAACCGATCCATACCGAATCCCGACAAAGCAGAACATGCGTATGGCAATGTTCTGGCTAGTACAAGGATGCCAGCCTGGAGATTCGCTAGTGTTTCACTACTCTGGACATGGTTCGAGACAAAGAAATTACAATGGCGACGAAGTTGATGGCTACGACGAAACTCTGTGTCCCCTAGACTTTGAAACGCAGGGAATGATTGTAGATGATGAGATTAACGCCTCCATTGTCAGACCTATACCAGCTGGTGCAAAGCTTCATGCTATAATTGATGCTTGCCATAGTGGTACAGTTCTTGACCTGCCATTTCTTTGCAGGATGGGCAGGTGTGAATAAGATTCTTCCTTGGTTGAATTTGAAGTTAGCTTTCTCATTGCGTATACTTTGAGCTGTCTTGTCTAATCGTCAACTTACAGGTCTTCTAGCATCTTTTGAGTCCATGGATTTCTGACATTTTACGGTTGTTTTTCTGAAACAGAAGCGGGCAGTATATGTGGGAAGACCATCGACCTCGGTCAGGCGTGTACAAAGGATCGAGCGGCGGCGAAGTGATTTCCTTCAGTGGGTGCGATGATGATCAAACTTCAGCAGATACCTCAGTAAGTCCCTTAAAAAAATATCATCATCATCATCATCATCGAAGCATCGAAAAGAGAAGTTCCCTATTACTTAAAAATCTCAACTTTATATAAAACAGGCTCTATCGAAAATCACTTCGACTGGTGCGATGACTTTCTGTTTCATTCAAGCCATCGAGCGTGGGCATGGGAAGACCTATGGGAGTATGTTGACCGCTATGAGGACTGCGATTAGAGACGCCGGGAGTTCGGGTCCTGACATTGGCGGTGGAGTCGTTACGTCTCTTCTTACCATGCTTATGACGGGAGGTAGCGTAGGGATCGGCGGGCTTAGACAGGTAAAAAATTGCAATATTTTCTCCCTTTAATATCTATCATCTTCATTTTAGTGGTATACTCATATGCTTTGCTTATTTATCGTTTTTCTTAATGAGAATTTGGCTTTGAAATACTGATTATGCACTACTCTACTGTCTTTCTTGTTAATAACAGGAGCCGCAGCTTACGGCATGCGAACCCTTTGATGCCTATGCTAAGCCATTTTCTTTGTGATCTTGAATGCATAAATGGTATGATACTTATTGTTGTTTTGTCTTTCTTTCGTTCTTATTTTAATTTTTTTTTCTATTTGTTCATCTACTTTGGGTTATTGGAATATTCAGAACAATGGAATTGAGTTTCTTTCTTTCTTTCTTTTTTCTGGGTGTGATTGTTGATGGATGTATATGTGTGAAATCTTTGCCCTCTGTATATATAAGAAATAATAAATCTGAGCTGTTTAGATTGGCTGATTGATGAGTCTCCCTTTGGTTGGCCCAGTTTGTTGAGTCTCCTTAACAATGGGTTCCATTACATGCTAGTTTCATTCTCTTCCCTGGAATTTGAATATTTTGAGCTGTGATTATGAAGATTACATTCTTACTTCGGCTATAATTGGGTTCTTCTCATCTTATTCTATTCCCCCACTATATTCTGGGGTTCTCTTCTAGCTTTGATTCCACAGAATAAGCTCCTTGAGATAAGAATTTTAAGAGAAAAAATTCATGAATGATTAGCCATAGACAAGATAGATTGATTAGATGCCTTCACACAGTCTTTCTCCCCTTATTGCATCTACATAGGATAAGAATCCTTAGCAATCCTCAAGTTGCAATGGCTCTACCCACCACCAAATCCTCTAAAGCTCTCCACAAATGTTCATCATTATAGTCCTTAATAACCATACTTGCGCCTGCTTCTGTTAGTAAAATCTCGGGATTCCTCGTAGCTAAACCTACCACAGCCATCCCTGCCGATACCCCTGCTCTAATCCCAGAAACCGAATCCTTCAAATACATGTGAAAAAATGCATTCTAAGTATTGAAGGTCGAAAGTAAGTTTCGATTCTCTATTGAGTGAGTAGTTTCGTATATAGAAATTTCGATCGATTGAAGGAAACCTCGAAGACGATTGCGTGCTCGGAGGATACTCCGAGGCCCTCCAAACCCTTCAGGTAAGGATCCGGGAACGGCTTAGCTCGTTCGCATTCGTCTCCGAGCACTATAGCCTCGAAGAAGTCTTCGAGCCTTAGCATGGAAATGAGTAGCTCGGCGTTCGGTCGAGGGGCGTTCGTGACCGCCGCTTTCTTGAGCCCGCGATTTTCGACCCATTCGCACAGCTCGTCGAGCCCTTCCACGGGTTTCAGTTGTTCTCTCGCCAGTCTGCAGTTATTTTTTTTGGGGGGGATCATCAAACTCAGTCTCACACGGGTTGAATTAGAGAAGTATATGAATGATATGCATGTAGTATGCTTAGTGTGTGCTGCTCCATATGTGACCGATTGGTTTTAGAATGAAACTCCACTTCTGTATGAACTTAACCTTCGGAACATGGCTTCTTTCTCCACGAAGAATTCCCGAGCTTTCTCGACCTCCCAGTCGGGAAGGAGGACTACGCGGAGTTCTTCGTTGTGCTTCCCGCTTATGTTCTTTACGAAGAACTCTTCGGTTATGGGCCGTCCTCCGTCGAAGCCCACCTTTTACGACGTGGAAATAAAAAGAAGTTTTGTTTATTACATCAGTAATCGAAATGAATCGTACGAAGGTGATGATAGCAGCAGATACCTCTTGAAGCATCTCCCTGAAGGCGTAGTAATGGATTGGATCTGAATCACAAAGTGTTCCATCAATGTCGAACAGAATTGCTTCCAATGGGGCGACCGAAGCAAGCGATGATGATGAGGAAGGTGTCTTAACAGAAATCTTAGTTTTTCTGCAATAATAGGGTTTTCTGTGTAATGAATTATCAGTCTTTGGGAAGTAGTTTAATGAAAGCTGTAGAGTAGGCGTTGCCATGCCAGGCTATTATTTTCCACGAACTATGGGAGCTTAGAAATTTATCTTTGTTGTTATTTTTGTTCTTTTTTTATTTTTCCTTTGGGTGAGGGATCTATGGTTTAAACTCCGCACATGTGAGCCACATTTTTGTATATGACTACATATTTAAATATCAACATAGATGTCTATTTGTTTGTAGGACCTAGTTTTATTGGCGGAGTATGAGTTAAATACTCTGCAGTTGAAGACCGTTCGTTCTATATTATTGATTTGCCACAGAATATGCTTGAGGAAAAAAAAGATTCGTATTTTCTTTTTTGGCTCTATCAGGCCATCATTATATCCCATAACATTTTTTAATTGGCTGCGATTTACTAGAAATTCAAGATGGTCGAGTGGTTGGACGATGACAATTCCAAGTGAAGTTAATAAATTCGACTTTTCTTAGATTCTCCAATTGTCTCAATAGGACAACACAGTTTAGAGGATTAGTTCTATGGAAGATGGGGTCGTTTCACATGAATATTTTACAGTTCTTGATTGCACTACAAGTTGTGGGACTGATTAGAAGACCAATAGTATGTATCTCTCTTCTCAACAAAAGATTTAAGAGAATATAAATCACAGTTCTTGATTGCATTATAAGTAATGGGATTGATCAAAGACCAAACGGCATTTAATTCCCCATTGAAACATATTAATAGGATAGATGTGTGTATAGATAGGATAGGGAATCACTCCACAAAAGCTTTCGAAGTAATAATCAACATCTTTCAGTTTTCACCATATCCTCCAAATCAGTCCAAAGTCCTTCATCATTGTAGTCCTTAATCACCATACAAGCCCCGGCCTCCAACAGCAGATTTCCCGGGTTCCTCGTCGCTAAAGCCACCACGGGCATCCCCGCAGCTACCCCCGATTTTATCCCAGACGCCGAATCCTTCAAAACCGACAAAACGGGTCGGATAAAGTTGCGATTTTTACGCACCGGGCGGGCTTCGATATTTTGAAAGAAAAAAATCGAATCTTTTCGGGTAGTTTTCTCACCTCGAAGATGAAGGTGTGCTCGGCGGATGCTCCGAGGAGCTCGAGGCCCTCCAGGTAGGGGTCGGGGAAGGGCTTCGGGCGCTTGCATTCGCTCCCTATGACGAGAAATTCGAAGAAATCTTCGAGCCCCAAGAGGGAAATCATCAGCTCGGCGTTGGCCCGCGGGGCGTTGGTGACCGCCGCCCTCTTCAGGCCGCAGTCCTTCACCCACTGGCAGAGCTTCTTTAGCCCCACGACGGGCTCCAGCTGCTCCTTCGCCAGCCTGCAATGCGTTTTTAGAATTTGACATGCGTCATGTGTATTCAGTGAAACACACCCGATGGGTATTTCACCATAGATTGGGTAGGATGTAATATATATATTATAGTTCTATGCTTACTTTCTGAACATGGCTTCCTTGTCGTCGAAGAATTTCTTCGACCTTTCGATCTCCCAGTCGGGGAAGAGGACGCGGTAGAGGTCCTCGTTGCGCCTTCCGCTCATGGCGTGAATGTAGAATTCTTCGGTTATGGGCACTCCTCCATTGAAACCAATCTGTTATAATAACAATATATGAATGAATAGATGAGCTAAGACTAATATGATTCAAAATGAAATGGACTTCTTGGTCAGAAAGATAATAGACCTCTTGAAGCATCTCTTGGAAGGCATAGAAATGGATGACGTCAGAATCACAGAGAGTTCCATCAATGTCGAAGAGAACTGCTTCCAATGGAGCAACAGACGCCAGTGAAGATTTCCTGGGAAATATATATATGTCGACTGTGTATTATTTATTATTCTTAAACATAGGAACCTTAGTTTTGTATTGAGAAAAAGTGAAGTACCTGAAAGTTGAGGAAGGCATCTTAGGAGAAGCTGAAGGGTAGTTGTAAGGTGATTAGAGTCTCCAAAGATGTTTTTTTTTTTGTTGTGGGTAATGAAGCATTAGCAGCCATGGTAATGAATTTATAGCGTTTGTTTAGAGCATCTTCAATGGATACGTTATTCTTTGCGTAAAATACAAAACAGAATGCGTCTATACTCCAATGAGACTATATTTATTGTGTTGAATAGCAGAGAAATTATAGTTCTAGACTACATACAATTTTCAACACAAAATTAGAGTTGTAGTTTCTATTTATTTATATATAAATATATTTTATTTATATTAAAATATGATATTTTCTTAGGACAATAAAAGTAATAATAATAGATTTTCTTTATTTTTGATATTTTCTTTTAATTTAATAAAATTATAATTAAATAATATACTAATTTAAATAATACTAATTACAATATATAGTTTTTAATTATATAATAAATTTAAGAAGTCAATTATGATAGTATTGTATGAATTACTTGTGTAAATTACGGGGTGTAAAATTAATTGTAGCAACTGTATTATTGACTTGTTGGTTGTTTGACATTTGTAGACACTTTTTTAATTGTCATTTACAATATAGGCACTATGTGTTAACCATGAAAAATAGGAACAATTTATTTTATATAATTTTATTTATTGGTAGTATACTTTTTATTTAATTTTTTTACTTAAATTTAATATGTTCTTCATAGTTCGATTATCTAATTGAATCAAACCAAACTAGAAATAGTTTATCTCTATACAAATTCAGATTTTTCAATTCAGTATTTCATTTCCAATTTTTATAACATAATTTTTTGAGTTGGCCGAAAATAAAACTTTTATCTTTTTTTTTTTAATATTATTTACATAGTCAATATACGATTTTTATGACAAAAAATAATCTAAATATTTATATTTTTAATTAGCAAGCAAATTAATGGTGATTACTATAGTTGCTTTTTTTTTTCCAGTTATGCACTATACTTCATTTATTTGCCTGAATCGTATGTTTATCTTTCTTCATTTTATGAATCATTGTTCAATTGTATTATCTTTTGTAATTGTGTATATTGTCAAATTGATTCATACAAAAAATAAATCAAAAGTATGCCTATTTTTATAGTAAATTTGTGCAAATAATAAAATTAATTCACATAAAAAATAAATAAAAGAATATATATTTTTGTAATGCAGTATGTGCCTATTTTTTAAATTTGAAGTTTGAGTAAGTGGCTAGATTTTTATATTATGGGATAGAATAATATGCGAACAGCGTGAGAAACGTGGTGGGGTTTATTCGTCCGTACACACGTGTCTGTTTTTCATTCGAACTGAGAGACCAACGGTTCAAAACCTCTGCAAGCGAGTGGGCGGAACATTATTATATTATATGTTCTATATTATATTCCATTATTGTCGAATGGCAACCCAAAAACACAAATTATCACGATTGGTTGGCTTTGGCTCTATATCATTATTGGTGGAATCAAATATTATCATGATTAGGTTCGGCTCTAATTCTTATTGGTCGAACATGCTTTTGCCCAACTACCATAAGTTTAATAATATGGCAAAATGCTTTCTTTTTGGTTATTATTTGCATGTGCGCTCTATACTATAAATAAAATAATATGGCAAGACGGTTAGATGTGCGCTTGTTAGGTACATGAACTTTAACTTTAGAAGGATTTAAATTATTAATGCTTATATAAAACTAACTAATAAGCATATTGGTTAGTAGATTTGTAAATACCCATTTGAAGAGTGTGTATATATCTAAAATCCCATGCATGAGTTTTGAATTGTTATATATAAACCCATGTTCATACGCGAGTGTGCCAAACACATCAACATTTTATAAACAAACATTTGAAAGTTTTAAATCCTTGTACCAAACAAGCTCTATATAACCGGTGAGACCCTTCTAATAATTGTTAAATGAAACGTCAATTTTAATATAAATTACTAATTTTGCAATAATACTATAATAATAAAATTAAAAAAAATAGAATTTATTTACAATTTGAAACAAATAAAATAATCAAATTTACATAGTATTTGAAATTAATTTAATTGAACCTTGTGACCGTTAAATAGCTCAAAATATAAAGTAATATTACACAGACCCCAACGTGCATAATATAATATAACTTGCATGCATACTATAGTATAGCTGACAGGCGAATCTATAATATTTCATGACCACTAACGGATTTTTTTTTCTATTTTTACGTGATATTAAATTGCAATGTGGTCCTCGTTCGTTGATTGGAGTTGGGACAAAGAAGACAAGACAGAAACCTTTCCCTCACATGCAAAGCCATCCATCCACCTGTGACTTTGTTGGCCTCATGTTTATGTTTGAAATCAGGGAAAAGTACAGTAAATAAGACTTGACCACAGAATTGATTTGACACAATCTTCTTCTCCATTTCTGCGATTGAGAGCCAATTCGAAGTTGCAATCATGTCCAAATTCCAACATACTCATGTGGCCTGGCCTTGGCCTAATTCCTCCTTCACAGAAAAACTTGCTCGCCCATTTTCACAACACAGAAAATGGTATGAACCATAGGATAATAAGAAAAGGTTTTAGGATTTTTACCCGTTTGTTTATTTCAAATACTCGAACATGGCATCGTTCACTTGATTAATCCGAATGTCATATATGGGCTCGATTGGCTTCTGATCACCATCTCCATTGTTGCTTGCATAGCTAATCGGCTCCCTACTAAACTCATCTGCATAGGTTAAAACATAGTATAGCAATAGGTAAAAGACTAGGTAGATTTCGCTTGCTGTGAAGTCAGCTTTAAGACATATTACTACAGACCAAAGATTGAGTAGAAGGAGTTTGGAGTGGGCGTGGAAGTGAAATTGAGGCCTACGTAAAATCCGAATGCCAATACTATCGTCGCCATTGCAAATATGGGAACAGCCAAAGCCCAATATCTGAGAAATAACACAGAACAAGAAATAGTTTTGTTAGCAGATTTTGATAAGGCAGCTAATGAATTATCAAGCTATTTTAATGAGCCCAGTTTCTTTCCCAGATTTCTTAGCATCGACGTCATGTGCTTTTACATTCTCAGAAGACTAATCGCGCCTCGTATGATCGTTCGAATCCACGTGCTTTTCCATGACGTACGTGAAAAAAAACATGAAGTGGTTTAAGAAACAGAGCTTATAATTTCACAGTCGAACTAAAACTGACCTGCTTGGGTAGTAACAGATCCCCATAGAATGCAGCCATCGGTCGGGAAAATATGCCCATACTATGAAAACGACTGCTCGAGATGGAAAAAAGAAAAAAAAATGGCTTAACATATCACGGCAGCGGTATAGAGGAAAATCATTTTTGAGTGCCCTAATTCAATGCAACAATTTTCAATCCCACAAGAACGGAAAGAAACGAGCTACCAAATAGGCATTTCAGCTCAAACGATGACAACATTTAATCATATTACACTAATTCCCTCTCATCAGTAGTTGAAGAAGGAGTCATGCCTGTGGCAACGACGGTGGTGATAGACCCGACAAATCCGTACACCTCGGAAGGTTTGAGTCCATTCTCGCCGGATATACCGAAGCTCCGAGGCGATCGGTCGTCGTCGTCGTCGCCGGGAATAGACACACTTTCCCTCCGATTCTCGGAGAAGCTGAGGATCCTTCGCGGGCTATTTACAGAACATCGATCTCCCATCATTGCCTAGCAAGTCTGACACGATGAAACAAACAGATTCAACAATCGACTGTTCTTGTCTGGGCTTTGTATTGGGCTTTTTGTTTGGGCCATTCTGCCAATTGGCCCATTTACGTTTTAATCCTATGCCTGTAATATGAGTAAGCAAATTATGATAACAATCATCACCTCATACCATAAAATAGGCATTTTCTATTCTACCTAACTCCTCAAATGATCCATTGATGCTATACTTCACCTCATAAAAATTCACAAATTTTGGACAACTAGGGTAGGTAAGAAATAACCCAATAAATTAGGCCCATTTCTTTTCGTTACAAACTGCATGTTTAAGCAGAACATATCTATCTCATCACTTGCATTGCCTAAGTAAGTGTTTTTAAAATATATTAGAGCATTTTAGTTGTCATCAAACTCTATGTTTCCATAGCAGTCCTCGAATCCATAGGCCGAAATCCGTGCTCGAGGCTCGCCCGCCATATCCTCTCGACGTCGAACATCGCATTCCCGCACTCGTGAACGCCCCACTCTTCGACCGCGTGCAATATTCCCGCGATTCTCCACGCGCTCATCACTCTCCTCGGCAACCAATTCTGTCGAAAATTGATCGCAATTCCTTGTCGTACTATGAACGTACATACATACAAGTGATGAAAAAATAAATCATCGTGTACCTCGCAAGAATCGACGTTCTCGAGATGCTTCGGGGCCCTCATAGCTGGCGTGGTGGCGTAGGAACGATCCTCGCGCGCTTTCTTCGGAGGGAATTGCGAGAAGGGAACGAACACCGATCCCTTCGACGCCTTCGCTTGGTCCTCCTCCGTCAGCCCCTCGCCGACTAACCATATCTACGGCACAAATGTGTATATATGATGTAAAAACCCGTTTTTTCTAACACAAATTCGATTTCTGTGTTGAGATTATATTTGGGCTTCTGTCCCACGTCGAATAATTCAAGCTCTTCTAACAGTTTAATATATAAGAGTCTCTCTCCTCCTATCACCTGTTGGTTTTAGGAATGCTCCCTCAATTTCTAATATTCTGCGTAATAAATGAACAACCTTAGGAATACCGAGCTTTTTACTGTCGTCGGAGAGGACTAATAAGTTGTCTCCTGCCTCGTCGAGCTTCGCTTTGAGCGCCTTGTACTCTTCCCCGACCACAGTGTGAACCTTAATCCCGCCCTTGCACAGAGCGAGGGCGATGGAAATGGCGACCTTATTCGGACGGCCTCGAAGGACCACTTGGCTCGTTGTTTTGGGAATGCTATTCAAAACGACGGCGACGGCGAGGCTGCTGCCGTCGACGAGCTTGACTTTCAGCCGAGGATTCTTTTTGAGGTAAAGCTCGCCGCTCCTATTGAGCCCTTCGTCCTGCATTTATTAGACGAGGGCGACGAAGAGTTATTGCAACGGAATTTGGTAGTATTGTTGTAGATTTCGCATAGAGATTTTGTCTTCGTTGTATCGACTCGCCTGGTTCAATAAGCCGAGGCTTAGGACCTTAACTCCTTTCTCCTCGGCTTGTACTACGGCGTCGTTGATCATAGCGTTGATCGACTCCTTCTGCCATCCCATGCAGTACTGTCCGAGAAAACATCGTCAGTTGTAACGATTTTCTACATTTATATATTACAGTTCCAACTTAGTCCTCCAAGTCTTGGCTGATTTCTTTAGTATCCAAGAGTAGACGTATAATTTTCTTAAACGAACGATCGCGAGGTCTCTGAAGCACTATATGTGATACCATGATGAACTTTTAGATAAAATTGCCATCCATCAGATTTGTACCCACGACCTCTTGGATATGAGCTCTGTACCGTATTGAATGACCACTTCATCTAAAAGGTTAATTTTGTAGTGACCGTAAACTCACCTGAATACTGTATTTGGGGACTGCCCAAGTCTGCATCCTGACGTGCCCGAAAACATTCCGTTCGACCACAAAAACTCGTCCATAGACCCGAGCGAGCGTCATGGACCATAGCGTGATGGGCCACGCGAGCCACAGGTACCACCTCGACGGCCCGTGGGGCTCGGAAGCCAGGGAGGCAAACCCAAGCCGAAGTTGGTAGACGGACTCGGGGGTGGTCAGGTGGGTCAGGTGGACCACGTCGGGCACGTCGTCCTCCCTCGCGAGCGAGCCCTCGTGCAGAGAGTCCGACGAGCCGTCCACCGTGTCGTAGAGGTAGTCGTAGAACGGCATGAAGAGTGAGTAGTTCGTCCTAAACTTGGTGTGGTGCAGCGAATGGTACCTGCATATTTTCATGTCCTACTTAATGGAAGAAATCGAACGGTCCTTTCCGAAAATCAACTGGTGATATATATGAAAGGAAAATTAGAAAATAAAAAATCGAGTTACTTACGAAGGCGTGTACATTAGGTACTTCAGCGGCGGAACGGCGTTGAAGAGCCGCTTGGGAATGTGTTCGAAGTTGCAGTGTCCCATGTTGTTCATGAAGTCGATGTAAGTAATATAACTGGCAAACTGAACTACTGAAGCTGTCCCCTTTAAGATGGTTGTGAGAAGTGGTATTGCGAACAGCATGAAGTAAGCTATGTGCTCCCCAAATGGATGCACTACAGCTGATCAAAAAATATATTGAAGAACATATTAATTCACTACCTAATGTAACAGCAGAATTGGGAGATATTTTCGAAACTCATTGAATGCATCAAGTACGATAAGTAGGGCCGAGGGCAGTAAATAACAGAGGTTAGACAGCTAGTACGATGATGAAAAGTCTATCTATACTGTATATATATATATATATATATTATGTTTATATCGAGTAATATTACTTACAAGTGATGGGCTCTGTAGCAATGGAAGCATGGTGATGGGAATGATATCTCGAGTACAAGAAATGGTGATGCAAAGCTCTGTGTAGCCAATAGTAGAGAAACTCAACTGGGCCGGCGTGGAGAAGGATGGTCCATACGACGCCGTCTGCCCTCCACCACGGAAGGTGGTGGGACGATTCCATGAAGTAATATCCGACGTAGAACAGTATCCCATTGAATATTATCTGATCATCCCTGCGTAGTAATAGTAGTATACTGAGTTTTCTTTGACGGAGAAAGATCGAGTGATGAATGATTATTTATAACTTATTACCAGTTTCTTTCTCTGTCGACTTGTTCGAACTCTATGCTCTTATCCACGATGCGATTGCTTC
This sequence comes from Craterostigma plantagineum, assembly GCA_027422505.1. NCBI lineage: Eukaryota > Viridiplantae > Streptophyta > Magnoliopsida > Lamiales > Linderniaceae > Craterostigma > Craterostigma plantagineum. The sequence goes on from JAPQWV010000029.1 coordinate 475,381, forward strand.
CCTTGGCCGTACGGTATCGAGACCAAGAAATCCATAGCTGATTATGGGCCATTCTTGTAAGGAGGAAAGGGAATATGATGAGATTCGTAAGGTCCCTTTCTCCATTTTCCTTAGCCATGTAGTAAGAATACGTCGAGTGGATCACAAATGGAGCTATCACCAAATACTGTGCAAGAAAAAGAAAAAAAGCCAAGGTATACATGATGTTAAGAGATAAACTAAGTATTACATTAACAGCGATGATCATAAAAAAGAAAAAAGATGAAACCTTGAAGTTTCCGAGGCATGTCCATGGCCATTCAGTGAGAATCCCAGGCCTCGAAGCCATTTTTGCCTTAAACTTCTTTGTTGGCTGCTGTAAGAGGGAGAGCTGACACATTTATGTATAGCATGGGAGGTGCCTACCAATGCCAACCCTCCACGTGGCATACTCATTTACTCCTTTTTGTTCTGTAATGGGCGAAAGAAAAAAGCGAGGAATTTTTCCGATATATTCTTTGTACTACGAGTGCTCAACTGAAGCAGTGGAAAAAGTACTTTGTGTGGTTGGCCGTCCTAGTCGGGTTTATGTTGCTGCATTCAATTATGGACCTAATTTTTTCGAGGGAGATGGGGAATTCACATATTTTTTTTAATACTATACGATTTCACGTTATCTGTAGCTGTTTTATTGCATTAAAAGATCTTTCCATGTTAAGTTAGCTGTGCGTCTTCGACTTTACATCTCATCTATCGTGTTCCTATATATTAGGCTAATGCAATGCACATTGGCTGTTTTTTTTTGTTGTATTTTCTTCTCTGTCCCGCAATATATTGCAACACATTATTGACATTGAATTCCATGATCTTAATTAAATGTAGATTTCAAATTATATGTTATTTACGTCGGTCATGTATTTATTTAGCACTCGACGTAATTAGTGTCACCATGCAAAAGCTGGCGCATCAATTAATTTCAAACACCGACTTCATTTATTCGTCGAGACATCGCACGTGAATGCATATGATTCTTTTACAACTGTTCAATTAATGTTTCATCAAATAGGAAATACACATTTAAGTTTGATGTGCAAATAATAGTTTAACATAAACACAATCAGTTTAAAGCTTTTGTAACTGAACTAAACACCCGTCAATTAAGTTAGGTAGGTATACCTAAAAACTAACTTCATCAATAGCCGTTGAAGGTGCATTGCCATACATATCATTGACAATAAACATATCCTATCACTTCATCGAAGAACAGTTGGGACATTGGGAAATTGGGTGAGTAAAGGGGAAGCATTCAAAATTGTAGAGTACACGGAAGAGCAGACAAAAAAATATGAAATAAAAGTGAAGAACCAAAGAAACAACAAAATTAGAATCGAGATAGCAGAGGCCTGGAATACCATTCCATTGCGTAAATAATAAGAGAGATACCATTCCATTTGCGTAAATAATAAGAGGGTACATGTTATCAAGTCAAGTCCATTTTTAGAAAATCTATTTTATTACCTTCATTGATAATTGCAGAAAATCATTTTAATTCTTTTCTACTATTTTTTTGGTAAAATCTTTTCTACTAATTTCATCATATGATTTCTTCACTAGTTAGAAAACAGAACGCGCTCACAAGTCTTCGTCCCTTTTAAGCTTTGGTTCGAGACAGATGCAAAATTCCACTGAAAAGGTAAAAAGGCAAAAAAAAAAAAAAAAAAAAGTCGACGAAGAAATGACCAAATAAGCCCCCATATTTGGGCTCGGCCCATTTAATATAGAATACAAAGAACAAAAATACATCATTCATTACCTACCAACAATTACCATATCCTTAAAATCATCGAAAGCTCAACTAAAACAAAAAGATCACACTAACCTCATCAGCTCTGCCTGCCCACTCCTTCACATGACCATATCGATCTTCTCTCGGCCACCAATCCTCTCCTCAAACCTCGTATACCGATACCACTTTGCGCAAACCACATAAACCAAGAAGTCGAGCCCCGTAAGAACTCCCAACAGGTAATAAAACATATCGAGCCTTCCATTGTTGAGGTTCTTCGGGATCCACCCAGGCATATCATTCGAGCTCGAAACCCTCATCACAACCTTCACAATCATAATGCTCACGTAGTTCCCGAGGGATATAGAAGTCATGCAAAGCGCGCTTCCCAGGCTCTTAAGCCCGTCGGGCGCCTGGCTGCTGAAGAACTCGAGCTGGCTAACGTACATGAACACCTCGGACGCGCCTATCAATGCGTACTGAGGGACCTGCCAGAATATGCTCAGGCGGGCCGGGCCCTCGGCCCGAGCCAGCCTCATGTGCTCGACGAGCCCGGCGGAGACCATGGCTAGGACGGCTATGATCAGGCCCAGGCCCATTCGCTCGAGCTCGGTCAGGCCCGTGCCTGACTTTCTGAGCCTCGAGACCAACGGGTCGACGAGCCTTTGGTGGATGAAGATGAAGGCCGCCACGCTGGCGATGTCGAAGGTCGACATGCTGGCGGGGGGGACGTGGAAGCCGGCCACTCGGGTTTCCATGGCGTCGCCTTGCTCGACGAAGAGGGAGGTCATTTGGGTGAAGACGACTGAGTAGAGTATGGTGCACAGCCATATGGGGAGGAGTCGAAGGATGCACTTCACTTCTTCCACTTGGGTCACCGTGCAGAGCCGCCATGGTTCTTGGACGGCGGCGCCCGCGGTGGTGGTGGTGGTGGTGTCTTCTTGGGTTATGATTGCTGCTTTGTCCAGGAATCTGCAAGCGAGTGGATTTTTCATCGAATTTGGAGGAGATTTTTAAGCATAATGAATTGACTTATAGCAGGAATTGTAATGAATATTTTGATCAAGAACTCAGTGAGACATATCATCGAACACCTATCCGCGATAAAGTCAAAGAAGCAACGAAACAACTCTCGGGAATCGAATTTGGGACCACTTGAGCTATAGCATGAATTGTAACAAATACTGAACAATGATTGATATACGTATCGAGGTTTCAGATAAGCATATCATCGAACACCTGTCGGGTATAAAGCAAAGAAAAAACTCACTTGAATCCATCAGTGTGGAGCATCTTCCTCCCACCGTTATCAGCGAGCCCGCCCTGGCGAACTTCGAACAGCTCATCGTCGTTCGAAGGAACCTCAACCCTCCATTTCCTAACTGCAGCGACGATGACCTGAAAAAACCTCGACAAGGGGTTTCCCTTGGGCACGATGTGCCTGTAAAACGGCGTGCCGACCAAGAACAGTAGCAGCGCCAGGAAAGCCGAGCCGGCCGACGCCCAAAAGCCGACGGCCCACAAGCCCTCGTCTTCGTAGTAGTCCAGCACCGTGTTAGAGAAAAGAGAGCCGAGGTTCAACGCCAGGTAGAAGTAGCTGAAGAAGGCCACCTTCGATTGGCTCTCCTTCGGGTGTTCCTCGTCGAACTGGTCGGCGCCGAACGTGGCGATGGTGGGCTGATAACCGCCCTCGCCGAGGGCAATTAGGTAAATTGATAGGTAGAATAGGGATACGTGGAGGTTCGAGTGAGGGCCGCACGGCGTCGCCTCGTCGCCGCAGCCGTTGGGCTTCACCAGGAATAGGTACGAGGTAACCGATAGCGAAATCAATCCCTGTCGTAATTTGCAAAATAAATAAATAAATAAATAAATAAATGGAATTAAAGTATATAATATTAGGGAGGTTTACAAGCTAATAAATCTTTTCTTTCTTTCTTTCAACAACACATCTTCCAAGTATATTTGATTGATTTAATATAATAGTATATTACTCAAAAATTAGGTGAGTTGGAAAAGATTTAGAATTCTCACAATCATTCTCCATACAAATTTTGTGTGTTATAAAGGAATGCCACTAATGCATATGTCATGAAATTGAGATTTTTTTTTTTATAAATTAACCATAACAAGGAAAACCTCTATTTGGAACCAATTAAACCAAAAAAATTGAGAGTGTACCAAAAAATTGATTGATCATCACATCCCAATATTGATCATGGGACATCAATCTTGAAGAGAGACGTCCCTCACATGAATTGATATTAAATTAGATAATGAACCTCACTTATATCAAGCAGCACACCGTGACATAAAAAGCATATATATAATTCAATGGATTCTCAATTAATCATGAATAAACATATAGAAGAAGGGAGAAAGGCTTACCATGACAAAGATGAGTTGAAAAACGGCGCAAGTCTTATATCTTCCCCAATAAGAGTCGCTAAGGAAAGCCCCCAAAAGAGAGAACAAGTAAACAGTTCCTGTCCATTTGCTTACATTATTCGCCGCACTAGCATTGTCTTGCCCCATAACCCTAGTTAGGAACATAACTAAGTTCACTCCAACTCCAAAGAATGCCAGCGTGGCAAGCCCTTGATTAACTGCATGTAATAATAGTAACAAAAAGAAAATTCATTTCAATTGAATACGAAGTATGTACATATGATCACAATTATTAAACTTACCAAGCAATAGCATCCCAGCTGCCCAAGACCCGGTTTTGGAGCGAACCGCGGGTCGCCCATAAAAATCGACCGATCCATCGTTGGTATGATCGTCTTCGCATTTCACCGCCTTCTCCATTTATTATGTTCGTCCTGCTGAAAAATAAAAATTCGATTTTTATCACAGGTTTAGGAGGCAACTTCTTGAAGAGAGAAATTAAGGTGTGGAATATTCACGAGAGAATTGTGAATCAAAACAAGTGTTTTTATTAGATCCATGAGATGAGAACTGAGATAGAGTAGTTTCTGACTGTTGGTATTATTAGCTTTTTTACGTGTATTAAGGTGATGAGTACAAACAAAGACAGCAAAAGATACTTTGTACTGTTCCTAGCTAAGAAAGAAAAACTATCTTTTAACAGTTGAGTTTCCTTTGTCTTTTTTCGATGGTGTAGTTCTATAACGTAGTGACTGTGCGATAGCTTAAGCATTTTGCAAGGGATAATCAACAATAGAAAACACAATAATTCGAAATGCTTGTAAATCGACTGACCTTTTGTAATATGGAGAACTGATCTAATAAATTAAGTATAATTTGTTGTGTAATGAATTTTGAAGCGATGGGTAGTGTTGATTGGGGTATTTATAGTTGATGAGAATGGGAATCGTAGGTTAGTGAGATAACTCAAGTGGGGTTTAATGCGATAGAACACTTGCTTTTTCATTAGTTTGAAAAAGTTCGTTTTTCTTTTGGAGGACGAGGAAGTGCAATTTTACAAAAAAGAAAAGAAAAAGTAAAATCTTAATTAGGTTACAACTTACAACACGATTATTGATATTTGGGAGCCGTCACGAAGCATTGTTTTAATAAAACATACCGACTTAATATAATATGTTTGGTTACAGCTTGAGTTATACTAAAAAAAACTAATAATTATATTTTGTTGTTCAATCTAATACATTAGTCGATTTGATAATGAAACATCTCCATGCTGAATTCAACGATGTGCCTGCCATTTTTCAGTACCAAAAAATGACTCATTTAATTTGTATTGAATATGCTATATTTTCCTATATATCGTGCATCTCTTTTCACGAATAACAGGACATCAGTTAAACCATTTAAATAAGAAAAAAAAAAAAAGAAATTACAACGACGACTTCCCCATAGAAACAAAGAGACGTGATTTGCTTGAATGCATTGGTGCTTTTTGGTCTGATCAGTAACACAGTACTTTAGTTACAAAATAGACAAAAATATATTCAGACGACCAATTAATACTTAGTTTATAATATACAACATGTAATGGTTAAACTTTCTTTTGCGTATTATTGCTTTAAACCCTTTTTAGAGTGTTTTACAGCTATGCCTATATCAGTTAATTAACAAATACCCCCACTGAACTACTGTGGTCTTTCTAGCTTAGTGTATTTTAAAAGAATAGAAAGGATAATTAAAAAAAACCATTATTTTACCATAAAGCACCATGAATGAAGGAAGAAGCTTCACTGCATGTCACACAAGGAGACAAAAAAGTCGCATAAATCATCAGCTGTCATAAGAAGATAGGAAAGATTGAGTTAGGTTACATACATATGTCATATAATACAAATATATCCATTGTTAGGAAGTGAAAACGAAGTTGAAAAGCTAAACCACATCATCACATCATATTAGACACGCACGAACTTATCAAATCATCCCCCACTATTGTTTGTGTTTCTCTTGATAATAATATATAAAAAAAAGTAATGGTAGCCTAAAAAGATAAGCAGGCGCACCTATCTGATCTCGTCTCCCTCCCATTTTTCATAAACAAATATTATTATAATATATGATGACGACGCTTTAATCTGGCGACTCGTACTATTTATTAATATATTTCTTTTTAGCAAGTGGGAATTTCCGCACGCTTATGAATGATCGATCACATCTTATTACAAGAAAATGACTAAGCACTGAAAATGAAGTTCACCGAAGATGGGGGTTGGGAAAGAAGGTGGCCGTCGGCATTAAGTTAATTGATGATATTAGGCCAAATAATATGAGCGAAACTAAAGTCTAGTAACTAGTCCAAGATTAAAAATTGTTAAAATTTCTACTGTGTCCATGTGGAAAAGCAATTCAATTTTTATTTCTTTTTTGATGGCGTATCGAAAATCAAAGAGATTATTTTGTTTTCTTTATGTTAGTAAGGGTATTAAATTAATCTCATTGTGATGGTGTCATCGTTGGCGCGATGTTAAAAAAGGATAAATCTACTTTTCCTAATTTAATTATAGTTTTTAACTGACATTTCATTTTAGAGATTAATTATCTATTAATTGATTAAGCCGTATACTGGGCTGTACCAATCTTAACTGGGCCGAAAGTTGAAGTCCAGATGAATGGGTTGATATGACTAACATTCATTTTGATGATGATGGTGATGGTGATGAATGATGATGACAACGATGGTGATGATTTTTAAGGATAATTGCCCCTTAAAACTAATTTTTCCTGAATGTAGAACTCAAAAATTAGTTTTAAGGATCAGATTTGTTAAGTAACGCGACACTTCATTGTTATGAAATACCACAAAACGACCATCCGATAATAGTTCATATACACTTTATAACACTTGTATAATTTAGGTTATTATCTTTAACATTGGAACCTTTAAACTAAAATTTTTCTGACAGAGACTGAACCCTATTTTAAAATATTTTTGGGGGCCTGATTTGTAATATACCCTTATTTTATTATTATTGTTATTATTATATTGTTATATTATTATTATTTCCCCTTCAATCTAAACGGAAAACAAGATGATACACATACATACATCACGAACATCCGACCTTCACGATGATAAGTCACTGTCGAATCAAAGATTAAAATTAGTTATATATGAACTCTCCTTACATAAAATATAAACTGTTTAAGGTCACTATTTGTACATAAGAGGCGATCATCATTCATAATCATAATTCACAACGCAGATAAGATCCATTCGAAGGCTTGTGCGTTTGTGAGCATGCCAGGATAATATATATACTAAACCGTTACGACAGATATGTGGTTAAGAATAATTATCATCAATGGAAAAGAAAAAAGTTTGGAAGTACACTTGTCACTCCATGAAGAGCGTGTTATTTGATATTTTTAATGTAAGAAGGGGCATATAAATATATGTATATTGATGTCTATGAATTTACAGCATGCTATATGAAACACTTAAAGAAGACGAGAATCGGTTAATATAATGTTAAATACCTTATCCTTAATTCGAATCAATCCACCAGTGTATAAAAAATATAGATTGCATTTATGAAGATTAATACATATATCATAACCCACCCAAGTGACACAATGAAAAATGGAAGTAGAACAGTCGTCTTCATCGTCATCATCATCATCGTCAAAGTGTTCTCCTTGTCTATTTATTTTTCACCTCAGAAATTTCCCCGCAAATTAAAATGTTGTAGTGAAGCCCTTACTTTTTTTTTCTTGTCCAATTTCGCCATAATTAAAGAAAAAAAGAAATAGAGATGAGAGGAGCACATCCATTTTATATACCCTTTTGTAGATTTACAAAGAGAAAGAAAAACGTAGATCAACCTCACGCAAAGAAGACGACGATATCACAGAGAAGACTTCAATCTAGAGAGAGAGAGAGAGAGAGAGAGAGAGAGAGAGAGAGAGAGAGAGAGAGAGAGAGAGAGAGAGAGAGAGAGAGAGAGAGAGAGAGAGAGAGAGAGAGAGAGAGAGAGAGGACAACACCCAAAGCCCTAAATCTATTTTTCTCAATAATGTGACCGGCTACCCGCATTACCGGTACTCCACGCACCCTCCAAAGGCAACAATTGATCTCCGTTCACAGGCATGTTCAGAAAAGGCGGCAATCCCAACGACGGGTCAAGAAACTGACCGACGCCGGCGCCGGACGTCATACCCATCCTCTCGCCGCCCTCCTCCTCCATCGGAAGCCTCTCATATGCAACATTCGTAAAAGAAGCTGCGATGATAATCACTGGTCCCGAGGCGGTCAACGGTCCCACCACGTTTCCTCCCACCACCTGCCCCTGAGCGCCGGCGAGGTATATCGTCAGGCTCGTCGCCCCAGGCGGCGCCGGCGGCGGCAGGAAAGATCCCGTCAGAGACAAGATCTCAAACCTGCACTTTTTCAGATTTATTACAGCACAATTAGTAAATAAGATAAAGCATTAACTTGTGCTTATATGCGCGAATCCCAATACGCCGACCTGCCCTGAAGAGTCAACGCGCCGGCCGCCGCCGCGGGCTGGTGGAGCGTGACGTTGTTGACCGTCCCTGTCCCGCTCAGGACGCAAACCCCTCTCTGTCTCTTTCTTGCGTAGGTGGCGAGCGCTTCGAACACGTCGCACCCACCGGCGATTTCTAGGATGTGGGCCCTGAGCGTGTTGGCGCTCTCTCTTGTGACCATTACCGGCGGTTTGGGCTTGTTCTTCGAGCCAGGTGGACGGCCGCGCGGCCGTCGAGGGCCGAGGTCGGCGGTCGGAGAATTATTGCCGGCGGTGTTTTCATGGTTATTATTAGGGTTTTGATCTTCTTCGGACAGGTGCGAAATGAACTGCTGGGAAGACGAACCTAAGTCCAAGTGAGCCATTTTATGCGCGAAGGTTTGGAGCTTAGTTAACACAGAGAGAGAGAGAGAGATCTAAAGCAAATAATTTTTTAAGAGAGAAGAAAGTGTATTAAATTGCTACGATCTATGATGGGGCTTTATTTTATTTTTCTCTTTTCATGAGTAAATTAAGAGATTGTTAAAGGACGAGGACTCAAACCCTAGATTAAATATACAAGAAAACAAGGGGAATCGACAAGAGAGAGAGAGAGAGAGAGAGAGAGAGAGAGAGAGAGAGAGAGAGAGAGAGAGAGTTCAATATGAACACGGAAATAAATAAAGAAATACATCTTGCTGTAGTATATGTGTAAGATCGACAGGGAAGTTTGATTGTACATAATGTAATAGTTAATGGACCACTTTTATTAATTTATTAGCTAATGTTTGTCATGAAATGATAAATGATGATTAAGATTACCCTCCTTCCCAACCACATAGTATTATTTTAATGTTTTAGTCTACAACTTAACCTAATAGACAAAGCCTTCCACTTTCTTTACACATTGCGAAGGGTAATTATTAAATTTTAATCTCCGCCTGATTTGACCCGCAATGGGATTAAAGAATATAATAATAAACCTTACATAAAATAAAAACTAAACGAGGCGTCAATCTAGGAGAAAACACATGATCATTTGTTGAAATGAATATCGAGGGCTTGCCTTTGATTGAATCTTCTTTTGAACTTTTTGCAACTAACGTTAGATTTAAATCAGTGGAACGGTGATATCGACAATTGTCGTGGACATTATAGATTATAACTAGTTAAACAAAGTTCTATATAGGAGAGTTAGAATCTTAAACCTTGCATGAAGAACCAATCTTAAAATTACTCGTGATGAAAGAAAACCAATCAATCAAAGCAAACCTGTGAAATCTTATCCCAAATTTTGTAAAGCATGCCACTTGTTATTAATGGAGATTGAGGTCAGCATTTAATCTATTTTTTTACCTTAAAGTGATGGAGGGTTGATTAATTAGAGTAACGGTCAACAGTCGAATATATACGTATATTATATGATTCCAACCTTATTATATGCTTAATCACTTTCAGCAATATTTTATGTACAGAGGCGCGCACAAACCACATTTTATCGGCTTACTTCTCAAAAGTGACCTTAATTAATACTTTTTTGTTAGTTATTTTAGTAGCGCCTTTATTATATTCGACAGTAAGACATATGTTGAGTATTATTTTGTTACAAGAAGCATCATATTATTAAATGGTATGCTTCTTCCGGTCCGAAAATCAGTTAAATTGCACAAACATCAGTATGATTGACGTATGTATGCTAGGAATTACTTAATTTCACTTATATTCAAACGTTGACTGAAATAGTAACTATAACATTGAACAACAAAAATAGAGAGCCAAGTCTTTCAGTAAATTTAACTCTTTCGAGTGTTCGTCGTCTTTATATTGCATTAATAATTATCATAATATCAAACATTAAAAGAGAATAAATTTTATATATTTTCTTGAGTTTCCACACTCTCGGTGTGTAATTTCATTTTCTTGGCTGGAATGCACAATATAAATGTTATGGTCTGCAAATGTGTCTCAGTTCTCAATTAAAACCTTAAAATATAGAAAATACAAACATAATCTTATCTAACCCCTCCACAATTTCCGGGCACCACTTTCTATGCTGCCTGAATATGAATAAATAATTAAATGTTTTGTAATCCTTGATGTGAAAATCAAATGAAGTAATACTAAGCAGGAGTCTTCAGTTTTACCACTTCCAAACGACGGTGAAATTCTTAAGGATAGTGAAATGCAATGCAACAATAAATTATTTTTGTCTCACATGAACATTAACTTGATTAAAATTATTATATATTAAATTTAATCTATTTTTCAGGAAGATCTACATTGTATCTCCACGGATCATGTCACGATAGTGTCTTTAATGTCTGTGCATTAATAATGTCCCAAAGGAAATAGCATGCATTATCTTAATTCTTGTTTTCCACTAATCTAAGTACTCATTTGCATTTCTATAGTTCATTTGATACGCAAAATATAAAAAGATACATTAGTATATTTAAAATAGAAAATAGAGAAGCTACGTATCTCGTTTTGTAATATTGAATTCGGCATGCATATAATTGGGAAGATGATCAAATTATAAGGTTCGCAATTTTATTACCAAAAATGCTCTCGTGTTCCAACAAATCCACATGAATACTATTTTACATGGTGTATTTAAATATACTAACGACCACCTATTTTTAGCTATTATATTTGAAAGACCTAACTTGCATGTATTGCTAGGTACTAAACCTTTTAAAAAGTATTCGAACCAATTTGAAGGGTACGATATTTAATACGTGCAATGCCGATGCGTTATGCGCCCAACTTGTATTTGTTATATAAAAGCGAATAAGATTTTATTAAATAAAGATATGCTCGTGTGAATTGGTCCATTCTTACGCGATAATCCATTACTAATTAACAATTTTATTGATAAAAATCAACGGATATGTCGTTTCCGACGAATCAGAATGCTTCCACGGACGCGATTAAAGTAATTAATTTCTACTAATCCCATACTTAAGTCCGAGTTATATGAAAAAGTAGTCACTTCTGTCAATGATTAATATTATATTAATAAAATTGAGTGGCAATCCGTTCATAGGATTTCTTTGTACGAAAAGACGCATTATTAAACATAAATACAAATTAAATTATATGTTTGTTCCACCAACTTCAATAGCAATTATATTAAAAAGAAATAAAATATAGTGAACTTTTCATGTTAGTTAATTGCAAGGGCCCAAAGTTCAACCCCATCCACTCAAATTCATTAATATATAAAGAAGATTTTGGTCCAGTACTACGATTGATGAAATCAATTAGCTGGGTACCAAATGATACAGTTAAACACGGAATAATGATCAAGTATAATAATATCGAGTATAAAATAATAATAATATCGAGTATAAAATAATATTTAGGTGATATTAAGAATTTTGAAATGAACAACTTTATAAAATCTCAAATAGAGACGTAATATAACCCCATCATAGTAGTCAAAGAATGAAAATAGATGCATCGATTCAAGATCTCATCATTACCGAAAAGTAAAAGCCGTTAGAAAAGTTGATTAATTATACAACAGGGTAATTAATACCTTATTACTTACACAAATCAAACTTCTGAAAAGAATAATTATAAAAATGTAGGTGTTCTTGTATACTGTCACGTACTCCTTAGGTTAAACATAAATAATAGGAAATCCAAAAAATATCCCACTATCATTCCCACAAGTTAATCCCACAATAACTACACACTGTCAAACATAAATTTAATAAGTATTAACATATAATTACGTATAAGTAATACCGTGTATTGCAGCTGCACGTGAAAAAATCAGTATTATATTTATATTGAGGATTGAATGGTTCCTTTCCTTCATATGACGATCTTCAATTACGAAAAAGATGGGGTGTTTTTTTCACTTCGTCCGAGTTTTCAATACCACTGCAATATCATTTATGCAATTCGATTTGGTAGGGCTTCAATTCAACCCAAATTTGGGCTCATATGGTTGGGCTCAAATTTGGATTCAAGTCCAACAAAACTCTAATACAACGTAAATGATCAGATGAAATTAGAAATAAGACCATCTCCAACCAACACCACTAATCAGACGCAAACATAACAAAATACTTCAAACCAACATTCAAACTCATACCCAAATGAATTTTATGTCATTTTCTCTCTCCTCGCATACATAAGTTTTCATTTACCAACTCATATCTCTCACAAAAGCAACACATCTAAATTTAGTAATTAACTTTTTATTATTTATTTAAGAGTGTGTTTGGTTGGGGGTATTAGGGAGGATTAGAGGGGTTAGGATTAAGTGAAGTAGTGTTTGGTAGGAGGATTTATTTAAAGGTAAGGTTTAGTTAATACCTCCTTAATACCCCTATTAAGGTATTAACTAAAGCTACCACTCACCCTACCATTAGCTAATACCAGGCATTTATTGCAAAATTACCATTTAGTTATTACATATTCAACTCAAAATATGGTTACATTTGTAATTGAATTTAATTAAACTTAAAAAGATCTTATATTATCTACCAAATTCATCCGAGATCATTTTTAAATTCATCAACCAAACACCGTAAAAATTCATACCCTCCATTATTTAAACCCAACTAAAGCTAATACCATCTAAACCCATCCTCTCTACCAAACGGACCCTAAATGTTTTTATTAATATACCACATGATAATGTTCAAAATTGTAAATAAAATATTCAAAATTTTTATTAAAAATTTACTCTAAGTAAACATCATTTATGTAGTGGTAATATTGAAAAGTTGTAACATATGTGGGTCGAATTGAAGAATTATTAAAGTTGATGCGTAAAAGAATATTGCGCAAATATTCCTTTGAGTTTGTTAATGAGTTTAACGGTTGGAGAAGACTTACTGCATTTTGAGTTTAGGTGTGAGTTTGAGTTTGAAAATGATTTTTTCTGTTGGAGATGGCCTAAGTAAAAAGCAGAACATGTTGATTCCAAATTGATTTGTGAGCTAAGATTTGGCGAAAAATCAGAGAAATTCAACAGCTTTCGATATACCTAGTCATGAAAAGAAAATGAATTTCGATTTCACAAAAATGTTCTTCCCTATTTTCATGGATCTCATGGCTTAACAGATAAAAATGCATAACAACTGCAACGGCTAATTAGACTTGATCAAACCCATAATCGCCACTTCCACATATCACTACACTGAACTAGAAAAAAAAAATTAACAATTGAAATTTCGAATATTCAGCACACTAAGAAGTCACTTTGAGGTTTTTTTAATTTTCTTCCTCCACACCAATCTTGTTAAGAAAATCAATGTCGGCTTTACAGAAGGTTTATGCTTTGCCTTTAATCAATTTTCTTTCTGTCATTGGATTTGTTTCCTTGAAGAGATGGTTATTATTCGGATTATTGTAGTACGTTATTTGCCGTGTGAGTTCTATATAAAGTTGATTCTCGAATAATTGAAATTTCGAGTATTAATAGATCTTGGTAAATTTAATTGGAATGGGCCTACCGATATGTTTCTACGACAACCCTGTCTCTATAGCCATCTTTAGGGTTTTCAGAGTTTTTTTTTACTCATGCTTATGCTTAGTAACAGGTTTTCCCCATCGAAAGATCATGAAATGGCGGCCAGAAAAGCCATTATGGAAACTTCTAACTGGTAAGAAAAAACCTCTTTACTTTCCTATCTGACTAAAACAATTCGTAAGTAGGTTTATCAGCTTTGAATTATCCGTCTATTTTTCAGGCGACCAAGGTCGAAATTAACATCGGACGTACAGCTTCATCTCTGTGGATCATGCTTCACCGTCGACAAGGTAATAATAATAAGAAAAAGTAAATAAATTTGTCTGATTACTTTCGACGATGATCTTAATTTAAACCTCGTATTGTAATTACTTACAGGAACTCCTGGCCCTAAAATCAGCGAAGATATCGAAGCTCTTAAAATCGATTCCCCAAGAAGATCCATCAAGATTCCTCCGAGACATCCCCGGCGACCAAGAATCAATAGAGATCGTCGCCAAATTCTGCCACGGCTTCGAAGTGAACCTCACGGCGGAGAACGTCGTCCGCGTCGCCGTCGTCGCTCACTACCTCGGAATGACCGACACGCACTGCCCGGACAACCTCCTTTCGCGGGCGGTCTCCTTCATCGACGAACACGTCATCCCTAGCTGGAACCACTGCGTGAAAGCCCTGAAGTTGTCGGAAAGCTTCCTCAATCACGCCCACGATTTGGGGCTCGTCGATTACTTCGTCGAATCGATAATCGCCATGGCCAGGGACGACCCACGCCTCCTCGGCGAGCCCTTTACCGCTAGGGTTTTCGCCGAGAGCGAGAGCGGCGGCGACGGCAGCAGCAGCAGCGGCGGCGGAGGTGCTGTTAGGCATAGCGTGAGGAGGAAACTGTTCGATCTTGACTGGAAATGCGAGGATTTGACTACGCTTTCGTTGACTTTGTACGCTCCTATAATCCGAGCTATGATTAGGCGCCAAGTCCCCTACGAATACATAGCGGCGAACCTCTGCTCGTATGCAAAAACGTGGCTTTTCTCCGACGAGAAATCGGGTTGCTTCGGCGGCGAAGAGATCATCCCGGCCCACAAGAGGAATTCCCAGCGCGAAATCCTAGAAAGCATCGAGCAGCTCTTGCCCCATCAAAAGGGGCTGGTTCCTTGCACTTTCTTGTTCGAAATGCTACGCGCCGCCAAAGCCCTAGACGCGCCGCCGGAGTACGTAGACAGCCTGGAAATCAGAATCGGAAAACAGCTCGACCAAGCCACCGTCGACGACCTGCTAATCCCTTGCCGAGGTTACTCTAAGCACCAGCAGTACGACACCGAGAGCGTAAGAAGGATATTCAAGCACTTCTACTGCAACTTGGTGGGCCCAGACCCAAGGTGTCTGAACTCGGTCTCGGAGCTCATCGACGAGTTCTTGGCCGAGATTTCGTCGGACATTGACCTCAGGCCGGCGACTTTCGCCGCCGTGGCGGAGATGTCCAGGGCGGCCTCGTCCGGCACTCAGAGGAACGCCGACGGCGTTTACAGGGCGGTGGATATATACCTTGAAAAGCACGCCCACTTGACGGAATCTGAGAGGGACGAGCTCTGTAGGGTTTTGGACTTCGACAGAATGTCGCCTGAAGCTTGCGAGCACGCCGCTCAGAACAAGAAGCTTCCGCTGAGGACGGTGGTTCAAGTTCTCTTCGTGGTGCAGCTCAGGCTCAGAGAATCTCTGGCGAACGACGTTCACCTGCTGAGGCTCGACGCCGACGAGGATGAGAGGACGACTGAGAGGTCGAGCTGTATCATGGACGAGGAGATGAAGAAGATGGGTAGCAAGGTGATGGCGCTGGAGAGAGAGTGCGGAGAGATGAGGAGAGAGATGCAGAGAGAAAGCGCTGTCGTTGTTAATAACAACAGCAGTGGTAATGATGGGTCGACGAAGCAGCAGAAGAAGAAGAAGACGAGCCTTTGGAAGGAGATGAAGAGAAAACTAGGGTGCTCAAGTACTTCGAGTATGAACGATCGCAGCTGCCATGTGAAGAAGAAGAAGAAGATGGCTCATTCAACATCGCAGGACTTGCTGTAGATATATAGCTAGTTTTCTTTCATATCAGCTTAACTTAATTCGTTCATTGCAGAGATTCGTTTGTGCAGCCTTCTTCTTGTTTATGTCCCTAGCTAGCTACTAGACTTCGATCTGTTAGTTCGATGTTTCTACTGTTTTGTACGTTGACCATTATCTATTCATATTATTCATTCAGTGGTATCCAATTTACATATTTTAACTTCATTCACTATCGTCTTCTCCCAACCATAGAATTTCATTCGTATTCACATATATAGGGAGTTATTGCACAGATACGAAGTATACAAATAAGTTATCGCCCACACCTTATATATGGTGCACTGTATCGCCGCAATTCGTAGGCTTAAAAGAAACGGTCTTCTTCTCCAAATCATACCCAACCAAATAATTCGTCTGCGCCAAATTACCGTATATAGCAATCGTCGACGCCGGCGCAAAGGCGAGGCAAAGAGAAAGCGCGCTTGTCTTTACGAAAGTGTTCGTCGACGTCAACCTCACGTCCGCCGCGCCTTTAATATGTGCCGTCATTTCGGGTATTTTTTTCTCGATTCCGTCCGAAATTCTATAGCACAGCTTCAGCAACCCTAGCGGATCGTCGATTTTTTCTTCCTCGTTCATCTGCCTGCTCACCTCCTTCACGACTCGAACGTAGAGATTCCGCGGTAAGAAAGTCAGAGTCGTCCCAGAGTCTATGATGATGTTTCCCTCTTCGACCAAAGACGACTCCGAAAAACCCTCGAACGAGTCGAACCTCTCATTACCGACGCTAAACCCTTCTAGGGTTAGAAAGTAGTAAGTCTCGGGATATTTCGCGACCATCGGCGTGGTAACCGCATTTTCCCCGGAAACTACGGCGGCGTCCCCGAAGCTCAACGTACTGTGTTTCGACGCCGTCCCGCTCAGCAGGGGGACGAGGCAGTAAGAGAATTTACCCCTAATGAGAGGCGCCAGCTGAGATATGAAAGAAGCTTTCCCGCCCCCTAAGCCCACGATTCCCGACGTCCCTTCCCCGAACGTTCCTCGGTCGGCGTGCCCGCACCCGAATATCACTTTGGTGATCGAAACGTTTTTCTTATATCCGGAGGAGCCCAGCCTGACGGTCTCCGAGGCGACTTCTCCCCTGCTGAAGGAGCCGTCGCCGTAGGCGATGCTGTAAGAACACGTCTTGTTGGTTGGTTCGCACGAGGTCTTGGGGTAGGCCCGGCACTGGCTCGAGCCGCACGGCGCGGGCTCGTAGGAGGACGAGCCCTTGGGGTCGAACAGGGGATACTTTTGGTGGAAGCACGCGGTGCACGGCTCGCACTGTATCCACGTCAGGTCGCTGCCCGTGTCTGCGATGGCTAGGGTTTGGTGGGGAGGCGTTCCGAGGGAGAATTTCATTAGGTACTCGCCTCGGTCGTTGATTATTTCGGCAGAGGGTGGCGACGACGACTGGCGATTTTCGAAGGTTCTTGCTAGGATTTCCATTCGCCGAAAGGAGCGTTTCAACGTTTTTTCGACTCGGGCGATTAGCGGTGAGTTGTTGTCTCGGTGGATTAGGTCGAAGGTGAATCCCGAGGCTTTGGCGGTTGGGAGTTGAGGTGCGGAGATGACGAGGATGAGGATGGAGGCCAAGAATAATGAGGGTATTAGGGTGGTTTTGGACATTTTTGTTGAGCTTATTTTTTTGTGAAGGGAAAGGCTGAGGGATGATGGTTATATAGTTGGGGTGGTTGGTTTTTGAATGGAGATTAGGGTTTATTGAATTTTGGAGATGATATGAACCAAAGTGCTCGTTGTATGGCTTGGCTTTTCCTTTTATCATTACGGATATTGTCGTCATTATTTGAGTTTTCCAAGAATTTATTAACGGATAGTAGCTTGAATAATTAAAGTGTAGTTATAGATGAGAACTATGACATGGGGCAAGCAAGAATTGCAAAAGCAGGTCAATATTTGCTCAAAAACATTAAAATCTTGTCTAAAATGCTTCGAGTTCTTGATTAAGGTCAATGATTCAATATTGCTGGAAATGGAACCAATGTACTATTGTACTCGATATGTAGTTGAGACTTTATACACAAGGTATATAGGATAGTCTCCCTAATCTATCATAATCGAGAATGAGGTTCAATCTCGACCCTCAATTACATACAAAAAAGTTCCACTCAAATATTTATGGATTCCCCCAAAAAATAAATGCATATATAGAGATATAAGATATACATATTAACAGTTACTATTCAGTTTATCCCGCGAACAAAGATTATCAACCATAAACCCTAACCAATCAAGAATGTCTCCCTCAAAAAACGAATCAGCCCATCTTTATCTTCCCTAACCAAACCACAGAAACACTCACTTCGCAGCTCAAACACAAGCATAGATCCATATCTCTCCAAAGCAAGAATCCCAAGAAAATCAAAAAGCAACCTCCAAACAAAAAGATGAAGACGACGATGACGACCACTACAATACTCGCCGTCTTTGCAGTCACCGTCCTCCTCTGCCTCCTGCCGCCAGCCTGCACCGCCGCCATGACGCCTCAGTCCTCAGCCATAATCGCCGCCAAGGTCCTCCATTCACGTGGCTACTCCCTCTTCTCATCCCTCCTCTTCTCTCTGTCATCAACCACCACAAACTTCTCAGGCCTCACCATACTCGCCCCGCCGGACTTTGCCTTCTCCTCGGAAACCGCCACCCTCCTCACCCTCCACCGCCACGCGCCGCCGCGGCTCTCCATCTCGCTCTTCCTCTACCACACCCTCAACCTCACGTGGCCCTCACGTGACATATCCAACCCTCTTCAACTTCAGACTCTCCACAACAACCACTGCCTCTACCTCTTCGCCGATTTCGGAGAACTGATGGTTTCGACGACGCCGGTCAAGAATCCGTACTCGACGGTCAAGATTCGTCAGCCCGACATCTTCGTTGATGAGAATCTCACCATCCATGGGGTTGATGGGATTTTAGACCCTGCTTTCGCGACTGAGTGTACTGCTGCTGCAGCCACTAACGGCGGCGGCTCTCCGTCGGAGGGGATCCGAGGAGGAGAAGAGTTGGATGCGCGCCAGCATGCGGCGAACGTCAAGAGGCGTCTGCTTGAGAGTGCGATGAGGGGTCTGAAGAAGAAGGGTTACGCCGTGGTGGCCACGGCCATGGGGATCAGAAGAGAGGAACTGCTTCAGTTAACGTCCGTCACGGTTCTCGCCGTCTCGGATGAGAATCTATTTCTGAGGCCCGGCGGATTCCGTTACGATTTCCGTCACCAGGTGATTCCAGTACGGCGTCGTTTTAGGGAGCTGATGAAATTGACGGAAGGCGTGATGAAATTCGACACCTTAGACGGCGGCAGGGCGGTCGGGGTTAGTTCCTCCGCCGGAACCGTTAGCATCGATGGCGTTGCGGTTGAGCCCAAGGAGGTCTACCGCAACAGATGGATAGTCGTGCTCTCCCTGACCGCGACGCTGGATGACGTCACGTACGGAGCTTCCGTAGAAGACAGATCGGCTCCTTCGCCGGCGCCGTCGACCGAAAGGGAATACCCGCCGTTGAATTCGCTGGACCAGGGCGGTGACGATGCGTCCCCGCGCTGTGAGCTGATGGACGGCGTCGTTTCGGCTGGGATCGAAGGCGGGGATCTCCTTTGCCCGATGAGAAAAGCGCGGGAATTGAGGGAGATGAAGGGTGAAGATCTGGGACACGTGGATGCACACGGATCGTGCGATGGCTGCGGTCAAGATTCGGATAATTTGACTGTTGGGGATGAGAAAGTCAAAATTGCTGCGAATCATGCGCATAGTATAACTGAAGATCTCTTCTTTTACATATGATGATTAGTTTTCTTTTTCTTTTTATACATCTATTTGTCTGTTCATGAATAATGTTGTAGTGCAAGTATTTTAATGTTCGATAAATAAAGATGAGCCCTTTTATGAATTTCGGTCTTCCTTAAATTCATTCAATATTAGTAAGTCAATTTTCAGCACACAACTTACAAACATGTCTTGCTCAACTTACAATTGTGCTAAGAAGGCCAGTAGAACGACACACACACACACACAATATCAAAAATTACGATTATACCCCTGCCCGATCCGCCTCCGAAAAGGCCGACACGCCTCGATGCTAAGATCCACGACGGCCGCCAACGCCATAAAAATCGCCGCGTCTTCCACGCAGGTCACGTGCCTCATCGCCAGCTGTACCCTCGGCTTCCCGCACTTGCCCTCGCCCCGAACCGTACACCTCATCACGAACCCTCCCCCGCCCTCGGCCGGGCTCAGGCCCGTAAAATCCCCGCTGCTCTGCGGGCTCGGAACCTCGCCGGAGGCCGAAGTCCGATCCGTGTCGATCGAAAACTCGCCGCCCTTCTCCGCCCCGACGGAAGCCTCGGCAATCACGAGCCCCTCATGCCCGTCGGAGAACACTTGGAACCTAAAGCACACCGAGTCGCCGCGGGCCCCCTTGGCTCGCCAGGCCTCGAGCTTGCCCCAAGGCTGCCAGCTCTCGGACCGGGCCGGGTCGGGCCGGACGATCAGCCAGGCGCCCGGGTTGGACTGGGCGACCCAGTCGCATCCCGACGAGGGGACGAAGGGAGTCGCCATGAAGGCGGCCGCCACGGCCGAGCCTGAGAGGTCGTGGATTTTGACCTTCCATCCCTTTCGCTGCTCACTTCTCTCGACGTCTTGGTAGGAGGCGTCCGAGGTTGCCGGCCAGATCGAGCCGAGCGGGTCCACCTGGGTAACCCTGTAATTGGGTGTGACATTATAAATGCAGTGAATTTAGGTGTGTTATTATATAGACAATAATTTTTAAAATTAAACAATCGAGGGACATTAAATTTCGGAACCCTTCATTTTGCACTAGATTTAGGTTTCGGCCTATAATTTAGGGTTCCGGCGCGTATAACCTAGGGTTCCGTCGAATTTAGTGTGTGGCGTCATACGAACAATGACTATGATTAAGCAATTTAAGAATATTATATGCCAGAATCCTTGATATTTCCCCCAGGTTTTAGGGTTTCGACAAATTTATGATACATCATAACAAAATAATAACTTCCAAAAAGCATTTTTGGGACAAAATCTAGAGTTCCATCATATAGTCCATTAGAAATGTGTATTAGGGCAGCAAGTCCTCCACAACAAGGGTCGTCAATATTTAATTATTTTAGTGTTTGACTTACTCTGAGCATTGTGTAAGTGGTTCACTATAATTAGCTATATGTAGTCAAAGTATAGAATACATTTACCTCCCCTCTTTATGGATGGTTAAACAAACCAATAATGTTCCTAAATTGCTTAATTTTAGAAGTAATATTTCGTATAAATGACACACCATAAATTCGTTGTCCCTATAATGCATCCCCCATTAAATGAAAAGA
Organism: Craterostigma plantagineum; assembly: GCA_027422505.1. Classification (NCBI taxonomy): domain Eukaryota; kingdom Viridiplantae; phylum Streptophyta; class Magnoliopsida; order Lamiales; family Linderniaceae; genus Craterostigma; species Craterostigma plantagineum. Next base: position 496,983 of record JAPQWV010000029.1, read on the forward strand.
TAAAATTCCCGACGGCGGGCATTTTTTTTCTCGACTGACCTGTCTCGGCTGAACTTGCAGCTGAAGATGGGCTGCTTGACCGATCCGCGAAGCTGTACGATCTGAGGGCTCAGCTTCGTCTCGTCCTCGAACTGAAAGACGTACCTCGGGTCGGGCTCGAGCCTCGCCCTTAGATGGAGCTCCGCGGTCGCCCTCTTGCCGAGCCCGACCCAACCGCTGACCAAAATGACCGATTTGCCCTCGGTCCACTCGGGCGTCACGTCGAGCTTGAACGCACCGATTTGCTGCTGCTGCTGCTGCCGCCTATTCGCCGCCACGACGCCGCATTTCGTTCCTTTCGCTTTTTTTCCCGCGAAGACGGCGATCTCCAAGCACGCGTTGGAAGAGGCGTGGAAGCATTTCGGCGTAAGTAGGGTTCTTACGTCGGACTCTTCGAGGTAGAAGCTCGACGGGGCGGCGGCGGCGGGCCCGCCCCCGGGATTAGGGTTTGTCGTCTCGGGCGGGGAGATTAGTGGGACCGAGGTTGTCTGAACGGGGAATCCACGCAGGCGTATTTCGCAGAAGTAGGGCGGCGGCGGGGATGATGAGGTGGCGGCGAGGGGCGACGGGCCCGGGAATCTTATCCCTAGGGAGCCTATTGAGAGGCGAATGAAAGCTTGAGGGTCCATTTTTCTTTTTTTTTTTTTTCTATTTTTGTTGCCTGAGTACTTAGTAGTTGTCCATTAGCTCTGTCCTTGGCGCGGGATTATGTGTCTGAAAAGATCAAAGTTGATCCAAGGTTAGGAAAGAACAAAGACTTTTTTATGATAAACACACACACACACACACACATTAATTTAACAGCAGAGGACCTTCATTAGCAATTGAGAAATGAAAAAAAAAAAAAAACAGACCAAGCTAGTAACAGCGCAGCAATCGTAGCAATTGAGGTAAGTTTAACATAACAAATTCAACTTAATTTAAAGAATGAGTAAGGTAAATCAAACGCATTTTTTCACAGTAGCTCAAAAGTACCATGAAGCAGAAATTTGCGAAAAAGACCCACCTTTTTCGAAATGATGAGCCCACAAAAGCCGTGAGCTGCTTCTCATGGCGTTTTCCTTCACGCAGTTTGTCCCAAAGAGAGAAGCAATGGTCGAGAAATGGAGAAGAAAACGGTTACTCTCTTTTCAAAAAGAAGATGGATTCGCTCAAAATTGACCCCTTTTAAGTTTCTCTCCTTTTTACAGATCCAAGAAAGATAATGCAAAAACTAGAAAAGAAAAGGAGAGAAGAAGAGGGCTTTGTGTGAAAAGAAATTACCCAGTATTGATTATTGGACAAGTCGACCAAACGCAGCCTTCTCCAAGAATATCACTTAGTCTATGCAGATTTCACGAGGAAAGATGGCATATCATTTTATTATTATTATCCAAGAAATTGCTTTCTTTAATCGTATTATAGTATGTGGTGTTTGTTTTCATGCCTTTGAGAGTGTGTGTGTGTGTGTAAGAGAGAGAGATGCTTGTTTTGGTGGCAAGAAATAGTTTTTTGTTTATAAAATAAAATATAACTGGGTAAATGGGTATGCTACAACTACAATACTTATGTTACAATATTTTTGTTCGTATAGTGTAATAATAGCTTGTAATTTGTATTATTACATATACAATAATACAGCATAGAATATTGGTGTATTAATGTGGTGGGGCCTTTACAGGTGGAGAGTAATTGGAGACAGCTGTATCCATTATCTTATATCTAGGGTCCGTTTAGTTCGACAGATATGTTAGGATAAATGGGTTTTTATCTTTTATAACGTTGTTCAGTTTGAAACTGTAAATTTGTATAAGGCCCGACATAACACAACGGCCCGCTGCAATAAATCAATAAATCCACTACAATTTAACCAACCGATCTGGGCTTGATAACTTATCCAACCCACCTACTAATATATAAAATTACGAAAACAACCTTACATAACCCTAAAATCAAAATCCTTCCATCAAATAAGTTCTAACCCTTACTGCGATAACAGAGACCACGGCGACTGCTCTTATGGAGCTTGCCATCATAAACGGCGCCTGTGGAAGTTTGAGGCGGTGAAAGACAGCGCAAGTGGATGGTGGAGCGCGAGCCAAACAAGAGGTCGAGGACCCCGTCGTCGCGGCTGCGCGTGCTTATGACACCGCCGTTTTACCTCTGAGGACCCACGGCGAAGCTCAACTTCCCCGATGAGGTAGGCACCATCGTCGGCGGAGGGATGGCTACGGGTCTGAAGGACGACTGGCTCTCTGCCACTGTGGTAAGAAAGATGGTTTCGAAGGTCGGCGTGAGGGTAGAAGTGCTGCTGCTGAGCGGCGGGGAGGCGGTCGGTGAGGCACAGCTGTTCGGTGGTGGCGAGATTGATCTCGATAAGAGGCACGGTGGTTGAGGGGTTCAACCAGGCGAGATGGGTTGGTCCGCTGATGGTCGGCGAGACAAGGTTTTTTATGCCAAATTTGTTGAAGAATCGGTGTGTTAAAGAAGATACAGTGGAGATGCTACAGTTGAGGTTGCCGTGTGTGGCGAAGGCGGCTGAGTAGAGACCGGAGATGGTGGTCAGGTGGTTAAGGCGTTGAGGCCGGAACAAGAAAACGATGGTGAATGTGGTGTTGTTAATGTAAAAGGATAAAATGGGTTAAATTGGTAAATTGACATTTGTTGGATTAGATATGAAACTGTAAACTGAACAGGTATAAAAACTGTTACCTCAACATTACTATTTCATCAGCCACGATTATTATCTGATGATAAAAATTATATGATGTTTTCTTATATTTGGAACTAAACGCAGCCCTATAGTATAGTGAGAATCGTTTTGTGAGAAAATGACATTATCTGTATTTTATAAGGTATACACAAGCAAATAATACTTGTTTCATAACATCAAAAATAATAATAATATAATTGCTATTTGATGCATATTTGTATTGTAGGCTTCATGTCTTACTATTTGCTGTCATTAACTGCATAATTAATGCGTAGGTTTGCTTAGGCATGCCGACTTAATATGTGTATGACTTTCATAATTAATGGACTTAACTGTTTAAGATGAATATTGCATGTTTCAAATTTATGTTGTGCTGTTAAAAAATGGCATTTTTTTGGTATAGTGATTGATGATTTTAATCGCGTTCCATGATTTTAGAGCTCTTACGCTCTAGAGTTGCTTCGTTGAATATTCAGTTCACAAATTAAATAAAATTTGTGAAATTTATACATCTTTTCCATAAGTTCAATTCACCCTTTATTACAACTAGCGATATAATGGATAGGACATGATAAATCTGAAATCATCTTTCTTAAAAATGTATGTTACATGATTAGTTGTTACTTCTCATTAGTCTTAACATCGATGAAAGGTGATTGGATTAGAAAAAAATAAAAAATAAAAAAGACAGATGACTATTGATTTATCAATAAAGGCAATCACATGGGGTCTATAAATTGACAATGATGGCAAGAATTGGCCAAATAAAAAGCAATGACTTGTTCGTTCTTTACTCATATAGCCTTTTTTTCTCTTTTGTAATAGAATAAAATATATACATAAAGAATAAAAAGTACATAAGACAAGCAAAATTGAAAATCATATCCTTACACCGAAAATTAAACGCTAGATAACAGTCGATTGAATATTGAATGTTACAATTGAAAATTATTTTAGATCCAATTGTTGTAAATAATATATGGATATTGTTACATGGAAAAAAAAGGTAAGTTAAAAATCAATAGACATAAACTGACCCAACCCCGAAAAACATGGAATGGAACTCCCAAAACGTATCTTACTCAGCTGTTCATAGATGATGTGTATGTTCGTCATTCCACAAGTTGAAATAAATCTTACATGAATTTTTTCTGTAACTGTTTAAAATATAAATAAAAATTTAGTATTCACTATCCTGACTAGTCCTGAACCAGATATTCCATGTGAAAGTGATATAAAGCTGTCAATAGTCAATACCATTGCCATTTACCAATTGCAACTCAAGTCAACCTTCCATATTGTAAAGCCAAAATATAAGTTAGTTACGAAGTATTTGGTAAATTACAGATAAATGTGTTGTCTTGATACTCAATCATGAATAATGTAATTAAATTTAAACATTAATATAGATGGTCCTCACCTCCTTGGAATAATCAAGCCACTCATGTACATACATACCACCATGCAACTAGTTTCGTGTGCAATATATATATAAGTATATATATAACATAATAGCCGCAATCTCAGAAAGATTTGGACATCTCCTTAACGAGGAAGCTATTGGCATCGAAGAGGAGACAAAGGCACATGCTATCATTGGTAGATATAAGATATACATACTTAGGAGTTAGGATTAAGATCGATCAAACATGGACTTCAATATGCCACATATAATATAGAAAATTTTTAATAGAAAAATTAAGAAAGAGCGATTGAAACTTGAGAGGAATGGATAATAATACTTCCTATAAAATTGTGATAGTTTCATAGGCGAAGAAAAAGTTTAGGTTTACTTCAAAAAATGAATCTAGTCGGAAGTAATGTTTAAAATAGCGGTCTATAGCGCGCTACGTAACACGCTATAATGTTTTGTTTTTCTTCAAAACGCTTTAAAGCGTTTTTTTAGCGTTTTTTCTTCTTTTTTGATAATTAAAAAAAGCGTTCTAGTTCGCCTGCAAGCAATGAAGAAAACTATATCATCTATAAATTTGGTCCTTTTATGTTTGGGTTGATTATAAATTGAAAAGAAAATATATTTTATCTCAATCGGGGCTATATTATTAATGGTTTGTTATATTCGTTTTAATTTATAGTTTTCATGTACTGTAATTTCAAAATCCGATCAACAAATTGTATCTTGTTCACTAAGTCATCAAAATTTGTGGAGAAAATTTTGATGATTTTGTAGCATATTTATATTCGTTACATAACAAAAAATAGAAAATATTGATGATTTTGTAGCATATTTATACTCGTTACGTATTAAAAAATATATATTCAAATTATAAATCGGTTGCCCAAAATACCGACGCAATAAGCAACGATGTTTACGTTATACAATATCGGAGTTAAAAGCAACACTTACACAGTACGCGTTTTATAAAACATTGGTCCGAACATGGGAAAGTGTACCTCCTAAAAAGGAAACACAACAAATTCAATATTTGATATTGGGCCTCATGAGCCCATTTATTCTGATCATGTAAAAAATGGGCCGTAGAACACAGGCCCGTAAGCCCATTAGTCGAATGAAAAAAAGAATGTCCTTGGGTTTTATCTTTCTAAACAAAACCCAAGTTTAGTAGCATAATTACGATTTTTACACTAAACCGACTTTATATAACGGCGAGGGACAGAAATAGAATTGACTGTTTTTTTGTGTTCCATTCGTTGTCTTATCCCTTATTGCAACAGATATTTATTTCACCTTGCTGGGAATCTAGATACACCGATCTCTTTATCTAGTACGGCCTTGTTGATGGTTTGTAACGGCGAAGTAATTTCTGAAGTTCGCTGAAAGCTCATTTTGATTGAGTTCTTCAGCTAGGATATTCTGTGGAAGGATGTCTTGTCTGTTGCCTCAATTCAAGTCATGTCCTGATTCCGTTGCTTCGAGCTTGAAATTCCAGTCGCATAATTCGTGTAAGTTTATCTGTATTCTTTATCGTTTACATGTTATGATGTAAAAGGTACTTCTTTTTTTTTTCTTTGTTAAGGCTGGTATTCAGTTGGGAGGAGTTGAAACTTTGCGGGGTTTGGAGAATTGTCGTCTAGATGATTTTGAATTGGGGGCCAAATTAGGTCTATTGGGGATTTTGTTTTTGTTTTTTTTTGCCCGAAGGTGATATACGCAGCAATTTATGTTCGTTAGAATCTTAAGTAGGAAAATGGGCTGGAGTTGGAGTTTGAAGATCTTAATATAGGGTTCCTTTTTTTCCTCTGATTTCTGTTTCCTTTTTCGGGTGCAGCAAGAAGTAGAGATATCGTGAGCTTTCGAACACATTGCAGTTTGTCTACTTCGTTGCCACCAACAACTTCTACGCTCGAATTAGATAATCGACGACCGCCATCGTTAGAAGCTGCAGTTCGCGAGCTTGAGAAGTTACGGTCTTCAGATGCTCGTCCAATTCCTATCGATTCTTGGAGACATTCGAATGTCGTTCGCAACCCTTCAGAGGTACAATTTGTGTTCCTTTTACAACTATCCCCTCGAGTCCCATCTGTTATCTCTGCTTATTCTGCATCTAAAGCCCAAGAAAAGAAATTGTTTCTTCGATGTGATTATAATTTTTCCATACCACCAGTTAAATCTTGGATCAGATTCGGAGAAGGGATCGGCTTTTTTCTTGGGCGATGAAGCTGTAATAACGGAAGCTGCATGTCGAGCGCTCGCTTTAGCTAGAACGGCGTGTAAGCTAGCGAAAGAAGCAGCAGTGGATAATTCAACACCTACTACGACAGTTAAATCAACGCGCCATAATGAAAGAAAAACGAAGAGAATTCGAGCAGTAGAGAAAGCATACGCTGCTGCTAATGCAGCGTCAGCAATATCGCGTTCCTCGATCAGGAAAAAAGCGTCTAATTCCCGACAAATGGATTACGCCGACCCTATGCGCTATTTAAAAGATGCTGCTACTGGCTCTAGGCTACTCACTGCATCTGAAGAAAGAGTATTCTCCGAAGGCGTTCAGGTATTGTTATTCTGCTGCTCGTTAGTCGTCATTAACGTCATGAAATCCGATAGCTGAATAAAGAATGTTTTTTTTCCCGAAATGCGTAGGCCTTGCTGAAGCTTGAAAGGCTTCACTCGGAGCTCAGTGAACGGTTAGGCGAGGAGCCCACTTGGGCCCAGTGGGCTGCAGCCGCACGAGTCGATGAGAAGACGTTGAAGAAGCAAATAAATTACGGTGTTTCGTGCAAAGATAGAATGATCAAGAGCAACATAAGGCTCGTCTTTTCCATCGCGAAAAATTACCAGGGAGCTGGTCTCAATCTTCAGGATTTGGTCCAGGTTAGCTTTTCGTTCTTTTTTTTTACGTATTATTGCGATATAGTAATGTGTATTCGTTTTCTTGCGGTTAATATGCCGATATATTTCATATTACATAGGAAGGTTGTCGAGGTTTGGTGAGAGGTTTAGAGAAGTTTGACGCCTCGAAAGGGTTCAAATTCTCGACGTACGCTCACTGGTGGATAAAGCAAGCTGTTCGTAAGTCTCTTTCAGACCAGTCGAGGACCATACGTTTGCCCGTAAGTTTTATTCGAATGATAAAAAAAAAAGAAACTCAAAAGAAATAGAAAGCCTCGTCTGAACCTTCGTCTCCATCTTTTTTTTTTCCTGTAGTTTCATATGGTCCATACGACTTACAGAGTGAAGGAGGCGACGAAACAACTGTACAGCAAAAACGGGCGATTTCCCAGCGACGAGGAAGTTGCCCGAGCAACTGGTCTATCGATGAAGCGCCTTTCTACGGTTTTGTTAGTACCTAAAGCTCCAAGATCGCTCGACCAGAAAATCGGGCCTAACATAGACCTCAAGCCATTGGTATGTGTGTACTCGAATCGCTTTTACTTCTGTAATAACATTTTCTTTGTTCGTCTTACGATGTCTTGTATTTTCCTTTCTCAAAGGACATCACAGCAGATCGTAACGTAGAAACATCAGAAGATTTGCTCATGAAGAAGGTTATGAAACAAGATTTATTGAAGGTTTTGGACACTCTGAGCCCGAGGGAAAAGCAAGTACTTGAGCTGAGGTTTGGGTTAGAAGATGGAATGAAGAAGACGTTGTTAGAGATCGGCGAGCTTATGGGCGTTAGCCGTGAAAGAATCAGACAGATTGAAGCCTGTGCGCTTCGAAAGCTGAAGAACAAGAAGAGGATAAAGAATCTGCAGCAGTATGTAATGAAATGAAAATGGAATATCTGTAGGTAAAAACTCTATCCATACCTTTCGATTTTCTGCTTAGGATTCATAGGGTTCTTATAGAGCAGAACAGAAATTTTTTTCTTATTGTGAATATACATCACATTTATAAGGAGAATAAGGATATTTGAATGCTACTCTGTTTAGCAAATAAAAAGAATTACAAAGTCAGGACTCCGGGGTACAACAATCGCGAAGAAACGAAACCGAATAAAGAATCTTTCTAAGAAACGTAATTCATCGACTGTAAATTTTCGAGAAGTTCATTGAAGCATTATTTAATGACTAACAGTTTTTTTGCTCGCGAACTCAGTTGGACGAAAATCTATGGTAGTTCATCGATGTCTTCTTGCCTCGTAATAATCTGCCGAAGAACGAAAAAATCATGTAATAATGACAGTGGACGAGTACGAGAAAAAACCCGAAAATTGCAGAACTTCGTGTAAAGACATACCTTGTCCTCAAGCACTGTTCCATCAGGGATCACGATTTTTGCGCCCGGGGCTGCAATTATGCTGACTTTGCCCTAAATAATTGAAATCAAATTTAAGATATATATAGTCGGAACAACGTTTGAATCGCATTAAAGTGTAGTAGAAATCGTTACCTTAAGAGTAACATTGTCGCCAAACCAAACATCGCCCTTCACCTTCAAGGCGTCGAGGTGGACAATACTAGGGATCGATTTAAAGCGCTTTCTAAAGTCATCTACCTATAAAGAATTGCGTGCAATTCAGTAATTAAATTCAAGAAAACTGAAAATGGTGAAGAGAGATCGCCGAGTCGAAAAGCATTACGTTTTCGAATTTTGGCCCCAACGTAATGGGTGGATCGACGGGATTTACTCTGGTGGGGTTTCTGGTCATTGCGCCGTCGATTAATTTGTATAAATCTGACTGCAAAAGTATGAGCGCAAAAATTTAAATAAATCATATATTTTATATAAAAGAGAAGGGACATAGTGACCGACCTGTAGAGCTAATAGGTCAGATGTTTTTTGGACTGGAAGATATCTCGACTTTGGAACGCTTAACGCAAAATGCTGCGAAAATAGCAGTAAAAGGCGTTATGCTGGAAATTCCAATACGAATAAACTTTATCAATGGAGGAAAAAGAAAACAAGAAATTATACAAGTTGTTGGCATTAATCAAGAGTACACGCTATGTCTATCTCTCTCCCTCACTTTCTCACCTTAGAAGCTGACAGTTTTCCCTTAAAAGAAAGTTGCGTTTCTATAAAGTTGATGTTCATCCACCTGAAGAAAAAACGGGAAGAAGTATGAGAATGAACTAAACATATCTTTTTTTTTTTCATTCCGAAGGAAATGAAGGAAAGGCTTTTCTAGAAGCAAGGATACTTACATCATATCCGTAAATTTCCAGTCTTTATTCGGTGTTAGAATCTACAGTACACAACCCAGAATATAAGTAAGGTGCTTATTACTTGGCATATATTCTTGCAATGGATATAAAACGTCCACAACCTTAATATCATTTTGTCCGAATTTCTCCTCTTCAACTTCAGAGGGTTTGGGCAACATCTGTACCCATCAAGGATCAGAAATAATTGCACGGAAAATATAAGACAAAGAACTTGCTTAGCATTACCTCGAGGCAAACATCAACGTTGTTCCAAATAAGATGGTTCAAAATTCCTAAGATATGGGTTAAGGAGCTCAATTTTAAAGACTGATCATTGACTATCGACTCATTTCAAATGATTTACGACGATTAATTAATAAATGAGGATACTTGTGTCAACGACATGAGAAAGATTGTCTGAACCCAACAGCAGGATATACTCTTTTCCCTGTTGAAATGAAACAACAAAAGCTTCTTAGAACACGGCAGATTGATACGCCCAAATAAAGATCGTATAATAGATTATCATAACAATCATATACAAACTGTACGAGGGATGAATGTATATAACCTGAGATAACAATGTATCCAATTTTCCATTTTCCATAAGTGGGAGCAAGATATTGGCGAGATCATGAGAGTCGCTTCACATGTAAAAGAGAAGAAGTTCATTAGAGGTAAAATACCTTCACAGGCAAATATCGCTTGAAGAAGTTCACCTGGTCCACATATACTTCGTTCTTATTCAGATTATAACCATATTTTACATTTATGATGACAAGTGTTTCGGTGCAAAAATGTTAGCCTACTCCACCAAAGATGGCAAGTCACTTGTAGAAGAAATTTAAGAGATAGATGCACTATTCGTTAGTTCCAAAATGCAGTTTTTTCCACTCATTTTCAATAGAAAAGGGATAACCTACATTTCATCCCGGTTATCTTCATCCTCTGTCGAATCACTATCAGATTCGATATGATCTTGGCACTGCACAAAATACAACATGAACCCCAATAAATCAAGTCGAATCTAGATTTCAATGACAACGTTCAGAAGCTTGAGATGAACAAGCGTAAGAGTACAAAACCTGTAAAACTGAATGAATGCTGCTACTTGGGTGCTTCTCCAGTACCTATAACTCAAACACGAGCTAACATAAGTTCCTAAACAAAACTCTCCTTGTCCTTACTGAGCAAACAAATCCTAGTTACCTTCATTATATCATTGTGTGCACTGGAGGCATTCACCAAAATCATGGGAATGTTGCATCCATGTATTGCATTCAAAGCCTACATATATATAGTAAGGTGAACAGGGAATGAAGAAATCAACTTAGTCATTAGATCAAAGAATGAAAGCCCACATACTGAAAGCATCCTTAGTGTAAACCATACCTCAATTTGGTTAATTAACAAGTCTAGGCATGTCATGCCGCCAATAATTTCCAAAACAGACCTATATGATAATTGAATGGAAATGAGAAGATATATACTTCTAGGCGCAAACTAAAGCCCTAAGCTATTAGTGCTCGCCACAAAAAAAACTGTGTGTTGTTCCATGAAACAACAACGAAGATCTCAGCCCAAAGAACAGAAACAGCTAAAAAAGAAAGGCCTAACCACATAGAGTACTTACCTGGGACCTTTGTTAAAACCACCATCAGTCACCGTATTACCATTATATTTCAGCACAACAAGCTTGTCCAAGAGCTGCTTAGTTACTGCACTATCTGGCGAATGCCGAACACAATAACCAATGACGTCATAAAAAGTATAGGTTCGTTGAACGAAAGCTCAGTCCAATTACTAAAATGGGAAAGATTTCAATTTGACAAATGGGAGAGGGTGTAATAGCCTATTTACCATCGGGAATGGGCAGTAAGTTTTCATAAGCGAAAACGAACTTCTTCCCTGTCTTGTCACTCTTTTCATCTGGCTCAACGCTCTCCCTGTTAAACAAAGTGGAAGAATCCCACAAGGGCAAAGAATTAAGCCCAAAGGATGCAAGAAAATGGGAAATACTATAACCTCCTTCATCATACAAACTTAAAAACAGGTTTCTCATAACAAGCTGTGCCTGGTTGCAATCTCACTAATCAAAATCAGATACACCTATCGAAAAACATGATACTTGGATTCTACCCACAACGAAAAAAAAAACACAATCAGTCATATGAATAGCCAAATTCAGTTTCACTTCTGGCATCTCTGAAAGAAAGACCATGGCATTCGATAACCTCTCGACGAACACCTAACTCACCATTAATACATGACGATAACAATGGAAACACCAGCAAAAGGAAAAATAAATACCGTGCTAGAAAAGTGTCTTTCTCTTCATCCTTGGCACCCAATCGCAGCTCATCTCTCTCCTTCAACACAGTCTTGGCGATCAAATTGCAAAACATATACACAAACTCCACGGAATCGCCGTTCCCAGGCACCGGATAAGTTATCCTCCTAAACACATCCAAAGAAACGTCCGATCCCACCAATCCCACGACGGGGATCTGCAATTTGTTAGCCTCGTTGACCACATAACGCTTCTCCTCGGCGTCGAGGATCACTATACAGTCCGGCGGCTCGGCGGCGTTTAGGTTGAACTTCTTGTTCCTCCCCCTGAACTTCCTCGGACCCGACCCGTTCGTCAAGAACCCGCCCAGGCGCCACGAGGCGTCGTTCTTGAAGCCCAGAGCCTTGTTCGTCTGAGAGATGATTTCGTCGTACAAAGGGTTCGTATTGACGAAGAGGATTCGCGAATCGGGCTTGAGGCGCGTGAGCTGGGAGAGGAACCCGCACGCGCCGCGGAGGGCTATCAGAGTCTTGTCGGCGTCGGTGACGCCGAGGGAGTTTCGCGTGCCCGCCGAGAAGATCTTGAAGTGGTGGCTGGTGACGTGGCGGCCGACGTGGGCGTTGGCCGATAGGAGTTTCTGGATTATTGCTGAGTGGAGTGACATTTTCTCACTCACTCAATTTTGTCTCTCAATTTTTTCGCTCAGTTTTTAGGAAGGGTTTAGTTTATAGTTTAAGGTGGGACTAGCAAAGCAGGGATGTTGGTAAAAACTAGTAACAGTGATTTCACGGACAATTTGCATATAATAATAATAATAAAAAAAAAAGAATGAAAGAGCAAAAAAAAAAACTCGTTCTTCGACAAAAAAGGTTGAAACTTTTGCTGCTCTCTTTGCTTCTCATGCTGCTGCTGTTGTCTGAAGCATGAAGTTGAAGTCTGATATCTGACGTGGCAGATCAACCTCGGAGAAATCGATAACTCGGAAAGACTGCAATATTTCGTCCATGGAGAACGCTATACTGCAATTTTCGCACGAATAAAATTCAGCGCTTTTTTCTTCTTTCTCCGTTGCAGTTTTCCAGTTTTCTTTCTTCTACCGTAAGAGCTTTCATGGCCGCGAGCATCTGAGTATAGATAGATATAGCTGGCGTTTAAGTTCTAATATCAGATGATGAACGAAGACTTTCGAGAGTTCGGTTTATATTAACTCTGAAGTTAGTCCTTGAGTTCCACATTTGTCGTCCCAATTCGATATATTTGTCGCTGTGCTCAGCGATTGAATAGTCGCAAGAGTAATAAATGGATTTAAAGTCATAAGTTTCTTCGTTGCAAAATGGGGAACATAGGTCGAAAGAAACCTCACCGGGCAGACTTCGGCGGTGAATTTCGTTCAACGGCTTCTGAGTATTCTGATGCAAAACCTGCGACAATTTTCGGGTTATTATCGTTCTTGATCATCAAATCGGGGGAGAAATATATATATATATATATATACAACAAAAAAGAAATATATATGTGTTGGAGTTCGTCCCACGAATTTCCAGCAAACTGCGAAAAAACATGACGTCGTTTTCTGCTTTAGATTAAATCGAACTTCTCTAGATAAAAGCTTTTTCGAATTTTTATTTTCTTGCCTCGTCCGTCGATTCTTCACACCGCATTTCGAGTTCGTGCAGCAATCACGGCGAACCAATAAGCTATAAAGACCATGAAAAAAAAGTCAGTCGATATTATTCTTCGATTGGTAATAATATGAAGCAGAAAAGCTTCCAATTTACCTGTTGAAAAGCTGGACATTGATGAAAGAAAAAAAACTGAACGAAAATCTTCCTCGCGATAGAAGATGGATTCTGGAAATACATATATTTCAACGATACCGTAAGAATACGCCTTTTTTTTCGTTTACTTTTCGACAAAATCATTTTTGCGTACATGATATTCAGACAGTATATTCACGGTACTGTCCAAGCTCATAACGGTGGGGCCTATTAAGCCCATTTTCGGATATAAATCTGTTAATTTAAGTTGGGTATCGCCGACGGTTAAAAAATTTCACACACGGATCAAAACTAAATTGATGGTTTCCATTTTAGATAAGAAGGAACGGTTACAAAATATTTTGCGAAAACTGCTTTTATCCATCTGTCCACAATCAGCGAAGAGTAAGAGATAGAATTTTATACAGTTTTCTCTTGGGAAATTTATCGAAAAAAGCTTGAATCTCCGTAGTCTTTAGTGCAGAAAGAGTAAATAAGCTTTGTAATCGTGATCGATAAAGAGAAAAGAATTATCTCCAGTAGACGTATGATTCCTATTGAATCCGAACCATGTAAAAATTCTCGTGTTCTTCGTTTTAATTTTTGCTTTGTCGAATCGTCGAAATTCTAATTCCCAACGATCTCATCAACCAGGATATAATGTGTATCATACATACGTCACAACTCAGTGCACTTCAACAATAACTATGAAGATAATATTTCAATGTCAACTAGCCATTTAATAACCAACATGTATCTTGAATTCGACACCTGTAACGCGAATTCAACGTTGTAATATGTCTGATACAAAAAAGATGAATGGAACATAGGTTGTCTCTTCTTTGTCGGCGAAATATGTGAAGCTAACTATTAGGACACCATATAAATCTACCCTATCGAAGGTGGGTGGTTTAAGTGTGTAGTGGTTTAATCTTGTGTAGTAAAAATAATATAAAGAGATATTGAAATTAATACAATGACTTACTAGCAGATGACCCAAAATCGAAAGAAAATCAATACATACAGCTTTTCCTTCAATTTTTTTTGTATTAGTTAGTTAATTATAGAAAATATTATATCAATCTCAATGTAACCAATGCCATGTTCATAAAAATTGCATTACCGATAAAGACGTTCAAATTACCGTGATAAGGGACTTTTTTAATATCAATTCATCTTGTCCTGATCTAATGACTTCATTTCGGTCTTATATGATTAGATCATAGCGTATCATCATGCTAAAGAGTAGCTTAAACTTTCTTTTATCTTTTTTCTTTTATTAATAGAGAGTTCACAAAATTACAGTCAAAAGCTGCCAAACACACATAACGACATCACGAAAACTCGGACAGACGAAGAAGGCCAAGTCCTTAAATTTACATATAAAATTCTAACACTTAATCTCAATTATTTGAGGAGCATTTGTCTGCAGAAAGGAACATTAAAGATCTAAACATCACTTGCAGGTAAAGAAAGTGTAAAATCTCTTCATCCCATAATCCTTTTCGATCTGTGTAAATATTTTTTCAAAACCGTTCACATCCTATGCAAATCACGAGAAGCATGTTCCCTTAGGTTGTCTCTTTTCTTGATTATTTAAGCATAGGCCAGACACCTTTTTAATAATCCAATATCCCTTCTCATTGCAGGCCAAGCACAATTTTAACAGATTCCCATTATTGGGTTTCAGTTCTTGTAATCTCATACCTTATAAAAAATGTCACTTTGTCTGCGTGTTTCTAGAAAAGCCGTTGCTTTTAATAGCTTCCTTCTTTTTCTTGATCTTTCATTACAGAAGTGCTGGCAATAATAATGGAGGACATTAGTTCATCAGAAGTTAGAAGGCTTCACATTGTCTACTTCATCAGCCGAAAGGGTCACATCGAACATCCCCATCTCGTCCGCGTTCGTCGCCCTTCGAGCAACGGCGTCCACTTGAGAGGTATTTTTTATGCAATTCTTTTTTCGAATTTTTTCGTACGTATATATACATTTGCGATCCGTGCATTGAATTCGCCTTTTTAATTCGACGCATAAAAAACGCAAAAAAGACGTGAAGAGATGGCTTGGAGAACTGCGGGGAAAAGACATGCCCGAGTCGTTTTCTTGGTCTTACAAGAGGAAGTACAAGACGGGATATGTTTGGCAAGACTTGTTGGACGACGACCTCATTACGCCCATTTCGGACGACGAGTACGTCCTCAAGGGATCGGAGATTTTTTCTTTGTCCACCGCCGCCGTGCAAGGTAGTAGTAATAGTAGTAGTAGCCTTATAACAACCTTAATTACTTCATGTAATAACTTAACTTTCTGACTGGGCATACACTAACCCAGCCCAGTTAGATTTTCGACACGTCACTGAAAATCCAAATTTTCGCCGAAGACGTGTCGAAAATCCAACAGAGTTGCCCAAGTATGGGTAGGGAAGAACAGAGCTGAATTTCTTGGCGTCTGATACGTATTATTATTTTTAGTTCGCCAAAACATTGAAGGAATTACAACAAACAACCGAAAGGAACATGATAACAAAAGCCATAATTCCTCGGAGACGTCCCCGTACGTCTCCACGAAGTCGTCGCCCTATGTGATCGTCGAACGAGTCGAATCCCAGATTTTCGGCTCGGACACGTCCACGGTGACCGATAGCTCGGGAAGGATCGAGGCGCGAAAGGAAAAAGACGACAACGTCCCTGGCGAGAAGAACAACAAGAAGAATAATAATGCGAACAACGAGGCCAATTTCGGCAAGAGCAAGAGCAGGCCGAGCATGTTTCGTAATATAATGAGTTGCTGCGACGTGGATACTAAAGACTCGTTGGCGTCGTTTAGTAAGGCACCGCAGCAGAAGACGAGCAAGCCTTTGATGAACGTTTGCGCTAGCGCTCGTGATGGGAAGGCCGTTCGATCTTCGGAGGCGTGCGCTGGGGATGTACTCGGCGGTTCTCAGAGGATCCTCGGGAATCCTAGGTGGACGCAACATCCTTGGAGTGGCAGGTAATGCATAGGACCACTATTTTATTTTTTTGTGGCCCCGTTTTCTGTAACAAAATGAGGCCCTCAAGATGTGATAATGCTGATCAGTTAAGCCCTAAACTGTCATAAAAGCTTCGTTGTTGCATTTGTTCTCTGACGAGGGATGCTGCGATTTTATATTGATGTTTATGATTATTAGGAGGAGCTTTGATGGGTGGAATGGTTCGGCGAAGAACGAGAGTGAAACGAAGGGCCAAAGGGCGTCTTCTTCTTTGGGTTCTTGCAAGCTGGTTAAGGGCCAGGGTTGCTCGTAAGTTCGACGATTGTCTTTCTTTACCATTGATATCGTCGTACGGTACGTATTGAACGAGAGGATGGTTTTATTGCAGAAAATGCGGGAAACCAATTAAGCCCGAAAAGATGCAGACGCAGATGAACTCGTGCAATGCAATCAAGAATTAGTATTTTTTTCTGGAAATTTTTCTTATAACATTTGAATAGTTTCAGTTGAGATCGTCAATTTTCAGCCTAACTGATGTAAGAGCTGAGAATCTTTAGTTGCTGCAATCTCCAGTGCAAACTCATGCAAAGGCCTTAAATGGAAAGGAGAAGATAATATATAGGCATAGTTTCTGATTAGTTTGTCAAAGTTGGGTAATATCTGATGTCTCGTTTTCGAATATCAAACAGTTGAGGGAGAAATTTGTAATTATCTCATCTCTATAGAATTGAGAATCTTCTCTCAGAAATCCCTAAATCCACCACACAAGCGTCTAATTCATTAACCACACAGTTCACACACTGATCAGATCAGAGATGGGAGTCGTGATAATCGACGGTTCGACGGTGTTATCCTTCGTCAACAACGAAGCTCAGTTCCAGAAATCGCTGGACGAGGCGTTCGCCTCGCTGGACCTCAACAACGACGGCGTTCTGTCGCGGTCGGAGCTCCGTCGCGCGTTTGAGAGCCTGCGGCTGATCGAGACGCACTTCGGCGTGGACGTGGCTATGGCGCCGGAGGAGCTCACCAAGCTCTACGACTCGATCTTCGAGAAGTTCGACGGCGACAGCAGCGGCACGGTGGATAAGGCGGAGTTCAAGAGCGAGATGAAGAACATACTCACGGCGATTGCTGAGGGGCTGGGCTCGAACCCCATACAGATGGCCCTTGAGGACGACGACAAGAGTTTCCTCAAGCAAGCTGCTGATCTTGAAGCGAAATCTGATGCCAAAGCTTGACCCTTTTGAGTGATGGTTTGTTTGCTTTTTTTCTTTTGCTCTTTCGTTTGTCCGCTGAAATAAATAAAATGTATCTTCGAGTTTCGCACTTTGGGGATCTTGTTCGTACTTCTTCTACTCCGTTGCTGCCAATCTTTCCAGCTATTGGCGAGTTAAATTTCGTATTTCTTCACCATCGCCGTAGAAAGGCAAAAAAAACGAAAAAAAAGGAGCAAAATTCGTCGCCTGAGAGATTCGAACTCTCGCGGGGAAACCCCATGTACTTAGCAGGCACACGCCTTAACCACTCGGCCAAAGCGACTTCTGTTCATTGATCATATAGAGATACTATAGTAAACGTAAAATCTGAAAAGTAATATTCAGTTAAAGGAAATGAAATGAAGAAAAAGAAAGGAAAAATAGGAAACGTGTCACGTTTTACCGTTGAATGCTGGTAATCGCAAGGAAAACTCGGGTACGCACCTACAATAAGTACACATACATATACCATGAAGGGAGGGACAAAAGAGTGGCTGCTTGAAGTTTTCTTAAGAGGCCACTGAGGCAGCTGTGGGACACATTGCTAGTTATTATATTCTTCGTTTATTTGTCTTTCTGATATTCGATCCTTGATCTTCGTACGACCACGCTAGATTTCTACAGCTCAGGTAAGCATCTTTTTCGTGTATGTCTCGAGCTGCATTTTGTTTGGTTTCGTTCGAATTGGTCCTCTAGTTTATGAATCTGAACGAATGGAGACGAGATTAGGTGAATTTTATGCTGTGTCAGTGTGTTGTGCTGTGATGTAAAGGCTATCTGCCTTTTCTATGTCATCGATTGGCGGACTGAATCGTTGTATTGCAGGGAGGATTTGGTTATCTAGGGCGAGATGGTGTTCTATCGCAGTGCTTCGCTGTTGTCTAAGTTGCGATCTCGAGCTGTATGTATATTCTTTTTATTTTTTTGTAACTCTATGTTTCTTTCGCTCGTGGTTGTATGTTCATTTGCAGCAATAGGTTTTGGCTTCAAGGCGTTGCTAAGAAATTTCGCTTGTGTGATAATATAGTGTGTAGTTTATTGTTGTTTGATTCGTGAATTGATTCGTGAATATTCATTCGTAATAGGTTCAACAGCCAGCTCTCCGCGACTCTGTGCGCTGGTTTCAAGTGCAGACCTCCTCTGATTCAGTGAGTGTTCTCTCTTCTTTCATTTTGTAGCATTCAGTTGGATCCTTGTGAGATTGGTTTTTGTTGTTTGGTGCTCTTTCTTCTGCATCATATATGTTACTGTTGACCATACTGCACTTTGCGACAAGTGATTGTACGTAACAATTCTACCATCCAGAGACATGAAGTTGCTTGTCATGAAAAATTTCAGCCACTTTCCATAAGTTTGCATTTAGCTAGTACAGTACAGCAAAGATTTAACTTCTATGATCCGTGGCACAAGATTTCATAAGCCTTAAATTTTGGGGAATGTTGCTATTTTATTTTTATTCACGGATCAAAACTATGTAAAACTTATAAGACATGAAATTGCTTGTCATGAAAAGTATCTCAGCCACCTTCCTTAAGTTTCTATTTAGCTAGTAAGTACAGCAAAGATTTAACTTCTACGACCGTGGCACAAGATTTCTTAAGCCTTAAAGTATGGGGAATTGTTGCTATTTCCGTTTTATTCACGGATCAAAACTATGTAACTCTTAGAAGACGTCATCATTTGGGTTGAATAGGGTGGCAGAAGGAAAAATGAAATTGTCTTTGGGATTTTTAAAATCATATCTATGACGATGATTCTAATCTTATTGTTGTTGCTGTCACTTTCATTAACAATATGGATTTCCACCATCTGCAAATTTGTAGGACCTTCGTACTCATCTGATGGAAATGATTCCAGAACAACAGGTACTTCCGTAGCTTAAAACTCAATCTTGGTTAGCTACAGGTTATACACAGTTTGTTTCCTTCCTCTAATTAATGATGAATTTCTATGATTGTATATGGATGAAATATACAATGAAAGTAATTGAGTTGTTTGTTCTTTGTTGTCTCTTGGATTTATTTCCATTGTATATAAACTGATATTGTGTCATTGTTCTCTATCAGGAACGGTTGAAAAAATTTAAGTCAGAGCATGGGAAGGTTCAGTTGGGTAACATTACTGTTGATATGGTGTGTGCTTTTCTTCCTTTAAGCTTTCATTTGATATTTGTTTATTAGTTACTTACGTGGAGTTAATAATGCCTAAGTAAAATTGTTTGTAAAATTCTCAAAGGTGATTGGTGGGATGAGAGGAATGACAGGGCTGTTGTGGGAGACCTCCTTACTTGATCCAGAAGAGGTACACAAAACTTCTTATAAACTATTATAGCTATATCTAGAAGTGCATAATGCATTATATTTCAATATCTCGTTAAGAAATTATCTAGAATTTATTTGTTGGTTGTTCGTTTTGTGCTTGTCCTTTTCCTTTATTAGGGAATCCGTTTCCGAGGCTTGTCCATTCCTGAGTGTCAGAAGCTGTTACCTGCAGCAAAGCCTGGTGGGGAACCACTGCCTGAAGGTCTCCTTTGGCTTCTTTTAACTGGGAAGGTATATTGCGATGTAAATGTGTGTTGTCATTGCCAAAAGATAAGCCTTTATACACTGTACATCATACAGCCAATAAACAAATTTATTTGGGTCTTGCTAATTGGTTACCATAACCCCGAACATCGTTCATAGTTCCATTATGATAAATATTGTGTGCCTTGTGACTATTGTCTTTGTGGTCATCTTCCCTTTTCCCTCGATTTGATTAAGGTGCCAACAAAAGAGCAAGTTGGTTTGTTATCTAAAGAATTGAGAAGTCGCGCTTCAGTACCAGGTTTGCCTCCGTTCTTAGTTCTATACCGATTTCAACTTCTTCACGTGAATTGTATGCTGGTGCATTTTACCAATATGATTTCGTTAGTGTGCCTGGACACGTTTTTAGTTTTATATTGTTGCCATCATAAACTTCTTTTTTATTTTTATTCTTGTTTCGGTTCAAAATGCTTATGTTGGTGCCATGTTCTCTTTCCAGTCTTCCATAAGCTACTTGGTTTTGTATTTGTTATATCTATTTTTCGTTGGTGTTGCAGATCATGTATACAAGGCAATTGATGCCTTACCTGTCACGGCTCATCCGATGACTCAGTTCGCAACAGGCGTCATGGCTCTTCAGGTGAATGACCGAGCTTTTGCTTTCAAACGTTGTATTTCCTATCTTTCTCCGTCTTGTGGTTCATTTATTATGATGGATGGCTTTGAAGTATAAGTTTTAGTACTCCAGTGATCTTTAGGTAGTGCAAAACAAATTTTTAAAAGGCAATTATTAGCATGACCTTAAACTCACAAGTAGAAAAAAATCGCATGTTTGAATTGTGTGCGTGGATGTCCTAGCGTGTTTTTAAACCACTATGCACAACTTGTGGATTCACAAATTACTATTCAAAGTGTTTGTACAATGAATAGATCATCAAGGATTTTGTTTCGATCTGAGTCACGTAGCTTGTCGTTTGTGGCCATAACGCGCTACTACCTTTGAGATATCTGTTCACTAAATCGAATGTTATTTTGCTTAAGGTCCAAAGTGAATTTCAGAAGGCATATGAGAAAGGCATCCACAAATCCAAGTGAGTGTAGGGTGCCCTTTTGTTTTCATGGAAATTGCTTTTTTTTTTCCCTATAAGATGCTTATCCTTCTGTGATATATTTGAAGGTATTGGGAACCGACATATGAAGATTCCCTTAGTTTAATTGCTCAAATCCCAGTAGTAGCTTCTTATATATACCGCAGGTTGGTTCAAAGATCGTATGTCTTTATATGCTTCAAAATCGTTAAATATATATTCACGTGTACAGATAGTTCCTATTCTATAGAAGGTTTCGGCTTTACATTTGTTTCTTATTTAAATTGTCTATATTTGCTACATTTAACATACATAACAAAATGTCAAGGATGTACAAGAACGGACAAGTTATTCCCTTGGATGACTCCCTAGATTACGGTGGAAATTTCGCACACATGTTAGGCTTTGATGACCCTGCCATGCAAGAGCTTATGAGGCTCTACGTTACCATCCATAGGTAGGTTTGCATAGTAATTTCGTGTTAGTATAAAGTATCAGCACATATATAGCACCTGTGGCTCCTCAGTAAATATTCTGCATTGCTCCATTCACTTTATATTTTTATTCTACGTGATGCAGTGATCATGAAGGTGGAAATGTTAGTGCACACACTGGCCATCTTGTAAGTGCCTTTGTCTAAGGCTTTATGTGCCTTAGTAATTCGCAGTCATAGATTCAATCCTTTACCTTTGTATTTACACACATTTGTTGCATACATGGGTTTAGTTGATGAAATTATTTTTCTTGGTCTTATACCTGACAGGTTGCTAGTGCCCTGTCAGATCCTTATCTCTCCTTCGCTGCTGCTTTAAATGGTTTAGCTGGTCCACTCCATGGCTTGGCTAACCAGGTGTGTTTCTCTTTCTCTTAAACAAAATGAAAAATTCCATCTGATTATTCCGTAACCTGACAAGCTCCATTTCTTATTTCGTTTAAACCAAAAGTTGACCACAAATAGCTGTTTTATTGGCCTTACAATGGAAAAAATCTCTACTTGGTATTTTAAATTTTTTAACAAATACTATGCTGTTGGCCTTCTGCAAAATGCCCTCTGAGCAAAACTGGGTGTTGCTCCTGCAATACAAAAATCTTCGATTTCTACCCTTCAAGAATATCACCATAAGAAGATAGGCTAATTTGTTTATAATTTCTGTTTGTTACAGGAAGTCTTGCTCTGGATTAAATCTGTTGTAGCAGAATGCGGTGAGAACGTCAGCAAAGAAAACTTGAAAGATTACGTCTGGAAAACATTGAACAGTGGCAAGGTGGCTTGTGGAACATTTGTTTTCTTTCTATTTTACACACAACCTCCTCACGTTTTATCCCAATTGTCACCTTCTGTCTAGAATATTATTTAGGTTCTGTCCATACTCTTGCAAACCTTTGAGCACACTGTGGGTTGGGTCCATGATGATTTCTTTACCGCGACTTGGATTTCTTTTTAACAGTATCTTTTCACGTTCATATTTTAGGTTGTTCCTGGGTTTGGACATGGAGTTCTGCGCAAGACTGATCCAAGATACACATGCCAGAGAGAATTTGCACTCAAGCATTTGCCTGACGATCCACTATTCAAACTGGTAACAACTTTAGCCTTCTGATTTATGATGTATGCCTATGATGGCAAATTATGTGATGTGTTCTAACCTTTTTCCTTTTCTCCCGTATTTGTGGCAAGGTTTCAAATCTTTACGAGGTTGTCCCACCCATACTCTTGGAACTTGGAAAGGTGAGTGACTGTTCAGTCCCTGAAAGTTTTATATTGGTTGACAATGTCCTTGACATGTTTAGTAACTGCCTCGGTTTATTCTTTCAAGTATTCCAAAACTTAGATTTGAAAACAGTTAAATGATGGTAACAGGAAGAATACCAACATTCATTTTCCAGATTCCTTAAATTTCAATTCATATCCTCTTGGGAATAAACTATCTACAGGTGAAAAATCCTTGGCCTAATGTGGATGCCCATAGTGGAGTGCTACTAAATTATTATGGCCTAACAGAAGCAAGGTGCTAACTCTACTCTCTACATCTCTTTTCTCATTTTCTCAACAGCCCTATAAAATGTTACTCTATTTTTGCTACGATATCGCAACAGATACTACACCGTCCTCTTTGGCGTTTCGCGAGCCATTGGCATTTGCTCTCAGGTGTCGTTCCTAATCCTTCCCTTTCTTACGGTTCTCATGATGCACCTTTTCATTTTCTAGCAAAGGGAGCCTAACATTCATATATGTATACAGCTTATATGGGACCGAGCCCTCGGACTTCCATTGGAGAGGCCGAAGAGCGTGACGATGGAGTGGCTCGAGAACTACTGTAAGAAAGCAGCTTCCTAAGCTTTCCATTAAATCAAGTGTTGATTGGGGTAATATTATCGTTTTTTTCTCAATAATTGCTCGGAGAGAGCATTTACATACTAGGGGCGGGGCTTCACTGCATTAATACTTCATTTCGTAGTGTTTTATAATTTGCTTTTACCGTATAATTATTGCCTACCTAAATAAATTCTTTGCTTTAGCTGCTTTTGATGAAATTGATGACGATATTCATTGATTGTGGCCGAGCTTTTCCATTGAAAATTTTTGTAATCAATCGCATGTGACCTTTTTTCTGTTTGGGACAAGATTGCGATTAGATTATACTTATCATATCATTCATTGACAGCTCACCCATTGAATAGTAATCGTGGACCATTACTTAGACGGGATAAAGTCTTATATTAAGCAAACAAATCAAATGAAAGTGGGATTTGGGACATTAATTTCGCTGGAATTTGGGATCATCTCATGACCTACAATTAGATTTAGATTCGACTTAAAGTGAAGTTAGTCGAAACGTGAGGATCAAGTGACGTTGTGTGAAGTCCCCTTAAATAATTCCATTTTGAGGATTTGAAAGGTTCCTTAGGTAATTGTGTATGAAGTTTCTTGAGAAAGAAGTTGATTTATTAGTAAGTCGAAAGGCCAGATTATGTAGATAAATCGTGTGGAACTCATTGGGATTATCTAGGAAATTTCTCATATACGTACGAGGAAGTTGGCTGAAAGTTTCTGCAAATGTCGAACTAACCATTAAATTGATATCGTGAGGATATTTTCTAAAAGATATTACCACCGAGGCAGTATGTCAATCTTAATATTTGATTAGTTAGTTTGAAATATGCTATAGCATACATCGCCCTACAGACTGAAAAAGAAAAAAAGAGGAGAGAGCTATCGTTTTCAATTGCAACACCCGCATATTCCTTCTCCCAAATTAAGTTCGAAAAGGACATAACTACACTGACTACAAGTCAATATTTATTTTTCTTTCGAATTAAAAACATTTTCTTTTGAATATCTCAATGCACCAACTAATACACACACGACATATAATCTATTTCATATATACTTTAATAACATAACCAAATAATCATTAATTTAAGACGAGAGTCCTTGACTTCTCGTGGTGATCTGAGCTATTGAAAAAATACCGAGCACCTTTTCGCATGATAAATTATATATTTTCACTTGATACTTGGAATTCTTTTACTGTGACTTGTGAGTATAAGGATGCCTCAACCAACCGCCTGTAAAGGTAAACCCATTGTAGGGAATTTGTAAATGTAAATTTAAATATGATGTAATATTTCATCTATTATTTACCCGCGTACTGCGTAGCTTCCTATCATTTAATGTCAGTTTGGTGAGTCTTTCCGCGCACCTTCTCTCTATCTCTCTCTATATATATCTGTACGGGAGACAACCCAAATGGTCTAAATGGTCTCCCATGTATACCACAAGGACTAATTTAGTCCGAGATATTGTCGATTTTGAACCAAATTAGTCGTATCTTTAGAGCTCCAACAATTTAGATGGATAAACTGACACGTGTCGGTATACGATTGGCTTAAAAATTCATAAATTAACATTAAATAAAGTTCCAAAAAAAGAGGGAAGCATTTTTAAAATATGAAAAACTAATAAATTAAAATAAAAATAATGAGAGAATAAAAAATTAAAATGATAAATTAAGTTCAATAAGATAAAGTAGGAACTAAATTAAAAAAAAAATAAAAGAGAAAAAAGATACAGAAATATTATCTCTTTATTTTATTTCATTTAATTTATCAGTATTTTTCTCTATTTTATGTTTTTATCATTTTTAATTGAATTTCTCCTTTTTAAAATTTTTTAATTTTTAAATGTTCATATATGATTTAAAAATCATACCAATCGCATGTCGATACGTGCCCAGTTTCCATCCAAATTGACGGAGTAACATCGGGGACTAAATTGATCCACGTGGAATATAAGGTACTAAATTGGTTTATGTTGTAAACATTGGAGACCATTTTGAATTTTTTCTCCACTCGCTTTATTAACTACTAGTCAGATTAGATTTACTGCATTATTAAAATATTTAACAGACCACTAACAATAGTTCTTATTTTTTTACATAATCAAACATGCTCCCTGTACTAAAAGATAATCACCGAGTGACCTTTCTTCTACACGTTTCTTGGTCTTTGCTTTGCCACTTCAGTTAGCAAAGCAACCTCCTTGTCTCACTTTAGGGCCGAAGAAAACTTCTGCCCGTGTTAAAAATTTGGTAGCTTTTGTTTTCAGGAAACTTCAGTCTTTATGATCCTTTAGGACTCGTTCGTTTTATGGCAAGTTTTAACCTTTTTTCTTGCTGAACTTCACAGATGTTCGATTGGAAAAGTTGGTTCTTGATGTTTTTGGCTTTGTTCAGTGCTCTTTTTGTGTTGTAAGTTGTGTTGTGGCTTATCTCTTTGAGTTGATTGAAAAAATCGACTTTTTGCCTTCTTTTCAGGAGAAGAGGTCTTTTTAGTACTAACAGTTCTTTGGTTTTTGTTCTCTTATTGAGAACCAAAGCGTTTTTTAGTTTTTTTTAACTTCTGTTGCTTTCTTGGAGGACTTCTGCTTGGATTTTGCTGTCTTTTTTGCGTTGATTGTGTCCTGTAAATTGAAGATCGTGATGTGTAGAGCATATATATTGGCTTCGAATTATTGAGTAAACATTTTATCATGAGCATAAGAGTTTCTGGGAGTTACCATTTTGACTGTGTTAAAGCATCTAGCTTACGCTTTCTCCCATTTTAGTATCGGAGTAGCTGCGTCTAAAACTTGCTGTAACATATATTTGTTACTTCAATTTTCTTACTTACGTTTCCATTTTTTTCTTCTGCAGGAAAATTGACAGAATTATCTTCAATTTTTAAAATCAAAATGGCTTATCAGAGAAGAGGCTCCGAGTCTCAGATTCGAAGGCCGCTTCTGCGGACTCAAACTGCTGGGAATTTAGGAGAGTCAATGATGGACAGTGAAGTTGTTCCATCATCTCTTGTCGAAATAGCTCCAATCCTTCGTGTCGCCAACGAAGTCGAGCCCATTAATCCACGTGTGGCGTATCTTTGTAAGTTGTTAGTTTTTTTAGCTTTATTTAGTATCGTTTCTCTTTTTGTGGATTTGATTTTGCTAGTTTCTATCTACGCTTTTGCTCTTTGCTTTTATGCCATAAACGTTCTAGCATTTCTCAGACAGCTGATCCTGTCGTAATCTTATGATAAGAGGAACTTGTGTTAAGTGTGAGGATCCAAGCAACAAGCGTTTCAATGCGTTGATGATTTCAAATGGTTGCTATTACGTTTTGCTACTTATGTGGCTCAACTGAGTTGTACTTTTTTGTTTCATAATCAGGTCGTTTCTATGCTTTTGAGAAAGCCCATCGTTTAGATCCAACGTCTAGTGGCCGTGGAGTTCGTCAGTTCAAAACCGCTCTTCTTCAGCGACTTGAACGAGTATGTTTTATGCATGGTCTTATATGATCATTACATTACTATCGCTCTTCTGTAAAAAATTAGATTCTGGCATCAGTTGCCTCGTGGTAATGAATTACTATAAATGAGACATTGATTGATCATGTTGAAGGAAAACGAGACGACGTTATCAGCAAGAAAGGGAAGTGATGCGCGCGAAATGAAAAGCTTTTATCAGCTTTACTATAGGAAGTATATTGAGGCTTTGCAAAATGCTGCTGATAAAGCGGATCGGTATGCTACTGCTTCTTACTTCCCTTATGCTGTTGGACTTTTTTTTTTTCCCTTTTATGACTTTTTACTTTCCATACAGCGCTCGACTTACAAAAGCGTATCAAACAGCCGCTGTGCTCTTTGAGGTCCTAAGGGCTGTTAACCTTACAGAATCTGTCGAAGTGGATGATGAGGTGAAGTATACCGTGTTGTTAATATGTATGCACGAAGAATTGTTAGGAATTTTCGTATACGTTATCTAGAATGTTGATGTCAAAACCTAGTTTATTTGTATTCTTTATGACCATATATGCCTAGTTTCTTGTTGTTCACTGTTTTCTGAGATATTATGGGAGGAAATTTGCACTTAAATTTGTGGGCGTAGACTTACTAAATCAGCGTGCAGATATTGGAAAAGCATACGAAAGTGGCTGAGAAGACACAGATATACGTTCCTTATAACATACTTCCACTTGACCCAGAAAGTTCACATCAAGCAATCATGAGATACCCTGAGGTTTGCCTGGCCATGCTTATGTTGAAAAAGGACTTGTGTTAGCCATGAATCGTTCCATTGCTTCTAATGTCTATTCGTCGAACAGATTCAAGCTTCGGTAGCTGCACTTCGCAATACTAGAGGACTTCCATGGCCGAGAGGACATAAGAAGAAAGTAGATGAGGATATTCTAGACTGGCTTCAAGCAATGTTTGGTTTTCAGGTTTGGAACTGTTTCTTTTTTCTTTATCTTATTAATATTCGTTGGACGCGTCACAAATTTCATAGTATAGGAGGTATTAGAATTGTGTTGTAACTGAAACTAGACGTATTTTTTTGATTGACTACAGAAAGATAATGTGGCAAACCAGAGGGAACACTTGATCTTATTGCTGGCTAATGTACACATAAGACAGCCGAAACCCGACCAGCAGCCTAAGGTCTCATTTTCACTATTTTTTTTTAATTTTTCATGCGGAGAAAGAATCTTTATCAAGGCATGTTTTTCATGTAGTTGGACGATCGAGCCCTTACAGAAGTCATGAAGAAGCTTTTTAAGAACTATAAAAAATGGTGCAAATATCTGGACCGTAAGAGCAGCTTATGGTAAGGACAGTTGTTGGTTCTTCAAAAACTTACCATCTTGTTTGTTTAACTTGTGTCTTACATATCCAAAAGTTATACAATATGTGTCATCTTTTGATAGGTTGCCAACTATACAACAAGAGGTTCAACAACGCAAAATATTGTACATGGGCTTATATCTTCTAATCTGGGGTGAAGCTGCAAACTTGAGATTCTTGCCAGAATGCCTCTGCTATATATATCACCACGTACTGTACTGCAAATATGATTACTTCTGACTATATGTTTTAGTTAACAGATATAATTTTTCTTTTCTTCTTGTTTGTTTACTGTATAGTTTATGAGTGTATATCAAGATGATCGAATATTTTCCTGAAATTAGATGGCATTTGAACTCTATGGCCTGCTTGCTGGTAGTGTTAGTCCCATGACTGGGGAGACCATTAAGCCCGCCTATGGTGGCGATGAAGAGGCTTACTTGAAGAAAGTCGTAACCCCTATTTATGACATAATATTTAAGGTAATATATCCTAGTTTGGGTTCTTGGCCGTGATATTGAAGACTTTTTAGCTCGGCGCTATTCAACACGTGCAAATTGCATATGGATTTTGTTCGTAGGAATCTAAGCGAAGCAAAATGGGAAGATCCAAGCATTCACAGTGGAGGAATTACGATGATCTGAATGAATACTTCTGGTAACATTTCAAGTTATTACATGGATAAAAAAGTGTATCTTAAGTTTTACTCAACTGGTCATATTATTGCAGGTCAGTTGACTGTTTCAGACTAGGATGGCCGATGCGTGCTGATGCAGATTTCTTCTGCATACCCATAGAAAAAATCATTGCAGATAGAAATGCGGTAAACAAATGTTTATTTATGGTATAAGATGTGAAGATCATCATTGTAATTTTTCACCTTTTTAACCATCAAATACCGTCATTTGGATCTTGTGTTTCTCTTTTCGTAACTTCAGTTACTCCTCATCATAACTCCTTTAATCACTTTCATATTTAATGCGATATTTAGCAAAATGAAACTTCCACTGGAGATCGATGGATGGGGAAACTCAACTTTGTTGAAATACGTTCATATTGGCACATCTTTAGAAGCTTTGATAGAATGTGGAGCTTTTTCATATTGTGCCTACAGGTATTCTAAGCATGGTATTCGTTTGTCTTTCTAACCAAACTGAAATTTCCTTTCAAACAACTATGATCGTCTCTTCTGTTAATCGATTAAACAGGCCATGATCATAATATCATGGAATGGGTCTGGCAGCCTGGGAGAATTATTCCAGGGAGATACATTCAAGAAGGTTCTGAGCGTCTTTATTACCGCCGCAATACTAAAACTCGCACAAGGTACATGCCCTTTGAGGTCCTCTACTTGTAAAATCAATGCACATTTAACATATATCGGCACAACATTTTTTCCATTTGTCATTCCGATTCTTCATCAACACGTTTTTATGCAGCTGTCCTTGATATCATTTTGAGTTGGGAAGCGAGGATGAGCATGTCATTTCACGTAAAACTGCGATACATACTAAAGGCTGTTTCTGCAGCAGTTTGGGTGATTGTCTTCCCAGTTACATATGCTTACAGCTGGAAAAATGCTCCTGGATTTGCACAAACCATCAAAGGCTGGTTCGGAAATGGCCAGGGCTCACCTTCTCTGTTCATCATCGCGATTATGATCTACTTATCTCCTAACATGCTCTCTGCTCTGCTGTTCTTGTTTCCTTTTATAAGGAAGCAGCTCGAAAGATCAGATTACAAAATCGTTAGGCTTATGATGTGGTGGTCTCAGGTACGGAAAATTTTCCATTGCAAGAGTGTTTTTCGTTTAAATGTAGGTTAGGCTATAACATGGCCACGTTGATTTCCTCGCAGCCTCGGCTTTATGTTGGAAGAGGAATGCAAGAGAGCACATTTTCTGTTTTCCAGTATGCATTACTTTGGCCGTCTAAACTTGCTAGCAATATTCGCCTTACTTTGCTTGTTACCACAATGGTTCTTTCTCCAGGTACACAATGTATTGGGTACTCCTCTTAGCAGCGAAGTTAGCTTTTAGCTTCTATATAGAGGTAGGTCCCTTGTCCACTCTCTTTATCAATGTTTTGTTTTTTTAGTTACTTTGCATGATTGTCAATAGTTATGGTGTGTTGTTGGAAAATAATATGCCTTAGAATTCGATCAATGTGGCAAGTTTAAGTCATCTTGGATTCTTATTCGTGGTTTCAGATAAAGCCTCTCGTCAATCCGACGAAAGAAATCATGCGAGTCCATATAACAACGTATAAATGGCATGAGTTTTTCCCTCAAGGTATATATGTGCCTATCAGTGTGCCTTAACTGTTCAAAGCAGATGAAAGGATGCATTGATTTTTTTTATTTGTTCAGCAAGGAAAAATATAGGAGTTGTGATTTCACTTTGGGCGCCAATTATAATCGTAAGCTTCATCTTCCTTGGTCGACCTTTACCTTTCTCTGCGTTCTTTGTTCAGAATCTAAATAACAGAATGTCTCCAGGTTTATTTCATGGATACCCAGATTTGGTATGCCATTTTTTCAACAATAGTTGGTGGTATATATGGGGCCTTTCGCCGCCTTGGGGAGGTTCGTTATGCTTATTTCACCTTTTTCAGTTAGTAACAGAACACTGATGCAAAATATTTATGAGTAATCACAATGGAAATGGATATGCGATATTCGAAGCTATCCATTTATTAATCGTAAAGAATCAATTTCCTTGTTATTTTTTCCCGCTAAAACTTGGTTCATACTCTAATAAAAGGGCCACTTCTTTATGGGCTTTTGTCATCAGATTCGAACCCTGGGAATGCTTAGGTCTCGATTTCAATCGCTGCCTGGTGCTGTTAATGCCTGTTTGATTCCAGTAGAGAGAGATAAAAAACCGAAGGGACTTAAGGCAACCTTTTCAAGAAAATTTGCTGAGGTTACTTATTTTTTCATACACTCTTTTATTTCTGTTATTATTATTACAATCCTATGGGAGTTTTAGGTGACATCTCTGTTTCACCTTTTTGTAGATTCAATCTAATAAAGAGAAAGAGGCAGCAAAATTTTCTCAGATGTGGAATAAGATCATTGAAAGCTTCAGAGAGGAAGATCTCATTAACAACAGGTTAACTGATATAACCACCCTTATGGGGAGAGAACAATTCTGAACTGTTTTGATTTTACGGTATAACCTCTAATGTGTTAGTTTGTATAATTTGGGATTTGAACAGGGAAGAAAACTTATTGCTTATGCCACATCGTGCTGATCGCGAACTGGACCTTATCCAATGGCCTCCGTTTCTTCTAGCTAGCAAGGTTTTAGTCCAAAATCTCTCTCTCTCTCTCTCTCTCTCTCTCTCTCTCTCTCTCTCTCTCTCTCTCTCCCTCCCTCCCTGTTTTTCTGTCTCTGTCTTTGAACTTCTTTTTGGCAAACAATCCATTTATGCATATTTCAGCTCCCTATAGCTCTTGATATGGCAAAAGACAGCATTGGGAAAGACAGCGAACTGATGAAGCGAGTCAATGCTGACATATACATGCGGAGCGCTATTCGCGAATGCTATGCTTCTTGTAAGAATATCATCAGCTATTTGGTACTTGGAGAGCGCGAGAAAATGTAAGTCCATTCCATGCAAAAAAAAAAATGGTCGATTTTCGCTGATGTTCTCTCCATCACATTGCTACATCATCCCATCGACTATTCTTGATTTTTCTTTGTGATTTCCAGCGTCATAAAAGAGATCTTTGCCAAAGTCGACGAGCACATAGAGGAGGGAAACCTCGTAGAAGAATTTAATTTGAATGCCCTGCCTAACCTCTACGAGCAATTTGTTCAGCTCATAAATTATCTGGTGAGTCCATCGTGTCAAGCAATCTCACGACACAAATTCAGATCCATCTAACAAATCTTCATTTTAGTGCAGATTGAAAACAAAAGGGAGGACAAGGATCAAGTTGTTATCGTCTTGCTTAACATGCTTGAGATCGTAACTAGAGATATTATCGAAGACAGCGTTCCTAGGCATGTGTTCGAGATCTTTATGCACCAGGACATTTGCATTTGATAATTATATTATTAGTGCTATTTTTAATTCATTTTGATTCAACGTAATCATATATTTTTATTATTCCTCAGTTTGCTAGATTCTAGCCATGGTGGGACTTATGGTATGAATCAAGGAATGACACCTCTTGAACAACAGCAACATAACTTCAGGAAGCTTCGTTTTCCAGTTACGGAGGAAACTATTGCTTGGAAAGAGAAGGTAAGTTCTATAGCTTGATCGATATGTTTGGAGAAATAATGAATTAAAAGAAAAACTTCGTATGTAGATTGGGCGTCTTCATCTTCTTCTTACTGAGAAGGAATCGGCTATGGACGTCCCATCCAATTTAGTTGCGAGGAGGCGCATTTCATTTTTCTCAAATTCACTTTTCATGGACATGCCTGAAGCTCCCAAAGTTCGCAATATGCTTTCCTTTTCGTAAGTAAGCTAAAGTCACAAGCTGTTATTTTGGAGCGTCGGTCTATATATATTTTTTTTAAAAAAATATCATGAACCACGAGGCCGTTCATTTACCATCTGCTTTAAATTGTTCCTAATTCTCATAT
The DNA here is from genome assembly GCA_027422505.1 of Craterostigma plantagineum. Lineage (NCBI taxonomy): Eukaryota > Viridiplantae > Streptophyta > Magnoliopsida > Lamiales > Linderniaceae > Craterostigma > Craterostigma plantagineum. The sequence continues at coordinate 529,926 of JAPQWV010000029.1, forward strand.
CGTTTTCTGCAGCACCTTAACCCCATACTATGACGAAGAGGTTCTCTTTCTATTGATTCGCTCGAAAAGCCTAACGAAGATGGCGTTTCGATATTATTTTACCTCCAGAAGATCTTCCCAGGTTTTGCTCGTTTGTAATTTTGTCTCCTTGATGGTGCCATGCATATAAGCACCTTGGTATTAGGCAGTGACTTTAACGTTAAAATAACCGAGAAATTCCAACTTTTGCGTAGATGAGTGGGAAAATTTTCTGGAACGTGTTGACTGTAGGAGCGAAGAAGATCTCAAGGGAAATGCAGAACTCGAAGAACATTTACGTTTGTGGGCATCATACAGAGGCCAAACGCTGACCAAAACTGGTACTTAAATTCGTCTTTGCTTCCATGATACAACACACAATATTACACGAGACATAAAACTAAAACACCATAACCTTCTATCTTACACAAAGTACGAGGAATGATGTATTATCGGCATGCCCTGGAACTTCAAGCCTTTCTTGACATGGCAAATGACGATGGTCTGTGCGTATGATGCATTACCAATTTCTCTCTTTTTTCTGACAAAGCAGAGAGTGATAATATTGTTCGAATATATTTCTTTTTTTATAGAGTTGATGAAAGGTTACAAGGCCGCTGAGCAGAGCACCGAAGAGCTAGTAAAAGGCGAAAGTTCGCTGTTAACACAATGCCAAACCATAGCAGACATGAAGTACACATACGTCGTTTCTTGCCAGCAATATGGGATTCAAAAGAGATCTCGAGATCCTCGCGCCACAGATATTCTAAGACTCATGACTAAGTATATATGATTATTTTCCATAGCTTCTCTGCATTCACTTTATTGGTCGTTTCTTTACAGTGATTTTTTTTCAACGTTAATTTCTTGAGCAAAGGTATCCATCTCTTCGAGTGGCTTACGTCGACGAGGTAGAAGAAACTGGCGGAGATAAATCTGGCAGAATAAATGAGAAGGTTTATTATTCAGCTTTAGTGAAAGCTGTGCCTAAATCTGTGGACACTTCTGATGCAGATCCGAAGTTAGACCAGGTAAGAGCACTTACTGTTCTAACTGCAATGTGTGGAATTTATTGGAAGGGAAAAAAAGCTGTAATATTTTTGTTAAGTCGATTATTCTTTTATTGCCAGGTTATATATCGGATAAAGCTTCCAGGGCCCGCCATTTTAGGGGAGGGAAAACCCGAGAATCAAAACCATGCGATAATCTTCACACGTGGAGAAGGCCTGCAAACGATCGACATGAACCAGGTAATAAACGATTAAATCAATTTAGAAATGGCAAGAAAACTCATTGCGATGTTTATTTCCAGGACAATTATATGGAAGAAGCCTTCAAAGTCAGAAACCTATTGCAAGAATTTCTCAAGACACACGGAGGGAGTAAACCGACCATTCTTGGCCTCAGAGAGCATATCTTTACAGGAAGGTACGTTCCTTTATTGCCATTTGGGTCCCTCACATTTACTCATCGTTCGCATTTGGTCCCCGTCATTAACCTGCGCTTCTCTATGCTTGTCTAGTGTTTCTTCGCTCGCCTGGTTCATGTCGAATCAAGAGAACAGCTTCGTCACAATTGGTCAAAGATTGCTGGCAAATCCACTAAAGTACGTTCTTTTCTCTTGAATTCTTACAATTCCACATTTAGTCTATTGCATCCTTTGTTTTTCTCAAGATCAAATTCTTACAAACAGTATGTGCTAATTCGATATTTCAGGGTTCGTTTTCATTATGGTCACCCAGACATATTCGATAGGTTATTTCACCTGACCATAGGCGGCGTAAGCAAAGCGTCTAGGGTCATCAACTTGAGCGAGGACATATTCGCCGGTAAAAATACGAACAATATCTCAATTCTTACCATTTTCCCGTCGACAAACAACTTCACGTTTTCTTGCAAAAAAGGTTTCAATTCCACGCTCCGCGGAGGCAACGTGACCCACCACGAGTACATACAAGTGGGCAAAGGCAGAGACGTAGGGCTCAACCAAATCTCAAACTTCGAGGCAAAAATTGCCTGTGGAAACGGAGAGCAGACGGTGAGCCGCGACATATATAGGCTGGGCCATCGCTTCGACTTCTTCCGAATGCTTTCTTGCTATTTCACCACTGTCGGCTTCTACTTCAGCACCTTGGTAATAAAATAAATCTCATTTGATTTACTTCTTCCTTTCAAACCCCTTAATGAAAAAGAAGGGTCAGTTGATTTTTCAGTCCAAATTTAGGGGGGTGACATTGTAGGCACAGAAAATTTATAGGTCGCATCATACGGACAATAACTTTCAAAATTAAGCAATTTAGGGACATTATACACCGAACTCTAGATTCTGTACCAAATACTCAATTTTTTAAGTTATTGTCCGTATAATGCACCTCCAAAATTTGCCGAAACCTACAAAAATATATGCTGAAATCCTCGATTGAGTCAAACTCGGGGGTTTCCAGCTTAAACCGTCCATAGAATTGCTTAATTTCGAAAGTTATTGTGTCCTGTAATGCCAACCCATGAATTCGTTATGCTACCACCCTAAATTACGGTACTTATAGATATTTAAGCCATTGTCCTACAATGCTAAATTTCGGAAGTTACTGTCCTACAATTCCAACTACTAAATTCGCGATCTCTATAATCCCGCCGCCGCTGAATGACGGGACTTGAAAAAAGCATCTAACCCTTAAAAAAAACACTCCTTTTCTTTCTCTTGCAGCTCACCGTCCTTACGGTCTACGTATTCCTCTACGGTCGGCTCTACCTCGTACTGAGCGGGCTCGAAGAGGGCCTAAGCAGCCACCCAGCCATTAGAGACAACAAGCCCCTCCAAGTCGCCCTCGCCTCCCAATCCTTCGTTCAAATAGGTCTTTTAATGGCCCTTCCCATGATGATGGAGATAGGGCTCGAGCAAGGCTTTCGAACCGCCCTAATCGACTTCGTAATGATGCAGCTTCAGCTCGCCCCCGTCTTCTTCACCTTCTCTTTAGGGACTCGAGCCCACTACTACGGGCGAACACTCCTCCACGGCGGGGCCCGCTATAGGGGCACGGGCCGCGGGTTCGTAGTGTTCCACGCCAAGTTCGCGGACAACTACAGGCTTTACAGCAGAAGCCACTTCGTCAAGGGGATAGAGCTTATGATTCTCTTGCTCGTGTACCACATATTCGGACATGCTTATAGGGGGGTCGTGGCTTACGTCTTCATTACGGTTTCCATCTGGTTCTTGGTGGTGACGTGGCTTTTCGCGCCTTTTCTGTTCAACCCCTCGGGATTTGAGTGGCAGAAGATTCTGGATGATTGGACCGATTGGAAGAAGTGGATGGACAATCGAGGGGGGATCGGCGTCGCGCCCAATAAGAGCTGGGAATCTTGGTGGGAGCACGAGCAAGAGCATCTGACCTACTCGGGCGTTCGTGGGATTGTCGTCGAGGTTTTGCTTTCGCTTAGGTTCTTTCTTTATCAGTATGGTTTGATCTATCATCTGAGCTTCACCAAGACGAACAAGACCATCTTGGTAATGGGTTTGTTTTTGTCCTCGTCGAAATCGATTTTTTGCTGTCGTTTCTGGCGATTGGGAGCTGATATGTTTCTTTGTCTTTTTCTTGCAGTTTTACGGTCTCTCGTGGGTTGTGATCTTTATGCTCTTGTTCATCATGAAGGTAAGAAGAAATTCTTCTGGGATTTGTTGTTATTACAGCTTCTGCTGTTGAATTTGAGGGATTAGTCCTAAAATTAATTGGTGGTGATGAGAGGACTTGCCTCTCTGGTTTATATACTGAGTCTGGTGAAGTTAGTTTTCCCGAATGAAAATAGACTGAATTGGTGGAAAAAAAATGTTTTTTTTTCTCGGTAGGTGATCTCGGTGGGGAGAAAGCGGCTCAGCGTCGATTTCCAGCTCTTGTTCAGACTAATCGAAGCGGTGATATTCCTATCATTCGTCGCGATTCTGATAACCCTAATCGCCTTATCCAACATGACCTTCCGCGACGTCATAGTCTGCATCCTCGCCTTCCTTCCGACGGGATGGGGCCTACTTCTGGTAATAATACTATATATTAATAGAAATAATAGCATCTTTTTTTTTTTATTTGTTCATCCATTAAAACACATTGGTTGACCGAAAACTCAGATTGCGCAAGCTTTGAGGAAGTTCTTGGTAAAATTCCGTTTTTGGGGATCGATAAGAACGCTGGCGAGGGGCTACGAAATGATCATCGGTTTGTTGCTGTTCACGCCCGTCGCTTTCTTGGCTTGGTTTCCCTTTGTCTCCGAATTTCAGACAAGGATGTTGTTCAACCAAGCCTTTAGCAGAGGTTTGCAGATTTCTCGCATTCTCGGCGGCCCGAAGAAAGATCGATCTTCGAATAACAAAGAGTAGGAGGAACAATAGTAGTAGTAAGATTTGCTCTTCCTTTGGGGAAATCATCCTTTGGATGTTTATATGTTGTGTATATGTGTGTATAATATGTGATTGAGGAAATGTATTTGGGATGGAGAGAAATATTGCATATTTTCTGTGTTGATGATGGTTTGTTTGTAGTTGTGCTATGTACCGTAGATCTACTAATTTTCAGTCATAGATCTCAAAATTAGATGCGAAGTGTTTATGCTCTTTCAAAAATATAATAGTGCATATTTTTTTAACCAAAAAGCTTATGTTTGAACTAGAGATCGTATCATATTTTTTCTTCTATATAATTTTTTAAACGTTGATTTTAACGCTATACATTATTTTCAACCAACAATTCTTTTTCTAGAGTAATTTTATTTTTATCTAACCGTATATTATTCATTAAATGCTTGGTTTTAATAATTTGTACTCGGATAAGTAGTCCCGTCAAAACGGAACGGCAGAGCGGGCCGTACCGTAGCCCGCCAGTGGCGAGGCGGGTGCGAGGGTAAGCCCGCCTCCTGGCGGGCGGGCGCGGGTAAGTCCGCCTGCGCTATTTCAAAAAAATAATTAAAATAAGAAAAAAAATAAAAAATAACAAAAAGTAAGAGAAAATAATAAAATAATAGGAAAAAATAATATAAAAATAGTAAAAAATAAACAAAAATAAAGAATTTAAGTTGGAAAAAATATCTAACTTTTATAAACTTTTTTAATTGTAATTTATTTATGTTATTAACTACCGGTTATAGCTAAAAAATATAAACAGCATAATTTATTTATAAAACTTATATTTTAAAATAATAATATAATATTTAATTGTCGGGCGGGCTTGCCTACGGCCCGCCCTCAGGCGGGCCTAAAAAATTAGAGCCCAGGCGGGGTGGCAGGGCGGGCCCGCGGGCCGCGGGCACGTTCGACAGCTCTACGTATAAGTCCCTCGAGTCGTGAGTTGCCGCGAAGATTTTTTGCCAATGACCTCTCTTCTGAACTGTTGTACATAATTCAACGACTAATTCATTGCTTAAATTTGAAGGAAATTGTACCGTAATTTTAATTTTCAAACATTCAGAATGGTGAATGAAATTACACGCAAAGAAATGAATACGATTCAAAATTCCAATCTCCAAAGCATTCCTCTTGGGGCTGACATAAGCACGAAACTAACATTCTTGCACGCTCAACTTGTGCTGTTGTATATAAATATATGAATTGAATTTACTAATTTAAAATGGTTAATAAATTTAAATTTAATTATGTATATATAAATAACTAAAGATATAAGAATTAACTAAAACTGATGATTAACTATAAATTATATAACTAAAATATAGTGTGTAATTTTTAAAACTTAATCATTAAATTTTTCTTATAAATTAACAGAGCAATCGACAGTTTATAGTTTATACTCGCTCATTAGAATAGATGAACAAGATTTTATGCGCAGACAAGTAAATGAAACAAATACAGAGAAAAGGTAAAAAAACCCAGAAAGCAATGAAGAAATCTCCAAGGCTGATCATGTCCGAAAAATCAGTTGTAGAGAATCTTGACAGGAGAATTCGATCTCCTAATCCCATAAGTCCAGAATAGCTTGAGCCGTTTGCCTCTGCAACAAAAGCTGAAGCATAGCGAACCTCAGCTCAGTTTCCGTCATGAAATCTTGCTGACTTTGTCCGCCGCCGCCGCCGCCGGAGGTCCCACTAATCGCCGTTGCAATGCACTCCAAATGGGTCCCGAAATCGCACTCGCGGCACAAGTACATCCAAGCCATCTCATGGATGGGGTTCTTACACACATCGCACACGAAGGCCGCCTCCTGCCCAGCCGCCGCCGCCGTCGACTGACCGCCCGCCGACGAATAGTACAGCTTCATCGGATGCTTGTGGTCGCTCCTCGTCACAGTCTCCGGCCACTGCACGCAGTCCACGTGCAGGTCGTAGCCGCACGCCGCGCACGTGTAGGCGAACGCCTTGCCGTCCTTCAGGCAGGCGTTGCAGGTGAACCCGTCGTCGTACGGCGGCGAAGTGACGAGCTTCAGTGGGTGCTGTAGGTGCGAGCCGTGCTTGATTTCCGGCGGCGAGTCGAAGCACGCCTTGTGGAGGCAGAACTTGCACTGGGATTCCGTGCAGAGGTACGACGAGCCCTTCAGATAGCACTCGCACGCCGAGCAAATCTTGCCGTCCTTTTGGTCGACTTCCATGGCTTTTAAGACGTGGGGGTGGCTGAAGTGCTTTATTATCGCCGGCGGATTTTGGGGAGGAGGAATAGGACTGTTATTAGCTGGGGTTGTTTGGTTGGGTTGAACGGTGGTGGTCGTCGGCGGCTGCGCCGGCGGAGTTGTGTGAACCACCGTGCTGTCAGTCGGTTGGGTAGGGTTTGTTTGGGTAGAAGGGTAGCCATGCGGCGGAGGCGGCGGAGGTGGATATACCTAGAAAAATTTAATTGATATATATAAATGCAATTGTGACAACTCTTTGTACGAAGGAATTTGAGAAAGCTAACAATTGATAAAAAGGAATTGTATCCAAGATATCAATCAATTCATATGAAAGATTCTCTTTTCGCCGAAACCCATCTCCATATATAAATCCATAGGGATGTTTCATCTCCTCATTTCCTACATCTTATTAATTTAAAACCTACTAAATATATAAATGGACGCACCAAACAAGCACTAAATTCTTATATGTAAATATATATAAGATGTACACATGGAAATTGTACGCAGCAATACCTGAGGAAGATTGTTCTGGGCCGGGCTTGGCTGAGGAGGAGGATATACCTGAGTGTTCAAGGCCGGGCCGGGCTGAGGTGGATATACCTGAGGAACATTGTTGACGGCCGGGCCGGGCTGAGGAGGAGGATAGGGCGGTGGGAGATTCACGGGCTGAGGAGGGTACGTCGGAGGATAGCCCGGGCCCGTAAGGGTGTTGTTGTTGTAAGCGCAGTGGACGTGGAGATCGAACTCGCACTCGGAGCAAGAATAGGACATGCCTTTTCCACCGAGGTTGCAAGAATTGCATATGAAGGAGGCAGACGGGTAGGTAGGGTAAGGGACGAGGGTCAACGGGTGGCTCGGGTGGGTTAGGTGGTTCACGGACCGCGCGGCTCGGTAGCACTGGTCGTGGAGGAAGTAGGTGCACGGCCAGCAGGCGTAGACGGGCCCCGAGGCCGGGCTCTTGCAGCCCGAGCATTGGACCTCGTGGCCCGGCTGGAGCTGGTGGAAGGCTAGGCTGTGGTGGTGAGTGAAGTGCTTGAAATCCATGGCTTTGATTGCCTCTTTTTTCTCTGTTTCTTTCTTTGGGAATGGAGTTCTGATGAATAGGTGGGATAAATAGGCATTTAAGTTGATGTGTTGATGGGCAAGTTGTTGTGTGAAGAGTTGAACTATAGTTTTTTGGGTTGGGGGTGACAGCTTGTGAAATCGTTGACTTTGGGAGTTGACTTTGAGCTTTTTTGGCTCGAGTCTTTCTTTAAATATATATATATATATATATTCTTGATGTACGGAGTAATAATGCGTGTTTGAGGAGTACTTTGAACATCTCTCTGTGTGGTGTGATTGATGAAAGAGAAGAGTTTGCAATAAAAACCTAAAAAGCAAGAAAATCAACTTTTAACCCGTGAGACTTTCTCACCACGTAGGAGTGTTGTTCCCCGTATGGGATTGTGTGGTGCTCCTATGTGAGACTTTGTTCTCCCGATTGACGACTTACCGATGAGACTCCAGGGCTATTTAGTCATGTATCTTTTGTTATTAATGCAAGCTATGTTTCGGAAAAAAAAAAATCGAACCGTGGGGATTAACCAAGTGGGCAGCCATTGACTTATTCAAAGAGATGCCCAAACCTTTCGAAAGTCCACGATCGATATATATACCTTCGGTCAAACATTTTGAGCTATGTGAAAATCAATAGTTTCGTAGGCTTTAAAGTTGACTTGGGAGACTTTCATTTTCGAATTTAAAGACCAATTGCCACGATCAAAGCCAAAAACCATGTGCTACTTTGGCTTGGCCAGACAATTTATTAAGAGGTCAACCGACCATACTCCTCATCGAACAACAAATCATACGCAAAGGTTGGAAAGGATATCATCACTAAGTTGCTAATGCGAACCGTGATGATTTGATCTTGTTAATAATTAGAAACCCTAATAAGCCATGTGTCCCACATCGCTAATTGAAGAGAGTTTGATCGGTATAAGTAGATGAATTTACTCAACCTATCATCAATTGGTTTCAGGATGAAAGCTCATCTCTTATATAGGGCAATTCTCCTCCGATGTGGGCGGCCCAATAAGGCCCAATAATGAAATTTACAGAACTCATGAATCAAATATCCAACACCATGGTCAAATGTCAATTGTTTTTTTATTTGTTCCTGGTGGGGTTCTTGGAACTTTTATGTGAATTAAATTTTGTAGTTATTCATTGTTAAGAAAGTCACGTGTGAGGACAGTGTCCCACATCGATAAATGCAATGAATATAAATGGGTTTATAAGCTTGATGAGCAACTCCTCTTATCACCAATTTTTTTAGGAAAGAACCCCATCAAGCTTATATCGGGTACCCCTTCTCCGTGTGGTGCATGTGCGTGGCCTCGTTAACGGATAAAATTACCGAACCGAATTTCTACATGGTATCAGAGCGGGAAAATCTGACTCGATTAAAAACATATGGCGGGTTCGAAAAGAATGGCGTTCCCGTCCGATTAAAAGGAAACGAGCTCACACGTGAGGGGGGAGTGTTAAGAAAGTCACGTGTGAGGACAGTGTCCCACATCGATAAATGCAAAGAATATAAATGGGTTTATAAGCTTGACGAGCAACTCCCCTTATCACCAATTGGTTTTAGGAAAAAACCCCATCAAGCTTACACTGGGTACCCCTTCTCCGTTTGGTGCATGTGCGTGGCCTCGTTAACGGATGAAATTACCGACCCGAATTTCTACATTCATTTATAGTACTAGACTAGATGATTCCTTCAATTTGAATTTATGGTCACTATGAAATAAAATACATGTAGAGACTAGAGTGAGATAAAATAACACACTCGGAAAAAATGTATACGCTTTTACTAGTACGATGTTACGTGTAACAATAATTTAGCTAAAGAAAAGTAAAAGAAAAAGAAGATTCTTCCCACAAACGCAAACGACGTCGCATGGGGCGTTAACGTTAAAAAATTATTACACACGCAGCCCACGCAATTGGTGTCCTCTCTCACCGACTCTAAATGTGCGCCAAGTGCTCACCTTTAGTCCTTTTCTCCATGTCTCCTCTTCGGAATTACAGTCTAGAAATAATTCTATGCAAATCCATGCCCAATTCCAGCACCAAATGAGTAGATTGAAGTAGAAATGGGGATGTTGATCGATCCCCCAGCTAGAGCTGCTCGCACGAAACAGACTTCGCCTTGGCTGGATGTTCACGAAGTGGTGTATACTTCGACTGTATAAAGCTGGATGTGAGTTAGTATAGTAGGTAACGATTATCACTTCGCTGATTGGATTGGGATCCGTGAGTCCTTGCATGCATAGAAAAGATTGAATCCTTTGTGAATTCGGTGTTTGTGTAGTCCTGATTGTGCTTTTCGTCGAGGTTTAACTTCCTGTTAATGGTTTCTGAAGCTCAGATCGAAAAAATTCAGCTTTAAAACAAACTGTTCCCGCCGATTTTGGCGTTTGTGGAGCCGTCTGTTTGAGGTTAGCTGATATGGGTCCTGGGAATTTTGTGGTTTAGTGCTTGGGTTTGCAATTTGCACTTGATGGATGGTGTTAGCTCTTCAATTGTGGTTATGGGTCTTGATTTGAACGAGGAACCGATGATTCCACCTTCGAATTCAAGTTCAGATTATGTTGAAGTGGTTAATCATCATTCACCCAGTGATTTGCAATGGGAAACCAATATGCCAATAGAACGGAGGATTCAATGCATCCAGCATCTTAACACACATACGAGCACCAGCTTCCCAAGGTGGGCCCAGGGCGGACCAAGTGGCACATCGACTACAAACTATGGAAACATTTCTGCTGATAATGAGGATGGTAAGTGCTACAGCAGCAACTGTGCGGACTTAGTAGCGAAAGCGTTGGAGAAAGAGATGTTGGACCTTAAAAAGGAAGTAAGGAAAATCGAAAAGAAAGTTGGAAGCTATTACGACTGTAAAATATGTTTCGAAGTTGCAAAAGAACCAGTCTTAACATGCTGCGGGCACTTGTTCTGTTGGAGTTGTTTCTACAACATTCCCTACATCGACTCATGTACTAAAGAATGTCCCGAGTGTGATGGAGAAGTCTCAGATTCAACTGTCATCCCAATCTACGGTAATGGTGGAGGGAAAAACGACTCTAACGAGGATCAAACTTCTTCAAAGATGCCCCCTAGACCTAAAGCTCGTCGAGTTGAGAGCGTTCGCCCGGCGTTACCTGTTTTTTTGTCCCATGTACCCGTCGTGGACGCTTTGAGGAGAATAAGGATTAGTTTTGGCAATGGGCCTGACCCATCTTCTCAGACCACTGCCCAGATAGGCGTACTTACTGCTGACATGGAGGCTCGTTCTCTCCGAACTGCGAATAGGGTAAGAACGAGAAGAAGAATGTTGAGGCAAAGGGCTTCGTCCACTTCGAATGCAAATCCTTCTTCTACTTTGGGGATTTCAGACGGGTCAGATGCAAATGTTTTATCCTTAGAATCCAACTACGTGGTTCGAAATTTGGCTGATACTATTGGCGTCATGGCTTTGCCTGTTATTACTACGTCGTCTTCGCAACCTTCCGATGTGTCTGGCCATGTGACTAATGGGACAAGTCCCAGCCCAGCCCCTTCTTACCCCTATAATCTCAGAAGTAGAAGTAGAAGGGCAAGTGCAACGTCAAATTCTGACATGGGTAGTAGAGATTCCAATAATGCGCCTAGAAGGAGGAGATTGAACTGACTGAACCTTTGCAAAACGGTGCGTTGAATATTATGGAATCTCTTCTTCTTTGATTTCAATTTTGGATTCGTGTTTATGCTGTGTTAGCCTAATTGTCTGCCTTTTATGCATATGTTGCTGCTTTTTATCAGATTATTCGGGGTAATTTTCTCCCTTTTCCGAAGGAAGTCTTGAAGACAGGTATGGAACTTTTCGAAATAACTCCTATGGGAGAAATGGGTGCTAACCAACTGGCAACTCTCTCTAGCACATTGTAGATATTTTGTTTCTCCTTTTTTTTCCCTTTGGGCCGATATATTACTTACATATAGTGCATTTACGACTTCTTTCGAGGGCGTATTGTGTTTTTTCAGCTTGAATATGTTGTAATTCGTCGACGATGCATTTTGCATACTTGAAAAAATCGGTACTGAGATTGCTTTACAACCTTATTCTGTCTTAATTACCTCATAGGCAACCCCCGGGAATTTTCGTGTTCTTGGCTTCCATATCTGACTGAGGCCTAATCCCATTGAAAATTGGACATCATCACTCTCCTGCTTTGAAGTGTAGCTTCAGTTGTGTTGTCGATGATGTTTCTCCTTCCTATGCTCAACCAAGTCTAACTCTATAAATAGCTTGTAATAACTAAAAAGTGAGGACTTGAGAAGGGACTTTAAGCTCAGAAACTCGGAAGTTCTAGCTTTTACAATCAGGTAATGAAGTGCAAGATATAATATATATTCAATAAAAAGTAAAAACCCATGATTAGGTAGTTGGACTAATGTTCTCAAACAAAAATTACAACTTTCGAGTAATTTTTCTGGGCTTTGTTTAGTAATCGTACTCGAATTTCTGGGCTTGTGTTAATATGGGCTGGGTCGAAGACAGCCATAATTCATGAAGTATGCCGATTGAACTCACCTAGGCTACACTTCGCCCCCAAAATCCTAGGGTTTTCATGCAGTGAGTGATTGAATTTGAGCGCGATGGCTGAAACGCAGGTTGAGATCGATTTGGGAAATCTGTTGGCCTTTAATCCTCGCCATCAATTCGTAATTCCTCCTATTTTCGGGTATTTGTTTTACGTTTCGATTTGTTCTGTTTAATTTCTCGCCTCTTTCGCTGAAGGAACAAACAAAGGTATTCATAATTGGGTTTGTGCTTCCAGTAGTCGGTGGATAATGTACATTTGCCATATTTCGGCGATGAATTGTAGATTGTGTGATGAGTTGGGAGTAAAAAGGAGAAGAAAATGACAACGAAGAAGCTACCAGCTGATGCTATGCGCTTTTGTGTTCTAATTACTGTGTGGTATTTAGGGTCGAAATAGTAAAGGAAACCCTAGAAGAAGTTACAAAGCTAGTTCAATCAGTTGCTGAAGCTCTCTTCAACCTACCGTCCATCGAAAACTAAGCTGTCCAGGGAAAAGCCACTCCCAAAGCCCAAGCCGCCCACCAAATGGGAGTATTCGCCCAAAGAAAGGAATAAAGAAGCGCAGCAAACAAAAGCTCGTCGCTCACTCGTGGAATCGAAGGCATGGATACGACCGTGTCAACGACGAAAGCAACGTCCCAATAATCGAGGAGGACACAGACGAGCCTGGAATGGACGGACCCTTTTGCAGAGAAGCGTAAAGGAGAAGAAGGCCAAAGTTGAGAAGCAAGAAAAGAAATCGTTTGAAAAACTTGAAGGAAGCTGCTAAAGCAGGCGCATTGCCCAGCCATGTACGGCTCGCTGCTACTGCCTTGCCTATAACTGGGACGCAGGCCAAGCCTAAGAAGATTGAGAAAGAAGAGCTGCAAAATGTCGCTGGCGTGGTAGCTACTTCTATGGCGAGTGTAGGGAAATTCGACAAGAAACTTCCCGAGGAGAAGACTCCTAAGCATGAGGAGAATTATATGAAGTTTTTTTACCTGCTGTGGAAGGTTCTGGGATGGGTTCGATGGAGAGGCAGCAATCGGAGAAAATTCTGAACAAGTTGATGTCTGAGAATTCCCATGAGATTCTCAACGTGGTTAAGGCTGTGAAAGTATAATGTTAAGAGGGAGAAGAAGCATCAAAGGGACAAGGGGAAGTCGTTAGATTCAATTTCGGGCAAGTTGAAGCCCAGTAAGAAATCTTTTAAGATGACCTCAAAGAAGGGATCTTTGAGCAAAGGGAGATGGAAATGAAATGAAACGACGTTGGCTCTTAAATTTTGTCTGTATTCTTTGTTTCAGATACTTTTGGCCTTGCAATATGGAATTTTGTTCATCTTTAACGAGGTCTATGATGCCTTTCCATCGTGAGATAACATTAAACCATGTAATAGATCAATCATATACACACCACAAGCCAACTTCATTTCATCCTTGGGAAGAAACGAATCGTAAAAATCATAGCTTTTCTTGATTTAAATAAATTAAAAACAAAAGTGGCGCACATAGCGTAGAAAACAATAGTTGTACATTTCCCAAAAAAGGTGAGATCGTATAATTCTATACTACCCAACGTACGAGCTGCTTGTTGACAACTATATGAACCAAAAAGACACATCTTTTCAGACATGAGAAAAAGAGAAAAATTATAGAAAAATGTTCCTGAAAGTATCAAATAGGGGGTCCAACGTACAATTTAAGTTCTTGGACTTAATTTCAAATTGAATTTAGAGTGAGGGTTTTTAAATGCACATGGGAAGGAGACAGTTCTCACATGGAAAATAACATGGCTTTTCTTTGGCTTGTTTCCTAAATTCATAACAATCCTTGTTTTGGTTCGTAATAATATGCTCTTCCCATCTTTAAAGTGTATATCATTTTTACGATATGTATGGTGTTGCGAACTATTCTTCGTCTTGTCGGTCCTTGTAATGAAATGACACCAAAAGCTCAATGTCTACAAAACAAGAACGTTGCCAGGAAAAATTATTGATGGGATATCATATGGTCTATTATGAATAGTAATAGTAAATATGAGGTCATTATCTTGTAATAATTTTTCTATTAGGTCAAATGATTTCTTGTAAATATGTTTGCATGAGAAAACTATTATTCGAGCAAGTGAGATGCCCATGACGACGGACTGTTTCTTGTATTGACTTCTATTTTGTGATTAAATGTGTTTTCAAACAATTTATCACCTACTTATATTAATTTAGATTAATGTAATAATTTGTAGATGTGGTGGTTCAACTCCTAATCAGCGTGATTTTAACCATTCAACTGCTTCCCCTTATTTTTCTAAATAAAACAATGGAAGATAATGTTTATTTCTTTTTATAAACTTGCTATTTATGATTGACTTGGGAAGCAAGAAAATATTTTTCTATTATAATTATCAATAGTCTAGACTTCTTTGGTGTTAGGAGAAACTCAGTGGCATTATTAACAATTAACATATATTTTATCTGGAGGTACATAATATTTTATTCAAGTATACCTACAACTTACGCGTATATATATATATATATATATATATATATGTATGGTAAAACATATGCCGAAAGCTTCATGTATACGCTTTAAAGATCAAGTTTTAACGTATTTTTATTATTAGTATTATTATTATTATTTGTGTTTGGTAAATATTTGATAGTAAGTTTGGTGCCTGCAACTACTGCCTATGTAATCATATCGATATTACAAACATAAAAAAATAATTTGAAATAATACAGCGTACGTTAGAGAACGAAATAATTATTTCAAACTCATGATTCCTGTGTATAATTAACTAATGCTTTAGAAGTGTACTTGCTGCCCTTAAGATTTCTTAATTAAGCTGATTGCTGTAATAATTCTAACCTCAAAAGAACATTCGAACATTTGTCGTTATGTTTAAGCTCTTCAATTACATTTTGTTTCTTCTAACAAGCAACTGAACCACCTCAATAATATTACTTCCACTTGCAATCAAAGTTGATAGATGAACCATATATTCATAAAATAAAAACGTAAATATATATTCCTTTTTTTTCTCTTTTTTTCTCTTTTTTATAGTATTTTACTTCCATTTAATTTTGCAAACTTTGGATATATAAATAAAAAAACATGGGAAATGTTATCAAAAAATAGGTCAAAAAAAAAGAAAAAGAGGTGAGAGCCCACTTGGGCTTTGGATTCCTGAATGCCGAGGTGGACTAAAAAGATCACTATCTGCCACGTTGGAAAGCTGCCAACGTGTTATTTGGTGTTTCCAGCTGTTTTATAATTGGCTAATTAATATTAATTTTGTTCAATTAAGAAAAAAAAACTCTATTACCAACTTTTAACAGATTATTTTGGGAAAATTACTAAAATAAAAGTTAAGAAACTACTCTCAAAACTGATGTCCAAACTATTCCCTATTTATCTGTGCATTCCCGCCGTCTTCTTCATCTTCTATCTCTCCCACTGAGCTTAAACCTTGTAAAGGAAGCTCGAAAACCACACACACACACACACATTGTGTGTGAAAATGGCGGCGTCGAAGAACGTCAGTGAAAAGAAGAAGCACAAATACGATCATCCCAGTCAACAGAGTTACATCTCAGTTCCCTCTGAGATCATCTCCTCAATCTCACAGTCATCCCTAGACTCCCTCCTCCGCCCGCCGCCGTCCAAGAAAAAGCACAGCCCTCTAAAGCTCGCCGTCGCCGGAGCTCCGTTCAAGAACCTAAAGTTCCTCGTCCTCTTCATATTCGCCTTCGCGTTCGTCTCCATTCTAAAGCTCTTGCCTTCCTCGCAAAACCCATGCCCCATTTCCCAGAAAAACCCTTTTTTCCCAAGTGGGTCGCCGCGCTCCGCCGCGTACGACGGCGGCGGCGGAAAGAACGAGTTTTGGAAGCAACCCGACGGAATGAACTACAGGCCATGCTTGGATTTCAGCGAATCCTATCAAAAAGAGAGCCTTTTGATTGCCAAAGAGAGGACCAAGTATTTGCTGGTAGTCGTCGCCGGCGGACTGAATCAGCAGAGGAATCAAATCGTCGACGCCGTCGTAATCGCCAGAATTCTCGGGGCAGCTTTGGTCGTGCCCATTTTGCAGGTGAACGTTATTTGGGGCGACGAAAGGTTCGATTTTTATTATCCTCGCAATTTCTGTTTAAGCTAATCAACGTTTATAACTCAAGATATACATCAATCGGATGCAGCGAGTTTTCTGATATATTCGACTTGGACCATTTCAAGAATGTATTAGCCGAAGATGTGAGCGTAGTATCTTCACTTCCTTCGACCCATTTGATGACCCGACCCGTCGAGGTGAAGAACCCGCCGATCGGCGTGGGGCCCGAGTGGATTAGGTCGAACTACCTCAAAAGGGTAGGCAATAACCATTCTTGTCATAAAATTGGGATGACAAATGATCGAAAAAAAACGTCGTATTCTTGGCTTGCGCTGCAGATTAGGCGAGACGGGATATTACTTCTCCGTGGCTTGGACTCTCGACTCTCCAAGGATCTCCACCCCGACCTTCAAAAGCTTCGATGCAAGGTAGAAAACCAAAATTCGAATTGGCGAATGGCGCCATTTCATTACCGACGATTCGTGTCTGCATTCTTTCTTGCAAGGTGGCTTTCCACGCCTTAAGATTCGCCCCTCAAGTCTCAGAACTCGGCGAAAAGCTGTTGCAGAGGATGAGAAGCAAAGGGCCGTTCCTCGCCCTTCACCTTCGAATGGAAAAGGACGTGTGGGTTCGAACGGGCTGCCTCCCGGGCCTAAGCCCGCAATACGACGAAATAATCAGCGAAGAGCGCCGAAAACGTCCCAAATTGCTGACCTCAAAGTCGAACATGACTTACGGTGAAAGAAAACTCGCCGGCCTCTGCCCCTTAAACGCCCTAGAAGTGGCGAGGTAAATAAAAACAGGGGAGAAAATCTTGGATTTTTTGTCCCCCTTTCTTTTACCAAAAAGTGTGTGTTTCTATAGGCTGCTGAGGGCATTGGGGGCTACTAAGGATGTAAGAATATTCTGGGCCGGCGGCACCCCATTGGGCGGAGGAGATGCCTTACGTCCATTGACGAAAGAATTTCCATACTTTTACAGCAAGGAAGACATAGCATCGCCGGGAGAGCTCAGCCCATTTGCCAAAAAGGCGTCTTTATTGGCCGCTGTAGACTACATAGTCTGCGAAAAGAGCGACGTTTTCATGGCTTCTCATGGAGGAAACATGGGCCATGCAATTCAGGTAAATTCGACTTGATTATCGCATGCATGCTCTGTTTTGTTTTGTCAGCTCGGGCGAAGGGGAAACTGAAATCTGCTGTGAAAAACAGGGGAAAAGGGCTTACGCAGGGCACTTGAAGACGATAGTACCGAATAAGAGGCAGATGCTGAGGTATTTCATGGACGGGTCGATGACCGAGCCCGAGTTCGAACGGGTCGTGGCTGGTCTCCACTCGGGTTCGTTGGGTCGGCCCGAGGGTCGAAAAACGGGCAGAGATGTTACGAAGTATCCCGTCCCAGAATGCATGTGTAATAACACTGCTGCTATGGATTCTTCTTCTTCTTCTTCTCCTTATTCTTACAGCTAATCTGTTAATAGAGTTCTTGATCTTCGAATAAATGGGCTCATGAGGCGAAGGAGCAAAAGGGGGCCGTCTCAAAGGAGGGAAAATGGTTGATAGATCGTATATATGTATGTATAGATACATGTAATAAGTTAAAGCTGCTTCTTTTTTTGAATTTGTTTCATTCTTTTATTGGGAAGCAGAGGATCTACTCTGTATATGTGTATAGTGAGATGGGTACTATATGGTATAGATCTTGTACGGATGTTGTAACAATTTTATTGCATGGACACAATAAAATGTGAATTTTCAACTGAAGATCAAAGACAGTAAGAACTACAGAAAACCTCACTTATTACATCAGAAGAGACACGAGAAGCGTACGTAATATTTTACAGCACACTATAACAATACGAATAAAGAGAGAAAAAAAAATGCGATCTTTGGCATGAAAGAACCTCAAAAACCTTTAGTTAACCTCGTCTATCCGATAAAGATTGAATCTTTATCATTATTTATAATACTGAGATTCGCGAATTTACTGGAAAGTAAGAAACAGGGATCGGAGGACGTGAATTTTCTTTGTTCTTCTTATCAGAATGCAATAAATCGGACATTTTCGTTCTTACATCAGAGACTCGTGAAGAAGAAGAAGAAGAAGATGAAGCAGAAGGAACAAAGCAGCTGAAAAAGCTAAGCAAAGACATTTGATTTCTTTCTTTCTTTGGCGTTTGAGAGATACGTGTTTATGTTTTTCTGTTAGTTTAACTTTCCAACGTGTGTATTTATAGTAGTTGAAATGCAGTCTTGTTCTTGGCCTGCAAGGAAAATATGGGGTTTTAAGGACATTTTCCATAAAGTTTCCTTTTTCATTTTCAGGTGAAAGTGATTCCAACGTTGCCTATTCAACTTTGGTGCTTCGAAGAGAGTAATTAAAATGTTAATTTTCTCGTTTCTTAGTCCACGTCTTTTCATATTTACATTTTGATCCCCTCACGTTTTCCTTATTCGAAATTCATCCATCATACTTTTACCTCTAGTAGTCTATAAATGTTTAATCTAGTTTAGTCTTGAAATTCCAATCTTTTAACATATATTTTAGGTCTTTAATTTCCTACCCATTTGATTATATCCAAGTTTCATTCAATACTTGACATTTGGTTCATATATGTTCGAACACTCATTAAGATTATTACACCTTAATTAGTATGTACCATGTTAAATTGTGATTAGATTGATAAGCAAGAGAAGACCCATAGGCTACGTTTAGTTGGGCATATAAGGCAAGATTAAGCCCATTTTATCTCATCTAATATTGTTCAGTTTAAAAATCGACCACCGGATAAAGCCCGAGAAAATAGCAAGGCCCGGTACTATAAAGTGACGAATCTGAGGTCACTTATACAACGGAAAGGGGCAAGATTATTTGTCCAACCTATTATATTAATTGTAAAAGGCAAAATGACCAAAATACCCTCATTCTTCCAAATTATAAAATCGTTGTTATTTCATATAATTTATATGATAAAATTAAATAAACAACACCAATTTATTTCTTTTTTTATGCTGATTAAAATGATATGCATATCTTATATTTTTCAATGTTAATAAATATAAGTATTTTTGTAAACTACGAATTGATACTAATAAGGTCATTTTTGTACTTTCAACAAACAAGAAAATTGTAACTACTTTTGTGAAACTTACAAAGTAAACGACATCTCCGACAATTGATGAGATAATTATCTTGGTATAAAATTATCCATCCTTTTCTCAAGTGGACAACTAAACGCATCCATAGTATAATGGAAAAAAATAGTAATTGAGGGTTAATTTGAATAGAAGACATAATTACTAAAACCAAATGTAAAATCACATGCATATATATATATATATATATATATATAACTATACTATAGACCAAATGACTATTTGAAAATGTATATATAATAAAAAGAAGGTACCGTGTCTTGCACTCAAGGAGGGTCAAACTTACCTACTCAGTTTTTCATTTCTACATTTTTGGGACGATCGGAATCAAGGCCCCCATATATTTTGCAAATAGGGCCCAGGCTCATGTCAGTAGAAATACAGTTTGAAGGACTCATTTATGAGTTTAAGTTAGAATTAAGGTTGTCGGACAAAAATATCCTCATAAAAGAGTAGTTATGAATTGGTATCCGGCGCCCCAGTTCTGTTATCAGATCCCAGTATATTGTTATACATATTACATAACAGGAAGTGTTACTGAGCACAAATATTGTGTTATTAGATGGCTAATAATTGTTATTAACAGAATAAAATAAGCATTTATTCGGATGAAAAAACCGAATTAAACATTCGAATTATTATTTTTTTCCGAAATGTTTTTTACTCGAATTAAAAAATAATAATTCGAATTATTCGAATTTTATTTACTCGACAATAACCTGCACCACTTCTCTGTTCAACAGTACACTTCATGGTCTACAAAATGTTGTACCACTTTTCTGTTCAACAGTACCACTTCATGGTCTACAGTACCACTTATTCTCTGTTCAACAGTACCACTCCATGATCTACAAGTGTTGTATTACTTCTCTGTTCAACAATACCACTTCATGGGTCTACCGTACCACTTTACTGTTCACCATTATCACTTCATGGGTCTATAGTACCACTTCACTGTTCACCTGTACCACTTCACAGGTCCACAATACCACTTCATGGATCTACAGTACCACTTCATATATAGTCTATATCACTTCTTCATGGTTGCTTTGCTTGTTTGAAGAAGGCGATGACAGTGATTCGTAATTCTTTTTGTTTATCGTGGGCAAATATGTCTTTTTTCATGGATTAGGTCCTTATTTCCAAATAAACTTAAATTAGGTACTTATATCTATATGAAACATAAATACAGGGCCTGAAATCAAAAGCAAACTACTAAATGGGCCTGACATGTAATTACTTCTAAATATTTTTGGTCTCAATTGCGTGGTCGTTACTCGTTAGAAACTTCACTCGACACGTTCATTTTGTATTGTCAATTTTCGTTTATGTTATATAAATGTAAATGATGAGGAAAGATACAGAAAGTTTAGATGTTATACATAGATACATTGCAAACTATCACTTAATACCACAAACAATAAACTCAATAATATATTTTTTTATAATCACTTAATTAATAAATGTAATAATTTTCATTTCTATTTCTAATCACTATATATATGTTTCATATTGCGATATACACTGCGCATCTCACCCGCGATGCTATTTTTTGTTATTTTCCAAAGTGTTGAGTTGGTTCAATGCTGACCCGACTAAAATTTCCATTCCAAT
Source organism: Craterostigma plantagineum (assembly GCA_027422505.1). NCBI lineage: Eukaryota > Viridiplantae > Streptophyta > Magnoliopsida > Lamiales > Linderniaceae > Craterostigma > Craterostigma plantagineum. Next base: position 551,036 of record JAPQWV010000029.1, read on the forward strand.
GCCTTATTTAAATGCAATATCTTGTGTATTATTCAGTTTAATGATGGTTTCAATTACATTACTTGATCCGACCCACCAACCCAACGGATGGATACTCCGCCCAAACTAAGTAGGGTCCAAAAAATCATAGCCCAAACAGCCAAAGCCAACCTCGTTATAATATTAACATAGGAGGATGTAATGAATAAAAAGCCCTTAATATGAAAGGAAAAAAAATGAATGGTGGTGCGTCGTAATATATATTTCATGCTAATGGATTATCATAAAAAACACAAGTGTGTAAATAATAAATATGCTTGTCTAGGATTTGTCACGTGAAATATTCTAGCCATTCAATGACTATATACATTTATTCATTACCAGGAGAAGATCAAATCAAATCAAAACTATCTATTTTTTATGCTTCTGTTTGTAGACTTTGAATCAAGCCTTGCTTGGGCAGACACACTTGGCTTTACTTTCCGTGAGTGACTGCAAAGAGATGGTAATAACAAAAAGATTCACGTTAATCAAATCATCAAATCATAAGCCCATCACCTTTTTCTCCTCACGTGTGAAAAGGGGGGACTTCTTAAACTGATGTTCATTATTTGTTATTACCTGAACTTGATTCTGAAGTTGTTTGATGTACTCAACTGCCATATCTAACATATCAGCTGTGTTTGTTTGCTGCTTTCAAATGGGGGGAAGATTAATTTTTAGTGAAGAAAAGAAAAAAGGACAAACTGCAATGAAATGAAGAGACTTTTTTATTAATTATTACCTTGTCAAGATTTGGGAAAAGGTCTTGCAGCTTCTTCATCTTCTCACTAATCCTAGTCCTTCTCATCTGTGCCAAAAAATGCATCAAAACAACTGAGGGTAAGAAAATACAAACGTAATCTTGAATACGAAAATCGAAAGCGAAGAACATTTTGAATACGAGCCATACCCTTTCGGCTATACTGCGCGGATGAGTCGCGCAGCCCCTCTTCGCCCTTATTTGAATCGAATCGTTCTGAAAACGAAGGAAATTTTCTGCTGTAGAAGTCATTTCTGAAGCATTCTTTGTTTGCAATAAGCTCAAATGGTGAACTAAACCTGAACTTGATCTTCTTCCATTCTGTCAAGAATCCCAAGATAGATCAAAATCAGCCACCAAAGAGTAAAAGAAAACCCAAGAAAAAGAACCAAAAAAGAAGCCTCACAGCATTGTCCAAACTGCTGAAATTGGTAACAATCTTCATATCACCATTTCGACTTCTTTTCAACCCATTGCTCAACCTCAGATTCACCGAGCTTTGAGCAACAGTACCATCGTTTCCATTTTCGGGTATACTTGGCATGTAAGAAGTGCTTCTTGAATTAGATGGGAAGTTACTCTGATTGTCCATGACTAATCCTTGAGTGCAAAAAAAAAAGAAAAAAGAAAAAGGCAGATTGTAGTTAAGTCCAAGATTGGTAAGAAAAAATCACTCAAGATTCAGACAAAATCTGGGAAAATTACGCACCGTTGAAAAACCCAGCAGGTGAACTGCTTTGCCTCGCTAGACTATTACAGCTACTATTAACCTTATCATTAATCATCCCTAAATGAGCATCGCTCTCCATTCCCAAAGTATAAGATCCAACGACAGAGCCGCCGCCGCCGTTCACGGCATTCTCAAAGGCATTCGTTTGATGGCGTCGGCGTTGACTACGATCATGGCGGTCGTTATCAGCTGAAGAAGTACCATTAGAGCCATTGAAGAAAGCAGAAAACATCAAAGCTTCAGCTTCATCGCCGCTGTTATTGTTATCATCGTCGTTCAAAAGGGCTGAGAGGAACGAACTTGGAGCAGATCTGTATCTTGCCAATCCTGCGTTTTGATGATGATTCGAGAGGAGAAAGTTGCCGTTGTTGTTGACGTTTGCTGATGATTCTGAGCTGAACATACTTGGAAATAACGAATCCAAAAAAAAGAAGAGGGATTTGGAAAGTTTAAAAGAGGAAAAGCCCAGTGAAAAAGATGAAATCTTGTATGATACAAAGCTCAAAGGTGACTTTTTTTAGTAGTGATAAAACACTGAAAACAATGGCTTTTTCTTTTTTTTTTTTCTGTTTTTGCGCCAAACTGAGTTAAAGATTTATTGCAGAGACTTCTTTTTTCCTTTTTATGTTGTGTCTCTGTAAGAAGAGAGAGGACCAACCAAAGGATGCGTACATACATGTGTGCCTCTATTGCTATTTATGGAACGAATCTATTTTTTTTGTTCTTATGAATTGTTTTTTATATTTTGTTTTTCATCTATGTTGCAGCAAACTTTAATTTCTCGTCTAAAATGGCAGTTTAATAAGGTGATATCAAACGACGAAATTACCCCTGGGTTCATGAACTAAGGACATTGCATAGCATCTCCGTCGTCATACAAATCTAGAAATAAACAACTTTTTCAAGAATCACGAGCTATCGTGTTTTCTTGACGAATTTGGAAAACTGAAAGTTATGGGGCTTTTCAATATTACTTTTAATCATTTATCAAATAACACAATTTCGACAAAATTTCGGGCTGAACTTGAACAATATCACAGAAATTGCAACAAATTTATAAACCAAGAAAGGGTTGAAAAGCCGTCAAGTTCGAATTAAGGTAATTCGTAATAAGATAGTGTCATTAACGTAAACTCTATAAACTATAGATAAAAAAAAAATTGTAGAATTAGTTGCTTATTTAGTAGATCCCTATTCGTAAGACTAATAGCAAATAGCTAATACAGATCGGATACCTGAACTATTCTTAACTTTAATATTTTGTGCTCAAGAATCAAGATGCTCGTGAAGATTCGGCATTTATTTGGCTGGCAATGCCATGCATTAGGATTGAACAAAACCATATAATATTACACTAATTATTAATGTGATCCAAGAATTTTGACATACAGTATGACCAGTCTTGTTATTATTAGTATTATTTTATTTTAAGTGCTTTGTATATGTAATGGTAATGCTAGCCAACAATATGTCTCTATAGTGATGGGTAGGTAGGTAATCAAATAGTTTTCCCCGAGTCCCTCCCTAAACATCTGAGATGAAATGGACGAACTGAATTATAATTGGAAAGTTTAATTTATTTTAAATCTCTACATGATATTAATGCTGAATCTTGGCGTACTTTCAAAACTTGGAAAATCTCCTAATTCCCTAATGTAAAGGGATAAGAAGAATATGAATATAGCGTGAAGAAGGTATGGGAAAAGGTGGGCTACCAGCCTACCATACCATACACGTTACATTAGCAATTTGCCAAAGATGAAACTGCAATAATAATATATTTTTTCTTAGAAATACATATGGTTGGAGTTCGAACAAGGCTGCAGATAATGTACACAAAAAATTTATTTGGGCATCTCGAAATTTTACCTTGAATATATCTAAAATAAGGAACTGATTCGATAATGCGATATGGAATATGCCACTTACCAACACAATCTAAGCTTTATAATTCTAAAATTTATTTCAAAAGCTTAAAGATCACAGTCCATTTATAAACTACTACTCAAAATATAGCATATAAGAGTTGATATCAGATCAAATCGTCGAACAGAAACTTAAAAACTTCGTTCCGTAATTTAAGAAAATAAAAATAGAAATCCCAAACTGCTTGGCTCCTTGCTGAAAGAGCAACCTTCAAAGCAACACTTTGTCTGAGATTATTATGCTCCTCTCGGACCACCACTTAGTAATATTGTTTTCGAGGATTGTTCTTCGAATAGCATAAAACGAAATTAAAACGATTATTAGACCACTCTCGACGAAGCATTGCATAAGAAAAAGGAATCAAAAATCGATTCGAGGTTACATTAGAAGGAACCTTTCCTTACCAGTGGATTGGGTCGGTGTTTATAACCGAGCATCATTCGCTTCTTATACTGCTCGTAAATGTCGTCCTCAGGCGTGACTTCGCCTGGAGCTTGAGCACCAACGCCCAAGTGATCCTTTTTCACGTCCCCTGCCATTATTGGATTCGAAATTCCAATTTTCGAACTACCCAAACCTTCACCTGAAGTTTAAATCACATAATCTTATGGTGGTGGTTAAAACTAATAAGCATTTCAATGAATTGGTTAATTTTTTAAACATTTGCAAGATTGAGCCTGATTTATCAACTTACCTTCCCTCCAACCCATTTTGGATAAGAGACGGTGACCAACATTATCAGCTTGGATTTTGCCTTCTCTGCTTGTTCGATTGCGTTCTTCCGTGCAGCGGCGTCATTGCAAGTTGCTAAGAACTTTTCAAGCTCTTCGAGGGGAATATAATCGCCCATGTGATGCCATTTCTTGCCTGTATCTGAATGTGTTTGATAGAACATATTTATGTCTAATAACGACGCTAACGCTCGACGGTGTCTTTTAAAATAAGGCTAAAATGTACAAGGGAAGGCGCCCTATTACGAAGAAGAATAGTAGACAGCTAATGAATCGAAGAACAAGAACCTCGGAGGGAGGCTGGAGGTGGCATCTCGTCGTTTGACTGTCTAAGGGGCCTCTGCTTCTCCTCTTATGCAGCTTTTTTCATGTAATATTCCATCATCGCGATTGGATCTGATCCTGGCAGAATTTGGGAAAGTCAATTATTATCAGACATCCAATTCTATAACACAAGCAAAATCGTCCAATTAGCACAGTGTGTAGTGAAAATTTATGGGATTTGTGTACTTTGTCTGCCCCATCCTACACCAAATTTTGTGTCAATAGTTTCTATGCTATATTATATTTTGTGAAGAGTAAGAAATTGTGGCACTCAAGGTTATGTTGAAGCCTCAAGTACATAATTTCTGAGCTCAGAATTATCTAGAAAAAACATGCGCCTGAATAATTTCATGACTCCGAAAAAATGTATGTAATTGGAGTATTGCAGCCCAACTTCTAACAACCCTCAGAAATATGGAAATTGTCCGGCCTAGTCATAAATCACGATGAAGAATCTAAGTACCAGATCCTCCAGTTCTGGTTTGGCAATATGCATCTGAATATCCAGCACTCTCTGTTGGTTCATATAAAGCTGAGGCTGAAGCTTGATATTTCGAATGATGCTGATGAGATTTCTGAGAATTTGATGTAGAACTGGGAGTTGCGGAGCCTAAACCATGCACGAAAAAAGGCAGATAGACATATTATCACCAAGAACTTATGTATAAAATAAGTAAAAAGGGAGTAAGCATCATCAGCTAACTCTTATGGTACAAAAAACGCAGAAAGCTAAACCAACCAGAAAGACATTCATCTACCACAAAAGCTCATCCCAATCCCAAAATACACTCAATGCAAATAAAATAAAAAAGATAACTAACCACTTGCGTTTTTTCAATGTCTATGGCGTGTGCCAAAGCCTTCATTTCTTCAGAGAGTTGATATTCATAGTATTTGTAATCTGAGCAGCTCTCGTCAAACAAGAATCTGCAAGCAATAAAATGAAGAAAATTTTACGTCTCTTGAATAGGTCACAAGCAAGATAAAGCAATGAGATGCAGATTCAAAATAAACTACCACAGATAGAGAAAATAAAGAACGAAACCAGATATCCCACAAGATAGACTTAAGAAGGTAACATTGTTCAAGATCAAATAAATCGCAAGAAAATAATCCATGATAAAATTTTCCATACTTGAAGGGAGTATCCCCAGGGTTTTTCTGCCTAGATACATGCTCGAAATGCCTACCATTCTTGGCCACAAAACTTGCTAACTTGTCTGCAACTTTCATCACTGTAGGATCACTTGTGGGAGAAGGTGCTGCATTCACTTAAAGAACTTATTAATACCAAGGACTTGGCGCATTTGCCGAAGCTTTTATTGAACATCTTTCCCACCAACGTTGATAGTGGTTCAAGTACAGGCTGCATTCACCAATTACGAGAAATTCAAGAATGGTTTGTAGGTTGTTCTTAAAACTCCAGATCAAGTACAGTTAGAAGAGAATACTCAGATATCTATCCCGAATTCAGGAAGGCAGAATACAAAATGGGGATTTGTAGAAGTTTCCAGAAATAATTATTACATATTACGGGGAAGGGAAACCAAGTAGCTCCGCTAGCAACACCTTATGTGGTGTACATCAAAGTTAATGCCATTAGAAAAAATATCAGACGAAGGGATCTACAACGTGCACTAATCAGCAGTTACCAAAATTTCATAATTTTCCAGCAAAATAGATGGGAAATTTAAGGCAGTATGGAACTGAACATATAAAAGATGTCATGATATGAAGCAGGGGATAAACCAAAACTTTACACCAGGCACTAATGAGCATGGTCCAGCAGCAAAAAGCATCTACAGAGACAAATAAGTAATTCATATTGATGACAGCGCTTAACGTATTGGCAACGCAGATTAGTACCAGGTAACGAAGAAAATAATTACCAACATCAACTGATTTTAGTGAATCATCAGAAGCATGGAATGGCCCCAACTTTTACCGCTTAACTGGTCCATCAAAAGAATTTGCAGCATCCTTCGTATAGTCATCTTCATCTTCGCCAAATTAACAACAGGTGTCGCAAGTTTAGACTTCTGTTTCAAGCTGAAAGCAAGTTTTCCACCTGATGGAGTTCGATTTTTTTGGGAGGCATTACTCTTTATCTGTATGGTTGTCTTACTGATCACAGTCTTTGGAGTAGAAGTCACAGATGAAACAGGCACAGACCCGGGATTCTGTTGAACCATGCTAGTTCCCTCTTTTTCCTTCTGGAGCTGTTTGAACCTCTCCAAGAATGACCCATCATTGACAAATAACTTCGGACCCATTGTCTGACACTGATTCTTGTTTGCTGCTTTACAACTAACCACTGCTTGTTAAGCAAGCTCAAGAGGAATTTAGTACTACCTCCGTCCCACTTATTTCTTCCCATCTTTCTATTTCGGGCGTCCCACATAATTCTTCCCATTTCCATTTTTGGTAAAAAATTATCCCACTAATTAAACTAATCACACCATTAATATTAAAAAAAATCTCATTGATTTGTGTGTCTACTAATAACTTTTCTCTCTCCATACCTCAAATGGTGTACTAGTAAAATAATGTGGTTTCTTAATCTCCGTGCATACTAATCTTTGGGAAGAAATAGCCGGGACGGAGGAAGTAATAAAGAAGACAGCTTGGAAAATTCTAACTCCAAAACGAACAACAAGGTGTGAACTGAACAAACAAAAGTAACTATACAAAACCATATGAATGGTCTGTAATCCATTTAAAATGGCCAAACATGTCTGCGCTTGAGATCCATCCATAATAAAATGCCATAACCAAAACTTATGAAAAAAGCATACAATTGTTAATCAACTAATCGAACATAATAACTCTAACCACATACAACTAATACTACTGATTAAGATACATTTCTACATTTACTGCAGTCAAAAGGTTCTCAACCTCTCATTCGAGAACAAACTGTCGAAATTCTCACAATTTTCATTCAAGAGCAAAATCCAAGAACAAGGTTCTCATCATTATCATCCAAGAACAAGGGTCAAGAAAAAACCGTGACTCCTAATTCTCCTTCAAGAGAAAGAAGCTATATACATTTTCCTAAATTGCAAGAAAAATAAACACCCGAAGATCGATCTCGTAAGCTCTTTGGGGGAAAGGGACTCATTAGACTGTCACCATTTTCATCCAACCACTAAAACTCTCAAACTTTTGATCATTCTCATTCTAAAACAATACTCCATCACGCCAACAACATGCTAGAGGTCAACCAGAATTTCTCTTAACCTTAAAACTAATTGCCCGACAGACATTAAAAAATCAACATCCAGCTCACCCAAGTCAAAAAATTATCATCTTCAAAAAATTAATTCAAAACATTCAAAACAAAAACAATATGATAGGAGCAAGCAAGAAGCATTAGCTGACTACAATCGCCACACAGTAAATTGGATAACATCTAAAATTCATAAAAAATTCTAATTTCAACAGAAACACAATCCAATCAACAGGAAGGATGTAGTCACCAAATCTAATACAGGGCGATCGACCGAGACGGAATCAACACAAAGCAAATCCTAATTACTGAGTAACATTCTCAATAGAAAATATTAATGCCCGGCGACAAGTGCAAACCTCTATTTCTTCCTTATTTAAATCTCTATTCAGATCCAAGTAACAACGAAAAATGGTACAACCATTAAAACGTTTTACGTTATTATATGAAGGAAACGAAAAGAGTGTCCAACTTCACGAATATCTCATTTTTTGGAATATTGAAAAAAATGGAATTCGACGTGGTCAAACCTTAAAAAATGCCTTCAAATGTAAAATAATTGTACCGCCGTTACTAGTGGGACCATGTTAGGATGGGCTGGGTGTAGTCCGGTGGGTGTATAGTCAAACGTTCAAGTAATAGATCTTGATTTCAAATATCCGAATACATATATATTTCTTTATATGAGGTAGCCAGAAGCAGGAGATCCGATAGGGGACCCGCAGGGGACTTGCTATATAGCAGTTGGACTCATGCTATATATCACATGACCCTGATGTTAATGCAACAGACACGGTGGACCTGTCAGGGAATTCGTATTATATAGCAGGGGACCCCAACGCTGTGCAGCACAGGACCCATGCTACACAGCAAGGGACCCCGTCGCTGCCGGCACAAGTTCACTACCGTATAGCACGGTTCCCCACTATATAGTATGGATCCCCTGACAGGTCACCGCGTCTGTTGCACAACATCGGGGTCCCGTGCTATATAGCATGATTACCCTGTAGCAGGGGACCCGTGCTATATAGCAGGGATCCCTGCCATTTTTATTAAAAAAAGAAACCTTGTAAAATGACGAAAATATTCTTTAATAGACGGTTATTTTATAACAGATTAAATCAAGAAGGTTATTTTTATTCTTTTAGTATATTGGTTGTTCGATTTATTTCTCAGTAGAGATTTCGCCCTAAATAGCCTCACCACACAACACTCACTGCTTCGTATTCGATATCATATCATTATACATTCTTACCTTTCAGACACTGTATTTAAATAATTGCTCAATGTTTTGCGCACACAAGTTGATCCGAAGATCTGTTCAAAGAGAACGAAGACACTGAAATAGAAAGCAACTCAACTTCAGAACACAATTCCTTGTAGTAAAAAGCTCGTCCCACATAACAAAATCCCTAAAATTCCGTAACTCAAGCAAGTAATAACAAACACCAAGCAATAAACGATACCAAGAGAATCATCACTCGTCGTCTTCGATGACTTGGGTGATCAATCCCTTGAATCCACCATCAGGGACATCAGCGACGGTTACCAAAGAGTAAAGCTCCTCCTTTGCATCCTCGTCGTCGTTCCTCTTCCTTGCAATGCGAACTCTGATCCTCCTTGGGACGCTTCTGATTCCTCGGCTCCATATGTGCTTGTTCAGCTTCACGTCGACTCTAACGTCTGTGGTGCCCATCGCCTTCTTGGCAAATTTTCGGATTTCCTTGATTGCGTTTGGGGCCTTCTTCTTGAATGTGCTATTCGATCGAGATATTAAAAAGGAGAGAGCTTTAATGGAAATATCAAATCGGCTGAGAATGCTGACTCAATGTAGGACAAAAGTTCGCGAATTTCAAACACAGCTCAATTCAATGTATAAAATTATGAACCACATCATCGACTAGCTAGCTTCTTCAGGGTTGAAAATCAGAAGCCAGAACAACTAATTTACCCAAAAGAAATTAAATCAACACAAAAGGAGAGCATAATGTTAGCCATGCTGAGTATTAGGAAAGCTTCTTCAGTACAGGATCGAAAATCAGACGCCAAAATAACTAATTTTACCCAAAATAAAATCAGCAGAAAAAGAGAGGTACCATCCATGGAGTCGTTTGTGGAGATTGATGGTGTATTCTCTGGTGACGACCTCCTCCTTTCGAGCTTTGTTATCCTTCCCCGCCATTTTCGTTTACAGCGCCTCAAAATCTCCTCTAGTTCTGCTGTGGTGTGTCTCTGTCTTCAACGAGCGATGCCGAGGAATGAAACCCTAATTGTCCGTTTAGGGCTTTTATGTAGCTTTTCGGTGCACTTCTCAGAAATTACAACAATCTAAAGCCCATAATTAGCCCAAATATGAGAAGCCCATTAAGGTATGACAAAGAAGCCCACTATAATCTAAAATCCATTTCTTTCAACAAGATCTGAGATATTTTGGTATCTTTAGAATTGTTTTGCGCGATATTTCATTATCTTTTTGCTACTAATTATTTGTATCGAACTTCACGACACAACTATTTTATCACCCGAGCATCACATTATATTTCAACAAGCTGTAAAAAAATGTCGAAATGCAAAATCAGCAACTGAGAGAATGATGAACAAAAATGAAATAACTATTCAATAAAAGATTAAAATCAAACAAATATCGAAGTGACTGAATTGCGAACAACATAACCACATAATTGTAATATCATTTCCCATCGATTTTTCTTTTTCCAAGGAGGTTGGTGTGACTGGAAAAAGTTCATCTTCTTTCCCCCACAAAGAGGAGGAGAAAAGCATCATCGATCGATACAGAGATAATCGAGCATCGATCGATCGATTTCTTCCACGTTTTGGCTTAGCATCTCGACTCTGAGTTTCGATCTTCAGTGTCAGATTTTGGCTATTTTGGAAGCTCTGACCAACGGATTCTCCCTTGCGATCGCTTCTCTCCCCGCGGCTTTGTAGTCGTATCCGCAGTTGTGCCGATCGGAGTAACGGTGCTCGGAGCAGAACAACTCGCCGCACCTGCACCGAAAACCGGTCAGACCGACCTTCCTACGGCAGCCTGAGCACCGAAGCACGGCTTTCTTCGCCGGAGGCGGCGCTGTATCCGACGGAGACTCTGTCCCGCCTCTCTTCGTTACCTCCGGCCAGCTCAACTTCCTCTCCGCCGAAGATCTCTCCGATCTGAACGCCGCGTGCTTGGCGGACGACGCTGGAGCGGCCGCTGACGTAGTATCGGTCGAGGCTTTGAAGGCGACGGTTTCCGCCGAAGGAGCTTGAGCTACGACTTTGAAATCGGTCTCTTCCTTTCCCGTCTTCTGCGCCATGGAATCGAAATTGGAACAGCAGAAGGAACTCAAAATAGAACGATAGTCCTTCTCTTTGATTCTGCTTTGAGAGAGAGAGAGAGAGAGAGAGAGAGAGAGAGGTTTGCTGAGATGAGAAAGGAGGGGTATTATGAAGGCGTGGGTCGGCAAGTGGTATGGTGTCAAAAGACGGAATTGGGCCTGTGAAATTACGTTTTGGGAAATCGGAATTGCATGAGACCCAAGGGTAAGTTGGTCTTTCACATGTATAATCCTTATGTCTGAATTTATCGAAAGGTCCTCTTTATTTTTAATATGCTATAATTGTAGCTGTTGAAAATGACAGTCTGCAATTGCAACTTGCAAGGCTGTACTGTAAGTTGCAAATGGCAAAGCAATTTTCAAAGCATGATACTTGAAATGAAAAAGACCACCTACAATATACTTTCTACAACCATCTGATTAAAAGAGATGCCCTATTTGGAAATAACTCGTATTACCAATCCATCATTGGAAAACATCAAATAAATATAAAAAAGGAACCAACATCTTTGACTAATGGTAAACAAAAAAAAAAAAAAAAAAAATCTCTAGAGTTTGACGACAAAATAAAGAATAGTTCAAGCAAAAACTAATAGAAACCTATCTCACATGGCAACAAACTTGCCCGTCTGTCGAGGGTTAAAATGGGATAAACGCCAATTGGTTCGATTCTTTTCTCCGCGTCTCAAATTGCAATTCCCATTTCCTTCTTGATGAACCATAATTTATAGACCATGTTACTTCAAGAATCAGTATCTGAAATCATTTTAGTTTAGTTTATACACGCAGAGCAAACTAAGCAATAAACCATCACACAAACAAAAACCTTAAAACAAGCACCGGAAATTTATGGCGACATCGACCAAACTCCATCATCATACGGATATCATATTCGACAGATTGTCATTCATTCCTAGGGAAACTTTCATAAGCTTAAGCATATATGGGTAGAGAAGATATCTAGCTCACCCCTTCATTCACTTTCCACCACATTCCAACCAGCTAGATAGCAAGATTTCCTACATCTTGTCCAGCTTATCAGCTCTAACGACGGGGTTGGCCTTAGAAATGGCTTCTTGGGCCGCTGAGCGATAGTCGAAGGGGCACTCGTGCTTCTCCGAGTAACGATGGACGGAGCAGAAGAGGTTTCCACATCGACAGCTGAAGCCCGTCAGCCCGACCCTTTTCTTGCACGCAAAGCACCTCTTCGGGCCTGTTTTGATCTCCTCGGGCTCCTCGAGTTTTGGAGGTGCAGACGAATTTTCTGGGACTTTGGTGTCGGGCACAGTTGTCTCTGTTTCGATGGCCTTGGCAACAACCGAATCTTTTTCAACGGAAGCACCGTTGACAATGCTCTGAATGGATGAAGCTGCGAGGTCGGCCTGTTCTTGTTTCATGACGTAATCTTTGTAGCATTTGGAGCACATGTTCATGGTCGCTGCTGTTCCAAAGAAGCCGCAGTTGTTGACACAGAGGATCGTGGCTCGGGGAGCTTGGCAACCCGTCTCGTTCTGTTCCATCTCGGGTTTTTTACTTTTTTTTTTCCTGGATCAAACAGGTGTAAATATTCAACATATGGTCTGACGCAAATGAATCACAATAGTTGACAGACACAGTTGCATAAGTGTGCTTCTACTTCTGCTACTTTCCTTTCCACGCAGATACGTGCTAGCTATGTCTGTCCATCGAATAACCAAATGAAAAGTAGAACACGTTCATTTGTCTCATATCATCTACAAATCGGGTTTATTAGTATCGATGAGCTGTGCCTCAATTATTCGATATGCATTTGAGAAAACACACTCAAAGAAAGGAAAAAAGATTGTGCGCTCGTGCGCTAGAATGCAATTGCCCTACTCTTCAAAGTTCCCTCACACTTACACCACTCCACATTTATCAACGAAGAAGTTGAAGTCCATCCTATCAGTATTTCAACACATACAAAACATCATCGCTTTGTTAGCTATATCGAAAAAACGATTTAGGAAAACATGTCTCCAATTTTTTTCATGTGCCGCACAGGCATGGCCTCTCACTAAACTCATTAGCTGACATTAAACTCTTTCTTCTCTCGCTTAACAATACGAAATTAGCAGAAAACGTTGGCCCATCGCTTCAACTTATTTGACTCAGTGTTTTACATTTAATCAGCGATCTCATACTAAGAAATATCAATTTTGCAAAAACGAAAACATTTTGCCCACTCATCAAAGAGTACCATAACACCTTTATATGAGATTCACGCACACGAACACAAAGAACCCAAAAAACTACAGCTCAACCACCTAATGTCAATCGATTTCAGCTCATTACGAAGCTTATCCACCGTCAGAATCAAAAACCCAAAGGCAAGAGCAGCACAAACAAAATTCAGGAACCAAACTGACCTGTTCGCGGAGGACAAAAGCTAGAATATTATAATTGTGTCAGAGAATCCGCTTTTTAATTCCCTGCTAATTAACAACAAAACAGATCGCAGGTAAAAAACAAACAACCGCAACATATACACGATATAAACGATTCATCAAACATAATAACAGAAAGGTTATGAAATCAGAGATGCAAGCTGGAAAAAAACAAACCCTAGACGCGAACAGGAAATTGCTTCGAACGAAACCAAGATTAGCACTCATAAAGCGTTGGCGTATATAAAATGAAGAAGGTATTATCTGCTACACGTGGTGTACGTAGTCCTGCGAGGCAGTTGGCTATGATTGGTTGAATAAAAAGCTCCATATGAGCTGTCATTACCTGACTAATGTTGTTTTCGGGCGTGGTAATGTAATACGTGTCATTAACTGGCTGAATTTCAAAATATTCATGCCGACTTATATATTGCCTTATTTTAGTATTATTAAGATTTGTTCATACAAATGATATAATGATGATATAATATTGAGATTTTTTCCTTTTCTTTTTTTTTCCCGACCAATTTTATTAACTCAATTTCAAGTATAATTGTAAACGGGGTAACGTATAAAAATTTAGTGAATATGCCAAAAGTGAATAAAACAATAAAATATGGCTTACAATATATACATCAATATGTATTTATATGATAATTGACAACCTAGAAGAGTGCATAGAATGCCATTACTGAAGCCCCAACAAGCGAACAAACGGCAGGCAAAGCCACCACTGCATCGCCGGACGGAGCCGGCGCCGGAGCCTCGGTTGCGGTGGTGGTGGCAGCGGCGGAACTCACCGTCGCGGCGGCCAAGAGGGCGGCGTAGGCAATTTTCTTGGCATTCATTTGTTATGATGTGATTAAAACTTGAAAGTGGTTTTAAAGAAATAAGATGTGGAGTCTTCTTGGAGAACTTTATTGAATGTTGAGGGTGATTGCGAATATGAGAGATCCTTCGATTGTGGGATTTTGTATATATAGGAGATTTCGACCATAAATATAGCTCTAATTTTATGGATTTATAACTTCTTTTGTTCTATATCTGGGAATACGTTTGCTTTTGACTTGCTTTAGTTTCGGCCGTAAATTTTGGCTTTTTGGGAAGAGATCTCGCGTTAATTATCGCCGGTGTTGCGACTTGCGAGTGTGTGGTAGAGTTGTTTTTAGTTTTATGTCTCTCTTTTCATATTACATGAAGATTAAATATTTTTGGTTGTAATGTGACAATGTACGATGAACAAGCTTCGTTCCTCCCTTTTAAGTGATAGCTACGTACGACTCTCTGTATACGAAATCTAATCTATAATGTGAATGTGTTAAAAAAAAACCCCCTAAGTTTTCAACTTGATCTTGCCGACTTGTACCTAATTACGGCTAATTTAATCAAGCTTGCAAAATTCAATAGCTAATGCATTATTTAAAATATAGGGCTTTTTCTTTTGTAAGGGGTTCTTCACTTTGGCCAAGGGGGATCGATGACATTTAAGGGAAGACTTCCGTAAAACTTCGAAGCTAAGTAATTCAATTAGGTGAGACTCCACCTCCTACCTCCATTTTCAAATCAACCACTCTTTCTTTTCTTACCACAGAATTAAAATCCTCCTTTCAACGTGTTGTAATGTCGCTAAAGAGCTGTAACTTAAACACATGTCCCAAGTTTTCGTAGGACCCACGCGCTAACACTTTTACTATATATATCACACATACCAAGACTACTACTTATCATAAAAAATATTTCATCTGTCTCTTTACTGCAAAAAACACACACACACACGGAGAAAATGGCAGCTTTGAAGGCATTGTTCGTAATTATCGTGACAGTTATGGCTACACTTTCGAGCGCATCGGCCCAAGAAGGCATTGACGTGTCGCCGGCGCCGTCGCCGGACGCCGGCAGCGGATACTCTTCGCCTGTCTCCGCCGTTGTGGTGGTGTCTTCGTTGGTTGTCTCCCTTTTGGCAGTAATGAAGAATTAGAGTTTGTTATTTATTTATATTATTATTTATTTATGATATACATATACATATACATACGTATTTGAGGACCATATTACGAGATTCTTATTTGTTTCGAGCGTATAGCCGCTGAGGTAGTATAATATATTATATATTGTCCAGTGATATTATTGTTCGAGGATACGATATTTATTTTCCGTGAGATACTTCGATCTGCTGTGCAGTGCGCACACAACATAATTTCTTAAATTATGGTTGAATATTATGGCAAATGAAATAAAAATCAACTTTTAAAGAAAAAAAAACTGAACCAATGTATCCTCTGTTACAAGGTCTTGTAATATAAAGAACCATCTTTTTGCAACAACAGTTTCCCAGCTATAACCAAATTCTTACAGGCCAATCTTGTTTCTCAAATTATTCAGCTATGAATTCTGATGCACCTATATAGTAACATTAATATCGAAATAACAAACAAATTTACGGACACGGCGGGTACTTTCGAGTCATCTTATCCGCATATTTCCGAGAAAATCAGAGAGCCTGCGATAAAAAACGACGTAAGACTCAGAAGCTAATGAGACTGAACAAGCAAGATGGATAATAACAGCAAAAGAAATTGCAATGAAGACTTTGGAAGCAAAAAAAAGGGCACAGAACTAACCTAATATTTCTAGCAATGACTGTGCTTCCATCTTCAGATCCAAGGTGACGAAGAACAACTTCCTCCAGGCGACCATCGCGATAAGCATGCTGTAAGAAAAAAAGGAATCATCTTATACAGAGCGTCAAAATTAAGTACGAATCATCAACGTATCGATCAAAACTGCTCGACATAAATACCCATATTTCGTATAAAAGCGCAGAATAATAACCGGGCCGAAAAAGATGACTTTTGCCACTGAGGATCGAATATGAATAAGAGGAACGAATGAGCCTCAAAATTGAATAAGCGGTACCTTGTAGAAACAGCTTGTGCCAAATGGGCATGTTCCATTACCAAAGTCAAAGTGCTTGCAATCAATAGAGCTGAAAATTAAGGCTAGAGAGTCAAAAAAAGGAAATTAGATACAAAGCAGAAGAAGATCAGAAGGGTCATAGTACCTTAGCTTGGACTTGTAGCTATCGACAATCTCCTGTTTCTCCTCTTGGGAGAAATACCAAATGACGCTAGGAATGACAAAGTAGGAAAGTTTCCTGCATATCGGGCAAGCTCTTAATGCAGAGTTCAGATCAAATCCCGACGAGGAAGAACTGCCACGCCAGTTCCTAATACATGATACGCAAAATGGATGATCGCACTCAGATAATAGTCCGAATTTTCTTTCAGACTGGTGGGGTTTTGAGAGGACACGCTCGAGGCAGACACTGCATTCTATTTCTTGGCTGCGTCTGAGAGCCTCTAAATGTTTTTGCCTCTTCAGACATGAAGTCACGTGTTCTTCTCTTTCTTGAGGTCTATAAGGGTGCAGACATTGTTTCCCACATGTCGGGCACAAGTTCCCATGAATGTGAGGGCAACTTTCTCCACGCGGGCAATTGCCAGCAGCAGCGAAAGAGCATATTGGCCGATCTGACGGATTGATATCGCCAGAATTCGCCAAGTCGTTACTGTTCTCTAGCACAAGATTATGCGGAGAATTTTCGCTCCATGAATACTCGGTGAGATTTTGAGTTTCTTGAGGACTTGAACTTTCTGGGATGATATATGAAGTTCCCGAAAAATTATTGACGGAAGTTGGAATTTCTGATGAAGATGGAGAAGATTGATACGGCTGAGGAATTTTTACATGGTCATATCTGCACCTACTTCCATAAGAACATGCACCCTTTTGATAATACGTACATATCTGCAACAACGTAGAACAGACCAAAAGAAAATTATCTTAACATCAGACAATAACGCAATAAGGTTAGTGGAAGCTCACCATGTTCGGTGGTGCCTTCCAGTCATGCAAAAACTCACAATTATCCCCTTTCAGACATGCTCCGTGGGCGAAAAATTTGCATAGAACCCTGAAAATTAAAAAGAACGGATGTCTAGTTATGCTGTAGCCTGTATCTAAGGTAATTCTATCGAAGAACGAATCACACACGAAAGAAATTCAGAAAAGAAAGTTAGATTCAAGAATCAAAAGAACTGGAAACAACAGCGAGGTGTCCAAGGCACAGACCATCGTCCTACACTTCATAAGCATCACTTTTTATAACCATTCAGCTAACACATTTTAACTGTTTTCCTCGGGTCAAACCCATCAAAGTTTCAGAATTTTACGGCTACCTTCATTTTCAGACAAAATGAAACCAACAAACTAAACATGGATTCCTAACGAAAGTTAATTGCACAACTTCCGCATCACAAGAGAAATATCAGTCCCAGATCGGATAACAGTGTAAAAAACAATGAAGAACGGAAGATACATTTTTCATGAATTTTTACCGTTTAGACATGTCTCAGGTCAGAACAGACGACGAACGATCGCCGCAACAGAGTGCAGAACCAGGAAATGAATTTGTGGAGATAAATTTAGGGTTCCAAGTTTGGGATAGATTAATTTTGAGTTCCCAATTAGGGCCTTTGAATTGAATGGTTTGTGATGGGAATTTCGATTGCTGGCGACTTCTTTAGCTAGCAACTATTTATAACTGGAAATTATGCCAAGGCACTCTTCTTACCCTTTCGTAATATATGTACTTTTACATATTCAAATGCATAGATTTGCTACGGTGCCACTTAACGTGAGCAACCATCGTGAGCACCATAAGCAAATCTCTCGTTTCTTCCTTTTGCATTTTTTCGATTCTCAACGCCGCCAACACCTCCGTAGACCCTCTCAAGCACGTTAATTTTCAAGAATATCATCGCATCGGTACGTCGTCCACATGTGAAGAATAATAATGAATTTTGTTAACTACTAAAGTGTTGGAGAAGATGGTTTAGGTTATTGGATATGAGATGTTGTACGGAGGTATTGGCGGCGTTGAGAATCGAAAAAACGCAAAAAATGAGAGATTTGCTTATGGTGCTCACGATGATTGCTCACGGTAGGTGGGCACCACAGCATGTGTTATGATATATACATAATAATATTAATTCCTTAATTCAAATTATTTATAGAAATCTGAAATTTAATTTTGTAGGTATATAATTATAAACGAAAAATATTATAATAATTAGCTTAGTATTAACTAAAAATTATAGACCTCACCCTTAATAAAATAAAACAGATTAGTATCCCTTTTTATTTAATATTAACATAATTAATAAATAAAAAAATAAAATTACCTTATCTTTTGACAATATATTTATTCACTAAGATAGACACATTGCCCACCAAAAAAAGTACACACACATTTTCCTCGGAAAAAAAATATCACAAAGAATGACTGGTGAAAATATATTCACATTGCCCTGAGATGGTGAAAAATTAAAAACACCATCTCTTTGTTTACAATATATTATTCACGGTTCACGACTAATGTTTGATGTATTTGAACGTATTTAATTTAGTGGTATAGTTACATGTAAATGGGCCATATATTTTAATCTCTTGAGAGCCCATCATTAATTAATTTTTATGTATTTCTCACCAACTGGCACTGCACTGTTCCATTTCTACCCATCTATTTTTAACCATCATTGTAGAAAATATCAGGAAATATTGGTAGGGACGAGGGAGCCATTGACCATACCTTAAAAAAAAAATACAATGTGAATTGAAGTAACCAACAAAGACATATATTCCAAAAACAATGCTTATCCATTTTATTTCCTTGCAGTGCAGAGACTGAGGAAGCTGCTTTTTTAGGTTTTATGGGACCAAAAAAGATTTTTGGAATTTGCAGACACAACAATTACCAAAAAAAGAGAGAAAAAAATAAATAAAATCAACTTTAAAATTAATATTTCAAATTGGGAAATATATAGACACACACAGAGGAAGGCTTTTGCATATATATACAGAATGGAGACAGCTGTACGGCAAAGATTTTTGAGACAGTGTAATGTAATATAATGTAATAATGTGGGAAATGAATATTTTCTCTCTCTCTCCCTCTCTCTCTCTCTCTCTCACCTCGAAATATAAAACTTCATCACATCGGCGATAGATACGGCTTTATATTCACATGCCTATCGCCCACTTCAAATTTCAACTATTTAATTTATGTATGGCATTTCCTTGTTTTTTCGGGGGGATGATGAATTGATTATTTGCCGAATATACTTCTCTGTGCAAAGATCCAACCTTTTTTCCATTTAATACATTATTGATATTTATTGTTTAGTATTTACGGCATAACAAAAAGAATTGGAAAATTAAATGCGCAGTTAATTCAGTGGTCTGCTGCTGTTGTTTGCTGCTTTTGTGGCAGAGACAACAGAAGAATACAAAAAGATGGTCGCTTGTCTTGACGAGTAAAGTAAAAGATGGCGTTGGCGTGTTCTATCTCCCTCTGATCCTCCTTTTCAACTACGATACAAAATCGTTTCTCCGAAGAATCAAAATCAGAGGGAAATTCGGAAAAAAAGAGGAAGCCTGTGAATCTGCATTTTCTCTTCTGTAGCTGAGGTACGCTTAGGCAAGATGGGCTGAGCTCTATGTTGTTTTTCGCTGCGAAAATCTGCTGTTATTGTGCTGTTTCCCCATATGGGTTTTCGCTCTGATGGTTTTGAAAAAAAAGAAAAAATTTAAGGGAAAATTGCATGACGGCGTGAAGAGCTCGGTGGTACATTCCTTATACGCATGCTTGTAATAGAATCCTTCGTACCAAAAACGTTGGGTGGTGTTATTGTGCGAGCCCACTTGGTGCATTCGATGAATTTTTTCACCGTGGTTAACGTTTTCTTTCCTATCCTTCTTGTTTGTTGTTTTGTGAACAACCTCGTCAGAAAAGCTTTATGGTCACGTGCGCGGCATGATTAGCCGAGGAAGTCATTGTTTTTTCAGTGTGCTCTTCGTTTGTTTGATTCTATTCACTTTTGCTGTGTCTCTCTCTCTCTATGTGTGTGTGTTCATGCTTCTGATTTTGCTCTTTAAAGTGAAGGGCTTTTAGTTTTACTACTGAAGCTGTGGAAGACTGATTTACATCGGTGTTGAAGAGCGATTTTCCCAGGCGAAGATGAACGGTAATGAGAATTTAAACGCTCCTTACGCCTACGGTGGCTATTCTTACCCTCCGTCGCCGCCGGTCTTCATGGGCTTCTTCGGAGGAGTGCCCGAAGTTCCATTGCATTATGTCAACATGGGACAGATTCATGATCATCAGGTACTCGTCCTTACAGTGCTTCAACTGTTGTCTGAAAATTGCTCACTTGATCATGTTGTCTGCTAATGAATCTCGGTCATTTCGTTTAGACTTCTCATTTATATTTGTGCTTGTGTTCCGATTTGAATTCGTGTGGGGAAATTCTCTTGGTTTCGTTATCTGATGATCAGTAAAAATTGCATGTTTTTCTTCTCTGCTCAAGGGATCTGCGTACTGGTCGATGCATGCGAATTCGTACAGATACGGGCCATCCATTCCGGAGGGCAGTGCTTCTTATTACAGCCACTACGAGGGCCATCGTCATCATTACCATGATTCGACTATGGACTTAAATAGGAGAGCTTGGGAATATCCTTCAATGGCCACTACAGCCGAGACAGTAGCTGTAGATATGCCTTCCGAAGAAAACACAGTTTCCATAGTTCATTCGATCCAAGAAGAAAATGCCTCAAATCAAGAAGAGGCTGTAAGCGATGAGGTATATGGAATCGTAATAGAAAACAAAAAAAAAGAAAGAAATGCTTGAATTGCGAATATTACCTTCGTTTCACTACTATTGTCTTGGTTCTTGAGGTGAAGTTCATGCTATTCGAATGGCTCGTGCTCTGTTTTTTTCTCTGAATTTGTGCTGCATTTCTTCAGGTAATATGGCAAGATGATCTTGACCCAGACAATATGACCTATGAGGTAAGGAAAAATCTTTGGCTTCGCTTCATACCATTAGTTTCAAAGCTCTCGACTTTATTACATGTTGGCTAAGACTTAAACATTGCCAACTATAGGAATTGCTTGAATTAGGCGAAGCTGTGGGAACTGAAAGCAGGGGACTTTCGCAAGAGCTCATCGATCTGCTCCCAGTCTCGAAATTCAAAGCAGGCGGGATTTTTTCGAGGAAGAAATCAGAAGAAAGGTTACATTTTTCACGACCCAAAAGCTTAAATTATCGAACAAAAGCATTTGAGTCTAACAATTCTTGCACAAAAACGAAAAAAGCAGATGCGTGATTTGTCAGATGCGATACAAAAGAGGGGACAAGCAGCTAAACTTACCTTGCAAGCACGCTTACCACTACGAATGTGGCTCGAAGTGGCTTAGCATCAACAAGGTAATCGATCATCTCCTTCCGTATTTATCTGTGTATTAATATTGATATTATTACATCAACTGATAACAAATCTATCTTTCCTTTTCGTTCTTTCTAATTTTCAGACATGTCCAATTTGCAACACGGAGGTGTTTGGTGGTTCCGACCAGCGTACAACGTCGGAGTAAGTCGTGGATCGATCGGTTTTTATTCGAAAAGAATTTTGTTTTTTTTTTCTTTTCATGGATATGGGGGTTGTTATGGTTTTCCTATATATATAAATAGCATACCTTGCTTGGAGATCGTCTTCATACCATAGATATGTAATGGTTAGCCAGTTTCTTTACCTCCACTGACTTGTTGTAGGAAATGTGCTCCGTGTTATATATATATTTGTAGCGTGAAGAAATGATATTAAATTTTGAGATGGGTCCTTGCTATTTGTTGAAATTGCAGTTGGGTCCCTAGCTTAATTGCCAAAGACCAAAAAATACATATAAGTAAAATAGACAATTACGTAAAGAACAATACTATAGCACCAATCAATGAATGATATTACGTAGCAAGACAGCAGCAAATAGAATGGAGCAAAGTGTCTGCCACGCGCTGGCATTCTACGTACTAGGGGAATTAAAAAAGAGAGGTAAGACATAACTCATAAGATGCTTAGTTGATTGCGAAATTAAGGTCTTAGATAACATGCTTTACTTAAAGGCAGAGACAACTCATATAACACAAAATCACAACAACCAACCATGGAAGAAGACGGAGTTAGAGAACGGCCAAGTTTTCGATACAGAGACTACAACATGAGAAGGGCTTTCCTAAGAAGCTATCCTCTTCGCTGGGGCGTCGAAGAGTCAGACGCCGAAGAGAGCAAAGAAGTCCAAGGAGGTAAGAGTTATGACAACAGAAGAGAAAGTCATAGTAAAGGCTCTACTATATGCGTAAGGAAACCGATCACAAGGTTAGTGTTTGCTGTGATACAATGGAGTGAGGAGATGGCTGCAGTTTTAAGGAGGTTCAAACGTAAGTTCACTATTTATGTCGTGAACTGTGTCCCAACGAGGTTAAAAGCTCCCACTGCCCTCATCTCTGTTAGATGAGGAATCTATGTACCTGAAGTCTAATGCTGCTTTTCTATAGTATGTACCGAGTCTGTCTTATCTGTGAATGGTTAGCCATTACAGCATGACAATTATACTGTAAGTATTATGAAACTGGCGTTTACCATATATGGGAAACTTCGTCCACGATATAAATTGAATGCTCGAGGAGGGAGCGACTCATATAGTAATAGAATAGCAAGAGACAAAGTTGGTTTCTGAAGTTCTCTAACTTAACCGTCAGAACATGGCTCAGCATATGATCTAACTAAAAGTACAAAAACTTATATCTTGGTAATCTTACTGATGAGTCTCGGTCTTGTTCAGAAGAAGATTATGGAGACACCCATTATGAAGCACCCCACAGCTACCCAAGGGCTCAGTCTTTCCCCTGTTTCAGTAAGAAAAGTTACACATGTGTCTCGGTACAGAAATCAGCGAGTAAATTAGGATTAATCATTTGAAGCAGACGATAACAATACGAGTTTTTTTCACTTGTTTGAAGTCAACAAAAGATCTGATAGTTTCTTCAGAAAAGAGCTAATGAACAGAGTATATTTCCAATTTATTTGGCTTTGACGGCGCAATTTGATTGTTGCTATCTCATCTCCCATGAGTTATGTCACAATTAAGTTGAGGGATGGTACCTATTCTAGCAGCCTTCCAGAAAACACCTCGGAACCTGCCATGTCAACAACATACGAGGTTGAAACAAAAAGATGCAAAATGGCAAAACAGCTTTATATAGAGTCGAGGCTTGCCAATCCTAAAACCTCTCATGATATTACATTGTTCACAAGATAAGCCTAATACTTCAACCATATATGTTTCCCCAGTCACCTTAAAACGTGAAAATAAACCCAAAGTCTTGTATTTGAGTAACAAATGGACTCAAACTAAGTTTGGAATTGGGAGGAGGTCATCGATAAATGTTGCTACAAAGCCCATAGAGGTGTACATGGTGATGTTCACCATTCGAACCAGAACAATGGTCTGGTCCCTAGCTCGTACCACACAATTAGTAAAAGGTGGTAATCATCGTAAATGAGATTCGAAAGATTAAAAAAAAAAAAAAAGAAGAAGAAGAAAGAAAGAAACTAACCCAGTTCTCTGTTCAAGAAGTGCTGGAAACTGCATCTTGACATACGTGCAGGCACATATGCCTAACAATACCACTGTCAGGAACGAGTGGAAATTGAAGAGTGCTGACTGTAATTTCGTTAGAGGCTGATATCAGGTACGAGCCATGATTTTCAAGAAGAATAATCAGATTACACAATGGAGGATCACATCACCATCCTTACCATGTTAGTTAGCTGTTGTTCGACGACCTCCCCCTATCTACAACAAAAAGAAAACTCGCGTCAGCTGATAATCTTCAGATAAAAATGTCGAAGAATCGCCAGAAACTACATAGCACAAAAAAGGCTGAATTTCGCTTGTTTGTGATGAGTAACTATAGGAGCTCCAATGAATCCATTCGCCTCATAATGGCGACAAAAACGCTTAAACCATCATACTCACTCGAGAACTAGCACCATCGGGCAAATTCTCTGACTTTACATATGTTTTAGCTACGACAGTTGTACAAGTTAACTATTTTCGTAAAATTGGCAACAAGCTAGACCGAAACTTTCCAAAATACAGGTAGGTTAAGATTCCACAGCGAGATCACAGAGCAGGAATTATTATTATTACATGCCCATACAAGCAGTTTCAAACCTAGAAATGAGTACTAAATAACAACCCATTCAATTCATAAGAAATACTGGTGAAATTAAGAACAAACATCGTCAGGCTTAATATCAAAAAACCTATCATAGAAAATCGAAAACTCATACCAGCTATCGAAACTACGACGAGATCGAAGCTCCTTCTTCGAGAACCGATACTGTGTGTTTGTGCGTGCAATAAGAACTTGATTAAGCTTTGCATAAGAAAACGCTTGAGAGAGGTGGCCAATCATGTCTTGCCACGTCATAACTTCAACATCATTTACTCAATGGACCCAAATAGTACTACTATTCATGTTGCAATAACTTGGAAAATTAATTTTTTTTTTGTTGGCCTGATACGATACTATTATACGATAGTTTGATATAATATTGTTCAATTAATTCAAATTTATAACACAATAGTTTAACCTCTTAGATAATTTTATAACTTACCACTATTTAATATTTTACGTATATTCTGATCTACTAAAACATGCAATTCATCATAAATGTGATTTTAATCTTGCTATTGTCTTGGGGTTAGATAATTGATTAGTAATTATGAAAAATTTAGTATTCCTGACTCCTATTTTTTGTGTTTGATTCTCCAATCTTGTTTTTGTTCTCCTGCAGCTTCAAATAAATCAGTCAATAATCTTCTGCAATTTTGTGAACCGAGTAGAGCTT
Source organism: Craterostigma plantagineum (assembly GCA_027422505.1). NCBI lineage: Eukaryota > Viridiplantae > Streptophyta > Magnoliopsida > Lamiales > Linderniaceae > Craterostigma > Craterostigma plantagineum. Next base: position 576,314 of record JAPQWV010000029.1, read on the forward strand.
CTTGCCAAAAAAATCACAGAAAATCTTCGACAGAAATATATAGCTGCCTGATATAGAGTGGATGCCTTGATTGTGTTCGATCTAGCACTTGAATTTCATGGGGTTTGGCTTCACTTTTCTTCTCATTTCCATTTCAAAATCTGACTAAATCTTCCTTAGCTTAATAACGTTATCTGCTCTTGTAATTCTGTTTAGGATGTTTTCAAGCTGCATTTTCTTACTGTGTCGACATATTTGGTGGATGGTGATTGCCAGTTATTTGCTGCTTTTATTATGAGCCATATGTCCCTCGATAGTTTGAACCCAAGATTTCTTGCAATGAATAGATATGCGTAATAGATATGCTTGAAAGGGAGGAATAGGACATCTTTTTTTTTTTCTTAAGACAATTCTCATGGAAAAGGGTGACATCTATTGCTATGTTATTTTAGTTCAAGATTCCGTACTCTCCATTATTGCACGAAATTATGTCCCTCCTGCAATAAATACGGTGTTGTACATACTTCATAGTACGTGCCATTGTTGCATAATCAATAATGCAACATCATATCGAAAAGACACATCTTTAAATTCCATTCCGTTTTGAGTTTGTTAATAATATTTGAGTTTTGAAATATTATTTGCCAAGCGACAATGGCAATTACTCGCTCGTTTTCTCGAACAACGATGATCAGTAGAGAATAATAAAATAAAAAAGGAAAGAAAGAAAAATGATTACTCAGCATTTAATTAAGCGAAGACCATTAAATGCGTAAATCTCTTCTCTCATTCTTGTTTGGTATGCTTCATCTGTCTCATCTCTTCGACGACTATTACAATTCATTTTAGAGGTCATTCTCAGCATTTAATTATTCATGTGCACCACAATTATTTTACTACATGTGTGTGTATGACTGTGCATATACATATAATATGTGTGTGTTTCTGTCTGAATATTTATGGTCTCGCAAAAAAAAAGATATCATTTAATGAACAACCTGAGACCAAGGGAACAAACAATAAATACTACGGATTTCTCCCAAATTGTTTCAGAGGTTTAATGTAATAAAAAAGTAAATGCTGCAATGGCAGAACCAAAACAATGCTAATGCCTTTTATCTGCAAACACACACACACAATCACACAAACTAAAATCAACAATGAGTGAGAGCATTCAATGCCCAGCACATAACTCTTACCCTCATCCATCTTCTCCTATGTAGGAATCACAGTACTCACTCACAGCAGCTAACCTAGGAAGAAGGAAAGTAAAAAAAAGGAAGATAAAAATCGAACCTTTCTTGAGATTTCTGCTATGGGAAGATCACCATGTTGTGATAAGAAGAGAGTAAAGAAAGGCGCATGGTCGCCCGAGGAAGATCAGAAGCTCATCGACTATATGAACAAACATGGCCAAGGAAGAAGCTGGCAATCCCTGCCAAAACTTGCAGGTTTTCTTTTTCTCTTTCTTTCTTTCCTTCTTCTGGGATGTTAAATCTTGCCATGTTTGCTTATTGCTTCAAGAGTAAAGGTTCAATCTTTCCATGGACACCGAATTGAATCTGTTGCATTGCAATAATGAGTGCTGTAAATAATTCCTCAGGCCTTGTTCGATGTGGGAAAAGCTGCCGCCTTCGGTGGACGAACTACCTCAGGCCGGACATAAAGCGGGGCCCATTCAGCCCAGAGGAAGAAAAGCTCGTCGTCCAATTACACGCCGTCCTCGGTAACAGGTCGTAAAACTCAAGCTTTGTCCTCCTATTTTCCGACATCATGGAAACCTTGTCTGAGAAATTCGTGCTTTCCTTTCGTAGGTGGGCTGCAATAGCATCTCATCTCAATGGAAGGACTGACAACGAAATCAAGAACTTATACAACACCCATCTAAAGAAAAAACGTCTGCAGTCTTCCTCGGCTCCTTCTTCGGCCCGCCACGTGGCGAAATGGGAGGGCTCCGATCACATCCTACGCCTTTGGAATTCCGAAGTTGGGGAGGCGTTTCGAAGGGGGAAGGAAACTTCTGCTAGTTCTCGGGCGGGTCAACCCGCCTCGTATTCTTCGAGTAAAAGTGCTAAATGGGGTTCGTTCTCGGGGGTGAGTAATGAGAGGACGATCGGCGATGGTGATCGAGGTTGTAATGAGATCGTGGAATCCGATTCGAATTGGTCGACGAACGAAGTAGGGGATTCTTCGGTATCGAATTTGCAGCTTCTATTGGAATTTCGGGGTGATGATGATGATATGAGCTTCTTGGGGGAGGAGTGCTTGGGCTTGTTTCCTGGGTTCTACAGCTGAGTAACTTGTGAACTTTATCAATTGACATATTGGTTTTTTGATCTTTAGTTTTCAAGCTTTTTCTGTGATTGATTGTTTTTTTATGAAGTATTATTGTTGCAGGAGATTGGCTTTCATTTCAATTTTCAGATCGATTGACATTGAGACATAGGGTTAACCTGCATGCATATATATCACATAAATTGAACTCAAAGAAAAGGTGGTCAATTCACTCAAAAAGTTCTAAATAATGTAAACGGAGGGAAAAAATATATCTAAAGAGAAAAGGGCCCAACCGGGTTCGAACCGGTGACCTATTGATCTGCAGTCAATTGCTCTACCACTGAGCTATGGACCCTTCAATGTACCTCCTCGCTTATCTTTAAACCATAACACGTTTTTTGACAACAAATGACATTCTTCTGGGATTTCTCCCCAACCAAGCTATTTTGCAGCAGTGGGAAAACCTGTCCCATAATTTTCTGTAGTAAAGTCGAAATTTCATTGCAAAGATAGTTTTGACATCAGTAAGATTACAACAACTATTTCCAGTAGTACACCAGAAGTCTATCCCTTATGCAAAAGGAAAAGAAAAATTCAAGAAAATATTCGTTAGGAAATTAATGAATCCACAATCTCAGACGGCAAGGGACTTGCATCTAAGCACTAAATAATCCTCAGAAATCGGCCTGAGGCTCGACGAATTAACCATAACGCCGTTGAAACTATTCGTACATTCGACGTCAACCGCTATCATCGTGCTAAGTCCCTTACCTATCACAACCACATTCTCGCCAATGGCCACGAGATGGCACGGCGGTTGAACGACATTTGTCGAAAGCCTTCTTACGCCAATGCACTCCTTAGTATCCTTGTGCCACATCATCAACCTCACGCCCGTACTCTGATCAAGATCATACAAAGTCGAGCCTATTACAACTGTCTCGCCGCCCCACCAAAGGAATTTGTCCGTATACACATTCTGTGATGTGTAGTTAGAAGGATCGAAGGATATGACGTGTGTCTCCGAGTATATAGCAGATGCCCCACATCGTATTAAGATCTTGTCGTCCAAGATCAGTGAGTTACGAACGTCTTTTATGTCATTTGGGTCGGGATATGAAGTCCAGCTGTTCTTGGAGGAGTCGAATACGTCTATCGAATGTGTGTTGGAAGATCTTCGTCCCAGCCCTCCTATGGCGTAGATTTTCCCTCCGAAAGCTTCGTGGGCGAAATAGCACCTGACATTATATGAACAGACAATGGTCAGGGTTGAAATGACAAAACTTATCCTCCGAGCCGCAGAATTTGAAGTGATAATACATTTGGCAATGGAGTTTACAGAGTTTGATAAGCTTCATAATGAGATACACTGTCATATACTGGTCACCGATGAGAGAATTTGATCACAGTGCATTTATGCCAAATAAAAACGAACGCTGAGAGTTGAGTTGAAGAATGACTTTTCGACTAAAATTAGTCACATCTATTCAAATCGAAGCAACGATTCAGATCATTAAAATAAACAGAAAAAACACAATACCTAGGTGTTGGCAAGGAACCAGCTACACTCCACTTGTTTGTCAAAGCATCGTAGCAAAAGACTTCATCTGTAGCATCATAAACCCAACCACATCCTCCGAACAGGTAGATTTTATCATCCAAAACCTCAAATCCGAACCCTCTCCTATTCCAGCACCGCCTGGGAAACCCATGAATTTCCCTCCAGCGCCGTTTCGACTGCTTAGGATCCAACACATACATGCAAAGCCTCTTAGATTTGTACACGCATAGAGCATAGATCCAAGGCTCCGCAAGCCCATTCGTGAGGCGATAGGTTCGAAACTCTTTACCATGAATCAATCTTCTCCAACTTTTTGAAACACAACTAAGAACTAAGTGGTAGTGACGAGGCACCCTAGCCAAGCAAGAAAGTGCAATGTCGTCAGGTAAACCAGGCAATAAAGGTGGATTTTCTGATCCAATGGGACTCTTTATTCCGCCTTCTGTGTTGTCTATGGAAAATGCTTGTTCAGACTTATCGAAAGCAAATCCCGAATATGCACTTTCTGCATAATCCATTCGTTGTTCAGTGGAACTTATAGGTTCTACAAGAAACAGAAACAAAAATTCATAAAGATTGATACGTTAAACAAGAACGCCAGCCACGGATGTATAATCGATCATCCAGTACCAAAAAATGTAAAGGTAATTCAATTTCAAGCTCTGGCACATACAAACAGATGAATCAACACCACAGCCGTTTTCGTTCCTTCATCAGCTACCAATCGTCAAAACGAAGAGGGAAAAAAAAAGCAATATAGGTCAATTAACATGAATACACGGGGAAAAAGAAGGATAAGGTCAAAGTGCAATTGTTGAGCAAAAACATTGCAACAAGGATCATACATCGAATTCATACCTCGTTGATTTCTCCGAAAAAAAAAACCTCTGGAAACAACGATGATCCTGTTCCACGAATTCGATCGAATAATTAGGAGAGAAGCGACCTTCTTGCCGTGATGAGGGATTTTTTAAGTAAATAGCCCTTGAGTTGGTCTTCTTTTAAAAAATAGCACCCAAAATCGGAGTTTACCTTTGTACCCTTACTAACTCTGCTCTAAAGACTATTTTACCCTTATTTAATGTCAATCAACAACCTCAACCACACTTAACGAAAAAATTAATTAAAGGGTTTACATGTACACTGTAGCGAACATGAAACATCGGACCCGTTATAGAAGAGTGGGGTAAAAGTAAAAAAGCAACCATTTTCACTTCCAGTAAAAAAAGCAACCGTGTGCTCTCCCGCCCCTTCACTGCAAATCGTCTCCACTTCCAGTTAAAAAAGCAAGCGTGTGCTCTCCCGCCCCTGCACTGCAAATCGTCGTCTTCTCTGCAAATCGACTCATTCGAAATGGCATTCAACGCGAACACCCAAACAGTGGAGGTATGTGTTCTACTCTTCGTATTCTTCAATTTAACGCGAGAGGGGATCTGGGAACGACCCATCGGAACCCTAATTTGGTGCGGACCCGTGCTTGCAAGCATAGGACAGAGCTTCGTATCATAGGACCCGTGCTTGGTAGCATAGGACTCGCGCTTGCAAGCATAGGACCTTTACTTGCAAGCATAGGACCCGTGCTTGCAAGCATAGGACCTGTGCTTGCGCAGCGTACGTCGATTTTTAATGCATGGGTCCCGTGCTTCCAAGCAGACGACCCCCGCTTACGAGCAGGGGACCTATGCGTATTTGTCGGGTCCCCTGTGTATTAGCGCGGGTCCCCTGTGTATTAGCGCGGGTCCCCTGCTTAAACGCTCGGGTCCTCTTACCTTAACGGGCGGGTCCTGTGCCACTGCGCGCGCGCAAGTTTGGGGGACCCGCGCGTATAATCAGGGGACCCGCGCGCTATGACCAGGGGACCCGCGCGCTATGACCAGGGGACCCGCGCTTATACGCAGGGGACCTTTGCTGGGACCGCGCCGATGCGCAGGGGTCTCATGCGCATCTGTGCTTGAATGTCAGCATATGCGATGCGATGCGGTCCCCTGCGCATCTGTGCATAAGGGTTTTCTGTTTTCATTATTTCATACCACGGAATTTAGCTAAAATGTGTTTTGCGCATAAATTAGGTTGTGATGCAGAAGCAGTTCAACACAGTGGACGAGGTTCCGCGTTTGAGTGTAAAGCTGAGCTCGTTATACGCGGATGCCAGCGAGCTGATAAGACAATGTCTGAACCACCACGAGTGGGAGATTTTTAGGAACGAGAGTCCGTTCGGCCGCCTTGTTATGGCTGAGCCTGATTTTAACCCCTCGGGGCAGTTGCTGTGGTACCTCATCCAGAGCCAGACGATGCTGCACAACCGGGAAGAGCTGTGGATGATTTTTGGCGGAAAACCACTCCGCTTTTCAAAGTGGGATTATTGCCTAATCACCGGGCTGAAGTTCGCCGCCGAGCTACCACCGGTAAACGGCGGCTCACAATTCCAAGCAAGACATTTTGGCAACAGCTCAAAAATCCGCATGTCGCACGTCAAGCGTGCGTTGCAGCGGTTGTCTGGCGACGAGGACGATGTGAACTTCGAGAAGCTGAAGTTGGCGGACGTGTACTTCGCCACCGCCGTGTTGATGCCTCGACCGTCGAAGAAGGACACCGTGGTCAGTACGACGGTCCTTAGTCTGGTCGACGATCGGTTTGCATTCGCCCAGTATCCTTGGGGCACCGTGGCTTTCCGTGAGGTGATACGAACTGTGAAGGTAAATCTACGGGAGAGGCCACGGGACTGGCTGATCAGTGGGTTCGTACAACCACTTCAGGTGAATTATAATTAACCTTCTTGCATACCATGTTTTGAGGGACCTTTCTAAGATTTTTTGCGTTATTTGTATTCAGATACTAGCATACGAGTGCATGCCGGGGGTTGCAGAGCAGTTTGCGGTTCGCAAGGAAGAAGATTTGACGCCACGCATGCTCAGGTGGGCGACGAAGAATTGGGGTCGCAAAGCATGCCCGACTCTTAGCGCGGTCGCAGCTTCCGTCGACGGCGATTTTGTACGAGGGTTGTTAGTGCCGTCAGCGGACGAGTTGGAGGCGTCGTACTTTAGGGACAGCGTTTTCGACATTGGGGCGGCACACGACCTATTCGACCGTGTGACGGGCCTACTCATGCGGGGAGTGGAGGTTAGGTGTTCCCCTGTCCACCGCGATCGTGGCGATGACGATCATTTGGCGATCGTACCTGTGCCAGTTTTTCCCACGCCTGTGGAGGTGGTTGAGGCGGGAGAAGTTGGTGCTTCGTCGAGTGCCCGAGGAGGTCGAAGAAGAGGCAAATCGCCCGTAGAGGTTGTTGATCTAAGTGATGAGGATTCTGGCTCAGATAGAAATGAGAAGTGGAGCAAGAAGTACCTCGGGCGACTGGACTTCTCCGGGCGTGAGTTGATTCATGAGCATGATCGCGTGCTCATCGACATGTACCTTCAAGCGGCAAGGTTTAGGTAAGTGTTTACTTTCGATGTCAATCTCCGTTATCGTACCTAAACACGTAATAATTTTTCTTTTTATGCAGTGATAACGTTTGGTCGTCTGACATGTGCGACGTGGATCCCCAAGGCTTCTACATGTTGCTCTTCCGTGATATGCTCAAGTCCAATTGTCTTGACGCATATCTAGAGTGCATGAGGCGAATCTATGCGGACAACGACAATTATCCTCGCGTCTTCGTCTTTCCAAGTTACGTGCAAGACGAGCACTTTATTAAGGCGCAGAAGCTGAATAGGAAGGCGAAAGTACGGGTGGATGATATGGAGAGCTTCGTGAATGGATTGTCGAGAAGCAGTCGGAGCTGGTTGGAGCGTCTCACGGAGGATGAGTTGCTACGATGCAAGTACATCATCTCTCCTGTTTACGCACGGTCCCACTGGGCAGTGCTTATTTTTGACGCGTCCACGCAGACCTTCGTCCTTCACGATTCATTGGGCGCGCATGGTGTGCAATTCGCTGGGAGAGTGTTCGTAAGTAGCTGAAATCCGTTTGTCTACCATTTTTATTTATTTAGTAACTTGTTCGACGTATGCTATATTTTGCAGGCGGAGTTTCTTTCTGCATATTGGCGTTTCAAGTTCGACATCGTCACAAAGCCGAAGTTGAATAATAAAATGAATCGCCAGCAGAAGGCTGGCAGCTTGGATTGCGGGGTTCATGCGGCGCTGACGGTGGAGACGCTTATGGTTGACACGCCCGAGTTTGATGAATATCAAAGGCAGATTGATATTTCAGCGTATCGAGCCACTATGGCTGCACGGATATTGCGTGACCCAAATAGCTGTTTGCATTGATTTGTTTGGCTGCATTTGGAAGTGTTAACTGTAGGTGGCTTTGTAGGTTGTTGGACTTGTAGTTAAAGGGTTTATGGACAGATGCTTGTAGTTTTATTTGACTAAAATTTTTAGATATTATCTAATGAATTGATTGTCGGTAACTGTTCAATTGAAATTGGTATGACTAATGCGAACGGGACAAACCCTAAAGTGGCAGCGACCCGTTCATATACACATATACGCTTGGGACCCCTGATTTTACGTTCGGGTCCCCGAATTTTACGTTCGGGACCCCTGATTTTACGTGCAGGTCCCATCCGGAATGAAATTACGGTCCCTTCAGCAAGTATCCCACCATATGACTTGATTTTTTCCGTTTGTCCGTTGTTGAATAATTGACTCTCAGTATGAAACGAAAGTACGTGATGGGTGATTTGACTTGTTACTGAGGAGAAGAATATTTTGACCAAATTCTCGGTAACTGTTCAATTATAATTGGTATGACTAAAGCGAACGGGACAAACCCTAGTGGCATGCACCCGTTCATATACACATATACGCTTGGGACCCCTGATTTTACGTTCGGGTCCCCGAATTTTACGTTCGGGACCCCTGATTTTACGTGCTGGTCCCATGGTTTCAAGTTACGGTCCCTTCAGCATGTATCCCACCATATGACTTGTTTTTTCCGTTTGTCCGTTGTTGAATAATTGATTCTCTGTATGAAACGAAAGTACGTGATGGGTGATTTGACTTGTTACTGAGGAGAAGAATATTTTGACCAAATTCTCGGTAACTGTTCAATTATAATTGGTATGACTAAAGCGAACGTGACAAACCCTAAATTGGCAGCGACCCGTGCATATACACATATACGCTTGGGACCCCTGATTTCACGCGCGGATCTCCTGATTTCACGTTACGGTCCCCTGAAGTGAAATATGGTCCCCTTATCTCATTAAAAAGAAAAAGTAAATCAAATTAATTAGAAAGATCGCCTGCATGTATGAAATTAACGCCTGACCATTTTATGTCAAGAAAGTATACATTATCGCCCAATTGATTCTCGGTAACTGTTCTATTATAATTTGTATGGCGAACGGGACAAACCCTAAAGTGGCATGCACCCGTTCATATACACATATACGCTTGGGACCCCTGATTTTACGTTCGGGTCCCCGAATTTTACGTTCGGGACCCCTGATTTTACGTGCTGGTCCCATGGTTTCAAGTTACGGTCCCTTCAGCATGTATCCCACCATATGACTTGTTTTTTCCGTTTGTCCGTTGTTGAATAATTGATTCTCTGTATGAAACGAAAGTACGTGATGGGTGATTTGACTTGTTACTGAGGAGAAGAATATTTTGACCAAATTCTCGGTAACTGTTCAATTATAATTGGTATGACTAAAGCGAACGTGACAAACCCTAAATTGGCAGCGACCCGTGCATATACACATATACGCTTGGGACCCCTGATTTCACGCGCGGATCTCCTGATTTCACGTTACGGTCCCCTGAAGTGAAATATGGTCCCCTTATCTCATTAAAAAGAAAAAGTAAATCAAATTACTTAAAAAGAACGCCTGCATGTATGAAAATTAATGCACGACCATTTTACGTCCAGAAAGCATACATTCCACTCTCGTCATTCTCTTTTGGAGATAATCATGACGATCACCAGCATTGTTTTCCAAGTCGATGGTCAGTGGGTAATTCGCGAGGACAATACGTCGAACTGGGTTCCCGATCCAACTTGCCGGTGGCATTCAATCTTGGTCGACGACAGTTCATGCACGTTAGTGGATCTCACTAACGAGATATTGGCTGCATTGTCGTTACGCAATGACAATACCAAACTACGGATAAGCTACATGCCTTGCATAGACTACAATTATGTGCGCCCCATCTACATCGAGAACGATTACGGCGTACGTGCGTACGTTGGAGGTGGTTGCCCACGATCAAGACCACCTCTTCACGTGGAACTTCAATTATCCGTGGAGGCGGCACCACCACATCAACCTCATGCTAATGATTTGTCGGGTTTCGACGTCGGCCTTATAGCGCTTTGCGATACAAACGCAGAAATCCAACCATTTGAGGGTTTTCCCAGCACATCTTACAACCCTTCTTACCAAAGTAATGAAAGCAGTGGCGCATTAGGCGATTACTCCGGAATGGGCGGCCAAGGATATGATAATGAGAACGAGCAAGTCGGACGGGAAGACGAGAATGAGAACGAGGAAGGTGCTATACATGACGATGATGATGATGACGATGACGATGACGATTTTGACGTCGACGAGCACGACGACGCAACTGATGCGGCCGACGATGGTACCTATTCGTTTACGGATGGTTCGACCCTATATGTTGGACAAGAATTTCGTTCCAAGAAAGAAATGAAGGACGAAATCACTAAAATCGCTGTAGCTGCATGCTTTGAATTCCAAGTGGATAGGTCAAACAAAACCCTGTACGTAGTGAAATGTGCGAATGAGAACTGCGAATGGCGAATACGAGGTGCACAGGACAAGGACTCCCCCTTTTTCTCAATCCGAAAGTACGTCAACACGCACACGTGCGGCGTGTCTCATCGACGCCGTAGACATCGCCAGGGAAGTTCCTCGCTCGTATCGAGCACGTTGTTGCAAAATTTCAGGGCTCCTAAAGACATCCCCACTCCCAGCTCCATACAGTCGATGATGCAGAGTAGGGGTGTAGAAGTGTCGTACTACAAGGCTTGGAGAGGAAAACAGATTGCGACCGACGAACTAGTTGGTAACAGGGACGATTGCTACGGTTTACTGCCGGCTTACTTAGATGCGGTGAGGCAAGCCAACGAGGGCAGTGTCACTGATTGGGAGATGGACGAAGAAAATCGGTTCAAGTACCTGTTCTTGGCATACGGCGCATGCGTCAGAGGCTTTACGTTCATGAGGAAAGTCGTTTCCATCGACGCCACCCATTTGAAGGGGAAGTATAAGGGTGTCATGATGATTGCCACTGCACAAGACGGCGATTACCATCAATATCCTTTAGCATGGGGTCTTGCCGCCGGGTCCGAGGGAACCGAGTGCTGGACGTGGTTTCTCTCGAGATTAAGACGTTTTGTTGCGGATGGCGACGATCTCGTAATAATTTCTGATCGGAACCCTGGAATAAAGAATGCAGTTCCGGCCGTTTTCCCGAACGCGTTTCATGGTTTCTGTGCGTGGCACATTCTACAAAACGTGAAGACGAAAATGAAGAAGAAAGGTGCTTGCCCGATTTTTTGGCGTGTCGCTACTGCCTATACAAAGAGCGAGTCCGACGATAATTTTAAGTTGCTCGAAAAAAAATATGGGGACGTGGCTAAATATCTTCAGGAAGTCCCAAAGGAAACGTGGACTCGAGCATATTGCCCTAGATCAAGATACAACATAATGACGACCAACGGATCAGAGTCTATCAATGCAGCTCTGCGTAAGGACAGAGAGCTTCCAATTATTGGACTGTTGGCGTCGATTCACCGACTAACATCATCATGGTTCAGTAAGCATCGGCGATCTGCCGAAGCTTCAATCACCGCGGACATGACTAGGTTTACGCCGAAGGTGGAGTCGATCGTACGAGAGAATTTCACGGAGTCGCAAAAATTTCATGCGTCGGAAGTCGGGAATCTAACATATAACGTGTACGGGCAGCATGTGAACGAGGTGGTCGATTTGGGGCTGCGCAAATGCACATGCATGATGTTTGACATCGATCGTATCCCCTGTCCTCATGCGATTGCGGCTTGTGGTTCTGCCCAAGTGCCGGTGTATTCATTAGTGCACGATTATTATACCTTGGAGATTTGGAAGCTGGCATACGAAGGTACTATACGTCCGGTAACGGACCGCATTGAAAGAAGTATGGACATGTTGCCGCCTCGTGTTGGTTCACAACGTGGACGACCCCAAAAAAATCGGTTTCCTTCGGTGGGTGAATTTTTTAGGAGATAACGTTGTAATATGTGTGTATCGTCGTATTCAGAGTGGCTCATACGATGCCATTTGTGCTATGTTACGTAAGGTGGTGTTACGTGCGTCTGCATGGATATGGTAGTACAAAACCCTCATGCACAAATGCGCAAACTTGTCTTTCCCGCCGGGTCCCCTGCCAATGCACGTAAGGTCCCCTGCGTTTAACGTTTGGGTCCCGTGCATACTTATAAGGTCCCCTGCGTTGCGCGAGGGGTCCAATTGCGTTTGGTCACTTTCGCTTACTAAGTGGGTCCAATAATTGTTCAATTACTGATGAAAAGTGACATGTCAGAGTACTGCTTCATTTATTGGTCAAAAGTGACATGTCAGAGCAGTGTCATTATACAGTATGTACAGGACAGGTGACTTGACATTTGATTCTCGATTTGGGGCTTTCGTCCCCAGCGAAAATCTAATATTATTAAATTCCATAATAATGAAATTAATTAATTAAAAATTATCGCGCGACTTAAAAAAATTAAAAAAATAACAAGTAGGTTAACAATATCCGACTCGAAGATTGAAACCCAAAAAATATATCTTCCAACAAGTATTTCAAGTTGAACGATTGTTGACGTGAAAATAGTAAGAGAGCACAATCGGAAAACATACTCGTGTCTGTGATTTCTGTTGGATGTTACAATCTTGTAGACTTAACGTAATTCTAGTGTTTTAATCCATTTTTTTTGAACTCTGCTATTGTATGATGACTTTATATTGTACTGAACGATAAATAAATTATAAATACGCACAATTAATCGCAAACTTCGATGAATTAACATTGCCAAAATCGCACATGAACGCATCGGACCCACATGTTACGGACAGGGGACCCAATCGTCAAAACAGGGGACCCGCTCAGATTGCTTAGGACCCATACTGAGACCGCCGGGTCGTCATTGGTCCCCGATAAGTTTACGCGCATTTAAGGCCGGGTCCCGTCAGGTCCCGTCAAATTGTTGCGCGACATAAGAAAGGGACCCGCGCGTTAACATGCAGGGGACCTGCGCGTTATGAGCAGTGTCCCCGCACTTATATTCGGGGTACCCGCGTATTTCAAGCGCGTAGCAAACAGCTGAAAAGTGATAATCATATCAACCAAGTGAAATTATGTCAAATCACTTAAAATTCAGTTAATTTTATGTCAGAGTACTGCTTCATTTATTGGTCAAAAGTACTACATGTCAGAGCAGTGTCATTATACAGTATGTACAGGACAGGTGACTTGACATTTGATTCTCGATTTGGGGCTTTCGTCCCCAGCGAAAATCTAATATTATTAAATTCCATAATAATGAAATTAATTAAATAAAAATTATCGCGCGACTTAAAAAAATTAAAAAAATAACAAGTAGGTTAACAATATCCGACTCGAAGATTGAAACCCAAAAAATATATCTTCCAACAAGTATTTCAAGTTGTACGCTTGTTGACGTGAAAATAATAAGAGAGCACACTCAGAAAACATACTCGTGTTTGTGATTTCTGTTGGATGTTACAATCTTGTAGACTTAACTTAATTCTAGTGTTTTTATCCAATTCTTTTGAGCTCTGCTATTGTATGATGACTTTATATTGTAATGAACGATAAACAAATTATAAATACGCACAATTAATCGCTTACTTCCATGAATTAACATTGCAAAAATCGCACATGAACGCATCGGACCCACATGTTACGGACAGGGGACCCAATCGTCAAAACAGGGGACCCGCTCAGATTGCTTAGGACCCATACTGAGACCGCCGGGTCGTCATTGGTCCCCGATAAGTTTACGCGCATTTAAGGCCGGGTCCCGTCAGGTCCCGTCAAATTGTTGCGCGACATAAGAAAGGGACCCGCGCGTTAACATGCAGGGGACCTGCGCGTTATGAGCAGTGTCCCCGCACTTATATTCAGGGTACCCGCGTATTTCAAGCGCGTCAAACAGCTGAAAAGTGATAATCATATCAACCAAGTGAAATTATGTCAAATCACTTAAAATTCAGTTAATTTTATGTCAGATCACACATCAATCTCACTGACCAAAAGGGCGACAACCCCGAAAAACTCAATCTTTCACAATTCTAAACCCTAAATTCATATCCAACAAACGATAAGTTATTAAGTCTGACTGACACATCAGTCTCACCGACAAAAAGTTGGAACAACACCAAAAAACTCAAGCTTTCACAATTCTAAACCCTAAATTCTTATCCAACAAACGATAAGTTATTAAGTCTGACTGACACATCAGTCTCACCGACAAAAAGTTGGACAACACCGAAAAAATCACTCTTTGACAAATGTAAACCCTAAATTCATATCCAACAAACGATAAGTTAATATTCAACAGCTAAAATTAAATTTCAACAAAAAAAAAAGGGTTGTTTAAAAACTGTCCCAATCATTATTGAAAATAGAAGATGCGAGGTATTTTCTAAACTCCTTCATATGAGTTTGATTGAGGCGGGAGACGTCGTCCTTCTTCATCATAAGCGACATTGCCGCCCGCAACATCGCCACGCCATCTTCTCCCCTGAAAATTCCATCGATAAAGACACTTATTTTTATCAACGTCGACAAATTAATAAAACACAACATAACTGAAAACTTACCGATTTTGTCTCCTGAAGTCGCGACACCACCTAGCCGGCCAGCGTTTAGATTTGCTAGGCATGCGTTTTATCAGCCCCAGGTCCTTGAAAATAGCCGGGATTACCCTCAGAAGTTTGTTGACATCATCGTCGATAAAGCGCCACTCGTACTCAGGAGGCGCATCGGAGTCGTAAATCGTGAAAATCTTTTCCCCCACATCAACAACCAACAACACCCACCGGCCTGACGTACGCATGGGGATGGCAACTTTCTTCGCTAGATCCCACGATCTGCATTTCCAATCTTCGTCCTCCCCCCTCGCGAACGGGAGCAATCTCTTGAAGCCAATTACTTGGTATGAATATTGACAATAGGAAACCCTTACGCACATATTCTTTAGGGGTCCGCATCGCATGTGCTGTGCGTATTTACCCGGGACCTGTGCGAATTTACACGGGACCTGTGCGAATTTACACGGGACCTGTGCGAATTAACACGGGACCTGTACGTATTTTCGCGGGACCCGCCCATAAGATGATGTTCCAGCCATGGGTCCCCTGCGTATAAGCGGGGTCCCCTGCTTATAACGCAGGGGTCCCCTGCTCCTAGCGCGCGGGTCCCGTGTTCTTCGCGGGCGCAAGGTCACGGGACACACGCTACGCAGTGGACCCGTGCTGGGACCATCATACGGGACCATCATCTTATGGGCGGGTGCCGTGAAAACGGGTCCCCTGATTCTAAGCACGATCCTATGCTTGCAAGCACGGGTCCGATGCTTGCAAGCACGGGTCCGATTTTGAAAATTAGGGTTCGATTGGTTAAATTGAAGACGAAGAGTAGAACAAATACCTTCACTCTCTGGGTGTTCCCGCTGATTGCCATTGTAGATTTAGGTTCTGCTTTGGGTTTTACTTGCAGAGAATCGATTTGCAAAATGTTTGGTGTGCAGGAGAAAAGAGGATTGAATGGAATTGAACGTTAAAGTGGTGGTTGCTTTTTTACTTTTACTGTTCTGTCACGGGTTGTGTTGTTTGCTAATCGCTACAGTAAAACCTGTAAACTCTTAAACCTTTATAGTTATTACACGGGTTCTATCAGGGGTTGTGTCGTTTGCCAATCGATACAGTAAAACCAGTAAATTCTTAAACCTTTATGTTTATTACGCCAAATCTATCACGGGTTGTGTTGTTTGCCAATCGCTACAAATATCCCTTTATGTTTATTACATAACTAACCTAATTAAATACAACTATCTATCTATATATTTTTAAACCTAATTAAATATTATAAAATAGTTCATTTAATTTAAAATACAATACTAATTAGATCAGGTTCATAATATAATATATAATGCTTCAAATTAAATATAAAAACTTAGATTCACGTACAATACAATAACATAAAATTATTAAGTAATTTACTATTCTACCCTTCTCGCCCTTCTCCAACCGGAACTTGGTCGACATCCTTCTGCACGGCGTCGTTTCGGACAACCTCGATCCAACCTGGGCCGAGGAAAACTTCGCTCTCAGCATCGTCGTCGTCGTCTCGGACAGCCTCGGGTGCTCGTCCTTGGATCACTTCGCTCATACCATCGCAGATGCCGTCGCCGTCGAGTTCGATAGGAGGGTCGTCGGGGTTTAAGAATCTGTCTATCTCAAACACGACGAACAGCCTCCTTTGGGAGAGGTCGACGCCGAGGTCGGCCTCTAGACGGCGGCGGACGTCGTCGGCCGTGGTAGTCCGGGGGTCCGAGTTACGGACGATTTCCTGGAGGCGGGCGACGATTTGGGCGTCCGTCAGCATTCTTGGTCGATTTGTTTCTGGGATTAACAAAAATGTTATTTCGGATGTTGTGTGTTTTTATAATGTAGACATAATTAATTAATGGAAGCCCTACAGCTTGCAAAAACGTAAGACCTTTGGAAAACCCTAACATATATCGCGGGACCCAGGCTCTAGTGCACGGGACCCAAGCTCTCTTTCGCGGGACCCAAGCTCTTGTGCACGGGACCCAAGCTCTAGTGTATGGGGGCATGGGACCTATCAATAAGAAGCGATTATGCGCGGGGCCCATTCTTTTGCGCGCAGGTCCCCTGAATTTATGTGCAGGTCCCATTATCTAATGCGCCGGCACTAATTTGCGGGAACCGTGCACTGATGCGCGGGTCCCATGAATTTATGCGCGGGTCCCATAAAATTATCCGCGGGTCCCGTGAATTTATGTGCGGGTCCTGTATATTTATGTGCGGGACTCATGCTTCTATGTAGGGTCCCATGATCTAACGCGCGGGTTGCCTGCTTTCAAGCAGGGTCCCCTGATCAACTGGACGTTTTAAAAAGCTAAATTGAACATGTTCGGCAGTCCAAACCGGAATTTCGAAGCTTGGGGAACCCATTACCTTCGAAACAGGGATTAGGACTGAGAGTTACAAATTTAGATGGTTATATTCAAAATACGTCCAGTAAAAATACTTACAGTGAAGCGTGAGGTTAGAATTCGTTCACTGAGGACTTTCGAGTGTTCCTTCGCCTGTGAAGAAGCTGATATGAAGTCGGGACGTAGAAATTGTAGGTGATTTCTATTAAGGACGAGGACGAAGAAGAAGAAGAATAATTCGGGGAGGTGGGGTGGAGTGGAATTAATGCTTTCTGCTGCAAAATGGACGTGCAGCTTTTAATTCAGTTCAGGCGTTGTATTTTATTTTTGTTTTTTTCTTTTGTTTTTATTAATAATAAGGGATTACGAGAAGATGATTAAGTGTTAATTAAAAAGAGTGCTATTGACCAAAAAAAAAAGTCAAGAGTGCTATTTTTTTAAACTTGACCGCGTCAAAGGCTATTTTTTAAAAAGACCCCGTGATGAGTCCATCTGGGGCGACTTCGCAATTTTATCATATTTCTGGTGTCAAATCAGTAATATGTATTTCAGGCCTTTAAGTTTTCGGACTCATATTGGGCCTGAGGCCCACTAAGCATTTTAACAAATAGGAAGTCGTCTATGTATTGATGTGCCGTTGGATTTGGAATGTTCCGTAGTTTTCAGACGATATTATTTATACATTATAATTTAATTTATAACATAGTCCTATGTAAGACGTAATCAAATAGGAGTATTTGACTCGATGATGAAGATGTTGCACTTATAGGTTTGCACGTATTTTTGCCGCATGAATGAAAGAAAACCTAATACGAGAGAGTCAAATTCAATCTAATGGTATGCACGTTGATCATTTTGACCGAAGTCTAAATTAAATTTTAAGAGAAAGCGAATAAGTAAATATTACAGAAGCCCATGAGGCACGATTGGCTGCCGTTTGGATTCATTAAAAACCAGTTTGTTACCAAATAATTTATTTTTGTAATAGCAGCTATAGTATATTACTTAACAACCGCCATTATTCTTATTTTTTCTCCAACAACTAACGCACATCATTGCATTGATCATTTCTTCCAACCAAAGCCCCGCATCATATATTTCCATCAAATCCCTCCCCGAAAACCCTATAGCAGAATACAGAATAATTAAGGTTGTACGAATATTTCCATTTCTTTCCATTCCCTCTTCTTACAATGGCGTACCATCCCACAATCTCTTGAGTTAGTCTTTAAAGAGAAGCAACCATTAAAAAGCAGAGGACTTTCTGTAAACAACGAACGGTAAGCTTCATCAGCATCCAGCGTTCAAATTCGAACTGTTCTCGCCACCGTTTAAAAAAAGGTAATTGCTTTGCTTTTTCAAGACAACTTTAGCTCAGAGAAACAAATCATTACAACTCTTCCTCCTTGAAAAATCCGAAGCTATATTACAAAGATTCGAGCTTTGCTTTATCATTCTCCGCCCCTTTTCTACCTTTTTCTTCCATAGCTTCATTCAAACTCGAAATCCCGTAACGTATTCCGAGAATCTTGATCCTTCTGTTCTTTCTGACAGACTTCAAATCTCCGACAAGAAGAAATGGACACTGAAGAGAGCTACGAACTGGGATTTCAGCCTTCGCCTTCGTCGACGGCGGATCACCAATCAGCAGCCGAAACGCCGAGCTATTCCATCGTGAGCACGGATTCCTTCGCCTATTACAGAACTAACTCAGAAGTCTCGGCCATCTCCGAGCCCACCGACGACAACCGCAGCTCCTCCGAGGCGGCGGCGTCGCCGTACAGCTGGCAGGGGCTTAAATCTCCAGCTCGAGCCGCGCTTGCTAAGCTAGGCATGAGGCAGCACAAGCATGGGCTCGATGATGAGATTATGGATTTAGGTATGCTGCTATTCTTTCCTCGTTACTTGGTAAGAGATTTCTGTGTATGATCTATGTTGAAGAAAGTTAAACTTATACAGAGCTTGAGCTGATGAAGGAGAGATTCTCGAAGCTGTTGTTAGGGGAAGACATGTCTGGCGGTGGGAAGGGAGTTTCCACTGCTGTAACAATTTCGAATGCGATAACGAATCTTTACGGTATGTGTGTAAGTAAGAATGTTGGGTTCTTCTGAAAACCCTAAGAATGGGAAAAAAAAATTGCAGCTTTTTACGATCTGATATGAGTAATCTGATGATTTCAGCTTCGGTGTTTGGCCAACACCAGCGATTAGAGCCTTTGAATCATGAGAAGAAACTGATGTGGAAAAGAGAGATGAACTGCCTTTTGTCCGTTTGTGATTACATAATGGAGTTTACTCCTACGCAGCAGACATTCAAAGATGGATCCATTGTAGAGGTAATCATATGAACTAATACGATATTTTCTGAGAACTTCGAAGAACTGAGTAATAAAAATGAGATCTTTCTTGCAGATAATGACGAGCAGGCCAAGATCAGACATCCACATAAACTTGCCCGCCCTGCGAAAACTCGACGCAATGCTTCTTGTAAGAGCACTAAGCCAAAAAAAAAAATCGTTTCTTTTTTGTCTTTGGACGCCATTAAATTACAGTTTTTCTTGCCGGGGCAGGATATTTTGGACGGCTTTCAAGAGACGGAATTTTGGTACGCGGAAAAGGGAAGCGCGTCGGCAAATTCGACGCGGTCGGGATCTTTCCGGCGGTCCGCCGCCGCCGCTCAGCCTCAGAGGAAAGAAGACAAGTGGTGGCTGCCCATTCCCTGCGTTCCTTCGGAAGGATTATCGGACAAATGTAAGAAAAACTTGCAGCAAAAGCGCGACTGCGCCAACCAAATCCACAAGGCGGCGATGGCCATCAACGCCGCAATCCTCGCCGAGATGCCCATCCCAGAATCTTACACGGCGTCGCTTCCCAAGGTAAAATTATCTCTTTCTTACCAAGAAGCGAAAAAAAAGGGAAAAAAATGTCCCAATTTCTTTCCTTTTTTTGCCTCAGAGCGGCAAAGCAAGCGTGGGAGAAGCGATATACCGCCATATGTGCGCCTCAGAGAGATTCTCGGCCGACCAGTTGCTGGATTCGCTCAGCATATCCTCCGAGCACGAAGCCCTAGAGCTCGCCGACAAGGTGGAGGCGTCGATGTACACGTGGCGGCGGAAGATGTGCCTGCCCCACTCGAAATCTTCGTGGGATATGGTTAAGGATTTGGTTTCTGACATAGATAGGAGCGACAAGAACCACGTCTTAGCAGAAAGGGCGGAGACTCTGCTTTTCTGTCTGAAACAGAGGTTCCCCGAGCTTTCTCAGACTACGCTCGATACAAGCAAGATTCAGTATAACAAGGCAAGGCAATCTATTTGCTGCTGTTCGTATGGGGAGATTTTGATTGATTGATTTTGAGACTTTCTTTGCGAGTGAATTTACAGGACGTGGGGCAAGCAGTTTTGGAGAGTTACTCGAGGGTGTTAGAAGGGTTGGCGTTTAACGTTGTGGCTTGGATTGAAGATCTGCTTCATGTCGATCAAGCAATAAAAATTCAAGAATCATAAACCGCATTTCAACTTCCTTTATTTTTGGTCTTTATTATTACCATTGTTTTCATTGAAGTTTGGACATAAACAGAATCAACTACACATCAGAAAGGCATCCACTTCTCAGTCGAAGTGTGGGGACTTTCTCGATTGAAGGAGAAGATAGAGTGGAAGTGCAAGACTTGAAAGCTTCCGAGGATTTTTTTCAGGGCTTCTTCTTCTTCATCGCTTTGCCTTTGCTTCCCTTACCTTTGTCTCCTTCATCAATGTCCATATGTTTTCTTCGTCTGATGTTGGTCAAGAGATTAGAGATTGGCAGTGGCACCACTGTTGTATATTTCTTTTGTTCATCGACTGAGGGTAACCACAGTGGTGGTTTATAGGTGTGTCATATGTGCTTATTTGGCACTTTATATGACACAACACCATTGTGGATGTGTCATGAGTATGACATTGTGTCATATTTATGACACAGTGTTATAGGAATTAAAAGGAGAGAGAAGGTGAGAGAAAGAAAAAGAAATTATTTATTTATAGTTGTGGGTCCGTGTTATAGTAGTGTTATTATTGTGAAAAAAGTAGAATAAAAGTGTTATAGAATAAAATATAGCAAAATATAGTGAAAAGCTGATGTGGCAGTATTATGGGTGTGTTATTGTTGTGGACACCCTGAATTGGGAAGACTTCAACTTTATTATTTCCGGCTCCAGTTATAACTATAGTGTAACAACAGAAGGAAATTATTACATCTCAAACTCCATCCATCAATCATCGCACTTAATCCACAAAGGCTCATCGAACTGACCCTTCAACCTCTCAAACCCACCACCACCAACATCTGCACCAACACCCAAAAACAAGGAGCCGTTAGGGTGCCAGGCTGGCGTTCCATTCTCGTACCCGTTCCACGTCAGCCGCCGAAGACCGCTGCCGTCCAACCTCACGACGTACAGCTCGCCGTACGGCTGGAAATGGTTCGGCAGGGAGATTGGCTCCGCCGTGATTCCATCGATGTTCGACGTGAAGAGCAGCCACTCTCCGTCTCCGCTGAAGCACACGTGATTCGACCTCTCGATCGCCTCCTCGCCCTCGCCGACGACAACTCCGACCCTCCTCAGGCCCGTCCCGTCGGCCCCGACGAGGTACATCCCGAACGCCTCCGCGTTCCTCGGGTCGTGCCTGTTCGAAGAGAAGGCGATCAGCTCCCCGTCGGGAGACCAGCACGGCATCGTGTCGATCCACGGGCCTTCCGTCAGCCTACGGATCGACCCGCCCCGCTCCTCGAATTCTCCGTTCGCTGCGTCCGCGACGTAGAGGTTCTTGTGCCCGGACCGACCCGACCGGAAGACGACCCATTTCCCGTCGGGCGAGCACGAAGGAAACGCGTTGTTCCCCGTCTCTTCCCTCGTGAGGATCTTGACTTCCTTTACGTCACGTCCGTCTACGACGTCGAACGAGATGCGAGCCACCTGAACGTTCGCCTTCACGGGGTTGAAAACGGGCCCCACGGACGTGAAGACGACGTTCTCCTCGGCCGGGCTCCACGCGTTGTGGAAGGCCGTGCGTTTCTCGAGCAGCTTCCACGTCGAGGAACCGCCTCGGGACTCGATTAATCTGACGCCGCCCTCGGTCGGGAGGAATTCCCGATTGAAGGCGATGCGGGCCCCGTCGGGCGAAAAGGTGGGGAAAGAGCCGTTGAGCCTCAGCAGCCGAAGGCCTTCGATCGGGGAAGTCACGGGCTCGAGGTGGGGGACGAAGGAGTCCCCCGAGGCTCCTTCCCCTCTGAACCGATGGTAGCCGACGAGGACAGAGCCGTCGCCGCCGCCCGATTCTAATCGGGACGAGACGAAGGGGTTGTAGTGGTGCAGATTAGGGTTCAAGGGCTCGGTCACGGGGTAAAACCTACGAGAATCAACGTCGAAGATCTCCACGTGTCGGCACTTGCTTCCCTTCCTCCGCGTGGAGACGGCGATCTTTTTCGTCCCGTGGATCGCTGCGGGCGTGAAGCAGTGGAGCCCCGGCGGCGTGACCCGAACCGGGGAAGAAGAAGAAGGTGCAGATAAATCGCCGCAGGGGAATAAATTGTCGATTTGGTATACGCTCCACCACCCGTCGTCTGCTTGGCGGTGAAAGTAAAGGGTCGAATCGCCGGACCAAGTCGGCCAACCGCCGTGCTGGCAGATTAGGATGCGGTTAGCCGGGTCGGATTCCGGGAAGACGACGATGTCCGTGTGGAGTTCGTGGAATTCTCCGCCCCAAGTTCGATTTCCGTAGGAGGCAACGGCGATGAGGTGTCCCGACTGAGAGATTGATGGGCTGTAGTCGGCGCATCCACGTGGCGTGAGGCGATCGGCGGTTGTTTCTTTGGCGCCGAGGGGAGTGGTGGTGGAGTAGAGAGCCGACCAGCTCTTGAAGGGTTCGTCGGGCTTTTCGTGGGCGGAGATGAAGTAGAGGCGGTCGTTCTTTACGATGGGCCGATCGTAGAAGAGGCTAATTTCTGATGAGGAAAGCGCTTGCTTGGGTTCGATTCCGCCGGCGCCGCCGAGTTTGCTGGAGAAGATGCGGGGAGAACCTGTTCTCTCGGATATGTAGACGACGGCGGCGCCGTCGTCGACGAACTGGCCGTTGAAGTTGATGGATATGCCGTCGGTGAGGCGGAGCTCCGACCCAACCGATGCTGAGAAAGCCTCGTCGGCATTTGTGGGCAGCAGCTTGACGGAGAAAATGTCGAAACCGTAGTGGAGTCTCCCAACTGTGCTGAAGACTATTGTTCCACTGGGTTGTTCTTCCATTGCACTACAAGTGAAAAGCAGAGAGAGAGAGAGGATTGAAATAGGAAAGGAAAGCGGTGGTGTTTATCGAAGCAGAGGTACGGATAGAGGTAATTGATTGCACGAGTGGTGTAGAGTAGAGAAGTTATCTCACGTCATATGTATTCAATATTATCCGGACCAAACTTTTTTCTTTTTGTTAAATAAATAAAGATATCATTTTTTAATATTTGTATGTTTCCTCCCACCCTCAAGTCTCAGCCTCGATGATTACGCATCCGTTAAAGGTCATCCATAGAAAGAGTTCAGCTCAATCAGATAGGCATGGGACAGCTCAATCCGTTCAAGTTTTTAGTTTACTGTTGCGTATTTTGGTGTTTCTATGGATGCATAATATGGTTTACTGTAACAAGCACAGGTTAGCTTAGTGTAATGTGTGCATTGTTTGAGAAAGGAAGTAGATCGAGGCTTTTGATGATCCGTTGTTAGTGCTAATCTCTTCTATTCTTTTCGGGAAAGTATTTTTGGGAAGAACGAAGCTTAACCAACTTTAAAAAATATGGGAGAACTCGCGAACTGAAAATTATAGGTACCAAAAATTTAGCTTCGTTCGGTTCGGTTTTGCAACGCGTTTCTCTTGTATAGTAATAGTATAGTATATGATTGTTGCAGATAAAATTTAGTTTTGGCAAATTCGATCGATCCATTCCGTGTGCAATAGGTGCTCGTTTTTACATATTTGGTCAGTTGGCTGTTAAATACCTTGCAAATGAAACGATTTATTTTTGTTCGATTCGAGATTCGATTCGAACTCGCATGTTTCAAATGTGAATTCGAATAAATATAGCTTTTTATTCAAATAATATCCGAATACGAATAAAATATCACAATATTCGATAATATTTATCGAATAATTTGATTCAAATAATTTAATATAAAATATAGTATACTTCAATATATATTCAAATATAATAATGCAATAAAACATTTAAATATAATATATATAATTTAAGATATCTTAAACGTTATTTACTAACATTCGATATAATATTTAATTATAATATTGTTTATATTTTATCAAATAGAAAATAAACGATTACTATGAATACAAATATTCGATATTCGATTCGAATATTCGAGAAAATATTCGAATTCGAATAAGAATCGATTTTATGATCCGATTAAATATTTGAATACTCGTATTCTTACTCGTATTCGATCGTCATTTACAAAAAGAATATTGTGGTATTCGTCTCGATTCGATTCGTTCGCAACCATACAGATAACCCCTTGATATATTTATATTTATCCTAGCAAGAACTCGTTTCGAAAGCCCTTCTTCCACTGAAGAAGAAGAGCTCTCATTTTCGGCAAATACGAATCTAAAATTCAACTAAATTCGCTGCAAAACAATGCCCTTTCCCAGCAACGAGCCATTACTCTCAATTCTCGATAACGCTCTATGAAAATTCCAACCATTTCCGACCATCTTTATTCGCGATTCAAGACGCTAAAATAACTTAACTGTTTAGCCTCGAATCGAACTCCATCCATTCAAAGCTAAGAACAACGTCCTCCACCAACTCGTCGAAAACGGCGTCTTCCATTTCATTACCAATAAGCTCGAAATCCAGTCGAAGATCCATCCATTCTGCAGATGTAGTTAAGTCTCTCTTGACGAGGTTGTCCAAAGAAAGAGGCTCTTCGCTCGAAGTAATAACCCTTTCGACTCGGGCCCACACCTCATTGATAAGCTCCATCCCTCTTCTTGGCAATACTCGTCGAATCTTCGTCACTTTCAGACAAGGTATTATCCCACCAAAGCAGTTCTGACATATCTCTTTCAGAGCTTCGTTGGCGCAGTCGAAGAGTAGCTTCTGATCATGGCGGGATTTGCCCGAGAACGACCCCACTTCTTCGAACAGCGATTGGTCGAGGATTCCGTCGGAGGAGAGCCATCTTTGTGTAAATTCGTCCCAGTCAAGGCCCGAGCCAAGGAGAACTGCTTCGACGTATTCGAACGCAGATTCTTGGTCCTCGGGGGAGATTCGAGTGCAGCAGATGAACTGATCGGATTGATCCTCGAAATCGATGTGTCGTGGCTCGATGTCTTTCTTCTCGGCTGATATTGTAAGAAGATTTTTTGGTTTTTTTACAGAATAGGAAATGAAAACTGAGAAAAAAATGAGAGAATTTTGCAGCAACCTGCTTGAGGTGTGATGCTGCTTTGTGGGGTTATTTCTTCGTCGTCTGTGAAGGATGGCTCGAGCGTAGAAATGGGACTTGGTCGCTCGATCTTTTTGTTGGCTGGAGAGTTTACGCACTTATCTTCCTCGGATGAACCCTAGAAATAATTTTTGACAGGAAATAATGAGGAATATCGATGACAGACGCATTCGAGTAATAACAAGAGAAGGACTGATTTTTTCTTATTACCGATTCCGAGCATGGAGAAGACCTTTCCGAAGAAATTAGAGCACTTTCTTCATTATCTTCTTCGATGGCATCTCCATTGGCGATTGAACAACTGCCTGATTCACAAGGGATACTTTCCTCTTCCTTAGTACTCGATTCAGTCATTTCTTCAGTCTCTTCAACAACCGACGATGATCGTTCAGCTATGAGGATGGAAGAAAAACTAAAATGAACACAAAAAAAATAACGATATTAAGCTCAAAAGAAAAGGGCACGAACCTTCGTGAACCGCAGCAGCAGCATCAGCAGAGGAGGGCTGAATATCTAACGTACAATCTTGAATAGCCATGGACTTAACTTCATTGTCATTTACGCAGTCTGACGACAACCTAGTTGGGGTTGTAATAGAGCTCTCCCCAGCCCCCTTTCTAGGGCTAAAACACGGCGATGGGCTATTATTGTAGCTGGGAAGAGAAAGAAACCTTCCAAGAGGTTTCGACGAACGCCCCTTAACGGGACCCACGTTTCCGCCTCCGTTGTTAAGTATCTCAGAAATATGTTTCTTCGCCTCGACGTATATGTTCGACCCCACAGCTCTTTGTTCGTCCTTTCTCAAGCTCGTGGAAGAAAGCGTAAACCTCTCTGTGTAGAAATGGTCTCTGTTCGGAGAACTCCAGCCACTATTTTGGTGCTTTGAAGAGAACTTAGATGAAGCTGATGTATCTCTTCCCATCGCATGCTTCAGCCTTCTCTTGATCTCCGTGAAAGAAAACTGCGATGCGTAACCTGTATTAATCGCTTTATTATTGTTACTGTTCCCGCCCGAAAAACGAGAAGAACTGTTCTTATTTGCAGCGCTGATTTCAGGGCTGTGCACAAAAGGGTAGCTACTGAGAGATCTGCTTCGTCTTCTGAAGAAACTTCGATGCTTGGATTGACTCTCTTCAGATTTCGCTACGCTCGGTGGGTCCTCGAGAAATTCGGACAAAGAACAAGGTACTTGGCCATCTTTACCTAACGGAACATCCTCGAAGCTAGGGTCGTGTAGTAGTTTCAAGAATACCCCTTTGTTCGCACTCAACATATCCAAGGCATCAAGGAACTCAGAGCTTTCTTCTTCTTCTTCTTCTAATGATGATCCAAGCTGCTTCTGTTTACGCCCCCTCTGTTTCAAAATCTTAACAGCTGAGACTAACTTGTCATCAACAGAGGCGATGGACTTATTCGACGGAATTTTGAGATCATCTTTCGAACCCATTTTCGTTCGCTGATGATCATCCTTGACCAACTCTTCCATCAATTTCAGCAGATCGTTGGATTTATTACCAGCGGCTCCGTCTTTTCTGGGATCGTTCTTCTTCGAACGATTCCCTCCTTCAGAGCTGTCTTTTTCTGAGTTTAGATTAGTGTCAGTTGTCATCTCCTCTTCCATGAGTTTCTTTACGCTTGTTGTGGAGATATCAGACATGGGCACCTCATCTTCCTCAGTGTCCTGAAAGTAATTAGATTGCATTTAATACAAACGGAGAGGGAAAAAGAAAAACAACCCAAAGCTTACCTCGATGCTATTGCATTTCAAGTGCCTAGAATTCTTGGAAAGAGGGAGATCAATCATGGTACCGATAGCTTGTTTGTTCGCCCGTCTTTTATCGGCGAGCAGCTTCGTGGTGGATCGACCTTGTCTGAAATCGAACATGGTGATTAAGCCCGATATGCAGCCAGCTTGATCTCTTTCTTTTCTCGAGGGGCGTCTCTGCTTTTTTTTCGCCATTATGATATTCCGTTTCTCTTCGAAGAGCTCAGAAGTTTCCACTCAAAAACCTGCTATGGGATTTGGATTTTCTATTGAGATTGTACATAACGAAATAGAGCAAATGATGGGATTTCTTGGCTCATCTATCATTTTGAATGAAAAGAGGAAAAATGACTTGTGAATTGAATCTATCTCAGCAGGGAACACGTATCAGTTAAAGAACAACATGCAAAGAGAGCTATTACAATATGCAAACAGATATCTAACTAAAATGCTACATTGCGATGGATTGCATAGATAAGAAAGAATAATAAAAACTCGGAATGAAGAACAGCAAAGGAAAAAGCATACAGAATGAGAGAAGGGAAAAAGGAATAGATATGCTGAAGATAAGGCTGAACTCAGAAACACAATTACCAGAAATCAGATCCAAAATGCACCTAGTTGTTCTTTCATTCAAAGCTTTATCTCTTTGCTATTCATAAGAAGAATCAGCCTTCTTCTTCTTCTTCCTTCTTTTGCCCTCTAATTTTCTCTTTACCACGTTAAGCATTCATGCAGATTGATCTTCCATATAAGGAGCACAAACGTAGCAAGAAACTTTACCCAACTAAGAAAGAAACCTATTTTAAAGATCTTCAACTCAAGGGCATGTAATAAATTATCCACCAAAAAAAGGAGCCCACAAAAAAAAAAGCCAAAGCTGAGAACTCAATTTGTGCTGTTCTTATTGAAGCTCAGATAGGAGAAAGAAACTCGAATCAAAGGCTCAGGTGTTATATCCCATGAAAAATACAGCAGAAACGCCTCGACACGTATTTACAGACTCAAAACGCACGCAAACAAAAAGTAGGAAAAACTAAAAAGAGAAAAAAATGGGGGGGTAAAGATGAAGAAGAACAAAAACACAAGCTTTATCACTGAAGAGCAGCATCCAATCTCTACCGACCAAAAAGAGAAAAGGCCCGAGGTGGAAATCTCTAGCGATTAGGTGTGGGACAACCATTAAAGACTGTAACTACGGAGAAAAAAAAGTAAAAGAAAGGAAAAAGAAAGGTTGTAAAAGTGTAGCTAATGGTTATCTTAATGTATTGATTATCAGTATATAGATGTATACATAAATATCTGTATTTTGTTATTATCATCAACTCATTATACAATGTGCCATCTGTCTTGTAGTTGTGTTGTGGTGGGGCACTAGACGGAGAGGATTATATTTTGTCACATATCATAATCGAAATAAATTGAAGTTATATCAAATTTAAACCTCATTTTAAGTTATGGATTATCTTAGCGGGATTAATCCTTTGACTTATGTGTACTGTTCCAATTTAAGTATTAAGGAATCAAAATGAAACTCGCTATATAATATAATATCCTTTTTTTCCAACCTTGATAGGAGAAACAAAAATGAACAGCCTTTTCTTATTTCTTTATCCTTGAAAAAACACAGATAGAATTTATTGGTATTGTCCCTTTGTGTAAATGTTCTTTTCCCTCTAATTTTTTTATTTTAACACCATTTCTTTATGCATAAGCTGTCCAAAATGATCAAATACAGAAAATGACATGCATTATTTAAAAACTAAATTATTACATTATACGTGTACAACGCACTCGGACAACGGGGACATAGAAAAACAAAAAAAAAAAAACGCTCCGACGTTGTCTTCTTCCCGTTTTTTTAAGAAAAGTCGGATTATTGTTACTTCTTGCCGTTTTAATTCTTTTTCTAAGATTTTTATCAGATTATACAAAAGTTAGGAAAGTGGAAGAATACCTGTCTACGCCAAAAAAATAAAAAATATATTGAATTAAATTAAATTTAGTGCCACGCCTTGAAGGGTAAAAACATGTTTTGGGATTTGGATTTTGGAGGACATGAGTGATGTCATGAATGACATCAACTGCTGGGGAGACTCTGTCTCCTTTCTAGTATAATATTCCACAATATACGTTTTCTCTAATTGTTGAAAATTGCAAAATGAAAGAAAGAAAAGAAAAGAAAAAGAACACGCAAAAGAAATGGTTTGAGTCGCGCATTAAAGAAATTTATATCAATATAGTTTTATCCAATTAATTGAAATCTATCCTAGCTAATCCTCCCACCCCACGCGATATGTTGTAAATAAAAACAAAAAGAAAATGATGAGGTGTAGGGGTGCTGTCTAATGAATTGATGGTTCATTCAATGGTTAGGATTGAAGACAACTTTACGTTGTTTAAATTGTAGACTTAGAGCACATCTATTGTATTTTTGTGCATTTTTTTCCTTGAAAACGAATTTGAAAGAAGGAAGGAATTATATCCTATGACTATCCATCTAGTATTTTGGCTCCATTTGGGCTCCGTGTCTTTCAGTTATTCGCACGCGTAGAACTTCAGTATGACCGTTAACATCTGATAAAGAAATATCCAGTGCTATCCTGCCATCAATAAAAGGATATTAATTGAAATGATTTGATGATTCAAGAACATGTGGATTTTCTAGTTGTTCTATATTTGCATGCATGAGGACATATTTGATTTACAAGGAGTTACGATGACGTTAAAGATCGGTCATGTAGACCACCCCAACCACCCACTAGTTTTTAATATATATATATATATATATATATTTCTGAAGGCATATAAGCACAACATGGTGCGCACTGCGCAGTATTCGTTTGACAATTACCAATTCCTAGGTAGCTCTTTTAGAATTGGAAGTTCTTCAGCATTTTACCATTCAATTCATCAGCATTTTGTAAATTTGGAGTGTAAGGGTAGACGAGAAGTAACCAGGATTGTTCTTGTGATGAAGAATAAGAAGCTTTTCTATGAAATAGTTTTTTTTTTTAAGAGATAATTTTGATTCTCGAGTCGACCATACGTTAATTAGTAATAATTACAATTTGTACTAAATGGGGATCCTATCCTATCAAAGCAATATATAAATGATGACGAAAAGACTTTGGTGGGTCGGTGGGTAGTTGGAGGTGATGGATGTCTTGAATACAATCTAATATCCTATTAATCTTCGTCGTGATCATTGAACTCGAAGACAACATCTTAATCTCTCGTGTAGGACAAATGGTGGTCTTAATCGTGCTTAATTCTACCTCAATATGATGAAATTTGGAAAAGTAACTTTGAAATTTAGATCCCCCCTCCAATAATCGGGACGTGATTCGAAATAAAGTTAGCAATGTCATTATTAACGTTACCATATCTAATTACGTAAAAATAATAGCAATATCATATGCTTGCCAACTAGATATTTTTCGATTCTTACTCAACCTCTAAAGAAGAGGACCAAATCGCGGAAGTACTTGATCATCCACAAGGTCCACGAGTATATATTATAGCTTTATCGTTTCCCAGTAATGTAAGAACGAACGACGTGGTTAGAATTTCGTTACTGAGGGAAATTAATACATCACTCTCTAAATTCAAGTTGTGTCTGTCCGAAGTCCGAACTGAACAAAGAAGAGGTAGTTCAATTTCAATTCCAACTCTCGGTAGTTGGTATCTAAACCAATTTTGAACACTCCCCCATATATTTTTGTCATAAACTTCGCATGCATTCAAGTAGATAAGAGACAGAATTCATGCTTTTTCCACAAAAGTGAAATCATCCCACGAGTGTTTCACACGCTTTACTTTTTATAGATACAAATATGTGTGTATAACCTATTGCCTTAGTCACACTACTACTCGAGTTGTGCTGGTCCAATGCACTTTACTATATACTTTAGTGTTCATGTCGGTTGGTTATAATGTTTTGAATTACTTTGTATGAAGAATTGAAACGCAAGAATACATACTTAGGTTAAACACTGAGGCTTTGATGGATTTGAATGATTGAGCAACTTCATGAACTTTCAGCACACATTGTCGGCAGATGCATACATCTCTCTCTATATTATCTGGCAAACACTTATTTGGGGCAACTATTTTCCTGACAATGCGGTACATTGATGTTATTAAAAGCATGTAAGAAGAGAATAAATACCCATCAAAACTGGTGTTAGATATTCAATGTTCTGCATATTGGATGGATACGCACCAACTGAACACATTGAACTGGTCATAGAAGAGAAAACAAATAAAAGTGAAATGACTGCTTCAATGGCTCAATGCTATTATACCTTTTAGTCTATAACGATGGTGTTGCAGTGTTTTCTCTTCCTTCTCCTTACTTTCTTTAGTATCCTTGCAGTCTCTTCCTTTACGTCCTCCATCGAGTAATCATTCGTTTCTAGCCGATGAAAGTACAGAAAATGTTATGATATAAACTCGGAAAGAAAGAACTATGAATTCATATTACAAGTGATAGAAGTTGTAATACGCCTTAAGAGCCACCTTTCTCAGGACAAAACGCATGCAGCAGAACTGTAATCTATGAAGGAATACTAGCACACAGCAATATAGTTTTTCCTCCATGAATGGAACTTTTCCTCTAGGGGCGTAGAGTTGTGCTCAGGCTACCACATTACTTGTGAGTTAGAACTCGGATAAAAGAAAAGTTCAAAAAGTACCTGTACCCTGTTCTTCGAGCAAGAAGGAAAAACCTTCATCAATATCCTCATCTGAATCAATGACAATTCTGCATTCCTGTTTCCGAACAAAATTCCTTGTGAGCATTACAGCCTATTATTTTTCTGTATCTACGGATTATATTATATTTGTAACACCATATATGTATGAAGAAAACACATCCGGCCACTGATTAGTTATGATCGTTAAAAACATTACCAAATGAAGTACGTTGTAAAGTTTACCAGTTTTGGTGGTGACAATATTATCTGGCTATGCCTTAGGTTACTATTTCCAACTTTGGAGGCCATTCCATCTTGTTTAACTGATGTCCAGCCTCCTATTTCAACCTTTGGTGGTGGTGGTGGATGCTTTTGACATATCTTTGGCTCCATTGAAATGCTACAACTGAAAGAAATCCATCATCAACTAGAATCAATAAATGCAGGCAGGGTATAAAGGAAAACTATCCAAAAAATAAGAATGGAAACAAATATGGAAGCAGGATCAAAATTAATCGGTTTCTTAATCTCTTGGTCTGTGGGAAGATGAAAGACCGAAAATCGAAACCTGAGCAATCTGTAAACTGGTAAAATTAATGTGAAGAATGAGTGAAATTTGTGTACGAACCAGTTCTGGCAATCAACCAATCACCCAAGCTAATTCCACAGTGCAAACAGAATTAAGTTGCATACTACAAGCCAGTTATGGGGATCACTTCACATACGTTTTTGGAAGCTGAACTTCCATAGGAGGTAAAAGAGAGCTTGCAGCCTACAAGTTAGTGCATATTGAGGTTATGAAGGGCTCTTCTGGATAGCCTGCAAATTAAAAATTACTAAACATCTCATTCGTGATGATACCTTGTGCGATTCTATGGGAGAATCTGTTTGCTGCTGCTTAGAAATTTTCATGCTGCAAGCAATTGCCTGCATGTTCCAAGAAAACTATCAGAATTTCCTTATCAAACAGAGAATATAAGTTTCAGAGACATGCCTGAACTTGCTTGCCAAAATCTTTGCTCAGATCACATTGCAGTTTCATCATTTGAGTATCGATTTTCTTTGATAAAGCTGACAACATCGACACAAATGCCCCGAATTTTCCTTGGTTTATAGTCATGTTCATTTGGTCCAATAGAGATTTCATGCCTATAGCTATTCGCATTTTCAAGTCCTCTTGTCCCTTGAACTGCAGTTGACAAGATTAGGATTCGATATTCTTCTGCATAGACAAAGGAACCTGAAGGGATGAAACCATGGAGAGATTGCCTTACCATTGTTTGCAGTGTATCATCATGAACAACCAATTTCTGCCGCACATCTTGCACTGAGAGAGCGAATGAGTTAACTTAACAATCCTTTTAAAGAATAACAAGCTAGGCTATAACAGATTTTCATCACCATAATCATCTCGAATGACTACTACGATTCATTAGACAACATAACGATGATTCCATTAACCATAAGATCGATTAATTCCAATAAATGGGGCACCTTTTAACCAATTTCAAGGCGCTACTTGCATAATGTATCATCTTAACAGGTAATTTCAATTTCGGCTTGAGAAATAATGAATGTGAATACTCATATATCATTTGCGGTACAGAAATATGCATACTCACCCTCTAATGCTACTTCTTTTGTACACTTGCTAACTTGCATGACATCATTCTGAACAGAGTCCAAGATCATTCCAAGTCTGTTAACTGAAGTTTCAATCATTACTACTCTGCGCTCTAGTTCTTCATTGATCTGACCTGCTCGGGCAAACGAGGACGTTGAAAGTTGATTGACTGCCTAATGTACGAATTAAACAGTAGAGAAGGAATATTCCTTACTTTTCCCATAAGAATATGAATTACAAATCACAATCATATTTTAAAACTATCATAAGAATTATCATATTGTGCATCTTTCAATTATAACAACTAAAAATTATCACAACTAAAAAATTATCATTTGCATCTTACATTTGTATTCCGGAGCAGTCAACTTGCGCATCAGATTATTGGAAGATTTGGAGCCAATTATTTGACTCTCGTCTCGTGTGTAACTGATGCGAGGCAAGTAAGTTGCCCTCCTTACTGAATTGTCTCTTTCTTGGGTTCCATTTTTCTGGAATAAGTTTCAATACTAAATATTAACAGCGGATTGGAAAGGAAAGAACCAAAAACTTCAATAGAAACATTAATAGAAACATTTCAAGAATCTCTATCTCATAGCAAGGTTAAGCACGGACAAGAAGATATATAAGAAGCATTAATAGAAACATTTCATGAATATCTCTCATAGAACACAAGCAATCAACACCTCCAATGCATTAACAAAGTAAATAATCATACATCAAGCTTTTGTGATAAGTCACTAAAAGACGATAATCCTAAGTTCCTACCAGAGTAGTAACCGTGCCAGACTTTTGCCCCATAAATATAATAAAAGAGAGATAACATTATCCAAATCACAACCTCGTATAAGAAGGCTTCATCTTGAGAATTCTGTGAGAACTGTGAGAAGAGGCCTTGTTGTGACGAAACACCTTGTGAGAGCGACCGCTGCGACAGTTGGGGCTGCTGCGGCCGAAGCTGTGACATTGTTTGGCTTCTACCAAACGTAGAAGACTCTAATCCACTAGTGACTGCGCTTGATATCCTGCGTTAATTATGTACAACAAATCACACAAACAGTGGTACTTTACAAATCCTACATTTGCATCATGAAGTATGTGTTTGACATCAATTTCACAGCAGATGAGCTCAACGTTCTTCATGAGTTACAATAAGTACTGTTGCCTGTTACAAGTGCTAATCCTCGGTATACGTGAATCAACACGACTGTGTGAATCAACATCCTGTACTCGTACTTATAGAACTAACTTAACTTGATTACTTTGCATAAAAAATAGTCTCGATTCAACTCGAAGTCACGGAAAACGGCGACAGAGAAGACGAGATAAAACCTGGACTGAGGAGGAAGAACGGAGATGGAACTGAGATCGCGAGCTTTGTTGATCTTCAACTTCATCTGTCGATCGGAACATCCAAATCTTCGACACTTCCTCTGCGATTTACCCAAAAGAGTAAGTCGATTCGAATCCTCCCTAGGAATTCCTTTCGTTTCCTCAAATGCTTAATTAAAAAAAATGGAGCGAAAAGCGACGCATTTGAAGGCCGTTTTATAGCGAAGCATTTAGGCTATGGATTATTTGCGGGAAACGGGATTAAATGGGCATCAAAATCTTTTGGGCCTCATAAAGGCCCAAACAGTCGTCTCCTTAACTTATTACCAACTCGTTCAAAGAACAACAAAAGTGGAATAAATTATTACTCATTTTCCTCGTGTTATTAACTTATTATACCTCAAAACGTCTATAAATTATGATTTACACCTAAACACGAAAAAAAAGAATGCAAGTAAGATCTTAGTGAGGTTTCGGCTTATAGCCATCAACGGCGAAATTTCGTGTAGCCGCAGGGAGCGCCAAGCGAAGCCCTTCGAGCCCGCGTTCTGCAATAATCTGACATCCTAGGCGAGACCTGAAGAAAATAGTTACCATTATCAGAATTCAGCAGTGCTCCTTTTGTGCGAAAAAAAGTTGAAGAGGTTTTACGTTTCGGTGAGGCCAAACGCAAGAGCTAACATGTCGTTTTTCTCGTCGGTTGGATCTGGCAAAGAGTTGTACTTGTCAATATCCTGTGAGAGAGAGAGAGAGAGAGAGAGAATCCGGAATCATAATGAGATTACATTCCAGGGACGTTCCCGTAAATAATAAATTACCATCACGATAACATGCAAAGGGAACAAGCGAGCGATCCTTCACAGGCTCCTGCCATGGGAAAAACGAAGGAACTCTAAAATAGCAGATTTCTTCAGTAAGAGATCTGTGATGATTGATGCCATTGAAATATATGATCTTTTTTAGTGAAAAAGTTTAGCATTGATCGACGGCTAATTTAACTACATTACATGAGTGGTGGCTGTAGAACAGAATGAAGAGCTTTAGAAAGTTTTTACCACGTCTATGTAACTAGGAAGAAATACATTGATGCCTGACTCAATAATAAACTACTCTGACAACACTAGAAAGAGTGAGTACTTCAGATCTTATATATGGCTGCATGTAAGCTGCCAAGTATTACACTCCAAACTACAATCAAATTTAGATGCTGAAAGCAAAAAAGAGCAAAATTATTTTTCATGTGGAAATGAACTAACCAGGCCTTGCAAATACTTATTGTGAACCACAGGTATGTTGGATGTCCTTGGAATGAATGTCCGGCCTGCATGAATATCACTTTCAAAGAGCCGAAAATCAATAATTTTGTGAGCTACTATTCATTTGGAACACAAGAAAATCATCACATGACACACAAGCGTTCCTTGAAGTGAATGTGATAGTAAGTTCAAGCTTCATGTCAAAAATACCGAAGAATTACAAAGCTAGAGACTGAACAGACCTTTTACCAGATTATTGATGACACGAGCTCCTCGCCGACAGAACCTTGTCATGAACATTATCCTCCGACCTATAAGTATTTCAAAAAATATTTTGTACTATATTTCCGTGATTAAATCAACACCTCAGAACATACGACATGAGGGTGAGATTACGCATCGAAATGCTCGCTGAACCAGCCTTTGAACCAAATTCCACTAGTTCAAAACGACACCTTAGAATCTTTATCAAGTAAAAATTTCCCAAGTAAAAGTTCAAGTTTATGTCCAAACCCATAGACACACAATCTACCATATACACATATACACAATTTCTCTTTCACATATCAATCACCAGTCAGCACATAAAAAAATTCCAGCTTCCTTACTCACTCTACATGAAGCACCCCTCAGCTAAAACAAAATGCCAAGCAAGGGAAGCACAATAAGTAGAAATCACAAATCAAAGTAACTAGAAGCATAAATCGCGTACCTGCGAACTTCCGAATAAGAAATCGAAAACGACGACAGAGACACAGAGACCACCCAAATCAGGACTGCGTCGTTTCAAAGAAGAATGAGCTCGACGGCAATTATGCCCGAAAGAATTAACGATGTCCTGTCGCTACTCCTTGGCGATGGCGCTGAGCTTCAATGAAGAAAGGAACAGCGAACTACCATCGGCCTGTATGCGAATTTACGAGAAAGCCCATTGTCCTACATAATTTTCATTATGGCCCATTTAAATTGGGGTTTTGGTCTATATGCACTCTAAATCTATAATATCGCAAAATTAGATTTTAAATCCTATACTTAGTAAATAATAGTTGACAATTGACATAGCACAGCACGCACTTATTGAATGGCACATGGTGAGGTGCAAACAGTGTTAACACACTACCTATTATTATTGTTATCTCTCAAAGCCTATTATTTAATTTTTTATTGCTATTTGACTTACAATTATTACTACAGTTACCTGAAACCGCGCAGATTCATTAAAGATGAGTGCGCCTACTTATCAGTACGGACGGACAAATGATATACGGACGGAAAGAAACGACTGGTTTAGCCGGTAGCCGGTAGTTTATTGTTGATCTCAATTCCCACGCGGTTGTATTTTTTTTTCTTCGGTAATTTGGAAAAAAATATCTCCAGGTTTGACCAACTGTTCAAAATACTCCATAATTTGGACACATACAAAAATACTTCTCTACCACCGCAATGACCAACTGATTAAAATATTGAAATTAGATAAGTTCATTCATTTTATCTTTTCTTTCAGATATTGATTAAAAAGCTAATTGAATGATGGTACTATTATTTTGATAATATCCCTTTTATATAAAAAGCATTATCTTTACAACAATCATACTACAGTATTTGGCGGACGAAGAAAGTCGCGCACATCGTAATTACCGTTATTATCATCGTAATAACCGTCCCACGTCGTTTTTACTAGTATAATAAACTGAAACGATAGATTTTTGTAAGGAGTTTAAATTGTGTAAACATAGAAGGCTTGAAATCAGTAAAACACTGGGTAAGAATAGATAAACATAGGTCGGGTGTGATGCACGCGCGGCTTGTCTTAGTTTTGTTAGGACTCAGTTGACCGGTTAAAACCCGTCATTCTTGTCGTGGGAGTTTGTTCAATGATGCAAAAGGGAAAGTGAAAATTGGAGGAAAAAAAAAAGGGGACGAAAACAGAGCATTATAATACTAACCTTTTCTTTTCGTACGAACTTTCGTGCATATCTGAATATGTCTCCCTTTATTTCATTTTTATTTCAATTTTTTCTTTAGCTTCGGCATCTCGAGAAAAAAGTGGTCTTCTTCAAGAAATAGAATTTCAAGGGAGGGATAAAGAAAAAACCCATCTGGAATCTCGAGTTTCTCCTCTCTTAGATTTGCTTCTCAAGTCCATGGAGCTCAAGTACGGAATTCTCTACAGTTCTTGCTGTGCGGTTACCGTGCTGTTGCTGTGCGGTTCTTCTTCTTACGCAGGCGACATAGTTCATCAAGACGATAATGCACCGAAGAGGCCTGGCTGTGAAAACAACTTTGTCTTGGTAAAGTTCGACTTTTTATTGCAACCTTTTTTGCGTAAATCGCTTTTGGCGGAAAAAAAAAGTCCCTTTGTTTTAGTAACGTGTTAGAATAATGTCTTGGTGGTAAACTCTTGGCCTTGCCTTTGCTGTATTAGAGCTAAGGAAAGTGATTTATATATCTCGGCCGACGTGAGTTTTCAGGCTGTATTTAGGGAGGGTTTTGCTTTGATTACTCATTTAATTATTCGAAGGAGCTGAAATATAGAAACTGATCTGCACTGTTTCTTGCTACCTTATCATGTCTTGTTGTAAGTTGTAACTAACTACTCGGCAAAAGATTCAGTAGATTCAATGATTTGTTGCCCCAGTGTGTTGCTCTTCCTTGATCTATTCTTACACAAAACAGAGGTATAACACTTACGAAGGTGATAATGCTTTCGAACGATTCTTGTTGGATAGGTAAAAGTACCCATTTGGGTAGACGGTAATGAAGTAACGGAGTTTGTAGGACTTGGTGCAAGATTCGGCGTTACGTTGGAATCAAAAGAGAAGCGTGCGAACCAAACTAAAGTCGCCCTCTCTGATCCTCCCAATTGCTGTAATAGACCGAAGGAAAAGGTTCTCCTTTCTTAAGCCAAAACGCATAAACACGTACGTTTTGTATACGCCTTTTTATCCAAGTTTTCTTGGCTTATTTACAGCTCAAGGGAGAGACACTTTTAGCCCACCGAGGAAATTGCAGCTTCGTCGCCAAAGCAAACGCCGCAGAAGCTGCTGGCGCTTCTGCTCTGCTAATCATCAACAACGACAAACGTCTCTCTTTTATTGCGATTCTTTGTCGTTCTTTTACTACATAGGCCCGTGGAAGTACTTCTTAAGCCCGTGATTTGTTCTTCGTCTCCCTGTTTTTTTCTTCTTCAGAACTATTGAAGATGGTGTGCGAAGCAAACGAAACCGACGTAGTCATCGGTATTCCCGTCGTTATGCTCCCAAAAGACGCCGGCGAAAGCTTGGAACAGCTTACGCGGAATGGTTCAAATGGTAAATCTAGAAAGAAAAAAGAAGCATTTCTTTCCACCTTAATATTAGAGAAAACCCTTTTTATCTTTTTATTACACATCCAAATATAATCACCTCCCATTTCAGTCTACATACAGATGTACTCTCCCAAACGCCCGGTCGTCGACGTGGCCGAAGTTTTCCTATGGTTGATGGCCATCGGCACAATACTGTGCGCTTCTTATTGGTCGGCGTGGACGGCAAAGGAAGCAGCTATCGAACAAGACAAGCTATTAAAAGTCAGTAATGCCCCTCATTCTTTTTTCACCATTTTCTTACAGAAGTCTCTTCTTCTTACAATAGCCTCGTTTCGCCACGCCAGGACGCTTCTGAAGAGTACTTCAACGGTGGAAGCGGTCGTTCGAGCGGTTTCATAGACATCAACGTCCCCTCTGCAATCTTATTCGTCTTCATAGCTTCGGGCTTCTTGCTCATGCTGTACAAGTGGATGTCTCTGTGGTTCATCGAAGTTCTCGTCGTCGTGTTTTCCATCGGTGGCATAGAGGTACAAAATACGACCTTTTTTTGTCTCCCTCATCAGTTGATCCAAGTGTTAGATTCGATGAAATGTTAAGTCAAGCTTTAACTCGTATTGTTACTGTTTATGTTGTTACAGGGTTTGCAGACTTGTCTAGTTACTCTCCTCTCATGGTAGGCATCCTATGTTTTCTTTCCTCGCGCCGTGTTTGTTCAGTTTTTGTCCGTATATAGCTTTGCGTGCGTAGCAATCTGCAGTTTATGTGATGCAACGAGTTTTACGGTGCTAATACTCTGCAAAAATATATATATATATATATACATATATTCTTACCAAAAGTATTATTCGGGCGTATTTAGTTTCAGATTGTTCGAGCGCGTTTCTGTCTCGTTCGTCAAAGTACCTTTCCTGGGGCCCGTTTCTTACCTGACGATCGGCGTCTCACCGTTCTGCATAGTGTTCGCCGTTCTTTGGGCAGTTTTCCGCCGCGTCTCCTTCGCCTGGATCGGACAAAACATACTCGTAAGAGAACTGACACGCAACTTTAATTTCGATCTAAGTTATGTCCTTCAAACTGAGGGCAGTTATCCTCCGTGGCAGGGCATAGCATTGATAATCACCGTCCTTCAGATCGTTCGAATCCCAAACCTGAAGGTGATTGACAGACAAAAACCCAATAATCAAAATCGTATGTTTCCGTTTAATCCTTCGGTGGAAATGGAAAAAAGAAACCTTTTTTTTTCTTGCCAAAAGGTTGGAACCGTCCTGCTGGGCTGCGCTTTCTTGTACGACATTTTCTGGGTTTTCATCTCTAAGCTTTGGTTCAAGAAGAGCGTGATGATAGTGGTGGCTCGGGGCGACGGCAGCGGTGAGGATGGCATACCAATGCTTCTCAAAATCCCGAGGATGTTCGACCCTTGGGGAGGTTACAGCATCATAGGCTTCGGCGACATCATCTTGCCTGGATTGTTAGTTGCATTTGCGCTGAGGTTTTTCTCTTTTTAAGACAACTCATTTCTGCATCACCGCTTTTTTTTTTCTACGTACCATGCGATCGCTGACCATCGATCGATCATCTGAAGGTACGATTGGCTGTCGAAGAAGACTCTGAGGACGGGATATTTTCTGTGGGCAATGATCGCTTACGGCTTTGGTACGTCGCCTTTTTTTCCTTTTATGCGTTGATCGACGCCTCGAGCAAATCTTCTGAGATGTATCGAAAATAAATGCGCAGGTCTTTTGATCACATACGTGGCTCTAAACTTGATGGATGGGCATGGCCAGCCAGCATTGCTCTATATCGTGCCTTTCACCCTCGGTAAGAAAGAAGAAAGCGACGCCATA
The DNA here is from genome assembly GCA_027422505.1 of Craterostigma plantagineum. Lineage (NCBI taxonomy): Eukaryota > Viridiplantae > Streptophyta > Magnoliopsida > Lamiales > Linderniaceae > Craterostigma > Craterostigma plantagineum. The sequence continues at coordinate 617,664 of JAPQWV010000029.1, forward strand.
TTAAAGGCTGCAGTCGAGATTTTTCTGAGTTTTAGAATGTTATATGAACTAATTACTATGCTTTTAGGGTAAAGTTACATAGCTAGGAGATTTTTTTTTTATTGCAGGTACCTTTATAACGTTGGGGAAGAAGAGAGGTGATCTGAAGCATCTGTGGGCACAAGGCGAGCCAGACAGGCCATGTCCACACGTTCAGCTTCGACAGTAGTTAAATACACAGATGATATATATTGCTTCTTACAGAATCTACTGTGTATCAATACCACTGTCTAATAGAGGAAACACGCAGCACACACACACAGTATGTATGTTGTGTAGATATATATTATCGTTAGGTGAGTTGAGGATGTTATGGAAATCATTGCTGAGAAAGACTTGCAAAAATCCACTATGCAACCATATCGAGTCCTCAAAGGAAGATTTACTTCTACAAACAAACAAAAGGGAACCAGAAAACAGATCCTAAGGCATTGATAAATCATGTCTGGGTCGGGTTGGACCTCGTCGACCACATGAAAATCAAAGGCAGCAAAAGAACAAAATTGACTCATTTTGGCTGTATAAAGTATTTCTTCTCTTCCCCTTATCGTTACTACACGATACATTACCTCCAACGTCAAAAATGGCTCTCTTTCATGGGAAACTTTGGGGCCGACTTGTATAACAGTTGATATGGATCCACGTCAGTGTAAACTCTCTGTTCCATCCACAGGCGTATTCGAAATTACTACTTGTGGTTCTGATCTAAACCTGAAGAAAGGGGCAAGAAATGAAGAGGTCAGGCAAGAAAATCATGGATAAGTAACAATAGGTCTATTAAACATGCTAAAACTATGAAAAGTTAAACACATGAGAAATCATCATAACGTACTAACTGATGTCCTTGAGGAACCATTTCCTTTTATTTTGAGATTTATCGACTGCCTTTGTTGGCCTAGAGAAAGTATCTCTTGCATCCTCTCGGGCCAATCTGAGTTTAATCTTCTGGCAAAGTCTTCAACTTCCCTGCACCAATCAAATGTTGTCAAATTGATATTCAGCAAGAAATGAGAATGTGGAACAGAATTACAAGTAAATAGGAAAGGATAGCCATTAGGGAACCATATCTTGAGATTATGGAATTAGGAATCTTTCCTCATTGATCAACTTCTGAAATAGACACAAGACTATATGCACCAAGTTGGAATGTGCCCAAAACAACAGAAGAAACTTTGGGCTGACCTATCAATTTCTTCTTTCAACGCCGGGTCGATATCATCATCTAAATCGCAACTGTCAAACTCATCTTCCGGTCCTAATCTGTCCAATTCGATGTCCAGTAACTTTGTTGTGTTACATAGGTTGCGCAGAAGCTCGTCGGAAGGATTACAGCGAGCAGTATCAAGCCTATCTGATTTCTGCAGAAGAAAAGCTTAAAATATTTAAAGACAATATCAGATATCATTCACAGCACATACCATAGAATTAGCTTTCAAAAGGAAAATGAGGTGATTACTAAATGATTAAAAAGTTTATTTTGCTTTATCAACTAGTGGGAACTTAAAGTGATTCTTACCTTTTGGAAATGTTCTATAGGTCTTGAATGAGAGCCGCCGTTCGAAGTACTGGTGCACGAAGAGGGGGAAGTTTTCTGATGATCTTTCCTCCGGCGGTTCTTCTTTTTGTTCTTAGAAGATTTGCCATCTTTAGAATCTACAAAGTTTTGAATCAGGTGAATGACAAAAGTACACTAGTTAAGACAGCTGATCAAATAACAGATGGGTGGAGCTGTTTCAATAAGTTACCCTCAGTGCTTCCATTAATAAAAGACAAGAGGTCATCCACTGAACGTTCGTCGGTCTGTTCTTCTTCAACTTCAATCTTCTAAAAGATTGAAACTTGCTATCTCAGTTTGATGTTGAACATAAAAATATGAAGAGACTTATACAGATTATTGAATCTAGATATTGTGGTAGAAGAATGTAGAAAATACGATCAATGGGGAGCAACAAATGCAAAAATGAGGCATGGGATCACTCACCTTTAACCTTTCTCTTTCTTTCAATTCCTTCCTCTTTCTGGCATACAATCTATTCAAAAGCCTAATCCTGGGATCCGCCATGGTGTTCTTAATAGGCTCTAGCTTCTCTTCCTAGGAAACAAAATATAACATCTCATAAACAGAAAAAGAATACTCCATGAAGGGCGCACACTATGTACTCCAATTGAAAATACAGAACACCTCAGTGAGATCGTCAGGCAGGTGAAATATTTCTCTTATCTCTTCAGGAGTCTTGCCCTCGATTACCCGTGCGAGCGCACAACTGGTCAGATCAACCAATGGCCTTAGCTGCATGCTGTCAGCAGCAGATGTCAGCTCACAAAGTCTCTGAGTATCCATGCGAACAAACTTTTCATCAAAAGACTTCCTCTCCTGCATAAAGATATTACACAAAATAAGATACATCTTCACAAAATCAAGATCCTATTTGTCTTTGAACAAGTGTTCCTAGGTTTTTTTTTTCTCACATGCAGATAACATAGACAGGTCGAGTTATGCATGGTTCAAGAATGTGCAATGACCTTGTTAGATCGTCCAGGTGCTTGATGGAATCTACAATAGTCGAGAATCAAGCTCAACATATGAGGACTGACTCTTGAAGGAAGCGTGATGGGATGGTTCTTTGAAGATCCCATGCCTGATTGTATTTCACGACATATGTACGGGCAATATATCGCAACCTCTTGCTCAACTTGCTGGATTGATTCATCAGATGTTTGAAGCCAAACATAAGCCTTCAGAATCTAAAATAGCACAGAACATCAAAATAGCAAGAGTGAGATTTCTTACTACGCGTATCGTATGGATTATAGAAAGTAGATTATATTTTGTTATTAAAATTCTATTGCAGTAGGATTCTACCATTGCTACTCTACACCTCTATGCAGTACTGGAGATAATAATACACATTTTCAGTTTGTAGTTTTTGAAATAAGAACCACAAAAAGGGAAGGAAAATATGGAAGAACCAGACCCTATAAAAATGTTCAATATAACCAAATGCTCTTATGATAAAACAAACAAAAAAAGGATAAGGAAGTGACTGTACTCTCTAAAGCATTACCTCGGGCTTTATAATTTCACTATCAGCTTCCGCCATAGGCGCGAACCTTCCAGTGATGTGAATTGAACAGCAGCAACAAACAAAATGCTTCTGCAACTCCGTGATGTAAGAAAACACACCTGCATTCATATATACCTCAAAAGAATGACAATAATTCCATCAAGAACATTCATAAAAATAAAAACCGGTCAGGTCATGGCATTCGACAGCTATTCCTTAAGTAAATAACATCGATACATTGATTCCGATTCTATACAAAAAGAATATGATAATCATCCAATATAAATAACTCACAGCCGTGATTACCAACCTCTTTCAAAGCCAACATTTCATGGATATAATCAACAGAGGTGCAAAATTTCCAACCTTTGCAGCCTATACATAAAATTACTGCAATTTGATGCTTCTCAAAGAATTTATGAAAGACCCTAGCCCAGTACACTCAGGCTAGAATCCCAAAATATCAAAGAAAGGGGTCAACTTTTACTGCAATTCAAAGCTCCATTCCTCACGAGAGACATAAAAACCAAATGAGAAATCACCAAATACTGACTGAGGGACAAAAACAAAAGCAAGTAAAAAAAATACCTTTACTTGCACAAAATTTCAATAAAAAGCATTCAGAAAATGGGAAAAAGAACGCATATACAAGCAGGAAAGGACGCAGCTTGAAAGAATAAAGAACCAAAGACAGAAAGCATCCAAGCGATATAATTCAGAACCAATCGAGCAACATAACATGGAAAGCAGCACAACGTTAACAAGTTAAACTAATATTCAGCTGCAACGGAAGAAGAAACCAAAAAGATTCCCTAATTCCAACCTTACACAACGAATTTAAAAAAACAGAACAGAAATGGAGATTAGTGAGGATACGAAAACACACCTCAATTGCACCAATCGACAAACAACAACAAAACGTGAAGCCACCTCGCAACCAATACCATATCTGAAGCGAGAAGAGAAAATGAGAAGTGAAGGATTATAGAAGCTGCAGTGAAAGAAGATTGTCAGCCGTTGGATGCTCCACAGTTTACAGAAGAACGGGAAACAATAACTTTGTGTAAGATTGTGACACGTGGCTTCAGGCTTAAACTTATATGGGCCATAAGGGGCCTAAGGAACATTGGACTTTCCAAAGATGGCCCAATTGAACAAAACTGGCTAAGGTGCGTTTCATTTTTTAAAATATTTAAATGATTTATATCGTTTTTACCTAATATTCTTTTGATGTTTTATATATTATATAGTATAACCATTTAACTGAATAATCATATATATTTTCTAAGTTAGAGTGAAACTTGGAGTAAGAAAATGAAATGAAAATAAAGCTACGTAGCTCGCAATTTATCAATATTCACGAAGCTCAAGCTCGGCCGTCATCACTTGGAGTGTGAGTTTGAACTAATCTTTCATCCTTATTTATTTGAAGTACATAACATTATCTTAACCAAAATGATAATCTGTATTTTGGTCACCAACTAGATCGCCTAGGAGAAACAAATAAAAAGGAAATATTCCAAAGTCTTATAGGTAATCAATTTCCAACCAAACCAACCAAAGCACGTGTAACACATTAGCATAACTTCTTAACCCAAAAAAAGAGGAAACAAAGGGCCCATAATGTCTTAAAATCGTACTTTATTATAAGAGAAATACCAAATACAAAGAATCAATACAATAACAAAAAAAAACCCCATGATTAGAAGTAGAAAATCAAAGAACTAATAATGCTTTGAAACCAAAAACCAAAAACATCAAAGAACCTATACTTCTCCTTCAACCATCACCACCTTCTTCCGCATCGAATGATTGTACCTCAAAAGCAATGAATAGTTGTACCTCCACAGCACTCGATTCTTTCCCTCCCAAAATATTACGAATAATAAATCCCTCTTCTTACCGCATTTACAAATCGCATTTATTCCCATGTGACTTTGTCCCAAACTGTCAGTATTGAGTTGGGCCTAAAAGACTCTCCTCAGCTCGGCAGTTAATAATCACAGCACTTCACTCAAATAATACCAACACACCTTAACTCACTTCCAACCACCAATAACCACCACCGCGTCACTTTCCGGCGAAACCCACGTCAGCATTCCCCGGAAAAACCTTCCTTTTTGCTCCTCCCCAAACTCTCCACCACCCCACTCAAGTCCCTAGGAAGCACGTTCACCTTGAGGCCGTACTTCATAAACAGCGTGAGAGACATCTTCTGCTCCACCTTGTGCCCCGGCGCCAGCTCTATCCTATGGCGGAGGAGCAGCGCCGCCGCCACCGACTTCATCTGAAGGTATGCCAAGTCCTTGCCGAGGCAAACCCTAGGGCCGGCGTTGAACGCCACGAACCTGTAAGAATCGTGGGCCACGAACTTGCTGCCGTCCGGCGACAGCCACCTCTCCGGCTTAAACTCCAGGCAATCCTCGCCCCACGCGGACCTCATCCGCCCGGCGGAGTATATCGAGTAGGTGACGGAGGAACCCGCCGGAACCACCGTGCCGTCGGGGAGGACGTCGTCGGCGACGGCGTGCTTGGAATCTTCCGGGACGGAAGGGTACAGCCTCAGGGTTTCGGACAGCGCCGCCTTTAGGTATACCAAGCGGTCGACTTCCTCGAATCCCAAGGGTTCCTCGAGCCACGCGCTTGGATCTCTGCCACGTGTCTCCATCAGGACCGTGCATATCTCCGTCAATATCTCGCCTTCGACTCGCGGGTTTTGCATTACGAGCCAGAAAAACCAGCTGAGGGCCACCGACGACGTGTCTCGGCCGGCGAGGATGAAGCTGAGGGCGACGTGCTGTAAGAACTTGTCGGAGTAGGAAGATTCCTTCTTCTTCATGAACCTCGACAGGAGGTCGTCGTGCGGCGGCTGCTGCTGCACGGCGGCGCCGGAGTCTTTCGGCGACGTTGTGAGCTCGAGCTTGCGGGCGGCGATCACCTTAGATAGGTAGTCGTCGAGTTGGTTCAAGCTGCGGCTCAAGCTAACCTCCAAGCCGAGCCGAAGCCATTTCTTCAGCTTCCATATAACCTCGGGGAGAATGAACCGCTGCAGCGACGCCTCGGTGGCCCTGTCGAACGCCGAGGCGAAGGCGTTCTCCGGCCAGCCGGCGGCGCACGTCTGAGGATCCTTCCCAAACGCCAAACCGCATATATTATCGAAGGTGAGCCTCAGCAATAGGTCCTGCAGGTCCACCGCCTCGCCGCCGACCTGGGCCTCGGCGAGGATGGGACAGAACCTGTCTCCAATCGCGCGGTTCACCCACCGAGCCATGGCCTGCCTCAGCGTCCTCGTCGTGAACTCGAGGGCGGCGGTCTTCCTCTGAAACAGCCACGTGTCGCCGTCGGAGTTGAAGATCCCCTGGCCCAGGAAGTCGTGGAAGACGGCCTGCCACGTGGGACCCTTTGGGTAGTTGTCGAACCGAGTTTTCAGGATGTGCTCGAGGTTCTTGGGGTCGCACGTGACCGTCACGAGCCCCTGCCGGCGAGCCAAGAACGGCACGGCGCAGATGCATGTCTGGTAGGTCCCATTGCATGCTCGGAGGTTGTCGGAGATCCACTCGTGCATGCGGTCGGAGTTTTCTATTAGGCCGGGGAGGCTGCCCAATAACGGCCAGACACGTGGACCCTTTAGGGTTTTGGAGATGAAGGTGAACCATAGGAGGTAGCTCGTCACCGCCGTGAAGAGAAGCAATGCTAGAGATATGTCCATTATTTTATTTTTTTTTTGGCTTTTTCCTTTTAGCTGTTGCAGAGAATATAGTATGAAGTGTGTGTGTGTTGAATTTTGAGGAAGAAGGTTGGTTTTTATAGATCGAAGGTGAGGAAAATGGTAATAAGTAAGGCCAGTCTGTGCCTTGAATTTACACCACCTCTACTTGTCTAACAGCAAATCATATACTAACGCCATAAATGCATTTCTCAGAGACGGTTGAAGAAATATCCAATTTTCTTCTGTGTAGTGTTATGCAAGAATAAAAAAACGAGTTGAAATACAAAGCAAACAGGGGATTTCAGGGAAACCAGCGAAAACAAAATTTTTCTATTTTTCCCTTTTTCTTCCTCGAGAATTCAAGCCCCTCTCTCTCTCTCTAACCAATTAATATCTACAGAGAAAAGAGTTGGGAGCGTTTAATTTGAGGCATTTAATGAAGTAAGTAAATGGGATTAGTTGAGGAAGAAATACACCACGATGGAAAAACAGGGCAAGGAATCTGGCGTGTGTGTGATGGTTTTGGCTGTTTTCTTTCTTCTTTTTTAACATGCAATAACACATCAATGGCTTATGAATATACTTAAAGAGAATCATAAATGAAGACATGGAGATTGTGTGGCTTTTCTGCGGGCTAGTTGCAGTTCGGTGAACCACCAGCCACCAACGCATTCATTTAAGCAAACAAGCTTCACATTGCGTGAGCTATGGGAGAATAAATATTTTATCTCGAAATAAAATAATGGTAAAAATCCAACCTTTCACTATCCAATCTTATCTTAACCCTTGTCGGTTAAGTTTCGTGAGGAGGGGTTTGACTTTTTAAAGCCCTCTTCAATGCGGTTAGCCTTTAAGGTCAACTCCTTCCTGCCATGATCTTCCCACTGCAAAGAAAAAAAGTCAACCTCTGATCTTTTCGAGGAAACAAATGTTGCCTGATTTGGGAAATCGAGCCTTTTTTTTCTCTTTCCCTCTTATGATGGTGTGGTGGTGTTGATTCAGATATGAAATCGAAAATTTCAGATTTAAATGTACTTCGTAACATGATTCTTTATCAAGAACTATATTTACATATCGCTTGATCTATATTGTAATTTTGAAGGAATTCGTCTTACGATTTGAATAGCAATCAAGAAACAGCGAGTATTGTGAGGTGGTTGAAATAAAAGGTTACAAATATCATATCATCAGTTAATGTAATCCTCCAGCCCATGGAACACGCTCTTGCGTTCAGAGATCTTACAGTGTGAATCAAATTGAATAAAAAGAAAACACAGAGCCAAACGGTTAGGAGTTACACAGTTGTAATAACTCATCAGTTTGTGTCGCCAAGGAAGAGTTAACTGCTTTTCAGAATCCACACACACTATTTGCAACTCAACATAGCACCCAAATCAAGAACTCCACACACACACATCATCATCATATTTACATGATTCGAGACCCATTAAGTAAAATTATACACATGTTTGATTTGCCTCGGCTTTATGTACATGTAATATCGGTAGCTGTATATTGTCCACGTCCGCCAAGATCACAACGTTAGATAAGGAAAAGGCTCGAAATTGGAGGACCAAAAGTACTCTTAATCACCTGAATAACTCAAGTTCGGCAGCTGACAACACTCCGAAGTATGAACTGTTTTGAACGCCGACGAGTATCCATCGAGACCCCTGTATTGATCAACTGTAAGAATGACCTAAATTGGATTGTGATATGGGCCGATTAACACAAAGGTTCATATTGATACGACATATGAATAGTGATGTGCAGCTACCAGAACCTAAAGTTACTAATCGAATACAAAAGTTTACCTCATCATCAGTGGCCCAACGTGGCTTTAGCTGCGTAATTTGCTGCTCATCCGCTGCCATCGATAGCCAACGATCACGAGCCCCACAACTGCAGCAGCGACAACGATAGACCAGACTGGACTAACGTTCTCGGCGTGAGCGTATATCGAAGCAGCGTGCTTTCTCCACCGCGTTTCATGGGAGAGATTGTGAAATTCGTCTTCTTTCTGCTGCTTTGGCGCGTCTGAAATCTCACAAGCATCTGAACGGTCCAGAGATTCAACGGTTTGGTTAGTGCTTTCGTCGTCATGGAATGAACCAGACTTTTCAGTATCGTATATGCTCTGCTCTTCGTCTATCAAACTTGAGCGCATTAGATCTCCAGATTCAGAAACTAATCCTTCCATATTCATATCTCCCTCCTTTTTCGAATCTGATTTACCAATGGTATGCTCTCCTTGGTGAGGCACGGTCTCTTGCTTACTTGGGGACCCAAAGTGACCAGACATGAACATCGCCTGAGCAGTTTCAGGGTTCTCAACCCCGAAAGTGCTACTTTCTGAAATACCTCCTTTGGGAGATGGGCTTGCAGCGTAGGTAGAATCTGTGAGTGCCACTACTTCCCATTCGTTTCCTTTGGAAACACTCTCATCTCCCTCGTAATCAGACATCTTGGGAAAACAAGAATTAATATGAAATATAAGTTTGAGGATAAGTTCAGGAAGAACATGATAACATTAGGCAATACTTGAACGCTAGTAAAAGATATAGTATATTCAACCCCGATTCATGCAGTAGCAAATGTATGATGAAAATCATCATAAAGCTGAGCTATTCATGAAACTGATGCTATATCATCCAAGAAGCTAAGCCTTTTTTTTTTTCACATGTGAGATTAGATTTTCCCAAACTCGCTGAATCCTCTCAAACAAAGGCGATAACTCTTCCATTAACCGTTCAACCTCGATGAAGTCAAGGATACTATACTACGCAAACGATGTAATTGCATTTACATCCCTCGTCGATTGACAATTCTAATCATTATCAACCCACTGAACAACAACGAGTTGGGGGGATCTTAGCCACATCATAGAATAGAAACTACACGCAAGATCAAACTTAACTCCTCCCTCAAAAAACTGAACTTGATTGAAAAAAAAAATCAACGAATAGAACAAGGCCTTAAATCCTCCCAAGAAACTAAACAGAAAACATAGATCCAAATCATACATCCAACCAAAAAGACGCCCAAAAAAATTCCAACAAAACGAAGGAAAATACACGTACGAGTTACACAGATCCGTGCTCCTTCAAGTGGTTGAAACAAAATTGAAAACGTAGTCCGCACCAGCCGAATTGAGTTAAGCAAAACACTATCTGCATCAAGAATTCAGAAGATCAGCAACTAAAGTACATTCCTTCTTCACCTGTACGATTGTATCGTCGATTTTCAGCTAAATATAATTTAGAATTGAGTTAGGTGTAACTACGTGTCATGCTCAAAAAGTTTCAGGACCCCGTCAAAAATTTTTTGGGTTAAGGACCCAATTTGCACGAAATTTAGAGATAAAACTCGGTGTTATACGGTGTATATGAACTGGTATTGGACGATAGTTTTATGTTATTTCAGAGCACAGAAGTGGTGCTGCATAACAATGAAGTCGTAATGCGAACAATAAAATGGTACTGCAGAACGATGAATTGGTACTGCAGAACCATGAAGTGGTACTGCAGGTCCACGAAGTGTTACTACATGTCCATGAAGTGGTACTGCAAGACACTAAGTGTATCGGGTCCTTAACCCTAAAAATTTTTGACAGGGTCCTTAAATCTAAATGAAACTTAACTGGGGTTCTGAACTTTAAAAGCTCCTTTTCTTTATAGAGATCATCGGGATTATCGATAACTGGTACAACCGGTTGCAGGAGTTAAAGGAAGTCCGTGATTTTGAGAAAATCTCATCCCAAATATATTCTTTATAGCGGTTGAAATCATATATAAATGATTCTTATGATTATTGAAAATTATAAGATATGAATATCAAAATGCTCAACATAAGCAAAGAATAAATTGGATGTGTTTATTTATTTTTATCATATAAATTACATGAAAATTTTGTGATTTAGTGGAATATAAGATTAAAAGAATTAAAACTATAAAAGAAAATATGTGAACTACATGATTTAAAATTCAATCGATCTGATCATTTGAGACATACAGGTAGAGGACATAAATTGTGGGACAAATGATTTCATGCTGTTTATAGTTACTATCATTTCTACCGGTAAGACGCCATTTGATTGATAATATACAAAAGAAGAACTTGTTAGAATAATGATACTAGTAAAATTCCAAACATACAATACATGCAAACAGAAATGAATATCCCAAGTTGCATTTTTCTTCCACCCGTATAATTGGAGAAAATAACACTACTACATGGTCGAGCAAAGGCAATTATCGTGATTTCTTTGAAATTGAGACAATGTACACTGAACATACATCTTCATCCCACGCTAGAAGCTTCGTTAGGAAAAAAAAAATATCGCTTGAGGTTAAATATTTTACTCAAACCGAAGAAAATTAATCCCAATGATAGCATCACCTGCGATAGTATTGTACTTAGAATCACTGCACATAATACTTGAGAATACATACACTATAAGAGGAAAATAAAGTTATTAACTGAAATAGGAGTGTGACTTTCTTTTGCATCCATGCCAACTACTAGTTTTCCCAACTTATATCCAATGCTTGAAATATATATAGATCTTGAAAGAACATAATATAAACTAAAGAAAATCATGAGACCGTACAACACATACAGACATTGTTATTTGGGGACAAAGGTTTTTCTTTAAGGATCTAATTTTCCAGCAGCTGCTTCGTCGCCCGATTCGTAGCCGTCTTCGCTGATATCATCGTCGTCGTCGTCGCTCGCCTTCTCTTCGGGCAGCGCAGCTCCTACGTCTTCGGGCTTTGCGTATTTCTGACAGTACTCTACGAACGACAACAAACTTCGCGTAAGTATCAGAATTTAAAGAAAGATCGGACACTTTTACGCATCACAAAAGACGAAAGATAGGTCGAGAACAGATAGACTTATTGTTGAGATTCTAAAAATTGGGCTACATCGAATAACTCAAGCTCTTTAATCCACTATATATAAGAGGTTTTCTCCCCCATCACCAATTGGTTTTAGGAAGTACACCTTAATTTCTAATACCGATCTTTGATGTCCAGTTAAGGGGGTAACAAATTTTTTCAGCCCTAAAAAAATTTCAAGAAATTCGCTTTTCGTCCTCCAGTTTGGCCATCGCCCACAAAACTAGTAAGGTATTCTTAGGAGTAACTAAAATATAAAATCTCAAACTTCGTTCTCGTCCTCTAACATGTCCAGAACTAGCCTTCTGGTACGTCTACGCCATGTAATTATCCGACCATTTAACATCGTACAGATTAATCAATGTTCCCGTTGAAGCAGTCATACTTTCCCCGTGGGAAGCAATAATAATAAAAAAAATTGTCTGAAAAGCGCAAAAAATGGACCGTTTATGCGTAAACATATCAGACAAGTTCTGGACACGGACAGGTCGGGGGGGGGGGGGGGGGGACGAAAAGCGAATTTCGTGAAATTTATACGACCGCGACCAAATTTCGTGAAATTTATACGACTAAAATCAAAATCGATCGCCTGCGTATATACTTTACGAGGCGATAGCTTTCTCTTAGTACCTTTGACCTTCTGTTCGTAGGCGGCTCTGTCGCGCATCATCAGAGCGGCGGCCTCGCCGTTCAAAGGGTCGGACGGATTAGGGTACAAAAGGAGCTGAGGTAAGAACACTTCGAAGACGTTCACCAAATCTATAAAACGCACGTTGAATTTCGTAACGTTTATCAGATACAAATTCTTGCAGTATAAGTGTAAGGATTCATTTCGATAAGTGGGGCTTATTACCGAACATGGGACTCCACGTCTGGTTTATGACATCCAAGCAAACCGAGCCAGACCTACGCAGAACATCAATCGATTGATTGTTCGATCAAAACCATTAAAAAGTGAATCTTTTTTTTTTGAAGTTTAGAAATCAAAATGAAGGGAGAAAAGGGGGGACTTGTTACATGTCGTCGACATTGGGGTGATACATTTTGTTGATGAATCCTATCGATGGCGATTTGTAAGGGTAAGCGTCGGGCAATTCGACCCTCACTTTCCATACTCCTCCATGGTAAGGACCTGAGGAAAAAAGGAAGAAGCCACTATCATCATCAATTTTTTTAAAAAGAAAGGCAATAACAAGATTCATTACAGAGGGTAATAGATTAAGAAATGATCATCTGTTCAGAACTGTGTATTCAGAGGTGCAAGATTTAGTCAAAAGAACAAAAGGGTTCTTTTTTTCTCAACTGTTAATAACTCTCCCTTATGAGGAAGGAAAACAGGGGAAGAAAAGTGAAAATTCAGGAGCTATAGAGTAGAGATATGAAGAGATGATTTACTGTCAATTGGTCCGTGGAAATGCACGTAGAACTCTTGCATCCCATCATTTATCATCTCCACCTTGTAATCACTCATCATCCTGTAAGAAGAAAGGTTAAAAGAGGGAGCTAATACAAGCAAACCCAAGATAAGAAAATACCAAAAAAACAGAGAAACCCCATAAAAAAAAGGGAGAGAAATTTACAGTTTCATCAAGTCCATCTCACGCCTCTTGCTTGGTGAAGACATGGTTGAGTTTTCTCCTTCAAGATTAGATCTTTTTCTTCGTAGTTAATATTTCAGGGGCAAGAAGTAAAAGGGAACTGGAGAAAAAATCAAGACTCAGCTGCTTTTTCAACTTTCTGGAGCATACCAAAATAATAAAAGAAAAATAATAATAAGAAATAGAGAAGATAAACAATGGGGATTGATAGGCAAAGGCGTCAGTCTTGTTGGTAATAAGATGTATCAATTTATGATTGATTTGGCAATTGCTGCGTCATATACTGTACATAGATTTAACACTCTTAATTTTTTTTTTTTTAAATTTATATACTACGCCTAAGCGTCCCTATTGCAAAGATTCTGATGTGGACCGCGTAAAACGACCTACTGGAGTGGTGGCTAAAGCAGTTACTCTTCCCTCGTAACCTTCCTGGTGCGACTCTCCCGTTCTCCTTCGGTTATCTTCACTGACCCTGGCACTGAAAACTTCGAAAACACGTCAGAAGGGGGCCGGGGTTGGTGCCGGCGTATCCCCTCCGATGCTTAAGTCAGGAAAAACGGGTGAAGAGTAGGTGACTTGGCTCGTAAAATGATTTTAGCGGTTTAGAATGACATACCTCAAAAATGATTTAACCGTTCCCATTTATACTAACCTCAGACCTTTCTTCGCCTGGACCCATTCCTCACCCTAACCCGCCTTTCCCGCGAGTCTCATGAGAGCAACGTGGCCCTTCCCACGATCCCACGTTTCTCCTTTTCCGTTCTTCCCTTTAACTGCCTTGATCGGGCGTCTTTTAACCTCCCCGAGTCGTTCCCTGATCGGGTTTTCTTCCTCGAGTTTCGGTGCTGGCCAGGTTCATCGTCCCCGCAGACTTCTTGCTCAGCGGTCGAGCCTGCGCCCTCATTCTCCTCAGGCTAATCTTATCGGGTGTTCTTCCCTCCCTCACAGGCGAAATCTGATCGGGCGTCTTTCCTCTGGCTTCTGGCCTAACGATCGGGCTTGCCCCTTTACATCCCTTGGGCTGGTCTTACCCGAGCTCTGCCCCAGAATGCATCTACGCTCTCGAGCTTACTCCGTGCCCGCCTAAATTATAAGCTCTACCCCTTTGTGCTGGCGACTCGCGGATCATCTTATCGTTATAGTTATTTTACCGCTGACTTTAAAACCCGAGGGTAACAATAGTCCCCCCCTAAAATAGTCTAAAGGAGTGTTAGTGAACTTTGGACGTGGGTTATCGGTAAAATAACTAATTGAAAGGTCTCTTGATCTTTCTCGGGGGAATGCTCGGGCGCTCTGAGGCCTTTCCAGGTCTTTTGATATCTTTTCCTTTAAGCGGGAAAATTGCCGCCCCATCAGATCGCAGTCAGATCAGTTTTGACACGTGGCTTCCTCAGAAAGGTTCGACGTCCCTTCGCTCGCCTCCCTCTTTCTCTCTCTTTTTCTCTTTTTTTTCTTTGTTTCTTTTTCCTCGTTTTTCGTGCCTTTTCCCTCTTCTTTAGGGTTTTCAGTCTTCATCTTCTTCATTCTACTCTTTCGCTCTTCGTCACTCAGAAGGGACTTCCAGCGACCTGTCTTTTCCTCCCCAAATCGGCGCCCCGCCTGCTTTTCGTCGGCTGTCTACTCCGTCGTCGCTATTGGTAAGCTATTCTTCTCTCCCTTTCTAACTTGTCTTTCCTGTTTGCTCTCGCCTTAGCTTTCGATTTCGTTTTCTGAAATTTCGCCTTTTCTGTTTTTCGCCATTTCTTTCTGTGTTCGCCCCCTCTGTTGCGTTTAGGGTTCTTGATTCTAGGATTCTGCTTTTCCTTCTTCATGAGCAACCCTGTGACTCCAACCTCCCCTCGTTTGATCCCAGTTTCAAATCCAGATCGCAAGGAACCATCATCTTCTTCTTCTTCTTCTTCTTCGTTTTTCGTTTCCTTTCTCAACGCCACGGAAGCCCTGAATAATCGCCCTGACTTAGATATTTTTCGCCCCCCTCAACGTATAGGATACCCGAGCAAGAAAGCCTATCTTCGAGCTCTGTCCGACTGGATCTCTCAGATGGAGGAGTTTCGCGAATTGGTCAAGCTGCCCTGGCATGAAGTGAACGTATCTTCGCTTCGGGCATCTCACATCCCTATCATCATTGATCGGGCCGGCCTGAGTCCTGATTTTGAGGTCCGAATTCCCGGGCCTCGAGAGGTGATCAGTGGTCCCCCCGAGGGTTTCCACACGTATTTCTTAGACCAACTAGATATGGGTCTTCGCCTCCCTCTTGCTCCTTTCATAGCTGAGCTTTGCAACCATTACCAGATATCCCCGAGTCAACTGACTCCCAATTCTTACAGCCTCTTGCTTTCCTTAGCTATCCTTATCGAGCATTTCCAAATCCCCCTGTCTCTTCCTCTTCTCCTATCCTTCTTGAAAATAAACCAAAAGGAGCCAGGCAAATTCTTTTTCTCCTCCACGGCCTCCAAGGAATTTCTTCTCGGGAACCCTTCTTCTCACAAGGGGTGGATGAGGAAATTCTTTTATGTACGATCTCCCGAAGGGTGTCCCGAAAATGATACCACCGATGCGTGGCCTCAAACCATATCCGTATCTACTCCTCTCCCAACCGCCTCCGACTCGGAAATCGAGAGGTTCATGGAGATCCTCGGGGAGCGGAGTTTCAGTGCTCCCGAGCTCGTCAAGGATGATCTTCTCTGCCATTTTGGCTATTGCTCAAAGGGTTTAGTGGTAGAGGACTTAGGTATATTTTCTCATTCTCCCTCCATTTTTTCCGTCTTACACTCCTAACAAGATTTGCCGTTCTTTCTCATCAGATTCGCGTATGGATCTCGCCGACCTACTCAAGATTTCCCGCGAGATGAAGGAGGGTGGTGCATCCCAAGCGCCTCCACCAGCTTCTGTGACTCGGGCCCTCAATAAGGGCAAAGGCAAAGCAGTTGCTAGCTCCTCTGGCCCCCCAAAGGCAGCCCCGAAGAGGAAAACCTCCACAGCCACTGGTCAGCCCTCGAGCAAAAAAACCAAGACCAGCTCTAAGGTTAGCGTGGATACCGGCGGGGGATCCCCTGCCTCTGGTGACCCCGTTGAGCAGCCCGACTACTTTCACCGTCCTCGCGGGGCTCACTGCGTGGAGTACATGCGGGGCTATCGCTCGGAGGCCAATCGTTCCCACCTCTCGGGGTTGCAGCCTCGAGAGTTCTTTCCTCTCTTCGCCCAGCATATGGGCCAGGTATGAGTTTTCCTCACGTTTCTTCTTTTAAAGTCATAACTTACCCTTACTACCGGTTGGTCAGGGTTTTGCTTGTGCTGCCGAGGCCTTGGATCGGATGATCTTCATGCATGAGGATTGCATCGAGCTCACCCAATCTGAAGCCAAGCTAAAAGAGGATGTGGCTCGACTCGAGGAAGAGGTCAAGCGGAAAGATGAGGAACTGAAGAAGCAATCGAGAGATGCTCGGGTGGAGTCGGAGAGGATGAGGAAGGACCTGCTCAAGGAGAGGACTGCTCGGGAGGAAGCCGAGGCCAATTTTCGGGAGCTGGAGGAAAGCATCGATCGGGACTATCTGCCCCGCACCTCGTATGGGAGGCAAGTTGTCGAGTACTTCCACCACGGATTCTGGGGATGCGTCCACCAGCTCCGAGTGGCTGGCATAGGTCAGAAGTGGAAGCTCGACTGGCTGGACGTCGACCGAGCTCTTGCTAAGTGTCCTCCCGGAGGGTATCCGCCTGATCCTATAGCTCGAGGAGGCTCCTCGAACGTCGTCCTGGAGGAGATGGTGACCTCCCCTTCGAGCGGGGACAATGAGGATGCTCCCGAGTCTCCCGCGAAGGTTCCTGAACCCCCGGTCGAGGCCCCTTTGCCGGCGCCCGAGAAGGTGGTCTCCGACGTACCGACCGAGGAGGTTCCAGAAGCCACCTCGCAGGAGGAAGAGCATCTAGCCGCGGTGGTCGGGTCAGTGGTGGCTGAAATCGAAGCTGGCGTCGGGGAGTTGAATCAGGCCGGGTCGGCCGCTCTCCCTTAGAATTCTTGCTCGTGTGGATGGATTTACTGTTTTTCCTGTCTTTCATTTCTGTATGAACAATATTTTCTTTCCTTTCCTATCTATGTTTTCTTTTGTGAACAATATGTCCTTTCTTGTTCAGACTCTATTATGTCAGTGTATTCCGTAGTTTTTGCTCGGCATTTCGTAACGATCATTTTCACCAATGGCTCTTCCTCGGGCACCTGTAATCATTTTCCTCTCCTGGAGCTTTTGTAATTATAACGGAAACCTACCGCTTATTTGGAATCTTCTCCCAACACTACGCCTTCTCGGGTGTCCCTCGATACTATCGGGCAATATTCCCCGATCATCAGCTTTACGCGCTTGGTCCTCGCTCCCTTTCCCCCTTTGCTCGGGTATCTGATTAACCGTTGCCCAACGGCTCTTTTACCCTTGATTTTCGTAATTCCTCCTTCAAATTTTAACCTCTTCCATATACCAAGTCCTGGTAAAAAGTCCGACCTTCGCGGGTTCCTCCCTTTATAAAATCGGTATTTGCTCACTCAGTTCTACTTTGCTTTTTAAGTTTTACTGAGCCTACTTTCTTCAGGTTATTCCATCCACCCAACTGGGGTCTTTCCTTTCCTTTCTCCTTCTTATTCCATGCTATATCCGCGTTTTCTCCCCTTTGAACTTCATATATTTTTGGCTCAGATTGTCGATGAATCACAGAATGGAGCCTTCTCACTTTGGGAGAAACTTCCGCTCAGATCCCCCGCCACGCCCTCTTTGGGATCTGTGGGAGGAGGCGACAGGTTTTGCTTCGAACACGAATGGGGAATTTCCGGATAGGGAAGGCCAGGTCGTCACGCCCCCTCAACTGCGAGGAGCACCTTCCTCGTGGCGGTTTCGCCCAACTCCCCGTTTCCTTCTGGAGGCTGATGGTATTTCCTCCCGTCGTTTCATGGAGAATTTTCTGGAGCCCGATGAGAAGCAGCGTTTGGCGAGATTCCCTGACTCCAGCTTCTGGGACCGGTGGGCTTTGAGTGAGAGTCAGGTCGGCCACGCCAACCTTCACCTTTTAACTTACTTTTTTATCTATGCTTCCCTGACCTCCATTGTTAGTCTTATTGTGAGGGAATTCGGCGTTATACTCAGCAAGCCGCCTTGCTTCAATATTATGAAGATGCTTGTGCTCGATTGACTACTTCCCTCAGCGAAAAGGATCGACAAATTGCCGAGCTAAAGGAGTCGTTGGTCGATGTCAGTGCTGAGGACCAAGGTATTCTCCCTAGATCTCGGGGGAGAAACAATTGGGCTCGATCCCCTAACCAGGTGCGGTGCGATCTCCTTCCATACCCGAGCAGGACGTCGGTGTTAGGGCGCAGAAGGGTTCTTCGGGATAAGGAGATTTTCCCCTCCTCAGGGGTCCGCCACCACGGTGCACCCTACGCTCGGGAGGCCAGGCGATAGATGTTCCATTTTCTTCCTGTCACTTTTCCTGTCATCTTGTCGTTTTGTCGTTCAGTCTTACCCGTCACAGGGTTTTTTGTTTTTCGTGTACTTTGAATTTACTTGGAGGTTTGCTTTGATTTTTACTTGGTATTTTCCCTCACCTTTACAACTGATCAAGCCTCTCTCGAGGACGTTTTTCCTCTCCTTTGTTTTGGGACTTCCCCTCACCCTGTCGGGTGATCGTGCCTCTCTCGAGGACTTTTCTACATTTTCGGCCGGCGATTTCATTCACCCTTTCGGGTGATCATGCCTCATCCGAGGACTTTTCTTCGTTCTCATCCGGCGAATTTATTCACCCTTTCGGGCGATCGTGCCTCATCCGAGGACTTTTCTTCGTTCTCATCCGGCGAATTTATTCACCCTTTCGGGCGATCGTGCCTCATCCGAGGACTTTTCTTCGTTCTCATCCGGCGAATTTATTCACCCTTTCGGGCGATCGTGCCTCATCCGAGGACTTTTCTTCTTTTTCATCCGGCGAATTTATTCACCCTTTCGGGCGATCGTGCCTCATCCGAGGACTTTTCTTCTTTTTCGTTCGGCGATTTTATTCACCCTTTCGGGCGATCGTGCCTCATCCGAGGACTTTTCTTCTTTTTCATCCGGCGAATTTATTCACCCTTTCGGGCGATCGTGCCTCATCCGAGGACTTTTCTTCTTTTTCGTTCGGCGATTTTTCGGACATAACTAACTTTATTTAAGACACACGAACGTTCAGAAATAAAGACAGAGAACTTGCACGACATAGACTCCTTAACTAAGAAAATGAACAAACATAAACATGATAGCTGAATCTGGCGGGATCCCGAGGACGCCTCACGGGTAATATTTCTTCAAATGCCGAGCGTTGTGTGGCCTCTCCAGCTTCTTCCCGTCCAAGCTTTCTAGATAATAAGCGGCTTCTCCTGCCTTCTTGATCACTTTATATGGTCCCTCATATTTGGGATCCAGTTTCCCTCGTTCCCCTTTGTGTTGAATTTCCTTCATGACGAGCTCTCCTTCCTCAAACCTTTTCAAGCATACCCTCCGATTATAAGCTCGGGTGATCTTCCTTTGATAGGCTGTCATCCTGAGCGCCGCTTTCTGTCTTCCCTCCTCGATCAAATCCAGCTCGTCGGCTCGGAGCTGATCATTTTCTTCAGAATATCCGATGACTCGAGCACTTTCTTGTCCAATTTCCACGGGCAAAACGGCCTCACTTCCATATACTAGACTGAACGGAGTTTCCCCCGTCCCCGCTCGAGGAGTGGTCCTATAGGACCAGAGTACACTTGGTAGCTCATTGAACCAAGCTCTCTTTAGTCCATCTAAACGGACCTTTAGCGCTTGAACGATCGTTCGATTCGTCACCTCGACTTGACCATTACTCTGAGGATAGGCAACAGAAGTGAATACTTGCTCGATCCCATATCCCTTGCACCATTCTTTTAGCTTGCGTCCACTGAACTGTCTCCCGTTGTCGCTTATCAGTCTTCTCCGGATCCCGAACCTGCACAAGATGTTTTTCCAGAGGAAGGTAATTACCGCCGCTTCTGTGATTCGCGCCAGGGCTTCGGCTTCCACCCATTTGGAGAAGTAGTCGATCGCGACTAGGAGAAATCTCTTTTGGGAGGCATTGCCTTCAAAGGGCCCCACAATGTCTAATCCCCATTGGTCGAACGGGCATGCCGACACGACCGCTTTCATCATCTCCGCGGGTGCTCTTTGCAAGTTCGCGTGCTTCTGGCACCGAAGGCAGCTTCGTACTACCCTGATCGAGTCCGCCCTCATAGTGGGCCAAAAGAATCCTGCCAGCATCGCCTTTCGCGCCAGGGCTCTCCCCCCAATGTGGCTTCCACAGCTCCCCTCGTGTATATCTACCAAAACTTCTTCAGCTTCCTCCCTCGACAAGCACCTCAGGAGGGGACCCGAGTAAGACCTTTTGAAGAGAATCCCATCAATGATCGCGAAGCGGCTGGACCTCTTCTGCGTTACTCGAGCTTGGGTATTATCCTCGGGCAGGATCTGTTTCTCGAGATAACGATAGATGTCGTGCCTCCAATCTTCGGGTGCTGGGTCCCTTGTTTCCTCGATTTGATGAATCTGGGGTGCTCTTTCCACTTTAACCCCTCCTTCGGGCATACTTAACGCACTGGCCCACTTGGCGATTCTGTCCGCTTTTTCGTTTTCCTTCCTGTTAATAAGCACCACCTTGACCTCTTCGAACTTTTCCTTCAGCTTCTCAAAAGACTTCACGTATTCTGCTAGCCTGTCTTCTTTGATTGCAAAATTTCCCCCGGTCTGCTGAACTACGAGCTGCGAATCAGAGTACAGGGTTATTCGGGTCAGCCCCATCCTTATCGCCGTCCTCATCCCGAGCAAGAGAGCTTCGTATTCGACTTCATTGTTGGAAGCGCGGAAGTCCAGCCTTACCCCCAAACTAGTTTCTTCGCCCCACGGTGAGATGATTATTAGCCCGACGCCGTTTCCGAATTGGCAAGAAGAACCATCGACGTAGATTCTCCACATCTCGATTGGCTGTTCTTCTGCCATCTCGACGATGAAATCTGCCAAAGCCTGAGCCTTAATGGCAACCCGGGGTCGAAACTGGATGTCGTATTCCCCCAACTCGGTCACCCATTTGATCGACCTTCCCGAGATATCCGGCCGAGTCACGATTATCCCTAGTGGGCTGTTTGTGAGTACCACAATCGGATGTGATAGGAAATAAGGCCTCAACCTCCTGGCCGCGATTACTAAGGCTAATAGCAGCTTTTCCTGAGACGTGTATCGAATTTCCGCTCCTTTCAGGAGATGGCTCACGAAATAGACAGGCTTCTGTACTTTCTCCTCTTCTCGGACCATCACAGAGCTGACAGCTCGAGGGGTGGCTGAGAGATAGATGATAAGTTCCTCCCCGGGCGTCGGCTTGTTCAGTATGGGTAGCTCCTTTAGATAATCTTTTAGTTCCTGGAAGGCCTTTTCGCAATCGGGCGTCCACTCAAAGTCCTTGACCTTCCTCAGCACTTTAAAGAAAGGCATACTCCTTTCCGCGGATCTTGAAATGAATCTAGACAGGGCCGTGATCCTCCCTGTCAACCTCTGGACCTCGTTCAGATTCTTCGGGGAGGTCATGTCGGAGATGGCCTTCACCTTATCCGGGTTGGCTTCAATGCCCGATCGGGTTACCATGTACCCCAGGAATTTTCCGGAACGAACCCCAAAGGTACACTTAGCCGGGTTTAATTTCAAACCGTATCTTCGAGCAGTAGAGAAAGTTTCTCGAAGATCTCCCAAGAAGCTACTTTCCGTTTTGGACTTGATCAGGATGTCATCCACGTAGACTTCCACATTTCTTCCGATCTGCGCCTCAAAAATCCGATCCATTAGTCTTTGGTAGGTGGCACCCGCATTCTTCAGCCCGAACGGCATGACTACGTAGCAAAAGGTTCCCTCCGAGGTGATGAAGCTGACCTTTGGTTGATCCTCCTCGGCGAGCCCGATCTGGTGATAGCCTTGAAAGGCATCCAAGAAGCATAGCAGCTCATGACCGGCGGTAGAATCCACCAACTGATCTATCCTTGGCAACGGATAACAATCCTTCGGGCATGCCTTGTTCAGATCCCCGAAGTCAACACACATCCGCCACTTTCCCGCAGATTTGGGGACCAACACCACATTTGAGAGCCAGGTCGGGAACTGGACCTCCCGAATGTATCCTGCTTTCAGGAGTTCCCCGACCTGCTCTTTGACGATTGCGTCCTTCTGTGTTCCCAAGTGCCTTTTCTTTTGAAAGACCGGCCGAGCCGTAGGAGAGATGTTCAGGCGATGCTCCATGATATCCCGAGGTATCACCGTCAACTCGTTCGCTGACCACGCGAATACGTCTTCGTTCTTCTTCAACTGTTTGACAAGGCCATCCTTCAGCTCAGATGGCAGGTCCCGAGCAATTTTGACTGTTCCCGACGGCGATCTGATCACGACTTCCTCCATTTCGCCTTCCGATTCCACTTCCTGAAGGGCGTGCACAGCATAGAGGGCTCCTCGATTTCTAGGATGGCCCTCTCGTCGGCTCTTCAGTGACTTTAACTCGATCCTTACTTCCTCCACATAGCACTTTCGCGCTATCTTCCGATCCCCCAATACCTCACCTACTCGATCCCCTACTGGAAACTTCATTTTTGATGTAAGGCTGAAGCAACTGCCGCGAAAGAGGTGAGTGCCGGACGTCCTAGTATGACGTTGTAGGAGGAGGACATGTCGACGACCAGGAAAGGGGCTATTCGGGTCTTCTTTAATTCACCCGATCCCATGGTCAAAGGGAGTTGAATTAGCCCGATGGCCTCAATGGCATGACCAGTGAATCCGAACAACGCCGTTTCCACGGGGCTCATCCGGTACTCTCCTAACTCCATCTGGTCCATGGTCTCCTTGAAGATGATGTTCACAGAACTCCCGTTGTCGACAAAGACTCTTCCTACATCGTGGTTAGCTATCTCCGCTCGAATTACCAAAGCATCCTCATGCGCATCATCTCCTCCATGAAAGTCCTCGGGCCCAAAGGAAATGGCTGGTCCCGATCGTCTCTGGACGGAGGTTACTCCCAGGCTCTCGAGTTTCCTGACTTCTGCTTTCCGTGCTCTGTTGGAATCCCCGATTGCGGGTCCTCCGGATATCATATTGATTCTGCGCGGAGGCCCTCGTACTTCTATTGGCGCCCGATTACGTTCTGGCGTTCTTCGGCCGTTTCCTCGTTCCTGATCGTGTTTTTCTTCCCTTCTATACTCCCCTCGCCTTTGCTCAGGGGACCGATTGAACCTGTTTCGCGGTCCATTATTAGCGTACCAACGGTCCCTCCTTGGCCCTTGTTCGAAATCCCTCCTGAAATACTTCCGCGGGGTGTTAACCTCCTCGCCCACCACCAACTCGGCTCGGGCTTCCGGGTTGGCCGCCACAATTCTCTCAAGTTCATCCTCCAGGTGAAAGCAGGCCTCAGTCGTGTGGCCGTACTCCCTATGGAATTCACAGTATGACTTTGAGACGGGATTCCTGGGTCCCTCTTTACTCCTAGCCGGCCTCTTGATGAAATACCGTCCCTCGCAAATCTCCAAGGCCCGAGCTTTACTGACCCTCCATTGAATGTTGCTTGGCCGAGATCCCCGTTGGACTTCCACCCGAGGGTTCTCCTCTTTCGATCCTACTGGACGAACGGGTTCTCGTGCGACTTCCACTGTCCCGATCGCTCTCTTTTTATCCCCTTTTTTAAAAGTGTGTGCCTCTTCCACTCTTACATATTTTTCAACTCTGATTATCAAATCTTCTACAGTAGTCGGGTACTTTTTCACCAGCGACCGGTAGAGGTCTCCTTCTTTCAGCCCATTGTGGAAGGCACCGATCAGTAAATCTGAAGTGGCCGTCGGGACTTCCATCATGGTCCGATTGAATCGTTTCAAGTAGTCCCGTAAACTCTCCTGATCCCCTTGCTTCATGTTCAGCAAGTTCACGGCCGAGAAAGGTCTTCTGCGGCTGCTAGAGAATTGTCTTAGAAAAGCCCGAGTAAAATCCTCAAAGCTATGAATTTCCCCAGTGGGCAGCATGGTGAACCACTGTTGGGCTCCCTTCGTGAAGGTGGTGGCGAACACCCGACACTTGATCGCATCTCCTAATTGGTATAGCGCGGCATTTCCGTCAAAGGTAGCCAGGTGGTCTTCGGGGGGTCCTGAGCCATCATAACGATTCATGTCCGGGAACCTAAAATTGTTTGGTAGAGGAGCTCGAAGGACATCTTCCGAGAAGGGGGAGCCTCGTTGAATCGGGAGGGGTATCTGCGGGTTGGCTAGTTCTTTCAGCCTTTTAATCTCTTCCTTCATTCGTTCCCACTCCGCGACCTGCTTTTCTTCCAGGGCTTTCTTCCTTTCGGCGCGTAAGACGTTGATCTCCGCCCTTAACGTTTTTTCCTCGGCCTCTTTCTCTCCTTCTTTGCCCCGGGCACGTTCTTCCTCCTGTCGCAAATGCTCTGCCTCTTCCTCCTCCGTCTCCTGCCGTGGCGGTGATTCCACGCGAGTTTTCCGCGTTCGCTCCGTCCTCAACATTTCTACCTCCGCTCTTAATTTTCTCAGCTCGGCATTATCGTCGTTGCGCGCATCATCCTGACTGTCCTCCGTCCCGTCGGCCACTGCCACCTCCTCTCTCAGCGGTGGCTGAGTGTCGTTTGCGGTATCCACCATGTTGTTGTTGAGATGTCGTTCCCACAGACGGCGCCAATTGATGTGGACCGCGTAAAACGACCTACTGGAGTGGTGGCTAAAGCAGTTACTCTTCCCTCGTAACCTTCCTGGTGCGACTCTCCCGTTCTCCTTCGGTTATCTTCACTGACCCTGGCACTGAAAACTTCGAAAACACGTCAGAAGGGGGCCGGGGTTGGTGCCGGCGTATCCCCTCCGATGCTTAAGTCAGGAAAAACGGGTGAAGAGTAGGTGACTTGGCTCGTAAAATGATTTTTAGCGGTTTAGAATGACATACCTCAAAAATGATTTAACCGTTCCCATTTATACTAACCTCAGACCTTTCTTCGCCTGGACCCATTCCTCACCCTAACCCGCCTTTCCCGCGAGTCTCATGAGAGCAACGTGGCCCTTCCCACGATCCCACGTTTCTCCTTTTCCGTTCTTCCCTTTAACTGCCTTGATCGGGCGTCTTTTAACCTCCCCGAGTCGTTCCCTGATCGGGTTTTCTTCCTCGAGTTTCGGTGCTGGCCAGGTTCATCGTCCCCGCAGACTTCTTGCTCAGCGGTCGAGCCTGCGCCCTCATTCTCCTCAGGCTAATCTTATCGGGTGTTCTTCCCTCCCTCACAGGCGAAATCTGATCGGGCGTCTTTCCTCTGGCTTCTGGCCTAACGATCGGGCTTGCCCCTTTACATCCCTTGGGCTGGTCTTACCCGAGCTCTGCCCCAGAATGCATCTACGCTCTCGAGCTTACTCCGTGCCCGCCTAAATTATAAGCTCTACCCCTTTGTGCTGGCGACTCGCGGATCATCTTATCGTTATAGTTATTTTACCGCTGACTTTAAAACCCGAGGGTAACAGATTCCTTTACGGATATGAGAAACAATGTTGACATATGGTCTTGTCACTCGCTTGTCCACTAATAAATCATGTAATGAAGAAACTTGAAATAGAACCAAGAAAGTGATCCCAACAATCCAAAACTGAACAACATATTGTAGTACCCCAATTGATTCTTGAATATTCAAAACAATCTCAAACTACACATCCCAGAATTGCTCCGTTTCTTCCCAGCAATCTTTACATCTCCTATCAAAAGGTATACCTTTTTCCCATCAAAAAGAACGAACCTATCTATGTTTTCGTAGAAGATTTCTTCGGCGAGCAGAAGATCGAGCCCGGCGAATTAGCAGCTATCCTACCGAACTTATCGGCGACGGGCCCATACTCTGATTCCTCGTCATCGCTGTCGATATCGTTCTTACCACCGCTCCTATTCTGCTGAGCCCTTCGTCGTAGGAGGAAAACGTTGAAGTAGTAACTCACCAGAGCCTCTCTCCCTTTGCTGCTGAAATGCTTGAACAGTTCATCCCAGAAGTACTTCTCCGAACTCGAGCAGTTCGACTTCACAATCTCTTCGAACCTCAGCTCGTCTCCTTTCGTCCAAGGAAGAGCCACTTCCTCGCCTATGCAGTTCAACCTCCACATGTAGAAAGCCGAGCCGAGCTCCGACTTCATCTTCTTCCTCCTCTCGCCGACGTGGAACCTTACGCAGTCTATCGAGCGTGGAGATTGACAGCCGCAAGAATCTCGCCTTCCTTTTCCAATGGGGTCCCTTTCGATCAGCGAGTTCTTGCTCTGTTCTTCCTTGTTCAGAGGCCAGATTTTCGTCCCCAGCCATTTGAAGTCGCTCGAGCAATTTTCTCTAGGGAGGAGCTCGGGCAAATCTGCTTGGTTGAGTGGGCCCACCGGGATTTTCTTCCTTCGCCGCGTGAGGAACCAGTGAGGCGAAGGCGTGGGCGTAGTATCTGAGGCGTCCTCGTTTTCGTCGCTGTCTGAAGAACGTTCGCGTTTCTTGCGAGGAGGGTCCTTGGCTGACACGAGCCTCTGGCTGCTTCTCAGCCTTTCGGGGACTAACGGTTCGTCGTCGTACATGCTGGGAATCATCCTTTGATTCTTCTGCAATTGTCCAAATGTAATGAATCAGTGCGAAATGTTAAGAATCAAATTTCAACAGTTTTCAGAAGGGGACTCACGTCGACGTTCTTCTTCAACCGCATTGCATCGCGGGCCAAGAGAATCTGCTTCCACGGAAGATCATTTCCATAGCCCTTCCACTTACTCTTCTCGGGCAACTGTGAGATATCAGGATTGCACGGATCTTTGGCGATACTACGGATCCAATCCACAGCAGCCTCATAGCATTCGCGTTTCCTCTTTCTACTCGAAGAATCATCGCTGTTACCACCTTCTTCGGCAGATTGATTCTTATCAACACTTTTAGCTTCCATTGATTCTACATGTTCCTTGATCCCATCTTTACCTGTAAGTTTAGAGAAAAGGTGGCTCCAATTCAGAGTTTGAATCCATGCGAAAATCCCAAATCCTTTCAACCTCTGTATCCTCGAAAAATCTTTCAAGACAGTGTATATAATGCATCCATGTATTTGACGCGCTAACAAAAGATTAAAGCCAAGATTAGCATATCAAGAAATGCCATGAACTCCATTCAAGAACAAACTCATAATACAAGAGTTTTAAGCAGATGTTATCAGAGCTTTAACACGAGAAGCAAATCTTTCTCCTACACAACTATAAACCCTTTTATGAATGTTTAGGACCCTACGGTCAAATCTCACTCGTTTCACACCAAAAAATACACAGAAAGAACAAGAATCAATATACTATGAAACCCTTCAGGCGAGCAGAAAGAAAAC
The DNA here is from genome assembly GCA_027422505.1 of Craterostigma plantagineum. Lineage (NCBI taxonomy): Eukaryota > Viridiplantae > Streptophyta > Magnoliopsida > Lamiales > Linderniaceae > Craterostigma > Craterostigma plantagineum. Next base: position 645,379 of record JAPQWV010000029.1, read on the forward strand.
ACGCAGCGACCGTGCAAGTGTGTTTGTTGTCGAAGCACAGCACAAGAATAGCCATATTTTTAAACCTCGGAGAAGCGATGAATGCGAAAGACGACAGATTTTCAGGTGGGTTTTTGGCGGGACGAACGTTGGCGTTGAACCTCAGTTAGATGTACATCAAATGAAGAAATAGAAATAAAACTTTGGATGAAAACCGTAGACAGCAAAACTGAGATAGTCCCGCACTGCTCCGTTCTCTCAAACTAACACAGTTCCCAAAACATTCCACAGAGAGCGAGAGAGAGAGAGAGAGAGGAGAGACGAGAAACGGCGATTTGATTTGTTCTTTTTTTTTTTGAATAAATGCACAGTAACAGTAACGTATAGGGTCGTAGCAAAACCTCGGAAAATAATAAATCAAGATTTATGCTTTATGCGCCGCCGAGGATCCGTATGAAGGAAAAACCAAGAAAAACTATCAACGCATTTAAGAGAGCAAGAACAGTAAACGACGCTTTGATTATTGTTTTATCTGTCTTTGACCCTTAAGAAAAATAAAAAGGAGGGTTAAGAAAACACATACCAGGGAAGGGATAGAGTCTATTTTGCGTAGCGTGTTGCTTGTTGGGTTGGGTCAAAGAAATGAAAGAGAATACTTCAATTTTTCTCAATCGATTGACCTCTCTATATTTTGCTTTGGCTAGGGTTTGAATTGTTTTCTTTTTTCAATTATTTTTTTGCAAAAGTTTTGGCGTAGGAGATGGGATTTTGGATTGGATGTCGAAGGGGCGAAAACGAATTAGATTTGAGGAAAATGAACAAAAAGGGAGAGGATGGTTAATTTGATATTTCTGAGGGGGTTCTAACGAATGAATCTTGTTTACTTTTAGTCCTAATTGGTTAACCATGGTTAAGTTCATGGGCTTTGGATATGGTGTTTTTTGAGGGCTAAATTTCAGATTTGAAAGGGTTATTAGTCCCAATTGGTTAACCATGGTTAGTTTCTTGAGCTTTTTGATATGGATGATGGGTTGGGCTGAGGATATTTTGGGAAATAAGAGGATGTTTAAGGAGTATTTTTTTTATGTTTATCGCAATTGTTGTTTGGGATTTCAAGAATTGTAGAGAAGTTGTTGTCGAAGCCACCTTACTTCTATCATTCAATGATTTTTCTAATGCTAAACTCTATTAGCTGTTTATTTGTAGTTAATCGTTAACCATGGTCAAGGGGCTTAGGGCATTTTAGAGGTTTAGGTTTGGGAACAGTTTCTTGCTTTAGGGAGAAGAAAGGTTGGAAGGAGAACAAAATATTTTCCATAGAACTGTGCCAATTGTTCGTTTTCAGCTCACTTTCTACTTTCTAACTATGTCCTTACTGTCAAGTGGTTGGACATTGCTAGAAGAAGGTCATGAGTTTGATTCTTACTTAGGGCCCGTTTGGTTATAATGTTGATATAAGGGCCCAAGATATTTTTTGAAGTTATTTTAGGCCCATGATAACTTATCTAACATCATTGTCATGCTTACTTATAATGGGCCATCAGCCTAATATTCGGGCTTTGATTAAAACGGGATGCAATGTAAACAACCACATACAATATAAAGGACATTGGGGTTATCACTATCAGGGGAACCAAAATGCACCGTTAGTTGTCCTGTAAATCTTGGAAAAAGATTGTCTCATAATTGACGGTGAAATTCAGATTCAATTCAGACTGAATTTTGAGAGAATAAAACGTTAACGTCAACATTTTTTTCTGAGGAAAAAAAATCACCTTTGTTCTTCCCTATTTTTAAAGCATATCTTATTACCTATCATAAATTATTTTTTTTCTAGGTTGTGCTTGGAGATTTAGCTACGAAGGCTTTAATTACATGTACGGCTTAATGGATTAATCGATTCGGGCCAACATAAGTTGAAGTGTCAAATGGGCCCGCGGTCCGCTGGCTGTAAGTATCTAGGCCCGCCTGGGAACGGGCCTGAGCAGGCATGCCTGCGGGCCGCGGGCCCATTTGATTGTTTTTTGAGCTATGATTTGTTCTTTAATAACATAAATTAATACTATTAAAGAAGATAGATTAAATCAGATATATTTTTCATGAATTCTTCTTTTTTTTCTATTTTTTATTATTGTTTTGTTAAGGGCGGGCTAATCCCGCAAGGCCCGCTACCCACCTACAGGCCGGGCGGGCCTTCATTTCCCAGGCCCGCCAGTAGGCGGGCTTGCCCGTGTCCGCCGACCCGTTTTGGCAGCTCTAAACATAAGGATCCATCGGGTTTTGTTATTGGGGGTGGGCTTTAGGTATTTGGCCCACTAAGTATAGTGGGCTTAAGAATATTAATGTCAAGTAGGCCGAGGCAATTACTAGGTTAGTGGCCACGGATTTAAATAACACGTGGATGCTATAAATTAAATTAAAACCGCATATATACCAATATTATGAATCTTTTATTGTTATTTTTGTGATATTAGGTGTTACGCACCTATCAATTCTTTATTGAAGCTGGCTGATTGTAGACATCATCACTGGCATTGGCAATCATATGCTCACCAACTTGATCAATGACATTCAATTTTGAGTACTCGACTTATATACATAAAGGAAAGAGGGCTTCATCATTTCTTTTACTCAAGTTTTTAAATACTAATCGATTCGAAGTGAACTTAATCGGAGTGGGTTGGCAATATTTTTCTGTTGGAAAAAAAAGATGGGAATTATTCTTTTTTTTTTTCTCCTTTTGTCAACTCCACTAGTTGCTTATCAAAATTGTTTCGGTGTAATGATGCATGACAAAAGTGATGACTTTACGAGCACTCTAATTCGCCACTTGTCTTTAGCACAAATAACGACAAAAAAGTGAGTTATTGCTTAATGACTTCAATTACGAATAAATTATTATGGACAATAATATAGTAACTACTAACTATAGCTAGCTCGCCGGCCGTCAACCGCAACCACCGTCCACTCTTTAGTCTCCCATGTGGAGCTCGTTTCTCTCGACCCATGTGTCTGAGAGCTTTTCTCCCTTGTGGAGCCCCAGTCCGATGAAGATAAAAATCCAGAAGTCGAAGACCAAGTGAAAATGAAGAGTATCGTAGATTTAGCTTAATAGCTTTTTCTGTTATAGGTTCTTTAGTTCTTGGTCGTAGATAATGGGTTTTATTTTCTGTCGGTTTTTGTCCCTTGTGGACTTTTTTCTCCCCATGTGGGAGTGTTGTTCCCCACTTTGGGGGGTGTTTTGCTCGTCTGTGAGCCTTTGTTCTCCCGGTTGACGATGTACCGGTGAGACCCTTTGGGCTTTTTAGCCCCTGTATCTTTGTTATTTATAAAAGCTATCGTTTCCGGTAAAAAAAAAAAAAAAGTATGCAATTCCAACGATGTTTGCTTGAAAGTCTCGTGCTGTCATAACAATCCCTTTATCAATATCTCTCAACTGCTATCATAGAGTCACGAATTTATGAATATGGCGGATTAAATTAAAATCTCGGAAACCTAAATATTTTAAGGGCATCAAATTATGTAACGTGCTCATTGTTCGTGCACTGATAAATTCTGACTAGATTTAAATCCCGTTACAAAAAAATCCCTAAAAACTTTCCAAGAAATATAATATTTTCACCCAAGCATATTTACCAAGAATTATGGCGTGTCTCTATCTACGGTAATGCACCCAAGCTCTTGCTTTTTAAGCTAATATATTTATCTAAAAACTAAAATGCAATTGGAGCATCTTTCTAGTATTTCTTTAGCAGTTGATGTAAATATTTATAATCGCACGAATAAAAAGGAAAGAAGGTTTCGCAGGCTTTGCTTCATTTGTCAACCTACACTTCAGGGAAAGAATCAAGAACGGGACTTTCTTCTTCTCTGGCGTTTACTGCTCTCTCTCTCTCTCTCTCTCTCTCTCTCTCTCTCTCTCTTACCCGCTGAAATCTGCTCATACTCTTCTGACTTCTCTCGTCACAAACCCCAGAAAATCTAGATTCATGCAATCCCATCAAGAAGAAGCAAAATCACAGTGAAGCGAAGTGTGTGCCAAGAAGGAAGACGACTTCGAAGAAAGAAAGAAAAGAGTTTTTTTTCCATTTTCTTCAATTCATCTTCCCTTTTTGTGTGTGAGCTAATAGCTGAAGAGATGCCAGTGTATAATGCTGGATTTGTGGACAACGAATTATCAAAGAAAACGCCAATCTTCGGCCTTCATTTATGGGTCGTCATCGGCATAGTTCTAGGAGCAGTAATTGTGCTGATACTCTTCCTAATCTCCCTCTGCGTCACCGCCTCCCGCCGCCGTACCACTTCCCGGAGGTCCAAATCCCGGCGTCCGGCGACCGACGACACGCCGGTGGTCTCTAAAGAGATCAAAGAAATCACATCGGCCGCCGAGCATCGTCCGATTGTGCCCCAGGTGCGAGTCCAAGATCTGATTTTTACGCCGAGCTTGAGATTAGATCTTCGAAATTAATTACTACATCTACATGGGTCTTGCCCAAATCATCTCTTCTCTAAAGAATCGATGTAATAAACTCACCATTTCTGACATTTTCCCCCACCCCCCTTTTTTTTTCCATTTAGGTCCCGGAAATTCAAATCGACATGGGCAAAGTCGAGCACAGAGTGGTATTTTCCGACCGAGGAGCGTCGAGCGGCGAGAGCAGAGCCACGAGCGGCGCCGCCGCCGCCGACACGGCGTCGTTCAGCAACAGCGGCTCGTTGCCCGAAGTTTCTCACTTGGGCTGGGGAAGATGGTACACCCTGAGAGAGCTCGAAGCTTCTTGCAATGGCTTCGCCGACGAGAATGTCATAGGCGAAGGTGGATATGCTATTGTCTATTACGGCGTTTTGTCTGATAACACCAAAATCGCCATAAAGAATCTTCTGAACAACAGGTACTCAGCATTTTGCACGAACATTAATGATGTAAGGATAATCTGCTTCTTAAGCTATTGATCATTCCGATATCTATGACTTTAGGGGCCAAGCTGAGAAAGAATTTAGGGTCGAGGTCGAAGCGATAGGGCGTGTCAGGCACAAGAACCTCGTAAGGCTGCTAGGCTACTGCGTCGAAGGAGCTTATCGGTACTTCAGAAAAAAAGAAAAGATTCCTTCTTTTATTTTAAAGTTCGAGTCTTACGTTGTTTAAACGTTATATAGGATGCTTGTCTATGAGTACGTCGACAATGGGAACTTAGATCAATGGCTCCACGGCGATGTCGGGGAAGTAAGCCCTTTGACGTGGGAAATTCGCCTGAACGTAATCATAGGAACCGCAAAAGGGTATAGCGTAGTAACAAAAAAAACCCACAATTCTGCATCACAGATATATGATTTTCGATTTCTTCAAAGTTCGATTCTTTGTGCAGATTGGCTTATCTGCACGAGGGCTTGGAGCCGAAAGTGGTCCACAGAGACATAAAGACGAGCAACATACTTCTGGACAGAACATGGCATCCTAAGCTCTCCGATTTCGGGCTCGCAAAGCTTTTGAACTCCGAGAGGTCTTATGTTACCACTCGAGTAATGGGAACGTTCGGGTTAGTAGTAAATTCTTTCTGAAGTTTTTTTTTATTATTATATTGGTGGTACTCATTTATGTTTCCACGAACGGTGTGTACTAGATATGTCGCGCCCGAATACGCCTGCACGGGCATGTTGAACGAGAAGAGCGACGTTTACAGCTTCGGGATATTGATCATGGAGATTATTACTGGTAGATCCCCCGTCGACTATAGCCGTCCCCAGGGCGAGGTGAGCTTCGAATTTTTTTTTCTATTTGCATTCACACGATTACATTTGACTTAGCAAAAGACAAGAATGAGAGAAAGGGAATATGGGATGGGAGAGGGAAAAAAAATCTTATTCGAGTGGATAAGGGTGAGAGCAGGGCCAAGATTGGACCTCTGCATCCTGGTCTACTGCACACGGCACTAAATTTTTACGGCCCAATCGCATACTCCTAATAAAAATATAGTTTTCGGGCCGAATTTTTGGGGCCACGATTATTTAGGACCTAATTAATCAAATGTTATCACATCTCAAGGGCCTCACTTTGTTACAAGAACAGGGGCTACAAATTTTTTTTTTTTTGAAAAAATGGCTCTCTGGGTAAGATTTATTGGGGTAGTTGAAAGCAGAGTATGTACAGATACATTACTCGGGTTTTTAGGTTTAAACACAAGCGTTAATCATCTGTACGGCCTGATTGCTCACAGGTCAACCTGGTCGAGTGGCTCAAGACGATGGTGGGGAACCGAAAATCCGAGGAAGTAGTTGATCCTAAGATGTCCGAAAAACCCGCGTCGAAGGCGCTCAAACGCCTCATCCTCGTATCTCTACGGTGCGTAGATCCCGACGCTCAGAAGAGGCCCAAGATGGGCCACGTGGTCCACATGCTCGAATCCGAGGACTTGATGGCCCGCGACGTATGTAATAATAATTTTACAATATTATTACTACGATGTTTTACAAGCTTTTTTAGCTTTTTATTTTATTTTTTCTAGTTTTTGCCTAAAGATGCAGAAAACTTTTTCGCAGGAACGAAGAACGGGCGAAGAGTCTTCGAGCTCTCTGCGAGTCGATGGCCAAACGGTTGGGGACATAGTCGGAAAATCACAGGGCAACGAAGGAGGTGGTGATAGCCATGGCTGGAGATGAATGATTTAGCTTTCTTCTATATATTCAAGTACTCTTGTTGTTGTAGTTTGATAATTTTTTGTCCGTTGCTTGTGATGTATACTATATTTTATTTTATGATTTATTTAAATTATTATTGAATAAGTTAATTCTTTTTTATAAAGTTGAATTGTTGCTAGCTCTATTATCTGTTTATGGATGGACATAACACATTCATATCGTGGGAACCTTACAGCAAAGCATCATCTTCAGGGAATATAAATTATGAATATAAAAACAAGATTGTGTATTACAACAGACAAGTTATCGCTTGAATGTGCCAGCAGTACCATTAATTCTCTTGTCCTGTAGATTTAGTGTGTAGACATTCATTCACATGGGATGGTCCAATGATCCCATCCTATTTATTTAAATGTTTATTTTTCCTCATTTAATCGTTTTTATAAGGATAATAAGTTATCGAGGACAAATAGATATTGAGTCTGTGCTGGCAAAAGTGGATGTGTTCTGAGCTGGCAATGAGTGTGTAAGGTAAAGATCTTTTTGTTGTCCTTGCAATAAAAATCTTGCTCCAAATGGATGGTTAAGAAATAATAGGATGATCTCATTAATGCAAAGGAGTGTTGATTTTAGTGAAAAATGAGATTTTAGATTTCTGTGATATTCATTTTTAATGTAATTGTTACGTATTTTAATGTCTTCGAAGTTGAAAAAGAAGTGTAAGTGATCGATTGGTCGTGATATCTCCAAACGAATGTCAATGGTTCGATTTCACTTGATCGCCTTAACTATCAACTTTTGTTGTGTCTTGTGATACAGATAATGAGTGCCATTTTCGCTAGAATATGGAGGAGTATTCACAGACGAAAAGCCGAGAATGAGGTTCAAACTCGATCCATATGACCTAATTTGAAATTTGGGGATAATCATATTAAAAAAATTAGTGTTTTTACATATTTTTCAGAAAAAAGAAATAAGCTGTCTTAAGAACGTATTGGGCCTTGATAAGTCCAAATTAGAAGAATTTTCTCTAGTTTGGGCCTTGATATGCTAGATAATGGGCTACCTTCTTATTCATAAGATGATAGTAAGATTGCATATTGGTCCTTTTTGGGTTCGAAATTGAAATTAGAGAAAGTTTCCGAACCTAAATGCAGTTTCACATAAACTGAAACCCTAAAACCAAAAAAGGAAAAGAACTGACAGATAATCACACAGTCACACACTATCCCGCCACGCGGTACTATAAATAGAGCGGTAATCTCCTCTCCAGCAGCCCACCATTCGTGTTTCTATTGCTTTGCTTCACTCTAAAATATTCGATCCCTACCAAAGCAAATCGAAAGGCTTTTGCGAGATTTATACGAAGGTTCACCACCTCTCTACGCGTTTAGAAGTACGCACTTTTGGTACGGCGTCTTTTTTTAGTCTCTGTAGGAATATGTATTTGTTTATTTTGTTCCATTGCTTTCGTGTGTCTATACAGCTAGCTTAAGTCTCTTAATCTATTGATTGGATTTGTTTAATTGATGGGTCCTTCTTGCACATCAGATACCCTTTTGCGGAGTCTTTTGAAATTCTGTGATTGTGTGACTAAGTACGAATATGTTTCTGTTTGGCAGTGCCGTGTTATTTGTTGGTTATCACGCATTTGGTGATTTCAGATTTCTAAGGTTTGATTTACGGAACACTTAGCCGTTGATTTTGTCAGCTGGCTTTGATTATTTTATGTATGTTCTTCTTGTGGTGGTTGCTTGATCAGCGTTGAGCAAGGCTTTGGTCGATTTAACATTTTTAACTCCTTCGATTCATTCAGTAAGATCTGTTTGGGTGGTTTGAGCTTCCATCTTAAATGTATATACGTGACTGGGAGTTGTTATTTTTTACTTCTGCTATAAATCAGGCACTCCTATTTAATGTACTATGTTTAATATGTCATTCTTTGATTGATTTAGGGTTAGCTTGCTATATGCACGTTCCGGTGTATGATTGTTCTCCTTTTCGATCATTAATCGTGTGTCAGGTTGGAGGTTAGAAATAGGAAATCTATATGCGCTCCTTGCTGTTTGTATTTACTTCTCATCATATGTTGTCAAAATATGTGAAGTTGGGAATCTCGGGCATCTCACTAGTTTCTAACGTGGCGCGTGACAGTTAAATGCTCTCTATCTGGCCTCTACGTAAAATATATGTGTCCGTTGTTATCGTTAGACGTTATGGATCTCCTATTCAGCCTTTAGGTATCAGAACTGTATTTAAACGTGTCTTAATATGCTCAGTTAATTCGTATTGTTGGTGAAGTCATAAGCAATAAGCATTATGCTTGAACTTGAATAGTCTCGTAAGAAAGGGCATGCACTAAATCTTCTGATCTTCTCAAATCCACTTTCGTTGTATGCGGTATCATCAAATTACAGTTGGTTATCGCCGGTAGTTTGTTTTCTTTTGCTTAACATGGTCTGCTTCTTTATTCTTTTCAGCTCATCCAAAATGAATCCCGCGCAAGATCCACGCAGGCCCGCATTTAGTTTCGGACGCGCCCTGCGCAAGATGTTACCGAAGGGCTCGTCTATGCCCTCCGAACTCGCTTCTGTCTTGAACAACTTCGAGGAAACCTTGGCGGGTAGGATCCATAAGCTCAGGCCCGCTGACCATCAAGATTTCATGCAGTTATCGTGGATGACAGCTGCGATGGAGCAGCTGTCCCTCCTACATAGCGACGTAAACGATCTCTCAGCTGCCCTTGGCTATCGTGTCTCCAATTGGAAGGACACATGGATGCAGACATATTTCGACGACAGCGCTAAGCTGCTCGATGTGCTGAACTCCTTCATGTCCCAGATCCACTTGCTGGAACATAGCCATCAATACTTTGTCTCTGCTCTGCATCATTTAAAGAATACCCCAGAAGCTCTTGCCAATGCTCGTCTGTCCCTCGATAAGTGGATGGAACAGATTGGTTCGACAGAACCATCGATCCATCGAAGCTCTATTGTCTTAGACGGTTTCCTCCAGCCTACCGACCTTTCAAAGGCGCAAGACCACAAGGAGAATGTGGTGATGCGAGCTATGTGTGGTTTCAAGGTTGTCGCAGCTCTTGTGTGCTCTGTATACGTAGCAATTTTCTCCGGCTCAGTTGAGAAAGTGATGGATATTAAGGTTGGCAGTGCGCACTTGTGGGCCGATGAGTTTGCTGATCTCCAGGATTCGGTGAATGCTGAGATGACGAGGCTATCATCGGGTGGAAATGGTATAATGCTGAATGAACTGAAGGTCGTTGAAGAAGGTGTTAAGAAGTTGTACCCTGTTCTGTGCAGTGGGTTCCGCGGCGCCGATGCTGAGGGTCTGGTTAATGCAGCGTCCGATCTTGGCGAATTGGGGGAGCAATTTTCTCAAGGGACTGCGCTTCTTTTGAAGGAGACTGATCGCTTTTTTAAAGCGCTTCTCTCTGGGCGCACCGCTTTGATGGGCAAGGCTCAGCACTGCCTTTTCCCCAGGGGTGAAAGGAGGTGATGCATCGTCGGCTAGTTATAACTCATGGGATGTAAAAGGGCTGTGGTTAGAACTTCAGATTCGTTTGTTTCGTGTGCCTTGTGTTTTAGTTATGGATTAATATTTCTGCGCAGAGCATACCACAATCACTTAGGTGGTGTCGTGGGTATTTCTTCGAATCACGGTAATTGTAAAAACACTTACCTCAACTTATTCGGAATTTGGGAATAATCAAATAAATAAATAAGCGTTGACATATAGAAATAGAAATGGGCTGTCTTAAAAATTTATTCAAACTAAAAGAATTTTCTTCGACTTGGGCTTGATATGCTAGGTAAATGTGCCTATCTTCCCATATAGAGATCATCAGTGTCAGTCCCGCTGGAATATGAAGTCTTCATATACCCGAAAATGAGGTTCAAACTCTATCCATGTCGAGTATAACAAGGGAGTAGAGAGAGAGAGAGAGTAGGGTTTTGAATCCCCAACTATCAAGTATCAACCGCCGCCTCCTACCATTAAAGGAAGTGGGGGAGCTTGTGTCATTCCTTTTCTATCTCTTCTCTTTTTCGTAAAAAAAAAAAATTGCTCGGCCGTAAGTTGCCCCCGAGCCCCGACACCTACATCTGCCGCCATCTCACCACCGACGACCGACATTCGCTACAGGCGTCCGCTGGCCGTCGCCCACCACCACAGCCGCCACCACTCACTACCTTCCACCAACGAGTATCCCGTGTGGAGCTTGTTTCTCCCGCCATTGGGTCAGGAGCCTGTGGATCCCCTACCGACGAAGACGATAACCTCGAGTCGCTGGACAAAGAAAGTGCATAGTACTGTAGTTTGGATTAATAACTTTTTTGTATGTTCTATAGTTCTTAGATCCAAGTTTGAGCTATTTTTCGCTTTCTATCTGCTTTTGTTTACTTGTAGTGTTTTGCTCATTTGTGAGTCTTTGTTCTCTACTGGATACTAATGTCATCGGAAAGACGTTGGACTATTTAGCCCTTGTATCGTTGTTTAGTATGCAAGCTATTGTTTCGTGAAAAAACAACTCGTATGCATATCAATTTATTCGGAATTTGGGGATAATCATATAAAAGAATTAGTGTTTTGACATATAGAAAAAGAATTTGGCTGTCTTACAAATTTATTGGGTCAAGATAAGTTCAAACTAGAAGAATTTTCTTTGACTTGGGCTTGATATGTAGATAATGGGCCTATCTTCCCATTAATAAGTCGTAAAAATTGCATATTGGTCCTTTTTGGGTTCGAAATTGAAATTAGAGAAAGTTTCCGAACCTAAATGCAGTTTCACATAAACTGAAACCCTAAAACCAAAACAGGAAAAAAACTGACAGATAATCACACAGTCACACACCATCCCGCCACGCGGTACTCCACTGACCTATAAATAGGAACGGTAAATGCATTCAGCAGCCCACCATTCGTGTGAATTGCTTTACTCTCACAAAATCATCCCTCCGAAAGCAAATTGAAAGGCTTTTCCGAGCTTTGCACGAAGCAAATCGTCACCTCTCTACGCTTTCAGGAATCAGGATACACTCCTTTGGTACGGCATCTTTTTTTTTTCAATATGTATTAGCTGACGCGTTTCGTATGCGAAGGAAGACGTATTTCATTATTTTGTTCCCTTGCTTTCATGTATTTTTACAGCTTGCTTCAGTCTATTAATCTAGTGATTGGCTTTATGTGATTGAGTCCTTTGTGCAGATCAGATACCTTTTGGTGAGTCTTTTGAAATTCTGTGATTGTGGGAGTTTGTACGTATATGTTTCTGTTCGGTGGTCCTGCGCCGTGTATTGGTTATCACGCTAGATCTGTTATATTTTATGATTTCTGAGGTTTGTTTTCTGATTTCGGAATATTGAGCTGTTAATTTCTCAGCTGGTTGTGAATATTTTCCTTATGAACAGTGATGACCGTCAATGGTAAGGTTTTGGTTGATTTATCATTTTTAACTCTTTTTTCGATACATTTGGGGATGTTTTTGAGCTTCCTTGTTAAATGGATTTACGTGACTGGGAGTTGTTAGTTTTGACTTTTGCTGTAAATCAGTCTCTTTTATACAACGTACGATGTTTAATAGATCATTGTTTAATGGATTTATGGTTACCTTGGTACATGCATGTATTTGGTTTTAAGCTTTTCGATCGTGAGTCCTGTGTAGCATTGGAGGTTAGAAATAGGAAAACTATATGCGCTCCTTGCTGTTGGAATTTACTTCACAATACATATTGTCAATATATGTGAAGTTGGGAATGTCGGTTGCCTAGCATGTTCTACTGTGGAACGTGACAATTAGATGTCCGTTACGGATCTTTATTTGGCCTCTAGCGTAAAATCTTATGTGTGTGTGTGTGTTGATACCATTACGGATCTTCTATTAAGCCTATTCGCGCGCGTGAGAACTGTATTTACTCGTGTCTTGATGCTCTGTTAATTCGTTTTGTCGGTGAAGTCATAATCGTTATGTCATCAAAAGGGCACACGACACGTTAACCTTTCTCATCATTCCCGGCTCCACTTTTGCTATACGTGCTATCATCGTATATGGTTGGGTTATTACCGATTCTTTTACTTAACATGGTTTGCTTCTTTTGACTCTTGTCAGCTCATCAAAAATGAATCACGCGCAAGATTCCCGCAGGCCCTCCTTTAGTTTCAGACGCACGCTGCGCAAGATGTTACCGAAGGGCCCATCTATGCCCGCCGAGCTCGTCGCTGCATTGAACAACTTCGAGGAGAGCCTAGCAGCAAAGATACAGAAGCTCAAGCTAGGTGGAGACGATGACTTCCTTCAGTTATCGTGGATGGCAACTGCAATGGAGCAGTTGTCTCTTATCCATGCAGATGTAAACAATCTCCCCGATGCCCTCGACTACCCCGTCCGCAATTGGAAAGAGAACTGGATTCAGATCTACTTTGACGACAGCGCCAAGTTGCTCGAAATCTTGAACGCCTTCATTTCCCAGATGCACATCCTCGAACAGAGCGAGCGCTACTTCGCCTGTGCCGTGGCTCACCTGCGCAAGAGTACCACCACCACCCCCGAGGCACTTGCCAATGCTCGCCTGTCGCTCGACAAGTGGACGGAGCTCGTCGGTTCGAGAGATCCATCTCTCCAGCAATGCTCTGTCGCCTTAGAGGGCTTTCTCCAGGCTACGAATATCCCAAAGGCGCATAGCGACGAGGAGAAGGTGTTAGTGCAGGCCATGTACGGTTTTAAGGTGGTCGCACACTTCGTCTGCTCGGTGTTCGTAGCGAATTTCTCTGGCTCGGGAAAGGTGACCCACGTTAAGGTTGCCGACGGTTGCTTTTGGGAGGATGCGTTCGTCGATCTCCAGGCTTCGGTGAACGCCGAGATAAGAAAGATAGAGTCGAGTGGAAGGGTTATTGCGCTGAAGGAAGTCGAAGTCATTAGTGAGGGTGTGGATAAGGTTTACCCTGCGTTACATGATGTGGTTGGCCATGCTGAAGCCGATGAGCGTCTATCGAATGCGATATCTGATCTTAGCGGATCCGCTGAGGAATTTTCTCGAGGGATTGCGCTCCTCTCCGATGAGATTGACCGTTTTTTTAAAGCGCTTCTCTCTGGGCGCAAAACATTGACGGGTAAGGCTCAATGTAGCCTCTTCCCCGGCGGTGAAAGACGCCGGAGGTCGTAGACTAGACAGTAATGATGCTATGTGGAGTTATGTGAACTTTTGAATTTATTGGGGTTAAATAAGTCCTTACTAGTAGGTTATTCTCTGTTTTTGGACCTCGATATGCTATTTGATGGGCCTAGCCCTACCTTCACATTAATAGTGCTTTTTTTTTTCCTCCTTTCGTCTTTTGTTTTTGCGTGAGAGGGAGAAAAAAAGCAATTTCTCCGTTATCATCAAAGTTTATATTTATACATATGACAACTTAAAAATGAAGGATTAAAAAATATAATGTCATGGCAAATTTCATTTTTAAGAAAATTCGGTTTGCATATGACGTTAAAATTGCAAATGCAAGAAAATTGAAAAATATAACCACTAGTAAAATTGCATATTGGCCCTCAATGTTTCTGAAATCGAAATAAGAGGGAGTTTTGAACCTAAATGTAGTTTCACATAAATTGAAACCCTAAAACCCAAAAAGGAAAAAAACTGACAGATAATCACACAGTCACACACTATCCCGCCACGCGGTACTATAAATAGAGCGGCAATCTCTTCTCTTCCGCAGCCCACCACATTCGTGTTTCTATTGCTTTGCTTCACTCTCACAAAACGAATCCCTACCAAAGAAATTGAAAGGCTTTTGCGAGCTCTATACGAAGCATCATCACCTGACCACCTGTCTACGCGTTCAGGATACACTCGTTTGGTACGGCATCCTTTTTTTTTCTTAAAATCTCCATTGGCTCACGCATTTCGCATGCGTAGGAAGACGTATTTGATTGTTTTGTTCCCTTGATTTCATGTCTTTTTACAGCTAGCTTCAGTCTATTAACCTGTCGATCGGCTTATTTAATTGCCAGGCCCTTTGTGCAGATCAGATACCCTTTTGGTGAGTCTTTTGAAATTCTGCGATTGTGTGAGTTTGGACGTTTCTGTTTCTGTTTGGTGGTGCTGTGCTATTTTTTGGTTATCACGCTAGATCTGTCATATTTGGTGATTTCTGAGGTTTGATTTTTTATTGCGGAATATTAAGCCGTTGATTTTGTGAGCTGGGTGTGATTGTTTCTATATGTTCTTCTTGTGGTGGTTGCTTGATCAGTGATGACCTTCAATGGTACGATTTTGGTCGATATATAATTTTTAACTCCTTCCGATTCATTTGATTAAGAGCTGTGTGGGTGGTTTGAGCTTCCATGTTAAATGGATTTACGTGACTGGGACTTTTTAGTTCTGAGTTTTGCTGTAAATCAGTCTCTTTTATTTTACTGTACTACGCTTAATATCTCATTTTTTAATGGATTTATGTCTTGGTATTTTAAATGTTCATATCGGTGTATGTTCTTTAGCTTTTTCGATCATGAATCCTGTGTCGTATTGGAGGTCAGAAATAGGAAGTCTATATGCGCTCCTTGCTGTTTGAATTTTCTTATCATTATATTATATGTTGTCAAAATATGCGAAGTTGGGACACTCGGGTGTCTCGCAAGTTTCTAATGTGGTATATGACAATTAAATGCACTTCTATTGAGCCTCTAGCGTAAAACATCTTATGTGCGCGTTGTTATCATTATGGATCTTCTATTCAGCCTTTTCTTATGAGAACTGTGTTTACCTGTCATGTCATACTACACGTGCCTTGATGCTCGGTTAAATTCGTTTTGTCGGTGATGTCATATCGTTATGTTTGAACATGAATATTCTCATAGAAAGTTCGTGCATTAACTTTTCTCACTTTCTCGGATACACTTTTTCGGTACGTACGTGGTGTTATCATATTATGTTTAGGTTATTACCAATAGTGTGCTTCTTTTACTTAACATGGCTTGCTTCTTTCATTCTCCTCAGCTCATCAAGAATGAATCGTGCGCAAGATTCCCGCAAGCCAACCTTTAATTTCAGAAGCACATTGCGAAAGATGTTATCGAAAGGCTCATCTATGCCCTCTGAGATCGCTGCTGCGTTAAACAACTTCGAGGGCAGCTTGGCAGGAAGGATCCATAAGCTCCAGCCAAGCGGCAGCAGCGAATGTCTCCTTACATTGTCGTGGATGACAACTGCGATGGAGCAGTTATCTGCGATACATACAGACATCGAAAATCTCTCTGCTGCCATCGACCATCCCATCCACAATTGGAAGGACAAGTGGATGCATATGTACTTCGAAGATAGCGCAAAGATGCTCGAACTTCTGAACCCATTCATATCGCACATCCGCGCGCTGGAACAGAGCCAGCTATTCTTTGACTGTGCCCTGCAACACATGCAAAAGGGCACCCAAGAAGCATCTCCAAAAGCCCTATTTTCCCTCGATAAGTGGACTGAAGCTGTTGACGTGAAAGATCCTTCCCTTCAGCAAAGCTCAGCCGTCTTAGACGCCTTTCTCCGTACTCTCTCCGTCACCCTCCCAAAGACGAGCAATGACAAGGAAAAAGTGCTCCTGAGAGCAATGTATGGTTTTAAGGTGGTCGCAATCTTCGTCTGCTACGTGTTCGCAAAGATATTCTCTGGCTCCGTTGAGAAGGCGACGGAGATTAAGGTCGCCGATGAGCACTTGTGGGCGGATGCGTTCGTCGATTTGCAGGCTTCTGTGAATGACGAGATGAGGAGAATGAAGTCGAATGGAGAGGTTATTGTGATGAAGGAGGTGAAAGTCCTCATTGAATGGGTCGAAAAGGTGTGCCCTCTTTTACGAGGCGGTGAAGGTGCGGCGTGTTTGGTGAATTTGGCGTGCGATCTTGGGGAATCTGCTGAGGAGTGTTTTCGGGGGATTGCGCTTCTTTCGAAGGAGACTGACCGCTTTTTCAAAGCGATTCTCTCTGGGCGCAATACATTGATGGGTAGGGCTCAGCATTGCCTTTTCCCCAGGGGCGAAAGGAGGTGATGAAATAGATGCGAAGTGTTGTTTTTGAAGTTTGAATTCGTTTATTTTTCTGTATGCCTTGTTTTTGAATGATGTGATTCTCTCTAGGCGTGCGTGATCATCGTTTCATATATTCAAGTTGGGAAAAAAAGCTGTTTGAAAAAATGTATTGGGCCTTGGATAATTCCAAACTAGTATATTATTCTTTATTTTAGGCCTTGCTTTGATATGCTATTTTGTGCGAGGGAGAGAAGAGAAAAAAAAAAAAAAAAGCAGTTTCATTGAAAAAAATTAAATGTCATGGCAATTCTCATTTAACAAATTGCGGTTGGCAAATGGCGTAAGTCACAGTGTGGATGATTGCATTGCAATGAAAAGAAACGATCTTCGTTTAAGTTGTTAATAGAAGAAAATATTACAAAATAAAACCACCAGTAAATTGCATATGGGCCCTTGACTCTTGAGGTATTAGAAATTGAAATAAGAGGAAGTTTTTAACCTAAATGTAATTTAGCCTAAGTTAAAACCCTAAAACCGAAAAAGGAAAGAAACTGACAGCTAATCACACAGTCACACACTATCCCGCCACGCGGTACTTTAGCTGACTTATAAATTGGAGCAGTAATCTCTTCAGCATCCCACCATCCGTACATTGCTTCACTCGTACAAAATCCAATCCCTAGCAAAGCGAATCGAAAGGCTTTTGGCGAATACAAAGATTCACCACCTCTGTCCGCGTTCAGGAGTACACACTTTTGGTACGGGCTCTTTCATATCTCTATTCACTTCGTCTGCGTAGGGATCTGTATATGGGAAATTTTTAAAAAAGAGGAACGATTCTATTTCGTTTTTAAAAAAGAGGAACGGGTTCTCAAATGACTGAAATACCCTTACTAAAAAACTGGTTAAGGAGGCTAATCCGCTTCTTTAACAGTGAAAAGTTATTCGAGTTTTATTCGAGTGACACAACACTCGAATAAACGACTCGAATAAATGCATTTTTGACTTATGAAAAGGAAAAATTTATTCGGATTTATTCGAGTAAAAGCAAGACTCGAATGACTTACTCTAATAATAAATCGAAGAGATAAGGTGACTCGAATAATGTTTAGAAAATAAAAAACGAGTAAGCTACATTATTCGAGTATCTTATCGAGTGCTCTTTTCGAGTCAAAACTCGAATAGGAAACTCGAATAAAAAACTCGAATAAGCAGTGTTTTAAAAAGCTCGGAAAGAAAATTAGACAGAAATCACTCGAAAACCTTAAATCCCTCGCGCTCTCTTTCCAAACCAAATCACTACTCGAAAAATCGTACACAAGCCCAAAGCATAATCATCAATGGCGAAAAGAAAGACGAGATCATCGGAGCCTTCCGCGCCTGTTCGTAACCGGGTGGATGAGCAAATCGACGGCGGTAGAGCCACGGTGAGTTTTTGGTCGCATTTTGGGTTTTTGTTAAATCGAATTGGTTGAACGAATTTCTTGGTTAGATGTGTTGTTATTAGCGTTAAATCGATCGATTTTGATGTTAAATCGTTGCGTAAACGTCGTATTCGGTCGGATTTTTGTAAAAATCGTTTTCATCGCCTTTTCGTGTAACTATTCGAGTAATTAGGGTTCGAATAATTGCTTTACCTATTCGAGTGGTGTTTTACTCGAATAATTACTCGAATAACAGAGAATTTTTTCTGTTTTTGCGTTTTCAGGTCTATTTTCCGACGAAGTTGCCGGCGGACAATTTATACCATGCCACCCTCACTCTGAACGCGCAGTACATGTCGGTATCCGAACGCATCCGTACGCTTTTGAACGAGGAGGAATTGGAGGAGATGGTTAGACGGACTCAGTTCGGGAACCTGATAAAGGTGGCCCGAAACCACTACAACTCGAACATGATCATGTGGTATTTGATGAGCCGGCAGGTGGAGTACATGCCGGACTCGAAGGAGTTCTGGATGGTCGTTCGTGGGCGACCATTACGATTTTCATTGGTCGAGTATTGCCTACTCACGGGCCTCGACTGCAGCGCTAACGAGCCGGAGATACCGTCCTCGAACGAGTTTGCGACGAGGCATTGGCCTGGTATTAATTCTATTTTTTTATCTTTTTGATTCGTTTTTTTACGTCGATTTCAAAAACTAACGTTTGTTTTATGGCTCGCAGGCAAGCCCGTTATATATTTTCACGATTTGGAGGGGACAATCGCGGAAATGATCCGTGACGCCGGTGGAGCCTCGGGCGTTCATCCCGAGAAATTGAAGATGGCGGCCCTTTATTTTGCCGTCGGGGTGCTTGGGGAGCGGAGGGTAAAGAAGGACTTGAAGGTAAAGGAGGAGTGGCTCCGTCTGGTGGAGGACTTCGACCGCTTCAACGAATATCCTTGGGGAAGGATATCGTTCGAGGAGGTCATTTATGGTCTGAACAAAGACCTCGTGGGGAGGGCGATGGAGATGACATCGAATGGAAAAACCATAACAACCTTCGATATCAGCGGCTTCGTAATGCCGCTTCAGGTAATTAAATTAGTTTTGTATTATTATTTAAGACATATTATATTTATTTTTACTTAGTTCTACTCTATTTTATCAGGTTCTGGCATACGAGTGCTGGCCGACCGTCGGGCAAGAATTCACTGTGAGAAGAGCCGGCGAAGGGCTCCCGCTACCCGTATGTGCCATTGGAAGACGACATTTTACGGCAAGAGCTCTGCTCCGGGATGGCAAGCGGTCGAGCGTGCATTCGGTGCCGTGGCGATGGATGTAAGTATATTTATTTATTTATAATATGGATTTATTTAGATTGCGTTTTCTAAATTGTACAAATACACAGGACGTGCGGTGTTTCCTTACACCGACCGATGCTGAAGCCGATTCAAGGCACTTCAGCACGGTCGCCGGATTTTGTGGCAGCCGGAATGATGCCGTGGCCCAGAGGATAGTGGAGCATCTTCTGAATGGGCTGCCGGTCTACTGCACCGACCATCGGCTTGCAGCGTCTCCTCCTCGGCCGTCTCCTCCTCGGCCGTCTCCTCCTCCGAGGCCGTCTCCTCTGAGGTCTTCTCCTCCGAGGCCGTCTCCTCCTCCTTCCGGCTCAATCATCGCCCATTTCGATAGAAGAATGGACAGGCTGGAAGGCGATGTACGGGATTTGCGGACGGAGATTAGGGAGCTGCGCTCGATCGTGGTCCAAGGTATGTCTTAGTTAATGTTTATTTTATAAGATTATATTGATATTACGTAAATCTAACGTAATACTCTAATTTTGTAGCCCTTGAGAGCCTGACGGCGAGAACGGTGCGGGATATTGCGAGAAGCTACGATCAGGACATGCCGCCTCCTTCGCCTCCTCATTCGCCGCCGACGGGGAGTGAGGGGCATGGGGGCGAGAATGTGGAGATGGAGGCCGAGATGGAGGCCGCGGCCGCGGCGGCGGAGAGGGCCGCGGCGGAGGCGGCCGCGGCGGAGAGGGCCGCGGCGGAGAGGGCGGCGGCGGATAGGGCGGCGGCGGAGACGGCCGCGGCGGAGAGGGCGGCGGAGAGGGCGGCGGCGGAGGCGGCCGCGGCGGAGACGGCCGCGGCGGAGAGGGCCGCGGCGGATAGGGCGGCCGCGGAGAGGGCGGCGGCGGAGGCGGCCGCGGCGGAGACGGCCGCGGCGGAGAGGGCCGCGGCGGATAGGGCGGCCGCGGAGAGGGCCGCGGCGGAGGCGGCCGCGGCGGAGACGGCCGCGGCGGAGAGGGCCGCGGCGGATAGGGCGGCCGCGGAGAGGGCCGCGGCGGAGGCGGCCGCGGCGGAGAGGGCGGCGGAGAGGGCGGCGGCGGAGAGAATGGCGGCGGCGGAGGCGGCGGCGGAGAAGGCGGCGGAGAGGGCGGCGGAGAAGAGGGCCGCGGCGAAGGCAAAGAAGGCGGCGTGGGCGGAGGCGCAGAGGGCCGCGGCGGCGGCGAAGGCAAAGAAGGCGGCGGAAGCGGAGGAGAGGCGGCCACGGACGGAACGTGCGAAGAAGAAGTCGAAGTTGATTTCGAGTCCGTATACGCCGACGCCCGATTCGACCCCTCGCGTTGCAATACAACGCCGCGCGGACATAGAGCAGATCATCGGCGAGAGGGTGAAGAGTTGGGATGCCGTCGCGGCGGAGGTGGCAAGAATGGGCGCAAATGAGGAGCGGCAAGGAATGCTCCAAGCGTACAACAAGAAATTCTTTGCCGACCTGTCCACAGCGAAAGTGTGGCTTTCGGATGAGGTATGTGTGTTTTTTGCTAAATATGTTCTAATTATTTCGTTTAATAACATTATATGCTATTATTGCAGCACGTCAACGAGGCATTCTGCGGGTTCACGGCGATGCAAGAAAACTGCGTGCATGCGGAGCGAATTGCGTACGTGAACACCAACTTCGCACAAGCAGTCAAGATGGAGTCTGTCAAACCGCGACCGTGGAACGCGTCCTCGTTCGAGCTATTCGCCACGGGAGAGTTCAATGCGATATACGGCGGCAAGCCGTCACTTAACTGGAGCCAAGCGGATGTGGCCGTCATCCCATTGGCATTTAACGCGCATTGGGTGCTCCTCGTCGCTCGGTTCAAGGAGAGGAACATCCTCGTTTTGGATTCCGACCGCAGCAGCGATTCGGACTTGAGGTTCATGAAGCCGTTCCTCGATCCTTTGGCCGAAGTGATACCGCTGATGCTTCAACACGTCGGCGTGGAGCAAGATTCCGTGGAGAAGTTTGCTTGGGTGCGGTGCCCCAATTTCCCTCAACAAGTCCTCAGGTAATTTTCTTATTTTCTCACTTTCTTATTTTCTTATTTTCTTAAACCTGAAATTGATCTATTTCTCGAACAGCGGAGAGTGCGGTATGTACATGCTTAGGGCCGCGATGTCTCTGTTGATCGGTAACAGATGATCTCTACGCTTTGGACGATTCTAAAGTTTTGTTGTTTAGAAAGTTTTTGACTATATGTATGTATTTTAACAATTGGGATATTGTATGAACCGTTTTAGATATATTTGTATAGATTTTTTGATTTGGAAGTGTTCTGTGTTATGGTTGGTTGAGTTGCTGTTTGTTCAAGGTTCAGTGTTGTTTTTTTTTCAAATTACACTGTTATTCGAGTAAAAGATCTCGTTCGAATAATGATAACTAAATCGAGTGACGTATTCGAGCGTAATCCGAGTACCTCACAGAACTCGAATAAGCTTCACTCTATCAGTTGATTTTACCGGACTTCACTGTTTTTCGAGTAAAAGAGCTCGTTCGAATAATGAGAATTAATCGAGTAAGCTATTCGAGCTTAATCCGAGTATCATATAGCACTCGAATAAACTTCACTGGATAAGTTGTTTCCGTCGAACTTCACTGTTATCCGAGTTAAACAGTTTGTTAGAATAATGTTACGTTTACCGAGTCTCGTATTCGAGTGTATTCGAGTACAATACTTACTCGAATAATGTAAAAATTGAAAATATTGTTTTTATATCATGAGCATGAAATGTTAAATAACATTTCATGTTAAATATCATTTCATGTTAAATAAACATTTCATGATAAATATCATTTCATGTTAAATAACATTTCCTGTCTACGTAAAATAGAAAATGAAGTTGATATTTCTATACATGTATATACTAAAGTCCTATCTACCAATGTATTTCATTGTATGTCATGCAACGACTTTCATTAAACATTGTTAATCTTCATAAAGCGACTTATTAACATCATGAAGGCCCTAAAACATCGAAATATTGATATTTATACATCTATGTATCGAGATAATTAAAATTCAAAAATTCTGAAAAGAACACTCGAATTACAAGATATTATTCGGGTACGGTATTCGATTTTTTTGTAAATTATTCGAGTTATTCGGTTACTCGAATTAGTTCAGGTTTTCGTAATTGACTTTTTATTGTTACGTTATTCGAGTGACATATTCTAATAATATTCGAGTTGTGCATTTTACTCGAATAACAGTGAAGAAGCTACAATCAAGCCAAACTCACAATAATCCATCAATCTCATACAACCTCATACATCAAACTCATACAACCTCATACATCAAACTCATACAAACTCATACATCAAGATTTACTTAATGTCTACGACCAAACTCACCGACGGACGGAAACCTCCTTTCTTTTCTCCGACCACGCCTTGCTACGAACGGAGGCGGCAACACCAATTGATCCGAGGTATCCCACTCGGCTTGATCCGGAACCGGCGAAACTCGTCCGTGATAAGCAGACTGCCACGTTAGGACAGAATAATATTCCGAACACAACGGGTAGAAACTCATGTTCGCTCGTAGACTCGCCGCGATTGCATGTGGACAAGGAATCCTGTCGATGTCGAATTGGCGGCACGTACAAGTCTTCGACCGCAAGTTAACAATGGCACGACCCCCCGGAGATCGGACATCGTACTCATGCGGAGCGATTTCATGTACTTCATACCCTTGACTTAGCTCATACCTCTCACGGAGCTTCATTTCCACCGTCGGGGTAAACCGCGTGGTTGCTTGTCTAGATTGCTGTCTGTATCTAGCAAACCAATCCGCCGTCAGCCTCTGTATCGATTCCAGAAGCGCAATGATCGGTAGCTTTCTTTCTTCGCGGAGTCTTGCATTAATCGATTCCACCCCGTTCGTAGTCATGATATTATAGCGAGACGTCGGAGAATAGGCTCGACTCCATCGTTCCTTAGTATCAGTCTGCTGCAAATACGCGTATGCGGTGGGAAACCTATTCTCAAAATCACCATATTGTGAATCAAAGTCGCATTGCTTGTATATTTTAGCAATGTGTATGAACGTCTCGGTCGCACCCTGCTTCTTACACCTGCTTTTCATATTTTGTGACAGGTGCCAAATACAATGACCGTGGTGCGCACGACCGTAGACGGCTGCAACGGCGGCTTTGATAGAAGGAGATCTGTCGGATACGATGACAAGATCGTCCTCGTTGGGCACGACTTGCAAGAGCTCGTTCAAGAACCACGACCAAGCTTCTATGCACTCGTTATTGTCGATTATGCCCCAAGCTAAAGGAAACTGATGGCGGTCGCCATCCTCCGCTGATGCAATGAGCAACGTACCACCATACTTTCCTTTCAACCAAGTACCGTCTATGCAAACAACCTTCCTCATGTGACGGTATCCCGCAATACAAGCACCAAGGGATAGGAAGGCGTGCTTAAATCTCCGCTCGTCGTCCAGATATACAGTTGCTATGGTTCCCGGATTCATTCTTCTCAGCGTCGACAGGTACGACGGCAACAGCTTGTAACTCTCATCGGGGTCACCCTTCATTGCATTTTGTGCTAAAATGCCTCCTTTCCATGCTTTGAAGTACGAAACTTCGATCCCACGATTTCTCATCATTGTTTGAATGAGTTTAGGGGCCGGTGTACTTGTCGAACCCTGAAAAGATTCAAGCAGCATATCACTCACGGAGGTTGACGATGCTTGAGTGAGTCTTGCGTTCCGATTTGCAAGGTCGCACGTATGTGTGTTGCAATACGTACGAATCGAGAATACGGATGTATCCTTAATCTTCGCCGTCCATATCCTCCAAGTACATCCATCCTCTTTGCATCTCACGCCATAGTACGATCGGGAAGATTTTATAATCTTGACCTCGAAGCATGCCTCTATAACAACTCTTTGGATCCTATTCTTGACGGCCTTCTTATCCTCGAATTCATCACCGACCTTCATGGTGGAACCGTCGGTAAAAGAATACCGATCGCTAGGAATAGTTGCATTTTCCTCTTCTTCCTCCTCCTCCTCATCATCATTTCCGTCCGCATTTTCTCCGTTTACGCCATCAAAATTGACGTGGACGTTCTGCCGTGATGCAACATTCTCATCACGGTCGTTCGCCTCATTGTGACCTTCACCCCCATAATTCACATCTTCGCATCCGCCAAAGTCGATGATACGGTCAAAGTAATCATCGATGTAACCACCTCCATCGCTACGAACCTCAATTGGAACGGGACCAACTTCATCATCCGCGAGAGTTTGACGGTGGAGGGTCGTAGGGAGTCCAATCTCCACACGGAGAATCGGTCTATCCATTGGACCCCCTAAGTATATATAACCCTTCAACTCTCGATCATTCTTTATATATAACGGAGCACACCCTTCCATACCTCTCATAGATGGCTGATAACTTAGCTTTAACTCCGGCCTCCCGCTTACGCCAATAGTCTCGTATATTTCGTTCCGCAGTTCGTCCAGCAAACAACAATCGACATCGAACCCAATGGGCTTCATATTTGTTCCCATCCTTGGAACCCATGTCCATTTATTATCATTCCCAATTATCCATTCTCCATCGTAATCAATCATGATGCTGGTCGGCATAACCTGCATATGAAACAAATCATTGTTAATAAAATTTAATTGCAATAACATTATTCGAATAATTATATATATTCGAATAATAAAAACTAATCGGGTAAACAATTCGAGTAGTAAAGGAACTCGAATAAAGCCTTCGACTATTAAGATTTTGAAGACACTCGATAAGTTGTTATCGAAGAAATAAATGGAATAAATCAACTTTTATTGCAAACGAGTTATTCGAGTAAATAAAATATTCGAAAACAAAAATTATTCGAGTAAGGTATTCGAGTTTACGTTTAACTCGAATAACCTATCCGAGTATTATAATATCGATTAATATGTCAGTGTAAAATTTCATAAACAATAGTATTAATCGAGTAAAGTTTCCAGTTTATTCGAGTTTGATGTCCGAATTATATGTTGCCAAAACAACTTATCCGAGTGACTTTTCGAGGCAAACTAAACTCGAATAACAGACTCGAATAATCGGAAATCGAAAATTTTCTGCAAATTCGCACAGATCTAAGGTTAAAATGCTACCCATAACTACCCAAACCTTCGAAAAATCTAATACCCGATGCTCGAAATGTAAATGTCATTAACATGAACGGAAATTACAATGCCCGATAATATATACTTGTAACCGGCGTTAACATGAACGGAACTTACTGTATATGCGTTCAAGAACGAAATTGGGATTCTTGGAGCTTGGGTGTTTCGATTTCGGCGGATGCTTCAGCTCGTTTTTCCTTCAAGATCTCGTTTTGGTGCTTCGTGGGTGCATTAATCAATGAGGTTGGTGCGTTTTCTTTTTTTATTTTATATATATATTTCTTTTTTTATTTATTTAGGTATTAATTAGGGGTTTATAGTTAATTAAGGAAACAGGTTCCTCTTTTTTTAATTGACTCGGTCAAGTTCCTCTTTTTTAAAAAGAAACCAAAAGTAATCTTATTTTTTAAAATAGCCCCTGTATATGATTACTTTTGTTGTCCCTTTGCTTTCATTTAGTTTTACAATTAGCGTCACTCGTATGATTTATTCGTTGGATTATGTAATCGACAGGTCCTTTGTGCAGATCAGCATCAGATAACCTTTCTGGTGAGTCTTTTTCAATCATGTGATTGCGTGACTGCATCTCTCTGTTTCTCTTTGGCGGTCCTGTGCTATGTACTGGTTAGATGTTATGTTTTATGACTTTTTAGGTTTGATTTCTGATTATTTTCTGTATCTTCATTTGGTAGTGGTTTGATGAGCGATTACGTCACTTGTGATGTGACGGTTGATTGATAATTTTTAGCTCCTTCTTTGCAATAGATTTGATTGAGAACTGCTCCGTGTCTGGGAGTTTCGATTTTGTATTATTCCTTTGATCAGTCTCTTCTATTTAATTTAGGTTTAATCTATCATGTTAATATGCATGTTCACTTCGGTGTATTCTTGTTCTTGAGCTTTGCTGATCATGGATCCTGTTGGAGGTTGAGAAATGGGTAATCCCGTGTAGCATGAATTCTTAAGCATGTGGTAAATAGGTTAATTTGGGAACATCGGCTGTCTGGCAGGTTGTAAGTGTCAGTTAAATGGACTTTGTTTGGCCCCTAGTGTGAAATCCGTTGTCATTGTTATTGATCTTCATCTTCTATTCAACGTTCTTGTACCATAATTATGTTCACCTTACATGTCATATTACACGTGTCTTGATGCACAGTTAATTTGTTTTGTCGTTGAAGTCATAATCGTTAATGTTCGAACATGAATAGTCTTATAGAAAGTCCATGCGGTAACTTTTCAGATCTATCCTGAATCCAGTTTTGTTATAGGTTGTATTAGAAAGTCCACGCGTTAATTCCATTTTCTTTTACTTAGTATGGGTTGTATCTTTTATTCTCGTCAGCTAAACGAAGATGAATCATGCGCAAGATTCTCGCCGCCCCGCCTTTAATGTCAGAAACATGTTCAGCAAGATGCTACCAAAGTGCTCATCTATGCCCTTCGAAATCGCTGCTGTGTTGGACAATTTTGAGGCGTCCTTGGCACTTAGGATCCAAAAGCTCAAGCCAAGCAGCAACGAAGCTCTCTTTCAGTTATCGTGGATGACAACTGCAATCGAGCAGTTGTCTGCCGTACATACAGATATAGAAAACCTCTCAGTTGCGCTTGACCGCCCTATCCGCCATTGGAAGGACAAGTGGATGCACGCGTACCTCGAAGACAGCGCTAAAATGCTCGAAATCCTGAACCCATTAATCTCGCAAGTCAAAATGTTGGAACTGAGCCAGCGCTACTTAGCATGTGCTCTGCACCACCTGTGCGAGGGTTCCCCAGAGGCACTCATCAAAGCTCGTTTCTCCCTCGACAAGTGGAAGGGAGAGATTGGTTCGACAGATCCATCGCTCCAAAGATGCTCCACCATCTTAGATGGCTTTCTCCAGACCCTCAACCTTCCAAAGACGAGCGACCACAAGGAGAACGTGGTAATGCGAGCGATGTACGGATTTAAGGCGGTCACAATTCTCGTGTGCTCTGTATTCGCAGCAGTTTTCTCTGGGCACGTCGAAAAGGTGATGGATGTTAAGGTCGCCGAATCGCACTTGTGGGCCGATGCATTTGTCGATCTCCAGGCTTCCCTGAACGTATCATCGAGTGGAAATGTTGATGTGATAGGGGAAGTGAAGGCCGTTGAAGAATGCATCAACAAGGTATACCCTATTTTAGGCGATGGGGTGAGCGGTGGTGGTGTAGGTGATTGTTTGGAAAAGGCTGCATTTGATCTTGCGGAATCAGCCGAGCGATTTTCTCAAGGTTTTGAGCTTCTTTCGAAGGAGGCTGACCGCCTTTTCAAGGCGATCCTCGCTGGGCGCAATACGTTGATGGGTAGGGCTCAGCATTGCCTCTTTCCCAGAGGTGAAAGGTGATAAAGGTGTGTGTGGCAACTTGTAAGGTGTTAGTCGAATGATGCTATCGAATAATTAATTATGGGATGTAAAAGTCGTTAGAAGTTCCAATTCGTTGATGTTTTCGTATGGGTATTTTTCTAACTACACAGCGCGTGTTATTCGGCTCTTGATTTGCTCACTATAGCACGAAGAAAGTGGCCAAACAGAGCGATTTATAATTGGAATGCTGTCGTACTATAACATAACAAAAAATGTTGTCGTTGGTAAATTGCAATGAAATGAATGTTGATTGGAAAGTCTAAATTATAAAATCTCAAGTTAAATTGCATATTGGTCCTTTTTGGGTTCGCAATTGAAATTAGAGAAAGTTTTCGAACCTAAATGTAGTTTAACATAAATTGAAACCCTAAAACCGAAAAAGGAAAGAAACTGACAGATAATCACACAGTCACACACTATCCCGCCACGCGGTACTATAAATAGAGCGGCAATTTCTTCTCTTCCGCAGCCCACCATTCGTGTGTGTATTGTATTGCTTCACTCTCACAAAATCGATCCCTACCAAAGCAAATCGAAACGCCTTTGCGAGCTTTGTCGGAGCTTCACCACTTCTCTAACGTTCACGAGTACAAGGTAAGGCGTCTTGTAGATCTCTATAAGCCCACACGTTTCGTATGCGTAGGAATTTGTATTTGATTATTTTTTGTCTTTTTGCTTTCATTTTTTTTGTTATTAGCTTCAGTCTGATGATTTTTTGATTGGTTTATGTAGTCGACGGATCGTTTGTGCAGATCAGATACCTCTTGGTGAGTCTTCTTCACTCCGTGATTATGTGACTGTGTACGGATCCGTTTCTGTTTATATGTTCTTCTTGTGGTGGTTTTTTATCAGCGAAAGCGGTCCATGCTAAAGTTAAGGTTCTTGTTTATGATTAATTTTAAATCCTTTTTGTGATAGATTTGATTGAGAACTGTCGGCGATTTGAACTTCCATGTTAAACGAATTTTCGTGGCTAAGAGTTGTCTGTTTTGACTTTTTTTTATGCTATTCAATCTCTTCTTGCTGATTTTTAATCTGTCGTTTTGGAGTTATGGTTATCTTTGTATTTGCACGTTTACAGTCAGTGCATGTTTGTTGGAAGCTTTGTCGATGATGAATCCTGTGTAGAGCAGTCGGAGGTTGAGAAATAGGAAATCGGTATGCGGTCCTTGATGTTTGTACTCATCATATGTTGTAAATTTGTGAAAGTTGGGAATATTCGGTGTCTTGGCGAGTTTCTAACGTTGTATGAGACAATTAAATGCACTTTATTTGGCCTCTGGCATAAAGATCTTATGCATACCCTTGCCATCGTTATTGCTCTTCTAACAAGCCTTCTCATTGTCAGAATTGTATGTGGCTCTCATGTCATATCACACGTGCCTTGATGCTCGGTTAGTTCGGTTTTTCGGTGAAAGCATAATCATTATGTTGGAACTCGAATAGATAGACTCGTAAAAAGTATGTGCATTAAGTTTTCTGATCTGTCACGATCCATGGTTGGTAAGCGATAGTTTTCCTTATTTCACTTGACATGTTCTTTCCCAATTCTTGTCAGCTCATTGAAATGAACCGTACGCAAGCTACCCGCAGGCCTGCATTCCATTTTGGAAGCATGTTGCGCAAAATTTTACCGAAGCGCTCATCTATGCCCTCCAAAGTTGGTGCTGTATTGAATAATTTTGAGGAGGCTTTGGCAGGAAGGATCAGCAAGCTCAAGCCAAGTGCCAACGAAGATTTCCTTCAGTTATCATGGATGACTGGGGCCATGGAGCAGCTATCCCTCATCCACACAGATGTGCAAAATCTGTCTTTTGCCCTTGATGATCCTATCTGCGATTGGAAGGACAAGTGGATACAGATGTACCTTGAGGACAGCGCAAAGCTCCTAGACATCTTGAACTCTTTCATTTCACAAATCCACATATTGGAGCAGAGTCATCGCTACTTTGTCCGTGCTCTTGATGACCTGCGCAAGGGTACACCAGTATCCAACGCCAATGCTCGTATATTCCTCAATAAGTGGATGGAAGAGGTTGTTCTGAAAGATCCATCCCTCCAGCGATGCTCCTCCGTCATAGACGGTTTTCTCCATGCAAACAACCTCCCGACAAAGACGCGCGACCACAACGAGAAAGCTGTAACGCTAGCTATATATGGCTTTAATGTGGTCGCACATTTCGTGTGCCGCGTATACGCGACTATTTTCTCTGGCTCGGACGAGAACGTGAAGGATATTAAGGTTGCGAATACGCACTTGTGGGCCGAGGCGTTTGTTGATCTCCAGGCGTCTGTGAATGTCGAGATAAGGAGGATATCGTCTGGTGGGAATGCCATCATGATGAAGGAAGTGAGAGCCATTAATGAAGGCATCGAGAAGCTGGGCCTCGTTATACGCGATGGGGTGGTAAGCCACGCCGAGGCTGAGGTTATAGTGAGCGGGACAACCGACCTTGGGGAATTGGCTGAGCAATTTTCTCAGGTTGCGCTTCTTTCCAAGGAGGTTCATCGCCTTTTCAAAGCACTTCTCTCTGCGAGGAGTGCTTTGATGGGTAAGGCTCAGCGTAGCCTTTTTCCCCGCGGTAGGTGATGAAGTTGTGGAGTCTCATTATTCACCTGATGCTTAAAATCTATCTAGTAATTCATGGGATGTAAAACAGCTGTTTTTGTTGTTGAATTATCTGCCTTGTTTTTTAATTCTCTGATTCTAGGCGCATGCCAAAATAGGTGATGTCATTATATATATATTTATGGCTAGCTGCTAACATATCATAAGATATACTTGAATTCCATAATTATTCACCCTATAAACATGAAATTTGAAGTTTTTTCAAGAAATCTTTTGCACTATAAACATGACCAAATTGGATAGAGATCGTGTACGTTCCCGTCGAAGAGGCGACGGTACAGTACACACAATCTCAAGAAGTAAATTCCAACATCGAACGACCTCTCTTCTTAAATCATTGCGCCGTGCTTCTTGACGATTCGAGCAGCTTCTAGAAGAATATCTTGCTCTGCACCCTTTCCCTTTGAGATCCCGAAAGAAATAAAATATTTTTGCTGTCATAACTAAAAGGCTTCTAGCCTCAGATCTCTACGATACAAAAAGAAAAACATAAACACCAAAAATGGGTACCATATTCCTAACATCGCACCCAAGAGTCAGTTTTGCGTGCGATGTTTCGAGCTCAGACAAGAAACAGTAAGGAGAATCATCCTCCACGAGCACGTTAGGCTTAGACATCAGCATCGACTTGATGTCCTCTGATATTTCCACGACCTTGTCTATGGTGTCTTTTCTTATGGGTATTTTTCGAACCACGGAGTGCCATTTGGCTCTTGATTTGTTCACTATAACCTGCAGTAAATGGCAGAAGGATGGCAGTTCTCGAAACACGTGAAGTCAAAATCCAAGGCAAGTTCATTTTCATTACTCAATTGTAACTTTGGGACTCCGTAAAAAAAAAAAAAAGAACTCGCCTCACTCGAGAACATAGAATTAGGAACGCTGACTGGGATTTTTTCATCTGTGAGCAAACTGCGTAGTGGTGAGGCCCATTTCGACAACTTGTCCTTCGTCACAGCCAGCCTTTGGTCGATCCCAAAATCAGAGTCAGTTGTTAAAACTTAAAAGAGAGTCTTTAAATCTTGATACTCAATCTGATCGTTGAGGCTGTTTTTCTTCATACCTGAATCGTATCATATTGCAAATCTGTGCTTGAAGATGAACTCGATGAACGATCGCAAAATGATTGTGAAAAGTTGTAAAGGAACGAAACAAGAACTGAGCTAAATAAAATTCCTTCTATTACGAAAAGAAAAACAAAACAGAGATACTGACTAATTGGTTTTATCCAGTGCTTTATATAAAACAAAACAAGTATTAAGACTAAAATGACCCTCAAATAATTACTATTGACTAAAACACCCTTAACTACGAAGCAGCCTCTGTTGGCACTCTATTCCTCTGATCAAGCTGATTTCTCTTATCAGATAACCTCTTATCAGATAACTCCAATACCCCCCGCAAGGTGGACGGTAGATGTTCATAACGGACATCTTGGATAAATGGTGATTGAGGACAGAAGCCGGCAAGGGCTTAGTGAATATATCCGCTAGTTGATCCTCACTTCGAATAGGTAGAATCTTGATTGCCCCTGTGGTTAGATGATGGCGGACGAAGTGACAATCTATCTCAATGTGTTTGCTTCTTTCATGGAATTTCGGGTTAGAAGCGAGTTGAATGGCTGATCTGTTATCACAATAGATGATAGGAACTGGTTGGGGGCAGCAACCAAGCTCAGACAGCAGCTGTTTCAGCCATAGTACTTCACTCGTTGTAGAGCCCAATGCTCTGTATTCAGCCTCTGTCGAGGATCTAGCTATTGTTGTCTGTTTCTTTGCCCGCCATGAAATCAGTGTGCTGCCGAGGAAGGTGCAAAAGCCAGTCACAGAACGCCTTGAATCTTGACAAGCCGCCCAATCTGAATCCGAGAAGGCTTTGATCTGCAAATCAGAGAAGGATGGCATAAACAA
This sequence comes from Craterostigma plantagineum, assembly GCA_027422505.1. Taxonomy (NCBI): domain Eukaryota; kingdom Viridiplantae; phylum Streptophyta; class Magnoliopsida; order Lamiales; family Linderniaceae; genus Craterostigma; species Craterostigma plantagineum. The sequence continues at coordinate 677,834 of JAPQWV010000029.1, forward strand.
CCCTTGTCCAATGGTGTATTTTAGGTACCTGAGTAAATGGTGGGCCGCTGTCAAATGAGATGTGCGCGGACTGCTGATATACTGGCTTAATTTGTGAACGGCAAACGAAATGTCTGGCCGTGTAAATGTTAAATACAACAGTTTGCCAATAAGTGTGCGATACTGCGTTGGGTCTGCTAAGACATCCCCATCTAAAGCTGTAATCTTGTTCCTTGGATCCATAGGCGTAGTGAGTGGCTTAGCTGCGAGGTACCCTGTTTCCTCAAGCAGTTTGATGGTGTACTGTTTTTGTGACACACAAATCCCCTGGGCCTGCCGTGCTACTTCCAAGCCGAGGAAGTACTTCAAAGTTCCTAAATCTTTCAGCTTAAAGATCCCATGTAGAAACTCCTTGGCAGCATTAATTTCATCCAAAGATGGTCCTGCAAAAATCATGTCATCCACATAGACTAGGATAACAACAATGCTTGAACCTGTGCCTTTGATAAACAATGAATGGTCTGTCTGAGCTTGACAGAAGCCAAAACTCTGTAAAACCTGTGACAGCTTTGAATTCCACTGTCTTGACGCCTGCTTCAGCCCGTATATTGATTTCTGCAATTTACAAACAAGCTTTGGTGAGTTTCTATGTTGAGTGATACTTTTATAACCTGGTGGCAGGTCCATGTACACTTCCTCCGTTAGATCCCCATTCAAAAAGGCGTTGTTGACGTCCACTTGGAAGAGAAACCAGCCTTGTGAGGCCGCTAATGACAGGATCACCTTAATCGTGCTAGCCTTCGCTACTGGTGCAAATGTGTCGATGTAATCAACACCCTCTTGTTGATTATATCCCTTTGCTACCAGGCGGGCTTTAAATCTTTCAATAGCGCCATCTGAGTGGAGCTTCACTTTATACACCCATCGGCATCCAATGGAGTGTTTGCCATCAGGAAGAGGTACCACTGTCCATGTTTTGTTATCCTCCAAGGCTTCTATTTCTTCTGCCATAGCTTGTCTCCAGTGTTGATAATGGACAGCTTGATGGTAGAACCTCGGTTCAGAAGTTGTAGAGACAGCCAATGCAAATCTCCTATACTGATCTGAAAGATTATCATATGATAAAAAACTTGAAATTGGATATCTAACTGTTGAATCAAGTGATGAATGACAGCAATAGTCCTTTAAGTAAGAGGGTGCTTTTGTCTGTCTAGATGATCTTCTGGTTTGTTGATGCTCCTCGATTGGACCTGCATCATCTGAAGTGTTAGTATCATAATGATCTATAGGCAAGTTTTCAATGGGATGATCAGTCCCTGAAGATTCTGGCTGGTCCAGAATTTGTTCTTCCTGATGGTCTGTAGCTGGTGTGGTACAGTCTTGTGTCCCTGTTATTTCCTGGTTTATGCACTCATTAACGACCTTGGGTAGAACAAAGTCAGGAAAAACATCATTAGTTTGGTTTTTAAACCTGTCTACATAGGGAAAAACATGCTCACAGAACTGCACATCTCTGGTTACAAACAGTTCTTGAGTGTCTAAATCTAGAACCTTGTATCCTTTCATTCCATTAGGATACCCTACAAAGGCACAAGCTCTAGCTCTAGGATCAAATTTAGTTCTATTAGCAGCTAAAGTAGAAGCATAACACAAGCATCCAAATGATCTCAACGAGGAATAGTCTACTGCCTTATGGTACAACAGCTCATATGGTGATCTATACTTCAAAATTTTGGAAGGCACTCGGTTAATGAGAAATGCAGCTGTAAGTACACATTCATTCCAGAAGGTTAAAGGTAATTTAGACTGAAAATAGAGAGCTCTAGCCACATTGAGCAAATGTCTGTGTTTTCGTTCAACAACAGAATTTTGCTGAGGCGTTTGAACACAAGAAAACTGATGTAGTGTGCCTCTTTCCTTCAAGAATTCTGTAAAAAGAAGTTCTTTCGCATTGTCTGATCTGAAGACCTTTATCTTTGCCTTAAAAAGATTCTCAACCATATTAAAAAAGAATGGAATTACACCAGAAGCATCAGACTTATATCTCAACATGAAAATCCAAGTATATCTCGTGTGATCATCCACTAGTGTCAAGAAAAATCTATGTGAAGTATGTGATGCAATATGAAAAGGCCCCCATATGTCACAATGAATCAGATCAAATGGAGAACATGCCATATTATTGTCAGAAATAAAAGGTAATCTCGCTTGTTTGGCCAAAGGACAAATCTTACAATCTTCGTGTGGAACTGAAACATCTCTAAACCTCAATCTTTGTCTAAGTCTATCTATGACATTGTAAGACGGATGTCCTAGCCTCTTATGCCACATATCTATTGAAACCGTAGAAGAAACTGTATTAGACAAGAACTTCCTATCAGACTTAACATCAGTAACATGCACTAAACCAGGAACAGTAAGAGCATAAAGTCCATCTCTTTTATCACCCTTGCCAATCATCAACCTCCGGGTTGAATCCTGAATGACAAAGTGGTCACTAAAAAATGTTAATACAACATTATTAGATGCAGTTAAAGCACTCACTGACAGCAAGTTGAATCTAAACTGAGGAATATATAGTACTTCAGTCAGGATCAGATCATGAGAGATTTTAACTGTTCCTGCAAGATTCACCCTCACAGAATGGTCATTAGGTAGCATAACACATACTGTATCTATGGGAAATAGGGATTGAAACATTTCAAAGCAACAACTTATGTGTCTTGAGGCACCTGAGTCTACAAACCAAACTTCTTGGTTACTTAGAACTGGTACATTGAAAGTCAAGCACAAACCTTTCTTACTACCTGTAGGTTGGTTTGACTGAGCTGCTTGTTGGACGTCTGATTTGTTGAACAGCAACCTAAACTGCTGAAGCTGCTGAGGGGTTAAGTTTTGAACAAAGTTCCCAGCCACCATATTGAATTTCTCAGTGTCCTCGCAGCTGTCTGTCCCATGTTGTTCTGCAGAAACCTGATTAATTCTCGGAATCCTGGGCTTGAAATTCTGCTTAAAACCTGGGGGAAATCCGTGCAGCTTGTAACATGTTTCAATTGTGTGTCCAGATCTGGTGCAGTGACTGCAAAAGGCCTTTCCTCCATCCCTTTTGGTGTTGTAAACAGGTTTTCTGTTATTCTGATAACCATTCGTGGCAGTTGTAGCTGCTTGATTCTTGGCTAGCAGAGTCATGCTCTGTCCAAAGGCTTCTTGGCTGTTGACAGGAGCAGTAGATGTAATAGTCCTTTGTCTCTCCTCTTGTGAGACTAATGAGTAAACTTTATTGATCGGCGGCAGGGGTTCCATTAACAAGATTTGCCCTCTGATATGAGCATATGACTCATTCAGTCCCATGAGGAATGTGATAACATGATCCTTCTCAAAGTAGGAGTTTAGGTCTTGAACTCCACCGCATGTGCAACCCCCACACGTACAAGATGGTCTGAAGTTTGACAACTCATCCCATAGGCTTTTCAACCTCGTGTAGTACAATCCTGTGGTTGATTGAAACTGAGAAAGTCCCAGTAATTCCTTCCTCAATTGATAAAACCTCGGGCCATTACTCTCTTGGAATCTCTCCTGAAGATCAATCCAAATTGCCCTAGCTGATTCCGAGTACAAAATGCTTGCCGAGATTTCTTTTGACACGGAATTGAGGATCCATATTGCAAATTTGTGCTTGAAGATGAACTCGATGAACGATCGCAAAATGATTGTGAAAAGTTGTAAAGGAACGAAACAAGAACTGAGCTAAATAAAATTCCTTCTATTACGAAAAGAAAAACAAAACAGAGATACTGACTAATTGGTTTTATCCAGTGCTTTATATAAAACAAAACAAGTATTAAGACTAAAATGACCCTCAAATAATTACTATTGACTAAAACACCCTTAACTACGAAGCAGCCTCTGTTGGCACTCTATTCCTCTGATCAAGCTGATTTCTCTTATCAGATAACTCCAATATATCACCGATTGAAAAGGGCTGCGAAATCTGTACAGAGAGACCGCTCAGAACATTCCCCAGTATGTCTTGAGATGCATAAGCAGTAGCTACTCCTATTTTTTACATAGAAAAAACACAACTTTTTTTAGGAGTTTTCGAATAAATGCTGTCAAATTAGGCATGGAAATGTCACCTCCAATGCCACCAACGGTTAGTATAGACTGAACTGCAACGCCACACGCCTCAGACAAGGCCAAACCTCCTTACAGCAAAGAGGCCTACGGTTAATACTCTGTCCAAAGCTAACAGCTTATCCCTCGAAGCACCGCCGACCCCTTTTGAGTACAGAGCTCGAGTGATCAAATTTGTCTTCCACTGATGTAAGAACCATACAAGGGCGACAAACCACTCCTCCCTTCCAAGCCTGTCCTACGTATTTGGATGTAATAACATTTGGCAAGACCATTTCACCTCTGCATAAAAACTACCAAACCATCAGTAAGTATTTCATTCGACAATGAAAGTACAAAAAAGAGATCTTTTTAACAAGTAAAACTGCATGATGGTCCTTGTTGGTGGTTCGAAATTAAAATTAGAGAAAGTTTCCGAACCTAAATGTTGTTTCACATAAATTGAAGCCCTAAAACCAAAAAAGGAAAAAAACTGACAGATAATCACACAGTCACACACTATCCCGCCACGCGGTATTACACTGACCTATAAATAGGAGCACGAGCAGTAATCTCTTCCTTCAGCAGCCCACTATTTCTTTCACTCTCACCAATTCGGTCCCTAGCAAAGCAAATTGGAAGGCTTTTCGAGCTTCATCACTCCTCCACGCGTTCAGCAGTACTCACTTTTGGTGCGTCGTCTTTTTTTTTACTTATCTCTATTAGCTCACGCATTTCGTATGCGTTTGTATTTGATTATTGTGTTCCCTTGGTTTTGTGTATGTGTACAGTTAGCCCTCATTTTAATGATCTTTTGATTGGACTTATGTAATTGACAGGTGCTTTGTGCAGATCAGACAACCATTTGGTGAGCCTTTTCTGAGTTCTATGATTTCGCGACGTACCTGTGCACGGATCTGTTTCTGTTTACTTCCGCCGTGTTCATCTTGTGGTGTATTATGATCTGTGATAACCTTCAGTGCCAAAGTTGAGGTTTTGGTTGATTGATCATTTTTCCTATCCTTTTTGTGATAGATTTGATTGAGAACTGTGGGTGATTTGAACATCCATGTTGAATGATTTCCCGTGTCTGGGAGGTGTGAAGTTTTGGCTTTGCTGTTAATCAGTCTCTTCTAGTTAATATTACTTTAATCTATCACGTTTTAATCGTGTTTCCGTTATCTTGGCATGTGCAATTTCTGTATGTTCCTTCTTAAGCTTTGTCGAATACGAATAATTATGCAGCGACATGGGAGGTAGAGAAATAGGAAATCTATGTGCGCTCCCTGATGTTTGTATTTACTTCTCATCATTGGTTTAAATATGTGAAGTTGGTAATCTCTTCTGTCTCGCTATGGCTAGTGGCTAATGCGGTATGGGTCGATTAAACGCACCTTATTCGGCCTCTAGCGTAAAAAATGTATCGTTGTCACGGTTATTGATCTTCTATTCAGACTTCTCGTGCCATAATTGCATTCACACTCATGTCATACCACACGTGTCTTGATGCTCTGTTAATTCGATTAAACGGTGAAGGCATAATCATTTCGTTATGTTGGAAGCACGTGCGTTGAGTTCTCTGATCTGCCGCGATCCATGGTTGGTAATGCTACTATCTTTTTTACTTACTATGGTTCTTTTGAATTCTCGTCAGCCCATCGAAAATGAATCATACGCAAGATTCCCGCAGTCCCGCCTATCATTTCGTAAGCATGGTGCGCAAGATTTTACCGAAGGGCTCATCTATGCCCTCTGAAATCGCCGCTGTACTGAATAATTTTGAGGAGACGTTGGCAGGAAGGATCAGTAAGCTCAAGCCCATTGGCAATGGGGATTTCCTTCAACTCTCATGGATGACTGTTGCCATGGAGCAATTATGCCTCATACACAGAGATGTAGAGAACCTCTCTGTCGCCCTCGACCATCGTGTCTCTGATTGGAAGGAAAAGTGGATGCACGCATACTTCGAGGACAGCGCAGAGATGCTCAAAATCTTAAACCCATTCATTTCCCACATCCACGCATTGGAAGAGGGCCAGCGCTACTTCATCTGCGCTCTACATCACCTTCGCAAGGGCACCCAAGAATCTTCTGCAAAAGCTCGTTCGTCCCTCGACAAGTGTATCGAATTGGTTGGTTCGAATAAATCGTCGCTTCAGAAATGCTACGCTGTCTTAGATGCCTGTCCACAGACACCTTACCTTCCAAAGACAAGCAACTACAAGGAAGACGTGCTAATGCGGGCTATATATGGTTTTAAGGTGTTCGCACTTTTTGTGTTCAGCGTATTTGCGACTATTTTCTCTGGCTCGGTCGAGAAGACGATGGATGTTAAGGTTGCTAACGCGTACTTGTGGGCCGATGCATTCGTCAATCTCCAGGCGTCTGTGAATGCCGAGATTATGAATATATCGTCGAGTGGAAACGTTATTGTGCTGAGGGAATTGAAAGCCGTCGATGAAGGGATTGAGAGGGTGTACGCTATTCTAGGCGATGGGGTCGGCGGCGGTGATGAAGCTGAGGGTTTGGAAAACGCGGCTTCCTCCATTCTTGGGGAATCGACGACTGAGCAATTTTCTCGAGGGATTGCGCTTCTTTCGAAGGAGGTCGATCGCTTTTTCAAGGCGCTTCTCTCTGGGCGCAATACTTTGATGGGTAGGGCTCAGCACTGCCTCTTTCCCCGCCGTGAACGTTGACAAAGGTGTCAGTGAACTGATGCTGTCGAATAATTAATTATGGGATGTAAAGATTTGCTGTTAGAGCTTTGAATTCGTTAATGTTTCATTTGCATTGTCTATCGCAACGTTGATTTGTTCACTTAGACATGAAGTAAGTGGCGAAAGAGAGTGATTTTCAAAACACTGATGAAGTTGAAGTCAAAACAAAACAATACTATACTCATGATGTAACTTGGTGGAAGGCGGAAGCCCATGAAAAAAGAGCAAAACCAACATGCCTTTCCCTGGCTCATGAATGTATAATTGGACTGCTGCGTATTATAATTTATAACATAACAAAATGTTGTCGTTTTGCAATATGAATGTTGACTGGAAAGTCTAAATCATAAAATTACAAGATTGCATATTGGTCCTTTTGGGGTTCGAAATTGAAATTAGACAAAGTTTTCGAACCTAAATGTAGTTTCAAATAAATTGAAACCCTAAAACCAAAAAAGGAAAAAAACTGACAGATAATCACACAGTCACACACTAGCCCGCCACGCGGTACTATAAATAGAGTTGCAATCTCTTCTCTTCAGCAGCCCACCATCTTCACTCTTAACAAAATCGATCTCTACCAAAGCAAATCGAAAGGCTTTTGCGAGCTCTATACGAACTTTTGGTACGGCGTCTTCTTTTATATTTTTCGTATCCATATCAGCTCACGAATTTCGTACGCGTAGGAATGTGTATTTGATTATTCCGTCGCTTTGCTTTCGTGTACATTTTCAGTTAGCTCCAGTCTATTAATTTTTTGTTTTGTTTGATGTAATTGACAGGTCCTTTGTGCAGATCACATACCCTTTTGGTGAGTCCTTTTCAATTTTGTGATTATTCTACTGTGCACGGATCCTTTTCTGTTTATTTTCTGTATGTTCGTCTTGTGGTGTTTTTTTTTTTTATCAGAGGTGACCATCAATGGTAAAGTTGGTGTTTTGGTTGATTAATCCGTTTTAGCTCCTTCTGCGGCAGATTGGATTGAGAACTGTGGTGTTTTGACTTTTGAGTTTCCATGTTAAATGAATTTCCTTGTGTGAGAGTTGTGAGTTTCGACTTAGGATGTAAGTCAGTCTCTTCTATTTGATGCACTTCAGTTAAATCTATAATTTTTTAATTGGGTTGTTCATGGATTATCTTTGGTAATGCATGTTAACATCAGTTTATGTTTGTTCTTAAGCTATGTCAATCATGAATCCTGTATAGTGCCGTTGGAGGTTGAAACAGGAAATGTATATGCACTCCTTGATCTGTGTACTTACGTCTCATTATTTGCTGTAAATATGTTAAGTTTCTAATGTGTTACGTGCCAATTAAATTCACTTTATGTGGCCTCTAGTGCAAAATCTTAAGTGTACTGTTGTCATCGTCATTGATCTTCTATTCTGCGTTCTCGTACCAGAATAGTATTACCTGTCTTATTATATTACACGTGTCTTGATGCAACGTTACTTCAGCTTTCCGGTGATGTCATAATTATTATGTTGGAACTCGAATACTCTCATAGAAAATCCATGGGTTAACTTTTCTGATCTGTCCCCAAATCCATTTTCGTTATAATATTATGGACATGGTTGGCTATTTCCGTAAGTGTGATTTCTTTTACTTAATATGGTGCTTCTTCCTTTTATCCTCGTCAGCTCATCGAAAATGGATCGTGCGCAAGATTCCCGCAGGCCCGCTTTCAGTTTCAGAAGCATGTTGCGCAAAATGTTACCGAAGGGCTCATCTATGCCCTCCGAAGTCGTTGCTCTGTTGAACAACTTCGAGCAGAGCTTGGCAGGAAGGATGTATAAGCTCAAGGCAGATAACAAAGACGGTTTCCTTCAATTGTCGTGGATGTCAGGCGCAATAGAGCAGTTGTCAGCAATACACACTGATGTTAATAATCTCTCTGTTGCCCTTGACCATCCTGCCGGTAATTGGAAGGACAATTGGACCCAAATGTATTTCGACGACAGCGCAAAGCTGCTCGAGATCTTCAACGCCTTCAATTCCCAGATCCACATTATGGAAATGAGCCAGCGCTACGTGATCTGTGCTGTGGATCACCTGCGCAAGGGCTCCACAGAATCATCTGCGAATGCTCTTTCCTCCCTCACTAAGTGGATGGAGCTGATCGGTTCGACGGATCCATCGCTCCAGCGATGCTCTACCATCTTAGAAGCCTTTCTTCAGACTACCAACCTCAAAAAGACGAGCAACAACAGGGAAAAAGCGCTGATGCGTGCTGTGTATGGATTTAAGGTGGTCGCACTTTTCGTGTGCGGCGTAATATGGACATATTTTTCTGGCTCCGTCGAGAATGTGGCCGATATTGAGGTTGGAAAGAAATATTTGTGGGCTGAAGCATTTGCTGATCTCCGGGCTTCTGTGAAGGCCGAGATTATGAGGGTATCGTCTAGTGGAGAGGCTATTCTGATGAAGGAAGTGAAAGTCGTGGATGAAGGAGTGAAGAAGGTGTACCCTATTTTGGGCAGTGGGGTCGGCCATGGTGAAGCTGAGGGTTTAACGGACGCGGTGTCTGATCTTGGGGAAAGGGCCGAGGGTTTGTCTCGAGGAATTGCGCTACTCTCGAATGAGATTGACCGCTTCTTCAAAGCGCTTCTCTCTGGGCGCAGCGCTTTGATGGGCAAGGCTCAGAGCTCCCTTTTTCCCCGCCGTGGAAGGCGATGAAGACTGAGACAGTCATTAACTATGGGATTTAGCAGACATAAAAATTTCCATTTCCATGGTTTTTATCATCCTGGATTAGCATCGTAATTTAAGATGGAGTTCTGAAGTTTCAAGAAATCTCTTATATTAAACATCCACATCTATCATAGTGACTTCAAGAACCAATCAAGACTTCGTTGCAGAAACATTTTTTTTTATCAAAGTGGATATGGATCGTTCGCATTCCCGTCTAAGAGAGGAGGAAGACACATAATCTTAAAACAGAAATAAATTTTCGACATCGTTTGAATGATGCCTCTTTCTCCTACTGCTTAAAGAATAGCGCCGTGCTTCTTGATGATTCGAACAGCTTCTAGAAGAATATCCTGCTCTGCATGCACCCTCTCCCTGCTACAATTTGCAATCCCGTAAGAGAAGAGTAAGACGACATATGTTTGCTGTCATAACTCAGGCCCGCAATAAAAGGATTCTAGCCTCAGATCTCTACAATGCGAAAGAAAAACTTAACGCCAAAAACATATACCGTATTCCTAACATCGCACCCAAGAGTCAGCTCTGCGTGCAATGTCTGGAGCTCAGACAGGAATCAGTATGGATTCCCATCCTCCACGAGCACGTTAGGTTTTGACCTCAGCATCGACTTTATGTCCTCTGATATCTCCACGACCTTGTCTAATGCATCTTTTCGTAGCAGAATTTTTCTTACCACAGTGTGCCATTTGGCTCTCGATTTATTCACTATAACCTGCAGTAATTAGCAAAAGATGGCAATTCTCAAAACACTTGAAGTCGAAATCCAAGGCGAGTTTATTTTCATTACGCAATTGTAACTTTCTGAACTCCATAAGAAAAAAAAAAAGAACTCGCCTCGTTCGAGAACATAGAATTAGGAACGCTGACTGGGATTTTTTCATCTGTGAGCAACTGCGTAGTGGTGAGGCCCATTTCGACAACTTGTCCTTCGTCACAGCCAGCCTTTCGTCGATCCCAAAATCAGAATCAGTTGTTAAAAACAGTGTCTTTTAAATCTTTCTGATCATAGAGGCTGTTTTTTTTTTCAGACCTGAATCGTATCACCGATTGAAAAGGGCTGCGTAATCTAAACAGAGAGACCACTAAGAACATTCCCCAGTATGTCTTGAGATGCAAAAGCAGTAGCTACTCCTATTATACATAGAAAAAACACAACTTTTTTTAGGAGTTTTCGAATAAATGCTGTCAAATTAGGCGAACAAAATGTCACCTCCAATGGCACCGACGATTAGTATAGACTGAACTGCAACGCCAAAAGCCTCAGACGAGGCAAACCTCCTTACAGCAAAGAGGCCTACGGTTGATACTCTGTCCAAAGCTAACAGCTTATCCCTCGAAGCACCGCCGACCCCTTTGGAATACAGAGCTCGAGTGATCACATTTGTCTTCCACTGATGTAAGAACCATACGAGGGCGACAAACCACTCCTCCCTTCCAAGCCTGTCCTACGTTATTGGGGTGTAATAACATTTGGCAAGACCATTTCACCTCTGCATAAAAGCTACCAAATGATCAGTTAAGTATTTCATTCGACAATGAAAGTGCAAAAAAGAGACCTTTTTAACAAGTAAAATTGCATGATGGTCCTTGTTGGTGGTTCAAATTGAAATTAGAAACAGTTTTCGAACCTAAGTGTAGTTTCATATAAATTGAAACCCTAAAACCAAAAAAGGAAAAAAACTGACAGATAAGCACATAGTCACACACTATCCCGCCACGCGGTACTATAAATAGAGCGGCAATCTCTTCTCTTCCGCAGCCCACCATTCGTCTGTGTATTGTATTGTTTCACTATCACAAAATCAATCCCTAAAAAGCAAATCGCAACGCCTTTCCGAGCTTTGTCGGAGCTTCACAACTTCTCTACAGTTCAGGAGTACAATTTTGGTAAGGCGTCTTGTTGATCTCTATAAGCCCACACATTTCGTATGCGTAGGAATTTGTATCAGATTATTTTTTGTCCCTTTGCTTTCATTTATTTTTTCATTATTAGCTTCAGTCTGAGGATCTTTTTATTGGTTTATGTAATCGACTGGTCCTTTGTGCAGATCAGGCACCTCTTTGGTGAGTCTTTTTTCAAATTCTGTGATTCTGTGATTGTGAAGCGTGAACGGATCCGTTTCTGTTTACTTTCTGTATGTTCTACTTCTGGTGGTCTTTATCACCGATGATCGTCAATGGTAAAAGTTGAGGTTTTGGTTGATTGATCGTTTTTCTCTCCTTGCGGTGATAGATTTGATTGAGAACTGTGGGTGGTTTGAAATTCCATGTTAAATTGAATTTCCATGTCCGGGAGTTGTGTGTTTGACTTATGCTGTAAACCAGTCTCTTCTATCTGATGTACTTAGGTTAGATCTATCATGTTTTGAGTGAAGTTATGGTTATCTTGGTATATGCACTTTCCCATTGGTGTACATGTGTTCTTAAGCTTTGTTAACATGATTCATGAATGATGTGTAGTGCAGTTGGAGGTTGAGAAATAGGAAATGTATATGTGCTCCTTGATGGTTGTACTTGCTTCTCATATGTTGTAAATATGTGAAGTTTCTAATGTGGTACGTGTCAATTAAATTCACTTTATTTGGCCTCTACTACAAAATCTTATGATACCGCTGTCATTGTTGATCTTCTATTCATCGTCACTGTGTTTACGTGCCACGATATTACACGTGTCTTTATGATCAGTTACTGAGGTTTTCCGGTGATGCCATGTTGGAACTCGAATAGTCCCATTTTCTGACCCAAATCCATTTGTGTTCTATATGACATTATATAACGGCTTGTGTTTTCTTTTACTTACTATGGCTTGTTTTTTACTAGTGACAGCTCATCGAAAATGGACCGTGAACAAGATTCCCCCAGGCCCGCTTTCAGTTTTAGGCGCACGCTGCGCAAAATGTTACCCAAAATATCATCGATGCCCTCCGAACTCGTCGCTGTGTTGAACAACTTCGAGGAGAACTTGGCAAGAAGTATTCAAAAGCTCAAGCCTGATAGCAATGATGGTTTCCTCCGATTATCGTGGATGACAGTTGCAATGGAGCAGTTGTCTACGATACATACCGAGGTAAACAATCTCGACGCTGCCCTCGACCATCCTTTCTTTAACTGGAACGACAAGTGGATCCAAGCGTATTTTGAGGACAGCGCAAAGCTACTCGACGTCTTGAACGCCTTCATGTCGCACATCCACACCATGGAACAGAGCCAGCACTACCTCGTCTGTGCTTTGGGTCACCTGAGCAAGACTACCAGCGCCCCTGAGGCACTCTTCAAAGCTCGTTCATCGCTCGATAAGTGGATTGAGCATATTGGTTCGAAAGATCCATCTCTCCAACAATGCTCGTTTGTCTTAGAGGGCTTTCTCCAGGCACCCCACCTCTCTAAGACGAGCCACTACAAGGAGAATGTCCTAATTCGAGCCATCTACGGTTTTAAGGTGGTTACGCTTTTTGTGTGCTCTGTTTTTACGACAGTTTTCTCTGGCTCCGTCGAGAGGGTGACGGAGATAAAGGTTGACAGTGCGCACTCGTGGGCCGACTCTTTCGTCGATCTACAGTCCTCTGTGAATTCTGAGATCGGTAACATATCATTGAATGGAAAGGTAATCGCGCCGATTGAGGTGCAAGTTATTGATGAAGGCGTGGGGAAGCTGTACCCGATATTAATAAGAGATGGGGCTGACAGCGCCGAAGGCGAGGGTTTAATGACCGATCTTAGGGCATCTGCTGAGGAATTTTCTCGAGCTATTGCGCTACTTTATAAGGAGTTCGACCGCTTTTTCAAAGCGCTTCCTCTCCAGGCGCAGCACTTTGATGGGTAAGGCTCAGAGTAGCCTTTTTCCGGGCGGTGAAAGACGACGAAGGTCGTAAGCAGTTATTTGTCAACTTATGTGCTAGTCTACTCAGTTATGCAATGTAGTTGTATGACCCTTGAAACTCATTTATGTTTATCTTCCCTGTTTCCGAATCGTGTGATTAAAGGCGCATAAGGTCACATATATACTGATATGACGAGCTAACAATCAGCAGCATCATTGTTTCATTACACCAACTTATCAACATACAAATTTCAAGACCTCTCCTGCCAAAACATTACCAAACTGGATAAAAATCAAGTAGGTTCCCACGGAAGAGAAGAAGATCGAAATAATAACAGATGAGAAGTAAGTTTCAAGTTTCAACACATCGTTCGAGGAAGACGCCCCTCTCTCGTACTGCTTAAAGCATGGCGCCATGCTTCTTGACGATTCGAACAGCTTCTAGAAGAATATCCTGCTCTGCACCCTTTCCCTGCTACCATTTACAATCCCGTAAGAGAAGAGTAAGGCGACATTTTTACTGTCATAACTCAGACCCGGAAAAAGGCTTCTAGCTTCAGATCTCTACGATACAAAAGAAAAACATAAACACCAAAAACGCGTACCGTATTCCTAACATCGCACCCAAGAGTCAGTTCTCCGTGCGATGTCTTGAGCTCAGACAAGAAACAGTAAGGATTCCCATCCTCCACGAGCACGTTAGGTTTAGACCTCAGCATCGACTTTATGTCCTCCGATATTTCCACGACCTTGTCTATCGCGTCTTTTCTTATGGGTATTTTTCTAACCACAGAGTGCCATTTGGCTCTCGATTTATTCACTATAACCTGCAGCAAATGGCAAAAGGATGGCAATATTCGAAACGCTTGAAGTTTATAGATATTTCTCAGTTGTAACTTTGGGACTCAAAAAAAAAAAAAAAAACTCGCCTCGCTCGAGAACATAGAATTAGGAACGCTGACTGGGATTTTTTCGTCGGTGAGCAATTGCGTAGTGGTGAGGCCCATTTCGACCACTTGTCCTTCCACACAGCCAGCCTTTCATCGATCCCAATAACACATTCAGAAAATAGAATTTGAAAAGTTTCTCAAATCAGAAGTCTTGATATTCAATCTGATCATTGAGGCTGTTTTTTCATACCTGAATCGTATCACCGATTGAAAAGGGCTGTGTAATCTGTACAGATAGACCACTAAGAACATTCCCCAGTATGTCTTGAGATGCAAAAGCAGTAGCTACTCCTTTTTAGATAGAAAAAGACACAATTGTCAGGATTTTTGAACCGTATAATAAGCATAGTATTTATGGCTGTTTAATTAGGCGAACAAATGTCACCTCCAATGCCACCAACGGTTAGTATAGACTGAACTGCAACGCCACACGCCTCTGACAAGGCCAAACCTCCTACAGCAAAGAGGCCTACGGTTAATACTCTGTCCAAAGCTAACAGCTTATCCCTCGAAGCACCGCCGATCCCTTTTGAGTACAGAGCTCGAGTGATCACATTTGTCTTCCACTGATGTAAGAACCATACGAGGGCGACAACGACTCCTCCTTTCCAAGCCTGTCCTACGTATTGGGGTGTAATAACATTTGGCAAGACCATTTCACCACTGCGTAAAAACTACCAAACCATCAGTAAATATTTCATTCGACAATGAAAGTACAAAAAGAGACATTTTTAATGAGGTAGAGATGCAAACTGACATTTCTAAGAAGGCCAAGAACGTTATGAAGTATCGAATTGGATCTTCCAATGCGCCCCAGAAGCTGTTTTCGTAAGGAATGGGGCCCCACGATGAGCTTTTGGGCAATAAAGAACCTGGGCCTTCTATTGAGTATTTGTGGAATCGTCTGAGGACTTTAGCCAGTAATGACCATGCTAGTAATGTCCCACCTAAAGTTGCACCCACGGGGAAGATCACGTCTCTGAGGTAGGGATGGGATTCGAGGAAGTGGTGAGCTTGGGGAGTTACTTCTTCGGGCGATTGTATTGCCTTTTCGGTCGAATATTTTGCAGCTTCTGTTGTCGATTGCCAATTTTCTTTCAAGTTAGTGGCCCATTCACTGCCAAAGACGGTATTGCTACTCATAGAACCTCCATCATCACTGTAATAAGATACGACATCCTCGAATCGACGAGCATTACTGCCTCTATTATCGATAGGCAACGAAAATAACTGTGGATGTACAGAAGGGTCAGACCTAGAAAATGAAACACTGCTTCGAACCCCAGAAAACTGTAGAGGCTTAGAATAACAGCCATAGCTTGAACCAATCATCACTCTGTGACCCTTCTCTTGAAATATGGGATCATAAGCTAATTTACGAATTGCATAAGGAACAAATGGGAGTCTAATATCATCAAACCGAGCACAAGGGCTCATGGAAGAACCATAAAGCTGCAATCTTGCAGTCCCCATCGAGCCCAATTTGCAGTCAGCCGAGCGACGAATTTACACTTGGGTTCGAAAACCCAATTGAGTTTCCACAAGAGCTACTTACCTACCTACAATAACGCAATACAGAGAAAGAAAGCATGAAATTGCATCAAGAATATCATTAATTAATAATACACAGGACATTTTAACACAAAATAAGGTATTTTCACTGTACCTGCAAGCTAAATCAAGTCCAAGGCGATCAACAAAATCTGTTAATACTGTGGTTTCTTTCCCCAACGATGTATTAGCTACAAGCTGAAGAAGCTGGTAATGAAATATAAGAAAATCACAGTTCACAATCTTTAGGGAGTTTGAATCGCAAGATCTACTTAAACAATAAGTGTAAGCTTAAAACGTAGGAAAAAAATGTGACCCTTCTGACAGACATGATTAGGTTGATGATTTCTACATATATGATTATGACAAGGTTTCAATGCTAACGAACACGATTATGTCTACTAGCGACACCTGTTGAAAATCGAGCCATTCTTCAGTTGTAGAAGTTTTTCTCGAATAATTCGGAAATCTGCCATATAGTATAGTGAGTCACCTCGATTATTCAACAGTGTGGACCATTGCAAGTCTTTAATTTGCCAGCCCAAGAACACCATATTTATTACTACAAATTAGTTTTATCCATCATCTCTTCTTCGTCCTCTGCTTGGACTTGGAGTCAAAGTGATGAGTGATGAGCCTTAAATCTTCTTCTTCCTCACCACTGTCGTCATAGCTGTTTGCTTCTAAACCTTTTGCATTGTGGGCTTCATCTCCGATCCAATACACAACAATTTTCTCAATTTTCGATCAATTTCTGTTTCCAAATTGCGTAGTATATACTTGTATTTGTAAGTGTATAACTGCGAGGCATTGTGTGCTTGTATGTCATTTGTATGCTAGGATTCCCTAAAAATCGATCGTTTTTCTTTTCATACTAATTCGATCTGATTTCTCCATTTCAGATGAATAGTCACTTGTGATTGTGAAGCGGTGATAAAATAGGTGAATTCATATACGGTGAGCGGTGGAGCGTGTCCATCACGCGGCCTTCAACGCGTGGAGGCGTACAAGTGCTCTGACAAAAGTGGATCGGATAGACCGGGTCGGGTCGACATGGAGGCCCGACTCGGTACCATGGGTGGGCTATATATTGTTAGGACTTAGGAGTGAATAAATTATGATATACTAGTTTTATGCCTTCAACAAGTAAAACAGATTCAATTCCTTCTTTTAATTCGTATGGGATATGGCTAATGGCAGGCCCTAGATAATAGATATTGACGTTATAATAATATAATAGCAATAATGGTAATAGCAAATGATATTAATATGCATCCAAGCATTATTCATGAAATGAAATGGTTATGACATGGAAATGAGTAGACGCACAATGCATGCATTGATTGCGGATATATATATATATATTTATATATATGTGATGCGGGTGTCGCATCAATATGTATATAGGCCGGCCATCTCTTATATCTTGGTTTGTGACATACAGTGAAGCCTAAGAATTTCAATGCCACATATGATTGAAATAAATTAAAGCCGAGACTTGCACGAAAAAAACTGTATTTACGACTGTTTTATCTATTCGATTTAGGAAATAAGTTCTATAATTTTAGGGCCATAGCGAATTTACGAAACATTTGACTGCTAAAAATAAATTTACGAATGTGAGTTTCATTACTCAACGTTTCTTATCAATTAAAATGATACAATTGTCAACATCATTTAATACCTTGCGAGGATATATACATATATAGGTCATGCGGCAATGCTATAAAAATTAGAGCTGTCAAAACGGGCTTGGGCCCGCGGGCCGGCCCGCCCCGCCCCGCCAAAGTGGCGGGGCGGGCTCTAAAATTTTAGGCCCGCCTGGAGGCGGGCCTGGGCGGGTAAGCCCGCGGCGGGTGCGGGCTTTGGCGGGGCGGGGCGGGCTACCCGCGGGCTTAGCCCGCCAGAATAATTAAAAAAAATATAATGTTATTTATTTTATAATATTACAAATATATAATAATAATAAGGTATTTAATAACATAAATAGATTAATATTAAAAAGTTTATTAAATTAGATATATTTTCCTTCATTTTCTTATTTTTTTCCAGTTTTTATATTATTTTTTCTATTTTTTGTTATTATTTTTTTACTTTTTCTTATTTTTTATATAATTTTTTATTTTATTTTATTTTTTTTAATAACTGGCGGGCTAAGCCCGCTACCCGCCTGCAGGCGGGGCGGGCCTTCATTTTCCAGGCCCGCCAGCAGGCGGGCTTACCCGCCCCCGCCCCGCCAGTGGCGGGCTTTTGGCGGGTACGGGCCGGCCCGCCCCGCCGGCCCGTTTTGACAGTACTAATAAAAATGCTTCTCTCCTTGTGAACATTAAATATAAAGCAGTATGTTCATGCGGACCCAGATTTTCTGTCCCACTTTTCAAAAACATCATTAAACATTGTGTCGATATTGTTAAAACACCCGTAAATGACTTATATCATAAATATTATTGTACCAAATGCTAAAACACAAAAAAATCAATATAATGTATATTTTTCTATCGTACTTTTCTATATATTATATATTTTTCTCTATCACAATTATAGGTGTTATATAATTACTTTTTCGTGTTTTAACATTTGGTGCAATAGTATTTATGATATAATATCATTTACGGGTATTTTAACACTATTCGTCACAATGTCTAATGATATTTTTGAAAAGTGGCACAAAAAAGTGGGACATGAAATTTGGATCGGCTAGAGACCTTATACATACATTTCATCATGTAAGAAAAATGTAATATTATTTAAATATTTCTTGTCCTATGCTGTGTGTAGCACAGATTCTCATGTTACAGTTTCAACTCCAAAACAGTACTATATACTTACACGCCATCGCTTATATATAGCTATGAAAATATTTATTACGTATGTAAAGATGAAAAGAAGAGGTGGGCAGCAGTTTTGTTCCTCTTTTTTTCTTCTCATTTAATACCCCCACTTTCTCCCAAATGAGATATTTCAGATTCAAATAATAATAATGATGATAATAATAAGGGGAATTTACAGAAAAATATCCAATTTATAAAACTTTGCAGCCAGTACCCCGTCGGTGTCTTTAATATATAGGTAGCTATTAGAATAAATTTTTTGTATATTGGTACATGTTTCGTGCAAGTATGTCATAGAACACATTAGGTTATAGACAAACGTATTATGGTACATAATACAGTGTGACAAAATGGTACAACATATAACACATTAAATGTACCACATAGAAACGTATATAAGTTCCATATACACGCGTGACGTGGTACGTAAAGCACGTATAAAATGGTACGTCAAGACTGAAAATGGTACACATGGTCGAACGAGTACTTATATAAAAAAATTTCTAACATGGGTACTGACCTTCAAATTTTTTATACAAATGGGTATTTTGTGTAGAAAGCAGTAATAAAATAATTTATTGCATTTTCTTTTCAAAATGAGCCATCATCATATAATTCAACTCAATCCCTGTATTCCTCACTCTCCCTTCTCTCCTCTTTCATCCCCTCCATCCTTTTTTTTTTCTCCTCTTCAGCTTTGTAATCGTCTTAGTTCTTTAATTCCATAAAATATCCGCACTGATTCAAAGATTGGAAATAAATATTATGATCACAAGCAAAACATTCTTCCGGTCACAATTAAACCTCTCTTTCAGCATCTTCCCAAGCTAAGGACACAATCGAAATGAAGGTTAGAAGCTCGATTATATAATTCTTCAACCGATATTATATACATGCAACAC
This sequence comes from Craterostigma plantagineum, assembly GCA_027422505.1. Taxonomy (NCBI): domain Eukaryota; kingdom Viridiplantae; phylum Streptophyta; class Magnoliopsida; order Lamiales; family Linderniaceae; genus Craterostigma; species Craterostigma plantagineum. Next base: position 697,406 of record JAPQWV010000029.1, read on the forward strand.
TGTTGTAGCAGTTGAAAAGTGAAAGCTAATATCGTAGCTTTCTTCACTATTTTCTTGTATTTTGTCTCGTTATTTATTTCTTGAAAGTATATTTCTGCAGAAGTTTGTCGTGAGGTTGGAGTTAATGGAAGACCAAGACAAGCGAAGGGCTCTTAAGACAGTGTCTTCGCTTTCAGGTAATATACATATATATATATATATATATATATATATATAATCGATAATCGGTCAAGAATTTCAGTTGGGAATTAAATTAGTCAATTTGACTTGCTCTATATTCCATATTATTTTATATTTATTTCAAACTCTGTCTAGGCATCGACGAGATAACGATCGACGTGAAGGGAAAGAAGCTAACGGTGGTCGGAACGGTGGACCCCATCAGCGTCGTCAGCAAGCTCCGAAAGAAGAATTGGACCGCCGACATAATCTCGGTGGGCCCAGCCAAGGTGGAGGAGCCGCCGCCGAAGAAAGAAGCTCTGCCGCCGCCGAAGAAGGAAGAAGGAGAACCCAAGAAAGAAGAAGGTGGTGAAGAGCCGCCGCCAAAGAAGGAAGGAGAAGAAAAGAAAGAAGAAGAAAAAGAGGCGACTGAAGAGAACGAATCAGAGGATAATAATAAGACGACGAAGTCAGACGCGGTCAAAACGGCGGAGCAGCCGCCGCCGCCGTTCGTGTACGGCGCAATGCCTTATTACAGGCCTTACTATTATCCTCCGCCGCCGCCGATGAACGCTGCTAATCACTACTACGTCAGGCATCACAGTGTGGAGGAGAATCCCAATGCTTGCGTCATCTTTTAGTCTTATAAGTTATAATAAGACTTTATTACATAAAAAACAAAAAATAAAAATAAAATTGTTGCGTGTTTGTAAGTGTTATGGAATAATATGTCGAATTTCGTATGCTATGGTAGTGGCCAACTAGGAATTGAATGTTTTGCTGGAAAGTGTTTGTATTGTTGCATGCAATTATTACATATGTGTATATATATTATATACTTATCTTTGTATATTTGGTAATGAAGACAAAGTTTTAGGAAGCATGACTTTATTCACGACAAGATTGCTTCGAAACATTAGAGAATAACTCCGCCGATTAAATAAAACATATCGGTATATAGAAAAACAAATATACATTACATATAGGGGGTGTTTGTTTGACATGATCCAACATTACGGTGATACGCACATCACGGTGATGTGGGTATCACCGGAATGTGGATCAAGGTGATATGTCATCAGTGTGTTTGTTTTAAGGTGATATTATTATTTGCAGACCAAAGTGATATTGAAGTATTCTGTTTGTCTAATCATTGTGATGTGTCGGATGATGTTGCACAAATATCATATTTGACCATATACATGACTTAAATAATATGTTGAATTTTTTTAAGGTGATATTTTATGTGATACTCATTCATATATTAAAATATAATTTTTTATATATAAGCATTATTTATATTTCTACTTTTTTAAATATAAGTTTTAATATTTTTAAATAACTGAAATATTTTTAAGATTTAATTATGTTAATCATGTAATTATATTTATAATGGCATATAAAATAATAATGTTAAAATACGAGGGGTATTCTCGTCCATTAAAAGTTAGATAGATCACCTCATCACCGTGATGTTGGATCACATAGTTTTTTGGGGTGATCTAAAATATGAAATCACCCAATTTTCATCACCTAGGCGATCCATCATTCCGGTGATGACTCATTACCTAGACTAACCAAACACAGTGATAAGTGATATAGGAAGGATCACGGTGATGTTTTGTAAGATCACCCCAAAACAAACACCCCAATAATATATACACTGGAGCATGGACTGGGTTGGGTTGGTCTAGTAAAAGGAAGGTCCATCTTTCGATATGAAGATAATAATTCAACGCTTTTTTGGGCGAACAATTATTCCAACTTAACTTCAATTTACTTGCAACATGGACTATAGATCAATCCAGCTATGTAAATAACAATTTTGCAATTTCAATCATATGTAATATCGAGATAAATCCAGCTGCGAATGGAGGTAGTTGAACTGAAATTAGTTGAAATGTAGTTGGCCCACACTCTACTGTTTCATGTAATAAAATTATTCAAGATTAATCTTCCCATTGTTTGACCAAGATTAGCTACATACATCTCATAAATAATATATATACACTGTAGAGATACACACGCCACACAGATCATCTTCGAAGGCGTACATGGAAGAACCAAGAATCCCATCATATTTACCTGATAATAAATACAAAAATACTCTTCCAAGCCCTAAAAAATCTCAGGTCCGCGAAATCGGATCTACCCATGAAGATAATAGGCGAACATTAGGAGAGAAAAATAGTAATATCCCATCTTCTGGGAATAATAATATTATCATCAGAAGAAATCCTAAGATGAAGAAATCGAACATACCGAGATTCGCTTTTCAGACAAGGAGCGAAGAGGAAGTTCTAGACGATGGCTACCGTTGGAGGAAATATGGGCAGAAACCTGTCAAGAACAGCAAGTTTCCCAGGTGAGGATTATGCTTATAGTACATAAGAAAAATAAAAACTCGTAATTTTTTTATATGATAATATATGATGATTTGTGATTATTTTTGGAATATTAGGAGCTATTATCGGTGTACGGTGCACACGTGCGGCGTGAAGAAGCAAGTACAAAGGCTGAGCAAAGACACGAGCGTAGTGGTGACAACGTACGAGGGTGTCCATAACCATCCTTGCGAGGAAGTCATGCAAACTCTAACTCCACTTCTCAAACAGATTCAGATTCTCACTTCCCAAAATCATACTACCATCTAATCTAATCAATCTCTTACAAATTAATCAATTACGGACAAAAAAAAGTAAGTAAACTCAAGCTGCTCTTTAGTCTTTGTAGTATATATGCTTGTTATTACCGATGATCATACTGTGATATGTTTTCAGTTTTCACGTGTATTAACGTACTAAAGTAACGTCTGATGTTTGCACAATTTCAAACGATTTGGTGGGTCCTTTTTGCGTTTAGCACAACATACTAAACCTTTTGATGGGCTATATGTTTATATATATTCGATTGCAATAATGAAATTTGAAGCCTATATGTAGATGGATTGGATGCGTAAGAACTTCAGTTGCCTTGTCTTTCTTCAGTGGGATTTTTTCATGGGCCAACAGTGTGTTTCTAGATCTAGTCGTAACATTTTGAGAAATCCATCATTCTATTAATTTTTATTATATATTAAAGGGAAATGAAATAGCCCGACTTTGAACGCTAGACATCGTCCATCCAAGAGATGCTTTTGATTGGGGCAAATAATATATATATTGTATTGTATTGTAGCTTAGTTGATAAGGAAGTGAAGATGAGTTTGCTTTGCTTTGCTTTGCTTTGGTAGATTGATTAAAAGTGGATATTTCCTTTAATTTCATTCATAAGCACGTTGAATGTAATAAAAGTCGGATGAGTTAAAATGATTTATTCCCCCATATTAATATTCCTTCTTCGTTAAGATTATAAATTGAACTTGTGAAAAGAATATGAGAAGAAATAAATTCTCAAGTTGAAAGAAATTTAGCCAAGTAACTATTAGTTTCGCTTATATCTCACAACTCACAAGCAAGGGATTATTAAGCTTAGTGACGAAGTTAGTTGTAAGGTGGAAACATGCCACGTGTCCCTCTTGGAATATCACGTCGCCAAGTATGAGCAGAGAGAAGCGCTAGTCACCCTCTCTCACGCGGTTATTGCCACGTCATCATTAAAAAAAAAACAGACATATAAAAGATTAGAAGCCCCCAAAACGTCGAAGTAGTGCTCACACACCACTTAGCTTTCCCTTTCAAAAAACTTTCGAAGTTAAAAATTCGAAATATCAGACGGAAATTGGGTTAATCGACATGTCGGATAGCGTTACGGAGCACGAGGAGATCACCGATCGAATGACCGAGTCGTTCACAGATAACGATTTGCTGGACAAATCTCCTCAGTACAGCGTGGTGAGCGAACGCGACGCGGATCCGCCGTCGTCGTCGTCGTCTTCTGATTCCGAGTCGGTGCCTCAGTTGACGGAGGAGGCGTCGCCGCCGCATCCAGCGCCCGTTCAGGAGAGGGTTTACCGTCTGCTCGGCCGCGAGAGGCCGGTGCACGAGGTCTTCGGTGGTGGCAAACGTAAGTGATTTACTGAGTTGATTCTCCGTTTGTGCAAAATTAAATATTCGTTCATAATTATTATGTATGAAATAGATCGTTTGGATGCTGTTGGAAGACTATCCTTCAAGTGTATATGTTCAGATTTGGCGGACTGATTTTCTGAGTGTTGTTATTGCCTCTTATGAGTGGATATGGAGATTTTTGCTGGGAATTTAAGAGGTCATGGGAATTTAGGGTTTAGTGCGTATTGTAGCATGTGAATAATGTTTGTGGCTTGTGAGTGAAGCTGAGATGTCGGCATAATTATTTGGGAAGTAGCTACGCGTTAATCTTAATATGCTTACTTAGAGTGCTGTTGTTTCATATTGACATGGTTTGCAACTTCAATTTGGAAAAATTCGTGCTTGTCTTGGGCTCTTGTGCCATCTGATTTTTTTTGAGAAAAAAGTTATATGAAGTGTAACGTGTCAGCCTCTTTCCTACTGAAATACATTAACCAAATACGGATCGGGTGAATGATGTCCGCTGAAATTTTTCTGTTGGAAATTCATCGGAAATACATCGAGGTTTGTTCTTGTAGCTGCCAATATATTCCTGTGGAGGAACAAGAAGGTTTCAGGTTCGGTGCTTGCCGTGGCAACTGCAATCTGGGTTCTATTCGAGCTTCTTGACTTCCATTTACTGACACTCGTGTGCCACATAACTATCCTCGTACTATCTCTATCTTTCGTATGGTCCAATGCATCAGTTATTATCAACAAGTGAGTTCTTCTGACAGCTTTATCTTGCCAATATTTTTGTTTAATAGAATCTCAGGACTTCCTTTTATTCGTCTTGTAATCCAGGAAGTCTCCACGTATACCTGAAGTCCATCTCCCCGAGGACAACTTTCTCGAGGTTGCTTCTGCACTTCGCGTCGAGATCAATCACGCACTTGATATCGTGAGGGATATTGCATCTGGCAAAGACCTCAAGAAGTTCCTTACGGTCTAAAATGCATTACATCTGTCGTGATAAAGTATAACTTTAACCATTATTGTCCAATTAAGTTTACCTTGCTGCGTTGCTTTTTCAGGCTATTTTCAGCTTGTGGGTTCTTTCGGTAGTGGGGAGCTTCTGCAGTTTCTTGACGCTGTGTTACATATGTAAGGCGTTTATGGGTCCTGTTATTACCACTAGTTAGCATCATTCTTTCCTGCTAATCTCATCTCTGCATTTCAGCGTTCGTTTTGCTGTTCACGGTGCCTTTTCTGTACGAAAAGTACGATAGCAAAATCGACGCATTCGCCGAAAAAGCAGCGGCTGAGATGAAGAAGCAATATGCAGTGTTTGATGAGAAAGTCTTGAGCAAGATCCCACTGAAACAGAAGAAGAGGGATTAGTTGCTTTGCTTGCAATACGTTAGATTATGGTATGTTGCTGCTTATCTTTTATTTATCCTGCTTGTCATATGTTTGCTCGACGACCTTTTTTATATATGTTTTTATATTATTGTAAATCTAGGAAGGTTTGCTACTGCCAGTTTGTAGATCTTTGTTGATCTTGAAAATAATCTTATAATTGTGACTCTTTTGTTGAGAATAATCTTCTGATGAACTTCAATGTTGCCATTTTATTTGGATTTTTTCACTATCGCGTGATGGGTCACAAGATATACTGAACAGATTAATTGTTTTGAGTCAGATTAAACTTAGTCTGAGAACTTAGTCAGATATAAAGTTGTTTCTTTTGTAAAATCTAAAAAAAGCTGGTAGTAATCCATTAGAGTTGGGACAGTTATACAACAGATAGGCCAAGGCATAGACAAACTCTTGAATAGTGCCAAGATTTGTAATTTATCACTGTCAACTCTCAACTATGTAACGAACGGCTGTCATTTTTCAAAACTGATCTCTTCTAGAAGCAATATCTGGATTGAAACACAGATTTTTAACTCACATGAACTGACATCAAACCAAAGCTTGGTCCCAAAACATTTGAGTGGGACTGAATTTTCATGTGCGTAGAAAATAGAGAAGGTTACTTTGTTTGCGTTCTCTCCCAGCATTTACTTCTCTATAGTCTTCTTTTTCTTTCGCAGACAGGACACAATAGCAATAACAAAATTCACATCCACATGCGACTGTGACAAAGATGAATTTGAAAAAAAACATATTTTCCAAGCTTTTCATTGTTTTCAATATCAACTTAAAAACAAAAGGATTCTCGGGCTTTAAAAGACAGGTTCTTGTGCCTTGTAAGGAATTGTCTATGGTCCCTGCCTCCTCTTTTGGTTCTTGCCAAGAAAAAAATCTGTTAAAATCTCCATATCTTTTTCAGTGACAACCTTAAATATTGATGGTTTTTATCTCATCTCACTGGAGTAAGTTGAGCTATGTATTTCCTTGCAGTTATTTTGTGCTGCTATATGGTGTGCATAGTTTCGATCAGCGAGCAATTAGCCGAAACACGTAGGCATTTAATGGATAGAAGGAATCAACAAGCAAATATACACGTCAATTAAAACATTTTCGTCGATGAAAGAAAGCAGACATATATGTCTAAACAGCAAAATATAGCAAATAGGAACAAAAAGTTTATATAAAACCTATAAAACAAATGGGATAGTTTTTTGTGGACTTATATTTCCTAGCACTGTGTTGGCTCATGGACCCCTCCTTTGTCTGTGATTGTTATTCCTCTTGTGAACTTGCAATGAGTTCTTTTTTGTTTCATTTCAGACAGCATTGAAATGGAAGAAACTGTTCTCAAAGAAATGTATGTACGTACGATGTAGTGTAGAGAAGTTTCTGGCGACGGTTAAAAAGCAGTTATAAATGAAAACCATTAATCCTATCATACACCTACAGCAAAGTCTTGCCCAGGAAATAAAAAGCCCATATTTGCCTTAGGACGGCGATGACGATAAACCAATCCATTTCCCTTCATTTTCCTGAAAGTCGACGAAAATCATGTGAAAATACATTAAAAGAAGAAGAAAGGAAGTGATAATAACTACCTTATAATATATAAACACATACCAATGGATCTCTTACAGTAGAGAATAGCTTCATGGATAGAGCTCTCAGCTTCAGGACAAGAACGAGGTGGGCTCAACCAAGGAGAAGAAGATGGCTTTTTCAGTCCATAACTACTAAGCTCATCATCGCAAGCTTCGCAGACTTTCCTTACAAGATCGTCGACGACCCTATTGCTCTTCCTCGTACGGACCAAAAACCTCTTCTTCACGAATATTAAGCACCTAATCAGCATTCCCTTATTGTGACCGCTCCTTTGCTTATTACAGCGACTGATTTCCGGCGAGGGAGGGGCGGACATCGAGTAATAGTCATTCTTCTTCGGTTCTAACGATCTGTTCAAGAAAATGGGCTTGATGTGGCCGTTGGAAAAGATTTCGTCGGCGTGGGCGAGGTTCGCCGGAGATTCCGAGAAGGGGACGTCGAAGTCGAAGGTGGGTTGTTCTTCCTCGTCGTCGTTGTGTCGCCGGAGTAAGCCGTCGCCGTCGTCGTAAGACTGAGGCTTCGTATCTGTGTCTGCTGATACTACCAACCAGCTGTAAGAGAAGCTCTCCGTCGCCAGTGGCTTGGAACTGTTATCCATGGCGGCGGTTGCTGATTTAGTTCAATTGAAAAAGAAAAAGGAGAGAAAAAAATGAAGTCTTTGAGGTGTTTCTTTGGTGTCGAGCTTGGGGAAAATCAACGGCCTTTTATATACAGACTTGAGGTGGGTTTGCACGTGTGAAAAGGTAGACCTTTTGACCAAATATATTACAAAGGTTATTACTATGTTATTACCTTGGAAATCCTTGACTATGAGCATTAATATCTTTTATATTGATAGAGTAACTAAATAAAGAGTATAACTAAAAAGTAGTTACAAAATTGCTTAGAACCCAGCAAGAACCTTAGACCATCATTTATGGGATCTTGGGGTGGGTCCCAGCGAGAATTATCCCACTGGAAGATGTGTTCGTCTCATAATCGATGATGGGGTTTTTGATTCGATTTGGATCGAGCCTAATCAATATAGGGGTGTAAATGAGCCGAGCTACGAGGCGCTCGAGCTCGTTTCACCCTTGATGAGCTCGAATTCGAGCTCGATCTCACGAAGCTCGTCGAGACGAGCTCGAGCTTTCAATAGAATATTAATAAAAAAATAAAAGTAACAAAAATACAAAAACTCGAGAGCCTGTTCCCGAGCTTTCGAGCTCTTATGTTTGGGCTCGAGTTCGAGCTCTAAGTCGAGCCAATTCATCTCAACCCTAAGTCGAAGTGTGGTGATTACGGTGGCTTTGTGTAGGGATACCTACCTGATCGAAAAAAAATAAAAAATTCAGGAACAAGTCAAATTGGTTGAGTTTTCGACAAGTTCTTTGAAATTTAGATTTTTGACAAAACGCCGAAAATCAAAATAGTTGGATTTATGTACAAACACGGGTATGAGCAGCAACCTTATAAATTTTGGGGTGTACGTCTTATGTTGTCTGAAAAATGATCTGATACCTAAATTTATTCCGGCATTTGAAATCAGATAGTTTGTATTTAAAATTATGATATATAATGTTTTATAAAGCGAAAACTACGTTATCCCAAATTTATAATTATGCATTGCCATAAAATAACCATGAGATCAAGCTCATTTCGAATTAATTAAAACGAGCATATCCCTATCAGAAAATTGATCGAAATACATCAAGCCATGACGAGAACGAGCCATACCGCAGAGAGCGACAGCAAGGAAAAAGCCATGCACAAGCTTCCAAGACTCAAATACGTATTTAATTTTTTTCCAACTTATAATTTTTTTTTTTTTGGTAAAAACTTATAAGTTCAAAACCATACGATAAAATGTAAAAAAAAAAAAAAAACACGTTCTCATGAAGTTATTTCAAGCTTTTCCTTTGCAACCACTCGCAAGTGGTAACGGTTTCATGTTCTAAATCTATCATAAACCTCCAAAGAGTACCCAAAACGTCTTGTAGTTATCACCATATATTAAATTTCCCACGACAAAAAAAGGGGGGAAAAACTTGTAAGAATGAGGCAAGGGTGTCCCCATTTGTCGGCAAGAAGTAAAGCAGAACTCAAAAACATAAGAAGAAAGAAATCTGTAGCAGAATTTAGAACTTAAAACTGAAAACGATGAGGTCCCCTTCATAGGCCACAAGGGTTTAGCGTAGAGTTGTCTGCTCCTTTGCATAGGCACATGATGGTACTATGATGCTCTAAGTCTAATAAGCCTATAGCTTAAGTGATAATTACGACAGTTTAAACAGTAATCAAACAATTATGTGGGCTGCTGTAAAAAAGATGACATTTTTATGAATATAATGACTTTCTTTCATCTTTTGCGCTGTGTTTGGTTCAAAGAAAGTGGTGTGGAAAAGAAAATGTGAGGAAAAATCGATTTAATAAGCTTTTCCTTCGTTTTCCTCACCATTTGGTGAGGAATTTGCTTTTCCTTAGGTTTATGTATAAACTTAACTAGATTTTCTTTTCTTTTCTTTTACTTGACGATTTCTTTAATCAACCAAACACGAAAACTGATTTTCCTTTTCCGTTTCTTTTTCTTTTCCCTACTGATTTCCACGAACCAAACACACCCCGTGATTACTTTACTCTTATCCTCCAAGTTAGATATAAAGTGATATATTAAAAACGTATATTGAATTGTGGCCGCGCCAGAAGTTTAATTTAAGACTCAGATCCTGTCAAAAAAACTTTAGTTTAAAAGATCCAATTTCTGTAAAATTTAGAGATAATGACCTAACATAAAAAAGAGGTATAAAAGATATATGAACTGGACAACTGGTATAGGATAATCGATTTGTGTTACAAACTTCCAACATATTGTTATTTTCGAACAATGAAGTGGTACTGCAGAAATGAACTGCTATCGGATGATCATTAACTGGTAACGGATTCCTTATTGTACAAAATTTCAACATATTGTTATTTCAGAGCAATGAAGTGGTACTGCATAAATCGGGTCCTCAAAAGCTAAATTTTTTCCGGACAAGGCCTGAATATTAAATGAAATTTCTGACTGGCCCTGAACGAAAAGTACCCATATTAAATGAGCTTGAAGTTGATGATTTGTTTACAACAAAAGTTCTTGATTGAATTGAAGCTGCAGTTATTGTTGTGAGGCAAGTAATTCTTATTTTGTTGCAAAAAATTCAATACCATGAGATTCATATTGGGCCTGTTCTGTGGCTGAGCCCACAACTTGAGCCCATTTCAGTGGCCAATTACTACTCAATCGAACATCCCATTCGCCATTCCCATTCCAAGGAAAAAATAAAATATCTTCTGTGCTGTGAATGTGAATTGTAAGAATATCTCTGTTCTCGCGACACAAACCTTCCACCATTTAATTACGAATAATATTAAAATAAAAAACAGAGAGAATACTAAGATTGATGCAATGCAGAGATAGATAGATTAGATCTATGGAGGCTATAGGTTAGTTGTTGGAAAACGACAACACTCCAAGAATACGAAAATGGCGCATTAACCTTCGTGTAGCTCTCTTCTCATCTGCAAAAGTAAATAATACCACCGACGCCGTATTCATTACTCTCTCTCTCTCCCTCTCTCTCTCTAAGCTTCCATATCTGAGTGTAGTGCTGTCTCATTTACTTCTCACGCGCTCACCTCACCATACTCAGCATTTATACATCGCCTTTGCTTTGCTTCAACTCCAAAATCTGAAACCCACCCAACTCAACTGCGTTCTTTCTGCGTTTTCTCTTCGTGGGTTTTTGCTTTTTAATGGACCCGACGGCGGCGAAAATGTTGCCGTCGTTTGAGGAGGCGTCGACGGAGTCGAGCAAGAGCTTCGTCACTGCATTGCAGGTATGTAGATTATGTGCTTGATGTAATGTCTCTCTCATTTCTGACCATCCTTTTTTCAGCGATTTTATTGCATCGTGTATTAGGAACTCAAGAACCTCAGGCCTCAGCTGTGTTCTGCTGCAGAATACTGCGAAAAATCGTACCTTGAGAACGATCAGAAGCAAATGTAAGAACATTCTCATTGCCTAATCTCTGATCCGCTGATAGTCAAGCCTGAATTTCAGTGAGTTAAGGCTCTGTGTTTGTGTGTTTTTAAGGGTGTTGGATAATTTGAAGGACTACGCAGTGAGAGCTCTAGTGAACGCAGTGGATCACCTCGGAACTGTTTCCTACAAACTGAACGAAATTCTCGAGCAGCACACGTATGACGTCTCTTCCATGGATCTGAGAGTTTCATGTCTGAATCAGGTTACTAGCATACGAACTATGTCCTCTATTTTAAGATGAAGATGGTTGAAATCGAAGCTTATAAAGTTCATTCCTTCTTTTCTGCTGCATAAGAAACTTCGAACTTGCCAAACGTATACGGACAAGGAAGGCCTCAGGCAGCAGCAGCTGCTCTCTGTCATCCCAAGGCATCACAAACACTACCTATTGCCCAGTAAGAAAAAAACGTAGCTAGCATCCCACGAGAGTCGAAGCTCGAAAAGATTTCCTAATTTTGGGTTGTCTTGTTTTTTCTAGATTCGATTGGCAAGAGGGCGTACTTAACCCCTCAAAAGGGTGCACAGAATACACCTTATCCTTCAGGTGTCTTGACAGAGCACACCATTCTTGAAATAAATAGATTAGATAACATTTGATGCAATTTCTGATCATTTAAACAGTTGCTTCGGCGGCGAAAACTCTTTCTTGGCACTTGGCGTCTGCGTCTAAACCGTCCCTGAGAGGCTCCCCTGGTAATACTATGAGGTCAGTAACCTCTTAGAAGCAGTTTTTCTTATTCGTATTTATGGGTGCATAAAGTTTGCTCCTTTGCCCATTGCAGAGCTGAGGATTCGAAAGCAGATGGTTGGAGAATATCTTCAGGTATGTTCGATTTTGCTGCTTATTTTCGATCGTACGATAACGAACTGAAAACCTTTTTTCGCTTGTTGCGATAGAAGCGAATGAGAATAAGAGGACGATTATGTTTGCACGAAGAACTTCGCTGGTAATGGAATATCGATGTGTCCCTTTTTGATGCTGCTGGCTAGCTACTATAAGCATTGTATTATACTTTTTAACTTTTCGTTCGAATTGCAGAATCATTTGGAGTTTTCGAAGCCTTTAAGCCCATATCGATCTTTTGGCAACGAAACTGTCAAAAAAGTTCAGAATAAGAGCGTTCTTTCGTCTTTCTTCGCCAAGCAAAAGAAGGTGAAGATCACTGCATAATCTGTTCAGTCCCACGATAACATACATATACATACTATATATATGTTGCGTACTCTTGCCATGATAGAGCAAAACGTGTAATAAATAAGCTGAGTGTGAATGTCAAAACCATACATCTTCTCTGTTGTTTTTAAGAGGTATTCTTTCTTACACAATGTCATTGGGAGTTATGTCTGCACTATTTCAACACAACAACGAACCAAAGTTGGAGATATAACGACCATCAACAAATTTCCAGGGAATTGCAATTCTTACCTTGATCACCTATGAACATCATCAAGTCAACGGTGACCATCAACCAATGTTTTCGATATTTTTTCGGATGTAAATAAACGGTTGGGCCTTAATATGGGCTCGTCATAAGTGGGCCAAGATCCATATTTATAACACGAAAGCCCATTAGGGTTATCGCGTTTTTTTTTTTAACAGAGAAGGAAACAAGACAGCTCACGAAGAAAGAAAACCCTTGCAATTGGGTTTCCTCGTCGTTCCTCTCAGATTCTACGGAAACAGTTCGTTTGATTCGAGAAGCCTACGACGATCGAGCTTCAAGCGATGGGGAAAGCGAAGAAATCACCCAAATTTGCGGTGGTGAAGAAGATGGTCACCCAGAAAGCAATCAGACAGTTGAGATGTTCTCCCTTCTTTTTTTTGTTTATCACATTGTCGTGAAATCAAATTAGCTTGTTTACCGTTTCTTCTTCTGTGCCAGTTACAAAGAAAATGTATTGAACACCAAAAAGAAAGACTTGAGCAAAGAAAAGCTTCCCAGAAACGTGTAAGTGAGTTGAGAATAGATTTCGACTGATTTGCTTTCTGTGTTGAATGATTTGAGCCGAATTGAATACGCGGCTACTGTTTGTTTTCATGTTTTAGCTCTTTTTTCCTGAACCTTAGTGCGAATTTTTTCGGTAACTTGACGCAGACCGCAAGTTTCAGCAGCCCTTTATTTCGAGTACAACGCTGCTCTTGGGCCACCGTACAGAGTCTTAGTGGATACTAACTTCATTAACTTTTCCATTCAAAACAAAGTAAGTGCTCCCTTTTAACCATATTTTGGGCCTCTACGGTTTATCTCAGGAATGAATGTTTTTCCAGCTAGCTAGCCCTGTAATTGATGATGCTAACTTAAAACCAATTCGTTCTTTTGTTTCAGTTGGATCTGGAGAAGGGAATGATGGATTGTTTGCTTGCAAAATGTGAGTTTTCTTATATTATGTATTGAGCTATCTCTCTATTGATGAAATAAATATGTTGTGTTAAACGGTGGATTCTATCAGTATACTCAAGCAACCTGCTGTAGGACAAGCAGGATACAATTTTTATAATGCTTCTTATTGGAAAAGGAAATGTCAATGAAAATACCCATGTAATTCCTCATTTGTTAGGCATTGTCATAGACTCATATGATAACTTCGTTATTACTTCTTTTTGTAGCCACTCCTTGTATCACAGACTGTGTCATAGCCGAGCTTGAGAAGTTGGGTCAAAAGTACCGAGTCGCCCTGAGGCAAGTTTTTCTGATCTACATACCTTGGCATGTCATATATCACTACTTATACTGGTCAAGTAATATTTCTTGCAAATGTTCAGAATTGCAAAGGATCCTCGATTCGAAAGGCTCCCCTGTACTCATAGAGGAACTTATGCCGATGACTGCCTTGTTGATCGTGTTACACAGGTATGTATTATGACCCAGTCAAGAACATGATTCTTAAACCTAAAGAGCGGACTAGCTTCTCCGCTATTAAATATGCTTTATACTCGTTCTTTTATCTAATATGGGCAATTGTTATTACAGCACAAGTGCTACATCGTTGCAACATGCGATAGAGATTTGAAGCGGAGAATCCGTAAGGTATTACTTTACTAACATAACATAGCGTAGAAGAGAGTAGTATCCATGTATGATTGATGACTTGAAAAAGAGGAATTCCAAACAATGAGACTGATGGTTGTTTTGCAGATTACTGGTGTACCTATCATGTTTATCAAGAAGCATAAGTATACAATAGAACGGCTGCCCGAGGCTGCCATTGGAGGAGGTAAGCTAAGAAATAGCATCTTTGTTATTAACATTTTTTATTTCGATTTTTTTCTTCTATTCATTCGACTTTTGATCCTCTTGTAAATTGACCATGTCATGCAATGCAGCTGCTCCTAAGAAATAAAGGTTTCAAGAGAAGTAGTTTTCGAGGTTGGTGAGCAAATCCTTCCGAATATATGAACCCTAGGCAGGAACTTCATCTCTGGCTCGTTTTTTCCAGATATTTAGTTTGCAGGTTTTTGTCCGAAAAGATGTTATGTAGTTCGTTATTCTACGTTTCATATCGATTTTAATTCAAGTTATTGTTAAACTCAGCCAACTGTTTTGGCATAGCTAGTATGCATAGTGGATATATATGAGAAATTGAGAATTACACATCAGTCTACACATTTGCAAGACAAAATAGTTAAAAGTACATCAATTACCTTGATCAACATTGCTGATATCTCATAATATGAGTATCGCGATATTGTGGGATTACCTCAAAGGAATACTAAAATCTGAAAAAAAAAAAACGATCTATTTTCTGTTGGTCATGGTATTGATCATGGTTAATGTAACAGTAAATTAAGGTATTTTTGATCTATAGATAAGGAATAAAGCTAGTGAAGGAGAAGAGAAGAAGAAACTGAGTTTGAGAAGAAGAAAAGCAGAGGTCGATCGGAAGAGATGAAGATGAAAGAAATTAGAGTAGAAAATTAGGTTTAATCATTCATACCTTTTGCATCGTCCATAGTTGAGTATTTATACTATCTTTACATAGTTGGGCTTGTAAGTATATTGTCCCAATAATAAACTTTAAGGTATTAATAGAGGCTTGATATATTTGGGCCCATGTCTCATTTATACGGTTAGCACACTCCATCTTCAGTATACCCACTCCAATTTCATTTGTCTTTTCCTTAAATTCTAACGCAGATCTCCCTGGCATCATCATCTTCCTTGATTTCATCTCCCGCAACTCCACTCAAGCTCATCAATGGCGTGTTTAAGACACGTTTACCGTTTTTGTTCTTGAAGTGATTGAAAAAAGAGCTGACGGAGTAGGTGATTAATGGCGGCTGCAAGCTTGAGATACTTGGTGCAGCTCCACAAGGACGTTCCTAAAGCGGCGAGATTATACTCGGAAGGGTTGGGGTTCACCATTAACGTGTGCACTCTGAGATGGGCTGAGCTTCACCTCGGCACATTCAAGATGGGTCTCATGCAATCTTCAGTGTACGTTTCTTCAATCCTTCTCCCCTTTCTTTTGTGTGGCTAATTTCGGATTTTTGTTTCCAATTG
Source organism: Craterostigma plantagineum (assembly GCA_027422505.1). Classification (NCBI taxonomy): domain Eukaryota; kingdom Viridiplantae; phylum Streptophyta; class Magnoliopsida; order Lamiales; family Linderniaceae; genus Craterostigma; species Craterostigma plantagineum. The sequence goes on from JAPQWV010000029.1 coordinate 713,117, forward strand.
AATTAATTGAAAAAAGTCTATGGAGTTTAATTCGAGTCCTTGTTACAGTATCGAGTTCGGATAATTTCCCTTTTCTATAGTGTTTTGTTAGCTTTGAGAGTTCTAATTCAGCTTCTGTTTCATATCAAAAGGAGAAACTTGTATAGTGTGTTTGATTTTGGTCTATTACTTTATTGAACAAAGCTTCGAATGTTCCCTTTAAAATTGGAGTCAGAGAATATCGTGTCGTCAGAGGAATCCCATATACATATGTCGATAAAGCTTCAGTATTACTCATTCAGAGGTCCGAATAATAAGTTCTACTGAACTAGTTATAAACCAATTGATTTTCAATCCAAAAAGCTGTGCAATTACTTTTGTTAAGAAGTGTGGACTTATGAGAGTAGAATCAGATAAAGGGGGATGGATTGGGAGAATGAGTCATCTGTTCTTATGGTGTTCTATGCTTTCTATATGGGAATATTGAGCTGTTCTTCTTGTAAAAACTACACATGTGAGTAAATGCTTGGTTGCTGCGTTTTTCTGAATCTTGAAGAGGTAATAATTACTCCGTATCATGTCATTTTGCTTCTTCGTGTCTCTAGTTCGGATGTTTTAAAGAGGAATTATAATGGGATTGTTTATTCTTCTGTTAAGACGACTAGAAGATGCATAACAGTCTGGCATAGGTACTACTACTTCAGAAGCACGCAAAAGTGTGTATAAAGCGATTTGAATGGTTTATCTCAGTAGATTGATTCTGTGCTAGTGAAGGCCTTGCTAGGATAGAATAAGACAATTCCTATGTTTATGCATTGCTTCTCTTTTTCTTCCTCAAATCTTTGTTGGAGATCCATAGAATGCATATTACATACCAACTCATTTATGTCTCTAACTTGTTTCTCAGCGATCACAAGGTTGAGCAGAAGGGTTACTCTTCGCTTCTCTCTTTCACAGTGAAAGACATCAACAGTACTGTTACGAAACTCATGGTCTTAGGCGCTGAGCTCGATGGCCCGATCAAGTACGAAATCCATGGAAAGGTAAAAATCTCTCTCTCTCTCTCTCTCTCTCTCTCTCTCTCTCTCTCTCTCTCTCTCTCTCTCTCCCTCTCTCTCTGTGTTGTTCCTCAAGTTCGACATGGCATTGGCTGCGACAGGTGGCAGCAATGAGATGTATGGACGGGCATGTCTTTGGTCTTTACGAACCGTCGTGAATGTCCAGATTTGAAGGTGAGTATAAAACCAACTAACTCCATTGTTTAATCACTACAAAACACATAGTATCAGATACAGAACTGGTTTCTTGTCTGTGGTATTAGAAATGGATTTTGATGCAGTTTTTTATTTCTGTTTCAAAATAATAGTGCTTTTTTATTTAACGGAAATACGAACGGAAATATGAAAATTCATTTTAGAAACGTTGTACACCCGTGTTCAAATTTCTACGAGAACAACACCTACACATCAGAAACGGATAATTCTGTGTCTAATCGCTCAATCGATATGAACTTTTGGTTTTAGATGCCGAATTTTACTGTGTCTAATATGTCTTTTTATTTGTGTTTATTTTATTTTATTTTTTCCGAAGCTGTGTTCAAGTCACGATGAAGACCTTTGGGTTTTTTTTTATTATATAAATGTGGTTATTTGTTTTGGTTTCAATTGATTGGATTGCCCGACGTGAATGAATGAACTTAATCGAGCCATCATCGTACTCTACGAAGTTCCATTGCCCCCACAAATCAGAAGATTCTACTACTATCTGACGAACGAACTGAACTCTTCAATATTGTACATAGTTGTTCTTACAACAGTGCTAAAATCCCATATCACAGAGTTATGAACAGATTAGCTACTGAGGATTGCGCCATTCTTGCCCTTTTTCCCTATACCTTATTTGTCCAAAGATTCAACTATTTTCTTTTTCTTTTCCCTCGAAAATTATTTCACAGCTTGCCACGTGGACAAATGGACTCCTTACTAGGCTCGGGTCGACCGATTCGGCCCGTTCGTAGTTATCGGGTTGAACTTTTTAACGGGTTTAAATATATGGGCCTAGGCTAAGTGTTGAGATGAAAGCGCCACGTCATTTCCATAGATCATCCACAAATCACGCTGTCGCCGTGCATCACGGAGATGCCCATCGGACGGTCAGCCTTGTTTTTAGTTGCTTCGTCTCTTTTTAAAAATTACCACCCACGTTCTTAGTGCTGACGTGGAAAACACGTCGCCCCTACCAGCGACGTGTCTTCATCTAGAAGGAAAGTTAATAAATTGATATCTTAGCTGGTCCCTGCGATGTGGGTCCCAGATAGCGAACTGCCACGTCAGCGAGTGGCGTGCATTGGGCAAAATATGTTCTGTGACTTCGTGGATGCTTTGGCACCTTTCCTTAATCTTCAACGGTATGATTAGGTGTGGGACATCACGTGAAGATCTTTTTCTATTTTATTGAGACATCCTTATTTTATTGTGTATTTTTATTTAAAATAAATATTTTCTCATCCCATGAACGTGTGTCTTACGATTTAATTTTATAAATAACTGATAATTTGTTAAAAAAACATATTCAACTATCTCATCTCATTTGATAATAACTATACAATATATACGTTGAATAACTACTTTTTCTGCATTAATTGCATACATCGAGTGCGCAAGAGTGATTAGTTTTATGTAATTAGACTTATTACTTTGAAGCATACGGTCAAATTTTAAATTTTTTCTTTTTTAATACTACATTTAATTTTATGTGTTTGACTTTAGGTAGAGGCGTGTCAATCTGGCGCCATTAAAATAGGATTATTATGTATAGAAGTAAAAAGTAGATTTTGGATATATTGGAGCAAAAACAAATGGGAAGTAGCTTGTGGGCCCATGATTCGGATTCCAAAGGCTCCATTTAATTTAGTTAACTTTCCAGATAATCATAAACATTAATTAGTTTTGTGGACACGTAGGTCACATGCCTTGATATTAGTTGGCTACAAATGTGTAGAGAGAATCTGATGCGACCACGTGTACGGCCGCGGGTGACTTGGAATATTTATTATTATTCAGCCAGCGAAATGCATTTACGTGCCAGCTCACCAACCACATTATCTGTGATGCTGTAATAAATTGTGCAAATTACTGAGTAAGGACTCAATTCATATTTGAATTAGAGAAAGGACACATGTAAGTTTCATTTATAGATAAGGAACCATTTAAGTTTCATTTAGAGAAAATGACACATGTTACCAATTACCATAGACCAATGAAGTGTTACCACAGACACATGAAGTAGTACCACAGACCCTTGAAGCGTTAGCACATGCCCATGAAGTGGTATTTAGGAAACTATAAAGTATTTCTGAAAAAATTGAATCCTTAAAATTATGAACTTTCTGCCAGGGAACTGAACTTTATTTGAAACTAAATGGGGGCGTGAAACGTAAATGCCCCTAATTAATTTTGTTAGCCACTCACTACGCGTAATTGACAAATTTGGTCCTCTCTTCTTCATTTTTTCTTCTCCCGTTAATTTTAAATTTTTTAATAAACATATAACTATTGACTATCATATAAGCAGCATTCAGATTGAACTTAGGGGATAACCGATAATTCTAACTGAGTTTTTAATTAGGTCTAAAATATATTTTAGAAGGTCTTTCAAAGGACAGCTATTGAGATAAAATGGATTAGAGTGATTAACTGTAATATAACCTCGTCAAAATATCAAAAGAGAAATTTATAATAAATGCAATTATATAAAATATTAAACAGGAATTGTGAAGCGACACGTGTTGCGTGACGTGGAGTGTCGCTTCGGCGCTCCCCTTTCTCTTTCTTGGCCTTTTTTCACTGTCGTCTCTTCACCTCTCTCTCTCTCTCTCTCTCTCTCAAAAAGCAGCATTTTTTTCTACTCAGCACAGAGTGGCCGATAGAGATGTTATAAGGAAAAATAGGAAGAAAATGCAAGGTGTTTAGAACAACGTAGAGGATCCAATCTGAATTTTAGCTTCTGAATTTTGTTCGTCTTGTCGAGGTACGTCTGATCTGCGGAGCTATGATTTTTCTGTGTGTCAGTTGACGTTAGTGGGATTTTATGGTTCTTTTCTTCGGTTGCTGATCGTTTCTTCAATTCTGCCTTCGTTTGAATTTTACTTGATCAAATACTTGCAGCAGATCTTGGGTCGAGTTGCCGTGTGTTGGTGTGTAATATCTTGGAGAAGATTTGGGAAAAAAAACCCATAATTAGTAATTTCATTATCTAACTTTAGATACTTAAGAGGTTGATTTAGGAAATTAAAGTCTTGTGAAAATCACTGCATGGACTTTCGGACCTGCTCTCCATCAGAATTTATTGTTATTTTTATTTCCTCTTCATTTCTGTGATGTGATGCTAATTCAGTGCATGCAAATCTGCCATGTTCTTAGACTCGGGAAATTATGTAGTTTTCGGGGGTAAAATTGTCATTGCATGGGGAACATGAGAGGTCTGTCTCTCTGTCCATTGAGATTTTGAGATGTTGGTGTTTTGGGTAGTACAGAAAGAGGAAAATGACCTTTTGCTCGTCTTCCTCCTTGGAACTTTTGTGTGACCAGTGTCTTGATTTCCAAGTACAAATCTTGACCTCGATTCTTAGGGGGGGGCATCTATTTGTTTTATTTTCCACGTAGTTTCAATTTTCCTCTGATCTTGGCTTGGTGTTTATAAAGGGTAATATCAATCGATGGAAATAAGAACACATTTTTTATTGCATAGGGTCTTTGAGTTTCATAGGCATACTTTAAACTTGTTCTTATTACCTCCTTGAACAAAAGGTGCACTCTTTGACGCATCATGGGGAACAGCAAAGAGGTTAAGGTTTGGAAGCCAGAAAAGCCTTCTTCACCTGCAACTGTGAGTAACTATTTTTTAATTTTTCAAGGTTTCTTAGTCAACATCACAATCAAGGGTGTCTTTTTTACACGTCGATGTTCGTTTCCAACTAAATTCTAAGTACGTATCGCATTAGCAGGACCAAAATAAGGCTCATGTGTATCCTGACTGGGCTGCAATGCAGGTAATCCTTAATTATTTCCTTGTGTTCTTTCACACTCAGGAATTAATGTGAAACCTTGGTATTATCCTATGTGATGAATTTTAAACATGGGTGTCTTTATTTAGTCTTATTACGGCCCTCGACTAGCCGTGCCACCGTATATGAACTCAGCAGTTGGAACTCCTCACACCCCTCCTCCTTACATGTGGGGACCTCAGGTATCGCGCTAAATTAAATTCCAAACGGATTCTTTACGAAATTCTCTTACAAATGTTATGAACACAGATTCAGCTATGTAAGATTTTATTTTAGTTTCTTGTTCTAAGATTTAATTTATTTTCTTGTCTTTTTATTTTCACCTAGTCTATGATTCCTCCATATGCTGCTCCGTATGCTGCATTCTATGCTCACCCAGGTGTCTATGCTGCACATCCTTCTGTTACTGTTGTAAGTGCCTCGACTCATACATTTGACTTTCATCGTCTTAGATCTTTCGTGGATATAACATGCATAGTTATGTCCCGTGTTATTACACAAACTTTTTGGTACTGGCAAAAGTCGAACGCTACATTCTTCACTTCGTCTCCTTTAGCTATGTGCGGATATACAATCTAGTTAAGATAAACAAACACCGCCCATCTTTTTAATTAAATCTTTTTGTGGGCTTTCACAGGCCAGTACTACTATGGGCATGTCAGCTGGAAATGGTGATGGGGGTTTTATGAAGAACCTGAAAGAATTTGATGGGCTCACAATGTCGATAGGCAATGCAAATGGTGACAGTGCTGATCATGGAAATGAGCATAAAACGACGGACAGGTTTGTATATTTTATTATATATTTGTCCTTTAACGCAATAATCAACGCGATTAGAGACGTGAATTTAGTTCTTGGTGGATCAGTGAGGACACGGGAGGTTCCAGCGATGGAAGTAATTCGGCCACACCAAGGGTAGGCATCTCTATTCTTTCTTGAATGTTGTACTTTCGCTCTGTGACGAGAGTAATTTCCCATGCTTGCAAAATCTGTGCGTAATCGTTTGTCATGTTTTTTTATTTAATAGGCTAATCAGGATAAGAAAAGAAGTAGGCAGGCTTCTCCCAAAACTGGTATGCTCTCTCGTGAAGCTAACGTGCATGACTCGTTCTCTATTTAACAATAGCATTATGGATTTCAAAGCTAATGTTTTGTCAGAAATATTAATCTGTTTTGCCTTGTTCACGCAATGCTTCCTTTTTTTGCCCTTTAGAAAGTGTCAAACCTGTGAAGAAAAGCAATTCAAGTGCTGAGATGGAAATCGATCAAGCTTCTGAGAAGAAGATAGATCTTAAGCCAGCTAAGATAATGGACCACTCTAACTCTTCTTTGGATCTCACCGATCCATCCAACGTTCCCTTGCATTCTGTGCCACATGAGATTTGGTTGCAGGTATTGTAAGATATACTTCTACACTTGCATGCGTTGAAACTGTTATTCCTCGGTAGTTAAGTTCGATCATAACTTAGTATGTTCTCCATTGCTTGTCAGAATGAACGTGAGCTGAAGAGGGAAAGAAGAAAACAATCTAACCGAGAATCTGCTAGAAGATCAAGACTGAGGAAACAGGTAAAAAAAACTGCCGCAGTTACTACCTGACATCTGTCCCAGTTTGGTCGTTTGGACACTTCTCCGAAAACATGCTATTTTTCCATGTGTTGTTTCAAGTTGTAAAGATTTTTTTACAGGCTGAGGCCGAGGAATTGTCTGTGAAAGTTCAACTTCTAGCTGCTGAGAAAATGACCTTGAAATCTGAGATTAGCAAACTAATGGAGAACTCGGAGAAACTGAGGCTCGAAAACGCAACTCTGATGGTATGCATTATTCCCTTTGAAAATCATGCAAACTTTCAGACATCTATGGCATCAACCAAACCCAATATTCTGCTAACTTTCCCAGGAGAAGCTGAAGAATGCACAGCTCGGCCAAACAGAGGAGGTCAAGATCGATAATGATCTTGAGCTGAAGCCTATTGGAACTGTTAATCTCCTCGAAAGAGTCAATGACTCTTCAGATTCCTCAACTGAAGTGGCCGGGAATGATGATGATAACGGTGATACTTGCATGATCACGAGCCCTAAGGCTAAGCTTCATCAGCTTCTCGACGCTAGCCCGAGGTCTGACGCCGTAGCTTCATGTTGATTCCCCTAATTTCCAGATTGAGCCAACGGTTCTCTGTCTACTTATTGGAGTAATGTTGGCGTAATTATAAGTCCAAGATTACTGCTTTCTAACTACAGTTATATAACATATGTGCCGAAGTAGCTGTTTAAATACTTTGGGAGCTGTCTTTTAATTTCCGTATGCTGAAGATTTCCGCCCTGACAAAGCCTGGAATGTTTTAGTTCAGATTTGCTCAGATGTTAGAACTATGTTTGTAAACAAATGTGCGTGGTGAAACTTTCGGGGTATTTTGGTCTATATGATTATATGAGACATTTTATAGAAAGAGATGTAAAAGAGAATCTTGGGACCCATTCTTCGGACCAAGTGAAAGAGGTTTAACATGATTTCGTAAGAAAGAATCTCAACATAAGGTAATACTTTGCTTAGAAGCTGCTTCAAAACGCACACACTAGGCACAAACTAATTTCCATTACCGTTCACTATTCTTCAAAAATGTGCCAACTTTGATGTTTGTGCTCATGAACGTACACCATCAATTACGACCCCCTTCGAAACTCCAACTGCTTTGTGTTCTCCAATAGTATCTGCAACCAACAAATAATGGAAGTTGCAGAAAATCGATTCGTAGGGGAAGGCTATGCCAACAAATTGGTCTCACAATGGCTATGATTCGAGTTCCCTTACCTCGCGAATGTAACTTGCAACTGCTTTGCAGCCTTCTATTGCAAGTTGCATGACATTCTCAAACGTATCCATTTGAAGTTTAGCATCCATCTAAGGCAAGAAGAAATGTTTATATCAGCCTCTTATGTTGTAAGAAATTTTTCTGCAATACAAGGTATTTGCCACCAAAACCTGAAGGAGTGTGACTTTGTCCAACTTGGGAAGGATCCCGACAGTAACATCGGGCCCACCAGCACTATCTTCTGTGTAGTTTAAATCTGTTACAAAGCGAAAAACTCTCGTTTTAGGTTGTAAAAAGGCATCAAAATAATGAAGTAGCAAATCAATGTGCGGCCAAGATTATCTTTACCCAGAAGCGGAGTTCCATTTAGGTATCCAGCGCTGCAAGAAGTAACGAGATCGCGCATTGGAATACCAGCGTCAGCGAGGGCCAAGGTTGCTGCGTTTATACAAGCTGACCTTGTTCCTGCAAGGATTACAGTATTACACACACAGACACACACGTGTGTGAGTGTATATTTTGGAATTTTATTTAACGTTAATGCATGTGGTTTTTGTCTACCTCCATCTGCTTGGAGGACTTGGACAAAAATGTCTATCTGCGGAGGAAAAAGTGTTCAAATGTTTTATTAATAACATAATAAGAAATGAAGGGCCCCGTTCGTTACTGGTAAAGAACCTGCGAACGAGGCATCAGATCCGTTAATATGCATGCCTCCATTGTCTGGCGAATGACCAAAGATATCTCAGTGGATCGCCTGCATTGGAAAATCTAAATTAAAAATCAGATCGATAATGATGTTTGAGTTATGTCAACAGTTTTCCAATGCCAATAAATGTGAATATTAACACAATACTCATTCAAATATATGGTATTCTGATATCAGCGATTGAGTATTAGTTGTAGTATCAATGTCAATCCCATATGCATCAATAAAAGCAGACGCTTGGATAAATATAAGAACTAACACAGCCTTATCAAAAATGCTACTTACCTATCACCCTTTGGCTTCCTCTTGCGATCTCCAGTGCTAAAGTTAGCCATGCTATACTCACATCGCACCTGGAAAACATCCATAGGATCAGGACGTAATATGATAAAGCTCAGAATGGAAGATTTCAGAGATGCTCAAAGATCCATGATAATAATTGTTGTATTATTACCAGCGCTTTATCATTCATTTGCTGACTCTTATTCTGGACCTGAAAGACAATCAACTGTTAGTATATCAACAAAAAGCCTCCAGACCATTATGTTTATGTCTAAACACTGACCGGACACTTCTTGCAGATTCATTAAAATAGCAAAATTGATCGAATTCTGATGCAGATGCTACAGTTGTAATCGATTCAGAAGTGCAACAAACTGAAAAGCAGATTTTCCAAGTCACCAAAGAAAGACATACCATTCGAAGCAAACGAACATATAAAAAGAACCAGTATTTTCCCTTTACAAACACAGCAAACTATCTGTTTAAACATCTCGGGTGAATGGTAACTTAATTTCAGAACTGCTAGCAATCATCACAGGCATGAGGCAACAACTGAAAAAAGAAAAAAAATTACCTCTCTTGGGCCATAAACAGCAGCAATGACTTTAGTGTTCCCCATCTCGAACATTGCGGAGCTACAAAATCAACAACATGAATCAGGATACATAATCTTTCCAGCTCACACACAAAGAAGCATACCACAAGCATAAAAGCTTATAACACAACGATATGATCGATCGAATGAGATAGAAAGAAGAGTGGCCTGTCAAAACAAAACCCTACCCATCAGCTCTAGTAACCACGCCTATCTTTGCCCGAAACTGCCTCATCTGATACCGTAAATCACACAATAAGTTCATACCACCAGTCGCAAAAAGCTAAAAAATGACAGAAAATAGAACACTGAAAAAACCTCCATTGGACGTCGACCGTCCAACCGTAAACCTTCAGGATTCACGTACTCCATCTACGAACACGACCAACCCCTGTGCGTACTTGCTTTGTTTGTAGCTTTGTAGCTCTCTCTGTACGAGTGTTCGACCCTTGGAGTTCAATTGTCGAAGTTTAATGGTCCACATATGGGCTTGTAATTTGTAATTGGGCTTTTTGGTATCGAAGTCAGCCCAAATATATAACCCTTGCGTTAAAATTAGGTGCTTTTTTTTTAAGAAACGAAAGAATGGTGGGAGTAAAGACAACCGTCATCTCTCGCTATATGATATTTTATACTTTATTGGAGAAAGTCTTGAATATTCCGCTTACTGTGCTTTCTCTGTGTTCTGAATTATTAATGAGATGAATATTCCATTCCAATTTCCAACCAATGCATTTAAAATATATACATATGTATACAGATTCTCTACGCGTCTATGAATGGTGTTAAGAAACACAAAGGGCTGCGTAGCTGAGCTGAAACTAAGTAGGAATCAGAGAAGAGTAAATTCGTTTCTAGCCTAGCAAGTGCTTGCAAATCGTAATTTGTTCACCTGTTTTATTCCATTGTTCCTAGATTCTGGATTTTTGTCCTTGGAGTTTCTGATCTAACAGGTTTTGGTTTCTTCTTACTTATCTAAACAGATCTGATATTTTCGTTTTATCGATGGCCTCAAAACGTATCTTGAAGGAGCTTAAGGATTTGCAGAAGGATCCTGCAACTTCCTGCAGCGCTGGTGTGTATTTTTATTACGGTTGTTTTTTCTCTTTGGAACTTAGCTGCGACTTTTGAGCTGCACAACGCGTAATCTATGGAATTTGTAATTTTTTTTTTCTGTGTGTGGAAGGTCGTTTATGTAGATTGTCTGTTCTTAGGCCTTTCCCAATGATAAATATGCGTATAACAAAGTTGTGGTGAAGAACCATTTGTTTGGTTATATATCAATCAGATGGTTTTTTGAATCATCCCAGGGATAATCAATAGTAGTGACAAGTTAACTCTGCACTTTCCGGCATGGGCATTCCTTCTTTTTTTTTTTCTTCTTATTACAACATGGAAATCTAACGTTATTGCCATTCCTTATATACGTAACAGGACCTTCTGGTGAGGGCATGTTCGATTGGCAAGCAACAATAATGGTTCCTCAAGACAGCCCTTATTCGGGAGGAGTGTTCTTCGTCATGATTCACTTCCCGCCATATTACCCTTTCAAACCTCCCAAGGTAATAGGCGTCATTAGCATACTGTCTTCGTTCTAATTTGCGATAGTCTAACTTCACGTCCAAGAATTTCCCCTTGTGACTTAGTTTGTCCGAATTATCTTCCTATCCTCGTAATGAAATGGCCAAATCGTAGCCCCCTTGTTACGAGTTCGATGGCACGCGTAAGAAATTTCGTGGCTTGTTTTCCTTGGTTGGTTCCTGAAGGTTGTTTTGAGGACGAAAGTGTTCCACCCCAACATCAACACATCTTAAAGAAACAATGGAGCCCAGCCTTGACAGTTTCCAATGTCTCTCATTTTCCTTTCCCTAAACTTTTCACTATAATCACAATATGTATTCGAATAGAAGACATATTCTTTACAACATTCAAAAGTTCGCCAAGGATCACAGACCACTTACGAAACATTAACGTTGCTTTGATATGTTCAGGTTTTGCTATCGATCTGTTCGCTTCTGACCGGTCCAAATCCCGACGATCCATTGGTGCCTGAGATTGCACACATGTACAAAACGGACAGGGGCAAGTATGAGCAAACCGCCCCAAGCTGGACTCAGAAATATGCAATGGGGTGAGCGAGTTTCATCGTTCTAATAATAAACTGCAATTTGTAAGTCTCATCTTAAAAGAATCTCTCTCTATCTCTCCATATATATATCCATTGATTCTTGTCCACGATATGGATGAAATGTTTAAGAAGTCTGCAAACTCATGAATGGTTTTGAATTGCTCGTAGTGAATGCTGTTTGGTCTGTACGAGACTTTGATGTCTACTACTATTGAGCCCAGCTTGTTTTCCTATGATGCTTTTGTTCTCTTGTTGGAATATGGAAATCTCACAGGTCATACCTAACTTTCATTACGCAAAAAAAAAATAAAATAAAATATATATCATGCAATTTTGACAGTATGTTTTCTTAGTTAGGAAGGGAGTGTGTGTCTTCAGAGTTATTGCATTAATGCGCCGTCAATACTTCAAAAATTTTATACTACCTCCGTCCCACTTATTTCTTCTCATCTTTCTATTTCGGACGTCCCACATAATTCTTCTCATTTCCATTTTGGTAAAAAATTATCCCACTAATTAAACTAATTACACCATTAATATTTAAAAAAGTCTTCTTGATTTGCGTGTCTACTAATAACTTTTCTCTCTCCATACCTGAGAAGGTGTACTATAATATTAAAATAATGTGGTTTCTTAATCTCCGTACCCACTAATCTTTGAGAAGAAATAGCCGGGACAGAGGAAGTACTATTGATTATTTCCACAGGTTATTAGCAGAGCCCATTCAATGATTAACGCTGATTTAAATTGTTCTCGTTTGCCCCACTAATTCCTACCATTAATTCTTCCGTATTACGAGGAGTACTGATCCTTTATTCCTTTAATTGTTCATGTTTTCTGATATAGCGTGGGTCTATCCGTTTATAATAAAATCATTTTCGTAATTACTTTTTACGCCTACTTAACACCGTATAAATTACTTTTATTTAGTTATTTTTAGGTACTGAAATTAATGTCTTGCTTTTGCTTGAGGCCCAAGATAATATAAAATATCTATTTTGGTACGCATTTTCTCTGAATTCTGACGTATATCCTCTGCGTTCTTGTAAGTATAGTACAGCAATTTGACTCTTTAATTAGATATTAAAGCATATATTTTATAGAACTAATCAATAAAAATTAACAATCAACATACCATGCATTAAACTTTATCGCTCTAAATTTAAGCAAGATTATATAATTAGTGGGCCATCAATATTAGCTACATAAATATATATTGCGAACGTGGAGAGCAAGCATATGAATCTCCTATATAACGTCACCGTCTTTCGAATCATCCAACGTTTTGAATCTCTCTCTCTCTCTCTCTCGAATATATTTTGACTGAAGACTGCATTTCATATTTAATTTACTGCTGCAAGAATTGGTGGATAACTGATGAAGAATAGGGTGAAGACGAAAGAAATGAGGAACCAAGAATCGTCGGAGGAGCTCGTCAAGTACACCGTTCAGACAACGACGACGAGGAAGTTGGTCAGCAGCTCCGCCGGCGACAGAGTCCCCCACGTGGTGAGATTCTCCGTCACCGACGGCGACGCGACGGACTCTTCCAGCGACGACGAGGGCCTCAGGCATGTGAAGAGGCACGTGAACGAAGTCGTTTTGGACTGTGCTTTGAATCCGAGGAGAGACGTTTCGGGCAAGAAACAGAGCCGGAGGGAGAAGTCGGCGGCGGCGCCGGCGGAGGAGGTGGTTGTCGTGGGGGAGAAGAAGTTCCGCGGGGTGAGGCGGCGGCCGTGGGGGAAGTGGGCGGCGGAGATACGCGACCCTTCGCAGGGGAGGAGGGTGTGGCTTGGGACCTTCGACACGGCGGAGGAGGCGGCGCTGGTGTACGACAGGGCGGCGATCGAGTTCCGAGGTGCGGACGCCAAGACCAACCTTCTGGCGCCGCCTTCGCCGGAAAAGAATATCGCGTCGCCGACGTCTGTGCTGATGGCTTGCAGCGATGACGTGGCAGCTCGTGATTCGCCTGCGCCGGTCAGCTACTGCGATTGGAATTTCTCGGACGATTGCTTCAACTTTGGGTTGTCGCCGGCTTGGATCGACGGCGGCGAAGAAACGTTAGCGTTTATCGTTCAGCATAATGATGGTGGAGAACTAATATCAGAGGGCTTAGACATCATCGGAGATATTGGGTCTCTGTCATCGTGGGATTTGAGTGATTTCTTGCAAGATTAATGCTTTATTTGAATACACCGTGTACATATCTATCAGCTTTGATCTAATAGTTAAAGAAGTGTGTAATACCACTAAACTTTCATGGATTATCAAACTATATTACAATAAGAAAATATCTAATCATAGACCATCGCATGTAAATAGTTCTGTGGTTCTAATGCAAAAAACAGCTGTGGTTCCCTCTTTAGAGAAAGGAGAATTAACAGGCTACATATTTTAGCTGTACTATGTACGTACGTAGTACGGATTTAGTGTTAAAACGCGACAACTAATGCACCCTTTAATTATTGATTAATAAAATTGGCAATCTCCTCGTTTATCTTTTGTCGGTTGTTTGCTCCTTTTTGCTTTTCTCATATTTTGCTTATCAAATTAGTATTATAGGCCTATTTAAGGATAGCCCAAGGCCTAATTGAAGACTGCGCCCAAATAATTTTCACCACCAATTCACGAAATTCGACCTTTTAGTATATTTCTAGAGAATCAAAATGGCAATGATACTGATTCGTTAATGCAATAGTAGACAACACACTTTCACCATCTATTATCAGACAACAATAAACACACTTATGGCATAACGTAGGCAATAAATAATAGACAGCAAATTAACAACTAACATATGATCACTTACATGAGAGATAGTTGTTTGTTAGTAAGTCCATAAGAATGCTCCCATGGCGAACTTCCTCTTGTGATCGATATCTCCGGCGACTTTCAGGCCATATTCCAACAGCAAACAGTCGAGCTTCCACTCGGGCATGGCCTCGTACTCGGCCCGAGTGTACTTCGGATAGTGTAATGGCATCTGAAAACCGAAGCTCATCCGCCGGCGATCGTGGCCGTTGCCGACGACTGCACCGCCGTCGAGATTTTTATGGGTCGTCGCCGGCGGCCTTGATACGGTTTCAACGGCGCCTCCTCCGTTCATTATTTTTTTTTTTTTGATGTAATGAAATGTTGTCGTTTTAATTTCTAGAGCTCCGTGTTATGCTTACGAATGAGTGTATCTATTTATAGTGCTTTTAGTCGAGGTGGGTGAGAGTATTATAATTAAGTGTAAGTTGGGGCATTGAATAACATAGAACAATAATCGTGATGTTAAATTATTAAATTCGGTAATGAGTTGGAGAGGTCTTAAATGAGGCCTCCTCGTTGCCACGAGAAAAGTCTTTTTGACTGCATGCGCAGGCACACACACACAGTAATTCACTACTCAACAAATAATACAACGATTGCACGAACAAATATCTCTAAAAAATTATAAATTTTTTGTTAGATATGTAATTGGAACATTCTTGCCAAGGAAATCGTAAGAGAGCTTACGTTTGGTTATATTTTTCATGCCTCTTTTAAGTTTTAAAAATAGATTTCAGACTCTGTAAGAAAAAAACTATTGTGTAAAGGACTCAATTTTTGTAAAATTTAGAGATAATAACCCAAACTTAAAAAGTGCTATAAAATGTATATAAACTGGTATCGAATGATTGTTTTGTGGTACTGCAGAACAGTGAAGCTGTACTGCAGAACAATGAAGTTGTACTGCAGAACAATGAAGTCGTACCGCAGAAATCGTGTCCTTAAAACTAAATTTTTTTTTGAAAGGACCTGAATCTTAAGTAAAACTTTTGACGGGGCCTGAAATGAAATTTTCCTCTATGTTTGAGACAACCGTTATTAGGGAAGGGAGGGTCATTTAATCTTACAGCTAACACCAAACCGTTGTTCATGGCTCTTTCACATTCCACAATGCTCAACTTGATTGGCATTGCAAACGTTAGCTGTCCAATCATAGTGATTTATCCTTTTTAGAATTCCTAATGCAATGACCCTTATCCACAAAAGACTCGTTAACTATTGTAATCTGTGTAATTTCTGTACTTAGGACAATATATGCAGATTAAATGCAGATCAAACGATTAGTCTTACGCAAACTCAGAGTCTTCACATAGCCGACAATAAGGTTCATATTCGATCTAATGACAATTTCGTCTGGAAGTTAAGATGTTCTTAGGCTGGCGCAAACACTTAGTCAATTGAGTGGGGAAACCACTACGATGAAATACGAAGTAAATGGGTGGAAGATTGTGGTGTTTACCTATAAAATATAGTAGCTTTAACAAGAAGCTACAAAGCATTTAATGCAAAATATCGTAAAAAGCATTAAAAACCACACATTCCATGCACACTATTTAATAACGCCCAGCCAGCAGCTGCTCATCGTCGACTTGTAGTAAAGGCAAGTGTTTCACACCACATACAATTACACACAGTATGCGTAGACTTGTGGCTCTTCTCTTCTCTCCTCTAATAATTGCAAGGGATATTTTCAAAGTCCAAGTCTTTGCATGCTAATCCAAGAATCACTTAAGAAGCTTGGTCTCAATTTAACGATGTAATGATGTTCTATCACTCCTTGTTCCTAAACACCATCCATCACTATAATACAAAAGAGTGGAACGGAAAGAAAGCTTTTGTTTCAAGAATCTGATCTTCGATCCAATGAGACTTTATGTAAGCCCTCGGGATCAGATTTTGCAGTCACGGGCAGTTCGACGAGCATGCTCGGAGGCGCAAAGTACATGTGTAGCGACATCATGCATATAAAAATACCCAAGAATAGCTGCATTTGCATTGCATTGCATGCTTAAAGTAAGACCCCTCGAAAAGGATACGAAAAAAAAGTACATGTAAACGATGTTCCTTATCACCTGTATAGTTGGCTTGAAGTTGAAGAGGAAAACAGATGCTATCATTGTCAGCAACATTGCCATGGATGTCGAATACACCTAATAAGAAGAAATAAAGAAAACAAAATAAAAGAACAATCTTGAACGAAGGCATAATATAAAGATCATGGAAATGAGATTTGCCTTGACTATATTGTCTGCGTATTTCATCAGCCATGATACTAGTAAGCCAGTCGAGCCCAGGTTTAACACTACGAGCCAAGTCGTGGTGGTGTATCCATTGAAGAGGCGTTGCCACCATGGACCCTTTTCGAATCCGCTTCTGAAATCATCTGAGATTAGCTTTGCCAAGTTGAAAATTGCGCCGAATCTGAAATATAGAACGGGAAAATCGTTGACTTATAGATTATAAATGGGATCGATGAGAAAAATGAAAACTTCTATTAGACGAGAGTATCCTTTACAGAGACTCTGTGAAGGAGGAGACTCACGAGTATAGCTGAACGTTTTGCCAATACAAGCTGTCGTTATTCTTCTTCATCAAGAATTCTGTGTAAACGCCAGCCAATGCAGAGAGGCAAGCAGATAATACGCCGAGCATGTATCCTTGAACTGGCGATGAGAACAGAGAATCGCACGAAGGTTCTCCACAGCCTTTCACCTATATTCATATTAAATTTTTTAATGATACGAAGATGGGCAGTTATCCTAATGGGAGCATGTGTTTAAAAATATCGAGTAGGCAAAAGATAAGCTTAAGAACTGTTGATCAAGGCCCTTGAACTGCTGCTACTAATTAATCAGTGGATATTTCATATAGTTTACCATAGAATCAGACAATCCATAGTTTATTTCAGACCACAAAGCATGTAAAAATTATCTGATTCTATAATTTGTCCAAAAATTGCAGTTTTTCATAGCCAAGAGGTTCAAAGATTAGTAGTTTAAGAATGGGCGAACTAAGCAAAAACAAGAGGTCGAAGAAGCACCTGGCTAGTGGTTGTACCAATAGTTAATAGAACAATAGCCATCCACTGCAAATTAGAGAGTTTCCGCTTCAAAAACAACCTAAAACAAGAAGCAAATATCTTCACATAGTGAATGGAAGATTAGAAAGTTGTTGGCTTTTCTCGAAGATGGACGGGTTTATTACACCTGAAGAGTATACCCGTCGTAACTATCTTTAGGTTGCCCATTATCTGATACGTTGACGTATCGACATACGTCAGAGTAGCAAACTGGACGTTGTTGTGAATGAGATATATGGATGGGATTGGATATAATCGAATACTTTTCCAGTCAGTAGTCATTTTAGGAGGAACTGAGTTCTTGAATTCTCTCCACAGTAGCAAAGTAGACAGAAGTAGCTGCATTACGACGATATTAGATGATAGCTGCATTAGTTTAGACTTGGGCCCGAAAGAAACTAACTCCAATCATCAAGATTCGACTAGAAGCACTTAGAAAAATATTTTCCAATCCATAATTGGGGAAAAAGAACCCATCCTAATTCCCATGTCTGAAATAGATAAGAAAAGCAGAAAATCAACAGCAGAATGAACAATTGAATATCCCTGACAGCAGCACTTCTTAGGTAAACAGCTCAATTTTCATTCGCAATTCATGGTGACCTAGCTTTTATGTCCCTCTTATGTCTATGCATTGAAATTTGAAACTGAACTTATAACTATCAACCACACAAGCTTTGAATATCATGTAATTACCTTGTACACTTCAGCAAGAAAAGGTACAGTGGCATAATCGTACTTGTATATCCCATTACTCTGTGATAATGTCGTCAAAATTCCCTGCAGAAACTCACCCTTTTAAAACAAATAGGCACAATTCAACCAAGATTATTTAACGGATCAAGATTCACTTTTCTGAGCTGCGCGAGAGTCAAACATTACCTGAGAGCTCGTTAAGATGGTGAGAAGTGAAGCGACGGCGACCCACCTCATCTCCCTGCTCAAAATCGTTTCCCCCTATGTTAACATGGAGATTAATCACGAAAAGCGACGATTTTTGGCATAAGATTTTGGGCTAGTGTGGTATTTTTAGCGTCTAAGATTTGGGTCAAGGTTAAAAATGCTTTCTTGGTTTTATCTTAATTCTTATGTGACATTATTCATTAAGCAATTCTAAATTATATTATATTTCTACGAGGAATGGGCTTTGCTTTGCTCAATTGCTCATCTTATTCGTCTCAAACTGATTATCTGCTACGTTTCTTGCCTGCGTTATTGCATACATTACTTGCTTGGCATGGCATTAGAGTGATCTGTAAGAAAAAAATCACTCACACACACTTTGCGAAAACTTCTCATACAAAATCCTGCCAAGAAAACCTCAGATACCATCTTGAAAAAGAGAATCATCGATATCTCCAAACACGCAAGCAGAAACCCGATTAGGATCCGAAACCATCTCAGAAAAATCCGAACCCTGAAGAAAGAATTGATCGCCGGTCAAGAAATCGAAGAGGGTCGGGTCTAAATACGACTCCGAAGCCTCCGAAGATAAAAAGGGAGACAAACAATTCACCCCTGCTCGAAAGTCCACAGGCGATAGTTTATTTTCATGATTTTCAGATTCAATTGGAGTCAACGCTTTGAGGCTCTGCTGAGAATATTCATGGCCTTCTTCATCTTTCATTAGTAGCAAATTACCATCTTCTAAGTTCTGTTTGAGCTTTTCTTGCCTACAGCTATGGTTTCCTCGGTACACAACTTCGAACATGGTAGGATCATCGTCAGCTCTTTGAACTTGTTTAGTTGCAAAACAACCTTGGGAGTGGCGATAAGTGCATCTGTAATATGCCCTGTAATAGGAAAATTATTACTTACCAGAAAGAAAGATAGCAGCTTTTTGATTGAATGTCACAAACTGTCTTATATTCTCAACAGAGATTCTCAAACACTACAATGGTTTGTTTCAAGAAACTTTCTTTTAAGTATGTAATATATATCTCTTTACCTCGGATGAATGGCTCCTAAGATATCCTTCTGTCCATATTTTCTCCAACTGTAACCATCTTCGAGCCGCCCTTCGAATCCCATCTCAGAACGCGCGATAACTCTTTCGCTCCATTTGGGCAGTGTTTTTCTGTAAATGCAAAACCACGTAGTGTAAATACAAGAAAAAAAGACCTCTCTTTTAATATCAAATCAAAAAAGTGCAAGAACTGAGTAGTATTGTTACCTTTTCTTGGAAACTTGGATCACTTGATGCTGTTGATCTTTGGACTTAATCTCAGTTCTTCCGCTCTTTGAATGTGGTGATTCGAAAACATCGTCGATCTTTGGAACTTTCATGAGATCATTTTCGGGCAGAGTTATGGCATTGAGCTGAGCCAACGCATTGTCGTAAGAAGTGATGACTTTCTCCAGCAAAGGAACGCATGCCTCGCCTGAGTTTAACTGTAGCTTCAGCTCATTCGCAAGAATCTTACCATGAGTTAGTTCGAGGATCAGTCTTTCCTTGTCCCATGTTCCTAAATTTTCCATTTTATCTCTTTGTATTGCAGAAAGAGACAAAAGTGACAATAACAATGAAATTAATCAACGATATTATTTGTGTAGCAAGCTATACTTTTATAAAAGAGTTTTGAAGGAGGGAAAAAAGGTATGGTTGCATTATTGGATGGTGAATGGTTGTGAGGAGGAAAACATAAGACGGATATTTATACATAAAGAAGGAAGATTATGATGTGGGAAGAGATGAAGAGAGTTTTCATGGATGGTAAGTACATGGGATTTGATGTTGAATATTTTTTGTTTATTTTTATTGTAAATCAAAGGAAATGTTGATGATTGAATAATGGAACTCAGATTTGTAATTATCTTTTTCTTTTGGCTGACCATTTCAAAGGGGCAACACATGGCCACGGTGTGTGTGTGTGTGTCTCCAACATTGATAATCTCCAATTATTTGAACTTTTTTATTGATACTAATTTACTAAGACAAACAAAACACGGATTAGTATGTTTGACTTTACGGAATTAAACATATGATGTCAGAGAAGATAAGCAAAACATGTTACTTTCGTTAGAGAAGTATAAATTTGGATTACAGGTAATTAAATTTTAAAAATTGCAAAGCCATATCACCAACTACATCTATGAATGGCATTCAAATTACTTTATTTTTTTTTATGGAAAATAAGTCCGAAAAATCCTACTCGCGATAATTAAATAGGCGATCATGTGCGTAGGAAATACTCTGCCATTAATCTTATGGGCAATTTGATGTCAGACCCCAACATAAGTTGCATTTAGGTTTCAGGCCCCTATCAGAAACTTTTTAGTTTTAAGGACCCGATTCACTTAAGTATTTTTTCAGTACCACTTCATGGACATGCAGTGCCACTTCATGTTTCTGCAGTACCAATTCATCGTTCTTCATTACCACCTCATTGTTCTGTAATAACACAAAGTGATAGTCCGATGTCAGTTCATATACATTGTATAACACTTGTGTAAATTTTAGGTCAGTGTCTCTAAATTTTTAAAAAATCGGGTCCTTAACCCTAAAACTTTTCTGACAGAGCCTGAAACCTAACTTTAAACATCTTTTGGGGACTGAAACTTAATTATCGGTTATCCTTTCAGAAATTTCAATTTTTCTGGAAAGTTAAAGACCTATCTTTATTTGCAGTTATCCAGTCGCAATCTAAATCGATACACTTGGGGTTTCAAAAATGTAAATTTACTTAGTTGCATAAATGTGTATTTTCTTGGCAATTGGGAATGTAACGCATGAGAATTCGGTGGAAATTCAAGGGATTTTTCTTGATTTGAAATGTGCCGACGAAGGAATGTAATAATATATCTTCAGTGGTTTTGCAAGAAAGTCATGAGATTGAGATGACGACAACATTCTAGGAATCTTCCCAGTTGCTTCCCCGTTTGTAGCTTTACGTGTATGTAGGGAGATGGATGAATAAACATTATTTATTTTAGTAAAAAAATATATTTATATTTCTTTTGGAGAAAAATGAAAAAAAAAAAGAAGAAAACAATGTCATGGCGTCGTAGTCATCTAATGACGATATCAAACTACGCCATCATGACGTCGCACTTGCAAAAGTAGTTCGTAGTACTGATTATTCTAATTTATCTTCTTATTACAAAACTGCAACTATAGAAGAATCGTTGCATTTATTAGTTAACTTAGTATGGATGATCAAGCTGTAAGGAGTTATAAAATAATACGTAAAGATTCGGAATTATAGAAATTGGTATTGTTATTGTATTGTGAATTTGTGATTGAGCACTTCGTTATATATTAAAGGGTGTTGCTATTCGCACCCCTTATGGGGGTGAAAATAACATTGGAAATTGTAAAGTTTGTCAAAATTTTATTTGATTCATCAATAATAACTTTGAGAGCTGATTTATTAAATTTTAGTTCATTAATGCTTTGAATCGACGCTTCTTATGTTACCCAGCTTTCAATAAATATTAAAATTAATTTATATTTGAAGTCCCTTTAACAATTAAAGTTAAAAAATGTTTTAAAATTATCAACATTTTTCTCGAAAACCTTCTTATAAGATAATTAGTTCATATTAACATACACAAAGTGATTTGAATAAAAGCCAAGACTAATATCATACTTACAAACACTGATTTTTATATCTTATACAATTTTATTTAGTAATGTGTAAAATATAATTTAAATAATACCAGGCAAGTGATACTTTAATTGTGTATATGAATAATTTAATTAATTGTTAAACACTAGCAACATTATCTACACACAATAAATAAATAAATAACAGACGAGTAATTATGCATATTAAATGACAGTCAACAATAATTAAGTTTGGATTAAGAACGGCAGTATTGAAAATCGGAAATTTCACTTTTTGTGCTAAATTTAGTGTATAATAAATTAGGGGGTGTATATAGTAGTTTTGGGGGGTGCATATAGAATTTCCCTATATTAAATTGGAACGATGTATCTTAAATCCAATCGCTGGGCTTAAAAAAGTCGCACCTTCAGACAACTCTTGTATCTGATGAGAAATTAATTTATTCAGTCCAAAGTATTCTTTAATAAGATCATTATTGATATCATCATAATTTATTACAGAATCTTTCCCTCTCAATCAATCCACTAATAAGAGATTTTACGAATGAATTGCTTGACACACACAGACACACACACACACAAATATCATGTTTGCTATCATCAAACATATTCGAATCTGCTTTGGTAGCAATTAAATGGATGGTAATGGAAATGCTTTTCAATTATCTGTTGAACTCGATGTCAAATGACAAATAACCATAATGGTGTGGTTCTAATCTTGATATGCAGCCCAAATTTCTTGATTTCTTAACATATATACCTTGAGCCCAACTCTACAAAGACAATGTTTTCGAAAAGATTGATTTATATTTAGAGAAATTTAGATTCTCCTCAACAACTTAAGAGGGATTTGTTGATAAGGCATCCAAATATCTTCTACGTCACTTTTTCTTTATGTTTCTGCGTTTGATTGGAAAAGCAGCTTAGATATGATTATCACTTTACAAACAGTCATAATCTAAATAAAAATAGACCTAAAGTTGCTTTTTCCCCACTAATATGGATAATCACTTTGTTAAGAGAATATCGATGGAAAAATGAAGACATTACAATCTTTGGTAGACTCGAAAGGCCAAAAGCATTATCCAAAATAGTGAAAGATTCACACAAGACTTTTTATGGCAGTTATTCTAATATTCTTGAGAAGTTAAAGCCGTACGAGGCTTCTTAAGCAAATCACAAGTCCGTGGCAAAGTATTTATTCAGATTAGTTAAAGATTCACACAAATTGTGATCCACGTTACTACTTCAGGTCTTCTATTTGTCTGGAATAATTCGAGTGGAGGGAGGGACCTTAATCTTGTGAAAAGATGGGCAATTTTTTAATCTTGCACTTACAAAATAATGGAAAACATTGCATTTAACTTGAGTGCGATCCTCTCCTCCGCGTCTTTGTCTTACATGGAAAAAAGATGGGATTTAGATCAATCATATAGCGATTTCGTACATAATCCACTTTCTCGTGCAATATATTTAGAAATATGATTAGGGCTGCTATATCGCAGAAGGGGCACCAATAGACAAATCTAAACGTTTCGCTTCATCTATACGATAGATAGAAGCACAATGGAATCAATGGGGGGATGGTAATAATTTGATTCTATCTTGATATATATATGGCTTTAGATGCTTTTATTCGCAAGAGGGGAGTTGACTTTCAGTGTAAAGAGGATCATATCTGTAATATATGCTCGGACTTATATGATGTTGCTCTCGAAAAACCAAAAGGATATCTGCTAAGCCACTCATATCCAAGTGCTACAGATATGCATGTCCCACTTTCCCTTTTCCTATTTTTTCTTTCTTTCTTTCTTAGCTTCTTTTGTATTCTTTTTCTATTGGCTCGGGGCTATAAATAGGGTTCTTGACCGATGCTTAGCTTATCAAACCATAAAAAAGAAGTTGGATACACATTCTCCGTTCATGCACATTACTGTTTATTGCATGAATCTAAATGATAATTACAATAATAAGTCCAAAGCATTGATTGTTACTCTCCCTCAAGGGCTTCTGGCTTGTCATATGCTCACTGGTATCAAACATATGAGTTGGTATATATATATATGAAGCATTGTTTGCTAGGAGGTCTTGAGCGGAGACTAACAATTCATGGCTTTGCTCAAACTCAAACTATACTACTTCATGGCCGATCTCACCGAGGAAGCTTTTGTTTCTCTCCCTCAAAGGCTTCTAGTATTCATTACTGTTATGTTTGGAAAAAAAATGATACTCGAAACCTTTAGGGAGGGAACAAAGCCTTGTCTTGGTTTCCTTCTTCAACATCTTTTATCAGGTACATATTTCATTTCATATATATACCAACTCAGTCGATTTCATTAAGATGATCACCGATAAATAAAGATCATGCGAGATTTAGGTAAGAAGATTGATCGTTTCCAAGAAAATCTGGTTCGCAATGAAAAACAGCTCATTTGTATGCTGTTGGGACTATGTGGGGCTTCCTAAGTCTTTCTAATCAAACCAAAAGCTTCGTGTTCAAACAGCTTACCATTTTTACCTTTTTGTTGCTTATATTTGACTTTTTTCTTTCTCGTTTTAGACAATGTCCCACCAATTTCCCACATCGATTGCCCAGAAACCAAGTGCTCAGTTCATGCCAGAGACATCAGTAGCTAGAAAGAGGTACAAGTATGACACTTTCGCCCTAGCAAGACTTGAGAGATTGATCTTGAAATAATGTAATAAAATACAAGTTACGTTTACACAGATTCTTGAACAAAGGAAACGACTCACAACTGTTTTTCTTCTATAAGAACGAGCGATATGATTCAATACAAAGCTAGTCTTAACAGAAGATGAAACAGAACGGAGCTCATAGGTTACGAAAAGAGCAGCCACGATACATAAAACTCGAAAATAACAACTCACATAGCATTTCATCGCACTCCTCACTTTTTATCTTCTGCCATTTTCTTCCGTATCTCAAATGCTGTGTTGAAGATCCCATTCGTCGGCTGGTTGCATACAAAGCACTTCTTGTTTCTTGCATGATGCTGTAAACAGATAACAGAAGGAACATATTTTAATAACATCGTCTCCAAAACAAAGCGTACACACGCAGAATTTAAAATTTCGCGAACTCAATTGTAATCATCATACCTTCAACGCACAATGCTCACAGAAATAATGCTTGCACCTCGTCATGACAGGGTCCACGAACGGCTCCCTACAAATAAAACAGGCAAAAGGCAATGCATCTTCATCTTCATCACTATCATGACCCTCATTATCCTCCTCATCATCATCGTCCTTAAATCCCATAGCCAACTTTTTAGCCCTCAACTTCTCTTTTTCGTCCCATTCCTTCTCAAGCTGCCAACCTGATTTGTAATCGCCTCTATCGTGCATAAACTTACAGGAATCTCCATAACCGCAATAACCCGTCTCTTTATAGTCTTTGCAAATATCTGGCTGATAATCAAACCTAGCCGAGACCCTTATGTGCGCAGAGGCTCTCAACGGCCCATGAGATCCACCAGCTTTCTCACCTGAAACAGTGTGCTCTCTTCGAAACCCAGCCTTGTAATCTGTATACCCGTGCAATCCTTTGTACAGCTTTTGATCGCCTTCGCTCTTATTTTTCCCTTTCAGTGCTTCCTCGGCTTGCTTGAGCACTTTTTCTCTAATGGCACGGGCATCTCTGGAGAATTCGGTCTCCGTCTCAAGAGTGGCAGTGGCTCGATTGTCGTTTTGGACTTGAATTTCTTTAGAAGATTCGAATTCGAAGATTGTTGATTTCTTGTTTTCTGCTTCAGATTCGGAAGCTCGCTTCGAGGGTCCGCTGGAGAAACGTAGCTTGTTGTCTGCAGACGTTTGTTTCTTCTTATTTATCACTACCGAACTCTCATCATCGCCAGCACGTTCATCTGCGCCTTCATCCTCATCAACTGCTGTTCGTTTTCTGATGTTTTTACCCTTTGGTGGCTTTCTGAAAAAATTACACACTAGAACGTGCAATATGAAAAAAAATTAGTACAATCAAAAGACAACTATAAACTCAGGATACTAAAGCATGAAAGCAAACCAACAGATAACAACTAACAATCATAGTACTTCAGAAAATATCATCGAACTATAAAAAAGTAGCAACGTATCAGCAACTAGACAAATTACAGCAACATATACAGAGAGAAGGGAAAGTACCGGCGAAACAACAATATATAAAATCTCCTCCCCAAAATCAACCGGACTACTTGCCCGAAAACATAAATCCATACAAAATTCAAACAAAACCCTAACTGAGCTGAAACTTAACCCTACCGTTCGAGCTGTCATCTCCGGCAGTAGATGCGGCGGCTCCGTCAACTTCAGCGCGCCGTAGCTCCGCATCATCCATTTACGTCGATTGTACACCTCGTCTGTCTGTTGCTCTTCGATTGACGCTCTCTATTTTTGCTAATTTTTTCCCTCTTTGGTTCTTTTCTCTTTCTTTTCCTAAACGATTTGATTAATTGGGCCCAATTGCGTTATTCTATATATACAGTCCAAGGCCGCGTTTTACGCCGACCTTGGGCCTTCAAAGTTCAAATTCAACTAACAAAAAAAATATATATAACACGAATAATTTTCCTGAGATATAAAATTTTAAATTATAAAACATACATATTTCCACAGTATATGACTTATTAAATTCGGCTATCGAATAACCCCACCCGACCTTTTTTTTTTTTTTTTTTTTTTTATTTCGGTCCCGAGGTATCCCCACACAGCCCGGCTATGGGCTAACTGCCACACACTCCAGAGGTGTAATTAATCCCCGGGGTCAGATGGATACGTCTCAAATCCACACGACCAACTATATGATTTATCGACCAAAAATTACCCAAACCCAATCGGGTCGGGTTTGGCGCAAACCCGAAGGGGATGCCCAACCCATAGCTTTAAAACTGGAGAGACAAATACAACACTTGGTACCTGAATATCTGATTAAGAATCACGCATTATCATTACCTGTAATAACTATTATATACAATACAGCATCTTAACATTAGTACGTTAAAGGGAGAAACTGAATATTTTTATAAAGTTCAAGGTTGTCAAGATTTGGCATCCGCTGATCGTCTTTGATGCGCAGCGCCAGAAGGATCTTCGAGCTTTGGCGAAGCGCTCGCCGTGAGCGGCTGAAAGTTCGTATTCCCGACGAACCAATAAAGAGCCCATTTAAGGTTGCAAAGGGTGTACTTGAGAGCCTTTGTCCAATTCTCGGGCTTGTTGAAGCTCTGCGTTATGGAGTAGTTTTCGACTTTGTTGTTCTCAATCCTAGCAAAAGAAATGTAAACAAAAAGGGTTTTCGTCCCCATGATTTTTCGATAAACAGCGACGAGTGTTGATGTTTCGACTTACTTGTACGGGAGCTTAAAGCACTTCTCAGGCGGTACGTTGTTTTCTTTGTCCTTTGCGTTTGCAAACTCCGAAAACTCCTTCAGGCAGGTGAGGAACAAAGTCATCGCCTTGTCGTAGCGTGTGCTCCAAAATACATTAACGGGCCCAAAACTGAAATATACGAAGATATGTTATATATCGTTAATTGCTCACTGGGTGTAGGCGTAGCAAACTTAGAGCAAAGTTGAAACTTACAGCTCGTAAGTATTGTTGCTTCCATCCATTATTCGAGGGTAGCTTCCCATAGGTATGATCTTGATTCGGTATCTCAACAAGATAAAGTTAAAGGAAGTAAGAATGATAAACAAGATGTAGTTCGACAACTTTAATGTAACCTTTTACGAGTGAGAATAAGTTCATAAGAGTAGCGGAAAGTACGAAATGTATCTGCAGTTTTTTAAAGGATACTCGAACTTTGGCCGAAAGTACTGAGCCATTGTATGGAGCAGAAGGCAAGCCTGCCCCCAAGCAGCGTTTATCTCATCCCACTCAACCTAATCGTAATTCAACATGCAATCAAAAGATAGTAGGATAACAATGACAATAAAGATTTAGAAAAAACATTGTACATTATTTAACATCTATATACCGGTATTGTAGGGAGTCTCCCAAGTCGAAAGTTATTAATGGTTCCAAACTCTCCATCATACCAAATAGGAAAGGCATCATTAAGTACGTTAGTTCTCTTGAGCAGCTCCAAATGAGCTTGTGAGACTTCAACCTTGGCCATAATTGCATCACGCTCTTCCTATAACGCATATTTCGAACAAGAAGTAGCACACATTTTAAGATGCAAATAGTTGATTTTTCGATGGGTCTGAAATTAACAAGACCCAAATATACCCCAAAATTATAAATCCCTCCATAGATCATGGAAATGGAGACAAACCTGATGTGTGATTAACTGATACTGGAAGTTATTGAATTCCATCCAATATCTGGAGAGTGATATTGTTTACGATCAAGATTGGAGTGCGATAAGTCTAATCAAGTATATAATGAAACCAACCAAAATATGGAAGTATGACAAGATCATGATTGACATACAGCTCAAGAAGATCATAGAGCAAAGTTGTGGCTCAACTTACCTCTCCTCAAGCTCATTAAAACGACTGGATTTCAACTCGAGCTCCTTCAGTTCAGCAGTTACTTCTGCGCACTGTTTCTCAGTTTCAGCAATCACTGCTTCGAGTTTACGTTCTTCTTCCTCTATCTAATCATTTATAATGAAATCAACCTTGATCAGAACAACTCCAATTTCAACCACAACAAATAACAGAAACAGAAACCAATTCATCAATCATCTGCCAACTCGTAGCATTTCCTAAAAATCCAGAAACCAAGCAATATAATCCAGGAACCAGAACCTTCAATTTCTCCCTGAGAAACTCGGTTTCGCTGAGAACAGTTTTTGCTTCTCCTTCCAAGCGCTGAATACAGGCTTCGTATGCTTTTATGTCCCTCGTCACATCTTCAACTTCCTTATCGAGTTTATCAGACAGAACCTGCATGCAGTCAAGGCACAATGGCTGTTCAACCTGCAAAAACGCTAATAAAACATCAGCTTTACGACATGATTCATGATTGTCGAGCATGAATAATCATAAAGTGGGATGGGACCCATACAATGCTTATCATGTATAAAATTGTGATACTACATTACCTGCGTCTGTGAAGTGGCAATTTCGAAGGCACGACTGAGTACGGTTATTGTGGAGTGGAAGCCAGAATTATGAGGCTGCATTGGAACGTTTGCCACCTCACTCTCAGGCGACGGCACATTGGGCCCACCTCCATCGACTCCAGGTTCAGACCTATACACCGAAGCAGCTGGCGGAGGTAACACGACGAACGATTCGTCGATTGCCTTCCCACCCTCGGGATTAACTATTCCACCTCGTGGACGAGGAGGAACACCCGACGTCTGATTCCTTTGCTTCGGCAACACGACAAATGAATGGTCCACTGGCATTGTAGTGACAACACTACTACTGTTCCCAAGAATTGAAGAACCTTGCATACCTAAATAATTGTTTCGAGCGTTGCCCAAAACCACAAACAAGGTGTACCTTACGTCAACTAC
The DNA here is from genome assembly GCA_027422505.1 of Craterostigma plantagineum. Lineage (NCBI taxonomy): Eukaryota > Viridiplantae > Streptophyta > Magnoliopsida > Lamiales > Linderniaceae > Craterostigma > Craterostigma plantagineum. The sequence continues at coordinate 742,633 of JAPQWV010000029.1, forward strand.
ATAATTGGTACTAAAAAATTACGAGGAACAAACTAAGCTGACTCCCCCTAATTGATGCAGAATTAATCCAGGGCTTTAAAAACTGAATCACTTTAAATTGGCTGTTGCAGAGACTACCTTAAGGCATTAAAGCTCATAATTCACTTCAATACCACGACACATGCAATCGAATAGGATCTAAAATTTCCCAAGACTAGCACTATACCCGACAAAAAATTCTTAAAGCTATCCCTAGAGCAAAACCATCATCTTTCACAAATCAGTCAAACTTAAATTGCAAGTAACCCGACTAATCCTTTCTCAGACCTCATAAAGAAAACGGTAACTAATTACTCAATCAGGGTGTTTATGCTCCATATGAATTATAAATGATTAAGTTTCAGAACACAAGCTTACGGTTCAGCTCAATTTCAGACGACGTAAGAGCATTTCATCATCCAAAAACTTTGAATCAAACTAGCAATTACAAAGGCAAAAGTAAGCACAAACAAAATCTAACCAGAGGCGACAAATTTATTATCTGCATACGAATCCACTCCAGCGATGCAGAGGCTTTGGCGGCAATTCTGACAAAGGAATCGAGGGAGATTCGGGTCGGCGATCAGCGTCCGACCCTTCTCAGAAACATTTGCACCGCTTCCGTGCTTCTTCATTTCTCCAAAGGGGTAATACTCATATCACAGTTTGATCAGCAATATCTTCGGAGGAAAACGGATAAAAAAAGAAGTTGCTTGACGAAGCGGAGAGTTAAAGGCGAACTGAGGAAAATCTGGGGGTCATTTTGTTATTTCGCACTTGCGTAGATTCTCTCTGACTCTGAGTTATGACGATTTAGTTATATTTTGTGGGCCGGCCCAAATTTATTTTTACACCCTCTCTTTTATTATTTGTAGCATATACTATATGTAATAATTGATGTTTTATCGTATCGCACCCAATGGGTCAATGTAGATGCCTTAAGAACTTGTGGGTTAGGATTTGGGAGCGAATCTTCATTCCAACAATTTCTTGAGTCGTTATCCCATTACTATCGTTTTAGGGTGAATTTGAGTCACCTGACCTCGGGGATTAGTCCCACCACTGGAGTATGTGGCGTAATTAAACCTCCGCCAGGTTGTGTGGCGCAGCCTACCCCGATGTGAAGGCTCCTCCATAACCAGGTCGAAGTGAGATATACCTCGGGACATTAAAAAAAATAAAATTTGGACAGAGGGCACACACTTCGAGGACGAGCTAAGCCCTAATATTGCAATTTAACCCTAGTAAGGAGCAACAATTACAATGGCGAGAAAACAGAAGATCTTTTTTTCGCTATAAGACGTCGATTCTACAAATCGGACAAGTACTTTTCACCCGCAACCACGTCCTTAGGCAATGCGAGTGGAAACAATGCTTGCATTTGCATATACGACTGAGACCCTCCGACGCGTCGTAATCTTCCAAACATATCGGGCAAGAATCGCCGCTCGGGGCAAAAATGTCTATGGTCGCCTCCTCCGTCGCCCAACTCGCTGGATAATTTTCCGACGATTGCGACGGCGACGACAACCTCGTCCCGACGCTCGATCTTCGCCGCCTCCAATAAAAATCCTCCGCATGGATCCTTCGAACCACACTCGACTCGCCGGGAGTGGCCATGACATTGGTTAGCCATAGGCAACATCCCATGCAGAACAACGAGCCTAACAATGCTATCGAGACGATTATGAGGCACAGTAAGATGATGCCGAGAATCGACGGCCTCCTTGACCTGCCTGTAATAACATTCAGTAATTTAGCGCGGAAAGGAAAAATAAACTTTGTCTTTGGTTGATAAGGGAAATAGCAACGTGAAAAAGAAAATTTAATATCTTCTAAAGTTGAAACTAAATTAGCCAACGAGACCTTGACCTAGTGGTCAAGGTAAATGCCTCAAGAATTTGTAGGTTAGGTCATGGGATCCAGTCGATCGAGTCTCTCATCCCACAGTTTCTTTTAGTTGTCCACGTGGGGTGTTATCATATGACTATCATGTGTTAGCGTAATATTGAAGATCATTTTCTTCACAAATTGGTGACAAAAATGAAAGAATATATCTAATATAGTCTTTTTTTCATCAGCCTCGATCCAAAAGAACCTGGCCGGCGACACAAAATGAATGAATACATAATGTAGAAGTCAAAAGAAGAAATCGAGGTTTTATTACCTTCACAGTCTTCGATATTACAGTTGGGACCCTCCCAAGAAAGCTCTAAATCTCCTTCGATTCCGCCGACCGATGGCTCGGGAATTTGGCGAGTCAAAAAAACTTTGCACTTGGTCGAGTTTATAACCTCGTTTACGCCCGAGTCCGACGAGGTGACGAAAACGGAGGCCGTGGAGTTGCTAAGGCAGCTCACGGCGGAGAAATTGCCATCTTCTTCTTCTTCTTGCGGGGGACAGCTGAAGAACGTGTAATCACGGTAGGCCTCGGCGACGAAGGGCGAGCTCGAAAGACTGAAATTCATCATCAGCCTCCTCGGGAGGCAATTCTCGGGATCGTAGAGCTTTATCTTCTTGCGAAAGTAGTCGATGTCCCGAACGTAAAAGTCGCCCGGAAAGGGAAGGTTAAGTACGGCCATGCCTTGGCTATTGCAGTCGAGGACGAACCTCGAATAATGGCCATTGTGGCGTAAACGAAAAGGGCGTAGGATGAAAAAGGTGTTATTGCCGCACGAAATGCTCCGGCAAGAAACGGCGACGGCGAAAGACAACATGGCCCATAAGAGCCGAAGCTGTAAGAAATCGACGGACATGGTTTGGGGTTTAGGGTTTTTAGGACTGTGTGAGCCAAGAGTAGCTGAATACCTCGGAGGCGTCGCATATATACATACACAATTTCCAGTGGGATGATGCTGTCTTAAAGTTGAAAAACCTCGGCATGAAGTAAGATTGCACTGGAACTTTTGCATAAAGGTGGCGGAATTGGAAAATTCTACACTTACTAGAAAAGCAGGTTCCACTGAGTGAGAAATGAGAAAAGGTGATGAAGATGATGATCATCCTCCAAGAAAGTGCTCGCATTTATTAATCTATATCTTCGATGCATGGCCATATATAATCCCTCTTTCCTAATTAATTATTCCGGTTATCTTCAGGTGTAAGAAAACTGCAAATGAACCATACATTGTAGTAAGGGGTTTAGGGATTAAGCTATAACTTCATGGAATCAAGTGAACCCAACAAAATGGTATTCTTGAAATGTTGTGCCTTTTGACTCTCCTTTTACAAGCCCTTTGAAGCTAATCTTGTTTTCACGTCAGAATTATTGAACACTTCATCTAAAAGCTTAAGTTTGAAGGAAAAAGCGAATCACAATTTATATTTTCAACGGTAAAGAATCAAACTTGTATTTTAAAAAAACGAACAACTCTAAACACATTCAAATCCCTCACGTATCGCTCGTCGAATTAGCTTGCGGCGAGCATCTGCAGACGGGGCACGATCCTTTCCTACTGAGCCACTGGTCGATGCAGTCCGAGTGAAAGCAATGGTTGCAAATCGGTATGCACCTCACCGTGTCCCTCGGGTTGTACTCCGCGAGGCAAATCGCGCAAGTCCCGCCGTTCGGCCCCGAAATTCGCTTGCTCTCTCCGAGGACCATCTTTGCATAGGATTCGATCGTCGAATCGTCGAGCCCTAACGTTGTCGTACCTTGTAAGGGCGGCGCACTCTCTGAATCTTGAAGGGTACTTGTGCTTCGTCGCCTTTGTTCGACTATGAATAGAAAGCACGAGATGCAGATGGTACACATGACTGCCGGGGCGGCAATGGAAAGCGCGAGGATCTTGAAAATCTGCATTCCGCGGGAACCACCTGCATGTTTTTCCCGTCGTACTTCATTAGAAATGTGTGGAAGGGTTGACTATTCTTTTCGTCTCTTAAGTTGGGGCATGACTTTTTGAAAGCGTCCAAAGGTTGCAAATACGAGGACACTAACTTTCAAAATTGAAGCTGTTTAAAAACACAATGCCTCGCTGGTTTAATTTTTTGGCCGTAACTGGTTTTTTTTTTGAGAAGTAATTTACGAAAGAATTTTTTTTCTGTTTTTTCGGAGGTAAAAGGGGCTATGCCCAAAACTAACTAGAGGGCTTTCTGTTTTTTCGGAGGTAAAAGGGGCTATGCCCAAAACTAACTAGAGGGTATACGGCGGGGTAAGGCGGCCCAGAGATATTTACGAAAGAATTAACGCATCATCTCCTTAGATTATTTCAATCTTGAAAGTTAACGTTGTGCCCCTAATTGAGTGTCCCGAAAGTGTTGCTATCTAACTTCGGGAACCAAAAAGAATAGTTAACCCTACGTAAAATTACAAGTATTAATTTAAAAAAAAAGAATAAAATTAACTAGTTGCTTGCTCCTATCCTATATAGAGTTGACAATGTGCTAATTATTGATACGAGAAGATACGCAATGTGATCATTTTCTATAGATTTCGCCCTTTGAATAGTCGACGAATCTACCAACCCAATATTTGACTTTCGATGTGAATTCTCGCGGCAAATTGTCAACCCTCGCCGCTACCAAAAAGGAATGTCTTCTTGACCAAATCAGAACAGAGACAACAACCAATCAATCAATCACGAAATTTTATCATTACCTCTCCCTCGATCGTCGTCGAAGCTGCAAGAAATCCGCCCACTCGTGTCGTTCCCCAACCACCCACACGTGCCTCCCCTTTCCTCGCAGCCACCACAGCTCGGCACTTCCCACGTCAGCCAGAGATCCTCGCCGAGGCCCGCCGTAAGCCAGTCGGCGGCGCCAGGCCGCGAAACTGGGATGGGCAGAGACGTTATAACAACGCCGCACATCTTCTTCATGGACTCCACAAAACCCGGCGAGGCAGTGGCTATTACTGAGTGGGTCGAGTTGCTCAGGCAATCTACTGTAATAAAACGGCTCCTCACTGCCTCGGAAGGGCAGCTTAGAAAAGTGAAGTTCTGAGTAAACGCCGGCGAAAATGGTGAAGAAGAGAGGTTTATGCTTAGGAGGCGATTAGGTGTGCAGCCGTGGGGGTCGTAGAGCTTGATTTCCTGCCCCAGATAGTCGATGCTTCGAACGTAGAAATCGCCCGAGAAAGGAAGGGTTAGGACAACCTTTGGATTGTAGTCGCCGGTCTGACTGCCCGGGCAGGTCAGGCCGAAGCCCGGGTAGCCGCAGGGGGCGGCGTCGGGCGGGTTTTGCTGCGGTAATAATAAGTGGAAAGGGAATCTCACTTGAAAGGGAGTTCCGCAAGAAATGGGGCGACAGTCTTCTGCTTCGGCGGGCGTTGTTTTTGGGAGGAGGAAATGCCATGAGACGAAGAAAATTTTGAGGAGAAGTGATTCCATGGAGGAAGAAAATGGAAAGGAGCCGACTTTTGTGTGTATTGATCAAGAAGATGGGTAGAGGAAACTATTTGATGATGGAAAGTTCTTCAGTAATCTCAGTCAAATGCTATTTTATTAGGGTTTTATATGTGTTGTCAACTTCTGATGGCAATATTGTATAGTTGCCGATGTAATTTTTATAATGACAGTTGGGAACTCAACTTGAAGCATCATCATATTACAAGGAGCAGTTCTTACTTTTGAAGCAGATGAATGAGGTAAATACTTACCACATCAGAAAGAGAGGATTCGTTCATGCTTTCACATTTTCGCCGTCGCCTTGAACGTTTAGTCGAATCGAAGTATCACTTCCAAACATGCGCAGTTAATCGATAGTCTCCGAACACTTTGCTTTAGGATTTTTCAGTCGAAACGGATACATTATTCATCTGATGAAGGAAAACGTTGCGAATATACACTTACGATTATTAAAGCTTCATAAACGCCTTGCGATATTCTGCTAAAGCCCACAAAGGGTATATGTGCCTATATGATGCGTAGTGCAGCATACAGTTCTTCATAAACACGCCGGTTACTTCCTGCATATCTTTTTTTATTATAGCAAAAAAATTCAGCCAGCCGATAAAATTGCGCAATCCATATCGTATTAATTACCTGCTGAGGGAACTCTCCGCTTTCGAGCTGTGAGTTGATCAAAAGCTTTGCGGCTCGATTGAGCGGCTTGGGATCTCTATGCTCCTATTAGACAATAATATAACCTTTTAGATTACGACTAGGGCTAAAAACGAACTCAATTTTTTCCGTAGTAGCACCCTATTTTTGACGAGTCTCAGAGAAAAGCTAACCTGGCCCGAGTGAATCAGTCCCATCATCGCCCATGAAGTGTGCACTAAATTCGAGCGATTTCCTTCTAACGGCACATACTCCTATTTCCATGCAAAAAGCGCAATAAAGCTGTCATTTTCGACGACAACTTAGCTATGCGAAAGAAAAAAAAAACGAAGGAAAAAATCCTACCTTCTTCGGACAAGAATGGTAGCTTTCGCCCCATCCGCCGTCGTCACTCTGCGCCTTCAGTAGGAAATTAACGCCTTTTCTCACAGCTGCGCAGTTTTCGTAGCTCTTGCCGGCTGCCGCCAATCCTCCGAGCGCAAACCAAGTACCGTAAGTGAAGCAAACTCCCCAATTTCCGTACCTATTTTATGTAGTACGGCGATATGTTATACGGTCAGGTTCATCGAAATCGAATCTCATAGTTCATATACCACAAGGATAAATGAATGTACCATGAGCCGTCGGGCCTTTGAACGTCTTCTATGTATCCCACGGCTTTAGTGATGAAGTTTTCGATCTCCTTTTCTCTGTGTTGAGGGTGAAGCTTGTTGAACATAACCAAAGCTTGAATAGCTGATGAAGTGCACTCGACGTACTCGTGCTCTATGACAATATCCTCGAATAACTCCGAGGGGTTGAAAAGCTGCAAAGTTGCGGAGGATCGTTTGACTTTTAGCTATTCGGTACTTATAACCAAAACCGAAAAATTTCAATGCGAGAAAATAGTAGAAATGAGTCGACCTCGAGCCACTCCGGTGAACCGGCAGGCTCCCATGCGGCTATGCCACCATTTTTACTCTGCAGAGAAAGAAGTACGTTGACGGCGTCGTAGAATCCCTCTATTTCCAACTTCTCCCCAACGATTTTCGGTGGCATCGTCGAGAACAAAAGGCAGCACTGGGAAATATCAGAAGCGACTGAGAACTCTTTTTTCCTCAGGATAAGAAAGACGAAGTAGTCGTCAACATTGTATCAGAGCTCTAGGCAGAGAGCTCTTGGGTACGAAATCCTTACGTTCGCCCATATAGGGTGTGTTTGGTTTAAAGAATTGGGCGAGGAAAAGAAAAAGAAATGAAAAAGAAAATTAGTTTTTGTGTTTTGTTGATTAGAGAAATAAAATGAGGAAAAGAAGAGAAAACTTAATATAAGTTTGAAGCTAAAACCATGGAAATTCAGTTTCCTCACCAAATGGTGAGTAAAATGAAAGGAAAACTAATGAAAATCATTCTCTCTCTAATTTTCTTTTCCTCACCATTTTCCTCGATCCAAACATGGCCTAAGAAAATTTGAAGGTTAGTAAATGAAGTAGGCAAGCCTAAACCCGAGGGGGCGTGTAAAAACGTTACACTCACTGCAAATTTTTTTTTTTAGGACGAAGTGATCATCAACAGAAACGAAAAGATGGGAGGAAACCTTCAATCCTTCCGCGGTACAGTCAGACACTTGCCATCCGTGATCTTGGTCGGAAAAAGTCCAGGAGCCCTTAGAGATATGTCGGTACATGCTTCTGAAGTCGCCCGAAGGATTTTGTTTCACCTGAGATTGCTTTATGAATTCGTGCCCTCTTCTCAAAGTCTCGCCTATTTCGTCCACCATGTCACTGGCGATCAAAGCTTGTATAGCAAAGCCCGTGTCCCATTCTTGGCTTCCGAACGTCTGCATCTTCATACCGTCCTCGGCGACCCATAGATAGTCGGGAATTCTAGCGATGTGCTTCTTGAAGGAATCTCCATTAGGGTTTTCGACCCAGCATGCCAACATGGAGATCGCTTTCCCGATGGCTCCACTCGTTATATACCTACTGTTTTCGTCTTCGTAGTGTATGTGCTTCATCGCGACCTTAAGCGCTCTCCCCCTCAGCTTCGATAAAGGCCAGCGAGTCAATAGAGGCTCGGACAATACATAGCATGCGTCCCAAAGTAGGTCTTGTATGAAGGGGTGGGGATAGTACACATCTTCCTGCATTTCGAATATATTCAATTCATCTCATCAGTCCTTAACTCTCGCCATCTGTGATAAGCAACGCATTTCGATTCGTACCTTTGCGCAGCGGCGCCTTGCGCTTCTCCAGTCAACTTTTTCGTACGGCTGATCGTATAACTCTTGTCTCAGTTTCACAATAAGGGGGGTGATCGGCCCCACGAAACGCTTTCCGTATAAATAAGACATTGGCATGTAAGCCATTCGACTGTAGCACCACATTTTTGCTGCAATCGATTTTTAGTAAGTAACCCAAAGAAACCATTCAGTTTTATTATTTATTAGAAACTGTAACCTGGATGCACAGGTAGAAAGGATGGAAGCAGCCAAAACTCAGGCGGCATCGGATTGCTCCCACTCCATTCGTATAGTCCGACCATCTAAACCAACGTAAAAATCGAGGGTTTTTTTTTGTTTTCTCATTGCATTTTGTTTTGTATTTAATTGTTGCAATAGATTCGAATCAGAACAATGTACTGAAAGCCATGCTTTTCCCCAGGATGGTATTTCTGTTACGCTTCCATGGTCGATTATCCATTTCTGTGCTCTTCCGCAGGCGGCATTATTGCCTTCTCCCAAAATGCGTATGCACACGTAATTGAGGGCCGTGCAAAACATAGTGCTGTGGCCTTCGATGTGAAATCCCCAACCACCATCGTCGTTCTAAATATCATAAATCGATTAGGTTCTCATTAGAGGGGTCTTTCCCAAAACCAGTTGGTGATTGTTAAATGAAAATCTCAATCCCAAACAACATTCAATGTATTTTGATTGACCCTTACAAATCGAATAATAGCTCTCACCTGGTGACAGTATGCATACCGAAGAATTTCTTTACGGTACTCTTCTGGAAAGACGGCGTCGAGGTGGCCGGTAATGTACAGCACCATCACCTGCAATATTTTACGCGTGAATCGATTTATATATAAGAGAAAAAAATTATACGTATGAGCGAAATATGTTTGGACTGACGAGCAGCGGAAGGAAGAACAATGGACCGGCGTTTTCCGCGGGCCAATGGCCGTCGCTCGCTTGCAAAGCCGAGAAGAAATGTACGGCTCTCCTTAGCGTTGCTTTGACCTTTCCGTCGTCGACTATATCTTCGTCGTCGGCGATCTTTACTTGAGCTATCGTTTGTTTGAAGTTCTTCTCATGCAAGGACTGCAGAATATACCGTAAAAAACCCACACTGCTCAAAGCACTTCATTTCATCGTTCATCAATCACACTGTACACGTATTTATACACATGTTATACATGGTGGATTTGGACTATTGGAGTAATTGGAGCATTACGTGCCACACTTATGGATTTTATGAAATCGAGACATCAGTTTTCGAAACTAGAAATTGATTACAAGAATCACTAAATCTACGTTTCAGACATATAATTTTAGACTATCTCCAACCATATTGCAAAATCCAAAAGACCTAAATCACTCGAATCCAAAAACCAATCCCAAAATGAGTTACTGTTTCTTTCCTCCACTAAACGCAAAGATGCGATCTAACGCATAATATGCGTTCTATATTTAGTAATTTCATTTAATGTTTTTTATTCTTCCTTATAAAAAATAAAAATAAATTAAAATATTTATAAAAAATGTAATTAGAAAGTTTTTAGAATTATAAATCTACCAACAAATTTTTATTTATCTAGATTAATATGTTATTTATATATTTTTGAAGTAATAAAATATGTGGGCAGTACTGAAAAAAATATGACATGTGCTATGTGTATTCAGTGACGTGTGTTTCAAGGTTGGGATAGGGTGTAACGTGCCGCATGTCATTTTTTATTGGAGTTGGATCATAACCAATTGGGTAGGAAAGACAAAACCGTATTTCATATTGTTCGCAGTAACCCCGACGGTCTCAGTGTAATTCGAGGCAAATCCCGACCTATGAGAATACGTGTCAAACACGTGTCTCGACTTTCGCGTTATTACAGCTCAAGCTATTTTAAGACCACCGACAAAGTAGACACATAAAACATAACAATAAATTTTTACCTGGATAATCCACAGGAGATCGCTGGCGGGCTTCACGCGGGCCCGATTGGCCCAAAAATCCCGTCGGGCCTTTTCGACTTGCTCTTTCATCTCCGGCGAACCGTAGTTAGGATCGAATTCCCATACTTGTCTTCCTACGTAGTTGTTTGTGCTGTAGAGGTGAGGGCTGTTTTTGCCTTCAGCAATCTTAAGTCTCCACATTCTCTCTTATTCTCTTACTACAACCTTTGTGAATTGCCTTAAATATCGTAATATATATGCATGTAGGAAAAAAACAATACGCGAGAGAAAGGGCACACAATATCAAACGCCACACATGCTATTTATGGAGTTTAATTACGTCTCGTCGCTTACAGATACGTGACGAAATTATTATTACCATGCTAAGGACAAAGGTGGAGGTGGCTCAAAACGTCATAGGTTTTTATTGTCGGGAAAAGGACGAGAGTATACGATGATGATAAAATAGAAGGTGATGAAAACGCAGAAATGCAATAAATGTATAGAGTTGCATGCAGATATGTACACACGTAGTCTTATTATCTCTCTTTGGTAAGATATAACTCTTATGTTCGACGTCAAAACTCTTATTTAGGCATAAAAATATAGAGTTGCTTGTTGTACTTAAATTGCTTCGATTTTTTAACCATTAAATTTCTTCTGCTTTACAAAATAAATTATATTCTATGTCAAGGTACTAAAAACACTTCGCTCATGAGACGTTTTCATCAAGAAGGATACATCACTATCTGTGACGAAGTAAAAGGAAGTTGTTATGATGCATAGGAGTACATCTTAATAACCACAGCTAATTATTTAAACATCGATCTGCAACAAGAAATTTAAACCGAGAAATTAAACGCCTTGCGATATTCTGCTAAAGCCCACAAAGGGTATATGTGCCTATATGCTGCATAATGCAGCATACAGTTCTTCATGAACACTCCAGTTATTTCCTGCAAATATGGCAATAGCATCAGATTAGGGTTTATCGAAGATAAAAAAAAAAACTTGCTTTTCGCATATCGTATTAAATTTACCTGCTGAGGAAACTCTCCACGCTCAAGCTGAGAGTTGATCAAAAGCTTTGCGGCTCGGTGGAGTGGCTTGGGATCTCTATCCTCCTATTAGAGAGGTTTTAGATTACGAATAGGGCTAAAAAACTAACGCATTTTTTGGGATAGTATAGCGACCTGCTATTTTCGACGAGCCTGAGATAAAAAAACTAACCTGGCCCGAATAAATAAGTCCCATCATCGCCCATGCGGTGTGCACCAAGTTCGAGCGATTTCCCTCTAACGGCACATACACCTAAATTTTCCATGCAAAAAAAAAAAGCAGAATTAGGGCATGCAGTTAGCAAAGTTTGTTATTCTCGCCGCGGATCAACCTAGTCTATTGCGAAAGAAAGAAACGACGGAAAAAAAAACACTACCTTCTTTGGACAAGAAATGTAGCTTTCGCCCCATCCGCCGTCGTCCCTCTGCGCCTTCAGTAGGAAATCGACGCCTTTTCTCACAGATGCGCAGTTTTCGTAGCTCTTGCCGGCCGCCGCCAATCCTCCGAGCGCAAACCAAGTACCGTAAGTGAAGCAAACGCCCCAATTTCCGTACCTATGTTTATGCCATAAGATGATACAAGGGTTTCTTCTTGGACAGTTATTTTCGTGATCATTGAAATGTACCATGAGCCGTCGGGCCATTGAACGTCTTCTATGTATCCAACGGCTTTAGCGATGAATTTTTCGATCTCTTTTTCTCGGTGCTGAGGGTGAAGCTTCTTGAACATAACCAAAGCTTGAATCGCCGATGAAGTGCACTCGACGAACTCGTGCTCTATAACAATATCCTCGAAAAACTCCGTTGGGTTGAGTAGCTGCAAACATCAAATAGAGGAATATTTTTTTTTTACTTGAGCTGTTACTTGAAAAAAAACGCGGGACACGTAGAAATCAGCTCATCACCTCTAGCCACTTCGATGAGCCGGCGGGCTCCCATGCAGATAAACCGCCATTTTTACTCTGCAAAATCGACTTTTTTTTTTCTTTCTGCAGTCATGAACTAACATAACGATATTTTTTTCGAGAATACAACATTTTTAATCCCCGATGTTTTGGGCATGGACGTTTCTTTTCCCCCAAGTTTCGATGTGCCACTTTTAGTCCCTAATATCGATTTTGAACGACTTTGGTGTCCCGATTAACTTAATCACTAATTTAGATGGAGTTTAATACGTGAGAGCACATGATCTCTTTTATTCGACTTAACACCCCATAACTCATTCTCTTCGACTAAAACGCAAGTGAGCATCAGTATGCATCAAATTTAACTTAAGGTCGCCAATCCTTTCCTAAATGTGATGTGTAATGATGTTCATGTGCATTTAAGCCGAAGAAGCAGACGTGTTACGAGATTTCAAGTCGAGTAAAACGAGATCATGTGCTCTCATGTATTAAATTCCGTCTAAATTAGCGATTAGTTAATCGAGAAACCAAAACTGCCCTCTTATGGACTTAAATTGGCCCCTCCTAACATGGTTGACTAGAAACCCACATGCAACAAACATTGGGGAGTAAAAGTATCGATCGCCCTTTTTTTTCAGAGTTTTCGTATATTTACTACCTGAAGGGAGAGAAGTACGTTGACAGCGTCATAGAATCCCTCCTTTTCCAACTTCTCTCCGACAATCGCTGGCTGCATCGTAGAAAACAACAGGCAACACTGCGGAAAAGACATTAACAAATAAAAAACACGCTCGTTTTCTCAGGACAAAGAACGAAAGACCGTAAGAACAAGAAAAAGATGGGCCGACTGCACCTTCAATCCTTCCGCGGTACAATCAGACACTTGCCATCCGTGATCTTGATCAGAAAAAGTCCACGAGCCCTTAGAGATGTGTCTGTACATGCTTCTGAAGTCGCCCGAAGGATTTTGTTTCACCTGAGATTGCTTTATGAATTCGTGCCCTCTTTTCAAAGTATCGCCTATTTCGTCGGCCATGTTGGTGGCGATCAAAGCTTGTATGGCAAAGCCCGTATCCCATTGTTGGCTTCCGAAGCTCTGCATCTTCATACCATCCTCGGCGACCCATAGATAGTCGGGAATCCTAGCGATGTGCTTCTTGAAGGAATCTCCATTAGGGTTTTCGACCCAGCATGCCAACATACAAAGCACCTTCTCCACGCACCCAATTGTTATATACCTACTGTTTTCGTCTTCGTAGTGTATGTGGTTCATCGTGACTTTAAGCGCTCTTTCTCGAAGCTTTGCAAAAGGCCAGCGAGTCAACAGAGGCTCGGACAATACATAGGAACCGTCCCACAACAGATCTTGTATGAACGGATGTGGATAATAAAGATCTTCCTGCGATTTTCCATACATGCTTCATCTTTGCAATAAGCAAGCATTTCGTTCTGATTACAAGTTATCAAACTACCTTTGCGCAGAGGTGTCTTGCGCTTCTCCAATTAACTTTTTCGTATGGTTGATCGTATAACTCTTCTCTCAATTTCACGATAAGTGGCGTGATTGGCCCCACGAATCTTTTTCCGTATAAGTACGACATCGGCATGTAGACCATTCGACAGTAGCACCACATTTTCGCTGAATTTAATAGCCGAAAAACCCTTATAACATAATTTTCGATTTTACAGTAAACAGCTATTATTAGTAGTATTAACCTGGATGCATAGGTAGAAAGGATGGAAGCAGCCAAAACTCGGGCGGCATTGGATTGCTCCCACTCCAATCGTATAGTCCGAGTATCTAAACGAACGTAAAAAAATAAAAATCGAGGGTTTCCTCTTGTTATTTTTTCCACTCTAACATATGACGTTGATAGATTCACATAAAAAAACGTACTGAAAGCCAAGTTTTTCCCCATGAAGGTATTGTTATTACGGTGCCATGGTCGACTATCCATTCTCGGGCTTTTTCGCAACCGCCTTGGCCGGGCCTTTCTCCTAAAATGCGCATGCACACGTAATTAAGTGCCGTGCAAAACATCGTGCTATGGCCTTCGATGTGAAATCCCCACCCTCCATCGTCGTTCTAAGTTCCAATCAATAAATTGTAGTTAAAAAAAATTTCCATGGTCTATTTTATATATGTGATGCCCTACTATATAACTAAACTAACTGATCTCACCTGGTGACAGTATATATACCGAAGAATTTCTCTACGGTGCTCCTCGGAAAACACAGCGTCAAGGTGGCCCGTTATATGCAGCACCATGACCTGCAATTTGTTTGACGACTGACTACTTCACCAAAAAAGCTTTAACTTTTTTGTGAGTAGTGTACGATTTTAGTAGGTTGGTGCTTTCTTTTTTATCTATCATTCGACTTGTAGTTCCGTTTAAATGGGTGGTACTCTGGGCATGAGGTCTGATACCATGTTGAACAACAACTTCACGTAAAACCTTAAAGCTTGTCGGGGACTATCCTTTTTTTTGGAAAAAAACAAATTATATACTATTTTCCAACTAGAAAAATTAAAATCTACGAATGTGGGACTCACTAGCGGCGGAAGAAAGTACAATGGGCCGGCGTTTTCAGCGGGCCAATGGCCGTCGCTGGCCTGCAAAGCCGAGAAGAAATGCACCGCTCGCCTCAGCGCTGAGGTCACCTTTTCGCCTGTTATTTCTTCCCCTTCGTCGATCTTTACTTGCGCTATCTTTTGTTTGAAGTTCTTTTCATGCAAGGACTGCACACGGTAGTGAAAGCATTTTCGAAACCACTTGCATGATCATCAAATAATATGCACAAAAATATATTGATTGAACTTTTTTTACCTGGATAATCCACAGGAGATCGCTGGCGGGCTTCACGCGGGCCCGATTGGCCCAAAAATCCCGTCGGGCCTTTTCGACTTGCTCTTTCATCTCCTGCGAACCGTAGTTAGGATCGAATTCCCACACTTGTCTTCCTACGTAGTTGTTGGTGCTGTAGAGGTAAGGGCTGTTTTTGCCTTCAGCAATCTTAAGTCTCCACATTTTCTCTTCTCTTATTACAACTTTATGAGTTGTTTCTAATATCGTAATATGTGTGAGTTTGTACAGGTTGATTAGTTAGTTAATCATCTATATATTGAAAATATGGGAAGGTTCGGAGGTTATACGTGGCACCCATGCATCGACGTTTTTGTCTATATCGCTATATGTGTGGAAGAGAGGATATTGTCATTTACCCTAATGAAAGACTTCACATATATATTGGGCGATGATTATTGGAAATATATTAAGTTGAAACGCTAGGCGTGGAACAACTAATTGTGAAGGTTAAGTAATCAACGGACAACATAGTTGAATACAAAAAAAAAAGAGTAGAATTTACATAGTTATAGAAAGAGGGGAAGAAAAGCGCGGAATATCACGCCATAAATGCTATTTCATGGAACTTCACGTCCTCAACACTTACGGCACGGCAGTGAAATTTATTATAACATGGCACAGAACTCAGGAGATCATGTGTTGACCACACACACACACATATATATATATACACTAATGTATGTAGTATCAGTTTTTTTAATATCGTAATTTTTATAGACTTGAGGATTAGACACGTGCGAAGTCAGTGTTCGTTCCATAGCGAGGCGTCAATTCAATTGATTTTCTAAGTTGGGCGAATCATGAGTACTTCGTAATGTGCCTGTATATGTATGTACCTGTACGAAAAGGACCAAGTACGATGACAATAAAATGAAGGTGTTACTCACACAGAAACAGAACGGCAAAATAAATTTCCTCAAAGCAATGCAAAAAACATATTTATATATAACAGTGATAAAATATTTGATGCGTACGATTCTTCAATGTTTTGGTATGGTATGAACCGAAAGAGCATTACGATATTTTGCAATGAAAAATTGCCACAAGCATGCAATAGATTCCTTTGTTATAATTATAAGACCATACTAGTTAGTGAGGTTTTAGAACCCGGTTTTCCAATCGGATCGAGAAATTTGTCGCGGTGGTTTAGTTGAAATAAAAAAAAAAAAAGAAAAATCGATGCCTAATTGATATTACGACTATATGAGTTCTCAGCTATAAGCTAGCCGATGCGACTCGTTCTCAAATATATATGATTTCTTAGTTACCTCAATAGATAGTGCCGAAACCTAGATTGTAATTTGGTTCTCAGCTATATATTGTATTGGAATAGCCGATATATATATATATATATATTATATATATATATATATATATATATATATATATAATGGTTTCTCAACTATGTATGAGTTCTCAATTATCCCTGTATATAGTTGACCAAAACCCTAGAACAAGTTCTCAGATAAATCTTACTGAGAAAATTAGATACCCTTAAATTTAAGTTCGTGAAGTAAAAAGGTTAATATTTGACACAATCATTGCGGACTGTAAAAATCGATATTCTTGAATTAGGGGACGATGGTTTTCTCATTACTACATCGATCATGGGATGTGATTCTAGGGTTTTTTTTCTCACTTCATATGAATTCTTAATTGGATGTTTCTGTCACAAAGGGTCATAAAGAACTTAATGGAATGAGAACTTGTTGTCCGATCATTATTATTTCAACACCTGCAAGAAAATTTAGACGGAGAAGCGATCGTATGCTCTCGGCATGAGCAAGAAAACGTCTCTCCATTAAGGAGTAAAAAAAAATATTTCTTTAGGCATAATCGTGCTTCCCTACTTACATGCCATCTTATTCTTAATGGATATGTGCTAAGATAGAACCTTGGTTCCTCTTTTGCCAAGCAAATCTTCTGAGCGCTGACATTGTTATTACATTCCTCCACTCTTTGGAAAAATCTCTTAAATCGCATAAGTTAATTCTTGGATTTTCTCTATTCATGGTGTGGTGCTTGAGTTAACCATATTTCCCTAGTCTGTTGAAGCGTTGCCTGACTCCTTTGAGAGACAATAGGCTACCTTATTGTTTTCAGACGGCGGCTAAGTTATCATGCTATTGCAGTTGCTCTTTCTTTGATGGAAGCATATCCGTTGAGTGTTCAGCATGAACAAACAACCTTACAAATACTTCGAGCAAAGCTGGGACCAGATGACCTTCATACACAGGTGACTGAGAAGTTCTTTAGGAATTGTCTGAATTCCAGTCCTGATTTGGATTGGGACGATGGCTTGGTGAGGCTTGTGATAACATGCTAGATCTCTATTGTTAATTATATGTAAGCTTCGTCGCATTAAAATGAACCTACGGAATGATTTTCTAAATGCCCAACCATTATTATAACCCCTTGCCAGTTAGACTGTGGAACCCCAACGAAGGCGATGACGAGAAAACGTTCAGCATTTTGGTGAGAGGGAGAAGGATCAGGCGAAGGCAGGTGCCGTTGAGTTTGCTCAAAAGACTGTATAGCTCGCAACCATTTAAAGGGGGCACTGCAGAGTTGTTAGGGAAACGGAATCCCCTTTCAATTTTATGCGGAAATTTCACTAATTTTCAATGTTGAAGCTAGCTAGTAGATTCCTATATACTAATTTGAACGCAAGCACAACACAACCACAACATAATGGACTTTTTTAGATGTACGTAATAAAAAAACTCGGAATCCGAGTCCCCGTGCCGCTCAAAGCATAATAAAAGAACCATCTAGGTAGTATGTTCCTTTAAAAAGCTGCGACGCGTAACATTCATCAGTAGGGGGTGTAGCTCATATGGTAGAGCGCTCGCTTCGCATGCGAGAGGCACGGGGTTCGATTCCCCGCACCTCCACTTTTTTTCACTTCAGTTTCGTTCTTCTTTCTCATTTCATTTTCTTTTCTTTTTCTTTCTTTCAAATTTCGTTTGTTACCTACTACCTTCTTATTTATTTATTCTTTATTGATTGATTGCGAAACATCCTTTTCCTTTGCATAAAAACTACGACTGATTTGATGTGGTGAATAATCAATCGACAAGGACGAGAAATCAAAATATGTAAAGTAAAATCAACAAAGCAAACACCACTAAAGGCCCAAAGAATAGTCTCACAGTCACAAGCAAGCGACAGTCTTCCATATATATGTAAACTCAACGGACAAGAAACATATATATATATATATATATAGAGAGAGAGAGAGAGAGAGAGGAGAGAGAGGCTAGTTATTACTTTGCCCATGCCACTGAATCAATCTCCGCCTGAGCCGCCCTATATAACTCGAGCCTCTTAGCAAGCGATGTGCGCCGCTGCATAACCGCTGGATCTTCATCTAACAGTTTACCCAACTGCTTTCCCTGCTTTTCATCACAAGTTTACCAAGTTGATGCTTTTTATCTTCAATTCACAGCCTAAGATCAGAGAGAGAGAGAGAGAGAGAAAAGAAAAAGAACCAACGATGATATCTCTCCAATACCCACCTCCTTTTTGCCCAATTCCGCAAAGAAATGATCGAGCAAGCTGCGCTTCGCCTCGCGGACTTGACAGTAAACGATCGACTTTGGAATTGAGTTTCGCAGGCTTCCGCACACCATGTTGACGTAAGACAGGACGGTCGTCCCTGTGTATAATTGCAGTATTATTGCAATGAGGTCCATATAAAAATGCAGTATTCATATTGCGACGAGGCCCCACCGATCCTCCGTAGATATGAGTCGTTGTATCGGTCGAAAATGGAGTGAGTTGGATTTCCTCCCTTCTCGACGTCTTGAGGAAGTTTACGGAAGAAATCGACGGTTAAGTAACTGCATTCCATCTCCACGAGCTGCAAAGTTGCCTTCCTACTTTCTTCTCTCATTCGCTCCAGCGATTCAACGGCTGCAGCGTTGACCTCCACTCGGAGAGAGGGATACTGTTTCAGCTCCTATAGAAGACGTAAAAAAGACTTTACATACAGGATGACGAGCAAAAAACGCAATAGATCATTAGAAGGGTAAAAAATGATATTTTTCAAACTTCCGTCGCAGTAGAGTAGTCTAATATCCACTTCCATTTTAGAATCCTAAATCTAACGACTTACCGGGGTCTCACTGATTGACTTATGAACAAGTTCCTTCAGTAAACCATGAACCTGAAGGTACAAAACACACACGAAGCTTTGTGACAAAGATTATGAAAAAGCAGAGGTGGGACTATTGCAGACAAGCGTTACATGCCATGTACATACCGCATCAACGGCTGCCTCGGCGGGACCTTTGATGGTAATCAGTGCTGTTTCGATGAGACGGCGATAGCCCTGTTCGGGTGCAATGAGATGTGGCTGATAGCCATCAGCTTCAGTGATTAGTTTTCTTACGTTTTCCATTGCGAGATGCTTGTCGAACTGGAGGCGTTTCAATGCGGCGGGAAGTTGATTGTCAAAGACATTGTATATTTTGTCACCACCGGGTCGACTGCATAATTATATATATATATATATAAAAGTTAAACGAAGAAGTCGTGGTACGAAGCGAAGTTTCCTTCTATTGTGAAGATGCATACCTTCCATCGAGATGCTCTTTGAATGTTCCATCAAACATTCGGCAGATTTCCATGATCATGTACAGCTTTCCCTGTATTGATTACAAGCACAAATAAAAACATGCTAGCAATTCAAGAAGCAAGCAGCAGTTAGAAAACAAATTACGAAATGTAAAATTGACTACTTCAAGTGGGGTCTATGAGACAGAATGGAGAATCGTGACTAAGAAGTCGATAAAAATGCCATGGCAAAATTAGTTTGAACGGGCAAGAGAACAAAATCTTACTCCAGCATCTGTAGCCATGGGCTTTCCGAGACGAGACAACTCAGATTCCAGCTCAATAATTGTTTTATTGATAAGTGACTGCAGGCCTGGAATTCTTGACTTAATGACATTTTCCAAATGCTGGAATATGAAAGCACCAGCGATGGATCACGAGTAAGTTTAGTCAGAAAATGTTACTTTAGAGGAGCAACAAAAGGTACGAAAAAAAGAACAGGTAAGCAAATGGCGCAGCGAGTTCACATGATGGAATTGGAAAGTCAAACTAAAAACTCCAGGAGTTACATACTTTGGATAGGACTTTTCCTAGATGCTCTGAGCCCATTCTGTTTGCAAGATGTTTGTACTCAGGAGTTTGAGCAAAATACTCACGTTCTCTACGCCTAGCAGCAATCATGTCCACATTCTTATTGATATCTTGTTGAGAACGGTTAACAACACCTATCCATGGGAACTGCAGCTTATATGATCTCCCTTCCAATATCTGTAGACCGAAATAACTAGAAGTCAGAGTTTACGTAATTTGAAGTGATTCAAACAATCATATAAGAATTAACAGTAAATTGGCCAGAATTTGAAGGACAATACAATCAATGAAACAAAAAAATAAATCGGTTAGATGCATTCTCAAAATATTTTTCAGTGACTATTCATTCCTGACACATTGGGCTATGAGAGCAGAAGCATAACCGTTATTCCTCAATCAATGTATTTATATATATATATATATATATGTATATATATATATATTATATAAACTTACTTCTACAGCATCAGTTCCTTTGTCCATTAAATCAATCTTCGTTAAGACTCCAAATGTCCTTTCACCTGGGTGCAGCACAAAATGGAGTATACTCACATAAAATATAAAACTGAGTCTATTGATGTTGACGGGTGAACCCATACCATACACATACAAATAAGAGTGTAAAATCATGCACCATTGCAACAGTACGCTTATGTACGTACCTTTTGGGTCTACTTCACGAGAAATCTTGATTGCATCTGACGTTGCAAGATCTTGGTTGGCAGGAGAAATGGCCAGAATGATACAATTTGGCTGAAAATGGCAGTTCACAATATATTGAATACATTTATGCAGATGGAACCCACCACTAAAACTCCATCGCACTTTATAAAGACTGACTTAAGTGTATATCAAATACCTTTTCAATAAAAGACCGGACCATGTTCTCAATATCCATCACAATGCTATCTGGCTGACCCTCTACAAAAATCAAATGTCCGATCAGATAAAATAGCAACATTAAGAAAGCAAATGAAGTGTGTAAAAAGGACTGTAGCTCACCAACAGCCACTTTTGTCAGACCAGGAAGATCGATCAATGTTAAATTCACAACTGCGATAATAAAAGTGGTGTTACTTACATGGAAAATAGGCTTCGACCAGCTAGTACAAAATCATTTAAATAAATGGCCATCCAAATTAGATAACAAAATACAGAATTTACCCACCATTCGGTGAATAAATACTCAGGTAAATTGGAACAGATGAAATTTGTTTGGAGCGTCCTGTTTCTCGATCAGTCTCATCAGCAATCTCCTTCCGGACAGCAGCTAGCAAATTATAACAGAAGATTAAAATTCATAAATTCACAAACTACGATAGATTAAAATTTCTTAAATTCACAAACAAAGACACTCAGAAGGGCCAACATTTGATACCGACAACACGAAAAAGTTTGTTAAAGAACATACCAAAATCAGTAAACCTTTTCCTCGGAAGATGCCCAAATTCTGCATACTCCCGATTCTCATCGATCTTATGAAGCTGCAGAACAAGTGGACGGCGGGTAACAATACCTGTAGAATAATGTAAGTAAATTTAAAAAACCACAGTTGAATTATAATGATTCCAAGTAAGCAAATAAAGAGAAAATTACCTGATCCACGGGGCAAAAAGTCCTTCCCAACAATGCTTTCCAGCACAGATGACTTGCCAGAACTCTACAAAGCAACAAATTTAAACACCAATAACTTCAAGATTGGGAAAGCTGAAATGAAAAAGCAACGAGACTTCCAACATCAGAAGAAATAATCGTCGACATGCTGCAAATCTATGGCCGAATGCAATGGTCAGAGATACAACAGAAGTATAAAAAGACCAAATGAATATGTATATAGAAAAACAAATAAAACAGACACGATCCAACTAGCAATATAGGCACAAACGCCTAAAAATTGCCTAAATGAGCTGACATCAATCAGATCGAAAATATACGAGCAAATTTACACACTTTGGAGAAGTAAAGAAGGCGAAACAGACCTGACCACCAACGACGGCGATTGAAGGCAAGGCGTCCCATAGGGTGGGCAAGGCGTTATCATCTCCTTGATCTCCAAGCGCCGTGCAAGCTCTCTGCAATCGGTTGACTAACGATATCAAATTCTCCATATCTAACCTCAAGTCAGCTCCGCGTCAAAGATCCAAGGCTGTAATCGACTCCTCTATAACTATTACAGCAACACCTTCACTCCTTGAAGAATTCAATGGAAAAAGGATGAGCGAACGATGGCTATTCAAACTCGGGATGGTCTACAGAGAGATGAGAGCCTTCGCAAGGAAGATTTCAATAGGAGTTTTGAGGCTCGAGTTTGCCTTCAACCGTGTGTACGTCAGCTTGCACTCTTGCTTCCGAAATTTTGAAGAGTAGATGGGCCCAATCCAATATATGGGCCTTAGTTGGGCCAAAGCCCATAGAAACGTTGTCTGTTAGAATCACTAACGTGACACTAAACCACCTTTGCTTTGTTAAGGAAGCTACTTCATCGATCCCCAATTTCAACTATTCATAATCCTCAGTCTAATCTTAAGTGCTCCACCAAAGAATGTCGGATTTTCAGTGGTAATAATAATGAAAAATTTACATTCAATCTCAATCATAGTAACTAACTATACCTTTTAACCAAAGAAGAGAGAGAGAAAATAAAAAGAAAAAATACTTTATTCTTGGACGTTGCTTCTTTTCGGACTGGCTTAAGTTTATGAACAGAGGAATCACTTCGATAATGATCTTACTTTGATTCACAAGCAGCGCCAAGAAATCAAGGCAGACCTGCCTCGCCTCATGCGCCGTCGCCGGCAACCTTCCTCCTCGCCGTCGCAGCCGCCGCGGCCGCAGTTTACTTCTTTCTCTTCAAACCAAACCCCCGTCGACCGCCGTCGACTCAGTCCAAATCCCAACCTTCTCCGTCGACGGCAGCAACAACACCGTCAACATCGAGCTCTTCCAATGACGTCACCGTCACAAACCCCAACCGCGACGAGTTCTCCCACTACGACAGCTCCCTCCAGCTCCTAGTCTCCGCCGGGGACCCAGCCGGCCGGGAGGATCGCCGGAGGAAGCTGGCAGAATATGTCCGCCGAGTTCCTTCTCAGAGAGTATCCCCTTCGCGCCGCTGCCGCCGACGCCCAGCCTCAGACGGCGGCCGTCGGCGCTGATGGGAACGTGATGGAGGTGCAGACGGCGATGAGGCTCGTGGGTAGAGTTAGGGTGTTGAAGGTGTTCTGCTATAATAACACGTGGCACTGTTCTTGGCTTAAGGTGCTAAGACGTGCGCCGACATACTTTGTGGTAGAAGAACTTCCGTTTATGCTGTGTAATTATAGCAGATTGAGATTGTGCACATATCAAGAGAATGAAAGTCTTTCTCTTCTATTGTACTTCGAACTATCGATCCAATCTTGGAATTTATGTAGCCGATCTCAGAGCAAAGATGGCATCTTTTTGTCTGCGAAAGTGGCAAAATGCAGCTAAGAACAGAGCTTTTAGAACAGAAGCAGATAACAGAACATTCATTTCATCAGCTCTCTGTAATACACAGCATTGTCTTTACAAAACCAGAAGCAGAAACAGAAACAACAGCACACTTCCCAGACAGAATCATAGGACAAACAATGGAAAAGAAAAACACATTTAAAATTTAATAGAAATTAGGTATGCAAGCACCAGCATCAGGGTTATTCTGCTGTTCCTTCCATATCCTCCCAGTGACACGTAGCTTAAGCTCCTTCCTATCTCCCCCCGAGAAGAAAAGCGCCATGTTCCTCATTATAAGGAGACCATCGTGGCTGTCTCGAACTTTACGGTGGCTGTCCCTAATGCTCCTCGGCGTACCTTCCCAAGTCAGCTTACGACCATTTCCTCCAACCTCCAAGCTGTAGCTGTAGTTCCTAGCCTCTGCTTCGTCTCCCATGAAACGAAGAAAAGCCATGTAGACGGGCGCCATTCCCAGCTGAAAGGCTTCGAAGTGAAGGCAAAAGTACTGACCGAAGCAATGGAACACCTGCCCAGAAATAGCGAACGACGTTCTTCAAATTGGCCAAAGGAAAAAAAAGGAAAAACGAGCAGCTTACAGTTAGCATCCACGTGGCGTTTTCTACATCCCTGGGATTGGACTTAACGTATCGATGGTTGAAAGTGCACCCTGAATGCATGTCCACTTTGTGGTCGTCCCTCAAATGAGTGACTAAGTATGGTATGTCTCCAACTACAGAGCACTCTGAGCCGGCGTAAGGGCAGTTGTAAGGCCTGAAGTTGCAGGCGGCTTCGTGCTTCAGCTTGCTGTAATAAGGGAATATCTCGGGGCAGCCGAGGGAGGTGTACTTGCAAGGAAGTTCGAGGGATTCTGCTACTTTTTCGAGGGCAAGGCATCTTATGTCGCCAAGTTCTTGCCTGCAAGTTGGGCATCTGTTGTGGACCCTCACTTTGCAGGTCGAACAGAGGGTGTGACCGTTGTGGCACTGCATGAGAAGAACAATTCACCATTAGCAGTCCAGATCCTTGATTTATGCATGTTCCTTTACGCCCTTTTCGTGTTACTTTTAGATACGAATGGTTGACCACTATGGGGTAACTTTGGACTAACATAGACAAACTTCTTTGCAGAACGGACAAGTGATTCAAGACAGAATTCGCAAGTCTCTTGCAGCTAATGTAAGACATGCATAGGTGTATGGAGAAAAACAATGGAACTACTACTACTGATTACAACATGGCTAGGGATCTTTCGTATCATTAACATATTAAGTCTTTCTTTGCCGCTCTATTCTAGAATCGATACTACTTGACGGGGGAAAAATGACTCAAGATTTAGCTTTTGGGGCTTCTAACATGTGCAGTTTCTGCTCTCCCAGGATTAAATTCTATCAGTCATAATTGTCCAAGTTAAAGCAAAAGAAAAGGCATAATTGTCCAAATTAAACATAAAAAAAAAAAAAAAAAAAAACAATACTCAAAACCGAAAAGAAAAACCTTGGTCAACAGAACAAAGATCCTGATAAAAGCAATATAAACAACCAAACTACTCTGAGTTTAAAGGTGAAATCAATCATTCGAAAGCAAATGCTTTCGGCGAATCATAAAGGTCGATTTGAATCTTGGCACAAGAAACGATGAATTCAGAAACATCGACTAAAAGGGGAAAATACCTGATGAATCGGTGGGTACATGGAATTCGTACAAACAGGGCATTCCAGGAGCTCATGAACACTTGTCGCCGGGTTAATTACAGCGCCGTTGACAACATTATTGCCATGAGCTGACTTCGAAGATGAAAACTGAGAATACGGATGGGGATGAGAGATCCCTTCCTCATCAAGCCCATCTGTAGACGACGACACGCATTCAATATTAGATTCCATTTCTTCGAAATCGAATCCCCTTTTCCTCTTTTCCTCTTGTTCTTCTTCCTGCGCTTCTGAATCGCGCTATTTCCTCCTATACGTGGCGATTGAGAGGGTAAAATGAACAATTTTTCATGATGTTTCCGAGGGATTGATCATTTGTTGATGGGCTGCGAATAGAAACAAAAGAAAATTAAGAAACGAAAAAAAAAAAAAAAAAAAAGAAAGCGAGAGAGTTTTCAATTGGAGGTGCTTCTCTCTCTTGATGGGGCTTTCTTCTCACTTTCTTTGTGAATCTTCTAATTTCTTTCTTATCTTTTATGGAAGAGAGGCTTGCGAAATTTGCAATATATTTGTTATGTAAAAATCAGAATTATTTCGTAGCATCAACATATTTGGAACAAACCTAATATTTAAATTTCTTATTTAAAACGTATTTTTTCCCAACTGATTTGAGCGCACTATGTTGGTTCTCCTAAGTAAGAAAAAAAAGTAACAACAAACATGTTATATGTTTGCTTTGCCGCTTTGCAAAATATCAATGCATTGTTGATGGGAATCATAAACATAGCTAATTATTTTTCTTCAAGACTGGCCTAGGAAAAAAATAATAACTTCAACTACCACCATTTAAGCATCAAGATACAAAAAATTGGTACCATCTACATTAAATACAGTGGTCAGATATAGCTAACATATTTATTACGTTACATTACATGCATACACTTATTATTATTATTGAGTAAAATAGAATAAAAATATTTCCGATCGGAAGTGGGCCGTCATTGGGCCGCATTTCATCTGCAAATCGTTTCTAGGCTATTATTGGGAATTCAATTAATTGAAACTCAAACTCAACTTCGATGTGTGATTACCTCGACGTTATTAGACTTTCGTTACTGATGGGAAAATATCGAATTATATGCCAGTTGCCAATCGCCGTGATTGAAAATTTGCATGTTCTAGCAAGAATAACGTGACAACTAGCATGCTTGATGAGATCTGACATACCATTAACTATTATTATACATGAAATATTATAAAAATATATAAACCCAACATTAAAAATCTGCTGTAAGAAAACAGATCTAAACTGGTTCTGTAAGAATGTCGTCAGCCCTCATGCACTAAACGAAGGCATTTGCCGGTTTTATTGCCGTGATTTACTCTCGAGAGTTCTCACACAAAGCAAAGAGATATACCTGCGTATATAATTCGATTATTTATGACTTCAAGATTTATATTAAAGAAGTTAAATCCCTTGTTATTGCATTAAGACATCGTTTAGAGTTGGACTATAGATTAAACGCAATTAATTCAACATAAGACACACACACACACTAAGTCGTCTTCCACGGTACAACATTTTCGACCACTCTCGAGATTTCCGAAAATATCCAAATAAAAGATTATTAAAAAAAGAAAAAAAAAAAAACTTAAACTAAAGGCGCACCGCCGCGCCGATTAGCTACGCCTTCTTGTACCAGGACATGAAAACGGGTCACGCACAGCCTTTCGGGGCAAACCCGACCCGTTTGCCCGCCAAATCAAACACGACCCGAAAACCCTGCTGCTGAATATTACCTAAGATCGACAACCCGCCGGCGGTGCCGGCGAAGGCGAAGCAAAACTTACCGTTGCTGTCCACCGGGATCAAGTAATTGGACGCCGGCAGAGACACGTCGGCGCCGGTGAAGTGAAGAACCACCGTCGGAACCCTCACCTCCTTCATCCCCGAGAGGTCGTAGCACGTGTCGAAGAGAGAGAACTCGCCGGCGGGCTTCAGGTTCGAAGCGCCGCCGCGGAAGGCATCCCTCAGCGCCACGTAGGCCGGCCGCGTCAGGCGGGTCACCGACGTCCCAGAGTCGACGATGACTCCGCCGTCGCCGTTGCCGTCCATCTTGAAGAGGTCGGCGGTGATTCCCCTCACGCGCGTTCCGCCGACCGAGATCCCTGTGAGGCCGACGTAGTAGAAGGTGTCGAGCTTAGGGTTTGTGAGGAGAGGGGTGAACACGGCCAGCCGTGAGACGGCGGAGCCGCCGAACATTATGGAGGACGGCTTCGACGACGCCGACCGGTCAACGAGGCAGTAAGAGAATTTGTTCCCAAATCTCCGACCGGCTTGTCTGGGAAAAGACAGCCTGCCCCGACCCAAACCCAGCAACCCGGCGGCTCCGACGAAGAGCCCTTCGTTGTCGTGTCCGCACCCTAGGGCGATGTTCTTCACCCTATTTCGCCGGAAAGTTAGCGTCTCGGTGGAGAATTCTCCGACGGTGAACGACCCATCTCCGTAAGACACCTGCACTTTGTAGCGTTGTAAGAATTAGGAGCGATTTCCTCCACAAAGCTATGCCGTAAATCGAATCCTTTCACCTGATAGAGACATTTTTGCCGATTGCTGCTGCACCCCGGCGAATCCAGCCGGCGGCAGAGCGGCGACTGGCAGGAGACGCCGAGGAACGACGACGACTTCCTCGGGTCGAAAACCGGGTCGGTTTGGGTATAGCACTTCTTGCAAGGGGAACACTGAACCCAAACGACGTCGCTCCCCGTGTCTAGAACCATGTACACGTACCTCGCCGGCGTTCCGACGCCGATGCGCGTGAAGTACTCGCCGCTTCCCTGGGCGAGTCCGGAGACGACGGAGCTGCTGAAATCTCCGCCCTTACTGACGGCGGCGAGCGCGTCAGCCCTCGCCGCGTCCCGCCTGAGGCGGAGGTCGAAGAGCGCCGTCGAGTTTTCGCCCCGAGAGAGGACGTCCACGTGGTGGAGGTCGAGGCTCAGCGCGCCGCCGCCGTTCAACGGATCGTCCTCCGCCGCGAGATCTAGTTCGGCGTCGGATTTGGAGTCTTGCTGTAGCCAAGGGAGGGAGGCTTGGGGTTCCGGCAGCGGAGTGACGGCGAGCGTATGGAACTGTAGGGATTCCGAACTGCAGAGGAAGACGGCGGAGAGGACGGCGAGGACGACGATGCACTCGCGGCGGCCGACGTGGTCCATTTTTAGGCGTGAGTGAGAATGAGGTTTTTCTTTCTTCAAAAGAATTTATAGCTGGGGTTGGGATTTTAGTTAATTAATTAATTAATAAATGCTTCAGTGTGAAAGTGATCTCAGCATTGGTAGGCCGTACGGTGATGTTTTTGGCTTGGAGGTGGAAGGATGTGTTTTGTATTATTATTACAATGGAGAAAATGATGCAAGTGAGTCATATTATTGTTCTATTAATCGATTGCATAAGCAGTAAAGTTATCATCAATAATTACGCTAAGCAAATAAAGGCTTCGTGTTCGTATAATTCAACTGGAGATACTTAATTAACGACTTTTGGGGCAAAAGAAGTAAAGAACTATAAATACTATTACACGAATCTCTTTTAAATTAAAGCTTTTCTTTCTACTTCCTAATTCTTCTTTACCATAAAGTATGTTTTGAGAGTCATGAGTAAAAAAAGTTCCCAAGGGATGCCTAAAGTTGTCCGACCATTATACCATATTTTGAACATCTTGATTTTGATATTTGTGAAGACAAATAAAAATTTTATCGTAGAAAAAAAATCGTCCAATTGCCAAATAATGAGATCACATTTTCAATAACAGATCCTTGTGAACTTTAGATGGAGTACAGACTTTTATTTCTGCTTAGAACCATATCATCTCATAGTCAATAATAAGGTTCGTATTTGAAACGAGGCATTAAGATCAGAAGGATTAATCCTAGTAGAAGTTGGAATCATTCTATATCCGATAATGAAGTTCATATTCGATTAATATGAGATAAAAAAAAAAAAAAGAAGAAGTTTCTTGACTAGGCCCACCGTCCAAAAATGCTGTTCAAAGGACTTCATTACCAAAATGACCAACTGCCCTTGCGCTTAAGCTAACGACTTACTACCTAAGAAATGTGGTTGAGAGTGACACATAATCCGAAAAGAATCCAACATAATTATTATTACCTCATGAAATTTCATGTCATATCAAATTCAATGCCTAGCAACAGTAGAGCAATCAATGATCTCAAATTAAGCTTGTCTAAGCACATAAATTATGATAATGATACAAATTATGTGGGCCAAACATGGCAATCAATGAAGAAGATCGCGCCAGATTTGCAGGAAAACTGATTGACTCTTGAAGCAAAAGAAACCAATCCATAAACAAATCAAGATTCGAGAACCTTATCCACTTCGATCCAAAACGACCAAGAACTGGAAAATGCCGACGAATCTAGACGAAGAACACACAAGAATTACAAGAACAGAATACCATAATCATAAAAACAAAGGCAGCTCAACTCACCTGGACAAGAAAAAAGGGTCTCAACTCTCAAGCCTTCCTCGACCAATCCCCGCTTTTCCCACCTCGTTTTTGCTCGAGCCTCACGCCCGTAATAACGATCTCCTTCGAAGCAGCCTTACACATGTCGTAGACAGTCAAACCAGCCACTGAAACCGCCGTCAAAGCCTCCATTTCTACCCCGGTTTTCCCACTGCAAGAAGCTTCGCCTTCTATATCGACGCTGTAATCGCGTGGATTGAGTTTAAGGTCCACGCGGACGTGCGATAGGTTTATGCCGTGGCAAAGAGGTATGAGGGCGCTCGTTTGCTTCGCTCCATAGATTCCAGCGATCTTAGCGACGCTGAGAACGTCCCCTTTCTTCATTTGGTCAGCTGAGACCAAGTCGAACACCTTCTGGCCTAGGATTACCTTACAGCTCGCGATGGCTGATCTTTCTGTGATCTCTTTGGGCGAAACGTCGACCATTTGGGCATCGCCTTTAGTACCAACGTGGGTCAGTGTCAGGCCAGAAGACGATGATTCTGCATTTGTTGTGTCGTTCGAGGAGAGATTCTGGGATTCTTGAGCCATGGCTGGTGGGCTGTCTGAAGAATTAGAAAAGCTAGACGCTGGAGGCTCGCCAAACACCGATTCGAGTTCCTGTAGAGCAAATTCGTCAATTTATAAATGCGTTTTGAATCATGCTTGACGAATTGAAATTAGCTTGCTCCATGAATTGTAGAGCACAAACCCAAAATCTCCAACTCCTTTCTAATATGCAAATCGACATTCCCAAAATGAACAATCAAACGCAACCAACTGAATTTGAATCCGCATAGATTGTAAGCAACAAATTACAACGGCTGAGGCATCCATCGCATCGTCTGATTTTGCTTAAGCGAGAGCACATAAGCACGCAGCGGAAACGATAAAACAGCACCTGATTGAGCTCTGCGATGGCTTTGGATATGTCATGGTTGCTTCCAGTACTGAAGAACCTGCCCGTCGGCCGAGGCTTGAGTCTTGATTTGATCTGACGAAGTAACATAACTGCAAAAGCTTTAGTGGTTCAAGTTTAATTCCACCCACTCAGGCATTTTCACAAACACTTTGGGCAGAACTTCTGAGACTGATGATCGTCTATGCTTATAGTTAATGAGCTTATTCTGCAGTTACGTTAATGGGCTTCTCATTTCCGGCCCAAATTGTCATCTGTGTACAGCCCAAGTAGAAATTTAGGCCCACTTCTATTGCAGAGTTCCCCACTTTTAACGCTCCATTTTCAAATTAATCCTTTTTCTATTATTACAAGCAAACAGAAAGAAGATCCACCCAAAAACCCTTCATCGCAGTAAATCAAAAGCTCAAAGACCTAGAAAACTCTTAACAGAGAAGAAGAAGAAAAATGGAGTGGAACGCTGAGACCCTCCAATTTTTATCGCAGTGCTTCGTCAACACCCTATCCCCGCTACGTGAGCCACGCAAGCAAGCCGAGTCGGCTCTCGCCGAGGCGGCCAACCAGAGCAAATACGGCCTCGCCGTGCTCCGCCTCGTCGCCGAGCCCTCCGTCGACGAGCAGATCCGCCAATCGGCGGCGGTCAACTTCAAGAACCACCTCAAGGCGCGCTGGGCTCCGCAGCAAAACGACACCGACGCTACAGCCATATTCGACCCTGAGAAGGAGCAGATTAAGTCTCTAATCGTCACTCTTATGGTCGGCGCCACGCCGAAGATCCAGGCTCAGCTCGGCGAGGCGCTGACGATTATTGGAAATTACGATTTCCCCAGGGCGTGGCCGAGCCTCTTGCCTGAGCTGGTGGTTACTTTGGGTAGGTTGAGCGAGGCGAATGATTATGCTTCGGTGAATGGAGTTTTGGTCACGGTGAATTCTTTGTTTAAGAAATTCAGGTATCAGTTCAAGACGAACGATTTGTTGTTGGATTTGAAGTACTGTTTGGATAATTTTGCTGCGCCGTTGCTCGAGGTATTTAAGAGGACGGCTGCGTATTTGGATCAAGCCGCGGGGTCGGGGAATGCTGCCCTTTTGAAGGGGTACGTTGAGGCACAGAGGTTGTGCTGCAGGATTTTTTTCTCGTTGAACTTTATGGATTTGCCCGAGTTTTTCGAGGATCATATGGATGAGTGGATGGCAGAGTTCAAGAAGTATTTGTCCGCGAAGTATTCTGCTTTGGAAGATAGTGGGAGTGATGGGCTTGCTTTGGTTGATGAGCTCAGGGCTGCAGTTTGTGAGAACATTAGCTTGTACATGGAGAAGGAGGAGGAACTGTTTCAGAAATATCTAAGTGGTTTTGTGGAGGCAGTTTGGAGCCTTTTGGTGGCAGCTTCGAATTCCTCCGAGAGGGAGAGAGTGACAGTGACTGGCATTAAATTTCTGACTACGGTTAGTTCGAGTGTGCATCATAATTTGTTTGCTAGGGATGATATTTTGCTTCAGGTTTGCCAGAGCGTTGTAGTTCCCAATGTGATGCTGAGGGATGAGGATGAGGAGCTATTTGAGATGAATTATGTCGAGTTCATCAGGCGAGATATGGAGGGGAGTGACCTTGACACTAGGAGGAGAATTGCTTGTGAACTCCTTAAGGGGATTGCTTCTAATTATAAGCAGAAGGTGGCTGAGAAAGTTTCTGTTCAGATACAGGGTTTGTTGGCCACATTTGCCGAGAATCCAGCAGCAAATTGGAAGCACAAAGACTGTGCTATCTATCTCGTTGTATCCCTGGCCACCAAGAAAGCTGGTGGAAGCTCTGTTTCCACTGATCTTGTTGACGTTGAGAGCTTCTTTGGGTCTGTTATTGTGCCTGAGCTGCAAAGTAGAGATGTGGATGGGTTCCCCATGTTGAAAGCTGGTGCACTGAAGTTCTTCACCGTGTTTAGGAATCAAATATCCAAGCCTGTTGCATTGGCATTGCTGCCAGATGTGGTTCGGTTTTTAACAGCAGAGTCCAATGTTGTCCACTCGTATGCTGCGAGCTGCATAGAGAAACTATTTTTGATCAAGGACGAAATGGGAACAGCTAGATACACAGATGCAGACATTAGTCCGTTTCTGCTTGCTCTGATGACCAATCTCTTCGGTGCATTGCAGAAGCCAGAGTCTGAGGAGAATCAGTATGTAATGAAGTGCATTATGAGGGTTCTTGGAATCGCCAATTTTTCACGCGATGTCGTTTTACCTTGCATAGGTGGTCTCGTGAATATTCTGAACAGGGTTTGTCAGAACCCAAAAAATCCCATCTTCAACCATTACTTGTTCGAATGCATGGCTCTTCTCATAAAGAGGGCATGCGAACAAGACCCATCAGTCATTGCAGCGTTTGAGACAAGCGTGCTGCCTATTTTGCAGATGATATTGTCCAACGACGTGAGCGAGTTCTTCCCTTATGCTTTCCAGCTTCTTTCTCAGCTTGTCGATTTGAGTCCACCTGGAAGTTATATGGAGATTTTTCCTATATTGCTGCTGCCTCAATCATGGGAAAAACCTGGGAATGTGCCAGCTCTTGTCCGTTTGCTCCAGGCGTTCCTTAGAAAAGCATCCCATGAACTCAGTCAGCAAGAAAGACTGCGTAGCATTCTTGGAATATTCAGCACGTTAATTAAGTCATCCAGTACCGATGAACAAGGATTTTACGTGCTCAACACCGTGATTGAAAACCTTGGTTACGATGTCGTCTCCCCTTACATTCGAGATATTTGGGTGGCTTTGTTCACTAGGCTGAAGGTCAAAAAAACTGTGAAGTTCATCAAGTCTCTAATCATATTCATGTCGCTCTTTTTGGTGAAGCATGGTCATGAAAAACTAGTAGGCTCGATCAATGCTGCCGAGCCCGATATTTTTCGTGCGATCTTAAAGGTGTTTTGGATACCTAACCTTAAGCTGATAACAGGTCCACTGGAGATCAAGTTAACTTCAGTGGCCTCCATTAGGCTTTTATGTGAGACCCTCTCACAATCAGATGCAGAGCTTTGGGGAAAGATGCTCGACAGCATTGTTACGCTTCTTTCAAGGCCTGAGGAGGAAAGAGTTGAGGAGGAGGCTGATGTGCCCGATTTCAGTGAAAGTATTGGATATAACGCAACATTCGTTCGTCTCTACAATGCAGGGAGAAAAGAGGAGGATCCATTACCAGAAATCAGAGACCCGAAGCAGTTCTTGGCTGCATCTTTGGCGAGCCTCTCTGCTCGATTCCCTGGTGCATATCGAAGGATCATTGGCGAACAGCTTGATCAAGTAAATCAGGCTGCACTGATTCAACTTTGCAGGTCTTACAATGTTGAAGTTGTTTGAGGACGAAGCATTGAACGTAAGTTGTGCGTTTTTCGTTTAAAACTTTTTAAGTCGTGATATCTAGTTTGGGAACATGATACCTGAATTCATTACACGAAAATATGGGCTACCTACGAAGTTCTTTTCAATTTGAACACACACATGTCTTGCAACCCTGACTTGCTTTTGGCCCTTTCTTTTCCTTCACAATTTTCAGGTTTAATTTAGATGTTCCAATGGCGAATGATTTCTGTACTTCGTGTCGTGCCATTGAGCGAAGAAACTCGTATGGTCATCGCCAGGCTTGAAAGAGATACAAGTTATTGCTGCTCTTTTTCGTACGTGGTGTCATTTCTGTGTTCCTCTCGGTGTCATGAGTTGTCTTCTGTACGAATTTGATTCTGCGAACAAATTACAGACAGTACTACTGCCCATTAAATGAATCCAGGTTTTGGTGGACTGCATTTTCATGCATGATTCTGTGTTTTGGGACAATGTCCTTTTTCGTTTTAGTGTTGATTGATGCGTTAACATGAACAAAGGGATCTTTTTCCATGTTTTTTTAATGAATGAAAATCACGATTCCATTGAACGTTGTTTGCAAAAGCTTATTCCCATAATTCATAAAAAAGGGTTGGGTTCGAACGAACTCCAAGGAAAATGTTTATCGGCTTGTTGTTCTCTTTACTGAATAAAAGCGAAGAATAGAGACAAAAGGTTTGCTCTTTAGAAGGAAGCTGTAAATGGTGGTGTAATGAGACCAACCATCCATCGTACTTTCAGTTATCATTCAGTGCATACATATACTACTGAGTTCACCAATCATCCACTCGAACGCATGCCCAAAGTCTTGCAACTTACAAGTGGCCTTTTGTGCAGCAGAGCATTATTCTTTGATGACTTCCCACCTCGAGAGTTTTTCGTGGAAAACTGTTAACAGTGACCTTTTTTGTTTCCAAGTTGAAAGGATTTTTCCTCAAGGCATGGAGTGGAGCCACTGCTTATAGAAAAAGATCTCAGCGCCTGTCTGAATAGAGAGCGTTAGGTACGACTACTAACAGACACGTTACGCTGCTTTCTCGGCCTCTCTAGCACGAGTCTGAGATGCAAACTCTTCCTACACCGTAGATGCAAGAACTTTTATTGTCAACCGACGACAAAAAAGCGAGTTCTTCAGCATTTGCAGTACCCACAGTCTTCATCGAACACCTCTTTCGACACTACGATTGCTTGCGAAGATTTCGTTCCTGTCATCAGAATATGCAGAATTTATGAAAACAGGCCATCAAAAGGAATTAAAGAGTTGTCTTCCATAGAATCCAACTGTTGATTGATCGATATCGAAGCCTTATTATGGTGCTGGTAATTGGCCGGTTGCATCTGCAGCAGCCACAGCTTTAAATTCGAGCACCACAGAGCTATATCGAACAAGGGCTCGAAAGCCAAATAATGAAGTCTTCCAAGAATAAGAATCTACTTCATCATCACATCAATGATGGTGATCAGTAAGAGTTGTGCTTAATGTGCGATTTTCTTATTTTGTTTACCCTGAGCTGCTGCTGAGCTCTCCATGCGACTATCCTCAACTCAATCAGTGTTTGCACGAAAGGGAGGCCACGTTTCCTTTTCTCATCACTTAGCAGCAGCAGAGCTCTTTCCTTTGGTAGTACATAGGCGCAAAGGGCCTTATTATTATATATACAGGAAAAGAAAAAAAAAAAAGAAAAAGAAAGGGTTGTGCCATAGATAGGTCTATATTATTATTACGTCCAATCTTTAAATATAAAGATGGGGAATGGATATCGTTTTTTCCTGTGACAAGCTGGGTGACTAAAGACAACTAAGGACCACCTCGCTCGCTATTGCATTGCCGTATAGATACTTGATCGATACCATACGATGTCATGAAAGCAACCAAACCACTAATGTCCCAATTATACAGTGGTTGAAGCCTCAAGGGAATAATAAAATTAGTAATTAATGAATAGAAGCGGGTGAGTATGATTCACGTCGATAAAAAACAATATAAGCTGCATCGCCAAATGTCAAAAGAAGTTACTTTTCCTGTAATTCCTATACTACTATTACAAAAAAAAAAGAAAAAAAAAAAAAACCGGAACATATCGAATCAACAATATTATGTTATTAATAAATAAAATAATACTCCCTCCATCCAGCAACTTTACTATAAGTTGCTGGGCACGCAAACTAAGGTGGCATTATTATAATAATATAGTAGAATGAAATGGTAAAAAAGTGTATAGCTTAACAAGTCTTTTAAGAGTATTTAATATTATTATATTAATTGTTTTTTTATAGTTTTTTGCTAAGTAAGGAAATGTGATAATATTATTGAGACACTCGAAATGGAAAAGTGTGATAAAATACGCGGGACGGAGGGAGTAGCATTAAGAGAATAACCAATCGAACCATTTACTTAATTTTACAGGAAAAAGAGGATCTTAGAGACGCTCCAAATAAGTGAAAAATAAAGTACATAAGGATTTGCACAAACACAATCTCCTCGATACAAAAATCTAAGACGTGTGGAAATCTCGAAAGCTTACATACTTTACAAGCCCATCTCCACCGCATGTAAGAAAACCATGGGAAACAACCTGAATGTCCGTAACAGCCACCTGCCAATGAGAAGTGAAAAACTCACCGTAAAAAACACATATATACATACAGAATCAAATTCGAACGTTTTCTTTCGGATATTAACTAACCCGAACAAGTCCACCGAAACCACGGGAGCTAGGCTGCAGAAAGGTATGCTTTTCATGAAGTTTCGGCCAGTGATAAACCAATCTCGCCCTCGTCGCATCCCAAAGCTTCACATCTCCGTCCTTGCTCCCCGTCAAGAAGAAACTCGTGTTTGGGATTGTAGCTATCTTGGTAACGGATGCTTCAAGGAAACAAAGCAAAATAAGACGTATATTAAGAAAGCACCATTCCATACAAACGAGCAAGCAATGAACGTAAATGATGGCTGCTCTACGAATTCTCTTTTTTTACCTGAGTGAGCTTTTGGTATGTACCATAGCATTCCATTTCTGTTCTGCTCCCCAGTTTTGGTCGGCGCGTCGGCCGAGGATGAAGAGCCAATATAATGATCGCCGGCGTCCAAGTGTTTGTGCTTTTTAGTCTTCCCTGTAGCTATGAAGCGGAAGTCGTGAAGCCCGACGTCTCCATTTCTTCCGCCGGTTACGATCAGGGGAGAGATCGAACCACTTCCAATGTCATTATCAAACACAGACAAGGACCGAGCACCACCTAAAAGGACACAGTAACCACCGTGTTATTCGAAATTTTGACGAATGCAAGAAAACAATAATATTACAAAAATGTCGACTTTCAAGGTTCATATCATTTGATTTCCGAGTAGTGGTCATGAATAAAAATGAGAAATGGCAGAAATGGGATCATTCATAGTTTTGCAATAAGCAGACCTTCATGGCACATTATTGATGCCCGTGATGTTGATGGAGGGGCAAGAGTGTCCCATACAACTACGTTTACACTATTGGAACTGTACCCAGCAGCAGCTACTATGGATCCACTAGCAGTAACATAAGTGACATCCCTGCCAGAACAACATATTTAAGAAATATCAGCAGAAGATGAACAGATTAAAAATTCAAGTATGCATCGATTCAGAATGAACTTCTATTTCTCAAGATGATTTGCAAAAACTCAATTTCAAAGACCAACTGAGCAATGACTTACGAAGCGTAATTATTGAAGCAGACCGAGGATTCAGTAGGGCGAATATTACTCCTTCCCCCTACTTCAAGTTGCCAAGTGCAGACAGTTCCATCTAATGCAGCAGTAACGAATCGCTGTCCACAGGTGTCAAACCGCACAGCAGATACAGAGGCAAGTGCATATGGTGGAGGGACATTAGCAGCTGGAAGCACTCCATATGTTGCCGTAGCTCTATCCTTGCCAAACTGTCATTTAAAATTTAGTCGCTTCAAACTTTTAGGAAATATTAAGCTCTCCCTAAAGAGCAATTGAATGAAACTCATAGAGGATATGCAGATGAACGAGCCTGGTGTCATGTGTGAATAAAGAAAAACACCAACATAAGTGACTGGTATATAAGCTAACTGCACCATAAAAACTGTACCTCCCAGAGATATACATGAGTATTGCTAGAACCAACCAAAAAGAGAGGCCGCGACGGATGGGATGCAAATGCCCTTGTCCTGACATTATCCACTGTCGCCGGAGGATCCATAAACTCATCGAAACTTTCCTGTACTTCCCAACCCAGACCAGATGCTCCTACACCAGCATAACCAGGAATACCAAATGCTCCACCGCCAGTTAAATCCCTCCTCGGTCTTGCCAAAGGACCAGGGCCAATCACCGCTCCGCCTAGCCCAAGATTTGTACCCTTCTTATTCCCCAGGCCAACACCAGGTAAAACAGGTGTAGGTACTGGGACAGAATCAGAACTTGCATACCCATTACGAGGCCAGTCAGCTTCATCCCATATGTATTCAGAAATATCCTTACGATGAGCTCCATCTTCCCAATTAAAATATATTACTCCCTATAATGCCATGAGATATTAACATTTGGAGATTGGAACGCAAAAAAAAACAATAAATATATAAAGCAGAAAAAAATCCCTAAAAATTATTTGTACGCAATATCAAGGAACATATATAGGTGGCCACCAAAAATGTAACGGCTGCAAGATTTTAAATGGAACAGTGGAGGCACCAGAAATCCGACCTTTTTGTTGCTCGCAAGTGCGGCTTGTAATTGATCAGTGGAGCATATGCATAAAGCCTGCTTCAAGTCTATATAGGTTAGTAAAATCCAGCGATATGTACCCATGAGAAATAATAATACAGCTAAAATAAGTGATAAGTACCTCCAAGAGTTCTCCGTTTCTTTTATATACTTCTCTAGGGTTGTGAAAAGGCATAACCTTCTCCGAGTAGTTCATATCCTTGTTGCCAGGATTCTTGAAAGGATGATCATCTGGAGAAAGGCATGCCAAAGGTGACCCACGAGCGGATGTAGGAGTGCTAGCTCGATCTTCTTTATCATAATTTTCCTCAGGTTCAAACTCTCTAGTGATGTTTTTATACGCATCACACCATCCACTAGAGAACTTCTGGTTAAAGTAAGGAAGCCAATTACAGTATTCCCGCGAAAAGGCACCGCGAATTGATACTGGGTCAGCACACATATTCCAAAATTGTTCAAAGTCTAGCTTCTGGTTGCTGTTATTCATCTGCATGCATTCAAGCTTCCAGGGGGTATCTTCATTCCCCTTTTGAGACATTACATTCCTCAGGTGGAATACGCTGCTCTCGCTTGGTTTATTTACCTCCTGGAGTAGGTGATTTGCAAACTGGTTTGAACAAAGAAAGGAGATATAACCACAGGCAAGCTCAAGAATCTTAATCAAGGTGTTAGAGACTAGGCTGTCTTTTAGCTGTAAATTATTGATACTGGCTTCTGCTGTACGTGGAGAGGAGGAAGCCGAACTCTCAACTGCTTTAGATAATGTTTTTAGTTGATGTTGCAAAACTTTGGACATATGCACCCGCAACGAAGCAATAACAATTGGAAAAATATTATCTCCGTTAACAGACTTTGTGGTGCTCCAACTCTGCAGTTGCTTGTGTCTATTGACCTGAATAAGTTCATCACACTCAACACAAGGTGAGTTATGAGCAAGCATCTCCAAAAACCTCAGGGAAAAGCTTGTTTAAATCTTCCAATGTGATTTTAGTGACATTACCCCCTTTCCGTAACGTGGCCAAAATAGGTTCAAAGATCAAGATAAGAGCCTTAAAATTCTTCTGCAGCCAAGCCGAAGCCGAGAGTACATGGAGTCCTAACAACACGAGAATATTAGAAACTAACTTCCTATCATTCTGATAGGGTCTGAAGAACAGGAGCACTAAGGTTCGCAGACACTTAAATGCCCACCATATCCCTTGGTTTGAAGAGCTCCAAGTAGCAAGATGGCAGAACCTGCGTTCACTTGGAAGGCCATTCCATATTATACAAGTTGAACTAGAAAATATGGAAGACGAGATGACGTATTTTGCATATATGGACGAAAATTCTTCAGACGCCTTGAAAAGAATACTGGAAGGGGTTATAAACAAACTATCTTCCCAATTACCCTTTGCTTCAGATCGAAGTTTCGAAATGGACTCTTGCATTACGAAGAGACTAATATACTCTAGACCAGTACTGTCCAAATCTTGTATGGTCTGCGTAATAAAAAGAAAGGTTAAAAGAAATTCATCTTAATAAAATGAGATCCCAATTCCCACCAGACAACTACCCCAGCGAACACTCACCAAGCTAATTAAATGTTCAGGAAGCAACGAGAACTTCTGGAAATATGCAACAGCTTCAACCAAGTGGTCATTAAACTGCTTCAATAATTTCACCAATTCTTCACCTTCAGCTTCCTCATGGAATAGCTCCCCAAAAGATAGTGTATCAGAGTTCACATACCTCGTATAATCTCGGACAAGATCTGATATGTATTGCATGGCTAAATATAGCTTGTAGCATGATGCAAGGTGTCTTTCAATATCATCTGATATCCAGTTTAAGGATCTTTGATCTACAAGTGGCTTCATCATTTCCAAAAGACGATTTTGGCATGGAATGTGCACTAGATGCTCATCCTTATGGCCGCCAAAGAAGCTCACAGACGATAAAAGACACTCCAGCGCTTCAAGCTTGTGAAAAAAACAAAAGAGCATGTCAGTTTAAGACAATTAATTTTAATGGATCAACATAATAAATAAGGAGAGTTAGAAAAGAGTCAGTATTGTGACCAATTGGTTAGGCCTGATATTCTAGAAGCTGAGAATCACAAAATCGTAGGGAATAGAGAGATAAACCTTTCTAACCCTCAAAATAATCAAATTTACTTGTCTTAACCAATAAGTAGACCCACTAAATGAAATATTCGATGAAATAAAAATGAGAACTTATGCCTTTTGACAGAAGCACACGCACCAGAGATGGTCAACAGAGAATTTTTTACCAAACTGGATCTAAGGTGGCAGTTTAATCAAAATCAAATACAGGTCACAAGAAACGATAGGGGTACCTACAGGTAAGCCACATCTACTCAAGGAAGTAACATTCATCAAAGCTGCCCATCGACACAGTACTGATGCATCACGCTCCCCAACAGCGTTTTTCATGTTAGTCTTTGCAGCCAGCATTTGGCAGAATTGGCCAATGTTTGGATCCAGAAAAGACGTCAGCGACGACTGAAGGATGGGCGTATTATGTTCAGATCCCATTCCCAGACCAAGCATTCGCATATAAGATTGAGAATATTTTCCCAATGCCCACTGTCCCAAAGAAACAAGATCAATACTAAATCAATATTAGAAAAAATAGGTTTTCATAGTGGAAATCCAGCAACCAGCTCACCTCTAGAATACTTGCCATCCAAAAGTTACCTTTGGACAGTGCTGACGGAAGGAGAACCTTCAAAATGAGATTCTGCTCTAAAGGGCCACCAAAACCTTCTATGAGACGACAAATAACAAGTGCCAGCTGTTCATCTCCAAGATTTTTAGCACACACCGTTACAGCTGACGAAATATCTCCTCCAAGCAGAAAGAAAGCTGTGGCAAGTTCAAGCTGATGTCTGCTCATCAGCACATAAGCATTTTTCAAAGCTGCTGCTTTATTTTTTTCTTCCTACAAAAGATGCATAGAAAGGAGAATCAATTTAATATAATACCACAAAAACAATGATTTTGTGAGAAGATATCTTACCTGAAAGTTTCTACTTATGAATGCTGCCAATGGTTTATCTTTTTCATCTCTGCTAATTTTGAAAAGGCCAGCCAAAACTTGAATCCTGCTCAGTGCAATGTAGAGGAGAGCACATTCCTTAGGGTCTTTGTTTTTCATATACCGCTGTCTAGCGAGCCGCTCCATCTGCAGTGATATTTATAATTCAAACTACAAACTTAAAGGATATAACACATCTAATCACATCCTCATAAAATATCAATAAATGAGAATAACAGGTAATGCATTACAAATTATTGAGAGGTCACCACACGAGTACAAAGAATGTCGAACTGATCCCCAAGAGTTAAGTTACTGATGACCACTAAATCATATCATTTTGAAACAAGCAACGGAATATATGATCCCACTAACTTATCCTAGCATACTAAACAATATGGTTTGACGCTGTACCTTGACCCGCAACTGTGCAACATCTGTATACCAGAAGCCAACACCCAAACTACGCATCTCTTCCCAAGATGGTTCAGATGACAGCAAAGAAGTAAACAAATTTTCCGGACAGTCTGAATGAAAAGCCCACCCAATGAGTCCAGAAGAAACAACCAACTCTTCAACCGACAACAAGTCGCCGAAATGTCTGCCAAAATATATTTGCTGAAACCTAACAGCAACCCAAAACCTACACAAGAAGATATTTCTAAGTTAACATAAGATTCTCGCCCTTCGAGGCAGATGAAGGAAGCTCATAACTGGGAAGAAGGAAGACTAAAGCATTACTCATTCAAATTCATTTCAATTTAGTTCATGTTGGCACTTCCTTTTAACACTGAACCCGTCATTTCAATGTGCTAAAAGCATCATTTACCAGTTCGTACCACCACTATGCACAAAATCAGGCTGTGAAAAAACATGGTAAAATCCTGAAGTACCTTCGACCAGCATCATCAAGGCTACCATAAGCAGAAGTGGAGTTCACCTTACTAACTTCTTGCAAAAGATCGATTATGGCAAGAGCTTGCATTTTTTCAACTTCAGTAATGCACGAAGCTCCATGCAATCTCTCAAAGGCTTCTATAAATTCGGTAGATTCAGATCGAGATGAAGATGGATCCAAAACGGAATTATGGGTATCATAAGCTCCGGCTAGAGAAAACTGTGATTGTCCGGTCTGTGGTTGTATAGTGCTCCATTGCATCAAGTTATCACTTAAACTAGGTGACACATGACCATCAAGATAATTCGAGAGGGAATGTGGAAACAACAAATTGCTGATCCTTCCAGCATTACGATTAACTTCAGAAGAACTGCAAGGAGTAAGATATTTCGCGAGATGGCGCAAAGCTACCAAGGCACGTTTACAATTACCTACATAGATCAATGTAATTGAGCTATCACACAAATTCCATAAAAAGGATATATTATAAATCATCCTCATTAAGAGAGCTATAGATGGTGTCTTAACTAACCAGAAGTAAACCAAATTCATAGCATAAGATTCTTCTCAGATAGATGAAGGTATGCCTTCAGGAATACATTCTGTTTTTACTTTCTAGCAGCTTAGTTGCATTCAAAAAGACCTGGGTGTCCACTAAAAGAACAAAACAAACTATCCTAATATACCTGAAGGATTACATGTGTATAGATGCTTTATAAAATGACACGGAGTACCTCAACAGGACTTAATATTCACTAGGCTTCATATGTATTTATGTATTATCTCACAAAGTTGATTTCAGAAAATAATATCGATAACCATTGAGAACGAACTGGACCTGACGAAATGTTAATAAAGAGCGCCTCTGGGTGGAATAGAGGGAGAGGTCCTCCAATTATTTTTGCAATTTCGGACATGCTCCAATAATTTGTTC
Source organism: Craterostigma plantagineum (assembly GCA_027422505.1). Classification (NCBI taxonomy): domain Eukaryota; kingdom Viridiplantae; phylum Streptophyta; class Magnoliopsida; order Lamiales; family Linderniaceae; genus Craterostigma; species Craterostigma plantagineum. The sequence goes on from JAPQWV010000029.1 coordinate 786,316, forward strand.
GGGCAATCAATTTGAGCTTATTTAGAGGACCTGCAATTGTGAGTGACTTCAGTTCATCCTTAACACTCATCTTATCCGGGGACAGCGAATTATGCTTTCCCAAAATTTTTGTCCATTGCTTTTTAGTTTCTGGAACACTCGAATCAGCATAAACTGGAGGTGTGCGGTTATGCCCGTCACATTCAGCTACTAATAAAAAATGACTGAAAAGACTGAAGTATTCATCATGAACAACCACGAGTGTACCCTTTGGGGTCCAGTGGAAATTAGAGATGGGAGAAAGAGCAGGGCTAATAGCTATGCACACCCAACCACTTCCTTCCATAATCTTTTTGCTTCGTAAAATATACTGACCTCCTCGGTGGCTTGCAGTATACACGCGCAATTGATCTTCTAAACATACACCAAGTAAGAACTGTCCATTCCCCAATGTCAACCAATTTACAGCAATAATTTTCCGTTCAAAACACAGTTTTTCGTCAAGAATGAAGCTACCGGCATCGTGGATCGGCATACATTCCCATATACAAAGTGTACTACGATAGGTTTGGTGATTGGCTGGAGATGATGTAGCAATCTTCTGACCGAAGGCACAAGAAGATACAGCCACAATAGGACCTTGCCCTGAATCAAGCACACCAACAAGTTCCCATTTTGCATGTGAGCTCAGGGACAGAGATGGTGTGCTTTTCCACAATTTCAAACTACCATCTTCACAACCAGTAACCAGATGATAAGCATAGAAGAAGTTGGATATTTCAACCGAAGAGCTAAGCCTCGGGCTTAAATCGTCGCGGCTGATTACAGAAAAACTTATTACCTTGTCATCATCATATGGAACAGGAAATACCGAAGAACAAGGATCAACGGAGACAGAGTACTTCTTGCCAGATGATTCACCTTCAAAAGCCTGTGAGTGCTCAGCACAATAACTTTCTTCAATATCGTGGTAATGGATGGTTATATCCCACGATAATGCTTGAAACCCATCCATATACAGAGCTACTAGAAGAAACTTAGAAGAAATGAAGTTCCCGTTACAATCCGAAGGCAACGGGAGCGAGTAGAGCCTGCTTACAACTTTTTCATGATCCATACTGATGGGTATAGTATATAATTTGTGAAAGACCTTTTCATTATCTTCCAATGGGTTAACTATGATGAAATCGATATAGTTTCCATGCCCCATCAGAAGAATCCCTTCACTGCCAAATGATGTCGGAGCCCAACTCAAGCATGTAAATTTTGACGAGCGGTCAGAAATAGAAACATTCCCGATGAATTGCCATGATGGTGTAGATAATGGCATGCCGATATGAGTATTGAAAAACTTTGACGATGACCAGAAAATAAGAGTGCCATTTTCATCCAAAGAAGCAGAAATAGTGTATTCACCGAAGAAAGGATTGATTGCTATTTGCAACCCTTTTCCAGTATGACCATCAGCTTTTACTCCTCTACTATGAAGGGTCAAATTATTTTCAACATTAATTTCATCAGCTGATTCACCTTCCATGCTAACTGATGCACGAGAATGTAAGTGTGTCCATGCAAAATCATTACTGGACAGAAGTTGAATCAGCGAGCAAATGACTGGTGGCTCAGAAAGTTGATTCCTCATTATTAGAACTTTATGAATGAGCAATTTACTTGAATCCATCTCAAAGTTGAGCAGATCCAATTTCTTCCATAATGTAACCCTCGGGAATCTCACTGGAGAAAGATCATCAAGGCAATGCAGAGCCCAGAATGTTGTTGCTTTTTTAGGACCAAAGCCAACTAACCACTCGCAAACACCAGCAGTATTATGAGAAAGATTGTTTACACTTGAAAAGTAGGAAACTTCATCAATAACTACAACTTCTTCAACTTCCGTTGCCCAACATATAAAGATATTGGAGCCAATAAAACCACCCAAAATTTGGTTTACCTCAATAACAGCAACAACACAAAATGATAGCTTCACGGCTTTCTGTTCACTAGTATCCTTTCCAGTTCTTCTAACCCTCGCATCATCTATTTCACCCCATAATCGAACAGCTCCATCTAGGCAGCAACTCAACAACAGAGATCTATGCATGTGTCTGGAGTGTCTATTTTGTGGTCTACCTGTCGATGGTCTCCACTGTATCATGCACACAGGCATCGGATGGTGCAACTCAGCTTGTGTATATTTAGAAGGTCCTTCACTTTTATAAACAAATACAGATTTTCTAGATCGATCATTCGAAGAATATTTATTTTCCTCATGCAGTTGACTCCCTGATGCTGTCGCTGAAAACCCATCAGCCGACCAAGTCGTACAGACCAGATTTTGGGGAATTTTCACCTTATACTTCCAATATATCTCCCAAGACTTCTCCTTCCTCCTCCACACCACTACCTCCATGCCTACTGAAATTATTCCATCTCCTGAACCGGTCCATTTAATAGCCTCTATCTTCATGGATTGCAGAAGCATTGCACTCTGACTCCAAGAAAAAGAACCTGAATCTCAGTAAATAAGTTCATACTACGTACCCAAAAGAAATTTGATTCAGTAACAGAATCCGAGCAAATGCACTAAAGACAAACAAGGCGGACATAACTGAAACTAAATGATCTTATGTGAATGCGTTAAACTATAAACACGACTTAACATAACCCACTGTAACTCATTAGTTAATGCGTGGAAAGATGGCATATATTACTGGTGGCATGATTTCTCCATGGACAACTTTTTGCATGTCAGTCACGTGCACGCAAAGAGGAGGCATCAATTCAAAGCCAGTTGATCGTGATTTTTTATAGTACCGAAAAACTATATGCATTTCAGACCTCGCTTTGGCACAAATCGACAAACATTTTAGAGACCATTGCACCTACTTGGCATTTAGTCCAGCATAGTTCTTCGTCATAGCGTAAACCTTACAAATAAGAATCAATCGACATGCAGAATGGTCGATTATTCCATCAAAAACCTCTCAGTGCATACAAACTTAGACAACTTAGACAAGAGGGAAAAACGATAAGGCAGCTTCACGAAACAAGTTCAGAAACTTACTGGTGGAACCTAATCCTCCATCATCACACGACATCAACACGATACACTCATCCAAAGCAACCGCGAGTTCTCCTTCCGAAGGCGTAGCAGGCGACCACGCCACGGAGGATACATAAACCGACATCTCCACCAATTGCCGGAAAATAGGTCCAATCTTAGCCTCGGAGTCGCCGGACATAGGGTTCGGCAAGTGCGAGATGACAAGGAGCGAGGATGCTCCGTACGCGATCCATGAGAAACCAGAAAAGTTGGGCAAAAGGTCCGCAACCGGTTCGGATCCGCCGCCGGTTCGGTTCGGCGCCGGCGGGATGGTCTGTGATTCGATTAGCTGTAGGGGAAGGTGAGCGGCGATGTCGAACGCAGCGATCGCCTCTTTCATCATTGATTTGATCCTGCGATTGAAATGTCCGATTTTGATTTTGGAGTAGAAAAGGTTTATGATCTATGGAGCGAGGCGAGGGTAGAGCAACGTGCACTAACCGTCCCGAAGAAGTGTTCCATTACAATTTACATATGCGTCTCAACTATCATCATATAACATAGATAATAGAATCATCAGATTAACTCTGCAACCAATATGATGTTTGTGCACACTTGGAACTTGGAAGTTGAACATCATTCTAAATGTTATATAATTCTATAATCGAATTATTACTATTAATTCAATTTTTTCTCAAAATAATTTATGTACAAATACACAAAGCTTAAAGAAAGTAATGTCAATCACTTGGGAGTAGGTTGCAAAAAAAATCGAAATTTTTTTTGTTCGAGAATTTTAAGATTCGAATCCGAAGAGTATCGAGAAATATCCGAATACGAATATGAAATAACAATATACGATTCGAATATTAATCGGATTCTTCGATTCGAATAATTTAATACATATTTATAAATTTTAATATATTATAAATGCTTGTAATTTAATAGGTCCATTTAGAATGTTTAGAATACTAGAGTCCAAGAAAAATATTATAACTCACAACTTAGAAATCAACAAGCCAATCAAAAACCCTCACCTTCACGTCACTCACAATTCAATATGCTTCGCAGTTTTTATTGTAATATTTGCTTTCTATTACAACATTTGTAAAAAAAAATTATATTCGAATCCGAATATTCAAGTATTTTTGAATATATTCGAATCGAAATAAAGATTCGAATATTAATCGAATACGAATAACCGAATACAAATAGAATATCACTCTGTTCGATTCGTTCGCAATCCTGTTTGGTATCTTATTTCTTTCGTGAAGTGGTCTCTGCTCTAGATGGGTTTTATTTTTTTCAAGTTGTAGGTGGAGGATAGGAAGAGTACATAAGCTTAGCATTAGTTATTAAGCCCATATATTGGGATAAAATGACTAAGCCCAAATAATAAATAACAGCAACCCATTATTTCAACCACAGTTTAGTTTTCTTGTTCAAGACAAGCTTCATCAGACCAAGGTTCCCTTCACGTAGACAACGCATGCACAATTGCAAATGAGTAGTAGGTAATGATAAAGTCAGGATATCAATACAAAAAACAATTAAAAAAAACTTAACAAATCCCAAGTATTTAATATCCCATAGCAGTTAAGTATATCTCCTTTTAAAGCACGCTCTTTCATTACAATATACACAAGCAGCAAAGTTGACCTAGTATATGTAAGAAAATCCCAGTTAGTAGTTACGCTGTCCTCTTACAATAATTACTGTTTTGTCAACGTAGATGAACATATAGAAAGCACAAGATTCTTCACTAGAAGCCTGATAGGAGAACAGTTGAAACACTTATCATAAGGTCAAAGCTCCAAGAATTAAATTACGAGTTTGGTAATATCATATATGCATAATGCATATACGTATGGTGAAGCTCTACTACGTCTGCATAGACTTTCTTAGCCCATCAACTGCTCTCACTAAAATATATCAGTAGTTAAAAGCAAGAAAAGAACTGCCTGTGTATGTCGAACGTTTTAGGCTGAAAGAAAAACCGGGACATAAATAACTCAATGTCATTTTAATCGAAATGTTTTTTCCACTTTAGAGAAAAAGATGAGCAGCATATGGTCAAATGCAATGATGTACCATAATGAATGATCTGAAGTAGAACATAATTAAGTTCATATGTGGAGAGCTTTTACAAAGCTGTATGTGTTAATTCTTCAATGTTATTCTTGTTCAAAGAGAATGACTCCCCACATGCATCAGAAAGTAAATAATTTTTAGCTATTTTGGTAAAAACCTGATATTATAGTAATAAACTGTCTCAATATTTCTATGCAAATCCCCTCCTTCCCTTTCTGCGGTTGTCATCTACTCACCAACTCTACACATACCTAAATGTTTTTTCAAGTCACATCTCCTCTCATATTCTTTGTCCTTCATTGAAGCTTAATCTCACTGCCTACCATTATAAGGTAAACTCTTCGCTTAAGCCGTTTCAACACCAAGTATCTCTCTCCCTCTCTCTTTCTCTCTCTCTCTCTCTCTCTCTCTCTCTCTCTCTCTCTCTCTCTCTCTCTCTCTCTCTCTCTCTCTCTCTCTCTCTCTCTCCTCTCTCTCTCTCTCTCAATCTCTCTCAATGACAACCATAGGGTTTTTTCTTGCATATCTGAGTTTACTCATCGCTTCGACTAGTCGTAGCGTGTGTGGAACTATTGCTAGGTGGCCCGGCGGAGGCACGACCAGATATTACGAGTTCAAGGTTATATTCTATATCGCAGTTTTTCCTTAGGGCGCGTATGGATCATTGTACATCACGCTTCGTTCACTTTTTTTTTTCTCTTTTCCACATTGAATTCTGCATACCAAATGCACCGTCAATTTGTAATTTACGAAGCTCGACCCCCTTTTTCCGATCGAATAAAAACCCGTCCTCCTTTCTTACACGTCAGATACAAACCAAAACGGTCGTAAAGCTATGCAAAACCAACCAGATCGTGGTGGTCAACGACCTCTACCCGGGGCCCGTGGTCTACGCCCAGGAGGACGACCGAGTGCTCATCAAAGTCACCAACCTCTCGCCCTACAACGCCACGATCCACTGGTAAATATGATATATGATATTGATGTGTTCGTCATTTTATTACAATTGATCTATGAAAATCGTAACGGCGAAGTGTATAGGCACGGAGTGAGGCAGAGGCTGAGCGCATGGGCCGACGGTCCGTCGTACATAACTCAGTGTCCCATCCAACCTGGTCACTCGTACACCTACGAGTACACCCTGGTCCAGCAGAAGGGAACCTTCTTCTGGCACGCGCACTTTTCGTGGCTCCGAGCGACGGTCAATGGAGCGCTCATCGTTTACCCCAAAACCGGTGTCCCCTATCCTTTTCCTTACCCGTACGAAGAACACATCATAATACTAGGTTTGAATTTTTTTTTTCTTTCTGGACAAGCCTGTATGACTGCGTTTGGTATGCAGTATTCGTGTGCTGAAAAGCATGGGGGAAAAACTAAGTAAGCGCATCGAACAGTGATATGTTGCGGTTCGACTAGTTTGTACCTTCCTTCACACCTTTACTTGTTTTTTTCCTAAGATTGTGTTTATTATGCGGAATTCGATGCGGAAAAGAAAAGAAAAAGTGTAGTAACACGCATAGAACCAGTATACATTACGCTCATGTCGCGGACCGTTATACTTTTAGTTTTTATTTCCCACATTGAATTCCGCATACCAAACGTATCCTAACGAGATCCTCGTACCAAACACAGCCTCACTGTTCGCAGAGATTACAATGACGAACCTTGGCGATTTTTATTACAGGGGAATACTGGAATAGAGATATGGTACAGCTCGAGCGGTCCGTCATCGCAAGCGGCGGTGGGCCCCCGATTGCCGATTCCTACACGATCAACGGCCATCCTGGGCCCAACTACAACTGCTCAAACAATGGTACGTAACTTATCTGAATACGCACCTCCTCCCTCAAAAACTCGATAGTTGTCGTAACTTCCACCTTTTTTTGCATTCGCCAGACGTTTACCAAATCAATGTCGTCCCGGGAAAATCGTACCTCCTGCGTCTAATCAACGCGTGCCTCAACACAGAGCTCTTCTTCGGCATCGCGGGCCACAAGCTAACCATCGTCGAGACCGACGCCGAGTACACCAAACCCTTCTCCACCGACAAGGTCATGCTCGGCCCGGGCGGGACCGCCAACATCCTCGTCACTGCTAACCAACCCATCGGACGATACTCCATGGCGGCAGGCCCGTACATGTCGGCCCAAAACGTTCCCTTCCAAAACGTGACGTCTATGGCCTACTTCCAGTACTCCGGAGCCACCCCGACGAGCCTCGCCCAGCCCGCAGCCCTCCCTCGGTTCAACGACAACCTAGCCGTGAAGACCGTCATGGACGGCCTCCGAGGCCTAACCACCTCCTCCACCGTCCCGAGGGAGGTCTGTGAAATTTCGTTACTGAGCCTTCACCGACGAGAAGAGATGACCCACATAAGTTGATGGGAGTTCCATCCTAAAACAAATTGGCTATAGGGTGGAGCAACCCATCGGCTTATAAGTCGGTCAATCTCTTCTCAATTATCCAATATGGGACACACGTGACTTACTAGGGTTCTAATTTTTAACAAAGGTCGACAAGAACCTGTTCGTCACCATCGGCGTGAACGTCCAAAAGTGCGACCGACCGAACCCTAACCAGAATTGCCAGGGATTGAACGGCGGGATATTCGCCGCGTCGATGAACAACGTGAGCTTCGTCAAGCCCAACACGTCCCTCCTCGAGGCCTACTACAGACGAGGGCTACTTCACCGATAACTTCCCCGCGGCGCCCCTCAAATTCTACGACTTCGTTAACGGCGCGCCGAACAACGCCCCAAACGACACGAACGCGATGAACGGAACTAGGGTTTTCGTCCTCGAGTACGGAACTAGGGTTCAGCTAATACTGCAGGACACGGGCACGGTTTCGACGGAGAACCACCCGATTCACCTCCACGGGTTCAGCTTCTACGTCGTGGGCTACGGTAGCGGGAATTATAATCCCGACACGGCGACTTTCAACCTATACGACCCGCCGTATATGAACACGATAGGCGTGCCCGTGGGCGGGTGGGCGGCGATAAGGTTCACGGCGGATAATCCCGGGGCTTGGTTCATGCATTGCCACCTCGAGATACATCTTTCGTGGGGTTTGTCGGTGGTTTTTATTGTTAAGAACGGTGAAGGGCCGTTGGAGACTTTGCCCCACCCGCCGGCGGATTATCCTCGGTGTTAGGGGTTGGCGGCGGCGGTTGGGCTTTTCGTGGGAGTGTTTTGAATTCTTTTGGGGAAGTGTGTCAAATGTGCTGTTGTTTTAAGCTGCTTTGACTTTGAATTCAATTCAATAAAGTGTTCCTAGCAATGCACTGTTGTACGCAAACAGCTCTTGATGATCGACGTGTCGTAGTATTTTTTCCTCAATTATTGGAAGCAGCTGAACAACCTCGAGAGAGATTCGTATTCTAACATCATAGATGGCAGACTAGTGTTAACTGTTGGGTGATTACACCTCTTGCATGAAGAAAAGATTCAATCTTTATTTTTTGTCTGACTACAGCTCTTGCATGAATAAAAGATTCAAGCTTTCTTTTCTTGACAACGATAAATTTATAGAAGGGGTGGAAAATCGAAAGGATGGCCATGACACAAAGTTCCCCATGATTGAGTTTTCGACAAGAACAGACAAGTAGTGCAGCTGCGCAGATAAAAGCAGAGTTCAGAGCGGCGTAATTACCGAATTAATTCGAAGGAGACGACAAAATGAGGGATTTTTGATACAGTAGTGCACACCAATTCAACGTTATTTTTGTGTAATAGATAGTTTTCTCCTGAGAAACTTCAAGAACATCTTGTTCAGACTTCAGGAAAATGGGAAAAAAAAAATTGGATCAAAATAGAAACAAGATTGCAGAATTCTCTGGGGCCAAACACAACACCAACGATCAACACCATTCATGATTCATCCGAGTAATTACAAATACTTAACCCAAGTCACAAGACAAAGAAAAGCTCCCACCTTTATGACAATCAAATCATCCGCCGCCCTTCATCGGCATCATCACCCCAGCCAAGATTCGTAGCCAAATCTTCCACGGCAACCTTAACAACATCTGTCCTAACCCCAATATCAGCAGCATACCTACTCACGCAGTACACCCCCGCCGAAACAGTAGCCATGCCCACCGCGCTAGGTATCAGCAGCTTCAGGGGAGACGAAAGGATGGCCGCCAGCGGCGCGCCGATCACGGACGAGGCCTGGCCGCTCCTCCCCACGCCGAGCCGCTCGAGGGTCAACAGCCCAGTCTTGCAGTAAAGTGCAAAGTCCTCGCAGTTGTTCTGAAAAACGTCGTAGCTGCCGAACCCTTTTTGGAGGAGGTACATGGCCCGGTGGACCGCCGCCCGAGGTGGGTCGGAGGGCGCGGTGGTGCAAGTCCCTCCTCGCACCTTGGCTACGAATAGGGTTGGGCTCACTCTGTATTCGAAGAGGTAGAGGGCCCCACCTCGGAGGAAGCAGTCGAGGCATGTGAGGACGACGCCGCTGTTTGGCCGTCTGAATCCACAGTCGGGGATGGAAGGGCACTGCTCTGCTGTGTCTGAAGGGTTCGCCGGCGGCGATCCGTTGGCAGATTTAGGGACGTTTTGGAAGTGTACTACTTTGTTCCCTCCTACGTAGATGCCTGCGGTAATGAGGTGATGGGCTTAAAGAGAAGAGAATAATACTTCAGAAACATCTCAATACTGATTGAAGAACTCAGACGAAGACCTAGAAAACATTGTTCGAACACAGACTAAACAAATCCCGTAGTTCCAAATGTATGAAAGCAAATGCTTAATTGGGAGTTCTCAGGTCACCGATTCAGTAATATCAAGTGCAAAACGCAAAACATACAGGCAATGCAGCTCCAAAAAACCATACCAAGATTGAGATAAAACAGAATGGGTGAAATAAAATTCATGAAATCGCCGAAACCAAAGGCTTCAAAAGAGTAACCATGATGAGAATAGGCGAAGACAGCTCTGTAAGTGTAGATGTGATCCCCTGGCTTGATTTCACTCCTATCGACTCTGTTTGTGAGCAAATCCATGAGCCGCCGACCTCAATGTACTGATCGGAGAGACGAAAAATTACACACACTCGCTGCGAAATTGAAGCTCTCAATGGCGAAAACCCCCCTTCACAAAGGACAGATTTTTCATATTAGTACAAAAAAAATAATGGGGCAAGATACAATTTCTTAGAGGAGCGATTTGGTTGGTTTACCAATATATTTTTGCCCCCAACAAATGTTACGAAAATGGAAATTAATTATACAAAATGCCGATGACGCAAATGCATGTTGGGAATTTTTATTAGTTTCTTCTACTTAATATTGTCATTTCATCACTTGAACTTTCTTGGGGCTTACGTTGAAGGCAAGAAATATACATATTCTTGGTTTAGGTATCCAAGGAAAGTTGGGCATCGACTTAGAAGATCAATTTTCATATCCCTTGTTGCTTATCGAAGAAAAGAGTACTTCTCAAAAAAAAAAAAATATTTTAACGTTTATAACATGTGTTTTAATCATAATAGACTTGATAAATTATCCATTCTTCTAGACCAAGAAGAAGGCATAGAGCACGCCCATAAAGAAAAGGGAAAAGGGCATTTTTTTTTTGTTTATTACACAATATGGCAGTTAATGCTCAACAAGGCATTATTACATATCTCGATTGGTCAACAAATTGCCTCACCACCACCTTTGCCCCGCCGCCGCCGCTGAGTTGCCGCACCTTCCGAGCAATCTCCACGGCCTGATTTTCCTGCAACTTCAAATCCGCCGGCACGAGCACCACCTGGGTATTATTATCACCGGCGCCGGCGCCGGCAGCGGCGCTCGGCTCAGACCAGCCATTACTCAGCTCTGCGTATATCTTTCCAAACTCGGCCAACACATCGCCTAAAATCTCAGCCTTACCTTTCTCTATTAACATCTTCACGAGCTTCGCCAGGTACCTGTGGTACCCTCCTTCCTTCACCGCCCGCCGGGCTGTCTCCCCCGCCCTTTCTCCGCCCTCCACCGCTCGCCGGAGACGCCGAACGTCTGCGCTTACGAGTTGGAGGGCGTCGCTGCGTCGAGCTCCGTCTAGGAGGGCGACGGCGTAGCCGCTGGAAGCTCTGTGACGGTTGATGACGTGGGTCGTTACCGATTCCTCCGATGGGTCCCAGCGTTGCTTCTTGGGAGATATGACGGCGGCGGTAGCAGATGTTCTCGGCGGCCTTGCTTCGGCGGCGGCGGAGGAGGAGATTGATGAGAAGTGACGACGGTGGTGATGATGAGGGTTTCTTACATGAGATTTTGTGGGTGGATAATGAAGGCTGGGGACGATTCTGAAGGTGTTGGACATGGAGCTTGAAAGGGTATCCATGGATTGAGTCTCTGATTTATGGTTTGGGATATTTTGGGAAATAAATATGACAATAATAAATATGTGGTGCTATGCTCAAAGGTTGAGAAGACTTGCAACAAAGAAACAAACAAAAACCACTTCTGTTAGTTCAGATCAGTTGGCTTCTAAATTTCACATATAATGGGGCTTAAAAGATGAAATGTATGGTAAATGGGCCTCATTTTCTTTGATAGGCCCACTTAAAACTAGTCGTCAAGGCGATTTTGGGTAACTATTCTATTTTATTAAGCGTGAGTTGAGAGTATAAACTATCCATTTGGTCTGTAAATCTTCAAAAATAATCATAGATTTAAAAATTCCCCAATTAATCACTACTTTTAGTCAATTCATAGACCTTTAATTGTTCAATTTATATATATACATGGTAAATTTTAAATTATATTATAACTATTTTAAATTAAATTTAATATAATATATTTATATAGATAGCATACTGCATTTGAGTGTCCAGTAATACTAGTTTATCTATACTCTTTTATAAAGAGTTTAGGTTGGATAAAAACTGTCAATTGGTCTGTCTCAATTGACCAATCAGATCTTCTCATTAATTAGTATTAAGAAAATAAAAATAACTTAGTAAACCACGTACCTTCCATAACCTTATAGAGTAATAACAACCAAATTCTATTTTAGAATATTATTAAAACTAATCATTAATAATTAAATTTATTTTATTGCACATCTATAAATACTAGTATTAATTAATTGCTTGGGCAAACCAAACACAACAGTAGCGTATTTGACTGAAAATATGAGGTTCATGAGGCGTTGACAGATTAACCAATGATAAACAAAACATTTTTTTCGTGTGTTGTATGTGTTCATGTGAGGTTGTCAATTTTTTCTAAAACTGCAATTTTTTTGCTTTAAAATCACGTTGTGCCTCAAGCTCAAAGCCGCCGGTAGTCGGTACCTTTTGGATTCACTAAAGTACGTCCTCGCCAAATATTTAATGGAATATCGATGTGTACTGTAGAGTGAACTATATTTTCAATAATGAAATATTTGGGGAAGAGAAATGAAATGCGGACATCTACACATAAATACCTAATCGAATAAAATTTTTACACATAGGTACCCATGTCAGAAAATTTTACGGATAGGTACCGATTTAATTTTTACCAGTTTCTTCAGTCATGTCGTACCTTCCTGTGTGTTTATGGCGTACCATAACAAGTTGATATAAGGCACCTAAATGTGTTCGTACGGCGTATCTATGTTTTAAGGGCGTACCTAAATGTGCTAATACGGCGTATCATTTTCTATTATCTATGGTACGCAAATGTATTGATATAGGTACCCGAATGTGTTGTATGGTGTACCTGCGGCGGATCGGGTACCTATGTGCAAAAACTTTATCCTATTAGGTACCTACATATAAGAAAATCCTGACATGGTACTAAATTATAAGTTTTTGTCAAGTTGATATTTATGTGTATTGACCCCGAACTGAAGCAAAATCTATTTGATAATTGTGAAATATTTCTTTCTCAAATGTTGGAGCTAACTGAGCGTATGTATCCCACCACCTTCATGTGGGCCCAACCGAGGCATACTGAGCCAATGAATGATCCAAATTTACAGAATAATGAATTGATGCGCGTGCGTTACCATTTGTCCTTCGGAAATTGATATATCTGCCTTATTTATTATGTATTATTTCACGTTAGTACTAATTTAGCACATCCGATTCATGTTTTACAATTTAAATATAATAGATAACTTCGTGAATGTTTAATTTATAATGTATTTTAATTTGCTCAGTATATTACGGCATGTTGTAATTAAGAAGACTTTGTGGCAAAATTGTAGTAACTAATATGAAATTGAGATGCCATGTAACAGTTACTTTTCCTAATATAATAGATGTATATGAGATAGAACTAGACAAATAAAGATGATGGAATAAAGATAGAAGTAACATTTGGGGACCAATCTCCGACATCGTACAAAAATATCATTAATTCGCTAAGATGGATCGATAATAAGGAAACAAAACGATCAAAATTGTTAAATGACCCATCTACCCAAAAAACTTCATTATGTCTATGATCTTACTCTACATTTTATTTTAAAACAAAACGTCGCGAATGATTTTGTTTATGTACAATGTTTTTTACCGGTGGTCTTGAGCTTTCATACCGTACCACTTTCACCTGAAAAAAATTTAATAAACTTAATTTATATTATATTATTTTAACGAACTTTATGATAACCATTTACGTTTAGTGGAAATAACCGTGCTTACATAAACATGTAAAAGTCCTAATTAACTATAAATTAAGCATGCGCTTACAATAACTGTGCTTACTTATTTTTTTCTTCGGTAGTGATAACTTTTAATGTTTGAATTTGTGAGGTCCTGGCTTCATCAGTACTACTACCATGTGCATGGCAATTATTAATTAGTTGTGAAAGTCCTAATTAACTATATATTACTTATTTTTTTCCTTATATATTACGTAATATGATGAATATGGCTACCGCTTATATATATAAATGTGTAATGGACTGGAACTCACTCAGACCGACTCCAAAGACAGTTTTTATATAATCTTCCTAAGCCAGCATGCTTTCTTACATACATCCTCGGCAAGAATCGCCGGAATCCGCCGTCCAAAAGAAGCTTCAGCAGCTTCTCCAATGGCAGCCGCCGCACGAGTGGTGGTCGTACGCCGTCCTTTGGGAGGCGGCCAAAGAAAAGGAGAAAGATCCCGCCGGCGGCCGAGTCTGCCTGAGCTGGGGCGACGGACACTTTCAGGGGACCAGCAAAAAGCAGCCCGGCGAGCAGAGAAAGAAGGCGGCGTCGGCGGTGATGCGAGGGATGAGCCTTGACGACGAAGACGACGCCGACGAGGATGAGGTCATCAGCGACGCGGAGTGGTTCTACGTGACGTCACTCGCTCAGTCGTTCTCCCTCGGCGATGGGGTGGTGGGCAAGGCGTTTCAGTCGGGGAATCTGATATGGCTCGTCGGCTGTAATCAGCTGAGGCTCTACAATTGCCGGCGGGCCAAGGAAGCTCAGATCCACGGGATGCAGACGATGGTCTGTATTCCCATCAACGGCGTCGGCGTCGTCGAGCTCGGATCCGACGCCGTCGTCGCCGAGAGCTGGGCCCTTGTCCAGCAGGTAAAAACCCTCTTCGAACCACCGCCGCCGGCGCCGACGCACTTACAGCATAAACTAGAAGGCGAAGACAACCACCGCCGCCTTGCCGAGTCGATGATGTCGGAACTCGACTCAGATCCAGCCGATTTCCACATACTGTCGCCATCGCCGTCGCCGACGAAGACGGATCTGAAGGATACGACCACGGCCGACGCCTCCGCCGCCGCGCAAGCACCACCCATCAAGAAGAAGAGAGGAAGAAAACCCAACACAAACAATAACCAGGCCGGCACGGCGAACCACGTGGAGGCGGAGCGGCAGAGGAGAGAGAAGCTCAACCACCGCTTCTACGCCCTCCGATCGGTGGTGCCCAACGTCTCAAGGATGGACAAGGCGTCGCTCCTCTCCGACGCCGTCTCCTACATAGAAGAGCTCAGATCCAAAGTCGACCGCCTCGAATCCCAGCTGAGGACGAACAACAGCAACAGCAAAATCACGGCGGCGGCGGTCACCGCCGCCAGCACTACGACCAACTCGTCGGCGTCAGCCGCCGTTGCATACAGCTCTCAGTCGTCCAACGTCAACCACTCTCCGTCGTCCTTAAACTTGGAAGTGGAGGTGAAGATCGTAGGGCTCGACGGAATGATAAGGGTTCAGTCTGACAACGACGGCTATCCCTCGGCGAGGTTGATGGACGCCATTAGAGACCTTGAATTGAAGGTACGCCACGCAAGCATGTCGTCGGTGAATGACGTCATGCTCCAAGACGTAGTCGTCGTGCTTCAGGCGTCAGATACGAGCCTTATGTGTGAGAATGCTCTGAGAAACGCCATCATAGAGAGGTTACAGTAGAGTAGTTTAATTATCCTAGACTTATTAATTAGCTATTGTTAGTTGTATGTAAGAACTCCTTAATTAGCTTTTCTTGTTTGTAAAGAATGCAATAACATCATCAATCAATCAATGGTTGTGTGTATTATAAATTATTATCGTCTAATATGAACAGTTCTGTTATTACCACGCACCATATTTCCGATAATCATTTCATCTATGAGCTGATGATTTTAGGACAAACGTAAGCAAATACTACGTGCAAACACATGTACTTCCTCTGTCCCGGCTATTTCTTCCCAAAGATTAGTGGGCACGGTGATTAAGAAACCACATTATTTTAATATTATAGTACAAATTTTGAGGTATGGAGAGAGAAAAGTTATTAGTAGACACGCAAAATCAAGAAGGCTTTTTTTAATATTAATGTTGTAATTAGTTTAATTAGTTGGATAATTTTTTACCAAAAATGGAACTGAAAAGAATTATTGGGACAAGATGTAGTATCTCATATACGTAAAATAAATATGGTTAACTTCAATCATCCAAGCTCTAAATATCATTTCCTTTTCAACCCTTGTATAATATAATGTAAAGAAAACTATTTAATGTTGAATAGGGCCCCACCGTGCGTCGTCTTCTAGCTTGTGTTTTCTTCTTTTAGCTACTTGTAGTAGTTCACTTTTTTCTTTCTATATATAAAATAATATACAGACAGAATATACGACGACTTTTATTCACAAAGCGAGTGGAGCTCGTGATTCACGAGTTGGTAAGGTACGAGTAGGACATAGACGCCAAGAGACAAACTGAAGTATCCATTATATTTATATGGGGCTTTTCCATAAAAAATACCCATTAATATGAAAATATAGCAGGTCAGTACAATGTCAGTATTTTTTCATATGCAGGTATCTGTCAGAATAAATTTTTTGCACAGTTACCTGCCCGTCGCAAGGTACATCATATCACACATTTAAGTACCATAGAGAAACATATTGTGGTATGTAATACAGCTAGAAAATGATACCATCATATAGTCAGCCGCAAGGTACCGTACGTTTATAGGTACCATATATGGGTACCATGTAAATGCGTGATGTGGTACAGAATACATATATAAAAAGGTCCGTCAAGACTGGAAAAATGGTAAGCATAATCAAACGGGTACTTATATAATCAAATTCCTGACATGGATACTGACTTGCAAATTTTTATACAATTGGATATTTTTCTATAGATTCACCTATTTATATTTATATTATATATACATGAGTAACGTATTTTTATATATTATTATAGCCTGCGTTGTCTTCTACTGCCTTGCCAATGGGACACATGTCACACATCTTTGAAAACAATAGTGTTATCGTCCTTTCATTTACTTATTTATTTCTTAAAACGCATGTGTTTTATATGGTTTAAATATAGCCACCCATAGCATCCATGACCAATTGACCATGATGTGATTGCCTTTTGGAGGGGTACTAAATGAAATGGCTTCACGTGAAACTCGGTCCCAATTAAAGAAACGTAGCTTTTTGATTTTCAACTTTACCATTCTTGTATAAGATTTATTTTAGTTATTATGTATTACATCTTTATTCACAACTCAAGAACTGCAACACATAATATACTAATAATTCATGCACTCTCAAAAATGCGTGTGCATATACTTATATATTATATTAATTTTATCTACAATATATAGTGGAAATTATAATTTAAATATAATCTATCTTTATAAATATATAGAACAAAAATAAATTTAATATGAAATTAATGTAAAATAGGAATTCACTAGAGGGGAAAAAATGAGAATATAAAATTACATATCAAATTTAGATTTACATGAAAAACATAGTGGCTGGTTTTTTTCATAGTTTCTATTAATATTGTTATTATTTTTTCAAAACATTGGATAGTGGGTAGTTATCTTTTTAATTATATTATTTTTTTACAAATAATTATTATTTTGTAGATGAGATATGATTGGTCAATAATCAATTGAATTAGCATCAGTTTAACCAAAGTCATGAGACGAGCCTTGATAAAATAGAATAGATAATATCCCTTTTCTCTTTCTTTTTCTTAAATATATTCGTTGACGATATCTTGTTGGCGTAGTTGTAAATGAACTATTTTTTATTATTGCGTGAGTTTTAAAACTGAAGACATGATGGAAGTTTAAGTCGTTGGACCTCTTAAATAGGGTTTAAAGAAAAAAAAAACAGGAGCCACAATGGGACTTCACTTGTCTGAACAAATATGGCATAGAGTTCGACTTTTGTTTCTTTGTTTTGGTGAGTGATGGGCTCATGTGAAGTTAGAGCCCAACCATAATACGCCAACTCACACAAATTTAATAATAATGCTATATATACTCTTATATTAACGGTCGCTAAGATGATTTATATATTAGTAACACGAGCATATGAGCGTTCAATTTAAACTACTTTATATTAGTGTATAATAGCAAATTTAATAGCTTAAATGGTTTTTGGCTATAGATTATCGAAAATATCTACATAAACAAATTCAACCCAAACCTTATTATTGTCGATATAATATTATGCATATCATATTATGTATTATTCACAGTTCAATTTCTTTATTGGTGGACTTTGGAATCATAGATAGCCAGGCTTACCGCATCTCCAATCATCGCCACGCCATGTATATTATGCACTGTTCACTCGCTATTTTTTTTTTTTTCCTTTTGTTTTTATTTTGTATTATGAATATTTTTTGTTTGTTTGAGACTAGAGAGTCGACAGTAGGGCTGCAAACGAATCGAATCGAATCGAATAGCGTGATATTCTATTCGTATTCGGTTAATCTGTCGAATATTCGTATTCGTTTAATATTCGAATCTTTTACTTTCGATTCGAATGTGAAAATCGAATATATTCGAAAATATTCGAATATTCGGATTCGAATATAATTTTTTCACTTTACAAATTCTGTAATAGGAAAGCAGATATTATAATAAAAATTGGCCAGCATATAATTAATTTCATTATCATTATACCTGACAAAACTCATTCAATCCAAAACGATTGATAAAGGAGACAAAGACATCAAACGATTTACCTAATCTTGAGAAGATGGTTATTATTACAAGAGTTCGAAAATCAAAGCACCACCTAATTGATCATCGTCTTCCCAGCTGCATCGTTCGTTGCTCTTACACTGATGCTTCTCACCATTTACCTTGTAAGGAAGAAACTAAAAGCACCAGCAGCAACAACTAGTTCTCCATCCTCAAGATCTTTAAATTTTTTCCCCAAGATTTCTTACCACATCTCGCAACTGCTACTGGTGGATTTTCTTCAGAGAACTTGATTGGCTCGGGAAGTTTTGGGACCGTCTACAAGGGCGTTCTTACTCCAAACGATGAAATAATTGCAGAAAGTCCTCAAGCTCGAAAGGAGAGGAGCCTCTACCTCTGAATTGTGATTTGTGAGTGACGTGAGTTTGAGCTCTGAGGGTTTTTGAATTTAATGGGCTTGTTAATTTCTTAATTTGGGCTATAATATTTATTTTTGGCCTAAATTATATGTTGTTAATGAGCCTATTAAATTTGTCTATTTATAATATATTAAAATTTATAGATATATATATATATTAAATTATTCGAATCGAATAATTCGATTAATATTCGAATCCAATACTGTGATTTCATATTCGTATTCGGATATCTCTCGAATCAGAAAATATATTCTTATTCGGATTCGTATTCTAAATATTCGAATTCGAATCTTGAAATTTCGAATCGAATCGCGAATTGAACCAAAAAAGTTCGATTCGTTTGCAACCCTAGTCGACAGGTTGGGGTCGTTGTACGGAAGGGAGAGAAAGCTTTATCTATTTTTACTTCTTTTTGTTTTCCTTCCGTTATTTATTTCTTTCTTTATTTTTCTAATTTAAAGCTTTATGTTTTAATTTCTTTTCTACTGTATTTTTTCTCTGTTTCCCTTTCTATTTAAATTTTCTAAATTATTTAGGTTTTGTAGTAGAAATTTATAAATATTTTCTTGAGTATTATAGTAAAATCTTAATTATAATGAAAACTTTATCTGCGTGGGCACCATGGGCGGACTGCCTCCGCAACATGCGCGCACAGTAAAATATACTTCCTCAGTCCCACATATTTCTTCCCAAATATTAGCAGGTCAAATATACTTTCTCCTACTATTACCGATTGGTTTTAGAAGGACCATTTAATTTCTTATATTTACGTTTCAAAATTACAGAAAAAAAAAAAGAATGGGCAGGGCATTGCGAACCGCGGAGCTTCGATCCGTGTGGGGCGGGCCACGGAGAAAAGAAGGGAAAGGGTACTTTGAGGACAGAAGGCCAGCTTCTAACATGGATCCATACGTTGTCACTTCCATGATTGCCGAGACAACCATTCTCTTCAAGCCTTAGAAGAGGAGAAGGGGTTTTTCAATGGAAATCAGTCAAAAAGTGTGTTTCTATTGTAACTTCAAAGACAAACAAATGTTTGTAATTGGTACACTCGCTCAAATATGTGTTTTGTCTGTCTTCTTTTAGTGTATGCAAAGAGAGCTTCAAGACTGAGCTGCACCTCTCTTGTTGTTCAATTATATATCATTGTGATGGTATGTATGACTATGATTGTCGTAAGTTCAATTTGGTGCAAAATCTATAAAATTATTTGGTGCCATACCATAAATGTTAACTAGTGGGAGAGTAAAAAATGTTGGAAACCTTGTTCATCACCAATACTATAACTAAGAGGACTACAACAAAGTTGAACTACTCATTTTACTTCGATCTTCATTTCGTTCGCACGTTTTCAAATTAATTAAGTACAAATCCAATCAAAGAATTTCAATGGGGATGTGTCAGCAAGTCGAAACAATGGCTCAACGTTACTATATACATGTGAACAAATAATCGGCCATTTCTCAAACCGAATAAAATAATTTAAGGGGATTTTAGTAAAAAATACCTCATGACTAATAATAACAAAAATGAAACGATCTAAATAAAAAACAAAAATGTCTACTTGACGGAGGCGCAATCAGCTGCAGCAAACCCCACCCTCTTCCCCACCACATCGAACTCCACCCAATGATTCCTCTGGTGAAAATTTCCGACGATGTTCGCCGGCACGCTGAGAGAATCCGACCGTCCGATGCCGACGCAGTGGACCCCACCGCCGACGTCGTCAAGAACCCCCTCGCCGGAAACCGAAACCTCCACGCCGCCGTCGAACTCGAACGCCACGCTCCCTATCAGTCGCCCGACCTCCGCCGCGGCGCCTCTACCGTCGAAGCACATGTCCAGAGCTCCGCCGTAAACGTAGCCCTTCTTCATCCTCGCGCCGGCCAGTGCCACGACCTCCTCCCTCACCTTGTCGTAAGCCTCGCCGACCAGAAAAGTGTACTGCGTGCCGGAATCCACCATCGTCTGACCCGACCCGCCGGCGTCGGGTAAGAAAGCGGATTCGGATATGTTCAGTCTCCTGCCGTTGATTTTGATTCCAACCATCTTGACCGTGTACGCCAGCGGGTCAAAATTCGGCATGCGTTGACCGTCTGGAAAAGTCAACAGGCGCGTGTACTTAAATCCCCTCGAGCTAGGGTTGTCTCCCAAGTAAAACGCGCCCGTAGCGTTCGTGGACCCACGCGCCGCTGGCACGCAGTATGAGAACCTGGGAACCTTCGCCTGGGAGACGAAGCTCAGCCTGCCGGCGTTCATTCCCAAGATACCCTCCGCCTCGCCGGAGCTCGCCGCGCATCCCAGAATCAAGGGAGGCGTGGCTTTGGTCGAATTGGAGAAGGATATCTTCTCCCTGACGAGATTTCCCTCGGCGAAGGTTCCGTCGGCGTAGAAGTATGAGTAGTGGCAGAGCCGCCGCTGGTCGCAGGAGGTTGGGATGGTGAAGTCTGGGATTCTTGGCTTGCACGTGGGGTGGTCGCAGGGCACGACGGAGAACGAAGAGGAGAGAGAAGGGTCGAACGACGACGAGCTCGGCGGAGGCGGCGGCGGAGGCTCGCCGTGGCACTGTATCCACGACAGCTGGCTGCCGGTGTCGAGCACCATCTGCTGGGCCTGCGGCGGCGTGCCGATGGGCAAGGAGACGATGAGGGCCATGGAGTACTTGAAAGACGACTTGTAGCTGTAGTCGAACGGCGGAGGAGGCTGCGCCGCCGCCTTGGACTCCGACGATGAATGAACGGCGGCGGAGGTGGAGCCGTGGAAGGTCTTGGACATGGGAGCTAAGGTTAGTGTAAGGTGTAAGGAAGAAGTGGTTGTTTCTTCTAATTGGAGGGAGACATGGAAGTAAGAACTCAGAAATAGAATGGAAGTGAAGAAGAAAGACATACTTCTGATGTTGAAGTTTAACATTCCCTTTTTTTCTTTGATTTTCTCGTGAGTTTGAATTTGTGAGTATGTAGTGTAGTGACATTACATTGCACGTATATATAAATATAATACGAGTGTGTGTTTGTGTAGAGAAGAGAGTGAGAAAAAGTGAAGGGACGCGGTTTCTAGTCAAAGCTATGAATAATCGGAGTGGTTGTATTGTATCTAATAATAATAATAATAACAATAATAATAATGATTATACAAGTCATAAGCTTCTTTATTTTTTGTTAGATTTAAGTGTGACTTAAGACAGCTAATTAATAGAGAGGGGGAGGGGCCTCCATCTCATGTTCCATTAGTATAAAATTAGGAACAAGCGTGTATGTAGGTGCAGTGTAATTCATTAGTAAGATTAGGAAATGATAGTCTACCTAAATTAAAGAAATAAATAGAGCACCTCTCAAAAAATCACACTGTTTTCCGGCTTTAACTTTGTCTTGCTTATTAAGAAATTTTTTCTTAGTACGATTATGCAAAGTGGGACCAAAAATATTTATTTTTTGTGCAGGTAAAATTTACAGGCTGGTAGGTACATATGCACCATGGCACAATTCCCAAAAACCCGTTTGTTTTTAAATTATTTCACATAATTCAATCTGGGAGCATGGCTTTACATATTCGGAACCTTCCATAACCTTTTGTATTTTTTTTTCATACATATGCATCTAAACAATTTTGCATTGTGATGGATGACTTCGGCTGATTAATATTTGGATTAACAAAAGAAAGCTGTTGTTTTTTGGTTTAACTTTCCACCTAATATTGCATCTCAATGAGCGAAACTTCAAAATGAAGCTGCATCATTATATATGCAAAGGAGTCGTGTGAATTAATGTTTTAAGTTACTGCATATTAAATTAATCACTGCAAACAATTGTAGATATTACTCATGC
Organism: Craterostigma plantagineum; assembly: GCA_027422505.1. Classification (NCBI taxonomy): domain Eukaryota; kingdom Viridiplantae; phylum Streptophyta; class Magnoliopsida; order Lamiales; family Linderniaceae; genus Craterostigma; species Craterostigma plantagineum. Next base: position 809,036 of record JAPQWV010000029.1, read on the forward strand.
GCATTATTTGTTTATTTATTTTATAACTTCTGTACTCTATCAAATTAGATCTCTTGTCGTGTTAAATGTTTTACTATATAGTTGTTGACTGACATAAATATGTAGATATTATCGGTGACACACACATACTAGGTTGGTGGTTTAGAATAAAGGATGGCCTACCTATTTTCGTTCTTTGAATTTGTTATAAGACAGAAAACGCGTATGTGTCTTTTGCAGCATTAATTGGTCGCATCAATATTTTGGTATAAGATCATTCATTTAGCTTTGACAAGTAAGCTGAGTGAAACATATAACGTTTTGAGAAAATGAGTAATATCGTCTAAACTAAGCTGATTTGACTTGAATAATGCACTGCATGCGAGATAAACCTTAACAAAAATTATGCGCTTTTGGCAGAATGTAATATACCTTACCTACAAAAATTACTTGTCTAATCTGAATAATCAAGAGTGGCTTTTAGATGTTTCGTTTCTTCAAGACAGTAACAGAAAGCTGTCATCAAATCGGTGGCTCTATTATTTATTATATAATTGTTATATGAAAAATATATGAAATCGATCGGTGGATCCATAGAAGTCTCTGTCTCTAGCTAATTGTGGCCTGGACATTTTCACAGTTCATCATTGTTGGCGACCCCTACTGCTGCTCATTTTGTTTGTACCTAATTAATTCTGATAATTGAAGTAACTTTCTTATATTTGTCCTTACGATTGTGCGATCTCTTACCAAATACACAAAGCATGTTTTTGCGTCATTCCAATCTGTTTATTTCTTGAACTCAATGAGCATCTTAATCTGCCTTGACTTGGATCAATGTTCACACATGTCCTCCCATATTTCATTCAAATTGAAATTAATTACAAAACTTGAAGGACTATGACACTGCGTAAAACACCTCCCAAAGGAAAAAAGAAAAAAAAGAGAGAGAGAAGAAAAGAAATTACTGTTTATTTGGAAGCTGCCTGCGAGTACATCATCAGCTAACACAGATTAAATGTCAAGTTACATTACAAACTGTAAAAAAAAAAAAAAAATCTGAGTGCAGCCATTTATGACCACAAGTTTATATGGGAAACAATGCACATCCATCATCATAAAAAAAACCCAGCAAAATAAAAACTCGAAATCATCCATCAGCTTATTACTACTAAACCACACCCATTACCATAAAAAAAACAATCAACAATCACACAAACTCACTTCTTCGAAAGCATCGCAGTGCACTGCGCCATAATCTTCGACGCCCGAGTGATCGCATCCGTCATATAGAAATTCTCCACGACAACCCCAAACGGAGCCTCCTTATCAATTCCCGCCTTCACCTCGGGCCTCAAAAGCACAGTCGAAAAGGCGCTAGCTTCCCTCTCGTCGGTCCGCAAAAGGTTAGGAGCCACAGTCTCAATCCTCGCCCTCACACCGCCCACCGTGTCGTAAGGAAGGCAAACGCCCGCCACCTCAGACAAAGCCCTAACGATCTTCCAATCGTCCCTCGCATCGCCCACCGTGGGGACAGCTGGCACCGTAGTCTGAGCGCACCCTTCCGTGTTTGCGTACGTCCCTTCTTTCTCGGTGAACGCCGAGGCTGGCAAAATCACGTCTGCGCGGTAAACCCCTTTGTCTCCGTGGTGGCCTTGGTAGACGACGAATGCGTCTTTCGGGATTTTTTCCAGGTTTTCATCGTCGGCGCCCATCAAGTAGACGAACTTCGCCTTTTCGATGGCTTTGACGTCTTCGGGGACGAGCCCCAAGTCGAGGGATGCGGCCTGGGAAGCGCTGAGGAGGAGGACGTTTAGTCCGTTCCAGTCGGGGCGAATGGCGTCCGAGTTTTTGGCTATTTTCTCGACGGTGGAAAAGATGGCTTCTCTGTCCTTACGGTTGAATATTCCCGAGCCTAGGATGATGCATGGGTTCTTGGCGTTCGATAGGAGGGAGGAGAATGGGTGGCGTTTTTCGGCGATTTCTGTGAGCGTTTCTGGGCCTGCGCCCAAGTGGTCGTGTTCGTAGTTGAAGTCGGTCGGCGGGCCGACGTAGCCGACCTTGGCGTTGGTCGCTCGGACGGTTTTACGGATTCTGGCGTTGACTATGGCCGCTTCGACTCTTGGCTGAGAGTTCAAGAAAAACAATCGCCATCCGTTTCAATGCAAATTAAAAGAAGGCGCTCGATGACAAATAGGATCCACAATTTTCTCTTCGTCAGAGTCTATATCAAGCGATTGAGCACGTAAAACTTGACCCATTTCACAAATATAGGTGAGTTGAGCTGAATTCGAAAAATTAGAAACCCAGCATGTACAGATGCCAATGCAAAGCTATAACTACACCTAAAGCTGCCAGCTAAACTTTACAGATGCACGATTTTGAAATTAGAAGTCTATCTCAATCACTATATATAAGTGGGCGTGTGTGTCAACATAGAAACTATTTGTATTTAGACGAAAAGATAGAATACATTACCTGTGTACCAACTAAGAGAAAAATATCTGCTTTCTCCAATCCGCTGATGCTAGTGTTCATTATATACCCTGAACGCAGGTCGGCGTCTGTATTTGTTCCATTTCCTTCGCACCATATGTTGTTCGATCCCATTCTGTTTAGGAAATCCTTCAGCGTCATCATGGATTCTGCATCGGACAGCTTACCAGCCACGCCGACAATTTCTTCGGGTTTCACTTTGTGGATGACATCAGCAACTACTGAGAGAGCATCACGCCAGCTGACTGTCTTAAAGCGTCCATCGGGCCCTCGGACCATAGGGTCGTTCAGCCTCTGCCTCTTCAGACCATCGTAAAAGAAGCGACTTTTATCCGATATCCATTCTTCGTTGATGTCCTGAAATTGTTGTACGTAATAGAGAATTAGTGCCCAAGAAGAGGTTTACAGTTTCAAATTTTTGGGACCAATAGATATTAGAAACACCTCATTCAATCGTGGCACAATGCGCATCACTTCAGGGCCTCTGCTATCAATACGAATGTTTGAACCAACAGCATCTGTGACGTCTATGCTCTCTGTTCCCTTAAGTTCCCAATTACGGGCTTTAAAGGCGAACGGCTTCGACGTTAGAGCTCCCACAGGGCAAATATCGATGACGTTCCCCGAAAGTTCACTTGTCATCAGCCTCTCAACATAAGTTCCGATTTCTTCACCACTTCCACGACCCAACATACCCAAATCCTGAACACCAGCTACTTCTGATGCAAATCTAACACACCTGTCAAAAAGCATGGCGAAAAAAAACATAATCCATCCTGTAAGGATAGTCACCACTGAATGGAAGGATAGATGGATCAATAGTACATAATATGAGAAACTGAACTATCTACATCATCCATCGTCAAAAAGCTACAGAGAATAGGGAATATTATTTATTATGGTATCCACTATTATGCCAAAACCCATAATTAAAACATAAAGAATAAAGAAGATAAACCCACCTTGTGCATTGAATACAACGGGTCATCACCGTCTTAACCAAGGGACCGAGGTTTTTGTCCACAACTGATCTCTTCATTTCTGTGAAACGGCCACGATCAGATCCAAAAGCCATGGACTGGTCCTGAAGATCGCACTCTCCACCTTGATCGCAGATTGGGCAGTCAAGAGGATGATTCATCAACAGGAATTCCATTACCCCTTCTCTTGCCTTTTTGGCGATTGGAGTGTCCGTCTTTATTTTCATTCCTAACAAAAGAAACTAAATCTTTAAGATAATGAACTGTAAATTTGATGATTAATGCGACTTTAACGAGATATGGACATGCACAAACTTGTCCAACAGCACACATGTCCAATTAACAAGTTTTTAAGCTTGTGTGAAGAACAATGGATTAAAGATACCAACGGCCAACAGGACAGAGTTCTTTCAAGAATATAGCTATTTGATTTGAAAATATGCATACCCATCCCCTAAATGGCTATATCCTTATATACATAAATAGGTTCAGGCATTCAGCTTTTGGGTGTTTTTACATCCACACTCTTATTTACAAAACTCACACAAAGGTGCAACCTTATTCACATTAAAACGCACCAACTTTCACCAATACACTCAAAAGCCCCAATATCAGCGACTACTTTACACTGACATCTCTAATAGCTACCATATCCTAACATTCAACGCCAATTCCCCATATCACCATCACAAAAACGCAAAAAATCGACATCTCCACTGTGAATGACACAGTCAAGCGCCCTAATCGTTGATTCAACAGATCAAACCCCCAAAAATTTCACAATAAAAACTAGCACTGAAAAAAAAGAACACCAAAAACATACCAGGCAAAGCCGGCATAGCACACGAAGCAACTGGCTTGGGCGATTTCTCGACCTCAACCAGACACATCCTGCAATTCCCAGCGATCGATAGCCTGCTGTGATAACAGAACCTCGGAATATCGACGCCCGCGATCTCACACGCCTGCAGCACCGTCATACCCTTGGGGATTTTGACGGGGTAGCCATCGACGAAGACCTCGATGACGTCATCGGGGTTCGCGAAGTGAACTCTGGCCCCACCTATCGGATTCCTTTTGGGAAGATCAGGCTCGGGCGCAGGCTCCGCAGCTGGCTCGGAGTTGTGGAGGTTGGGCGTGGAGGTGATCGTGCGGCGGAGGACATGGAGGCGGGCGGATCTGAGGATCGTACGGGCGGCTAATTGGGTCAGACCCATTTCTCAGCTGCTATTGCGAGGGTTTCTTTTTCGTCGAGGTGAGGTGAGATTGTGAGAAGCTAAGTGTTGGCGTGTGTCGGATCTTGTGGTGAACACATAGTTCTGTGAAGTGGGTTGGTTTCAGGGTCGGATCGAGCCGTAAACGGGTTAAAAAGTCCGCCCGCATTTCTGGGTCAAATAGTATATACATAAAATTAAAATTAATACGACTTTCGTAACGTGAAACGCAGAAGCCCGTAACCCTGAAAGAACATATATCAATTATCATGTCGTGGACTTCACCAAATAAATTTAATATTCTTAATATAATCGCCAACCCAAATACTCCTACAGTAACAAGTGAGAATTTAATTATCTATACTGTTTTATAACGCATGGACTTTGATATAAACCGCTATTGTCTGTCAACCGAGTCTTATTGAAAAATAATTAAAATAAAAAGAAAAACACCCACAACTTTCACTTACTATTTTTATTTAAATTATAATTCAACATTTAATTTGATAACAAATCAATTTCCTTTTAATGGCACATGCATTTGAGTGAGCAAGAATATTAGTTGTTATTATTATTATTATCTATTATATTAAGGATGATGGATGACTATTAACTGCTAATTTTGGTCTGTAAAATATTTATAATTTAACCTCTATATTTCTAATTTTGTTAGTTAAATAATTATCACATTTAACCCCTTAATTTTTAGTCAATATACTTATACCCCTAATCTTTATTTTTCTTTTATATATATAAAAAATATATTTCATCTACTAAACATAAATTATAAATTTCAAACCTAAAATTAAAACAATTATATTTTAGCACACGCATAGAGTGTGCACGTAGTTCTAGTTATTATTATCTTTCTATTTTATTGAGGGAGAGATATTTATAGTAACTGCTCCCAAATTGATTGATGTAGCCACAAAATTATCATTCTGCCCCTAATTTTAAATTTATTATCATTACATCCTCTAAAATAATTTTTAAATTCTTAAAAATAATATACATTAAATCCAACATTATAATTTCGCCTAATTAAATATAATTAATATAATCATGCACACATACACATCTGCTATGCCAAAAATAATAATTATGTATTATCATGTATTTTAGTAAAAAAACTATTCAAAAGAAAATGTTAAAACAAAACAGCAAAAGAAACGAAACGTGCAGCTGCGGTTTTCCACGTCGTTAGTTGTAAAATGCATCTAAGAGTTAAAAGATTTCTACTTCCAAGCTCCGTAAGCTACTCATTTACTCCTTTACCCCCATTTCACTCATTATATATCGGCATTCTCGTTACTTTACTGGTCGATTTCCCCTACATCTCATAAACCCTAACGAAGTTTCAAAGGCCTTTCAAAAATCAAACTCCTCTCTCCTTCCCCGCAACGGTTATCATCTCAAACAACTGATAAAACGATCACACAGAGCAGATAAAAGCGCAGAGAGCCCTTCAACTGAGCCTTACACTCCACTAATTTCTTGAGAACAACGAAAAGCACACGAAAAAATGCAGTCGCAGAGATCATATAGGTTCCACGCATTCGCAGAGAAGGGATATCCAATCGATCTCAACGGCGCCTTTCGAGACAACATTCGCGCTTTCCTCCAACTCTGCGCAGAGCCTCAGCGCTTCGACGAATGCTCGGCGCAGCTGGGAATAAGATCGCAAGCATGGCGAACCTCGTTGGTTCACGAGAACAACGACGCAGTCGTTCCTCTCTTCACCATCGAAGAAGACGTCGAAAGCTCCGAGAGGCCCTTGTGCGATTACTGTCGAAGCGCTGGTAATAATAATAATTTATCCCAAGAAAAAAACCCTTTTTTCTTCGCTTCGAACGATTTGTAGATCTTATTTTATCTTCCTTTTCGAAAGGGTGGAGGCACCATTTCGTGTCGAGGAGGAGGTACCACTTCATAATCCCGAGGGACGAAGAGTGGGCAAACCCTATCGACGAACGAGCTTTCGATCAGCAAACTCACCTTCTCCACGGTTTGATTCACTGCAACGGTTTTGGTCATCTTTGCTGCGTTAATGGGTTCGAAGGCGGCTCGAAGATCGTGCGAGGCGAAGAGGTTATGAATCTATGGGATCGTATCTGCTCAACTCTTCAGGCCAGGTAAGAAATCATATGCATTATCGCTTTTTTCTCTTCTCTTTCGAAGCTTTACGATTCGTTCGTAGGATGATATCGCTCGAAGACTTGTCCAAGAAACACACGATGGACCTCAGATTGCTCTACGGCGTCGCCTATGGTCACTCGTGGTTTGGAAAATGGGGCTATCGATTCAGCCGAGGAAGCTTTGGGGCTAAAGACTACAACTACGATAGAGCCATCGAAATCATCAGCTCGTTCGAGCTCGACCAAGCCATGAACCCTAGCAATGGCAGCTCGAACGGTTTGGCAGAGACGATAGGCTACTACCGAAATCTGAGCAAAGAAACCCTAATTACCCTACGAGACCTCTTCAGATTCTTGATCTTCCTCAAATCCAAATTGGGATTTAAAAAATCTTCCAACGACCCGCCTCCTCGGGCTCTGCAGTGCAGGTCGAAGCCCGGCCCGAGACTCCTTGGCGACGTCGAGGCCTGCTGTCCCAGGGCCAAACGCGCCCTTATCAAGAAGGGAAGGGTACTGAAGTGCAGGAAATTCGCCAATGTGGTAGTAAGCATGGACAGTCGATGGCCGGCGAAGAGGATGAAGTACGTCGCCGACGTAATAGTTCGAGCTTTGAAGGAGAAGAGGAAGCGGGCCCTTCAGGAGGGTTCTTCGTCGTCTTCGGGGATGACTAGGCAAGAAGCCCGAGATGCGGCCCGCCTGCACATTGGGGACACCGGGCTGATCGACCATGTGTTGAAATCGATGAACGGCGTCAGCGTAGGGAAATACGTCGTACTTCGCTCTGTTAATAGGAGGACGAAGCTGTTGGTGTTGGCCTTAGCATCCAAGACCAAGAAAAAATACTGTTTTCTTTTATTTGGTGGTGATCGAACAGTGACCATAAGAGGGGAGGCTGCGTTTTTTTCTCTGCTCCAAAAACCTCACATTTTTCATTTCAGCAATTGTCTTTTTAATACAAACCCTTAACATAAATGTGGGCCTAAGACAAAACAAACCAAAAACCTAAAAGCCCATTCTAACATTTCCCATAAATAAAACATTAATTTCAACACTCCCCCTTAATGTTTTAAACCTTCATACCTAATAATTCTCTAAGATAAATAATCTTATCACCGGGAAGAGCTTTGGTAAAAATGTCCGCCAATTGGTCGCCGGTCTTCACATACTTGATTTGAATTTCTTCATCTTCGACCGCCTCTCGAATGTAGTGATGCTTGAGATTGATGTGTTTCGTCCGACTATGGAACACCGAGTTCTTCGACATTGCAATCGCCGACTTGTTGTCACAAAAGAGAACGGTTGGCATGTCTTGCTTCTCTCCCATGTCCTCTAGAATCTTCCTCAACCAAACAACTTGCTTTGTAGCTTCACTTGCCGATACATATTCGGCCTCCGCCGAAGAGTGTGCAACTCTCTCTTGCTTCTTCGACGCCCAACTAAATACTCCGGATCCAAGCGTAAATGCATATCCGGATGTACTCTTCATATCATCCATACTACCGGCCCAATCACTATCACAATAACCGAATAGCTCGACGGCCTCTTCATCACTTCTTTCATACATAAGGCCAAGATCTTTGGTCCCTTGAATATATCTCAACAATCTTTTCCCAACTCCAAAATGAGTTTTGCTCGGTCGATGCATAAACCGAGACAATAACCCCGAAGCATACATGATATCCGGTCTAGTAGTCGTAAGGTATAGCAAACTCCCAACTAGACTCCTATATAAAGCCGCATCGGCATCACCACTACCATCATCTTTCACCAACTTCTCATTCACCAACAAAGGTGTCATGACCGGATTACAATCCTCCATTTTAAACTTCGATAATATATCATGGGCGTACTTCTTTTGAGAAATAAATACACCATCATCCCTTTGATCAATCTCAATCCCCAAAAAATAATGCAACAAGCCCAAATCATTCATCTCATATCTTCTCAACATATCACTTTTGAATTCACCCATCATCTTCTCATCATTTCCCGTAAATATCAAATCATCGACGTAAAGTGAAACAAGAAGTATAGAGTTGGTACCTTGCTTCACATAGAGTGTCGGCTCACTTGGACTCCTCTTGAATCCTTTCTCCGAGAAATATGCATCGATATTGCCATACCAAGCACGCGGTGCTTGCTTCAACCCATACAAGGCTTTCTTCAATTTGTATACTTTCTTTTCTTCACCCTCCAACTCAAATCCTTGTGGTTGCTCTACGTACACTTCTTCTTTCAACACCCCATTCAAGAAAGCCGACTTCACATCAAGTTGATAAAGTTTCCAACCTTTGTGTGCCGCTAATGCAATCAACAATCTAATAGTCTCATGTCTCGCAACCGGGGCAAACGTCTCATGATAGTCGATACCGGGTTGTTGCGTGTACCCTTTCGCCACCAACCTTGCCTTGTATTTTTGCACCGAACCATCCGGGTTAGTCTTTGTCTTGTATAACCACTTCAACCCAACGACATCCTTCTCCTTTGGCTTCTCAACCAACTCCCATGTCTCATTTTTCTCAATCATATTTATCTCATCTTCCATGGCATTTCTCCAAACTTCTTCTCTAATTGCTTGCTCAAAGTTCTCCGGTTCAACAACAACAAAATTACAATGTGCATAAATATCGGCCATAGGTCTCAATTTTACCGGCGTTGAGCTTGGGGATGATGACGCCGACCCGATATTTATCGTAGGTGATGATGGAGAAGGCTCTTCCTCTTCGATATCATGCCCACTACCACTTGGCCCTTCTTGTGCATCATCTTGAATAGGATATGACACACTTTCAACTCCTTTTCCTTTCCAATCCCAATGATCCTTCTCATTAAAAATCACATCTCGGCTTTCTATCACTTTGTTTCTCTTCAAACTAAAGAGCCTATAGCCCTTTGATTTTATACTATAGCCAACAAAGATGCACTTCTCACCTTTATCTTCAAGCTTGTTCCTTAACTCCTTTGGAACATGTGCATAGCAAATGGACCCAAACACCTTCAAGTGATTCACCGATGGCTTTTTGCCGCCGGACCAAGCTTCGAATGGAGTCTTGTTCTCAACCGCCTTTGTGGGACACCTATTCAATAAATACACCGCCGTATATGTAGCTTCCGCCCAAAACGTCAATGGTAATCCCTTCTCATTCATCATGGTTCTTGCCATTTCAACAATGGTCCTATTTTTTCTCTCGGCCACGCCATTTTGCTCCGGTGTAAAACTAATCGTCAATTGTCTCTCTAAGCCGGTATCTTCACAAAACTTCTCAAACTCCTTAGAGTTGTACTCACCACCTCTATCACTTCTTAACTTCTTTATCAACCGGCCGCTTTGTCTCTCAACCATTCTTTGGAACTTTTTGAAGACATGAAGCGCTTCCGACTTTTGCCTCAAAAAATAGACCCAACACATTCTTGAATAATCATCAATGAATGTGATGAAATACCGGTTTCCACCATGTGAGTTTGTGCTCATGGGACCACAAATATCGGTGTGAACAAGCTCTAATGGCGTCTTTGCTCTCCACGCCTTCGCCTTTGGAAATGATTCTCGATGTATCTTTCCAAGAGCACATGCCTCACATACGCCACCTTTCTCTTCTATAGTTGGTAGCCCATACACCATATCCTTCTTGCTTAGCAACTTCAAGTTCTCAAAGTTCAAATGACCATACCTCTTATGCCACAACCATGAGTCGTTGCCCACACCAACCTTCAAGGCAACACTTTTTTCGGGCTTGAGAGTGAGAGGAAAGTTTCTATTCCTCTCCATCTTCACTACGGCCATCAACTCTCTTTTATTCCCAACCTTATCAAATATTCTACAAGTCGCACCCTCGAAGTGAACCGCATGACCATGCTCGACCAATTGCCCAACACTAAGCAAATTTTGAGCCAAATCCGGCACTAGTAATACGTCATGAATTAGCATCCTTCCCTTCTTTGATGCAACCGCAATCGTGCCTTTCCCCTTCGATTTCACCACGGCACCGTTGCCCATCGTAATTTGAGTAGTAGCGGTGCTATCAAGCTTCCAAAAAATTGACTCATCCCCGGTCATGTGGTTGCTACATCCACTATCAACATACCACACATCTTCCTTCTTCTCAATGGCCGCTTGACACGCATAAAATGTGCTTCCATCATTTCTTCTCTTGAGACTCTTCTCTTCGGTGTAGTTTGCTTGCTCCTCATTCTTCACCCTACAAAACTTCTCTTTATGGCCATACTTCTTGCAATTGTAGCATTGAACCTTCCCCTTGTTCCAACAATCTTTTTCAATATGGCCCGGCTTCTTACAAAAGTTGCATAGCTTAGCTTCTCCGCTTTGGTAGGTACCTCTACCACCTCCACTACTAAATCTACCCCCAAATCGGCCTCGGCCTCTACCACCACTAAAGCCACCACGGAAGGTATTCCCATTGGCCGCCCTTTGGTTGTTATACTCTTTCACATTCACCTTAGATTGAAAGGCGCTTTCAAGAACTTGGTCGCCATGCCTATTCAACCTTTCTTCATGTCTCTCAAGAGAGCCCATAAGATCATGCACACTAATAGTAGAGAGGTCTTTCGTCTCTTCAATAACGGCCACAATGTTATCATACTTCGAAGGGAGACTAATCAAGAACTTCTCACACACCGACTTATCACTCAAAGTTTCACCCAAATTTTTGATTTGATTCACAACCTCGATCACCTTAGAGAAATATTCTTGTAGAGTCTCTTTCTCCTTCATTTGCAAATTTTGAAACTCTCTTTTCAAGGTTAAGAGCTTTACCGTTCTAACTTTATCGGTGCCTTGAAACTCCTTTTGCAAAATATCCCATGCTTCCTTGGAGGTTTGAGCCCCGATTATTCTCGGAAAAATCTTGTTGGAGATACTTCCTTGAATCAAATAAAGAGCCTTTGCATCTTTCTTTCTATTCTCCTTCTCGTCGGGATCCGAAACCGTAGCCTTCACAACATTCCCTTTTCCATCTTTTTTCTCTTCTATTTTCTCATTTATCACATAACCATCTTCCACAATCTCCCATAAATCTTGTGAAATCAAAAGAGTCTTCATCTTAATACTCCAATAATCATAACTCTCACCATCAAATACGGGTTGCCCACCTTGTGGTGCCCAAACACCTCCTTGGGTAGCCATGGTATCTTTCTCAACCTTCAACCTATATTTTCTTCACCTTCAATGAAGACACCCACTTCAAATCTCACAAAACACAAGCTCTGATACCATTTATGTTGGCCTTAGCATCCAAGACCAAGAAAAAATACTGTTTTCTTTTATTTGGTGGTGATCGAACAGTGACCATAAGAGGGGAGGCTGCGTTTTTTTCTCTGCTCCAAAAACCTCACATTTTTCATTTCAGCAATTGTCTTTTTAATACAAACCCTTGACATAAATGTGGGCCTAAGACAAAACAAACCAAAAACCTAAAAGCCCATTCTAACATTTCCCATAAATAAAACATTAATTTCAACAGTTGGAATACACCTTGCAAGAGATTAGGGGGGAAGGCGAAGAAGAAGAAGATGCAGAAGAAGAAGCAGTTGTTATGCAGAGGAAGAAGAAGGAGAACGGGATCAAGAATCTGATGGGTTCGGACATATACGAGGATATGGCTTACCTGTACGAGAATCTGCTCCTGGGCGGCGGCGAAGGGCTGAGGTCGGCGGTTCAGACGGTGCTCAACTGTAAGGTGTTCGCCAAGGAGTGGATGTTCAGGGACGAGCATGATCAGTCGCTGAGGTTCGTCTGCGCGCTGGCGACGAGCTCGATCGAGGCCGATTCGGACGGCGAGCTCCCGTGGAAGTACGCCAACAAGACCAGGGAGTACGTCGCCGTCCCGATCTACGCCACGGTGGGCGATCTGAAGCTCGCGATTCAGGCTGCGATGAGGGACACCTACTGTTCGATGAAATGCCTACAAGTGACCGAGTTGGTGGGCTTCGAATGGGTCGAAGACGGCGAGGTTCTGTTCGGCAACGTCGAGTCTGGGGTCGAGGTGACCTTCAGGGCCGTCGGGATCTTCGACGGCGGCGGAGGCGGACTGAGGTACGAAGGGGGCTGTGATTCTTGGACGGTGAGGTGCAGGTGCGGCGCCAAGGACGACGACGGCGAGAGGATGGTGTCGTGCGACGTCTGCGACGGCTGGCAGCACACGAGGTGCAACGGGATACGAGATTCCGACGAGGTTCCTAGGATGTACGTCTGCGACGACTGCTGCTTTTCTCTTACGGCGGCGGCGCACTGCGGCGGCGGCGGCGGCCTCGGTGTTGTTGGATGGTCGTCGGCAGCGGTGGGCTTTTGGGGTGGTTTTGAGGGTTGCGGCGGCGGAGGAGAAGGATCGGCTTTACTGCTTTGAAGGTTTCACATTTTTAGAAGAGTTTATGTGGGGCGTTGTTTAGTTTTTTTAAGTCTCTCAAAAACGATGGGCTGCAAATGTATGTACATTCGTCTGTAATAATTACATATCGAAAGACTTTCATATTTCTGTTTCTGTAAATTTCTTTCACCACATAAGGCATACATTTTGACTTTTAAGGGAAGAATCCATAATATGCTAGAATTTTTGGAATATCATGAATCAATCGCAAGTTAAAAAATGCTACGCTTGTTTGTAGTAAATTATTTGAACGTTTCGCATAGTTGAACTACCTCGTTGACTGGCTGACCGGGTCATCGGTCAAACGGGTCGGTCAATGATTGAGTCGACCAAATCATTCATGTCTGCTTAGTCTTATGATTTTACGATGCACGCAACTACATAAGTAAATAAATGTGGTCTTTACATTATTTTCTTTATTATTATTATTGAATTATCTTTTTGCTGACGTGGCACCGCCGACAGAAAAAGACAAAAGCCAGGGAAATTAATTATGAGTCCTCTATTATCTACTACTATCGTACTCTTTTGTGCTGAAAGTTTTCGAGGAAATGAGTTGTAGCACTGATCAACAAGTCCAACGATAATTGAATATATAAAGTAAATAAGCCCAGGCCACTGCATAGGATAAACTTACAGAGTATTTTCATACTTAATAAATTACTAGTTGATTCTATGCCAATTATTATAGACAGTTGTATGTCATTTTAGGGTTCCTGTACCGCATATAATATATTAATAACCCACTGTACATAGGGCAATAGTAATAATATCAATAATAACAATGATACTAATAATGACGAGATATAGCACTTTTCTAAATACATAATTACCACAAAATCACGCGCAACGTATTGAATAACTCGAATGTTTCCTGACCAATTTTTTCAGATCGCATGTGGCCTTTGAAACCCTCATCGTAGACCTAAAATTAAATAAAAGTCTACCACCCATATCTAAATGAAATTGAAACCTATATATTACTCCAAAAAAAAAAAAAATTCCCCCAGCATCTCATTTGGTCCCTTCAATATATTCTAAATCCCAGTCTCATATCTTTCACTAATCTCTCTCCAAGAGAAAGGTCGCAGCTTTCTCAGTCAAAGAAAGGCAAATTAAGAAAACCCAAAGAAGATGGAGTCAGCAGTCAAAGAAGAAGAAAACAGTACGAGCCCTAATTCGCCACACAATCATAATCATGTAAGAAGAGTACGAGGATTAGAGAAAGAAGGAGAAGAGGAGGAATCGAGCAAAAGATACATCGGCGTGAGAAGAAGGCTTTGGGGAAAATACGCAGCTGAAATTAGGGATTCGACTAGGCAAGGAAAGAGGGTTTGGCTCGGAACATTCGACACAGCTGAAGAAGCTGCTTTGGCCTATGATCAAGCAGCTTTTTCGATGCGTGGATCTTCGGTTTCTCTCAATTTCCCGACAGAAGAAGTCAAGGAATCTCTTAGAAAGATGGGCTACGTATGCAGAGATGGTTCTTCCCCGGCGGTAGCTTTGAAAGAATCGTATAGAGTACTGAGTGCTTCCATGAAAGAAAGGAGTAGCAGTAATACTACTTCTTGTAATAAAAAGAAAGTTAGGGAAGAAGATCTGGTGGTTTTTGAGGACCTGGGATCTGATCTTTTGGATGAGTTGCTATCGGTTACTTCGAGTTCGAGTAGTAGTAAGGAGTGAATAAGAGTACAAAATATTTGAGACATTCGTTGTGGGTTGCCATTCGATTTCATGTGTTTGTATTACATTATTTGTTGCTTCCAATTATTATTTGCTTGATTCGTTTGCTTTGAGCAAGTCTGTGATGTAATTTTCTTGATTCGATTGAGTTACGATACTGTAGATGATTAGATGCACTTGGGTTTTCTTTTTCTTTTTTTTTTTCATTTTCTTATAATTGTTTTCAGGATTTACTTGAAACCCTAGATCTTGAAAAGTAAAGCCTCCGAGATTGTTTCCTCTAGGAACTGACATATCCTTCCTTCCAAGTAAGTAAAAATTTCCTTTTTATTTCATGTATTTTTATAAATAATACTGCTCTTAAAATAGATCCACAAGATTTTCCTTTTTCATGTTTAACAGCTGATTTTAGTTTCTTCAGAAAGTCCTGCTTTCCAAGTTCGTATAGATTCCCTTTTATTTTATTTTTTGTTTTCCTGTGCTAGAATTTTACGGAATCTACTTTAAGTCTTACATACATACACTGTTGATGGTCTAGATGTTTCTTTGCCGTGATGCACACCATGTGTTAGACTGTGATGCTAAAATACAGAAATTCAAGATTGTCTGAATATCAAGTAGCAAATTTGGACATATTACAGTAAAAGACTCAAGCTGAACTTCATATAAGCAAAAATCCCTGTTGCCACTTCCTTGTTGTTTTTGCTTTTTTTTTTCTTTTTTTTTTCTCTAATACCTTTTCGTGTAACTCAAAAACATTGACCAGTTTCTAATTAGTTTCTTGCTGGGCTACTATTCGTAGACTCTTTCCACAATCATCATATACATATGTATATACTGCTTGTTCATCATCATCATCATCATAGTCCCACTCACTACACTTTCTTGATTTGTGGAGATGTTGATTATGACGATGATGATATATGTTGATTGGATAATAATTTACTATTAGTGTTGAACAGTAAAACTTCATGGGTTCTGTACTAACGTATTGACCACTTCATCAATACAGACTATTAAGCTAAATAGCTATGTCCAAAGAGCATTATCATCATCACTATTCAAAAACAAATTGGTTTTCGATTGACATTCCGGACAAGGGTCATCCAATATTTCTAATAATGCAAGTGAAAGGGCTTTTTATGCCTACTACCTGTCCGAGCATAGCAAACAACTTGCTTTAATTATTGGGTATATTTGAATTCATGCCCTTTAAAGTTTTAAAACAGATTTCAGACTCTGTCAAAAAAACTATTATTTAAAGTACCCAATTTCTGTAAAACTTAGAGTTGACCTAAACTTAAAAAAGTGATTTAAAATGTATATGAACTGGTATCAGAGAACAATGAAGTGGTACTGTAGAACAATTAAGTAGTACTGCAGAACAATGAAGTGGTACTATAAAAACCGAATCCTTAAAACTAAACTTTTTCCTAATAGGGCCGGAATCTAATGTAAAAATTTTGACGGGCCTGAAATGAAAATTTCCCTTAATTATTTGAAACTGGAAAATGTAATATAAATATCAAATTGACATCATGGGTGACACTTGCTTGTGACATCACGTTCTGTACCTTTTTTACTAGGGCAGAACGTTCAACCAATAAACTCCTCTTTAATTTTAAGTTAATATTATTATTAAATCGTAGCAGCCGTATCGCAATGACCATAATGTCCCTCATTGATTGTGACCGTGTGCCTTAACGTAAATGTATATTAATGGAATGGAATATTATACTAGCAATCATACCAAGAAAATAAATGAACTCCACCGCACCACGACGGCGGAGCTTCTGGCGGCTCCTCCTGTCGATGGCGGTCGGCGACACGTGGCAGGAATCAACGTTCTGAACAAAGGGGCGCAGCAAAAATACGACTAAAATATGAATAGGTAAATGTATATCCTCCTTTCCAATAGTAATGAAGAAGACTTCACACACACGTGTGTGTGTGTGTGTTTGCGTGTGTGTCGTTCGAAGGAGTACAGAGTCATATTTATGTGTGTTTAATATCATTAAAACGTTGAGGTTTTTCCTTCACACAACTGATGATGACGATGACCGTTATGTTACATTTCAATTATTCAACGACGATTTTTCTGGGTTAGATTTTCTAAGAGGAAGACTGTAGGTGGACAGATCGATGATAATTTTAAATTGAGGTTGTATATACGTATTCAATTCCACAAAGGATATTTGATTTTTGCTTGGTTGGGGGATATTATCGGAGTTGCAAAAAATAATAATAATATATAGATGAATTGTATGGTACTCACCCGAGAGAATTGCAAAAATAATTAAGTTTTAAAACTTAAATTGCAAAACTAGTTAACTTTTTAAAACGAGTGCAAATCTAACTTTATTTTACTTATTGTCATTTTCTCTACAATACTATCTACAATTACAATTTTCATCATTATTATATCACATTAGCCTATAATTATTAATAACTTTATTTTTAACCCTATTTTAGAAGTTCTATACAAATAGCACGTCTAATATTATTTATTATTACGAGAATCATATTATCTTATTATATGTAGAGAATTAATCATTTCAAGCTTCGTCCATCTTCACATGTCAAACTTCAATACGTTCGACTAATTATTTCATATGCTTAGACGTATTCATTCGGTTTAAAATATCAGAATGAACTGATTGTTAAAGATTTGATTCAAACCAAAATCGAACCGTTATTTATAACAGTTTTTCTTTTTTTATTCACAAACCAAAAGCGACGGTCATATTATCGTTGGTTTAATACATTTTGTTTGCTTTTTAACTCACAAACCAAAAATCAACCGATTCCAAAAAGTAATCATAACATTGTTACCACGGCTAGATTGACGCGAGGTTTTGGTTCAATAGAAACGACAATTTCACATTAGAAACTGGAACCGTCTAAATACACCTACTTAGGTTTACATATTTTGAGGGTTTAAAATTTTTAAAATTCTATTGGGGGTAAAAATATAATTATTACCAATTTAGATGCTAAAATAATATAATTATTATCAAATTTTAGAATTATAAATAATTTGTGGTGAAAAGACAAAATAAAAATAATTAAACTTAGAAAAGTTGATTACTTTTGCACTAGTTTTAAAAGGTTAATTAGTTTTTTAATTCAAGTTTTAAGACATAACTATTTTTGCAATTCTCTCGTATTCGCCTTATGCGAGCACCTTATGTGAGGCTTTATGATGTGGCACCAATTCGTATCATGTCAACAACCCACATCAATATCGAGGTTATGTCGTTTAATTGACACCTTATAGGTGTTATTAATCGACATTTCGGATGCTGGTGTGGCATATTAACGCCTTGCATAACACATGTTACGTGTCAATGAAATATATCACGTCAATATGCCGCATCAAGATCCGAAATATCGATTAATAGCACCTAGAAGGTGTCAATTAAGATGACATTACCTCGGATTTTGAAGTGGGTTGTTGGCATGGCACGAATCGATGCCACATCAACAGGTGTCCACATAAGGTGCTCACATAAGTCGAGCACCGTAAAATAGTTCATAATATCTATTCTATTATATAAGGTTCTAGGCCTCTTAAAACTGATATAGTCTAATTGATTTGGTATGTCAATTTGTAACTATATTTTATCAAAATAATAATTATTCAAATATAAAATTAACACACGTATCTAAACTGTCAATTTGGTCTCTAATTTTTTTTAGCTTTATTAAAAAAGTTAATTAATAGAAAAAATTAAAGAAAACCATCCAGTCTCTTTAATTACTTTATTTTAGCTATTTTATCTTTAATCTAATAATAAATCAATTTTTATATGTTTACAAATATAATAAATTTAAATTATACTTTCTAGTAAATATTTTAAATTAAATAAATTTATATATAATCACATCCCAGCCACGAACCCGGACCCGTTTGAATCAAATGGTGATTCATCATTCCCCGATTAGATTTATAATAAGTACTATGAAAAAATAATTCAAGAATTTTCAAAACCTTCTTTTTATATTGAGGATCGTATTTGAAAGAAAAAATTATACTCTCAATATATATTCTTCACAATACACTCGTATTTCAATCATACATATACCAATTTTTTATACTTCAATATCATATTTTACATATTAATTTGTCTTTATTACTTAGTTTATTTTTTTGTTGCAAAAAAAGTTAATTTATTCGATATAGATGAATATGGGAAACCCTAATTCATGAACGGTGATTACCAATCCTCGAACCAATTCATCATAATAAGCGGTGAATTAGTGGGGATGATATTAAGAACATTAATTTGGTATGGGGACGGTATGTTCATTACCAGCCCCGAACCCGCCCACTGCCATCCCTAAAAATTGCTTCGAACTGACTTAGACAGAATATAACGATATAAGATATGTATGAAAAATTAATAAATAATAACAACTAGAGGTGATAAGCAATAGGCCAGACGACATTTTCCGTATTTCTTGATGTTGAAAAAATCTCGGAATTGGTCATCAAATGGCGACCTAAGTGAACGAATGTAGAGGGCGCTTTTCCTTTGTTGTGATATTAAGACACCGTTTGGTTTACGAATTTTGACGTGGAAAATAAAAGGAAAATTGGAATGTTACGACACGTGGAGTATAATGTACAATGATTCAATGCGTAGGCCACACTTTTCTTTTCTTTTCCGCATCGAATTCCGCAGGCCAAACGCGCCCTAAGAGAACATAGTCGTTTTTTCATTTTACCTTTTCAAGGCAACAATCTTCGACGAACAATTTCAGTGAAGAGAATAAGCTATAGGAGAAGACGGTTTTGGGCGACACAATAAGTTGTAAAGCGCCTTCGACCGTTGTGCCCTAATTTCGATCTTTTCACTTCAGCTGTTCCTCTAACAGGCGACTCTAAAGAACGGTAATATCATGGCTGTGAAGAAGCTCGACATAAGCAATAATAATGCGAAAAGCGGAATTTGAGTGCGAAGTTATTATAGGCTTAATATAAGCAACGTTCATCATAGCAACCTCGTGCACCTATTGAAATGCTGTAATAAAGGATCCTTATTTACGAGTGCATGGCGAACGGAAGCCTCGAAAGGTGTTTTTTGTACTGTACTTATAGCATGTTAAGTTTAACTATGCGATAGAGAAAAGGTATATGTTACGAACGCTGATTTTTGCGCCCTTTTTTTCCGTCGAAAGAGGCGAGAAGCTAGGAGGCTAATTCAACATTTACGAACTATATCACGTCGGCGTTATATGCAGGAATATAAATCCCGAAGAATAAAGCCTTCTTGACTATGAACTCAAAATCGTAGATTTTGGATTGGCTAAGCTCTTACTGCTAAACAGCGAGAGCCATCTTAGTACTAAATTCGCGGGGACACCATAACATAAGGTGCACTTTCGTCCTTTCTTTCTTTCTTTCTTTTTGTCTTAAGCAGTTAAAAAGAGGGCTCTAAACTATTACAACTCTTATATTTACATCATCAACCTTCTCATAATCGCAGGCATATCGGAGATGTAAGGAAAATCGTAGAGATAGGTCCGATCTGCAATGCAATAATTTATTAATATTTTCTTGGGCGTTGAAGAGAATTTAATAACTTGGGCGTTGTAATGACAGTTGATCTGTTGGAGAATTAAAACTGTGTATTAGGTTTGCTTTCTTGCAATGCTTTTAAAAACTAGGTATTCTTGACTGACTATTCACATGCTGTTTGGGTCCGTCAGAATATCCGACCCGATTGGATTCGGATCCGTTGGTACCCATTTGGGTCTCAGGAAATCAGTATATTTCATGACGTGGGATCCGCCGACGGAAGAAGACAAAGAAAGACACATCATGCGAGCGATTTCAAGAACCTTGTAATTCGTGCTTTTTTTAAGACCCCAATAAAACAAAGAATATGTTCCCATGTCCTTTTTGTTTTTCAATTACCAAGTATATCTCAATTAAATTGGCAATGCAATAAGGTACTCAATAACGCCACTGAAATCCCCGCATTTTAATTTATTTCCTTCCGTTGAACAAAAAAAAAAAATCTCCAACCTCTCTTGAACCCTAGATATAAGAACTCATTTTCTCCCCTTCCTCCATTCATGGACGTTGGGGGAGCTCATTTTTTTCTTCTTTTTTCAGCGGCTTTTAGTTATTTCTCCCCTTTTGGGAGCTTGAGTCTTCCATTTTTGAAAGTTTATATCCCCTTTGTAGTGTTTTCTTTTCCTTTTTGGGGCTCTTCTTCCCCTTTTATGGGGCTTTTCTTCCCGTTGGGACTCGAGTTTCTAGGATTGAGGAACTTTTCTTTATCATTTAGATGTTGAAAAAGTTCGAAATCTTTGAATGCTCGGGTTTCAAGTGAAGATCGCCTCGTGGCATTTTTAGCCAAAGGAGGCGCTCATAAAAACCAAAGAAGGATTATTTCGGGTTTGCTCGTCCGCGATTGAAAGCTTGTAGCCTACCTCAAAATTTTGTTTTATTAGCCACCATTTTGTGGAGTTTTAAGATTATACTATAGTAGAAGTTCACAGTTATTAGATCTTTGGTGTTTGATTAGTTTACTAGTTTGGTTTTATTTGCTTGGGTAAAATTTGTGGACTCGTTGTGTGAGTTTTTTGTCTCTACTGGAATTTGCATTTTTACTGGAGAGACCTCTTGGTTATTTAACCTTTGTAATTTGGTTCATGAAATTAAAGTTTTACTATCCTTGAAAAAAAACCCCACCTTTTTTACTAAGTTCGCTCAATTACGTATGAACTTTATTGGGACGATCTCAGTTATCGGAGTGACTAATTTGAGTACTAATATGTCCCAACTTGCAATACTCGACCCACCCTTAGGGTACGTCTGAAATTATTAACTATTAATAATTAATTAACGGCCAAAATATTATTTTCGGTCACTTAAGTATACGTGTTTTTATTTTGGGTACTATGTTTGATAATTGCAAAAGTAGGTCACTAACTATATTTGTGAAAACAAATTTGGGTCACTCTCTCATTTTTGGGTCACTAAGTATACATGTTATCGATTTTGAGTCACTAAGTTTTTATGAATGCGAAAATAGATTTAATATAGCGACCCAAAAACTTAAAATACGTATACTTAGTGACCCAAAATTGTAAACACGTATACTTAGTGACCCAAAAATGAGAGGGTGACCCGAATTTGTTTTAACATACATAGTTAGTGACCTATTTTTGCAATTATCAAACATAGTGACCAAAAAACGAAAACATGTGAACTTAGTGACGTAAGATTATATTTTGGCCTTAAGTAACTTCTGGTCTAATACTTGATATTATTACAATATTCAACAACTGATAGTTTGCTGTCCGGTCAAAGGAGAGGTTCCAAGCTTTTTCTAAACTGTGGAAAATGGTATAATGATTTTGAACCTGAGATTTCGAGTCCCAGCCGACATATAAGTCAACCGAAGGCATCAGACAAATTCGTATTATGTGGTTTTAGATTCAAGCAATCTGATAAGGATATATTTAGCTTTCCCTATATCTCGCGCATGAATATCCAATCAAATAATCACACAAGTACTCTTATCTGTTTTTGTCTGATGTTTTTTTATATTATTACGTGTCCTTTTTCCCGAGACAAAAGGTAAAACCTAAGCAGCAACTATACAAAGCCGACGGAAGAAGACGAAACCCTAAGTGGGGCCCTACAATACTTGCACTTAAAGCTGTAGCTTTTTGATAATCAACCGAGTGAAATTTATTGCTTCAACAATCAATAATATAACTACACGGAACGTAAGTAGTTGTGAATTTATATAAAACTGTGTCACTAAATATATCTATGCTCGATATTAGAAGAAACAGAATAGATTGGGTTTCAAATTACTTTTGCAACGATAAGAAAGTAAAAAAAAAAAAAAGATCATCGACAAAGCAGCATTTTCAACTTAATTTGTTGGAAATCAAAAGAGTCGATTTTCTCGACATATGAAATGACTTATTATTTTATCAAATACGAAGAAGACCCAAATTAAAAATCAGTATATCTAGTTCACCTAGGCTCATATTATATGTCGTATTTTATGCTTACGATTGTGGGGGATTAATCTAAGGCAGGTGAGAATGTGTCGCACTTTTGACCCAACAATGGAAGCCAAGATCTCTAAAACAGTCCAACACTTTTCTCACATCTCATAGACACTTATAGTGCTTCTAGCACCTTCTCTATTTGGATGGTTTTCTTATATAATTGTTCACGAGTGAAAGAAGAAAAGGAATCCAAAAACCAACCCAAAAAGGAGCCTTCTTTTTCTTTTTTTTAACAATACATCATTTGCTATATGATTAGGAATCAGCGTGTTTTAGGGTTCTTGGGCAGCTCAGAATCCTTCAAAACTAATCGCAGGAGAAAAAAGAAAGAGGGAAGTTTAATAATGATTACTGAGTGACAGTCCTTATTTCAATAATACAAATTGGCCCTTAGCTGGGACTAGAATAATTTAATCACAACTCACACCACAAAACAGTTTGAAATATTAATAATGAAACCATTTCTTCCAAAAAGAGATCGCAGGTTGTTTCAGACAACGACTAAAGATGGAGCCAGAAATCAACCAAGGAGAAATCAGCGAAGGCTCTTCATCGTTGCACTCTAATAATGATGCGAGAAAAAAGGAGGACAAGTCATCTTCTTCTGATGCAAAAGCCGGGAGATCTACTAAGAATTACATCGGTGTAAGGAAACGACCTTGGGGAAAATTTGCAGCAGAGATAAGGGATTCAACTAGGCAAGGAAAGAGGGTTTGGCTTGGAACATTCGACACAGCTGAAGAAGCTGCTTTGGCCTATGATCAAGCAGCTTTTTTGGTTCGTGGATCTTTGGTTCCACTCAATTTTCCGACAGAAGAAGTCAAGGAATCTCTTAGAAAGATGGGTTTTAGTAGCAAGGGTTGGTCTTCACCGCTCGAGGCTCTGAAAGAGTTGTATCGAATACGAAGTGATTCGACGAAACAAATGAGTGATGCTTTTGCTGAAAATAAGGAAGGAGAAGAAGAAGACTTGGTGGTTTTTGAGGACTTGGGATCTGATTTGTTGGATGAGCTGTTGTCTGAGAGTTCTTCGAGTTACAATGATGAGCAGTGAAGGTAAAAGATTGAATCATACTTTGGGGTCGTCGATCGTCCTGTAAGTTAAACCTCATTCTTGAGAAAGCATGTAATAATTTCAGTTTCAAATTGATTTGTCTCCGTGTGCATTTTCCCATTTATTGGAAAGATTCAATTTGTTCTAGATTCAATTTCTATTTTCTTGATGAGACGTCTGCAGATTATTTTATGTACTTGTATGGTTCTTTCTTGAATTGTTGGCATCTCAGTTAGCATTATTTTTTCTCTCCATTTTTTAGAGATGTCTTTGAAACCCTAGATCTTTAAGTAATATATCAAAGCTTCTCCTTCACTTTACTTCTTCATCAAAACTTTCTTCATCCATAGACTTCTCACTGAGCAAGTCTTTCTACTCTCTGGTGTATTCGCGGACCTAGGCTTTGGCTTGCTAGCTCTCGTGCGGCACCTAGTCCTTTAACCAGCCCCTCTATACGCTCACGAAAGAAGCAAAGTGTCAAACGAACTTGGCTAGAACGTGCCTAAGTGCAAGAGAAATACCACACAATCTGTCTCACACTAAAGTATTTATAAGGAAGGCATTTACCACTTGATGCTAATGAACAACTCTAAGCACCTATATATACAAGTTGTCCATGATCGATATCTACACCAGAGAGTAGAAAGACTTGCTCAATGAGAAGTCTAAAGAAAGTTTTGATGAAGTAAAGTGAAGAAGAAGCTTTGATCTATTACTTAAAGATTTGGGGTTTCAAAGACATCCCTAAAAATGGAGAGAAAATAAAATACGAACTGAGCTAACCAACAATTCAAGAAAGAACCGTACACGTACGTAAAATAATCTGCAGTTTTTCATGTTTTTAAAATAGTTTTTATGATTCCTAATAACCATTTCAAGATGTATGTTCTTTCATTGTTGTACAAAACAGTAGAAGTATAAACCTTTTTCTTCCTGTGTTTTGTTGGGGCATCTATTTATATATGCTTTAGCATAATTCTTGTGATATTTAATCTTAGAGTGGATTGTCAAGATGTTTCTTGGCAGCCAATCATTTCTTTTGACTGCACCCATAATTTGAAGTTCAACCATGCAGAAAGTTAGGTTGTCTGAAGGAAGAAGAAACAAAGTTGAATTTTAGTTTGAAAATTCCAATAGATTTTCGTTTAGAGCTTTAGTCAAAGAAAACAAAATCCCAGTATTAACATGATTTGCTGCTACCTTATGATACATAGTCGTCACCACATCCAATGTTATATATAGTTAATTGTCTTTCCTTTCCTCCCCTTGAGACAGATGCGAAGAAATATACTGTATTTAACTCCAACCTTTTGTTTTTCCCTAACAAATTAGGATTATTGATCATCAATTTTCTTCTAAAATCTTGAAATGGGAAGACATTGATTGATCTTTTTACTGAATATATATTATTTTCAAACTCGTTTTCCTTGTTTTAAAACGTGGATTCATCTTCTGTGAGGTATTGGATTCAAGACCTCTCTCCTATGATTTTATTTTATCTCATATTCATATAATCGCGTGGGAATTGTTACATAAGCTTTAGAAGTTTGTTTTGCTTTGATTGGCTGGTCTTGTTGGCACGCATCCTTTGGTAAAAGCTTCTGTTGTCCATTTCATATTCGCTATGAGGGGTTAAAAGGTGATTCAAACAGAACTTAGTCGGAATATGAGAATTGTATGGTATAAGATAGAGATGAAAAAACTAAAAATTAACAGTTAGAGGCGAGATCATCAATCAGCCATACGACATTTTTCGTACTTCTTGACGTTGAAAGCATCTCGGAATTGGTCGCCAAACGGCGACCTAAGTGATCGATCGTTGCTTGTGCCCTAATTTCGATCTTGAGTTTTTTTTTTTTCACTTCAGCCGTTCTTTTAACAGGCTACTCTAAATAATATCATATGGCCGTGGAGAAGCTCGACATAAGCGACAACAGAGCGAAAGCGGACTTTGAGAGCGAAGTTATAATAGGCTTTTAAATAAGCAACGTTCATCATCGCAACCTCGCACGCCTATTGGGATGGGATGTGGAGAACCGAATCCTCCACAGGTTTTTCTGTTACTGTACTCATAGCTAGTTAAGATTAACGATGCGATAGAAAAGATATATGCTACAGGAATATAAAAGCCCGGGAAATGTCCTATCCTTCTTCTTGGCGACGAATTTCAAGCCGAGATCGCCGATTTCCGATTGGAGAATGAGAGCCATTTGTTAGTACTAAAATGGCCTGGACACCGTAATAAGCGCACTTTCGTCGTACGCTTTTATTTTTCGTCTTAAGCAGTTACGCCGTACCGAAGAGGCTACACAGCGCCGGAAATACGCATTTATCAGATAATGACGACCCGAAATCAGATTCAGAATGTCGACTCGAAGAGGTATATGATCAACTGAATGATCCCAGTTATGATCCAAAGTTATCCATATCTTGAAAGAAGGCCTATTATCTATTGCAATTTATATTTCACATCAACCTTCTTAAATCGCAGGCATGGGGCCGAATATGCAACGAAAATCGTAGAGACAGCCAAGCTCTGATCTGCAACGCAGTCATTTTTTTTTTTTTTTTTCTGGGCGTTGAAGTGAATTTAAATCTTAATTACCTGGCTGGCGCTGATATGTTGGATAATTTAAAATTGTAATTAGGTTTATGCTGTGCAATATATGCATTATCCAATGCTTTCAAAACAAGGTTTTTCACCTTTTTGGGTCAAAATTATCCGACCCGACTGTGTGTTCGGATCCGTTCGTAGCCGCCCAACATGCGAGGGTCCGAAGAAATCACATCACATGACGTGGGATCCGCCGACGGAAAAGACAAAGAAAGACACATCATGCCGAGCGATTTCAACTTTCAAGAACCTTGTAATTCGTTCTTTTTTATGTAAAGACCCCAATAAAAAAATATTTCCATGTCTTTTCTGTTTTTCAATTATCAACTATCTCAATCAATCCGAAATAGACTTGCACTGCGTAACTCCGAAAATACGATTAATCACCATAGATATATGTTAATGTACACACTACCACCCAACAAAACCAAAACGATAATCAGTCATGCCGTCTATTAGTTCCATAGCTTAATGGTGGCGATCTCGGGACACCTTAATTAAACCGAATATTATTGGTCATGTAAGTTTAATAAAAAGAGCAATTTTAGGACAATTGAGCGGAATTAGCACGTGTCCGC
This sequence comes from Craterostigma plantagineum, assembly GCA_027422505.1. Taxonomy (NCBI): domain Eukaryota; kingdom Viridiplantae; phylum Streptophyta; class Magnoliopsida; order Lamiales; family Linderniaceae; genus Craterostigma; species Craterostigma plantagineum. Next base: position 836,191 of record JAPQWV010000029.1, read on the forward strand.
CAGAATTGATCATGATTTGGACCTAAATTTTTCTCTTCATCCAACTAAGCGCCTCGTAGTTAACGAACAAATTAAATGATAAGAATAATTGAACAATACTGTTACCCTCGCGATTTATAGCTAACGGTAAAATAAGGTTAGCTAGCGAATAATCCGCGAGCAATAGGGCGCGAAGGGATAATGGTAAGCGCGCGAGAAGGGACGAGTCTGGAAAGGGACGAAACACCGGAGCAACCCCCGCCGAAAGGAGGAGGAAGACACATTATGGTGACAAGTCGGGAGAGCTACTCGGGACGCCTGAATAGAGGCAGGCCAAATTACTCGAGGGAGAGTTGTCCGAAAGAGAGAAGGTTGGGCCGAAGACCCTCAGATGAAGCAGGACCCGGATCAGGAGACAATCCTGAGAGAAGAGCAGAGGCCCGACCAGACACCCTAAGGTTCGGAAAGGGAACGATGAAGAGAACCGAGAGAAAGAACAGGTAAGGAGAACGTGACATCACGGAGGAAAACCACGTTCTCAGCGAGAGGTTCGCAAAAAAGGCGGACCAGGGTGGCGAACAGGTCAAGGCAGTCACGATACGAGGTCAGTATAAATAATGACGATTATTTCATTTCCCAGATACGCTTTCAAAATATTAAAAATTGATCTGCGAGCCTAACACACCTATCTCCACCCGTTTTCTGACTTAAGCATCGGAGGGGTTACGCCGGCACCAACCTCGGCCGCCTTCTGACGTGTTTTTGTTGAGTTTTGGTGATAGGCTCGACGAGGGAGACCAACGAGGCCGGCGAACTTGCGCCGGGGAAGTCGCGCCAACAGCAATTTCAAGAAGTCGTTTTACGCGGTCCACAACAAATACTAATTAATAATAACAACTAATGAATTAACAACAATTACTAATTAAATACATATCTTCAAGAACGAGCAACAACACGATCTTGATAGTATTTTTTTCGTCAAATCAATGAATCCATTTCTTTCTTTAAGAATCCTGTTAGAATCGAGCTTGTGACCCGAACAAATCGAGTCATTCACACCGCTAAAGCGTGCATCCTATGCATCCTTGTTCCCTAAATTCCATTTCATTTCCATCAGTGTACGTGGAAAAAGGTTCCAACGTCTTCATCTAAAGAGCTTGTATTGCCATTTTAGCGGACCTGTGAGTTTGAGAACTTCATGGTCGGAAAAGAACCTGGTCGTCAATTCCACTCTAGTCGAAATGTGAGTTAGTTCATTTTTTCTATATGGATCTGCTTTATTTTAATGTGAGGATCCTCCACTATGTTTATTACTTAGTTTTATTTAATTATTTAATAGTTATTCTTAATTTATTAGGTCATAGTCATCAATTAGGGGGCACACGTGTTAATTCTGGCTAAATTGTCCTTGAAATTGCTCTTTTGATTAAACTTACACATCTAAAAAATAAAAATGCTCCGTTTAATTAAGTTGTCCCGAAATAGCCATCATCTCAAATATACGGGACTAAAAAATGAATTAAGCCTATCTTTATCTATATATTATATATAAGCTGTCATAAGGTATTCCACATAATCCCAATGTGATCCCCGCATTTTGAATAAGTTCGTTCAAGTATACAGGAACTTTATTAATCGCCGACTATGGGACGACCCTAATTGCCGGAGCTTTACTTACTCACACAACCTTATAGGGGACTGAAATTATTAATCTATTAAAGTAGTTTATAACTTCTGGTCTACTCTCGATATTATTATTACAGTATTCAATGAGTGATAGCTTGATGTCTGGTCGAAGGCGAGGTTCCAAGCTTTTTTCTAAACTGTGGAAATTGGTACCTAAGAGTTGAAATATAATCAATTGAATTTTCCTTCTCGATTTTGAACCATAGGTTATACAAGTCCAAGCAGTCACATAGTTAACCGAAGGCATCACACAACGAATTATGTGGTTTTAGATTCAAGCAAATATGATGAGGATATTTAACTGAAGGCATCACAAAAACCTAAGCAGCATAAATACACAGCCGACGGAAGAAGACGAAACCCTAAGGGCCCTACAATTGTACTCTTGCACTAAAACTCGAATAGTAGCTTTTCAATTTATATCGAACACGTTACTTCGCATCTCATAGACACTTATAGTGCTTCTAGCCCCTTCTCTATTTGGATGGTTTTCTTATATAATAACTCATAAGCGAAATAAGAAATGAATCCACAAACAACCAACACAAAAAAGACCTTTTTTTTTTACAGTTCATCATTTGCTACATGATGCGGAATCAACGTGTTTTAGGGTTCTTGCGCAGCTCAAAATCCTTCAAAACGAATCGCATGATAAGGAAAGAAAACGAGAGAAAAGATAAATAATGAGCGACAGTTCTATATGTGCTTCTTTGGAACTATACATATTTCAATAATACAAACTGGCCCTTAGCTAGGCTGGAATAATCTAATCACAGTTCACACCACAAAACGTTATAATAATGAAACCACTTCTTTCCAAAAAGAGATCGCAGGTTGTTCAGAGAAAGAAACTAAAGATAGCAGCTTCTAAAGATGGAGACAGATCTCAACCAAGGAGGACTCAGCGAAAGCCCTTCATCGTCGCACTCTAATAATGATGCTAGGAAAAAAAAGGACAAACCCTCTTCTTCTGATGCAAAAGCCCAGAGATCTACTAAGAATTACATCGGTGTAAGGAAACGACCTTGGGGAAAATTTGCAGCTGAGATAAGGGATTCAACTAGGCAAGGAAAGAGGGTTTGGCTTGGAACATTCGACACAGCTGAAGAAGCTGCATTGGCCTATGATCAAGCAGCATTTTTGGTTCGTGGATCTTTGGTTCCACTCAATTTTCCGACAGAAGAAGTCAAGGAATCTCTTAGAACGATGGGTTTTAGTAGCAAGGGTTGGTCTTCACCGCTCGAGGCTCTGAAAGAACTGTATCGAATACGAAGTGATTCGACGGAACAAATGAGTGATGCTTCTGCTGAAAATAAGGAGGAAGGAGACTTGGTGATTTTTGAGGACCTGGGATCCGATTTGTTGGATGAGCTGTTGTCTGAGAGTTCTTCGAGTTATAATGATGAGCAGTGAAGGTAAGAGATTGAATCATTCTTTGGGGGTCGTCGATCGTCCTGTAAGTTAAACCTCATTCTTGAGAAATTTCGCCTGTAATAATTTCAGTTTCACATTGATTTGTCCCCGTGTGCATTTTCCCATATTTTGGAAAGATTCAATTTGTTCTAGAGTTCTACTATTCGATTTCTTGATATGAGACTTCTGCAGGATTATTTTACGTACTTGTATGGTTCTTTCTTGAATTGTTGGTAGCTCAGTTCATATTATATTTTCTCTTTATTTTTTTAGAGATGTCTTTCAAACCCTAGATCTTTGAATCCTAGAGATGTCTTTGATCTATTACTTAAAGATCTAGGGTTTCAAAGACATCTCTAAAAAATGGAGAGAAAATATAAATATGAACTGAGCTACCAACAATTCAAGAAAGAACCATACAAGTATGTAAAATAATCTGCAGTTTTTCGTGTTTTTGAAACAGTTTTTAGATTCCTAATAACCATTTCAAGAGTGTATGTTCTTTCATTCTTGTATGAAACAGTGAAAGTTTAGACCTTTTTTTTCCTGTTTTGTTGGGGCATCTATATATATGCTTTACCATAATGCTTGTGATATTTAATCTTAAGAGTAGATTGTCAAGATGTTTCTTGGCAGCCATCATCTCTTGGCAGCCATCAAGATGTCTGAAGGAAGAAGAAACAAAGTTGAATTTTAGTTTGAAAATTCCAAGAAATTTTCAGTTAGAGGTTTATCAAAGAAAACAAAATCCCAGTATTAACATTTGCTGCTTACCTTATGATATCGTAGTCATCGTCACATCCAATGTTTACATATAGTTAATTAATTGCCTTTTCTTTTCTCCCCTTGAGAAGATGAGGAGAAATATACTACTTATATTTAACCGCAACAACCTTTTGTTTTTCCTTAACAAATTAGGATATTGATCATCAATTTTCTTCTAAATCTTGAAATGGGAAGACATTGATTCATCTTTTTACTGAATATTCTTTTGTAACTCGTTTTCCTTGTTTTTAAGCCTTAATAAAACGTGGATTCATCTTCTGTGATTTTATTTTAAGCCTTTTGTAACTCTTTGATCAGGTCTAATTCCGTACAATGGCGATCGACTTTCTTGTATTTTATTTTCATATTTATATTACTTTTTATTTCAATCGCCTGGGAATTGTTCTATAAGCTTTAGAAGTTTGTTTTGCTTTAATTGGCTGGTCTTGTTGGCACGCATCTTTTGGTAAAACCTTTTATGGTCCATGATTTCATATTTTTAGTGTAATGATTTAATTTGTTGTCGGATATGCTCATCAGAAGTTGGAAAGGAAAAGACCGCGTCCGAATTTTAATTATTTACATTTTCCATAGATTACATGTTTTTAATTGTAAACAAGGGACTGGATCATATGTTAGTGTCCGTATAACTCAAAGTTACGTGGTAAACCACGATTATGATTTAGGTGTCGACACTAGTATTTTATGCTGCAACATTTCAAATTGTAATAGATAAAATTGTAATTGAAAATTTAATTTTATATAATTATAGAACTATAGGTGACTTAAGATGCTGACATGTGTCGAATCATAGTCAATCATAGTCAGGTATTATAAATTTTAAAAAGATATAAAACATTAAAAATATATGTTAATTGGTCAATAACCCTCCACCATCACACATTTGATTATTAATGCAATAATTACACATAGTTGTGTGTTATTTTTTAAGTAGATAAAACGAAAAAAATGAATATTCGATGGTAAACATTAATTTGGAATATTACATTAGATAAAAATTACAAAACTAAATTATAATGACGCCTAATTTGAGTCGGTCTTTCGGCCAATCAAAATTAACTTGGTCAAAACCATTACGCTATAGTGAATTAGGTAAAAGTCCAATTAATAAAATAGCAGCCCATATTTATAATATAATTACGTTTGTGATGACGCCAAAAAGCAATTATCAATTAAATCGTGGTGAATCTACATAAAAATACACATTTCTATATAAAAAAAATAATTCAAATCAATACCTCTGTCAGAAAGGTTTTTATATAAGTACTCGTTTGACTTTGTGTACCGTTTCTCAGTCTTGACGTACATTTTTATATGTGTACTATGTACCACGTCACGCGTTTATATAGTTCCCATCTACGTTTCTATATGATACCTTAATGTGTTTATGATGTACCATTTTCTTGTTGTATTATGTATCACAATACGTTTCTATATAGTACATAAATGTGTTATATTATGTATCTTCTGGTGGACCAAGTATCAATATGCAAAAATTTATTCTAATAGGTACATATAAGAAAATACTGACAGAGTACTGACTTGCAAGTTTTTATACAAATGGATATTTTCTGTAAATTCCCATTACACCATTTTCTAATCATCTATACTATTATATAATTGGTTTGGGGTGGATATAAACTGCCACAATTTGGTGTATAACTTATTTGCAAATTTGTCCATTATTTGTAATTTAATTAATAATTAAGTATTTTCACTTATGCCTCTACAACTAAGTTTCTTTTTATATATTTAAAAATTATATTTCATCTTAAACACTAAAAATTATAATCTCAAAATTTAAAATAATTTGAATATAATTATATTTTTATCAGTGTGCAATAAAAATTATAATTTCAAAATTTAAAATAATTCGATATAATTATATTTTAAGCAGTGTGAAAAAAAAGTACTAGTACTAGTACATATAGTCCAAAAAAATATTATTTGGAAAGAGACCGTAAGGATGTATTTAATTAACACCTATATAAGGAGACTAAACACAACTAAATAACAATACAACGAAGCTTATCTACCCTACATTAGATAATCCTAAGAAAATATCACTCATCAGAAACTTCCACTGACTTTTGACCTTATTAGTCCATCACCTGCCAACCATATAATCACATCACCACTTCCCAACAACAGAATACAAAAACACCCACAAAAAAAAAAAAAAAAACCAACACAATGAGCTCCTTCGACCCACCACGGCGGTGCTTATGGTGGCTCCTCCTCTTCGCCGTCGGCCTGAGCTCCGCCGGCGCCGACCCTCAGATCAACCTCCTAAACAAGGGCTGCAGCCAATACAACGCCACGAACATCCCAGACTTCTACGGCAACCTCAACGCCAGCTTCGCCGACCTTAGGTCCCAGATTTCCGCCGGAAAACTCTTCGCCACCGCCGAGCGGCCGAGGTCCGCCGACCCAGTCTACACCATGGCTCAGTGCAGGGGTTATATGTCGGAAGGTGACTGCTTGAGCTGCTACGACGCGGCGGTGAGGCAGATTAGGAACTGCTCGGCTGGTGCTAATGGGGCTCGAGTTATTTATGATGGATGCTTTTTGAGGTAATTCATTCTTTTTTTTAAAAAAAATTCTTTAATTTTGGTCTTGTAATTACCTGAATGAGAGGATAGCAGTCGTGTCTTTGATGTCATAGAATATTAATAATATCTAAATGTGGTCCACTGAGCTATGTTAAGTAAATGATGGGTTGTGACATAAAGTCAATTACTTTACATAATATATGTAAAGATATCAGAAAACGTTGAATATGCTCGGCCGGCACGAGTGAAAATAATGATGATGATATACAGATATTAAAGATGTTATACCTTTTTCAATAAATATAACGAGGTCATATCATAGGTTTATGCATTATTACATTGAGAACAGTTTATTCAATCAAATACCCAATGAATTCATTGAAAAATGCTTCTATTATGTATTGTTCTTGGTCTTGGGTCTTGGCATAAAGATTGAAAATATGTAACCTATACTAAGAATTTTCACTGCTAATAAAACTAATTCATGCGATACTTTTTTTATTATTTACTGAGAAATTCTTTGTTATTGGGCCTATATAGGCGCTTTTAAGTAGAGACTTGCCCCACATAAGTTGACGGGGTTCCATCTGGAGTAGCCCGTCAACTTATAACTACCCAATCTCTTCTCAGTTATCTGATGTGGGACACATGTAACTTATTAGTGTTATCTATTTTCACATATACGATATCATAACGTATAAATAAAACGATATACTCATGATTAAGGTACGAAAGCAACAGCTTCTACGACCAGACTACGCTCCCCGGCAACGTTCAGATCTGCAGCAACAGGACGGCGAACGGCGGGTTCGACGCTGTCGGCCAAACGCTCCTCAAAGACCTCGATATCGCCACCCCGAAGATCAACGGCTATTACGCCGCGACGACGAGAAAAACATCGAACGGCGCAAACTCGACGATTGTCTACGCCGTCGCCCAGTGCGCCCAAACGGTCACCCAAACGGGCTGCTCGGACTGCCTGACCGTGGCCTACGGCAACATAAAGGGTTGCCTGCCCAACGCCGAAGGTCGGGCAGTCGACGCGGGATGTTTCATGAGATATTCCGACACGCCCTTTTTTTCGAGCAACGATACGGTCGAAATAACGCCTTTTCTTAAGAGCGGAGGTTAATTAAATCTCCATCGAATCGATTCTATTGCGCTTTCTTACCTTTGCGCTCTAACTTGTTTAAATATTTTTTAAAGGGGGTTCGGGCGGGAAAAAAGCGATCATCGGAGGCGTAATCGGCGGCGTTGGGCTTATTCTGTTGTTATTAGGCGTTTTGTTACTCTTACGGTATTATCGTTACTCGAAGAAGCCTAAGCCTTCTCGAAGAGGTTAGTGATCCAATCGTACTTGAGCTACAAGCTTAAACCTGTATAGAGGGCATCATTTTATTTTATATATTATATTTCCAATACGCCCCCTAATATGTAGAATGATTTTTTATATTATTTAGCCTTAAACGTGTAATTTTATTGAATGGGCGGTAGTGAGGATTCGTACTCAATACCTCTTTGGTCTCTGAGTTTTGTTACTGTTGATGTAAGAGACTGAAGCCGTTTGTCTTCGCCTTTTCCAGGCAATATTTTGGGCGCGACGGAACTACAAGGACCGAATATATACAGCTATAAGGACCTTAAATCTTCGACGAACAACTTCAGCGAAGAGAACAAGCTAGGAGAAGGAGGTTTCGGCGACGTATACAAGGCAATAAATTTTAGAGCGCCTTTAGACCATTATTATCGTAATTTCGTCTTCCTAACCGTTCTTCTCCCCCGACAGGCGACTCTAAAGAACGGCAGCTACGTGGCGGTCAAGAGGCTCGACATAAGCAACAACAGGGCGAAGGCGGACTTTGAGACCGAAGTCAGGCTTATAAGCAACGTTCATCATCGCAACCTCGTGCGCCTATTGGGATGCTGTAATAAAGGGTCGGAACTTCTCCTCATCTACGAGTACATGGCCAACGGAAGCCTCGATAGGTTCCTATACGGTTCGTCTCTTTCGATCGACTGCAAAAAGTAGTTGCGGTTAACAAACAAGAACTTTCACATTCTGATTCTCGTGCTTGTGCGCGCGCGCTTTTTTTTGAAAGGCGAGAAGCGAGGAGGGCTAACTTGGAAGCAGAGGTTCGGCATAATAGTGGGGACGGCGAGGGGGCTCGCCTATCTGCACGAGCAGTACCACGTCTGCATTATACACCGAGATATAAAGCCGGGCAACATTCTATTGGACGATGATTTTCAAGCCAAGATCGCCGACTTCGGATTGGCCAGGCTTTTGCCGGAGAATCAGAGTCACGTTAGCACTAAATTCGCGGGGACACTGTAAGTGCCCCCTTTCCTCGTACACTTTTCCATTTTATTTTCGTCTTAGGCCGCGTTTGGTACGAGGATTTTGATTAGGAAAAGAAAGGGAAAAATTGTGCACCTACAACGGTCGAACGGCAAGATATTACCGCTAATTTAGTTTTCCGTTTTCTACATAATTACGAATTCTGCATAGCAAACGCAGCATTAAGCAGTTACGCCATGCGATTGATTATTGTATGCCTCGCAGGGGCTACACAGCGCCCGAATACGCAATCCACGGGCACCTATCAGAGAAGGTCGACACGTACAGCTTCGGTGTCGTAATGTTAGAGATCGTCAGCGGCCGAAGAAGCAGCGATATGAACGCCGAATCTGACTCGGAATATCTGCTCGAAGAGGTGCGCATTGCTCGGCGCCTTTTTTAAGGCATCGTTTTGCGCCTATCACAAATTATTAAAACGAATATTCTCGTCGCATGCAGGCATGGAAACTGTACGAGGCGGGAATGGCGCAGAAGTTGGCAGACGAGGCTTTAGACGGGGAAGATATCAAACCCGAGGATGTAAAGAAAGTGGTGGAAATAGCTCTAATCTGCACGCAATCTCCGTCCCTAAGGCCGACCATGTCCGAAGTTCTCGTGATGCTTTTGAGCGACCGCTCGGCCGGGCAAAGGGGTCCGAGCCGCCCGGCTTTGAGCTACGAATCGAAGGCGTCCGAGTCTGCGATGGATTCAAACGAGCCGTCGTACACTAAAGCGACCGCGTCCATCAGTCATTTTTCGGGGCGTTGAATTTCGAGAAGCCTTTGCTTATGGGAACTACAAAAAACTGTTGGAAGATTGAGTTGAAGATGATGTAGTTAATGATTGAGACTCAAGTTTGGTTAAAATCCTTATTTGTCGTCTAAGTTGCTCGGTATGTCTCTGATAGCTGCATTTCGCAGTCGACGTTTGGTGACAAATTGTAATTAAGATGATATCGTGGTGTCATGTTTAATATAATCGTGTTTAAATTAATATATAATTTGTAATTTTATTCTCTAGTGGCAAAATAACATGAAATTAACAGTAGTTTACAATGTGGTTTTCTCTCTTAATAGATAGACTAGTATAGGTGGCACACCCTATGTATGTGCATGAAAATAGAAATTGATAACATTGAGTGGTTTTTGTTTGAAGTTTGATTTTTATATTTAGTTTGAAAAATATGTATTCTCCTAAAAATAGAATAGGCATTTTTTTTCTGGAGTGAGCAGATTTTTTTTTGGAAGAACGTGATGTGGTGTACTTAGAGGTTGGAACGTTGTGAGTTGTTTTTTTCTTTTTTTTATTATTATTAATTCGGAAACGGACACACCAAGTTGACATACCAAATTGGTATGTGACGGTTGGGTAAGGGGCTTAATATAATAGAAAGATAATAAATTAATTTAGCACACAAAATTGATCGGAAATTTATTGGTGCAATAGTAAATTTATTTTGAGAAGTAACAAGAAAAGGGTAAATTTGTAACTTTGCCAAACGCGTGCACGGCCTATTTGTAAGCTTGGGGATTCCTAATTGCAAAACAATTGGTATCTAGGGCTTGTCTGGAGCTCGCGAAACCAAATTGAGGTAAGAGCATGTCTTTTGTCTATCTCTTCCTTTGATTTCTTTGTTGTTTTGATGTGATCGATGTATGCACATGACTAGGTAGGTAGCTGGTGTGTTCGCGTTTCTATCTAATACGATCGAAACGGTGGAAAAGGATTGGCTTTTATTCAGTTTTTTGCGCGTGTTATGTGCGTCTGGGTATGCGTCGTCTCCTTATCGGTGTGTGATGCTGAGTTATGTATGTAGAAGCTTATATCATTCGACTTACGGAGGTTTTTGTATTACCGTCTTGGTTAATTTGGTTTATTGAAGATGGACATGTGGTTTTTTAATATCTATTTGCAGTTTTTTTACTGAATTTTGGTCATCAGCTTTTGATTCTTAGTTCGACTATGGTTTTTCTTATAGATATATTTTCTTTTCTTCGTATGATGCTGTGATGCAAGTTAATGTGTCAGCTTAGTCTCCTTGTCTTAATAACCATGTAATGTTATCTGGTGTAGGTCTCTTATTATCACAATGGCTGAGCTAAAGACGTCTGGGAGACCGATCGATCTATTGTTGGAGAAGGTTCTGTCCATGAATATTCTTTCTTCTGATTACTTTCGGGACCTTCTGAAACTTCAAACCTATCATGAAGTTATTGACGAGATTTACGTTACTGTGACACACGTTGAGCCGTGGATGACTGGGAACTGCCGGGGGCCATCAACTGCATTCTGCCTTCTCTACAAGTTCTTCACTATGAAGCTCACTGTCAAGCAAATGCATGGCTTGCTTAAGCACCCAGATTCTCCATATATAAGAGCAGTAAGTATCGTTTTAGCATGAAATATTTCATCTTTACCTTTTGGGGTGATCTCGAGTAACTGAAATGACTGACCGTTATGGTGAAATCTAATTTTGCAGATTGGGTTTCTCTACTTGCGATATGTTGCGGATCCCAAGACGTTATGGAATTGGTATGAACCTTACCTAAAAGATGATGAGGTATTTGCAAAATTTCCCTCTCAGTTCTTTTTGTGACTCTTCCCAATGATTTTTCATCTTTGGAGAACCAAATGCATTGTTTTTTTTTTCTGTTGCGCTGAGAAGTGTAAAGTGTCAGGATTCTGACCAAAAAAGTGAATAATGCGCATTCACCTCGAGGAGCGGAAATTGTCACGATTATGTACCAAAAAATGAATTTATCTGATATGAGTGCATATTCGTCGCTGTGGTTTTTCCTAAGAAGTCTGGTTTAACTACATTTTTCTTGTGGGGAATGTACGGTTACTTATCTAATTCTTTTTCTTCTTTTCTTCTAGAAATTCCTTATTTTTCCTGTTCTATCGGTCTTGGTCTTGGAAGCCCTTCTATGGCCTGCGTGCAGTAATTGTTCACAACCGTTCTTTGTTCACGAACTTTTCTGACTCCTCTCATGATAGACTCAATTGTCCATGGACTCGTAAAACATGGAGATTTTCTGTTTTTTTGTCTAACCCCAATTGGCCCAGGGGAAAAGGATTTTACAATTTCTCAATGGTGCATCAGCATGATTCCTGCTGGCGAACTGCGTTTGTGTGGTACACTGATTCTTTTTTTTCCAAGCTGTTCAAACTGTGTAATCGACCTTGCATATATTTCTTTGTTTTCCTTCATTCTTTATAAATCTCTCTTCCTTTGTTGTTTTACGTGTTCTCTGCAAGACACTGCTGTTTGAAATTCCCAAACCTAATTATTTATTTTATCATATGTTAAAATTGGATCGATCTCCAAAATAATTTCATCCCATCCCATCATCAGCATACATCACCTTTTTCTTTCTGTTTCAGGAATTCTCTCCCGGTTCCAACGGCCGTATGACTACAATGGGCGTCTACATACGCGATTTGCTTCTCGGGCAGGTAAACAAACACCACTCTCCTTCATTATGTCATCCAAACACAATCATTGAAATTCTCTTCTTTTTTTTCCCTTCGCAACGCAACGCAGTACTACTTCGACACGCTCTTCCCCCGAATCCCAGTGCCCGTCATGCGAACCATAGTCTCCAACCTCGAAGGCATGAAACTGCCCACGAAGCACTGCGGAGTAACCGGCGAGACGACCCGCGGGTCAGAAGAGACCGCCCGTCGTCCACCCTCGGTCAAAGCCTCCCTCTCAGTCTCCTTCGGCCAGCGGGCCCCTCACCGTTCCTCGACCAGGGGTTCTTCGCCGGTCCGCCGAAATGCCCACGACAGAGAAGAGAGGTCGCCGAGCCGCCACAGAAGCCAAAGCCGTGATCTCTCTGACCAAGACAGAGACAGAGGAGGGCGAGAGAGAGACAGGGAGAGGAGAAGGGACAGCGAAAGAGATAGGGATAGAGATAGGAGGTATGGTAATGAGAGAAGGTCCCGAGAAGCTTCTAGAAGGGATTACGAGGATCGTTATAGGAGGGAGAGGAGCAGTCGTAGGAGTAGGAGCAGAAGTAGGAGCGTTGAGGGGCGTTCTGGGAATGATCGAGGGTATTATCATTCTAGTCCGTCGAGGGCAGGTGCTAAGGATAAGGCGTCTCCGTCGAGTAACTTGGCTAAGCTTAGAGAGATGTATGGGGATTTGGGTGGCAATCAAAGGGAGGACAGTGCTTCGAAGGACAAGAGTTTGAACAAAGGTAGTGGGAGTGAAGAGGTGATGAGGCTCGGTACTTCGACGTGGAGGTAAGATTGGGTGAATGTTTGGTCGTTAGGCGAGGGGCAAATCCGTCACTTCATGTGAGATTTGCGCCTTTTTCGCCCTTGTCTTTTGGCCTTTCGGCTCTGATAAATTGGATTGGCTGTTTTATTTGCTTGTTCTTCTCTGTGGAAAACGGAGTGCTAGTGAAGTGAATGATACTCATACTGTGCTGTGTTCCTTCAGCTGTTTGTGAATTTTTTTCATGTTTTCATATTTACATTACAACCATGTTGGACCATCTTCTTCGATTTCATTTATATTTTGGTACTTGTTATGCAATTTGATTGGACATCATTATTGGATATAGGACTGGCTTCTATGTCCCCAGAGACTATTAAACGGAACAAGCAATCATGCAACTCTTTTGTTATACATAGATCGACTCAACGATATATAGTAACAATAACAATGCTAAAGAACAAAACTTTTCCATGACTTACTCTTGTAACAGTGACCTTTTAGCTAGCCAAGTATTTAAAAAAACTTCTCCGAGTTACAAACTTTTTTTTTAATGAATCACTCACTCGCACTTAATCGACCTATAGATATGGCGGACGAAGAACAGAGAAGCACGAAATCCAACAGCTCCAAGCATTAGGAAGAAAGCATAGCAAACACAAGCCATGTACCCGAAAAAGAAGGAAGTTTGCATGAACCCCGACATATCTGACCTTGCATAGTAGTAGTAGAGACAGTACCCGTAAACAAACAACCCCGTCGATCCACCACACAGGAAAGACCTGAAATGGAAAGGCGAAAAAAAAAGCACGAATTCAACAAATTGAGTGGCACGTTAAGTTTTAGAATCACGGGTAGTACATACAACATACCTCCACCACCATTCATGGTCTTCGGCAGCGAGCTGGAAATACGTCAGAGCCACGGTGATGAACGCGGTGACTATCAGGAGAATGATGAAGACTATGAATAAGATGCTGTATATTGTGTAGATTCTGTGGCCCCAGACGCTAGCGAATATGTAGTAGAGTTCGATGTAAATGGCGCTGAATGGCAAGAATCCAGCCATCGCCATCTGAGGCAGAGTTCCACGGTACCAAGGAAGCGGTGGGATTTCTCGGGGATATTTAGTCGTACGAACTGGGGCTTGGAACTCTGCTTTGCTATTCTTGCCAGCAATTCCTCCCAAGACGAGTAAGGGCGTCGTCACGAGAGCCCATATGAGGAAAATTACGACGATGGTGCCAAATGGTAGGGCTGCAGTGGCATGGTATGTGATGGCCACGGTGTTAAGGAAGCAAAAAGTGAGAAAGAGGGGCCCGCAGAAAAAGGCACCGGTGAGTAATAGGTTGCGAACCTGCCAAGAAAAGACAGGATAGCGAAAGGGTGAGGATTATGAAAGGTGAATGAAGGTGTGCTTTGATTTGCAACACTTACCCAGTTAGCCCCTTCTAGCTGCTGATAGAAAGAGGCTGCTACATAGCCAGCGATACCAGACGTCAGGGCATATATAACCACCAACGCGGTAAAGAGAGCTCCACGATTGTATGGGTAGAATACACCAACAAGAGCAAGTATGAAAATAAATGTTACCCTGTCAATTCAGAAAAGGGGTGTCTTTGTTAAGTTTTCGATGCTGGAAACAGAAAGGTTGCACCTCATTTATGCGGATTTCAACCAGAGAGATATTTACAGGAAAAACTCGGAAAAAAAAAAAAAGATATTTACAGGAAAAATAGCTGTGTCCCACTTCCAAGAGCTGCTGCGAAGATTGACTTGTATTTAGGGAATCTGAAAACGTCCCCGTGAATGTATTTCCATCCAGTTTCTTCCTGATCTTCAGCAGTTTCCTCATCGTGAGCATATCTTCAGTGAAACCAAAAAACCAAAGTAGTGAAGTTAATAGTTCAGCCAACAAATTTTTCTATAGTAATGAAAATGGATTGGGTGCTTACTTTACAAAATCATTCTTGAGAACTCTCATGAGGATCGTGGCAAGGAATCCAGTAAGGAGTAGGACAGTCACACATGAATTAATAATCGAGAACCAGTGGATTTCCAAGTGACGAGGAAGCGAAGATGAATGAGAATACTTATCCATTCTCTTCTCAAAAGGTATAGTTGTTTCCTTCCACTTGGCTTCGTACACGAATTCCACGTCAACCTCCTTATCATCAGTGAGGTCAACAAGAGAAGTGGGGTCGGTCTGAGCAGTGATCTCAATCACACGGTCCTTGTTATAGGATATTTCAAAGTGGAGGTGGTTAAATAAATAATACTTATACTCGCTCGGATCAGATTTGCCCTCTTTGTCAACTTTTCCGAGAAAACCCCATATGGGCAAGTCATCATCATAGTACATCTGAAAATAGTAATCCTTGGCAATAGCCTTTCGAAATTCAGCAACTTCTTCCTTCGACAGCTTCTTCTTACAGATGACCTCTGACTCTTTATCAACTAGAAAGTCAAGCTTGTATGGAGCACTGACCAACCGATCTCCATTAAGAACCTCGCCAAGGGCTTCAACTTTATCTTTCACGTCAACTGCCAGCAAAATATATTAGCTAGAAAAAGAATATAACTTGATAATAGAAGAAACAAAAAGGGTGGAGTTAAATACCTGGAGAGCAGAAAGGGAGATCAAAGTAACGATACGTTTCGCTGGAAAGGCAAAAGTCAGCATTAGTACATCAAGAAAAGAACTATGTACGGAAATTCTAACGGATAAAATGTCATAAACAAGAGGAACAACAGATACATATCACACTAACCCATGCGCTTAACGTTATTGGTCTTAACTTACCGTTTCTGTACAGCAAGAACCCAGTAAAACACAAATGGGGATATCCACAAAGTAGAAAAAAAGCAATTATGCCGCATGATCACCTAAATTTAAGATCTTTGGCTCAAAAAAGTGCGAAGAAATCAGATCCAAGCAAAAAATTAACGCATAATCACACCGATCTCAAGCTCAACCAAGCCACATGCTTAAACACCATAGAAAGCACCGACACAGACTGGTTCCATAATTTTCACCATTTTTGAGTTTCCTATTACCTCCTCCGACGCCATTACATGCAATCCAAACGACGATGTCGACCAGTAAGGTTCATTCCAGAGACGACACCAACAAATTTGCCGAATCCAGCTAATCTTGAGCTCAATTACAACCTATCTCTAACGAAAAGTCTCGTCCACATACATCCACACAACAATGATCAAATGATTGCTTACCTAGGGTTGTGAAATGGCCCGACCTTGTTAGCATAGAGAGGAACTGGGTCGCCGACTTTGTACCTGTGATCCGACGCGTCGGATCTCACCACGGCCGCGATGCACCCCAGCGCCAAAACGACGCCGTACA
Source organism: Craterostigma plantagineum (assembly GCA_027422505.1). NCBI lineage: Eukaryota > Viridiplantae > Streptophyta > Magnoliopsida > Lamiales > Linderniaceae > Craterostigma > Craterostigma plantagineum. The sequence continues at coordinate 852,531 of JAPQWV010000029.1, forward strand.
ACACGCCCTTAATCGTCGTCATCTTACGAAGAGATAAGGGGAAAAGGGGAGAGGAGATGTAATGGTGTAGTGTAGTGTGTATGCAGATAGATCTAAGACGACGTTAAGTTCTATAAGAGTTTAAGACGACGTGCTAGCTATTTGAGTTAGATCTAAGAAACGAAGATAAATTTTATTTTGTTTCTATTCTCTATTTCACCGAAATTATGACTTGGGGTAAAATAAATTAATAATAATGTGTTGGCAAGTTGGTACTAATCCGAGGCCTGTTTTTTAGTTGAAATATGCCTTTTTTATTAACTGAATGAAAGTGTAAACTGTGTGTGGGTCAACTATGTAATTGAATTGATAGCTAATGCCTAACCACGATAATTGCCTAACTTAACCACTGCCCTTGTAGCCTTGACGTTGACCAAAATTAGTCTTTTAGTCACCATGAAATAAATATATATAAATTAAAAATTCATTATGCCATTAAAATGCATTTGATAATCTAATCTACTATGCCTTTGTCTTGTAAGTTGTAAGTTTGAAGGTGTTTGTCTTGGAGTTCTTTAAGAACAAGTAACAATTTTTAGAAAATAGCCTATGACTGTTACTATATCCATATCAAACCATTTAACTAATTTTTGAAAATTTACATCCAAATCAATAACGATCGTTGTTCCCTTATTGATTGTGAGTTAAGTTTGATTTTTGAAAGAGAGAAGAATATATTCCAGTGGTTGCGCAGTCAGTCGATCATCAAAATTTCACATTCTTTCATCTTCTCTGTTGGCAATTGGTTTTAGATGGAATTCCAATTAGGTTATATGTTGGGCTTCTGAGTTTCGGGCCAAGGATATTATACAACAAAATTAATGAAGAAACTCGCTTGCCACTAAGTTTGGATGCGAATAGGCTGTTTAGCCCTTCCGTCAGCGTTCTCCGCAGACGAGAAATCAGAATCTCGATCCATCGCACATCTTTTGAACGATACAAATCCCTTCAATGATTTATACGAAGATATTAAGTTCTTCTTCACCAGCTCTTTGAATTCGAGGGAGCTTTCGACATCCCTCGAGAGATAAACGCCACCGTAGAGCGCCAGCCGTGGAAGATCGGCACCAATCCACTTAGAACTGTCTGTGTTAGAAACTTTTCGGGCAACAACTTTTGTACGGGACGACACGTTGATGTTATTACTTATTATTACGCTCGCCTACGACGTTGAATCGCAAATAATTCAGGCGAAATGAACTAATCGCACTTCTTTTTTTGTTACCTCTGCAGCGTCAACTGTGATCGCCTCCGCGAAATCTGCTGCTTAGGCTTCTCCTTCATCTGTTTCCCCAAACCATCAGTAGCAATTTCATCCTTCTTCCTCGCCACGTTCTTCGCCTGCACGCAACCGAAATTTCTTCCCAAAAATACGTAACGAAAAAGTAAGAAAAACTTTAAAATAAAACCATCCATTAAGAAACCATACCAAGCTCTGAATTGAAGATCGTAAAACGTCTTAACATATCTCCACTTCGCTCGCCTCTCGGCGCCGTTCAACCTCCTCCAAAAGCCGTAAACGCACCCCATGTCGACGACTTTGTTCGCATGTATCTTCCACGTATAGCTTCCAACGAAAAGAAAAAAACGCAGATCCCATAATAAAAAAGAATATCACACGTTGAAAGAAAGAAGCAAATAAAATTCCTCACCATTCGTCGATGCGTCGAAGCCCTTGTGAAAAAACCCTAATCCACTCCTCGGGATTTTCCTTACACCTCGCGAAAAATCCGCAATCTTCTTACCATTCCCCTCCCCATCGCTGGGGTCCACGTGAAATCCCGAGACACCATCGACTATAATCTCGGCGGGCCCGCCATTGCTGGTCGGAAAAGTCGGGAAACCGCAGTTCATGGCTTCAACGACTGTTAAGCCGAAACCTTCGTAAAGCGCAGGCTGAACGAAAATGCCCTTCGTGTCCGTGATTGTACGGTAAAGTTCGCCGTTCCTTCTTCGATCGGTCTGAGCTGCGATCCAACGCATATGCCCCTTGAGTTGGTACTTCTCGATTAGCGCGTGCATTTTTCGTATTTCGGAGGCTTCTTCTCTGTCCTTCGACTTTTTGGGGTCGAAGAATCCTGCTACTATTACGAGGTTCGCTAGGGCTTCTTTCCGTACCACTCGGTTAGGCCCGTGAGGTTCTTCACTGCGTCGAGCCTCGCCATGGAAAAGATTATGGGCTTTTTTCGATCTTCGAGGTATCCTCTGAGTTAACAATTGCGTCGCAAAAGTTCCATTATTATCGTTCCATCGAAGAGTATAGGATGGAGTTATTTCGAAAGAATTTGCTCACATGTGTTCTTCGTTGTCGGCTCTGTTGAAGAGAAGCTCGTCGATGGCGGGGAGAAACTCGGCGAACCGTTTGGGCTTCTCCTTGAAGGGAAAGTAGATGGATTGGTCCGCGCCGGGCGAACAGATGTTGAATTTCGGCTCGAAGACGCTTATTCCCGATGCCACACGGTAGAGCCCAGGCATTGTGAATGACGCGTGGCTTTCGTATTGGCCCGGCCTGTCTTTGCTGCGATGAAACGAACAATTCGAACTTTTATCGGTGTCTGTATATATGCTGAATGATCAGTTTACTTTTATTCGGGACTGTAACAAGTTTTAATTATATATGTTTTAATCCGATGACGCCCCCTTAACGTCTAGGCTAATTTTCTTAATCAGCTTTAGACTTGAAATTTTCTTTTTGAGTGGTCGTGAGGATTCAGACTCATGACCTCTTGCGACGTGCTCTATTGCCATATTAATGGCCCCTTCACCTAAAAACTTAAGCTTGGGAAAGCGCATCAATTTTTAATTATATACACTTTATTTCTGACTGTATACGACCGACCACATGATTTTTTATACGAGCGGCAAGAATCAGAAATTAACGCCTACCTTCCTGCAATTTCTTGGTATGTGCTCGTAATGACGAAGTCCGCGGCGTTCATGGCGATCAAATCGGCCGTGAACTGACATGCAAAGTTGTACCTTGCGTCTAACTCCTTCTATCTGGTGTCAGAATCCTCGTACTTTGTCTTCTCCAGCTCGTGCGCGATCGTTCCCTGTGCGAGAAAAACCAGTGCATTAGAATGATTCTTAAGCACATACATACCGTCAATCCTTTTTATTACACACAAGGGTTGCGTCGAATTTTCTCGCCACGAGCGGTGCCACGAGATTCCCGTCGGTATAATTCCCGATTATTAGGTCGGGTTTTCCCTCCATGACTTTTTTGTTGAAATATGCCTTTTTTGTTAACTGAATGAAAGTGTAAACTGTGTGTGGGTCAACTATGTAATTGAATTGATAGCTAATGCCTAACCACGATAATTGCCTAACTTAACCACTGCCCTTGTAGCCTTGACGTTGACCAAAATTAGTCTTTTAGTCACCATGAAATAAATATATATAAATTAAAAATTCATTATGCCATTAAAATGCATTTGATAATCTAATCTACGTTGGCTTTGTCTTGTAAGTTGTAAGTTTGAAGGTGTTTGTCTTGGAGTTGTTTAAGAACAAGTAACAATTTTTAGAAAATAGCCTATGACTGTTACTATATCCATATCAAACCATTTAACTAATTTTTAAAAATTTACATCCAAATCAATAACGATCGTTGTTCCCTTATTGATTGTGAGTTAAGTTTGATTTTTGAAAGATAGAAGAATATATTCCAGTGGTTGCGCAGTCAGTTGATCATCAAAATTTCACATTCTTTCATCTTCTCCGTTGGCAATTGGTTTTGGATGGAATTCCAATTAGGTTATATGTTGGGCTTCTGAGTTTCGGGCCAAGGATATTATACAACAAAATTAATGAAGAAACTCGCTTGCCACTAAGTTTGGATGCGATAGGCTGTTTAGCCCTTTCGTCAGCGTTCTCCGCAGACGAGAAATCAGAATCTCGATCCATCGCACATCTTTTGAACGGTACAAATCCATGATTTATACGAAGATATTAAGTTCTTCTTCACCTGCTCCTTGAATTCAAGGGAGCTTTCGACATCCCTCGAAAGATAAACGCCACTGTAGAGCGCCAGCCATGGAAGATCGGCACCAATCCACTTAGAACTGTCTGTGTTAGAAACTTTTCGGGCAACAACTTTTGTAGGGGACAACACGTTGATGTTATTACTTATTACGCTCGCCTACGACGTTGAATCGCAAATAATTCAGGCGAAATGAACTAATCGCACTTCTTTTTTTGTTACCTCTGCAGCGTCAACTGCGATCGCCTCCGCGAAATCTGCTGCTTAGGCTTCTCCTTCATCTGTTTCTCCAAACCATCAGTAGCAATTTCATCCTTCTTCCTCGCCACGTTCTTCGCCTGCACGCAACCGAAATTTCTTCCCAAAAATACGTAACGAAAAAGTAAGAAAAATTTAAAATAAAACCATCCATTAAGAAACCATACCAAGCTCTTGAATTGAAGATCGTAAAACGTCTTAACAAATCTCCACTTCGTCGCCTCTCGGCGCCGTTCAACCTCCTCCAAAAGCCGTAAACGCACCCCATGTCAACGACTTTGGTTTAGGTAGACACCGTAAACGCCGTAAACGCCGTTAACCCCGTTCAACCTCCTTCAACTTCCTCCAAAAGCCGTAAACGCCGTTCAACCTCCTCCACCTTGTTTGAAAGCTTTGGTACGGCATGTCTTTAGGTAGCGAAGATAGCGCAGCTTCGGCTATTATCAACGCTGCATGAAGCTTCGACACGGTGTTTAGCGTCTCGTTTATCATAAGATTCTGCAAAAAAAAAAGTGCATTCAAGAAAGCGACTAACGTGGATATTAAATTGGTATAATATAGACGTGCTTCGCCTTGGTGGTTTAGTGACAGTAAATAGTCGACGAGTGCTTGTGCGCCCTCAGGGCCGGCGTTTAACCCCGACGTAAGGAACTTAGAGATGTAATTTATGCAGTTTCCGTTTGAAGACGACAACGTAAGGTGAGGCGAAGAGAAGTCCATCGCTCCGAAGTCTTATCTCCAGTGCGTTTTCATCATTCGCCCTGCGAAAAAATAAAAATTTTCAAGAAAATTAGAAAAAGCGCCGCCATTCTATATTGCCGATTTAAGTTCGTGATTTTGAGTATATTACCACGCTTCGTCCACCGCCGTCTCTTTGAATTTTAAATACTCCGTCGTCGTAATTCCCTCGACGGATAAGTCACGGGCGTTGACTTTGACGTGCTCCCAGAATCCCGGAGAGGGTCTTATCACGAAAGCCACAAAAAGAGGTACAACCGCTGCTTCCTGCGACGACAAACGAAGATTTATACGTTCAAATACCTCGAAAAAAAAAGTTGTTCTTGTAGTTGGGTGGTAAGACGTTAACTATGGACTTGCAATTCCAGGTCAAAAATTGAAGCAATTTGAGAACACAATATGTTGAAAACCTAATTTTTTTTCCTGTGACTTTGGCGCGCGTTCTGAACATATGTCAAATAGTTTGGAGATAAATTCTACAGAGCCTCGGAGTTACTTATATGGAGTAAATTTTACGTTTGCAGTTCTGAACTCCCAACTTACGGGGTAGCAAATTAGGTTTCTGAGGCATTATGTCGTTGAAACATTGCATCAATTTTGAAAATAATGTCCCAAAATTGCAACCACTGTAGTTGGTTGTCCATGAAATTATTATGACTCACTTACGGGACGAAAAAAGTAATTACGCAGCTTACGCGTGAACGTAAAATTACGCACCTGAGTAGTGCACAATATACCCGAGCAAGCCTTCGAGTACATGAGCTCTCTCGGCCTCGTCTTCTATAGCTTGCTCCATCTCTTCTATCAAATGGCGAACTTTCATCGTGCGCTTTCCTTTCTCGACGTACTTCGCAAAACATTTCTTCATATGGTATCGGCTCTGCCTTAACGCCTCGGGCATGCTTTCAGCTATCATCTCCGATCTCTTCAACGCCGGCGCGCTCGAAGCTTCTGCCATCGTTATGAATGATATTTATTTAGAATTATCATTTTCTTAGGCAATTTATAAAAATTCAGAAAAGGTGACATTTTTTTTCATCTGTTTGTTTGTACCGTGCGTGTGGAGAAGATGTTGTGATGTTTTGGAACTATGTAAAAGCTTAAGCCTAGGAAAGAAGGGAAGGAAGGAGATTTGAAGATGATGATGCTTGTTTCATTTGGACATGCTTTTTGTTTAGTACGTGGGATTTAGGACATTGGGTTGGGTAGGAATCATTCTTTTTTCTGGAGGAAATGTTACTCTTGTTTATCGATTATAAAAATTTCTTTTGTAAGAATAACGTTGGAATATTGCTTGAAGCACAATCGAGCAAAGTTGGGAATATTTGCCCATTAGGCATTTGACTTTTTATTAAGCTGAGGACTAGTACTGGCAAAACGGGCCGGCGGGATGGGCCGGCCCGTATCACGCCTTGGGTAAAATGGGACGGGCGCGGGTAAGCCCGCCATAAATTGATGGCCTCGCCCTACAGGCAAGGAGCGGCCTGGTTCGCCAAAATTTAAAAAAAAAATAAAAAGTTCAAAAGAAAAAAAAAAAATTAAATATATGCATTCGAAATTAATTCTAATTAGATCTAATATAATAATTATTTACATTATTAAACTTGAGTAAATTAAAAATTGGAGCTAAAAAATACTAAAATACATAATATTCTATTTATATCAATATTTAATAAAAATATCATATTAAAATTCTTGGAGGGCTTACCCGCGGCCCTCCGAAACCCACAGCTCACGCGGGCTTCAGAAATGGCAGCCAGCGGGCTGCGGGCTCAATTGACGCTACTACTGAATACTGCGGTCTTAGAATATTTGACTTCATGTATTTATTATTTTAATTAATAAGAATAGTAATAATAAATATATCAATATGAAGAGATGGATCGTCTCTTATTCGGCCTGAAGACGGGCCTTCAGAAAATTTAGGGGTTCCATAAACCCTACCTTTCACTCCCTTCTATTTATACATAATGCTCGAAGCTTATTATTCAACTATTTTATCTTCTGCGATTTTTTCATTATATTTTGGTATGATGGCAAAATATGCTGCGTTATTAGCTGATGGATTTGATGATTATTTCCCCAGATGATCGGAGTTGATTATTCTAATTCTACCTTCAATTTCTACCTTCTTTGGAGGAATTCCAAGCCATGATTCTGATCCATACTTCAAATTAGACTCTGTATGCTTTGCTTCCTAAAGCTTTATTTTATATTTTTTCAATATGGGTGAGGTTTTGAAGGATATGTATTCGATGAAATTAATAATGTGCAACATTATCTTTTGGGCTGCTTTGGCATGTTTGTTGAAACCCATTTTCCAAACCAATATTCGTAAACGTTTTATTTAATATTTCTAACATTAGACAAGTGGCAAATAAATTTACCGAAAGTCCCAAAATCTTGTATTCTAAATGTTTCTCAATTTTTTTCCGGTAACAGAAAAGTGGTTGTTAATCTTTACCGAAAGTGGACTGAATAAATAAAATCATTCTTTCTTACTTTCCATTTCCACAGTATTAAAGTATCATTTTCTCCATTATATTGCGAAGTCAACGTAATTTGCTGGTGGATAGAATAGTTAGTTAACTGATGAAAGAATAAAAATAACACAAATTGTGATCTTATTTCGAACGAGGATGATGGATAGGGGTGAAAAAGGACGGGTTTAGAGTTGGTATTGGATAATACTATTTTCATATCAAATTCTCATCTTAAATACCTTATTTGCTAAGTCATCTAAAATTTGATATGACTACAACATAATATGATGTGAAAATAAAAATACCAGTTTTCAAAATATAATATGATGTGAAAATAGAATACCATTTTCAAAGTTTTGCTCGTCGAAAATTTCTATTAATGAATATAATCGGTAAGGAAATAGCTAAAACTTTTAATATAATTCGACATTTCTAACGATAAGGAAATAGCTAAAAATTTTAATCAAGTGGCAAAGAATATAACTATTAGGACGCTTACGAAAAGAAAAAATAGTATTGTATCCAACGGTTACGAATGAAGACAAACGTCGAAGAATTCTCAGTGCTCTTTCGTAATCTATGTACACTTTCGAGTAACCAATCAAAGAATGACACGTTTCCACATCAAAATCTATTGATAAGGTTATCATTCCACAATTGGTGACGCACTGCTCTTCGCTCTTGTAATAAAAAGCAATACATAACTAAATAATGCAAACCAACGCGTCAAATTTTAACTTAGATGGTCAGCGCACTGTCACGGACCTAGACTTTGCCTTGCTAGCTCCCGTGCGGCACCTAGTCCCTCAAGCAGCCCCTCGCGTGCTTTACTAGGTCAGCCTCCCAAACGCTCTCGAAAGAAAGCAAGATGTCGGACAATCCTCGGCTTGAACGTGCCTAAGTACGAGAGGAAAACCACACAAGTGCTATTGATAGAGAACTCACTCTTTCTCACACTAAAGTGTTTACAATGAAGGCTTTTACCACTTGTTCCTTGGATACAAATGAGCTACTCTAAGCCCCTATATATACAAGTTGTCCAACCCGATGGACGGCTAAGATCTACTCGATCTAACGGCTATTATTTACAATCTAGATTATTCTAGGAATATCCCAAGAGATATTCCTCTCTAGAGAGTTCCATAGCATTCCACACTTGGACCTCTTTGACTCTCTAGAATGCCCCGCAATGTTCCGCACGGTTCCACGATCTTCCGGAAGGTTCTACACGAATCCGGATGGGCCAATAATCGTGGTAAACCTCATTAGCCCCGTCTCCCTGCCTAACGGGCGCTACGTGCCTTGGCCTCGCTTGGTTAGATCGACGTCCCGCACGCGACAAGCTTGGCCGGTCCCAAAAGTCCTGTTCTTGGGCGTCTCGACACTCTTGGCTCGCAAGTTCATCGCCCGATTCGCCCCGACTCTTGGTCAAATTTGTGAGGGCGTGACATCCTCCCCCACCCAATTCGGCAACGTCCCCGTTGCCGTGCCTCCGCATCTCATGCTTTGGCCCCTTCGAATGCCTAGTCTTGCCCTCATTGCCTTCCGAAGTCCTCAACTTCCTCGGCATGGCCCTGACTTGGTCACCCGAATTGAATCCTCTCGGCCGAGTCCCTGCTTCAGCCATTTTGTTGGTGTGGGCAGCGTCCTCGCATCTCCCCGAGTCCCCCTTGGCTTCGGCTAGCACCCCTGTGCCTAACATGCTTGGATCGTTGCTGGTACACCCTTGTTCGAGTCGCATGCTCGCCATGCGTCTCGGCTCCCCGATCTCGCCTATTGCCTCCTCGGATATTATGGGCACCGAGCACTTCCCGTCCTGCCCAAATAAATACAACGAGCTATGCATAGGCATAAGGATGGCATTGGACTTACCCATGAAGTCCATGCCCAACACGAGTGTGTGGTCGTCCATCGGCACCACCGTGAAGTCTGCCTGGCCCTCCCAAGCACCAATTTGTAGCTTCACCGCTCGAGCTACTCCATGGACGGGCGTGTCTTTGGACGCCATCTTGACCCTCCCCTTGAAGGCCTTAATATCAAGCCCCAATTTCTTGGCCTCGGTCTCCGTCATGAAATTGTGGCTTGCCCCGGTATCGAGTAATGCCTTGGTCTCCTTGCCATTCACCTTTGCCTCGACGAACATGCGTCCCTTGCATGGTCTCACTGGTGGTGGCTTTACCCCCATGGCATTTAATACTTGAATGGCCTCCGCGCCACTCAAGACTCGGGCAGCCCCAAGCCTCTGCTCGGGCGCTTCCTCTGTCTCTTGCGCTTCCTGCGCAATCATGGCCGTGAGCATCCCCCTCTTGGGGCATTCCGACACCTTATGAGGCCCCCTGCACAGAAAGCAGCCCCCCTTGGGCACGAATGCTTTCTTCTTGTCCTCATAGTCCCGTCGGCCTTGCGTGGATCCCCGGTCTCGACTAGGTGATCGCCCCGCGTCCCGCTCACGAACATGGGTCTCTCCCCCACCTTTGGCTGAGCCCTCTTGCTCGCGCCTTGGAGCCTCCCTCAGGTACTCCGTGAGTGACTCGGCAACCATTATGGCTTCGTCCACCGACTTGACATCCCGGCGTTGGACTTCCTGCCTAGCCCAACTTTGTAGCCCATCTATGAAGTAGAACAACCTATCATCCTCCGTGATGGTAGGGATCTGAAGAGTTAGCATCGTGAATTCGTCCACGTATGCCTGAATTGAGCCTCGATGCTTCAATTCCCGCAACTTCTTCCTGGCTTCATAGACCACATTCTCGGGATAGAAGTGGCGCTTGAGTTCCCTCTTGAACTCCTCCCACGTGTCCAAGCCACGCGCGCCCCTCTCTATGTCGGCATGCACACGTCTCCACCATAATGCCGCAGTCTCGGTGAGGTAGTTGCTTGCAGTACGGATCTTGCACGCCTCCTCTACGATGCCTAGATCCTCAAAGTACCGCTCCATCCGCCAAAGATAGTCCTCCACTAGCTTGGCGTCCCGCTTGCCGTTGAACCCACACGGCCTTGGCACATCGATAGGCCTTTGGCTAGTCGATCCCCCTGTCGAGCTAGCTCCGTTGCCTCCCCCGCTTAGTGCCAATCTTCGGCATAATGCCACTTGCTCTTGCAGCGAATCCATGGCCTCCCTCATTTTGGCCATCTCGCCGCGCAAGACCTCGTTCTCGGCCTTTAGGACCTCGTTGGCTTCCCTCAGTGCCTTCGAATCCTCCTTGGTGGCCTCGAACTCCTTGAGAACTTGCCCCTGCAAGGTCTCAACAATATCACTTACCGTCACAACCCTCTCGATGTCGGCCTTGACCTTGTCGAGCTCCTCATGAACGTGCTCCTCTAGAGTTGTCACGCTCCCCTCGACGTCCTCAAGCCGCCCCCCTATGGTTGCAACGATTTGGCCCATCTCCGCGATGGTTCCTTCCAACGGACAAGAGTCTCGCGCCTTCGATTGGTCCCGCTTTTTCCTCCCACCTTGGCTAGGAGCCGGCTCACGACCCCTCTCCTCGTTCACTTGCGCATTTGTCTCGGCCATCTTCGCTAACTTTGGCTCTGATACCACTTGTCACGGACCTAGACTTTGCCTTGCTAGCTCCCGTGCGGCACCTAGTCCCTCAAGCAGCCCCTCGCGTGCTTTACTAGGTCAGCCTCCCAAACGCTCTCGAAAGAAAGCAAGATGTCGGACAATCCTCGGCTTGAACGTGCCTAAGTACGAGAGGAAAACCACACAAGTGCTATTGATAGAGAACTCACTCTTTCTCACACTAAAGTGTTTACAATGAAGGCTTTTACCACTTGTTCCTTGGATACAAATGAGCTACTCTAAGCCCCTATATATACAAGTTGTCCAACCCGATGGACGGCTAAGATCTACTCGATCTAACGGCTATTATTTACAATCTAGATTATTCTAGGAATATCCCAAGAGATATTCCTCTCTAGAGAGTTCCATAGCATTCCACACTTGGACCTCTTTGACTCTCTAGAATGCCCCGCAATGTTCCGCACGGTTCCACGATCTTCCGGAAGGTTCTACACGAATCCGGATGGGCCAATAATCGTGGTAAACCTCATTAGCCCCGTCTCCCTGCCTAACGGGCGCTACGTGCCTTGGCCTCGCTTGGTTAGATCGACGTCCCGCACGCGACAAGCTTGGCCGGTCCCAAAAGTCCTGTTCTTGGGCGTCTCGACACTCTTGGCTCGCAAGTTCATCGCCCGATTCGCCCCGACTCTTGGTCAAATTTGTGAGGGCGTGACAGCACGCACACTAAAATCAGGTCCATATAATAAACAAATTGTTAGTTAGCTGGTCAATACACATACACGTACACTAATTCAGAATACGCAATTCCCTCTTTTTCCCTAACTATTGTTTTTAAGTACATATTTTCACCAACTATTCCCTGTTTGGTCCATTAAGTCCCACGTCCTAAAAATACTTCAATCACAGACAAATAAAGATGACCAAAGCCAAACAGGTCACTACGTGCAAAAAGACGCCAATCCTCTTGTAATAAGTTCACGGCCACACCTGCAATAAAAAGGTCCCCCCAAAGAAATTTATTTTTACATAGGCAGCGAGCGAATGGATAAATTATGAACAAGAAATTACATGTGCTTTTAGTTATAGCCGCAGCCTTTGTTTGAGAAAGAGGCTCGCCATACTTCTTACATTGGTTAAAGTGTAATCTTCTCAAAGAGAAACAGAGCCAAGAACTCCGTTCTTTGTGTGGTGAAGTATCTGATTGTCAACTGTTCATTTTGGTGCTTGTTTCAGTTTGCTGCTGTTGTAAATCGAAGGCCCTTCAATCCAAGGTTGTGTTTTTTTTTTTCCCCTTTTCTTTCATCTGACATCAGTTCTCCGCCAAATCGCTTGTATAGCAAATTCTGTATATGCCTTTTACTTCCTTCCTCTGTTTAATGATGTGTTTCTTTTCTTTTTGCTGTAGTTCGTAGTTCTAAAGTCGATGCTTCGAACTGATTTCTCCTTTGGCTGCGTTCACTTTCTGTATGAGAAAATGGGTGATAAAAAAGCCCTGTTTAAAAGTCGAGATAATAGACTTATCTATCCTATAAATTATCTTGTTCACTTGCAAAAACTAGTCAAGTGGTATCTCGTTTTATATATAGAATTTGACAAATTTACCCTCATCACCCACAACTTCACATTAACAATGAAAAGGTATTCAACATCAACACGAATTTCACGAATTTGTCCATTGTAATTTCTATCAAGAATATCAAGAAATGGCTTAGGTAATTCCTCCAACCCATACAACATCTGCACGCCTTTTCTCACCCTTATATCGCTCACCAGCAAGACGTCAGGCTTGTGTAGAGAAGGAGCTTCGCGCCTTCACACGCGGATTTGCTTCAGTAGCTGGGTGAACAAAGCTAAGACTGAATCAGGTGCTATGGAGTCCTCGCCGCCTCAGTGAGGCAAAGCAAGCTGATGTTAGAGGACGGATTTGAGCAGTGACTCAGTGTGACGAAGGGTAGGAGCTCTACATCTAATTGAGGTGGTGGAGTGTGCCGATGGGTGGCGAGAGGAGGGGGTCAGCGGATCGAAGATGGCAGAAGGAGGGCTTTATTCTTCGATTTCGTCATGTGGTCTTGTTAGGGCTAGCCGTGGTATGCCCAAATCTGGTGGCGGTTGTTTACGTTGCACTGATTGAATGGAAAGCTTTGCAGGGTTTCAAATAGAAGGGGCTTTTGGTAATTTTCTATTTAGTAGGGGGTTTGTCGTTTTAATCTGGGCCAGACCCATTAGACAATTTATACGAGAATGTTAGTTTATAGTAACGGGCCTACTTTTGTCACGGGCTCTATCCATGTTGATTTTTAGCAACTGAACAGGATTGTGTAAGATAAATTGGACTTTATCTTAAGTTATCCAGTCAAGTGAACGCGGCCTTTATCAATTATACTTGAGCTTTACCTTAAAAAAGCAAATATAAAGTCTCTCTGTCTTGTAATGGAAAAACGTGTGTGTACGCCATGAAAGAGTGGCAGAACGGTGATTGATACGTTTGACTAAATCTAGAAAGTGCGCATAGCCCATCAATATCAGTTCTACTGAGAAGCATTTTCATTAAATTCCTTGCTTAGTGGTTAAATGTTAAGTGCCTTCTTACAATTGGGTTCGGTCCTTTTTCCTGGTATTAATGATTGAATTCTTTATTTAACTGCGCACAAGCCATATATGCCTTTCTTGATTTCATTGCTCTGTTTTTGCACTTTGCTGTAATGGTTTTCTTCGGTCCTTTCGCAGAGACCATATAAAGCTTCTTTCACCAGCTATTCGAAAGCCCGCCCGCCCGGCCCGAGAATTCGCAGTGGGGTTTATTGATTCTTGAAGCGCTTTCTTTCTTGCACGAAAAAAGGGAACAAGCAAGAAAATTATTACAACTTCATTGATCTGCTCTGCTCTGCTCATAGGAAAAGGATCAGTTAAAGTATCATTCTTCACTTAACCAGAAATTAGTGACAGATTTTCATCATGTCTGTCACTCTGCTGTGGGTGATTTCTCCGAGCTCAGAGCTCTGCAATGGCGTCGTGGGGCCCTTACAACAACAACACTTCAAATCCCTGTCAGCAAATCCCACGTCCGTTAGCAGCCTCACCAAGAACCCTAAAAACAGGGGAAATCTCAGCTTCAGAGCTTCGAAATCGGCCATCAGTGGAGGCAGATTCTCGCCCACCTCGAGCATGGTCGCCAGCACGTCGGGGGAAATCACCCTTACATCCTCCGAGCAAAAGGTGTACGACGTCGTCCTAAAGCAAGCAGCTTTGGTCAACAGACAACTGAAGTCGAAAGACAGCATGGAAGTCAAGCCCGAGATAATCCTCCCGGGATCCCTCACGGTGCTAAAGGAGGCTTACGATCGCTGCGGAGAAGTGTGCGCAGAGTACGCCAAGACTTTCTACCTCGGTATGTCGTAACGTAATCTCGAAATCCCGGAGAAGAAAGCGTAAGATTTTTTTTTTTCCATGGACTCAAATTCTGCTGTATTAAATAGGTACCTTGCTGATGACTCCCGAGAGGCGCAGAGCCATATGGGCGATCTACGGTTAGCCTCTCTTGCTTGCCTGAATTTTCTTCCTAATTTCGGCGTGCGAAAAAGGGCAGCTTACGAATTTTTGGTTTCGTCCCGTGAAACAGTTTGGTGTAGGAGAACGGACGAGCTAGTCGACGGTCCTAATGCGTCTCACATAACACCTACAGCGTTGGACCGATGGGAGACGAGGCTCGAAGACATTTTCAAAGGACGTCCCTTCGATATGCTCGACGCTGCTTTATCTGACACCGTTGCCAAGTTCCCCGTCGACATTCAGGCAAGAATCCTTCAAAGAAAAAGTGAAATTCCACTGATACATATGTTTTTAAGGCTTTTTCAGTTTGTATTTACGATTTTCCATCAGGTATCCAAAGTATTTTTCGATAGTACCACTATATTTAAGGCTTTTCCAATTGATGCCCAAAGTGTTTTCAAGGTGTGTATCCATAACGTATGAAGTCGTGATTTTAAATGACCAAAAACAAGAATTTCAGGCGTAAGGCACGTTCATTGGTAATGAAATTTTCTAAAAAAAAGCTGAAAACGGTTCCTACAGCTAAAAATCACATTTATGGCTTTCACGACTTCATACGTTAGGGATACGACCTTGAAAGTACCTTATGTACCAATTGGAAAAGCCTTAAACACAGGGGTATCAATTGAAAATGAAAAATACTTTGGGTTGGAAAAGTCACAGGGGAACCTACCGAAAAGCCTTAAACAAAAGGGTACCGAGTGGAATTTCTCAAAACAAGAAAATAACCTCGTATGCAATGCAATAAAAGTTCAGTACATGCTAAAAAAAAGGTGCTTTTTTTGGCAAATGCAGCCCTTTAGGGACATGATCGAGGGAATGAGGATGGACTTGCGAAAATCTCGATACAAAAACTTCGATGAGCTATATTTGTACTGCTACTACGTCGCGGGCACGGTGGGGCTGATGAGCGTACCGATTATGGGAATAGCGCACGACTCTCAAGCTAGCACTGAGAGCGTATACAACTCTGCTTTGGCCTTAGGGCTCGCAAATCAGCTCACTAATATCCTAAGGGACGTCGGCGAAGAGTAAGCACACACACACACACGAAAAAAAAAAGAAGTTAAGACGCGAATATTCATCGACTGAGAGCTGTCTATCTAATTTTAGTGCAAGAAGGGGAAGGATTTACCTACCACAAGACGAACTAGCGCAAGCTGGCTTGTCCGACGAGGACATATTCGCTTGCAAAGTAACGGATAAATGGAGGAATTTCATGAGAAAACAGATTAAGAGGGCTCGAAAATTCTTCGATGATGCCGAGAGAGGCGTAACTGAGCTGAGCTCGGCGAGCAGATGGCCGGTAAACCATCTTCTTAGTTCTTACAGAGAATCTGAAAAAAGAAAAAAGCTGCACGAATTTTGTTTTATCTTTCTTACGTTGTATTTTGCAGGTTTGGGCTTCGCTGCTTTTGTACAGACAGATATTGGACGAAATTGAGGCGAACGACTACAATAATTTCACGAGGAGGGCTTACGTCAGCAAACCTAAGAAGATTTTGGCACTCCCCATTGCTTATGCCAAGTCTTTGGTTGCTCCTTCGTCGAGCGTTTCGCCTGCCGTATAAATGTAATGTGTGGTTTGAATTGTGTGTTGTAATAGCTCATGGGAAGGAATCAGATCTTAATGTACATCTGAAAAAACTATGAATGTAATAGTAGAAACTCAGATAAATTTAGTCATGGACAGGCCTCGACAAATTGAATTAGTTGATTTTTTTTATGAAACTTAATAACTTGCTTCGTTATTATGTCTAAACTAGAAAATGTGTCGTGGAATATAGGTTTATAAAGACTGGTAAATATTCAAAATCAGGTTTGTGTTGTATAATAGGGAACACAAATGATTTCCGACCTGAAAAATAGAAAAGAACAGAAATTCACCCTCCCCTCCTCTAAACTTACAAATCTCTCTGGTAATAATGAAGTTTGAATCTTTTCACTTTCCCTTACACGGGTTTCATAGTTAAACGAATCTCGTAATTCAAATCAAACATTGGAATCAAGATTCCTTTTTTATGCGACATGCTTCTTTTTTTTTTTTAATTACAGAACAGTAGTAGGTGACGTACTGACATCAATTTATTTTATTTAATTTTCTAACCCACACAAACAATTTCCGACAGTGAAGTGAACAAAAGGACCCTTACAAAGTATTAACGGCTCTATTCATTAGCCCGCTTTAGTTTCCAAAATTTGAAATCTAATGATGTCTCTTTCTCTCTCTCTTCTTCCTCATAAAGCAAATAGTTTCCATTGAATTGAAGTAAGACTGTGTACGTAATAGAAAACCTTTTCTTTTTTTCCCCCAGCGATTATCTGTTTTCATACTCAGATCTTGAAAATTAAAATTTCTTCATTTTTTGCTCTGATTTCTCTGCAAATGGGTACTTGTTTGAGCAAGAAGACGACTGCCGCCGCCGTTTTACCACCTCCGCCGCCCGCCGAAAATCAGCCCCAAAAGCCCAAATCGGAATCGGTTTCAGGCGCAAGCAAGTTCGCCGGAGAATCGAACGCCGTCAGGAAAGAAGTGTTCGTCATCAAGCACCGCGCTAGCCACGAGAGATCTCTGAGCAGATCGGAGGAGGAAAGATTCGATTCCGTGAAAGCCCTAGAAAAAGACGTCGAAATCGCGAAAGCCCCTTCTTCAAACGGCGGTTCTGAAAACCCTAATTTCGACGGTTTGGGGACGACGCCGTCGGCCGCCGTGAGGACTTCGAGCTGCACCAAAGAAGAGCTGGACGCGATTCTGATCCAGTGCGGCCGACTCAGCCGCAGCTCGTCCGCCGGAAAATCCCACCCCGACGGCGGCGGTTCGAGGAAGTATGCTGGTTCAAAGCGGAGCTACGACTTCGACTCCGAGAATCCCACGAACGCCAACGAGAAAGAAGACGACGGAGTAGTGGGTACGGAGAGAGAAAACAGAAGAAGAGAGAGAAGCCGTAGCCACAGCCGCCGGAGAACGCCTAGCCGGGAAAGAGACGGCGGCGGCTCGTCGGGAAACCACCCACAGAGGTCGGGCAAGAGCCGCGAGAGGGGCAACAGCTCCACCTGCACTGCAAGGCGGGTCAGCCGATCTCCCGGTCGCAGATCCGACTCGCCGGCGCCGGAAAACTCCAACGGCTCCGGCGGCGGCGGAGTCGCCGGAGGCAACTTGCCTGGTAAAATGGTTTCAGTTCCCGCCACTGACAAGAGCAACACTAACAGCACAGGCGTAGGAGAGGGAAACACCACTTTGGGCGGCGTGAAGAGGATTCAAGTGAAACGTAACGTTGGCGGCAACAGCGACCCGAGGAGCGCCGCCTCCCCACGAGCTCGGTCGCCGTCGCCGGCGAGGGTTAGGATTTCCGGCGAGAAGAATCCGACCACCACCACGACCCTCAGTCGGAGCAACTCGAGGAAGGCCGAGCAGTCTCCCTGTCGAAGGAATCCCCTCGCAGACATCGACACGAACATCATCCCATCTCAGGTACGCCCTTTCTTCACCGCCGTTAAAACAGTTCTTCGAAGCTCAATATATGCTTCTCCTCATATCTTTTTCAGAAACCAATCCAAGAACACAAAATCACCAGCATTATTACCGAGCCCGGCATGGTCGGTAGAAGCCGATCCAAGCGCCTCTCTAGGGACTTAGACGCCCCAATGGACCCCACGACGAACATTCCAAACACGTCCTACACTGCCCTATTGCTCGAGGACATACAAAACTTCCACCAAAAGAACAACGCCCCGCCGCCCAATTTCTCGCTCCCAGCCTGCGTCACAAAAGCATGTTCCATACTAGAAGCAGTTGCAGATCTGAATTCGAGCACAAACTCTAATATCATCCCAGACGATTGTAGTAGGAGGAATCCCATCGCCGAGCTGCAAATGAGCAGCACCAATAAGAACGCTGACAAGCCGACATCTAAGGTAACGATGAACGTAACTGATGTTAGGGAGCCATTTGTGGAATCTGAGGTGTTGGTGGGCAAGGACGATCTTACGGAGCCGAGTTTTCAGAAGTACGTGACGATGAAGAGGGGCGGCGGCGGGGAGGACTTGGAGGAGATGGAATCTTCTGGAAGCAACAGCTATGTGGGGAGCCAACAGCACTGGCTCGCTCCTTCGTCTGGCTGGGAGCCTAATTCTGTGGAGTCGACGGATAATTGGATGATGAGTTCGAGGTCGATTAGTCCTTTGGGGTTCGAGAGGAGCGCGGTGTTAGAATCGGGAAATAATAATGTTGACGAGGGCGGGAAAAGGTTGGCTGCTGCGAGGAAGAGGGATTCGCTGGCAGTGGAGAATCAGCGCAGTGGAATTGGCAGGGGAAGAATTGGGTCGAGGGGTTCCAAGTGAAGGTTGTGGCATGGTTAGAAATTTCGGGTTTCTGTTAAAATTTGCTTGTGTTAATCATGGGTTCAAACTGATGAATCCTCTTTCTCTATTCTGTTGTTAAGATGTTTACTTTTCTTTTTCTTGTTGGTTAGAATGACTTCGTTTCTGCATAAATCGTTCGAGTCTTTCTTCTCTCTGCCAATTCCAAGCGTGGGTGAGTCACTGAATAATCTATCTATACTTGTAAAAATGGGCATCATATGCGATAACACACACTTGTGGGTACCATAACATGTTTCATGCAGGTGAAAAGCCCTTACAAGGTAAAACTATCAAAACATTTGCAGTTAGACAGATCTCTTTACTTACAGTGCCACCCCTCTAACCTAGTGAGTGGTGTAGTGATTAGTAACCATTCCTACATGATGTGGCAACTTTCTGCAACAGTAACACCTGCACTCCAACTAGCGTGCGAGTCTGCTTACTGATTCCATTCAACTGAGTATTGAAGCTCCTTCGCGTACCTTAACTATCGTTCCATGAACAAGCAATAAGAGGATTGCAATAAACCCTCAATCCGTTTCGCTTCTGTAGTTAACCATGTATATGGCAACAACAGTCACGAGTGCTCCAACTAGCTGCAATGGAGTGAAAGTTTCCCCAAGATAGGCATAGCTGCAGTTGGAAACAAGTTAGCTTTCAGATTACTCAGTTTAGCCGACTCAAAAAGTGTAGGGCGGGCGAATTCGTACCCAAAAACCGATGCAAACATTGGAGTGAGGAATGTCAGCGAGCTGAGCTTTGTCAAGCTACCTAGAAGAAATACACAGCAACCTTTTTCTCCTAAAGATCTTAAGTACCACTGAATATCTAATTCTTCAGCGCAAAGCAAAAGCTTACCCCTAGTGGCATTGTAGAAGTAGACACCGTAACTAACGGCACTCCCAAAGACAGACGTATACAGAAGAGCCAAAACGTCGTTAGCAGAGAGCTCGCTGAAGTTTGCAAGGGCGGGATCATGATTTAGGACAGAGATGGCCACGAGGGGGAGACCGCCGATGATCATGTGCTGTAATAATGACAGATTTCTTTTTAACGCATTATCTACACAGTACGTAGATGGAGGTTATCGAAGAGTCGTGGATGGATCTTACCAACCCAGTGGCCATAATAGGGTCCGAATATTTGGAAACCCATCGTACCATTACAGTGCCTTGGGCTGCAAGAAGCATCCACCACTCGCCACTTCCCCACAGAGAGAAGTTGCTGGCGTCCAACGATAGAGAAGGTACCTGCAGTTATGATTCTTTGAAATCAATTTTAG
This sequence comes from Craterostigma plantagineum, assembly GCA_027422505.1. Classification (NCBI taxonomy): domain Eukaryota; kingdom Viridiplantae; phylum Streptophyta; class Magnoliopsida; order Lamiales; family Linderniaceae; genus Craterostigma; species Craterostigma plantagineum. The sequence goes on from JAPQWV010000029.1 coordinate 872,750, forward strand.
AGATATGAATTCGTTTTCTTGAAAATGCCTGGCGATGGGTTGGTCCTGACTCCCGAACTCTGATGGGCTCATTACAGTAAACCTCAATGTTTAGAGAAGAATCCCAGTATTAAACCATCTTTAAGGCAAATTCTTGATCCAAAAGTAGATAGTGCTGCATTTAAAAATAGTACTTCTTACCTCAAGAAGTAGAAGTCCCACGACACCGAGTGCAAGCCCAGCAGCTCCAACGTAACCTATGGACTCTCCGAAGAACAAGGATGCCAAAATAGCCACAGTCAGTGGCTGAGAGTCGATAATCACCTGCAATAGTCAGCGGTAGCCACAAAAACCATGAGGAACGAACAACGGCAATCAATATCACTCAGACAGTCGGACAACATACGCTGCCCAAACCAGCCGTCGTCCTCTCCAATCCTTCAGCAAGAAAACCCTGAAAACACGCGGCATCGACGACAGCAAACGCCAATATCGAAACCCAAGCATCGAAGCCCTTCGGAAAGCTCCTCCCCTTCGCCGTCGCATAGCAGACCACCAACAAACCGGCGGGCACCAACCTAAACGCGGACACGAAGAACGGACCCGCCTTGGGCAAAACCTCCTTCATCGCCACCATCGCCGTGCCCCAGAAGAAGAAGGGCGATATCAGAAGTCCCCATTCGAATACTGCCTCCGCCAATTCGGAGAAATTGGGCGTCGAATATTCATCCTCGTCGTCGCTCGACCGTTTGGGACTTTTCGAGGATTCTTCGGCGATGAAGCATTCGGCGTCGGTGCCGGTGCCTATGCAATCGACCTCCGAGAGGTCCGATTCAGTTCGCTTGCTCCGAGGTGTGAAGCTCGATGAGACGACGCCGAGCGACTTACGGTTTCTGAGGAGTTTGTGTTCTCTGCGACCGATCGTCGGAGCTCTGCTGCGAGTCAGTGATGAAGAGGTGGAAACTGCCGGCGCAGATAGCGTGGTAATTGTGGCGGTTAACGACGAGCAACTGCAGAAATTCCACGTCATTTTTTAGTAACTCCGGCGAGTTTTCACAGGCGTTCGACGGTGGTTTTCCCGGGATTTCTAGTGCTACATGCTATCATGTGTATCATGTGGTAAATAACGTGTCCACTTCGTCGTAGCAAAACGTATTGGGCCAATTTGGACTAAGAGCCCGTCGAGCGGCCCATTTAAAGCCCAATAATGAAGTGGCCCATGAAAGCGCATAAACTACGGTGCAATCGAGGAAGTCTACTGCTGCCAGGCGATTTTGAATTTCTTTCGTAAAAAACCCTACGTGCTCTTTAGCTGAGAAATTGACGGAACGAATCGAGCGCAAGGCTTCGTATCGTCGTTCTTTTGAGGTACGTCTGCTGATTACTCTCATGAATTGTTGACTCTTCTTTGTAATTTTCGTTGTTTTCTTCTAGTGCAAGTCGTGTTAGCAAGTCCTCTTTTTCACTCCCCGGACTGTTGTTTCCTTGATTATTCATCATACTTACTCTGCGATCGTGAACATGCTAAGGTTGAGAATGGGTTGGCGTTAGTCTTTGTTTCGAGCTAACTGCTGCTCATTAATTCATAGGTATCGGCTTGTGTGGAAGCAAAAGTTTGTTTGAAAGAGGATGTCAACTGGGATTGGGCTAGAGTCTCTTGTGGATCGTAAGCAAGCATTCTTCATCCTATTATTTGTTCTTCCTTGTGGAGTGGATGTGTTAACGTTCTGTCTTTTCCTTGCTCTACTTTCATAGTCCGTGGTTAGACCTGAACAAGTTGAGTTGATTCGTGTCCGTTTACTGCTAGTTCACTAAAATGACAGCCAACAACATTGATATTTCTCACTGAATCTATATAAAAGCTACTTGATTGTTCATATAAAAGCTACTTGATTGTTCTTACTTTCTTAGTATCGTTAACGACTACTGACCTCTAGTTCAATGTGTCATCTGATGCTATCAAGTGTCTTTCTCATATGGGAACTGCAGTGTTGTAGATTTCCTTACAGACCCTATTTAACTGCTTGCCGTTTTGTTGTTGTTATCAGAAACAATCTCAATCATTACAAATGATGGACGCAACATTGTGGTGAGCTTCATCTTTTCGCGTATTAGTCGGTCTTTTCATTTAGTTTATAATTCTTATTCCTGTTTAGCATCTCATATCAATGTTTTGTGCAGGGAGTTCTCAAAGGATACGACCAGGCTACAAACATTATTCTTGACGAGTCTCATGAAAGGGTGTACTCAACCAAGGTCATATGGCAATTCCAGTTTGTTTTTCTCAATCCAGTCGTCTTTAGTCTCTAGCTTCACTTTTTCATCTAATTTTCAACTATCTGAAGCTTTATGATCTTATGACAAGCTCATAGAAGTACGATCATGTATGCGAGGAACTCATTTCACATTGTTAGGGCAAGCAAAAGCCCTTCAATCATCTGGTTTTGTTTTTCTTTTTTTGTTTTGTAGGAAGGTGTACAACAGCTTGTGTTAGGTCTTTACATCATTCGAGGCGATAACATGTATGAGCTCTTTGACCGTATATTGATATCTTTTTGTACGTCTTTTATACTTCATGGATCTGAAATCGACGTTCTTTTTATATCCTCCGTAGAAGCGTTGTTGGAGAATTAGACGAGGAATTAGACGCAAGCCTCGACTTTTCAAACCTCAGAGCTCACCCTTTGAAGCCAGTAATCCACTGAAATGGGCATATCGGAGCATCTCTCGGGCAAACGTAATGATCGAAAAACAAACTTATGTTGAGGTTGGATTCTAGTGACAAAATATTAGAAAAAAAAATGAGCTGTGTCCTATATGGTATCTCTATGTATTAAGCCTATGAAGTGGTCAAGCAACAATTCTTGTGATTTTTATTAAACTTGCCCAATCATTCCACATGGTGAGATATTAAATCCTCTTCAACCCTCACTCGTTTTGAGCCGCCACAAGCCTGCATTTCACTATATAAAATAATTTAATAAATATAGTATTCTTTGGTTCCAATTAAAATAAAGATGAGAATTGCTAATAACTTTAATTCGTGGTCTCACAAGGATAGTTCATTCAGATTTAGAACTTATTTGGAAATAAAAAGTTTTAAAAATATGTCTCTATTGACTTTTTTGCCAGAGTGAAAGAGGATAACATAAAGAGGGCTTTGCTTTAATAACATGGTGGATCATACATGTGAATCTAAATAAATGCCTCTATTATTTATTGGCTGTACAATTAGCTCAAGCTGAACTTTAAGAAAAAAGTTTTTCTTTTTTCTCATATTTTTGTGATGTCGGAACTTGACTTTTGGTGGTGGGCAAATAGTGGTGGTGCTCAACTCAGAACTCGACTTAATTCTATTTTTTTTTTTTTTTTTTTTGCGGAACTGATCGAAATTAAAGAATAATATTTTGATACTGCATCAATGTAGAATTCCATCTATCGTCATAAATGATGAGATACTATTATGAGATTATTAGTTGTAACTTATTGCAACATTGGACCTATTTCAACGCAGATTTAAGCAACCCTAATGCTTGTTTTGATTATTAATACGAAATGAGAAAAAATAAAGTAATAAACATGCAAATGCTTGACTAAGTCGCAACGATCTTGATTTTATTACTGGAAACAGACAAGCTCTATAAAAAAATACCTCTTTTTTCGTGAATATACGAAAATAAACAAGAAAAGTAACAAACTATTATATTAGCAGATTAATAGTGTATTATCGTATTTATTGTATGCCATTTGCTGCTAAAACTTAGGGCTGTTAAAAATCGACCCGACCCGCCAACTCGACACGAACCGCACCCGAAAATAGCAGGTCCGGGTTAGCATTTTTGACCTGTTTACGTAAATGGGTAAACCCGAACCCAACCCAGTTATTAAGTGGGTCAGGTTAGGGTTGGGATTTTCAACCTGAAATCAACCTGAAATCAACCCGAAATCAACCCGTTTAACACGAATAATATATATTTAAATATTATTAATATAAAATGATTAATCCTAATTCTCTATCCACTCGCACGCTACACATGATCTTCTTAGAAAAAAATTGCATTAGTTCTCCTTTTTTTTAATTTGGAGTTATAATTCTGTCAATTTTGTTATTTTATTTTTTATTTTTAATTTTAAACGGGTTGGCGGGTTGGCAGGTTGGGTTAGGGTTAAAGCAGGTCGGGTTTGGGTTTGATTTTTCAACCTGTTTAAGTAAACAGGTCAGGTCAGGGTTGAAGTTTTCAACCCGTTTATTAAACGGGTTGAACCCAAAAGTGACCCACCCGACCTGTTTACCACCCGTACTGAGCTCTCAACTTCTTCACATTTCATATTGTTTTTTTTTTTTTTTTCAAAAAGGTCTCGTGACTCTGCACCATCTCTGTCTCCCTTCTTCACATCTCTCTCTCTCTCTCTCTCTCTCGTAGCTGAGTAAGTCGCATTCATTTCTTCTTTGGGCATTCATCGATTATTCGTGGTATCATGATTGTTCTGCGATTTCTTGCATTTAATTGTTTACGCAGCATTCATTTGTTATCCTTTTGTGCTGATCTGCGTTGAGCTTATCATCTCTTTTCTTGCATTCAATATCTGTAGTAAGCATAGGCTGGACTCAGATTCTGGAGCTAAACTGCTAAGTGATTGAGCTGCCGTTTTTAGTTTATCCATCTTTTTTCTAGATTCGAGCTGGATCGCCTTCTGTTGCTGGGCGATTTTTCAATTGGAGATTTCTGCTCCTTTTAGGTACCAGTTATTCGTGAGATTCTGTTTAAATTAATACCTTTTTTGGAGGAAAAATGACTGCATTTGGTAGCTCAACTCCCATGAACACTGTGACAGAATGTGATTGTCGAAAAATCGCCGGTTTCTGCTGTCAATCGAGTGTTTTCGGGGTTTGGGTTGCTTGACGGTGGAAATGAGTTCTGATATGGCTCAGAATCTGAGATCGAGTAGGTCTTCATTCGGCTCTAGTAATGGATTTGAAGCACCTTCGCACAGCTCTTTTGCTGCCTCCAATGGAGATGATTACGATTCAGATGGTTCGTACTTTGCCCCACCGTAAGTTCTACTCTTATCTTTGCATCTGGGCTGCCCTTATGTTCCCTGTTTTGTTGTTCCTCAACACTGGCCCATCAGTTGGAGTAGTAATGCGTATCGTATATTTTATTTGCAGTACGCCAAATACGCTGTCATCAGTTATGCCACCTGAACTTGCTGGTGCTATACCGATAATTGAAAAATTCCAGGTAAAGATTTAGTTTTTTCTGTGAGGATGAGAATTCTTCGACGATTGGAGATTTCAATAATAAAATATGACTATTGATTATTGTGGTGTTATTTTTTGAATTTCTGTGTGCCTCTTTTAGGTGGAGGGTTTTCTGAAAGCTATGCAGAAGCAGATAAATTCGACTGCTAAGCGTGGTTTTTTCTCGAAGAAGACAGTGGGAATGCCGATTAGGGAGAAGTTCACCTTCGAAGATATGTTGTGTTTCCAGAAGGTTGGTTATTGCAATTGCTTGCATTTTTTGCTATGATTTATGTAATCGCTCGCTGAATTGAATGGTAAATTTCGACAGGATCCTATTCCAATTTCGCTGCTGAAAATAAACGGCGATCTTGTTGGCAGAGCAGTTAAATTGTTTCAAGTTATTCTGAAGTATATTGGAGTCGATTCCTCTGACCGGGTTACTCCAGTTAGTTTAGATGAACGCATCGAACTTATTGGAAAACTCTACAAACATGCTTTAAAACGTTCTGAACTTCGAGACGAACTATTTATGCAAATATCGAAGCAGACGAGAAATAATCCCGAAAGGTAAGTAGTGTAAAAGGGTTACGTTTGAAGCTTTGCCTTTCTTTTCCTAATCTTTTACTTCCAGAGTGATAAATGATGCAAATTGTAAAAATGCTTGATGATGCATGGTTCACCTTTTTGCCAAATTAATTTAGGTACTCTTTGATAAGAGCATGGGAGCTGATGTATTTGTGTGCATCGTGCATGCCACCTAGCAAGGAAATTGGGGGATATCTGTCAGAGTACATACATACCGTGGCACACAATGGTAATAATGATTTAGAAGTCCAACACCTTGCAATGAGCACGCTGAATGCGTTGAAGCGCTCTACAAAAGCGGGGCCTAGGCATACAATACCAGGATTCGAGGAGATCGATGCTCTTCTGACTGGTAAGAAGCTCACAACCATAGTATTCTTCTTGGACGAAACCTTCGAAGAGATCACCTATGATATGGCTACAACTGTAGCTGATGCTGTGGAGGTACTTTCTGTTCTTTCATACTGTCATTGTCTGATCTGCTCGCAGTTTTTTTGGTTCGTATAACTTCCATTTAAAAAGCTGACTTACTTTTCATTAACTCAGATTTAGGAAAATATTATCATTAATTCGAATACTCTAATGTTCTTGACCGTTTCCTTTCCATACTACTTCACTGATTTTGTTATTTCAGGAGCTTGCTGGGATAATTAAATTGTCAGCGTATTCAAGCTTCAGTTTGTTTGAATGTCGTAAGGCTGCAGGCGTTTCCAAATCAGCCGAGTCTGGAAATGGTACTCATTGATAATCATAGTTGTTTGAACTGTCTGTTTTTTTCCCAGAGATATTTGCGGAACGAATGCTTTCCTTTTCTCTTCCTATTAATATTATTGTTATTATTATTATTTCTCTCTTTAGAATCAAGTGTTTCATGAAATCTTATGTCTTGTAGAGGATTATGTTGGTTTGGATGATAACAAATATATTGGAGATCTACTTGCGGACTTCAAGGCATCAAAGGAACGTGTTAAAGGAGAGATCATGCATTGTAAACTTACATTCAAAAAGAAGTTGTTTAGGGAGTCTGATGAAGCTATTGCAGACGCCATGTTTGTGCAGTTATCTTATGTTCAAGTATGCCTTTTTGTTTATCATTATTTTATTGTTAATAATCTGTAGTCGCTAATGCCATTCTTACTGATCACACTTGAATTTTCTTCACACTATGTATAAAATATATTTCTCATTTTCCGCATTTGTTCTTTTTCATGCTGCTTACAGCTGCAACATGATTATGTTTTGGGCAATTATCCAGTTGGAAAGGATGATGCCGCACAATTATCTGCCTTACAAATTCTTGTGGAAATAGGATATGTCGCTTCTCCTGAAACTTGCACGTCAGTTTCTCGCCTATATGATTCTCCTAATCAATCTTTGAAACGACATGTCCATATTATATTTGAAATATAGAAATTTGCAACTCGCATTAAATTGTTTTATTAACATTTTCAATTCTTATATCTAGTGATTGGGCATCCCTTCTCGAGCGATTTCTCCCTAGGCAAATTGCAATTACACGAGGCAAGAGAGAATGGGAAATGGATATTCTTTCTCGTTATCGTTCACTGGTGAGAATGCTGCTATTGTAAATTTATTTTTATCTGGTCTACAATTCTATTAATGCTGTAGACATAGTGTAATTTCCTTGCAATTCTTATCTGAAAAAAAAATTAGTTAAACTGCATGTTGCTTGCTTCAGAAATATTTCATATTTTTCCCAATTTATCTGAAGGCCTTAATAACACCAATTGCACAGTTCTGTTTGAAAATGGAATATATTACTAAATAACATTTGTGTGTGTGATAGGAGAATTTGACAAAAGACGATGCTCGACATCAATTTCTACGGATCCTAAGAACACTCCCTTATGGAAACTCAGTTTTCTTTGCCGTACGTAAGATCGACGATCCGATTGGGCTACTTCCTGGGAAGATTATTATAGGCATTAATAAGCGTGGGGTAGGAGTTACTTCCGTTTTTATATATCATTACATAAATAATCACTCTTAAAAAGAGAATGGTATCATTTGCTTTTTCCTATAGGTTCATTTCTTCCGCCCTGTTCCAAAGGAGTATCTACATTCAGCAGAGCTCAGAGATATAATGCAATTTGGGAGCAGTAATACTGCTGTATTCTTTAAGATGAGAGTAGCTGGTGTCTTGCACATATTTCAGTTTGAAACGAAACAGGTTAGGTGTTGAACTACTTCTCCTTTGCGATGCTCAATATCGGTCATTTATTGCTGACTTTGTTAATTAATTTAGGGAGAGGAAATTTGCGTTGCTCTTCAAACACATATCAACGATGTGATGCTCAGGCGCTACTCGAAAGCACGCGCTGCAGCTAATGGTTCGATCAATGGGCTTCCGTCCGATATTGTTAGGCCTCCTATAACAGACAGCAATGAGAAGCGTGCTTTCGAACTGTCCAAGTCACTCGAGGCGTCTGAAAACAGAGTCAATCAGTTGCAAGAAGATATACGTGAAAAAGAAAAGCAACTCCACATAATGAGGGAAGAATTGGAGAGTTTAAAGGAAGCTTCAAGGTCTGAGAAGCAGTATTTAACGAACGTTGTTGATGACTGTGAGAAACTGAGGACTTTATGCGATGAAAAAGAATCAGCTCTTCAGGTAATAAATCTAATTAAACTTGAATTTTGTCATACCTTGTCTTTCATCCTTGCATTGTAAATTTTAGGGTGCGCTGGTGGAGAAACAAAAGTTTGAGGCGAGGTTAGCTAGACTTACAAATCAAGGATCAGAAAATAACACTCAGAAGGAGTTTGTTGAATCAAATAACCAGGTACGAACATACAGCGTTGAAATATATGTTTCGCGCCTAGAAAATTTAGGAGGTCTTAAGCTCTGTGATCCCTTCTTTCGAAAAATTATCTTTACTATTCTTGTAATATTTTGACCAACATTCTTCAGTTGCTTTCATCAGGTCCTCGTTAAGATACAAGATGAACTAAAATCATGCAGCTTTGAACTGCGTGCTGCTGAAGAATCTAACAAGATGCTTCTTAATGAGAAAGCATTCCTTGAGGAAAAACTTGCTCGACTGACGAGGGCAGCTTCCGAAGAGGTAACGATACCTAAATTTTCTTGATTTTTTCTGGATAATTGTTGTAACATGTGATAATTTGCACTCACAAATGCAGATAGCTATTATTGAGGGAAAATTCGAACAAGAACATAAGACCATGATACACCGTGTTTCTGACCTTGAAAAGAAATTGAAAGAGGTTACGGAGAATTTGGCTCTTGCTCAATCAACAATTGCAAACAAAGACTACGAGTTGTCTTCTCTGCAAAATAATCTCATTGAATTGGAAGAACTGAGAGAAATGAAAGAGGTCATATGTCGTACACAATTTTCACTTATTCTGGTGTTTTGTAATTAGTTCTTCACACATCAATATGTTGTATATGCCTCTGCAGTACATTCTACAAAAGAAAATGCGATACATGCATGATCATTAATTAATAGTGGGTTTTCAGGACATTGATAGAAAGAATGAGCAAACTGCTGCAATATTGAAGATGCAAGGAGCTCAAATTGCAGAAATGGAGGCACTTTACAAGGAAGAGCAAGTGATGCGAAAACGCTATTTCAATGTTATAGAAGGTAGATTTGACCTTTCTTTCCCTTTCTTTGTATTCGGGTTTTTTTCTAGTTTCACAACATGACTTTAGTTGAAGATGAAGTTTAATAAAGTAATTGTCGTTTTAACGCTCTTAGGGAGACTAGAGTTGAAATATATAATAACTCGAGAAAAAAAATTGGAGCATTTAGATAGTAGCAAGTGAATATTAAGTGTTATACATTTTTAATGGTTTGCAGTCTTTTCATTAGCGAATAACCTATAGGATGATTGTTGTGGTCTAATCTTTGTACGTTCACATGGTTATGGCGAGTTGTTATATTCACAGATATGAAGGGAAAAATTCGAGTGTACTGTAGATTGAGGCCTCTCAGCAAGAAGGAAATATCTGAAAATGAAAGAAATGTGGTGGTAAACACTGACGAATTCACAGTGGAGCATGCTTGGAAAGATGGGCTGAAACAACATATATACGATCATGTTTTTGATTGCCATTCTACACAAGATGATGTTTTTGAGGATACTAAGGCATGCTTAAATACATTGGTCATATTTTATGTTATGTGATAAACCGACTGTTTGCCTTCTTATGTTCACACATTTCTTTTGCAATGCAGTACTTGGTTCAATCTGCTGTAGATGGATACAATGTCTGCATTTTTGCCTATGGTCAAACTGGTTCGGGTAAAACATTTACTATTTATGGATCTGAGGACAATCCCGGTCTCACTCCACGTGCTATATCCGAACTTTTCAGAATTATGAAAAGGGATGAGAAGAAATTCTCATTTGCCTTGAAGGTAATTACTTAAGGGCCATTAGATCCATTTCATATCTCAACAACTATACTATCTCTTGTAAATCCATCATCTAACCGTTTATTTTATGTTCCGAGCTTTGTACTAGTGATTGGTAAATGTTAATTCGTCAATCATGAAAATATGCAGGCTTACATGGTTGAACTATATCAAGACACTTTGATAGACCTTCTGCTGCCAAAGCAAGGAAAACGTCCAAAGTTGGACATTAAAAAAGACTCAAAGGTAATTCTTGAATGTTTGCTTGGATGAAGAAACATTATTAAACATTATATCTTTGTGTTTCTAATTTTATCGGTCTTCTAACTCATGCTTGTCTGATTGCCTTCATAGGGAATGGTGGTCGTAGAAAATGCCGTTGTCGTGTCAATTTCATCATTCAACGAACTGCAGAGCATAATACAAAGGGGAGTCGAGCAGCGTCACACAATTGGGACGCTTATGAACGAGCAAAGCTCAAGATCGCATTTAATACTCTCTGTAATTATAGAGAGTACGAATCTTCAAACTCAAGCTATTGCCAGGGGAAAGGTATTATTAACTCAATTGCACCGTAATAACATGACGGCATTGAAACACTGCTTTTTAATGGAAATCTAATGTCATGGAGTTGAGCATTTACATTTTTATGCAGCTGAGTTTCGTGGATCTCGCTGGATCTGAAAGAATAAAGAAGTCGGGCTCTTCGGGCAATCAACTAAAGGAAGCACAAAGCATCAACAAATCGCTTTCCGCTATAGGGGACGTTATCAGCGCTTTGTCCACTGGCAATCAACACATTCCTTACCGAAATCATAAGCTTACCATGCTGATGAGTGATTCGCTCGGCGGCAATGCCAAGACTTTAATGTTCGTTAATCTTTCTCCAGCGGAATCAAATTTGGAGGAGAGCTACAACTCTTTAACGTATGAACAAGTTCTTTCTCCATTTATGCTGAGATTATCATAGCGGCAATATTTTTACATTAGTGATGACTCTTTTGGTCCTTGCATCGTACTACAGATATGCTTCAAGGGTTCGATCGGTTGTAAACGACCCTAGTAAGAACGTTTCGTCGAAAGAAGTTGCTCGGTTAAAGAAGTTGGTAGCCTATTGGAAAGAAAGGGCTGGAGAAAAGGGAGACAATGAGGAACTCGAAGAGATTAAAGAAGAGAGGACTCCAACACCAAAGGTTAAGTCCGACAATCGCCACTCCATGTGAGAATTTTCTGAACTTTTTTCCCGAGTTTGTTTATCGTTAGGAACGACGACGAGCGTTAAATTGGTATCAATATTACATGTCGATCGACTGATCTTCTGAAGTACCCTTCGTTTGAAAATTTGTTCTGTTGTTCTCTGGCATTTTCTTGTGACGAAGAAGGGCTTCAGCGTTACCTTTTGATTTTTGTATAGCTCGTGTGTATATCCCGGAAAAAAAGAAAAAAATTCCATTACAATATTTCGTTTTCCCCCATGTAGTTGTGCTTCGTTTCCCTTTCATTAGAAAAAAAAGAAAGAAAATCCAACCATATAACAGCGAAATTTAAAATTCATTGCTGAGATTGAGCATCATCTTCATCAAGATAATGTAAGGTCTTGAGCAAACCGTAAGTAACCCCCATAGCAACCCACCCGCCCACCCCCACCCTAGCCGCCGATGCAGCCACCGCCCTCGAACCGCCCAGCCGAGCGCCCAACCCACCGAACCCAGCCATGGCCAGCGTAGCCATGGCCACCACCGCAAAAACCCTAACCTCATCTCTTCGAAAAACCATCGCCGTCCCCAAAGGAACGATCGACCCGCACAAGAACGATAGGCCCGAAGCCATCCCAGCCTTGTAAGGATTGGGAGGCTCTACTAACTCATCTTTTAAGATTACCGTCTTTTCGATGTCCCTTTGAGCGGCGACCGATACGAATTCCCCGAGGGCCATGCTGAGGGCCCCCGCGAGGGCTCCCGCCAGGCCCGAAACGATCATTAGTCGCTGACCTTCTTGGGCTGCGCCGACGCCTAGCATGAGAGATGTAGTCGAGAGAAGCCCGTCGTTCGCGCCGAGAATGGCCGCCCTAAGCCATTGGGCTCTTTGTAAGATTATTACCCTTTTTTCGTCTTCTTCTGTTACGGGCAGTTCTATTGCATCTTCGCTCGGCTTGGCAGAAGGTGGAGAAGAAGCCATGTGGAGGGCACACTCCTTTTGCTAGTTTTGCTATGTATTGAGTGTGAGCATTGAATAATATAATGTTTGGAAGGAGGAGACGACATAGAATGGGATTCCTAAGAAATAATGCTTAGTTTGGTTCATCACAAGAATTTGAATTTTTTTCGATTCTGTGCGTAGCTGCCGAATAACGTCTTATCTTATTCGAAAGCGACCCGAAGAACTACTTGTACAAAATATCGGCAAGCATTTTACCAGTTTAAAAACATGAATATATATTGGCCTTGTACAATTTTAGAACGAGAAATGGAAGGGAAGAAAATCCCGGGATTCAGAAGCTAAAAATACCCGTCTCTGCGATCTTGTTCCTCGGCCTCTTTGTTGGCGATTTGAACGGATTTGAACCAAAGAAATGCCTGGATTTCGGAGGGATAACAACTTAGTCCTAACAGGGCCAAGAATTAAGCATTTTTTCGAACATCATTCCTATGAAGAGTGACTGCTCAGCTCAACACAGCCCTTTTTGAAACTACTTCATCCTCATTGTTGATAAAGATTTGAATCTTTTTGTCTAAATTTTAACTGGGAATCTGTTAAACATGAGAGAAAGCAAGAACATACAGCAGATGGAATGCCCGTTATTGCGAAGAAGCCGAGCACTGGGGCGTAAAACACGCTGTCCGAATTCAAGACTCCGAAAACTGGGCTACGGTTCGAATACTCAAATATCGAACCAATCTGCCATTAAAAAAAATAAAGGAAAAAAATAATTTTCAGAAATCAGCCATAGAATGTAAGGAATTGCCAAGAACCCACATTGCAGAGTTGCAACTTTCAATCAAATTCTCAGAGTTTCTCATTACATAAATCAACAAGCGAAGAACTTCAACGAGAAATGGCCCGATTTTTAACAGAACTGAAAAGGCAAAAAGGGCATCAAATGAAATGGCGGAAAATCAAAAAATTTTTACCGCTGCAATTGCTGTAATAGCTGAAGCAAGGAGGTAGACGTAGTAAGGAACCTCAAACGTGGAAGTAGAAGAATCTTTCCGAGCTTCATCGCGGGCCCATGGCGGCAGCTCATCTGAACCAGGCTTCGCCCAAGAAGGAACCGAAGGGTCTTCACCTTTAGCATCGTCTTCAGAGGTAGCCATCACTCTTAGCAGCCTACTAAGACTGTGAGTGTTCAACCTCTGCTTCAATGGATAAGGGTAAGTACTTTTATGGGATGGTAGAATAACAGGGAAAGGCGACAGCTTTTGATTATTACATGTCGGTGAATGAGAAAGAAGAACAGAAGATGTTAACGTAGTAGCCATTGAAATCTTGCGTCTTCAGTTTCAGGCGCAAATTGGAGCTTAGGAAACTCGAAGGAAGATGATTGTTTTGTTTGTTCTCTCATTTAGGTTTTCTTTTTCTTTTTCTTTTCCAAATTCAATACAAGCTGATGGCTCATATTTAATCTCGCGTTCGGACAGATATTTTTTGTTTTTAACATTTAGTTACATTTGTGGATTCGTAGAAGTTTGAGAATTTAGATGTTCAATTCCAATATTAAAAGCATCCTAAGGTATGTCAAGGAGAAGAAAGATCATAATGAGGAAAAACGAATGCTTCGATTATGAGATAATTCATTCAGTTAATAGCTATCATGTAATGAGCAAAAATGTAATAGGCAAGAATGCTCCCAAATAAGTATCTCAGAGCTTCAAAACGACAACAAATTTCGTACAAAAAAAAATGGAATTGCTTTGAACTCAATTACCTAAGAATCTCAGAAGACACGAAATATTAAGGTTGGTTTCGTATCTCAAAGTCTGAAGATCGGAATCAAGAGAACATCAATCAACCAAGCCAAAGTGCTACTAATTTACATCACCCAAGAAAAAAAATGAAATCTTTTTCACAGCCCACATCAAAATCATCATCATCATCATCATTGCAGAAAATAACCAGACAAGAAGAACAAGAATCCCAAGAACAAACCCCCATAGATAAGCCCCAGCTTCTGGCCTGAGGTCAGCGCATTCCCGCCGAGCCCAAACTGCTGATTCTCGGCGAACCCGGCGATTTCCACGCGCTTGCTCTCGAAGAAGTTCTGCGACGCGCCGCACGTCGGACACCGCCAATCTTCGGGGAGCTTGTCGAAGGGGAGTCCCGGCGGAATAGGGTAAGAAGGGTCGCCGGCGGCTTCGTCGTACTTGTACCCACAAGACCTGCACTCGAAGACGCCGGTGTTCACCACGGCGAACTTCTCCTCCAATCTTCTCGGGTCGATTTTCGGCTCCTCCTCAGCCGATTGGTCGAGAAGATATGGGTCGGCGTCCGCCGGAGCAGTGGGCGGCTGGTCTTGTTTGTCCTCGGCGACGGATTTGGGCGGAGTGGCTACCGAAAGTTTCCTGGGTTTGGTGAGGAATGTGACGGTGGGAGTTCTTTGAGGCGGCGAGATGAGGCGGAGGAGGGCGGCGGACGGCGGTGTTTTGGTGGTGGTGGTGGTGGAGCTTATCACGGCCATGGTCACTGCTATCATCTTCTTTTTATGTATTTTCTCTTTTATTTTTGTGCCTTTTTTTCCTTCATTATCTTTCTTACATTACATTGAGCGGATAAGTGAGGGAGGTGGAAATAATTAGATTTCGTGTGTGGCTTCAAATGAAATGGACCATCTCATTCATTTCATCTTCATGAATTTCCAACGCTTTTAAGTATATACATTTTTAAATTCGAGCATAATCATGAATATGATTTCAATTTCTCACTCATCTTTTCGGACCCAATATATTTTGGGAATCATAACTCGGCCCATTTTAATGTGCTATTTGGGTCCAAAGAGAGATGTGCCAAAACTTCCCTGGCTTGGCAATTTGATGGTTGCTTACATTAACTAGGCTCAAATTGAAATCACTTGTGATATTTTGAATTCCTATAATATAATTGCCCCAAAAATTATGATAATAAAAAAAGAAACGAAAAAAAATTTGTACGGTGAACGCAACAATTTACATGGTTCTGTCAAAATGACCTACGTCCATGGGCATGGTATAACTCCTTTATTATGTGAGATATTACGACTGTACATCTCGTAAGGATGAAGTGAAGAAAACACCTACAAAGACTGAGATAATAAAAATGAGTGTACTGATAGAAGATCTACTGCGTTGTGGTTGTGTTCTTCCTTCGCTCCCTAGCTGTTATTGATACGCAAATGCTCGCTTCGTTCTTCCATGTGGACCGAAGGAAAGCAAAGCTGTTGCATTAATATAAATCCCTGACGAAAGATTTAACAGTGAACAATGCAAAGTCACATTCGAAAACAATTTTTCTTCTCCAACATTTAATGTTGGTTGCCTTCTCCTTTGAATGGTCACAGACAGTGGCGGAGCCAGAATCATCATCTAGTGGAGTCCAGTTTAATCGGACCACATATCCTATACTCTTAGATATTTTCAATGGGGTCCCTCTATTGTGAATTTTTTCATTTTTAATCCCCTCATTAAAATTTCATCTTTTATTTCAGTCAATTAGCTAGCATTCTCATCCAATGTCACTCTAATTCTTAAATTCCGATATTCGGTTAGAATCGAATCTGAATATCGAATTGTGGCTCTTACACTTTGACAAAGTTCCGTATGAGTTGAATCCGAACATCAATTGGCTTTCAGTGGAACTAATTCATCTTTAACAGTTTGTATTATTGCATGCTTTTTACCTACACTGATTATTTAGGTAATGCGCCTAT
Organism: Craterostigma plantagineum; assembly: GCA_027422505.1. Lineage (NCBI taxonomy): Eukaryota > Viridiplantae > Streptophyta > Magnoliopsida > Lamiales > Linderniaceae > Craterostigma > Craterostigma plantagineum. Next base: position 888,861 of record JAPQWV010000029.1, read on the forward strand.
CGTTTCAAGTCTAGAATCGATACTTCTCATTACAAAAAGGAAAAAAAAAAATAAAGATGAATCCATTTAGACAAGAAAGGAATAACGAACAAAAAAAAAACATATCTTATATAACCAAATGACAAATATATTTACAAAACGGCGCTATATTTAATTTAAATTATAATAGTACAAAAAACCCTTCGACAAACCCAACCAAATGCCCTATCGCGATTGTTTCTCTAAACTCTTCAAAAGAGCCCGCGATTTAGGCCATCTCCAACCATTACTCTATATATACAGTTGATACAGTATCATTTCTCTATATATAGAGTTTGAACAGTATCATCAAACTCCAACCATCTCCGTTATATTTTACTCTATACAAAATATTTTCAATATATTCCATTAAGTTTTTTACATTATAAAAATTTGTATTCTCGTTTTCTAGTTTAATACTTACAAAATAAAATATTTATCTCTAAAACTAATATTATCATAATTTATTTATTTTTCAAAAAAATTAATCAATAAATTATAATATTAATTTGCCTATATCATTAAAGTAATTTCTGAAAAGTTATTGAAAAAACTTATAGTATATATTTTTATAGTCCATAGTTTAACATATTAATACTATTACATAAAAATAATGATATGATATCTAACTATTATTATTCTTTTGAAATTAAAAAATATTAACAGGCGGAAGTTTCTAAAAGATAGATAAAACAAAAATAAATGTTGAAATAAACTAATACAAACAAAAATTAGAAAAAAAAAGTATAAGAAAAATAGAAATAAAAAGATGAACTACTTTCTCTCGTAAAAAAAAAAAATATATATCTCTCCTTCCACTATTCATCGTCTTCTTCGTTGAGCGCAATATTCCTTCGTCACCTGTAAAATCAATTTGCAAATGAAATATCCCAATATTGAAAGTTGAAACCCCAAATTAAATTTCATTTACCTAATAAAAGAAACTCAAAAAAAAGAAAAGAAATAAGATAGCGGGTGAACAGTACCCCGCTTCACATAGCGGGATACTATTCACTCCGCTGGGTTTGGGGTGGCGTTTCCAGTTCCGTTGGAGGATCTCCAACGCCATTGCTGGCGTCCAACGCCCTGTTTACAGGGCCGTTGGAGATGCTCTTAGTCGCCCTCACCACTACGCTATCACTCTCAACCACCGCCGCCGCCGCCGACGCCGCCGCGAAGGTCTCATCCGCAATGGAAAACGACTCTTCCGTCATCAAGACGCGCCTCTGCATCGTCGGAAGCGGCCCCGCCGCCCACACCGCCGCAATTTACGCCGCACGTGCCGAGCTGAAACCGGTCCTCTTCGAAGGCTTCATGGCCAACGAAATCGCGCCTGGCGGACAGCTCACCACCACCTCCGAGGTGGAGAACTTCCCCGGATTTCCCGACGGAATCTCCGGCCTCGGCCTAACCGACCTGTTCCGACAGCAATCGCTGCGCTTCGGCACGCAGATCCTCACGGAAACCATCGAGAAGGTCGATCTATCCTCTTCACCCTTCAAGCTGTTCGCCGACTCCAAAACCGTCCTCGCCGACGCCGTGATAGTCGCGACTGGCGCTGTTGCGAGGAAGCTCAATTTTCCAGGCTCGGACGCGTTTTGGAACCGTGGAATTTCCGCCTGTGCGGTCTGCGACGGCGCTGCTCCAATTTTTAGGAACAAACCCTTGGCCGTGATAGGCGGCGGCGACTCAGCAATGGAGGAAGCGACGTTCTTGACTAAATACGGTTCCAAAGTTTACATAATCCATCGCAGGGACGAATTCAGGGCGTCCAAGATAATGCAAAACCGGGCCATATCGAATCCCAAAATCGAGGTACTGTGGAATTCTTCGGTGAGCGAGGCATATGGGGAGAGGACTTTGGGCGGCCTAAAGGTGAAGAACGTGGTGAGCGGGGAGATTAGGGATCTTGAGGTTTCGGGCTTGTTCTTCGCTATAGGCCACGAGCCAGCGACTAAGTTCTTGGACGGGCAATTGCAGTTGGATGGAGACGGTTATGTCGTGACAAAGCCTGGGACTACGCTGACGAGTGTGAAAGGTGTTTTTGCGGCTGGCGATGTTCAGGACAAGAAGTACAGGCAGGCTGTTACAGCCGCCGGGACTGGTCAGTGTTAGATCGATTACTACGTATTGTTCGTTAATTTGCTTGTTTACTATGTTCGGTTGGTGATAAGATTCGAATTTAGATTGAGGGTTTGGCTGATCGAAATCGAGGGGAGGAAAGGAATTGTGTCGATTGATTTGCTTACGTCTATGTAGAGCTAGGAATCTCTAGACACACAGTGTGTTTAGCCAATTGTTTCTGTAGATGGGAATCGTATAACAAGGCAAGAATCTGTTTATGGGGAAAACCTTGGAACAAGCCAAGAAAGAAGGTTTAGTATTCCCAAATGGAATAAATGGCGGAAAATACGATCATTCGTAATTTATTTGTATGTATGCTGCGTGGTTTTGCATCCTTGCTTCGCTAGACTAATTGTTTGGCAGTGTAAATCGTTACTTCTTAATTCAAAATCAGCTGTAAAAAATCGTTTTTTGTGTACGCATTTACGGCGATTTTCAGGATGCATGGCAGCTTTAGACGCAGAGCATTACCTTCAGGAGATCGGAGCTCAAGAGGGTAAGAGAGACTGAGGCAAATGTGTGTGTATTGTGTTTGAGGAAGTTGGAAATTTGTTGTTTAAAATTCAAACAAACATTTGCGCGTAGCTTCACTTCGTTGATTGACTTGATTGATTCTAAATTAAACCATTTGACTGTTGCCCTGTAATTTGATTATTTTATACATTATCATATATAAAAAAAAATTATTAAGAACAATATTCAGCAATATCCAAAGTGATTTTCCGATAAACACAAACATCGAAACCTATTGAAGCATCTTCTAGATGAAGGTATGTATGTATAAAGCGTATGTGGGCCCAGGCCATTGTTCGCTTATACTGACTGCCATTTCTTCACATGTCTCTCAAGTTGCTTTGCTCACGGCCATACACGTAAATATCAAAATCCATGGAAGGTGACATTTATGGCTGATACGATAACTCACATTTGTGTTCCTACGTTGTTGAAATTTTGTGGACAAACATAAGACGATTATCTCATCCATGAGTGAAGGTAGCAGCTATCATGGGCCATCCATGGCCGAGCAATTTTCACGTATTCTGTGTTCTTTGGTTACAGTGTTCATGAGAACTTAACTGAATTCTGCGGTCCTAACTTACAGTTAGCTCCCTGCAATTTATCTTCTTAGGATAGCCGCTGTTCTAAATATCAGCACAGCTGATGTTTTGATTCTTGATCATACAGCTCGCCATGAAAATTCTTTGGATCTTTTGGCTATCGCTTTTCTTGGGCGATCACCGCTCTTGTTGGGTTCGAACGAGCCGATCAGAAAGGCCCCATGTTGTCCAAATAGGTTCGGTACTTACGTTCGATTCTGTAATAGGCAGAGTTGCAAAAGTTGCCCTAAAAGCTGCAGTAGACGACGTAAACTCGAGCCATGAAGTTCTCAAAGGAACGATGCTGAACATCACCATACTCGACAGCAAGGTTAGCACTTCTCTAGGAATAATCGAAGGTAATATATACTTCTGCTGCTTCTGATTCCTCAAGTACGAAACTCCCCTCAATTCGATCTCCTACTATTTCTCTTTGTCGTAACAGCTCTTCGTTTTGCCGAGGCTGAAACTGCTGCAATAATCGGACCACAGTCTCCAGCCATGGCTCGAGCCTTGTCCTATCTGATGAACGAACTTCACGTCCCTTTATTATCCTTCACTGCAACGGACCCCACTTTATCTTCTCTTCAGTTCCCTTACCTTGTAAGGACTTCGCCCAGCGATCTTTTCCAAATGGCTGGAATATCAGAGCTCATCAAGTACTACGGCTGGAGAGAAGCGATAGCTATCTACGTCGACGACGATTATGGAAGGAATGGGATAGCCGAGCTGGCCGACCAAATGTCCATTCGAGACTGCTCCATATCATACAGAGCGCCCGTGAAGCGTCGATCGACGTTCAATGATGTAAGAGATGCCTTGGTTCAGTTAGCTCTAGCGGGTCCCAGGATTTTCATTGTTCACTCCTACCCTGAGCTTGGCATGAGAATTATGGACGTCGCCCAATATTTAGGGATGCTGAACGAAGGATACGTATGGATCGCGACGAATTGGCTATCAACCCTCTTGGACACTAACTACGAATCCTCGTCTGATGCGATGAAGAGCATCCAAGGAGTTGTGTCTTTACGGGTTCATACTCAAGAGTCTGAAGCGAAAAAGAACCTCTTCTCAAGGTGGGATGAGCTAGTTGTTAGGGAAGAAGCTAACCGTGGTCCACCAATGGGGTTGAGTACGTATGGACTATACGCATACGACACCGTTTGGCTGCTCGCTCGTGCCATCGATTCGTTTCTTGAAAATGGTGGAAACATTTCCTTCACATCAGATACTATGCCGCAAGTGCTGCAGAAGGGCACCTTGAACTCTGTGAACGTGTTCGACGGAGGCAACTTATTGCTCGAAACAATCTTGAACGTGAGTATGAAAGGTGTGACGGGGCCATTTAAGTTCACCTCGGACAGAAATGTAGAGTACTCCACCTTTGAAATAATTAATTTCGTTGGAAATGGATATAGGAGGATTGGCTACTGGTCAAATTCTTCTGGCTTGTCAGTTTCCCCTCCTAAAGAACCGTACAACATAACAGAAGACAGTTCCATTTCAGACCCCCGACTATATTCGGTAATATGGCCTGGAGAAACAACAGAGAAACCTCGTGGATGGGTTTTCCCACAGAACGGAAGGCCACTAAAGATCGCGGTACCAAATCGTGTTAGCTTCCGCGACTTTGTTTCTGAGTCTCATGAAACCAACTCCTTCACGGGATATTGTATCGATGTCTTCTTAGCAGCTGTAAACTTATTGCCTTACACTGTTCCTTACGAATTGGTTCCCTACGGAGATGGTCGTAATAACCCGAGTAACACTGAGCTTGTTCAGCTGATAGCTTCAGGGGTAGGTGTAAAGCTCTTTGTACAGTTCTTAATGTAGGTTCGTAGCACAACTCTTCTCTCGTGTGCAGGTTTATGATGCTGCTGTAGGCGACATATCGATAACTACCAATAGGACGAAAATGGCCGATTTTACGCAGCCCTACATCGAATCAGACCTTGTCGTCGTAGCTCCTATAAAGCAATTGGGTTCGGGCATTTGGGCTTTTCTACGTCCCTTCACCTGGGAAATGTGGTTTATAATGGGATTCTTCATCTTACTCACGGGTGCTGTTTTGTGGACTTTGGAGCATAGGATCAACGAAGACTTTCGTGGACCGCCTAGAAAACAAGTGGTTACTGTTCTTTGGTAAGAGCCTCACTCACTTCCCCCGATTTCTCAAAACCATCAAAATTTATGAGATTCTTCGACTCTTCACTTTGCAGGTTTAGCTTTTCAACTCTGTTTTCTTCCCATAGTAAGTGACAAGAGACCACATATATACCCCCTCCACTGCATGAATTTCACTACCATCTCTTTGCAGGAGAGGACATAATCAGCGCCCTCGGGCGTATCGTGCTTTTCTTGTGGCTATTTCTGATCCTAATTGTCAAAGCCAGTTACACCGCGAGCCTAACATCAATCCTCACGATGAGTCAGCTCTCCTCGCCAATCAAAGGAATCGAAACCATACTAAAAGGCGATGATCCAATCGGTTATCAACAAGGTTCATTTGCCCGAGATTATATGGTCGAGCAACTCGGCGTAAAAGAGTCCAGGCTTATCCCTCTTATGCTGGCCGAGGATTACGCTAAAGCATTAACTTCCGGCCCTGGAAATGGTGGAGTCTCCGTGGTAGTAGACGAGCGAGCGTATGCCGAACTGTTTCTTTCGACTCAGTGTCAATTCAGCATAGTCGGACGCGAATTTACCAAAAGCGGATGGGGATTTGTAAGTAAATCCATCTTGTCGAAAACCTTAAGAACTATCTTGCCATGTTTCTCACATTCCTCTGAACATTCTGACGCTTTTCATTTCAGGCATTTCCGAGGGATTCTCCCCTTGCAGTAGACATGTCAACGGCGATTCTACAGCTGTCAGAAAAGGGGGACCTCAAACGCATCCACGACAAGTGGTTGCTCAGCAGAATTCCTTGCACCTCACAAGGCGCAAAGTTAGAGGTCGAGCAGCTTCCCCTTTCGAGATTCCAAGGCCTGTTTTTGATAGCGGGGCTAGCGTGCTTTGCTTCTCTGCTTCTACATGTAATCATGGTGGTACGCCAGTTTAACAAGCACTACGACGAATCTTCTACCCCCTTGAGCCAAAGCTCGAGATCTGTTAGGGTTCGTTCTTTCCTCTCATTCGCTGATACGAAGGAAGAGATGGTTAGATCACGTTCACTTCATACAAGCACGGGAAGTAGTTCGCGGCACCAATCTGATATCATGCCTGCAAATAGAAGTGCTTCTGTCTGAGGTAGCACCTGTTCAAGATAGGAAAAAGGGAAGGAAAACCATCCAAACATGTCTGAAAAAATAGTTTCCATGCAATGAGATAACATTTCGAATGTATGAATTGCAAAGTTATATACAAGGATTCAAATATATACAAGGGATTCTTCATCGAGTACAAGTCATACAATCCAATATTTACACGGTGAGAGATAATTGCTTGAAGCAATACTTAACTTTTTACAATGTGAATGTATAGTCCCTGCAGCTGAAGTATTTGGTGAAGCATTCTTCTTCCCTGCAATGTGTGAACATGACCTTGTACACTTCGATAAGCAGTTTTGGAAACCTAGTAGAGAAATACTTATCGAATCCTTCAGGTACTGATCCAATTATTTCCTGTCAAGAACACACACACGCGCCCACCAAGTGTTGAGGTGCAAATACCGGCCAACCCACGAGTAAGTATATTGTGGAAGGAAGCTGAAAATGTCGTTATATCATGTTCGCTGGGAATTAATCAAATACCTGAATTTCTGCAGGAAGTTCCCTGTAATGATTAAACTTATTACGTATGACCCGAAGCAAGTCACGAACACTCTCAAACTTATATCGTCTGTAATGCCCTATGTTATTAAGGAACGAAGGCTCCATTTTCTCGTTCCACTTGCCACCCAAAGCTACAGAGGCTGTGCTTTCTAACGCATTCAATAGAGCAGAACAGCTCGGTCCTCTATCTTCTAGCTCGACCCTGTCGCTCGTGTCTCGGAGGAAAGAAATACGCTTGTCGGCATCCCAAAACAGAGGATGGTTGAGCACTTCAAGAGCCGTTGGCCTGAAATTGAACAAATTGACCTTGACTTGATTCAACATGTTAAATTTGAAGATCCCATCCTACAAACTAGTGAAAACCTCTGAAACTTTCAAATTTAACAGTTTGTTTCCTCAAAATTTCCGCTGGTCAAGTCAAACCAACTGTAAAGTGTTCATTACCTCATTTCAGGTTTTGGATCTAACAATCTCAACAGTAGATCTACAGCTTCTGGAATGTCGTCCACAGCAAAGAGGTCCACTTCGCCTTTTATGATCTTGATGTCGCGTTCAAGGTGGTTTCCGAATGGATGTCTACCACCACTAATGCAGAAAAATAAAACACAGCCGAGACTAAATAGGTCAACTGCCCTCGTTTGACGCCCAAGGAGAAGCTGTTCGGGCGCTTGCCATCCCGAACTTCCACAGCCTGTTAAAATTATGGGAAGAAAATAGACAGTGAAATGGTTGTGAAATTTGTTTTGTTTGCATTTGTTAAGCGTTCTATCCAACTGTAGTAAGAAATATTTGCTGCCTTAATATAATTTCGCTAGAGAGAATTCCCAGTTACCTGTGGCATTATTACCCAAGGAAGATGTATCTCCAACGAGGCGTTTGCTGATGCCCATATCAGATAATTTCGCACAAAGCGATTTCTCGCCAACTATCAGCACGTTCTGTGGTTTGAGATCTCGATGAACAATTCCCAGCTCATGAAGATGAGCGATTCCTGCTATCACATCCCTGTTCTCCTTGAGCAGATGGACCCGACATATAAAGTATATTAGGTTAACTCAAAATACAAACGAACTACACAAACACACAGTAAGCAATTTTCTTTTCGAGTTTGAATTTTGCAGAATGTGACCTCATCAGTTTTAACAACACAGGTGAAGGATAGCCATTGGAATTCCACAACTCAAAATCCATCATCGAATCTTTGATGGAATCCAAAGAGTTCGAACGCTTTGATGTGATTTCTTCATTCAATTTCTGGCTTAGAGTTGAAGACTTCAAGCGCATGAAAACAAGATCATTCAAGCTGCACGAGCAGCGCTCCAATGCAAGATACACAAAATCCCGATCTTGCTCTACTCCATACCATCTAACAACATTTTGATGCCGATCAGACATAATAAGATTTCGGATCTCCTTTAGAGCAACATCATTATACGCCCTAACCAGGCGCTTCACTGCGACTGGACGACCTCCGTATATCCCTTCAAGGACAATCGTACCGTTGCTGCCTTTGGCAATCTCTTTGCTGGACACAAACAACTTACCTATGGTACGCCCATCAGCGTTACAAGAAATCGGTCGGCTGAGGTTAAGGAAAAAGGCATTGTCACGATTCTCTTCATTAAAACTGCCGACTTCCCTAGCTTCTTTATCATTGTTCCTATTGCTGCTTCCACTCTTTGAAGATTTACGAGACTTCTTCCGTCTAGAATTCAGGTATGCCGTACTCGTGACGGTGGGCAGTGCAGCAAACTTGACTTTTATTTTAGAGAATATATTACGACTGTAGGAAAATGAGATCAGAACAACGGCCAGTGAAAGAAGCAGCTGATATGTGCTAAGCTTTATCTCAAACGTAGAGACCACATCAGCACCCTGCATATGATTATCTTCATTTTCGTTGCGATCGGAAGGACGAAGGATTTCAACATCGTTGCGGGCCGAATGCTTACTAGTGCCACTTGGATGAGGAAGAAAGTTGAGGACTTTCTCGACATTTGGCTGTGAAGGAAGAACATCAGAACCAGACTCAGGAAGCATCATATCATGTTGATGATCACGGGCCGTCGGCTGCCCATTAATCATGGATAAGTTTTCCAACATACTATGATTACGGAAACGGTATATTAGAGCTCTAGACTGACAAGGAAGCGGAAGATTATGGGTTATAGTATGCTCAGAAGGCTCCGAATTTAAATGAACGCCACCAATAGTCTGCTGAGTGTCTTGACAGAGAGATGCAGCTCCAATTTCAGCAACCGTCATGTTCCACCTCACTTTGTCTGAACTTGGCATGAATGATGTCAATGTGTAGTCAGTCCGAGTGATGTACAGTCCCGACTGATGCACCTTGGCAATGGTGGCATTGTAAGAATCACTGGCACTGGTCTGATGTGTTACATCAGTCGCTCCGTACTTGTGGATGATCCTTCCAGTATTAAAATCAACTAGGAAGGCAGTAGTTTTCTTGGAACCTAGCACGATTCCACCATCCTCAGCTATTTGAGGTGTTGAACTGATGTACTCTTCAATACTTTTCATAAGTTTCTGAAGCAAGTGCCATTTGATCAATACTAGTTCAAAATAAGTGCATCTAGTAATGGAGAAACAACAATGTATACAATCTGAACATGTGAAGCATTGGAAGCACTTAATATAAAAATGAAGACCGACTCCAACAGATGGATCCATCTGCATTCCCTTAACTGAATATGCCTCACAAAAGCGCGAAAGGATAAATTTTGTAAGTTCAAGGTTTATGGCTATATGCTTTACTTTTCCAATCCTTTGTTTAACTTAACCTGACAGATCTAATTCGAATTTAAAATTTACGGACCCTTCATATAGCTACCTTACAAACACAACACATTGCTAAATCTGCGATGACAAGATGAAGCAAAACCATACACAATCACACATACACAGCAAATTCTATTAACTGGGCTTCGCTTATGCAAGTTCTCACATGCAATTGGTTTAGTAAGCTAAACAATTCATTTGATGATGAAGATATTGACTGCATACCAGTTTGCCAAGATTGTTGTGAGCGTAAAGTTCCCAATCATCCCCACATTCAATGTAGTAGTTGAAGTCCACTACAGATGCATTCTCCTTACCATTAGGAGGAGCTTGAAACGATGAGTATATTTCTGGTCCTGATGAAAACGACCACAGAGGTTTGAAAGAACCATACTCCAGTAGATAAATAGTACCGTCTAAACCAGCCACTAACGCAGTATCAAGTCGCCTGTTTGTGGAAACATCCGTAAGAGAAAAGGAATCGAAAATCCAATTGTTTGTGAAAATGTCTAACACCAACATGTACAAAATCTGAAACTAGACAACAAAAACTTAGGTTTTGAATTTCATCAGAAGTCCCGATCACACAGTCAGGCACAATCATCGTCTCTGCCACAAATCCATCTACCAAATTATAACCCATGAAACCGTAATGGATACGATAGCTCAAGAAATTTGAGAATTTTTTTTCAATCAGTCCACTTGACACATCTAATATTCAACTAACTGGCAAGCAGACATCATCTAAATGAAGAATTAGTATTATTTTACACAATTCTGCAGAAAAACAAGTATACTGCCACCACATCTATTATGAAAAACACCTAAGTTTACTTCTCAGTCCATCTGAACTATAGTCCTAAAGCTACAACTGCTTAAGCCAAAACCTTTAGACCAATCAACAGCATCAACAAAACTCAGATATAAAATGAATAAAAAAACTTACCCCTCAGCATCTGACAGCAGAGAACGACGCGCAGGTGCCTGAAGAACGGCGCCGAACGCCTCCTTTATGACGGCGTTAGGCAATCTGAGCGAATGTCGCGCTGAAATAGAGATGAAACCGAACAAAAACAGCACACTCAACCATAATATCACCGATTGACACGATTTGGGTTTCATCGGAGACAACAACCACCAGATGAATACGTCTTCTTCTGGTGCTCGCTCCCTCCAACAAGTAAGTTAATAAATAAAGCAGATTTTGTGGACGAACTAGATGGTAACACGTCACAGTAACTTGGACAGGCAATTGAGTGATCAGCTCCGAAAGGCAACCTAGATTCGAAGCTTGATCAGCTGCCAAAGATTGCCGATGGTGTTCGTCGATTCTACCACGAGCGTTTCTTCGTCTTCCTCGCGTAATCTTCTTTCTACATCTCTGTCATTCAAGTCTTAAGTCGTTCAAAAGTCAATCCTTTTCATCATTTTATAGTCCTCGAAGTGATTAATATTTAATACAATCAAATAATTACAAGATAGCCCCCATAGTTAGACTAATACTGAGTAATACTTTTTTTAACCCATTTTAATCAACTTTATATAAACGCATTTATAAGGTCATCCTCAACTCACGTGAAAAAATAGTCAAGTTAAAAAAAATACAGTTTTTTTACAACTACACGTAAATACACACTTGAATAAAATTTTAACAGATAGGTATTCATGTCATAAATTTTTACAGATAGGTACACGATTTAATGTTTAACAGTTTCTTCAGTTACGCCGTACCTTCCTGTATGCCGTAGCATAACACGTTGATATGGGGTACTAAATGTGTTTGTACGGCGTACGTTATGTGTTATAGATGACGTCCCTAATGTGCTAATACGGCGTACCATTTTCTCACCGTATGACGTACCACAATACGTTGTTATAGGGTACCTAAATGTGTTGTATGGCGTACATCGGATTGCATACCTATCTGCAAAATATGTATTCTACTAGGTACCTACATATAAAAAAATCTGACAGGGTACTAATTTACAAGTTTTTTTCAATATGGGTATTTATGTGTAAAGACTTTTTTTTTTCCATTTTTGTTGAACTCTTACTACATAAACATTAATCTTTCTTCCAGTTCTATGTTTCTACGCATTCTTACTGAAATTATCTTACAGAAACAGTGAAAAATGAAAATATAAATAAGTACGGTATTTTTTTCTTCCGACAAGTTCCATTTTTATTGTTGGATCTAGAATTCTAGATGTTGCACTTGTTTGGTTATATGATTTTGCAGGCTTTGTAAAATCATCAAACAGCTCTGTTTGCCAATCCAAGAAGTAGAAATTATTTCGCTTTACATATTTGGACGAAGAAGTTAATCGAGAATTGAAGAGCTGCTTTACAGTAAGCGACTACGGAGTAAGTCGTTTTGTACTCATTTCTTTACCATAATACTAAGAATAGTCGCTGTTTATTTTCAATGTCTTCAACATATTTGTTGAAGGTTACTGTTCTTGCCTACCCAGCAAAATGAGAAAAGGTACACTATAGAATGGCGAAAAGGCTGTATAGAAGTTCAATCAATGTACAAGAATGCGTAAGAAAACTATGTTCATCCAGTCGTGTTAAAGTCGTCTTACCGTAAAATCGAATCAAAACTTTCCCCAACGTCCAAATCCCCGAGCAGATCTTCCATTCCTGCGTTTATCCAATTCAGACAATTAAGTCGTCGCAATGAAGATTATAGGAATCTACCTACAACAGACATAAAAGGCGCAAACCGTACGAATCTACAGCAAATATAGAAAGAACACATTTTTTTCCCTCAGGTATCTTATCTGCATTCTTTAACATTTTGAACGCTAAAGACAGCAGGATATTTATAACATTCAGACAGATATCCTAAACAATAGCCATTGCATGAGAAGCAAATCATATAAGTTAACTGCATACCTGGACTTTGCTGCATTAAGCTTCTATACAAGTCCATTTGCTCAAAACAATCATCGCCATATTCTTGAAGCTCATTCTCAGGTTTCCCACTGCTTGGATCCACATCGCTTACAACCATTGCCATAGACTTCTGAAAGGATACATTTTCCTCGGCCTTCATACTAGATAAATCTGCTGTCTGTAAATCTTGTGTCTTATTCTCATCATTCGATAGCTCTTCATTGTTTTCAACAACCTCAGGCTCAGCATTGCTATCATCAACCATGGTAGGTTTTTGCTTCCTCTTCGACCGAGCCCGCCTGTTCTGAAACCAGTTATAGACATTTGTCTCTGTGACATGCCCGTGTAGTGATAACTCGGCCGCTATTTGAGGCACCTTTTGTTTCCCAGGATTGCAAGTCTCTTCGTTGAAAATGCGCTCTAAGATCTGAAGCTGCTTTGCAGAGGGACACCATCTTGGTTTGCTGGGGGTATTACGGGAATCAGCGTAAGGATTTCCCCATCTTCCTGTCAGAAAATTTCACAGAATAACATCGCACTTCATCGATCGGATTTCATGTCCGTGTCTATACTTCGTTTAATGACTCAATGCCTATGCAGCGATGAAAAAATCCACTCGGAAAACTCAAATTCTATCAGAAAGAGGTTAATTCTGCATCAAGGACACGCTGAATCAATACATTTTTCAGGAACTCGTCTTCGAACAATCATATTGAATGATCATACACATTGATCATATCTCACGAAACAGGACGAACAGGGGAAACGAAAAAGTTCCCAGTGATGAATTATAACGATCCTCTAATTCCCAAAACACATAAACACACACTACAAAGCAGAGAAAACATCAAACAATAATAGGAATTCATCCATTCGAACATAGGAAAACAAACCTAGACGACTGCTTTTGGCAGTGATGGTCCTATGCATCTCAACAAGCTGTTCGCAAATCGCAGCATAAGCAGCGATCTGCCCGCGCAGAATTTCCATTTGCTCGTCCGTCATCACCCTCGCGAACGCCCTCGAACCTCCTCCACCACGCCATTCATTCGCCATTGCTCCAAATATGTTTCACTGCTTTTTTTTTTTTTCGTTTAACCTTTTCTAGCGTAGTGAAATTGAAGTGAAAGAGAAAGACTGTGCTAAAAGACAAAACAATGAAAAAGGTTTTACCAAAGTCAAGGGAGGAACGCAGTCAAACGGCGGGTAACCAAATTCTGCCACGTGGAGGATAGTGATTAGTTGAACTTGTTGGGTCTTGTTGGGCTACTTCTGTGGAATTGGCCCATTAACTAGGCGCTAAAAATAGCAGAGAAATAAATATCTGATCGATCAAATTACTGAAGTACCCTTACAGCTCACCAAACATATCACCATCATTTTCACTTATCCCGATTTTTCTAATAAAGGGGCATCGTTGCACTTATCGATGGCCAAAATGGTAATTAGGCCGGAGGCTAAATCCGTCATACCCTCTGAAACCGCTGAAATAATCGACACCCTCGGATGAAGCCACGTCACCTCCTCCTCGTCATCCAACGGTGGTGAGGCACTCCAAAACAAACACAGGGAAAACACAGAGGGCGACGAAGCGCATCCAGCCAATGAAAACTCTCGGATGAGAGAAGCGCGGATCGATGACGGGGCAAATAGAAATAGAAATCCCGCCCAAACCCGGCCTTCAATTGGGTAGGCGAGTAATATTGGCTTGGTTTTTGAAGGTGTATTCCCTTGGAAACCCCTCATCGCTCACTTTCTCATATACTCCCTACGCGTACACGCTTTCATCTCACAAAGCAAAGTTATCTTTCGTTTTTTTTTCTCTCTCTCTCTCTCTCTCTAGGCGGAAGGCATGAAAGGAGGAGGAAGATCCAAGGCTGAGACCAAAAGAGCCGATGCTAAGTGAGTGAGAATTTTTTGACGATACGAATTTTTTTTGCTATTTTTTTTTATTGCTGATCGATTATATTTTCTGTTTCTGCAATTTTAGGTTATCGGTGCAGAAAGGACGGGGAAAAGCGCCGGCTCAGAAGAAGGCGAAGGCGATCAAGGATCCGAACAAGCCTAAGAGGCCTGCTAGTGCTTTCTTCGTCTTCATGTACGAAATTTTTTTTTTAATTATTCAGTTTTTTGGTTAATTTAGGTTATTGAAATTACTTCCGATGGATGCTGTGCTGATTTAGTTATCTGATTCGTTAAAACTCAGGGAGGACTTTAGGAAACAGTACAAGGAAAAGCATCCAAACAACAAATCGGTCGCAGCTGTGAGTATAGATTTTCATTTCCTCTGATCGGATCCAAAAATTTCAAGTTTTCTGCCTTACGAGTTTTCTGCTTTCGATTGGGAAATAGGTCGGAAAAGCTGGTGGCGAGAAATGGAAATCCATGTCCGAGGCTGTAAGATATTTTTATCCCTTTTCTTTGGGGGATTTCACTTTGTGTTTATTCTGCTGCAACTTAAATAGTTGATTTCGTTTTAAATCTGTCAGGAGAAAGCTCCTTACGTTGCCAAGGCAGGGAAGAGGAAAGATGAGTATGAGAAAAACCTTGATGCCTATAACAACAAGACGGTAATTCTACTCTCACACCTTACTCTTCGAATCAAAATATCAATTACAAAAGAGATAGTTGCAGGATCAGTCAACCTTGTACCTAATCTGATCCGTTTACAGACCTCTGTAGCTGAGGAAGCTGAAGATGAATCGGATAAATCCAAGTCTGAAATTCACGACGACGATGATGATGGCTCTGAGGTATATGTAGCTCTAGCTTATGTTAAATACAAGCAGAACCATTCGAATTACGATTATTCAATACATATCTTCATCTAATTGCGTTTATCTCTTGTTCAATTGATGTGCAGGAAGATGAAGACGACGACGATGAATAGATGAGGACCTCTCTTTTACAATTCCCAAATTTTAGGTTTCGACTTGTTTGGCCCTTGGTTTTACAATTTCAGAAAACGGAGAAGCAGATGGTATTGACTCTTTCTTGATGTAGCAGCACATTGAAAAGATATATATTGATGTCGTACCCTCTCTTTCGATACTCCACAAATAAATTAGACTGTTTTTCAATATTAATTTCGATATTCTCTAATATTATAATGTTCTACTTGTTGATTGGTCGGGCGATAGAACAGGACAATAATGCCTGAATGACATCCCATGACTGATAGTTTTTAAGAAAATATCTTTAAATAGAATGGGCCTTCTTCATGAGCTCCCTCTATAGAATCTCATCTTAAAGCCTCTTCTTTTTAAGCCCATGAACAATGCCCATTGTGTGTGTGGGGGCAACTATCCCCAGATATTGTTCAATTTTGGTTTGTTAAAATATTTATCTATTTACAAAATTTGGCTTTCCTAAATCACTCTCAATAACTTATCTCTCATTTTTAGCCGACAGTTAATTGAAACCACAATGTCGTGTGCGTGTGTCAATCCTCTTCGAGACACGGCGTATATATATATGTCCCATTCGCTTGTGGTTTATTTGGACAGCGATTTTTCTATGTCATCATTATGAGATGAGACATTGCAAGCCCATAAGGAAGTGTCCAAACTAATATTTTGACTTAGCTTAATCCGTACAACAAACATCCATGTGGGCTGTTCCCAGCATCAATTGTTTACATTCATCTCGTTCGTTATCTCATGTCATTGACTTGTAAGTTCTAAGCCTAATATAGTTACCTCAATCATCACTTGCTAAACCAAATTGCAAAACGTAGATTCTTTCCTCTTCCCTTAAATTACTGCAACAAAACATCGACACAACGGAACAATATACTAACAAACATACTCGTGAAACCTAACATGCGCATGAATAGTAACAGCTTAAAGCACCCAAATTCGACATGAAATATACACAGAACATAAAAAAGAACCCATATCGAACATTAAAAAAAAAACACATAGTTAGGCAAAATTAAAGTCAAATAAAGAGGTATTCTTACTTTCATAAATAACCATCGCTAATAACATTCAATCGGAGTATCCTCGCAATTCTCATCGGACAAATCCTCGAGATCAAACCTCGGAGGAACGTACGGCGGGGCCGTACACCTCAGCAACGCCCAATTCACCCCCTGAAAGAACGGGTGATTCTTGATCGCCGACGCGCCCATGGTCGAACCGAGCCTCCTCGTCGGCTCCTTCGCCAGCAGCTGACCGATCAAATCCCTAGCCGACTGTGGAACCATCGGCTCCTTGGGAAACTCTAGGGCTCGAGCCACTATGTTAGCCAATGTCACCTCATGGTCCGCTCCCCTAAATGGAGTCACCCCATAAAACAACTCGAATATGAAAACGCCCAGAGTCCACCAATCCACTGCGCTCCCGTGCCCCTCGCCGGAGACAATCTCTGGCGCCAAGTACTCGTGGGTCCCGACGAACGACATGGACCGAACGTCGACGGGCTCGGCTACGAACGCGGGCCCGGCCCGACGGACGGGCTTCTTCTTTCGCCTTCGTTTGGGGCTGAAGCACGAGACCGCCGGGACCATGCAGTTGGGTATGATGCAAGAAGCGGAGGCGAACTTCGGCGGGGCGGGTCGACCCGGATTGTTGGGGTTCGATGGGTCGGGTCGTCCCGTGATGATCTGGGCGGGCGTGGAGGACGAGTCGTCGCACTTCAGGGAGAGGTCGAAGTCGGTGAGCATTATGTGGCCGTCTGATCGGACTAAGACGTTCTCGGGCTTGAGATCGCGGTATACGATCCCGAGCATGTGGAGGTACTCGAGGGCCACTACGACTTCCGAGGCGTAGAACCTGAAAATACGTATACGAATACGAATACGTGTTTATAGTTTTTTTTTGTCATTAGGGTTTTGGAATGAATGAAAAGATGGATGGGTGTGACAAAAGAAAGGGGTTAAGTTTAATGTGAAGCAGACATCTCTTTGTGGCAAACAATGGTTGATGATAATGTTTTGTTATTTCATGTGTGTTTTATATGTGAAACAATGTCTGTTATCATATAGGTGTAGGAGGACCCTTAAGTGTACCCTACTTGTATTTATATTAAGTTTCAACACGATACAAGAAAATTTGTTTGGTTTTGTTGCTATTATAAGGCTGCCTTCTACAAGTGGCAATTGATTTTAAAAAAGAAATTGTAAAACTAATCTACTTTAGATATCTATAAGAGAATAAAAACATTAAATATAATTCCAAACTCCTAAGTCAACCACCTAAGTACATGAGGGACACAACTTAACTGGCATTTCTAATCTACCTACAATTTACATCAATAAGCATTACCCCTTACAAATATATAGATTCTTCTTATCAGAAAATTATACACGTATACGTTATTACCATGTATGATTTGTCGGGTTACAATAAAAGATAAGATACCAAAGAGGACATGAAAATCATTGTATTCCCTACTAAAACGATCAAGATACCCCTATGAGATTTTATTGGATGAAGTAGAAAATTGCAGGAATTTACAGAAAGTGAACCCTTCGAAACTATTTAATAGAAACTAGTTATACAACTACACATTTCCGGCGATTTAATTGCATGATTTAACACCAGCTATAATTTGACTTAATTTCGATAATGAATACTCTACAGTGTTTCTATCAAAGGCATATCTTTATCTACAACCGTAAACCCCCAACCAACCAATCAACGTAGATTATAATTTCATATCCAAATAAATATGCATGCAAAAACAATCCCCCTGTCCTTTTTGAGCTGTAACGAAATTATACACATTAATAGACGATTATAAATTAATTAGCATTAATTTACTCTGTTTCATTTAAAGGACGTGCATTTTTTGGACCACATGGTAGTAAGTACACGTTCAGGCATGATCGTACTATACAGTAGTAAGCATTCTCAAGCAGTGTTTTGCTTCAAGGTCAAACTTAATATTTGGTCAAATGAAATTATGAGTCAACTAATACTAACTTAATTTAAAATATATATACGACTTAGGAAATTTAATGAAATAATCAAATTAAATAATTAGATAAAGTCATTCTGAACTCAAAACCACGTGATACCATAAATATATGGGCAGTTCAAGTCAGGTCAGGGCTTGAGTGATTTTTCTGAGAAGTCCTTTTTATCTTATCGAAAGCATCATAGTGTATTCAAGTTTTTCCAATTAAATTTTTCTTATGATTATTTTAAAATAAATACAAATAAAAATATTTTTTTAAAAACAAATAGTAACACAGAAAAGACCAAAACACATGGATGTGAACCAGATTTTGCTGTCAAGCGTATAGTGTATATTGTATTGGCTCCTGTTTTTCCCATATGGTGACATATTTAATACACAAATCGATACTTTTCAATCTCACTATCATACAAATACCAATAAACTGCTAGAAAATATTAATAGGTTCGATTTTCGAATCTTGGTAGCGATGGAAAAATGATGTTACGTGACCCCTATTTTCATTTACTAGCTAACTCATTTAATAAATATTTCAGTTCCATCCATATCGTTAATAAATATGAACATCTATGTCGACTAAACTTGGACTAAATTTTATTTTAGTCAAAAAGAAAAAGAAAATCCTCCTTACAAAATTTTCACCCTGAAACGAGACTTATTAGTTATTCATTAGGAGGCTTATCTTATTATGTGGTAATATTATACCAAAAATTTAACAGCTCTTCACAAGCTTAATTATTTATACCAAGTCAATAGAAAACAATATTTTCGGGATTATATAAGCAACTAAATCAGTACTCTCCTTTGCCGTCCTCTCCACATATCAACGCAGTAAACTTCAGAATATTCTTTTCCTTTCATTTTTCATCTATTTCTATCTAAATATTCATCAGATATTCAAAATAGGCATATCATATGAGAGGCATGCACTGTAACGGCAAACACAGTCAGAGGATGTACTGATAATTTCCCAAACAGTAGCATAGCCAGTTAGCACATGCATTAAAAATAAAATTAAGAAAATAACTAAACGGCGATTAACGGCGTACCTAACGGCGGACTCGCTGAAACGCCTAAACGGCTGGTGCTGCCTGAGAACGTGCAGATCTCCGCCGGGGCAGAACTCCGTCAGAAGGCACGTCCACTTCGGCGAGTCGACGACGGCGTGGAGCGACGGAAGGAAAGGATGCTCCAGCATTTCGAGTATTTCCCGTTCTGTCCTCGCTCGCCCCTCCTTATTCCTGGCGGCGATTTCCTTCTTGTCCATCACCTTGGCGGCGAACAGAGGGGTATTTTGGGAACATTTGTCTGCGGGAAGAAGCTGGGTGAGGTAGACCGAGCCGATGTCTCCGGCGCCGAGGCGGCTGAGGAATCGGAGGTCGGAGAAGGATACGTGCGCGGCGGCGGCGGCGGTTGCGGTGGATAAGGTGGCGGAGGAGGTGGAGGAGGAGCGATTGATGTCGGTGGCTGTGGTGACGGTGGAGTTGAAGCTTAGGCTTTGGAGGTCGTCGGAGAGATCGGAGGGACACGGCTCCATCGTGGGGAGTGTGTGTGTGTGTGTGCGTGTGTGTGTGAGATTCTTCGATATTAATATAGGAATGGACGCTTTTTGGAGTGAAGTGGAAAAGTCTTAATAAATGTAAAATGAATAATCTTTTTTTTTCCCCGTAAAGGCTTAAATTATGTCATGAATACTTTAAAAACGTAGTATTACACATCGTATTAAGTTTAATGAGAATATCGACTATATAAATATGTTGAGTCGTTGACGAGGTTATGTTCCACTTAAATGAAAACATAAGTTGCTATAAATTGGAGGAAAACACAAACTCACCAATATACCAACCGATTTATTAAAAGCATAAATAGATAGAGGGGAAGAAAAGCTTGGGATAAGGGAAATGGGCCGTAAACCAAGGAAGTTTCACGGATATTATGGGAAACTTGAATTCATTTAAATAATTGGGCTATTGCGTAAATTGAGCTCATTTGTTGATGACGAAATGTCACACCACAACCTATATAGCTGTTCGGGTCTTAAATACATGTCGTTTAAGTGAATTGCACACATATTAATAAATAAATCATCATTACACCCTTAATTAATGATTTTATTCTATTTAATATAATTATTTTTATTTAAAATGGGGTAAAATTGTAAAAGTTCAAGCTATTTTTCTTGAGAAAAGTAAAACTACTTGTATTAAAAAACAAAAAAAAAGAAACTGCAACATAAATTGTAAATGATTTTAGTTTTTTATTTTGAAAAATAATAATTTTTTCTATAATCTTAACATCTTTTCTTGAAATTGCAACTCTTTTTGAGCTTGGAGTTGGAAGTATAGCTCAAGAGTCAAGAGTAAGGGAACGCAGTCACCTAGGTTCGGCAATGAGGCTTATTTATAATTATGATAAATTTATCACTTACGTTTATTTGGTTATTATTTGTCAATATCCCGCTTATCAATACGAGATTGAGATTGTCGAATATAAATTTGCCATTTAATTCTATAGCAATGTGGCCATTTCATATCCCTTTCTATAGCCTTTGCCCTCCCCAAAAGTTTATTTTTGTATGTCAATTATATTGATAGATGTTTAAATGCTTTTGAATTCAAACTAACTATAAATGTGGGTTTCACACGAAAGCCATAATATGCTTCAATTATAATTGAAAATAAGGACCACCATCAGACGTTGATAATATATTGGGAAATTAAAAGCCTTCAAATCTTTGAGGGCCCTTCTATTTAAAACTAAGATACGAACATATTCAGTGCTATTCGACCATCTCGAAGCAGATGATCAAATATAACACTATTGTACAGAACTATTACCAAGTTCGAGATATTATTGCTTTTAAAAATATATATAGGAACGAATAATATTATAACAAACTTTTTAAAATTGATTCAAGGAAAAAAGAAAAAAAAAAATGGTGGCTGTGGGGTTCGAACCCACGCGCACTTCAGTGCAGAAGATCTTAAGTCTTCCCCCTTAACCACTCGGGCAAACCACCATCACGTTTTCTAAGGATGTCAAATATTATAACATTGTACATAATCATCTATCCAAGTGCTCGCTCTTCGCAGTAATTCAATTTTGCCAATTCCCTCTTTTGATTTCCCATATGTCCACAGATGATAATCGGATTTCAGGGGCAGCTAAGTTCAGCATACCCTTTTCCCCCGTTTTTCTTTCTTTGCGAATCAGATCGTCAGGCTTGATTTTATTTTTTCCAGGATTTGGGTTCTTTTGTTGTTTACTTTTTATGAAATTGTTGAAGAACCCACGTTTTTTTGTTCGTTGACGTCTTCTGTTTGATGCTCGACTGTAGCAGTATGATCAAATTGATTTAGGCCTGCTTCAAAAGCTTGTGTAGTTGTGATCTCCACCATGGACAGTGGTGTGCTAGAATTCGACATTGGCATAGGCAATGGAGACGATGATGATGTTGACATCGAACCCCCTAACGACGACGACGAAGTGCTCGATGGCTCTTCGAACGAAGCCAATTCGATGGGCAGTTGTGGGGGCGGTGGTGATAATACTTCATTTGCTTACATTCCCCAAGTAGAAATCGAACTCGAGCCTTGCGACAGAAAGGAATTCGAGTCCGAAGAATCGGCTAGGGCATTCTACAACTCATACGCCCGAAGGGTAGGGTTCAGCACTCGTGTGAGCACTTCTCGCCGTTCTAGAAAGGACGGGGCGATAATACAGAGAACGTTCGTCTGCGCTAAAGAAGGGTTTCGAAATCCAAACGAGAAGCGTATGAGGAATAAGGAGATCAAGCGCCCGAGGAGCATTACTAGAGTTGGGTGCAAGGCTTTTATGTCCATCAAGGTTCAAGATTCTGGGAAATGGGTCGTTTCTGCTTTCGTGAAGGAACACAATCATGAGTTGGTTCCTCAAGATCAAGTGCACTGCCTTCGTTCCCATAGGCAAATTTCGGGTCCCGCCAAGACGCTGATCGACACGCTTCAAGCGGCTGGAATGGGCCCGAGGAAGATTATGTCGGTGCTTGTTAAAGAGTACGGTGGTATTAGCAAAGTTGGCTTCACCGAAGTTGATTGTAGGAATTATATGAGGAATAATAAGATGAGGAGCTATGAGGGAGATGTTCAGATAATCTTGGATTACATGAAGAAGAAACA
Source organism: Craterostigma plantagineum (assembly GCA_027422505.1). Taxonomy (NCBI): domain Eukaryota; kingdom Viridiplantae; phylum Streptophyta; class Magnoliopsida; order Lamiales; family Linderniaceae; genus Craterostigma; species Craterostigma plantagineum. The sequence goes on from JAPQWV010000029.1 coordinate 911,649, forward strand.
GAGCGAGGATCCTTCGTTCTTTTACGCTGTGCAGGGAGATGGAGATCAAGGCACGGGCACGGGCACGGGCAACGTTTTCTGGGCTGACCCTAAGGCGAGGAGCGATTATAGGTTTTTCGGAGATACCATTACATTCGACACGACTTACAGGTCAAATAGGTATAGATTGCCCTTTGTGCCCTTCACGGGGTTGAACAACCACGGTCAGCCAGTTTTGCTCGGTTGCGCTTTTCTTGTTAACGAATCAGAATCATCTTTCGTTTGGTTGTTCAATAGCTGGCTTGAAGCTATGTACTGTCGTTCCCCTGTTTCGATAACAACTGAGCACGACAGTGTGATTCGTTCTGCTGTAGTGCAGGTTTTTCCAAATGCCCGCCATCGTTTTTGCAAGTGGCACATATATAAGCAGTGTCAGGAGAAATTGTCCAATGTGATGCTAAAGCACCCCCAATTCGAAGCAGCGCTGCAAAGGTGCGTGAACTTGTCAGATTCCATTGACGAATTTGAATCTTGCTGGCAATCCCTAGTTGACAAGTACGATTTGAGCGATCATAAGTGGCTGCAGTTTGTTTATGCTCATCGTAATCATTGGGTGCCTGTGTACCTCCGTGAAACTTTCTTTGCTGAGATGGCTACGACCCAACGAAGTGACTCTATGAATTCTTACTTCGATGGATACATAAACGCATCGACGCATATGAATCATTTTTTTAATCTGTACGAAAAGGCATTGGAGAGTCGGTATGAGAAAGAAGTCAAGGCAGATTTCGAAACGGTGAACACTTCCCCTGTTCTGAGGACTCCTTCTCCTATGGAGAAACAGGCTTCTGAATTTTACACTCGAAAGCTGTTCACTCGTTTTCAAGAGGAGCTGATCAACACATTGACGTTAATGACCTCAGAGGTGGAAAATAACGGCGAAGTCATCACTTATCGAGTATCGAAATACGGGGAGGAACACAAGGCTTGCCTAGTGGGATTCAACGTCCTCGAAATGAAAGCCAACTGTAGCTGCCAAATGTTCCAATTTTCGGGCATTCTCTGCAGGCATGTGCTGGCAATTTTCAGAGTTTCAAACGTCCTTACGCTTCCTACGCACTACATCATGAAGAGATGGACGAGAAATGCCAAGAGCAGCGTCGTCCTAGAGGACCAAGTCGTGAATCCATTCAACAATTACCTGGAATCTCATACTGTTCGATACAACACTCTTAGGCACGAGGCTTTCAAATTTGTCGAAGAAGGAGCAGAAACTGTCGAATCTTATAACGTCGCTGTAGCTGCTTTAGAAGAGGCATCGAGAAAAGTAGCTACTGTAGCAAAGAACGAGGGAAAGACCTCTTACGTTCCTCCGAGGGGTCAAAGCTGTTCTCACCACCACAGTGAGGATGGTCAAGGGAGCTCAATGCAACAGCTATCTGAGGTATACCGTTGATTCTCTAAAGATGATTGGCTAAATTAACTCTCTTGTTGACGTTTTCGTTGGTTTCGATTATTGGTTAGAGTGAGTTGGACGAGAAGATTAGCGAGCTAACCATGGAGTTGGAGCGTGCCAATCAGAAGTGTGAAGCTTATAGGACTAATCTGATGTCTCTTGTGAAGGAGATGGAGGACCATAAACAATGTTTATCGATCGAAGTGGAAAACATAAAGCTCGGTATGAAAGGTGAAGGTCTTTAAAGATTAAAATCTCGCTGGAACCGCAATGATTTTCGTAGCACAGTATGCAATTTGGCTCTGTAACTTGAAGATTCGCCATGGCCATAAGTTGATCCTTTGGTGTAAATACAGCTCATGTATTTCTCTTCTGAAGTGAGCTTTGTTACATTGCAATCATTCTCTCTGATTAGATCAAGTTCATTTTACTACACAATCATTCACAAAAAAGGAAGTTCAATAAGTAACAAAGACTCAATTTATGAGTAGATTTTCACATCTCAAATCATGCTGGGACCCAACCAAAAATGGCAAAGGCAAGCGAGAAAGAGGAGAGAAACGCATAGCTACCCTATATAAAAGAATATATCGAAACTTCGCAAAATCATAATGAATTTTGACTTGAACTCTGCTACGGTGATTGGATTCGCCCTTACATCAATCACTGACCAAATAACTGTGGCGACAAATAGGTGCGGGCAGCTATTCTCAGAGATATTACAGTGTGGTTGTGAAGATTCCGTGTGCTTGAAACATACCACTTAGAGCAAAGCAGCTAAAAGAGCTCCAGGATCTGAAACTGTTCGGGGCGGACTTATTTGTTGAGGCTGAGGTGGCACTGGTGCTCGAGAAGGAACGGGGATGAAAACCAATTGTTCTTTGATGAATTCTTTCATTCTGCAAATGGCGGTTGAGAGCTTAAATATCATGTTTTAAAAGTAGTAGGATGAATGGAGTGGGAACTTTGAACTTACTCGAATGTTAGTGTAGGATCTCCCGAGGCAACAGTTAGCCGTAACTGAGTTCTATCAGAAGGGTCTGTTTCCACTCTTATCTGAAGAACAAAACACGTATTCGATTGCATGTTAGAGCTCTATATAGAAAGAGGTTGACATTAAAAACTGCAGTGATATTTGAAAATTCATGCAGTTCGACGAACTTAGTCGAAGAAACAAACTCACCAAGCATAACATGGCTTGTGTGCTTTCTGAGTGAAACATAGTGCTTGCTACCAAATTATTTGGGTTGGGATCCTGGACCAAGAAAATTGAGAACAAGTGAATACCAATGTATCCAATGGGAAAAAGGTTTTCCCGAAAAAAGTCTGCTGAAAATATTTAGGATCAAGCACTTACAAGTCCAGCGCACACCATCAACCGCAAACTGTTGAGTAGATTAGCAATATCTGCAAGTGGCATTGGCCTTACACCTCTGATCTGAAAAGAACCTTAAGTCAGTTTTTCAGAGAACTAAATTGTGGGATGTTTGGACATGAACCTATGGACAATTTTTAAAAACACATACAACTTCTTGCAATTTCAAAGGAGGTCCCGAGAGAGATCTCCATTGTGGAAAGAACTCTTCCTTGGAAACTGTGATTGGCTGCAAGAACTTGTTCAAGACAGCAGGAATTCGAAGTTTTACATTCACCTGCATTAAGGAATAGTGTTAGTAATGCAGACTAGAGAAAACATAGAAAGCCTAAGGAGATCATAAATTTACCATATTGGTCCCAAATTTGTATGAGAAGTCCAGCACAGCTACATCTCTACTAGGTTGGAGGTTGATAAGTTCAAGTGGGCATTGGACCTAAGCACAGTAAACAAAATATATCGAGTCATAATTCTATACACAGGAAATCAAAACTAACAAATGAAGGCAGACTAAATAGATCAATTACGAATGAACAACTAATGATCTGACCTGCGCTCGTGGTGGAATAGTCTCGGGTACCAACGAGAGTTCAATCTTTAGATGTAGTGGGGGTAGTATCAAAGCTTGCACTGACAAGAGAGGAGCAGTATTTTTGTTTCCAAGGAAGAGCACAAGTCGTCCTTGATGAGCTCGCCACTCGGCTTTTATTCCAATCTTGGTCCAATCCACACAAACAGCAATGGGTTAAGTTGAAAGTGTTGATCTTGAGCGAGTTGATGACATAAGGTAAGAGAAGAATGTACTGCGACAAAGGACTCTCACCTGTATATAATGATCCTCATATAACACACCACTGTCTTTCAAGCACAACACTGCAAATCTTTCTGCAATGTCTCCTATTGGCTTCAGTATAAAAAAGGAATTAGAAATTAGAAGAACAAATACAAAGATCAATGAGCGATACTTATGATTTACTTATTCAAATTGCTAAGATCAGAAAAAGAGAGTAATACCTGGACAGCGTTGGCATTTTCTTCAACAGGCGCTATTGCTAATGCATCTACACTAGCAACCCCGGCTAAACTGGAAGCAACTGCTGGCTCAGCTTGGGGTTCAGCACCTGGCGGGCCTTCAATAGCCAGTGGTCCTAAAAGATCTCCAAGAAGATCAGGCGAAGGTATACTGGGAGGTTGTTGAGGATCCACCACCGTTAAAGTACCATTTGCATGTGTGCTGCCTTGTTCAGCAATACCTTGATCCTATTTCATGTATAAGAATTAAGTTAGGAAAAATATAAAATTTTCAGTGGCTTGTTTATTGAAGAGATACAAAAGACACCCACCACGTTACTCAGAACAGGCACCTTCACAAGACCAAGCTGAGAAGCAGGTGGTGTCCCGTTTGCAGGGCGCTGTTCTGTCACAACCAACGCATTTGAACTCTGCTGCTGTGCCCGCAGTTTGGTTGCACTTTGTTCAGCAGTATCAGCCTCCGAATCTTCAGCTTTTCTTATTAACGACGACTGCGTCCAAAGGTGGGCCAAGGTAAGGTTTTTCACTATGCTTAATATGCAGTAAATTTCTGGACAATTGCTTCCACAGTATCAATCTTAAAAGGGCAAGAATGAAAACCATAGATTGCAAGTTCAACCTGTCTCTCAGGGAACTTTGGCATTTCAGAAAGCACATCCATTAGAGCTGCACCTCTCATACTCAAGGCATGATACTCAACAGCTCTTTGCTGTATTTCTGCGTCTATGCAACTTTCATACCTGTAATGAAAAAAATTGATAACTGAATTGAGCAAGAAAATTAGTTCTATACACAAGATAGATAGAAGTTGTGAATTATAAGTATACTTGCTGAAGATTGCCCAAATTTGCTTCTGTAGTTCTGGGTCCAGTGGTTGAGTATGCATCAAAATTTTAGCATACGTGGAAAGAAGGATCGGGATTGTTGGATTCCTAGTCCAGATCAACTTTTGTTAGATAGAACCAACATAAAGCCGAACGAACAATGTGAAACAATCAAACGTGCACTTACGAAATAGTGGGGAGTTTCTCATGAATCATGTTGAAAATTTCCTTGGGACTACATCCTGGTCGTCTGGCAAGAAGATGACTATATTCTCCGAGTATGTAAGCACTCACCTAATACGTCACAGAAATTCCGTAACTTGCTCTTCCATTGAAAAAAACAGAGCAGCCGAACAAATGTTCACCATAGTCTCATGAACTGAAAGCTTATTAAGAAGTAAAACTCATAGCCATCATCACATATAACAATAGGAAGTAGTTCAACAATACCTTCACCATGGTCTCGTGAATTGCAGGCTTATCAAGATATTCTTTTGCTTTCAGTGCTGCATAAGGCTGACAGGATATGGAAGTGAGTAAGGATGCAGTATAATATGAGTGAGAACTCCAGTAACTAAGTAATGAAGCCCATCCTAACAATGTGTGCATTTACCTGTAAATCTTCGTTGTTGGTGACAAACTGCACGACACGAAACCATATGTCATCACTAACAAAATCACCTGCCTTGTCAATCAACTGAAGAATGACATCAACATACCTGCAACATGGATGAATTAACTGATAGAATTGTCACTTGAAGCTATTTCAGAGAAGCAAGTTATTCTTCCAAGTAAAAATTTGATTTGGCAATCAAGATAGTGTACTAATTGCGGAAAAAGCTTGCAGAGTCCGTTAGTAGGTTTGAACATAGGTATTATATCAAACGGTAAGGGTCCATGAAGAATGTGCAGTTGACGTTAATTTCGCACTGCAAAGAGGTCGAAGAATAATAGAAGTAATTTCGGATAAAAATAGAAACAAATAACAAACCTGGGACATGTGTCCTAATTACTACCTTGGAAGCAAGTAGGGCATTGACACAATAACCCATATAATTACTTCAAATTATAGCCCATAGCATATCTAATCCCTTTCGGACCCACGCTTGCTGTTTCAAAGAGCCAATCTAGAACGATGGTGGGTCCCTAATGCACATCACTATGTTTTTGTGCAAGCTAAAAGGAAGTTGGTGTATCAACTGTCAATATTAGAACCACATATACATAATTGCACGAATACATGGAAAATGGGAATCATCTTGCATATGTTTAATCATGTTGTGTGGAGAAAACTTCCACAAAGATGCACAACAGAAACTCCATATGTATAGAATTAGTCATAGATTACCAATGTAACACTAACACAACACTTATTTGTGATCAGTAAGGTTTATGCATAATATTGGAAAAAATCATACCACAACAAATCAGGGGCGAATTTCTCTGCAAGAATAGCAGCTTTAAGGGATAGTTCTTCCCTCATTGCAAAGTCTGCCGAGCTTAGATACTGAATAACAGGTAATAGACAGGTACAGGTATTACTTAAGATGCTACAAAATAGTAAGGGCATATTGACTAGCTTATAGGTTGAAGTGCACCTGCAATAATTCTTCAACTATGTCCTTAGCATTTGAAACATCACACATGCCATAGAGCAAATCAAGAGCACGTCTAACCCTCTATCTATAGGTGTGGACCAATGAGAGGGGTGAAGCCTCTAGGCAGGGGAGTGCCAAAGAAGAAATGAGAAGGGGCTGGGGAAAGCTTGAACCCAATTCCTATCCTGATACTGTTTCATAATTAAGAACCAAGTAAGAACATACAGGGTAAAATCAACAGTAAATCTATTTACTTTGTCAATAATTCAAAACCAAGTACGTAGCACATTAGGGTGATATAGTTAATGAGAATAAAAAAACGCAAGCCCAGAAAAAGCTAATATGATTTAAAACCAGAATGAAGGGCATCCCTGGAATTCACTCAGTGTAGGACTTCTAAGACTTTTTGCTGTCCGTTTGTGATTATCTAAACAATTCTTATACAATCAATCAAATCTATGGATAACACTAAACATGAAGAAAACAAATAGGAAATTAATTCAAGAAAACCTGATATCAGGATCCTTTAGGGAAGTGATGATCTGAGCTTGGTGCCCTTTAATTATATCGTGCACATCTGTGACCATCAGCATCCGAGTCATATTCTCCTGCATTATTGCGAGAAATTAATTGTTACTGCAATTTGGGTAGTAACCTAAGTTGAACGACACATCAAATTGGTGGTGCAGTCCTGCCACTGAAAAACAAATTTGGGATAAATAATTAAAGAACTCGAATTACATGATCTACATATGACTTACCAGACCAAGATATCGTATATTAGGTTCACGAACTGCAATAAATTTACCAAGCGTTGCAACACACCGAGACATCATTTCTTTTTCAGCATCAAGATGCATGACCTGCCATAGGATGTGGGCATTCAAAATAATAATTAGCTGGAAAATATCTGAAAGAACGAGTGTGTGCCTGCCTATACATATGCAGTAATGCAATAGTTAATCATCAATGGAACTGAGCAATAAGACCAATTTATAATCTTGAAGTGAGAAAACATACAAGAGCTAGAGCTTCAAAAAGAACAGCATGTGAGGCATTATTCTTGTTAACATTTTTCACGACATCAGTTCCCATTATTATCCTTTGCAAAACCTGATAAGATAAAAAAAAAGGAAGAAAAACAGATGGAATCAGTATGCAATACAGATTTACATAGACGATGGAAACAGACAATCTAGCGTATTGATGTGCCTGCATTAAACGTTCATGCCAATATCCCATAGATATTCAAACCTCAAACAATGATCTTCTAGCACTTGGATCTTCAACAGTTGGAAAATATTGAAGAGCCCTCATTGTTTTAACCTGCATAGACCGAGATGTCATAAGCATTAAAAAAAACCTTAAATATTTAACCCTTATAACGCGTTCCAAGACTGGAATTAGACTAGCAAGCTTCATACATCAGTTTGAAACATGAAAACATGCATGCACCCATACAAAAACATAAATGCCGAAGGAAACCATATAGAACTTAGTCAAATCTCATCTGCATAAAAAATAAAGCTTCAAGAGAAACACAAACCTGAAGCCAGGGAGATGGAATACCATAATAAGTGTATTCTAGTGGAAAATCTTGGGTGCTGTTATTAAGCCTCTCCAATATTTTAACGCACTTAGGAAGGCAACTCCAATATGCATCATGATTGTTGGAAACCAGAGCTACCAGAAGGCTCATAGTAGAAGTCAAGACACCCAAATCTCGCTCATCTAACAATTGGGCCATCCGGTCCGCCCTTGAAATTCAACAAGACTCTTAATATGTTACTATATTCAATATAAATAAATGCAAAATAATTGCCTTACCAGCCATCAACGTTCACCACATCGGGGTTTTTTCTGTACATACGTAAGAGACATAAGGCAGCCTTCTTCCTTACAAGTGGTCTACAACTACTAGAAATCTAGAGGAATATTAGCATTTAGTAATGACTATCAGACGAAGCTCTACATCAAAACTCTGGTCACTTACTAGTAACTTTTGCACATCAGGGGCTAATGACTCAGCAAATTCTCTACCACCAATATTTCCCACCTAAACATGTACGGACAACACGGAATCAAGAAAATTTCCCTAGAAGTTAAATGTGAGAAGGCAAACATAGGGTGCAACTCAAGGAAGAATGCAAATATTACACAAATTATTCTCAAGCAAGCAACCAACATCTTACCAATGTCAGAGCAAGACACTGAAATGTTTCATTACGACCAATGATATCATTGCGCACTGTATTGATGGCCAATCTCAGAAAATCATGATTCTCGTTGAGAAGACTAGATGTCACTATATAACCAACCTGCATGCAGCGAGTAGCAACAGAAACATGATCACAAGGAACAAGGATAAATAACAGTCGTGATGACATCACTTGCATGTAGACATTATTAGTGACACAAAAATGGTACCTGTTTTTCAGGGTATTTTGGGGCAGATATCAAAGAAACAGCTTCCATGTGACCAAAATCAACATCATAACCCAGCATATAGATATAAAGCATCTTCCACACATATTTCTTTTTCTCATAAGGAGTCAAACCCTGTCAAGTGACGTAACCAATATAGACATGATGGTTTATGTATACATTCAATATTAAGAATCACAAATTTAACTGGTTATTTTATCCAGGTTGACAATATTGTTTGTTCCGGACAAAATAGAACGGAAACAATGCAACAGTTTGGATCATTTGTCACTTACGACGATGAATATGGCCTATATTGTCATCAGTCAAAAGTTAAAGCAAATTTTCGGCCATATCTTGGCATAGCGAACCACAACTAACTGATGAATGAATGAACAACAGAACATCTACTACAGTGAATAACAAACACATCCACTTTTTCTCATTGGAGGGGCACGAAGTTGGCAACTATGCACCATGCCACCCTAAACCAGGGCTTCTGCACCAAGTGGGCTGCGGAGCATTCTGCACCCACGTCAAGGGGAGGCCAAGGGACAACCTCATGCCTGTAGTTCCTCACACCTCATCACTAGTCGTAACCACATATGCTCATTTCAATGTACGTTATAAACTTTATGGAACAGGTCTACTTTTCATTTCCAAGCACCAAATCGGAAAAAATATAAACCCCCTTATTTTTAGCTATTGGCATTGATGATTCCATAATATCTTTGAGCAGAATACAGATATTGAGGTAACGAGCCCAATCAAACCTTCAGCTTAGATATCCGGCGCCAAGTGCCAATAAGTCATGGTGTATAACTGTATATAAAGTGGACAAAATTCTAGCCACTAAGCACATTATGCTTGAGCTTAAAATAGTTCTTCTGATGCTAGAGGCACTAAGCAAACATTGATATGCATCAAGCAAAAACAATTTTCTGTCCTGGAAGATCAATTCATACTAGGATATAATATGGACTGAATCGCAGCAAGAAAAAGGCTCATATACATCAGTAGGCCAAACAACCTCACTAAACCTATTTTTTGTTCCTTCACATGATAATCCGATTGATTTAGATGACAGAGAAAACATGACCAAACAACACTGACGCGGGACAGAAATCACCCACTAATCAAAATCAACTTCTCCAGGTCACCCGACTTACTCTACAAAAAGATCCATCCTAACATCAAATTCAACATTAACAAAGCCTTCGTATTAATTACCAGATTGAAACAGTGAAAAATCCACATTTCCACCTTGTAGTGCCACATAAAATTAAAAAAAGATACATTTCATAGCCAGAAACTGATAAATCACCAATATTAAATTTTGGAAAAAAACAAGGCACAGGAGAACAAGAATTACGCGTCTGTGTAGCCGCTAAGCACCAAACAACTACAATGGAGGAATAAAAGGAAAAAGACAAGGACTAGCCTTTTCATTTTTGAAGCGAGTCCGTATATTTCCGAGCTCCTTATCAACACGCAAACGTTCCTGCTCTTTGTTCTGGCAATTTCGAATGTCGCTGATGAACACCGACAGTCCTCTCATCCCCGAAAGCGCCATGAGATCAGGCAATCAAATCCAGATCCAACAGCCAATATTTCACGATCTCACGCAGATGCAATCCAATCCCTTGTTAAACTGTCAATTGCTTACTTTGAGCACGTAATTCCAATCTGTGCGCGCGAGGGAGAAGAAGACTCTGCGTTCTTCTGTGTGTTTGAGGTGCGATCTAAAAGAGTGAAGAGTAGAGAAAAGCCGTCGATGAGTGGAGGGAGACGCCTTTTATTGCACTTGCCGCCGTAGTAATTTTATCGTAACAGTAATTTTTAAGTTGTTACTTTTTACTCCCTCTGTCCCGGTTGGAATTAAGAAACGGATATTTTAATAATTTAGTTTGATGGAATGGTAAAAAAGTGTATATTTTAGTAGTCTTTTAAGAATATTTAATATTATTATATTGATTGTTTGTGATACTACCTCCGTTCCACTTATTTCTTCCCATCTTTCTATTTCGGGTCTTCTCATTTCCATTTTTGGTAAAATATTATCCCACTAATTAAACTAATTACACCATTAATATTAAAAAAAGTCTTCTTGATTTGCGTATCTACTGAAAATTTTCTCTCTCCATACCTCAAAAGGTGTACTATAATATTAAAATAATGTCATTCTTAATCTCCGTGTCCACTAATCTGTGGAAAGAAATAGTCGTGACAGAGGAAGTAGTATTTTTGCTAAATAAGTAAATGTACAAAAGAAGTGGGACGCCCGATTTAGTAATATTTTGGGACGGAGGGAGTATTTTAGTTTTATTGACCCCTGCGGACGGACAAACGACGTCGTACTACTCCCAACCCAACCGTGCATAGAAGTTTTTTTTTTTTTTTCCAACGAAAGCTTGCCAATCTCAAAATTCAAAATGTTAATTACAAAGGCTAAACAGCCCAACAGGTTCCTCTGGCTACATCTACTTTACCAGTAGGAACGAAAAGCTCATTCGATGAGCACAAACATCTAACACCTTGAAAAGAAACGAAGAAAGTCAGTTTAAAAGATAAAAAGACGCTACCACAAATCAAAAGAGCACGATCCCAGCCTTGAAGTTGTTACAAGAAAGCCAAACAAAAGCGAAAACAAAAGCAGTTCTCCACTGAGTATCATACCCCTGGCCAACAGCTTTATGTTCACATCAACTCCAGGAATTCCACTCCAGGCTGCAAAGTAATGGAAGCGAAAGCACAGAGCATGCACTGATCCCCCGAGGGAGACCCTACAGATTCTGAACAGATCAACCACCTCAAAGCCAAACAGTAGAAAAAACCAGAATCGCAAATAAAATTAAGTCAGCAACAAAAACTCATTCCATTCAGACACTGCTAAATTGACAGTGTCCAATTCTGATATTTTCTCGCCATTGAAAATCCAAAGATTTCTAGTCTTCCAAAGCATCCAAAGAATATAAACTGACAATTGAATACGATCAATGATACTCTTCGGCTCTGGAGCATTACAGATCTGCAGCCACCAGCTTCTAAACACGATCTCTTTGTTATGAAATCCTGTCCATTCTAAAGGGGACAGCTTCCACACTTTTTGGGCCCTATCACAATGGAAGAAAATGTGTTCCATGTGTTCAAAAGCATCCCCACACCAGCTGCAAATGGGGTCGACATTACTTCCTCTTTTCAGCAAATTAGTCTTTGTAGGTAGAATGTTGTGAAACGCTTTCCAAATGAAGTGTTTCAGCTTGTTCTTAATCTTAAGTTTCCATGTCAAGAGCCACATTCTAGCTTGTGATTGCCCTCTATCACTACTCTCAGTAAGCCCTTCATTCAGTCTCTGATTCCGCATGATAGCCGTGTACGCCGACCTGACACTGAACTTCCCACTTTTTTCCAATCCCCATATTAGACAATCCTTAATTCCGTTATTATTGAGTGGAATTTCTTCAACGAAATCAGCCACCTCCTTAGACATAACAGATCTAATGAGATGTGAATTCCAGCAACTACCATCCTCACTAATAAGTTCTCTAACCCATGTAATAGCACTGGCATTTTGGTTCATCGGAGAAGGAATGAAGCCAGGAATTTGTTGTATCCATGGAGAGCTCCATACTTTAATATCTTCGCCATTCCCCACTCGAAAACGCACCCCAATTCTGATGACATAGAGAGCTTGAAACCAAGACTTCCATAGCCAAGAAGCCGAGGTAGGGCATGCTGCCTGAAGCAAGGAAGTCGATGGAAAGTACTTAGCTTTGAGAACTTTAGACAAAAGGGCATTAGGTTGGGAAATCAGCCTCCAAAGTTGTTTTGCAATCAATGCATCATTAAATTTTTGAAGGTCGTGAAATCCCAGCCCCCCCTCAGACTTAGCCAAAGTTAGTTTGTTCCAAGCTTTCCAGTGAGCCTTGGGAATGTCAGCTTCATTAGAACCCCACCAAAAATCCGCAGCAACAGAGACAATTTTCTTACAGATTCCAGCTGGGATTTTAAAACAGGACATAGCAAAAACTGGTACAGCATTTATGATAGATTTCATTAAAACTTCTTTACCAGCATTGTTAAGAAATGTATTTTTCCAACTGCAAAGTCTACTTTTGACAGCCTCGATGATGTAGTTGAAAGTCTCCAGCTTGGATCTTCCAATCCCCAGAGGTAGTCCAAGGTATTTTGATTTAGATTGCTCTTTAATGCCCGTGAGAATTTGGCCAATTCCCTCCTTCACAGCAGCTGCAGTGTTTTTGCTGAAGAAAACTGATGATTTTTCCAGATTGACAATCTGCCCCGAGGCTGCTCCATACAGCTCCAGCAAATCTTTAATAACTACAGCCTGTTCAACAGATGCTTCACAAAACAGAATTGAATCATCAGCAAAAAGCAAGTGGGTAATAAGCGGACCCCCTCTACATATTCTAAGACCTTTATACATTCCAGATTGAGAAGCCCGAGATATAAGGTTGGAGAAGGCTTCAGAAATGATAAGGAACAGAAAGGGTGATAAAGGATCACCCTGTCTAATTCCTCTAGTAGGTGTCACAAATCCAGATGAAGTGCCATTAATATTGAAAGAGAATGACGAGGTGCTAATGCAGGTACTAATCCACTCGCTGAACCTTCGATCAAATCCCATTTTAGACATAACTTTCCCAAGAAACCCCCATTCAACTCTATCATATGCCTTGGCCATATCAAGCTTGAGAGCCATAAAACCTTTCCCCCTGCTCCTAAGGCTATTGAGATAATGTAGACATTCATGGGCAATTACCACATTATCAAGAATTTGTCTACCCTGAATGAAAGCCGACTGACTAGAATGAATGCATGTCTGAAGGCAAGGTTTCAATCTCTCAGCAATTATTTTAGAAATGATCTTATAAGCAACATTGCAAAGGCTAATAGGTCTATAATGCGATATCAGTGACGGTTTTCTAACCTTAGGGATGAGAGTGATGAGTGTGTGATTAAGCTTCCTAAGCATATAATTGTGTCTAAAGAAGTTTCTCACGGCATAACAAAGATCAGAATGAATAACAGGCCAAAAGTGTTGAAAAAAGAGGGGGTTCATACCATCAGGCCCAGGAGCCTTTGTGGGATGCATGGAGAAAAGGGCTCTTTTTATCTCTTCTTCGTTGACCGGCTTGGTAAGCTCCTGATTCATTGCAGAGGAGATGGACGAAGGCATTCCTTGAAGAATTTCTGTGTGTTCTGAGAGAGAAGAACAAGTGAACAGCTGCCTATAGTACTCGGTTACCACCTTTTCAATTTCTTCTCTTCCTTCACATGGGAGTCCTTCGTTGTTAATGAGGTTGGAGATAGAATTAATGGCTCTTCTTTGGGTAGTTGTTGCGTGAAAGAATTTGGTGTTCTTGTCACCTTCCTTAAGCCATTGGATCCGGGCTTTCTGACTCCAGTACATCTCTTCCTCTCCATACGCTTGATGGAGGCTGAGCTTAAGTTGTTGCCAACGGCCCCAATCCCTATCTCCCTTATCTCTCATGAGCGTACTCATTTCATTCTTGAGGTTCTTAATTCGAGTAGCACTATTATTCTTAAGTCCAGAGCTCCACGTCAAGAGACTCATTCTGCAGTTCCTAATCTTCATCATCAGTTGAAAGAGTGGTGTCCCAGCCTGGTTAGTTTTCCATGCTTGTACAACTACTTCATTAACTCCGGGTTGGACTAGCCATCTCTTATCAAATTGGAACCTTTTCTTCGCCTTTTCCACCTTAGGATCTGATATAAAAGTCAGCATACAGTGATCTGATGAGAACTTTTCTTCATGGCAAACCATAGAACCCGGAAATTTAGAGAACCAATGAGGTGAAACAAACATCCTGTCAATCCTTTCTTCCACAAATCCTTCTCCACTCCGATTGTTTGCCCATGTGAATCTATACCCAGTAAATGGCAGCTCCATCATTCCCATACCATCAATAAAGGTGTTGAAAGTTGTAAAACTCCCAGCTGTTCTGCTTTTACCTCCCTCCTTCTCTTCATTATTTCTGATCTCATTGAAGTCTCCCCCAAGGAACCACATCTGTCCCCATTTATGCTTAGCTTGTGTCAGATATTCAAATTGTGTTCTCCTCTGTTGCGTATCAGTGCTAAGATAGACAAAAACTGCCCAAAAGTTGAGCTGCTCCTTTCTGCTCTCACAGTTAATTTCCAGGCAGAAACTAGACCCAATAATTTGATTAATGACAACATCCTCAGACCAACCAACCCACAGCCCGCCACTTCTGCCCATCGGGTCCACACAATACCATCTCTCTCTTAGTTTCAGATTCTTGCATACAGTGCCAATGAATGACTTTTTTTGTTTGGTTTCACTAATAAAAATTATTTCAGGGTGGTGGAATCTCATCGACTCCTTTAGTTGGGAAACTGTAGAGGGTCCTCCCAAACCTCTACAGTTCCACACACAAACTCTCATTGTACACCATGGGGCCACTCAAGGCTGGCTACCCCCACCTTTTCCTTTTCCTCATTCATTATGCTTGTACTAGATTTCAATTTCTTTTTACAAGGGCTGGTCTTCTGTTCAATGATTCCAGGATCCTCCTCTAGGGCCCTTTTGCCACCCACATTTATCCCATTAGTTATTTCCATGTCACTGATCATTGAGTTAGGTCTCTTCTTACTTTGATTTAACCTTTTCTGTCTTCTTATGTAACCTTTCCCATCTGACGCAATGACATTAGAGAGGTCTTTAAAGGGCTGCCAATTGACAGCCAAATCAGACTTTGGTAGGTCTCCCCCCCCAGGGCCTTTGGTCTCATGGAAAGATCCGGATACCACCTCCATCTCCATGGAGCAAATTTCAACTGAATTGTTAATGATTGGAGTAGTTGCTTGTCCCAAACCTATCACTTTATCGTTGTTCTCCTCCATCAGCTTTGTGTTGCCCGGTTCTCTCGCCTTGTGTTTATCTCCGGATATAACAGCAATCTCATTATCCCCTTCCTTTTTTCCCAATCCCACATCCTTCCCCATTTCCTTTACCCCCTCTTCACTAGACTTCTGTTTTCCAACTGTGGAAAAGATTCGGAACCTATTTTGATTGCCCTCTGCTCTCAACCATTCACCATATTGGTCACAGCTTAACTCCTTGTTAAGCCTATCCCGTCTTCTCCTCTCACAGCTCACATCATTATGTCCAATATGACCGCAGTGAAAGCAGAAGTTAAGGAGATTCTCATATTTAAACTCAACCCAGAGTTTGCTGCCGGACAAACTCACAAATGTCCCCCTCATCAGTGGCTTAGAGAGGTCAATTCTAGCTCTAATTTTCATGTGCCTTCCCTTGCTACTGCCGGTATCTGGGATTAGAACATCCTCACACTGACAGAAGATCTTCCCAATCTTGAAGCCAACTTCATTGGACAGCCACTGGTTAGGGAGATTCCATACCTGAACCCAGAGTTCGACAGTCTTGAATTCCTCATCAATAAGCTTAAGTGTTGGAGTCCACTCCCGAAGAATTAGGTATTGTTGATCAAAGGACCACTGACGTCCATGGAGGATCCTAAGTTTCTCAGATTGAGACTTGAAAACAAACTGGAAGAAATTCTGGCCTAGTTCCCTTGTTGTGAAAGAATCTCTTATCTGCCAGATGTGAGAAAATGTGCTTTTAATACCAGAGAAGTTTGCTTTCTTTGCCCCGTGAACTTTACCCACCAAGCTTCTGAGGCA
Organism: Craterostigma plantagineum; assembly: GCA_027422505.1. NCBI lineage: Eukaryota > Viridiplantae > Streptophyta > Magnoliopsida > Lamiales > Linderniaceae > Craterostigma > Craterostigma plantagineum. The sequence goes on from JAPQWV010000029.1 coordinate 928,047, forward strand.
CTCTTCATTGCTAAATGTGATGTCTTTTTCTTCTAGTTCGATGCCATTTTCTTCTACAATAGAGAGTTTGAATCTGGACAGCCGCTCGACTAGCTCTTCGGAACACACAGAACTCGGAACACCTTCCATCTGCTTCTTTTTTGAACCAGGAACTCACCTATAATGAAGGAAGAGAAGGGGTTAGCTATCGTGTTTAAAACTGAGGACTTATATCTAAGAGGACTTTTATCAAACAGTTGGAAGGTCACTAGAGCTTAATATAACTACGTGAACTAATATGGCTATTAAATGGTTACGAAGACACTGCGAGATGGGTGCTAAGTTAACTACACTAAAACTTTGGATGGCGTAGGGATAGCTTGGAGGGAATAGAACTGGTAGGGATTAAATGTTATTAGATCAGGTTTAAGTATAGATATAGTTGCGGACTGTGGGGAAACAAGTGAGGGATCTCCCATTAGTGAGAAGTATGATTATGGTGATGATGTTAAAAGGAGAAAATTGCTGATACGATGTGCAACCAAGCCTTCAGCATTGAAGGAGAAAGTCCCATTACAGAGAACCAAGCTTCACAGAGGAAGACTCATGAATAGGTCCGTCAATTCATTAACCGTGCATAGAAGTTGCTAAAACCTTTTCTCCCCATAGAAATTCATTATAAGGATATCGAAAATTCTCAAATTTGATTCTCTTGAATCTTTTAGAAGGTATAATGAGACTATTAAGTATTTCTTAGGTGGTGACTGATACTTGTTGCGCGACGTATGCCGAACATCATTGCTTTATTGGTGAAATACTTCACTAAAACATCACAAGCACACACGTTCTTGACAAGCTTATTAAGAAAGATAATACAACACACATTACTACAAGAAAAGTTCTCGTCCTCGTTCTCACATTCCAACTAACTAGCCATGGTTTTGGAAGTAGCTTTCTTGATGGCTTCTGCGTAGGTCCTGTGCTGGTACGTAAGGGTCGATTCGAGCAAGTCCCAAAGAGAGGTCTTCGGATTCCATTCTGGGGAAAAAGGTAAAAAAAACGACACAATTTATGGGAAATCGTCATCATCATGCAACCATTGGGTTTTAGTTCTGTTGAATTACCGAGCTGTTTGTTGATTATGGTCATGTCGGGAATTCTCTTGTCGCTGTCGTCGTACCCTTCTCCGTAGAACTCTTTAGAGCTCACGTCGACCATGGGCGTATCGAGCGGAGGCTCGCCGCTCACCTTTGAGTAAATCTGAAACAAAAGGGAAAGCATTAATCCCATGTTAAAAAGCTTCCATTTTTTCAAAGATGTGCCGAGATCTTTATGAGTTGGGTTCATACTATCACGCTAGAATAGTATTATTACCTGAGTCATCATTTCCCCGAGCTGCCTGACCGTAACTTCGTTGTTTGGGTTCCCAACGTTGAATATATGACCATTGGCTCTCGCGGGATTTTCCTGAACAATGTATACGTATATTATTAAACTGATGAGCAAAGGCTAGCTAGTATGCAGTCTTTGAAACTTTCTATAGATTGAATTGCATGCGCACAATCATCAAGAGAACAGCTTCAATGGCATCCTTTATGTAGATAAAGGTCCTCTGCGATTCGCCGCCATCGACCAGCTTCAGTGGTTCACGCCTCAGGAGATTCTAAACATAGAAGAGGATGTTAGAATTTCGACAATTGCAGATAGCTTTAAGGTGAAATAAACACAGCTTACGTTGCTAAAGCAAGCAAGAACTCTTGGAACAGCCTCGCTTGGCCCGTCGATTCCAGGGATAAAATCCATCCTCGGACCGATCCAATTGAAGGGCCTGACGATGGAAAATTGGAGACCGTTCTCAGCTCCCTCAGCTGTGGAAAAAACAGAGCAGACAAGGAAAAAAACAGAACAAAACTAAGTCCTTGGTGCTAATAGAAACTAACTGTCAGAAGCACAAGTGTTTTGTGTTATTTTGCAAGCTCACCATAGATCAACCTTTCGATCAACTGCTTGGCGCAGGCGTAAGACCATCTTTGCTTCTCGATGGAGCCAAAGATGCAAGGAGATGCGTCTTCCTTGAGGAGGTAATATTGAGGATCCTTACGCGAAACAGTGGTTCATGATTTAAGTTTAGTCTCCCAAAACAATGTAGGACACAATCTAGTGAGCATCTCCAACTGCAGTAAATCTATGGAAAAAAACATAGACGAAGCTCACCTGCTTCAAGGGACTGTCTTTAGGTAAAAATGCACCAATAGTCTTCCCATAAACTTCGCATGTCGAGAAATGTATGAGACGCTTCCCATTTTCCGAACAGTATTTCACCTTAAGATCAAAATCAAATGAGCCCTGAAATATACCATACAAAACAAAAAATTCACACAAATGCAAAAGGCTAAACAAACTCACCACGGGGAGAGCATCAATGAAGTTGCTGTAGATCGTGTCGAGGGGACGAGTATTGTAATCGGCCGGCGTGCATATGGCCGCAAGGTTTATAGTCTAGCACAGCACAGCGACAAGTAAAAAACGGCTCGTGCACAGCCTCGTAAAGTCCGAAATAGATAGTCGGGAAAAATAAAGTAAAAAAAAAAAACGAGAGAGAGGGAAAATTACGAGATCCGCCATGCGTACGAGTCCTTCGAGGCGCGAATCGTTCTTAATGTTGAGCCTGTGGAACTGAATCCGATCGGACCAGAGCTGATTCGCCGGCGGCTCGAGCAGGTGCTTGATCTTGTCGTTGTAAACGTCGACCGCCAACACCTTGTGCGGCGTCTCCTCCATCAGCTTCTCGCAGAGGTGAGAGCCGATGAAGCCTCCGGCGCCGATCATGCATATGGTTATCGGCGTTATCGGATTGCCGTCGAGATCCAAGCGAACGCCGGTTGTAGCCATCGTTATTCGGTGGGCTGTGTGTGAGGCGATGAAGATGATATCTAAGTGAGTGCGAGTTGCAGAAATGTCGATGGAAATCTGGGTATTTAAAGGCGGGGAGCAGAGGAGAGGAGTGTACGGAACGAGGAGACCACCGACGAATTTTTTTGCAATTTACCCCTTATTGTCAAATAACTGGTTAATTCAAATATTATGACATGGATTATTGTCCAAGCATTATTAATTCAAATAATGTTTTCAATGACATGGATTATTGTCCAACGACTAACAAACTCATCTCATACCTCTCAATCCACCTAACCCCGACTCACCTACCAAACCTATCTCAGCAAAACACCACACTCCCTCTCCTCCAACTATGGAGGTGGGGGACCTCTAGGTTTTTTTTTTTTTGTTCGCTTTTTTTTTTGTCCGTATCTTCTCCCATTTTGGGAGCTCTTCTCCCCCTCCGCTACCGCGACGCCTCGTTGCCCGCCGCTTTGCCGCCTCCGCCGTGCCGACTTCGCCACCTCTGCCCCGCCATGCCGCATCCACAGTCTCCGCCCCGCCGCCACCTCCTCGCCAGCCATCCTCAGCCTAGTCCATCTTCGCCTCGCCGTCGCCAGCCTTGAGTTTCCCGTTGTGGAATCTCGTTTCTTTCGACCCGCGGGTCGGGAGTTTTTTTCTCCCTTTGTGGAGCCCCCAGTCCGATGAAGATATAAACTCAGAAGTCGAAGGGCAAGTGAAAGTGAAGAGTATCTTATATTTAGCTTAATAGTTTTTTCTGTATAGTTTTTTTGGTTCTTGGACGTAGATATGAGTTTTGTTTTATGTCGGTTTTTGTCCCTTGTGGACATTTTCTCCCCACGTGGAGTGTTGTCTCTCCGTGTTCGGGTTGTGTTGTGCTCGTTTGTAGCCTTTGTTTTCCCGATTGACGATGTAACGTTGAGATCCTTTGGGCTATTTACTCCGATAGGTGGTAGAGAGAAGGCATATTATTGAGGTACCTACTTCCGTTAAATATGAACATATCCAAGATGTCACATAAATATGTTTTCCTCCAACAGTATAAGTTATGGGGGGTTAAATAAGTGACCAAGCGTTAGCAATATACCAATACACTACGATGATTGTGATCAAACTCCGAAGTAAGAAATGTTCTAATTTCGTCCAATACCCTAAGAAATGGTTTTTCATGCTCATGAGGTAACAATATGCCCCCGCCGCACATTTTAAGGACTATTAGTTTTCGCACACTTATATATAACTCTATATATGTGATTATTCTGAGATTTCCAACACTTAGTGTTTCGTATGAAATATAATTTTAAATATATAAAATAAAATAATGTATCAATGACTGAACTTAGAAGAGACATAATGATAATACAAGACGACGAGATAAACAACCAATCGAGGGAAAAGAAACTCGTGGCAATTAAATAATAGATACCAAACAAACGTTCGAGTCAATTCTTCAGTCGGTGTCGCTTCACGAGCTTTGATTTTTATGGATTTTTGTGACTATTATTACCGCTCAAAAATCAAAATGTTACTATTTAGTAGGGAAATAATAAAGTATAGCACACAATACATCACGAGTTCCAATAAATAAATTAGCGGTTCAGAATTTTCGTCCTGTGAGTAGGCTCGATACTGTCCCGATGTCCACACCAAGTTTCTTATTTGCCTAATTGTTTATGTTGTTGCCACATAATTAATCTTTACATTCGTCAATTCATAGGGGAACGCCTCGAGTTGCCATATTGAAATTGTTGTCGTTAATTATTGCTAATATTTTAGCCCACACTGCCTAATAAGATAAAATTAAGTGGTTTTAATAAGTGATTTATTACTAATATTTTTAGCACACACAAGTGTATTGTAATAACATAAAATTAAGTAGTGTGATGTATAAAAATTAGAATGTGGTAGCTATTATTATGAGGTTAAGGTTACCTGAATTAATGAGTTTTCTTATTTTTTAAAAATAACTAAAAGAGAAAAATTCTGATTCGTTAATTCATAAACCAATCAATTTTTATGAGTCTTAGTGTCAGCCCCTTTTAATTTACTTAAAATATGTTTTAAGTGTTTGGGGCTCGTGCAACCGAACTCGTTCTCGTCCAAGTTAGTCAGCTCCTCACATACTCGAATTCTTTCCCTGACAGAACTCTCGTATTTAGTGTGCTTAAGCGTGCCTTCGTTTGAGTGAATAAAGCAAACAACAATAGAGTTACGGGCAAAGCCTAATCTTTTCTTTTATTCCCAAAAAGATACAAGGACTCACAAGAACACACCATACAACATTTCTCGGATGCCTAAAATACAAGGCAACATAAACAATATATAGACTTCATCAAACCTTCAGTTGACTAAGTTCAAACGAGCTGGAACTGCTCCGGGAAGCAGTTTCTTGAGGACTGAAACTGCTAGGCCGCCAGACAGTTTCTTTTTCGCTGGCTAAGGGAAGTTTTCGGCCAGGCTGAGTCTTGGAACTGCTTGCAAGGCCAGGCGAACCGCCTTAGTAACTTCTCGCCAGGCTACGCCAAACCGCCCTGGAAACTGCCGCAACTGCTCGCTAGGTCAGGCAGGCCGAGCCATCTTGGGGACTTGGCCAAGATGTCGCCCGCGTGGTTGGGCGCTGTACCAAGCCAGCGCCAATGTCCCGCACATCATGCCCACAATGCGCGCGTCCCGCTCAAGAGTCCCGCACATCGTGCATGAGTCCCGCACATGCCTGCCCGATTGCTGCGCGCACCGCACGCGTTCTTGCCAAGTTTGTGCCGCTGCGCGCAGTGCCTACTCTGCGCGCCGATGTCGAGTGCCTTGCGCGCCTCGCGCACGTCGTGACTCGCCCATCGTGGTCAGGCCAGCGCGTAGTGCCGTGCGCGCTGCCATGCCTTGCCCGCGTGCAGTGTGCTCCGCGGGTTGTGTTCCTCGCAACGTCTGGCCAGGCTCTGGCCAGGCGGGGCGCCCCACCAAGCAAACGCCCCATTTTGCGTGGCACATGCGTTCTTAGCCGAATGTGACGCACGACCACGTCATGCTCCAAAGTTAGGGGTCTAACAAACCACCCCCACTCAAAGCGCTAGATGCCGTCGTCGAGGTTGTGGGGTTGTCAAGGTTCCTGAAGTATGCAACAATCTCTTCTTCAAAGTTTCACAAGTCCACGTCTTTTTCCCAAGTAGCATCGACCTCGGTTTCTCCTTCCCAAAACTCGTCCGCCTAGCAATCCGGCCGTATCCCTTCGTCGGGTGATTAAGAATTGAAAATCTTCTTCTCGAATTCTCTTCGGACCAGCGGAAGTGCTCGCTTTTCTTGATTCCTTGTCAAGTCCACGTCTTCATGGAGCTTCTTAAGGATCGCTTACAATTTTTATGTCTTACTTAGGCTGTTGATAAAAGGGCATGGATACGAAGTTTAGGGCGTAAAATAAATTTGTGCTTTATTTCTAATGAAATGGCATTTTGCAGTAGCTCCGAGGGGCAAATTGCAATTTAACCACCCAACTCGATTTCAATAATAAACTGGCGCGAAATAAAATATAAATAAAAAACTCGAAGCACGAAATAATTCTTTAACGAAAAATGGACTACACCCTCGCAGCACTGAAGCTGCTATGCGTGCAGCTACAGAGCGCCGCCCAAACGCCGTCGCAGAACGCCTACACTCTCGGCGGAATTCTCTTTCAGCGCGCCTGGCTCCAGGTATGCAAACACCTGCGTAGGCATCAATTTCCACAAATACCCTAAGCCCTAACCTAAAACTCCCAGGGCATCCTCGTCTCTTCACCTTCGCCGTCAGGCGACGAACCTCTCCTCCTCGACGACGGAACAGGCGTCGTCGAGCTGTCTCTGTCCGGAGATTTTCGCAGCCGCCGGTGGGAAACTGGTGCGATTCATTCCATTTCCTTCCAATTTTCTATATTCAGCTAATTTCTGATTTTTTTTACCCCTCTTCATTCTCGCGGTCGCTTAGGGATGTACGTAATGGTCGTCGGAGGCTATTCTGCTCGTGCAGGTGACGTTCCGATGATTAAGGTATGAGACTATTTTGTCCAATTATAATGCGAATATAATTGCATTTACCCGAAATTTTCTGCTTTGATTGATTGATTGATTGGTTGATAGGTTCACAAGCTTGTTGATCTTTCAGCATTTTCAGACAGGGAATCAATGTGGTACTTGGAAGTCATTGAAGCCTTCAAACTGTTCTACAAATCTCTGTCAAAATAGTAGTTTGCATCACCATAATATAAATGCTTCCTCGAACTTTCGAAGATGTTTTTATGCTAAATTTGAGATAGCCCCACAGCTTTGTCGCAGAGAATTAACAGTTTCCCGACGTCTTCTTCGTCGAAGCAATGATCATCTTCGAAAATACCGCCCGTGCGCAGCGATTTCCACGACATAAGTATGTCAGAAAGCCTCTTCATCTGGGAAGCGAAGAAGTAATAGAAATCAGAGATAATAAATTAAGGAAATTAAGACGAATAAGGGCAAACTCATACTGCGACAACTCGGGCATCTACTGCGTTGGTGTAAGTATACGAAGCCTCGGCACTTCCTCGATCTTCCAAAGGATGGGAGATTAATTCGTCTTCAATCGCATCTAATTTGCTTGCAATAGCCGAGACTAAGGTTCGAAGATACGCGGGGCTCACTTCTCTTTCTCTTACAACATTCAATATTCGGGCGATCGTGCTCCATATAGCGCTCTTGGCATCTCTGTCTTCGGAAGCATACGAAAACACGTCGAATAGGCCCTGCAAGAATTTCATATCTAAAGGGAAGAAAATAATAAACATTTGATTCGGGATTTATTCGATTTTATTACGAAAGTGTGCAGATTTACCCCGAGATAAATCGACGGCTAGACCCGTCGAATCGCTGAGGATGTTAGCGATTAACACCGCTGCAGTGACGCAACAGCTGGGAACCTACCAAGGGCAAATCAGTGAATTATGGAAATTCAAAGAAAAAAAGAAATTTTGACGAACGTAACATACTTCAAATTTTTCGGGAAGTTGTATCAATTCTTTCGCTAGCTGCAAAAGCTCTTTGCTATGGCATACTTCTTGCGAATAGTCTTCGATCGCGGAGAGAGCTTCAAGGGTACGAAGAATCAAATCGAGCACGTCGTACCTATCGGGCATTCTTTCTCCTTTTAATAAGCTCATCTCATAAGCCAGAAGTTTGATTAGTCGGCTTGGAAGATTAAGTTTCATCAGAGGCGGAAGAAGGTTGGCAATAATTTCGTGCTGATTTTCTAAGATAGCTAAGAGTAAGCCCACACTCTGAAAGCAAGATTTATGTAATAAGAAATGTAGCCATGAAGGGTTGGACAAGTGAAGTGAGCCAAGAAGAAAAAAAAGGAGCTCTTTTTCTAACCTTTTCAATGAGCTGTAAGTTCAGTGCATTCTCGGCAACCCAAAGGATACGAGATAGTATTTGTTCGGCTTGCAATGATTCTGACCAGAAAATAGCTTCACCGCCTTCAAGGCATAAGGTCAAGGCCCTGATTTAAGATATAAAAAGAAGTAAGCTATTCAGAATGAGAATAAATGTAAAGCACAAATTTTCTCCTCTCAATATGATGCGAAATGCAAGAAAAACGATGCATATGGGTGTGAATTCTCCCAAATAGAAGATGAATTTCAGTTCCCATGTTTATGTACAAACACAACATGCTATAAAAGGCAATGCATAAGTAGTTTAGTACTATGAATAGCTTTCACCAAATTTTAATGCTGAGAATGAATGTGGAGTAACAGAAACCTGAAAGCTTCGCATAGGCAAGGCACGTCATCGAGGAGTAACTGGTCCACGATGACTCTAGCCAGTCCATTCGTCGAAGCTATTTTCTTCCTCGCAATATCATGACAAGCAAGATTACCGATTATTCCCAAACTGATCTCCTGCGATGCAATAGAAAGCAGTTCAAAAGTGCTACAGATCGAAATGACAAAGTTAGTAAAAGATGGAGGAACGGAAGATTATATAGCAGTTCATAATCCGATAATATGGGACTCACACAGTAAAATAGATCAGTAGTGTTGAAAAGTAAATGGGACTTACGGTAACACGTGAAGATTCAGAAACCATGAGATTAGCCATAAGAACGTCGAGGATGAAATTTTCAACCTACGCATAAAGTCAACCATGATTAGAAAGTGTTGATAGTTCAAGGTAAATCTTCCTCTATGATCAGTGATCACACGAAAAACTAGAATTAGAACTACCAAAGTCCAAACTTCATCAAGTAGCTGTATCTTAATTTTATCCAATCAAATGTAAAGCTGATCGTCATCATAGGTTGAACCAAACGCAAAAGACATAGAAAACACAACAATCTGCGATAATTGAAACGAAAATACCATAAATTTTGCATGATCTTCACTTGCTGCAAGATCCCATAGAACGCATCCACACTCGTTCCATGTTTCTTCGACAGATGATGCAACATGGCTTTTACTGTCATTCTTCGACTCCTCTCCATTTCCTTCCTCACGATTACCAATTGATTCCATTGCTTCAGCTCCAACTTCACATTCTGGTAAATGGATAGAGTTCTCTTCTCTTCCATCATCACTCTTACACTCCTCAACAACCAGAGCTTTTTCACCATCTTTTCCATCGGAGGGAAGGAGTCTCCTTATCAAGGATATAACATAACTTGGATCAACTGTAGTCGATAAATCGAACAGCTGCATAACCACATTTCAAATTCTACCGTCAACGAAGTTACAATATGCTCTTGCAAAACAATAAATTCCACACCATGAATCTCATATAACACAGGTGTATCCAGAATATCAAACAAACTACCTAGATAAAAACTAAGATGAACCTGAATTTTATTCCCTAATTAACACCCCATACCTATCGATTAACCGAATCATAGATCTACTTTGCAGTATCTTTTGACCCTTCATCTGACTAAGGATTATCATCAAACAGCTGCTGTGCAAGAGAACTCATACGCACACGCTTTGAGCATACACATGCTACCCAACGCCTCCATGAGTAATCATTCTTAATGTAATAAAATTCCCTCGACGACAGAACCAAACATCATATGTCCACTAAAACAAATATCAAGCTAAAAAACTTTTTTAAAAAAAAGGAAGACAGTCGATAAAACTGTAGTCAACTGAACGGCGAGGTGACATACAAGAAATCCGTACCTCGTCGGCCGGGGCGGAAGGGTAACGCGACGGAGATTGCAGCTGTATGTCCTCTTCAGGCAAGGGATTCGACATGATTTATACTGTGGAAATTTTGATATCAGTGAGAAGGCCTTCTTTATGTTGCAAGCAAGAATAAGCGATCTCCCAATCTTTGTAAATTGAATAACTGATATAACTTTTAAATCTAAGTCGCACTAGTCCTAGAAATTTTCGTAGTAAATAACTTCCTTTTCTGAATATTATTATTTTTTTGGTATATTCTTCTTCATGAGTTCTTTGTTACGTAACAATTCCTTCATGTTTATTGTTTACCGAGAAAAACACATTTCTCTTCGATCATATCTACTAATTTTTTCAAACCTTGTCGTTTCGTGAATTTTTCTTTCAAGAATGGTCGTAGGGATTTGTACTTAGAATTTAAAACTCATATATGAAACACAATCTTTTTACTTTTAATACATGCAAAGCTCGAGACAATTTTAAAGCCCCGTATAATAATCTAACGTATACTAGTTAACTCATCTTATATGGTTGGCCAAACTCATTAATGCAAATCCCTACTAGTGACATGAAGTGATCACTATTAGTACTGTAAAAAACGGCCGGCGAGGTGGGGCGTCCCGTAGCCCGTCAAAGCCCGCCACTGTCGGGGTGGGCGCGAGCAAGCCTGCCTACTGGCAGGCCTATGAAGTGAAGGTCTGCCCCTCCTACAGGTGGGTAGCGGGTCTGGCGTGCTTTGCCCGCCAATTTTATTAAAAAATAAAATAAGAAAAAAATAGAAAAAAATAGGAAAAAAAAGAAAAATAATAAAAATAGAAAAAAATAATATTGAACATTCAAGTTGGAAAATATATCTAATTTAACAAACCTTTTTAATATTAATCAATTTATGTTATTTAGTACCAATTATTATTGTGTATTTGTAATATTGTACTATAATCATAATTTTTTAATTATTCTGGCGAGCGGCCTGTGGGCTAGCCCGCCCCTCCCCGCCAAAGCCCGCACCCGCCGTGGGCTTACCCGCTCAGGCCCGTCCGCTGGCGGGCCTCAAAATTTACAGCCTGCCCCGCGGGCCACGGGCCCAGTTGACAACCTAACCGCTATATATATCATTTGAAATGACGGTTCCACTACATTATAAAATCACTGTTGTTTTATATGCTTTCTATAATAAAAACAAATAAATATATTATTCATTACTTCATCTCTTCTATCTTTCAATATTCATAGGAATTTTTATATTAAGATTTTTATAGGCAGAGATATAATGGTAAATTAACAAGTTAAACTAATATATTGTTACTTTTATCTTGGAATGTAAACAAGATAAGAATATATCCAATGCAATGTTAAATGGAAACTGAACAAGATATGTATTGATAAACTATTTTAAGATAATTTATATTTCATTTTCTTGCCTTACAAACTAAACCAAGGTTAAATGATTATTGTCTCAGAGCTATCAAATGGGCCAAGGGTTGGCTGGCCCGAAGCCCACCAAGACCCGCCATTCGGCGAGGCTGGTCAAGCGGACGGCCAAAAATGGCGGGCCTGAAATGCAGCCCTTCCAACATAAAAAATAAAACATATATAGAAAAATCAAGGATCGAATTTATCTAGTAGCCAAATTTTAATGTCTATATAAATTTAGTTTTCTCAACTTAATTAAAACAATACTGAACCTAAATAATATAACTATATTTCAATATTTATTATTTATTTTTAGTACATTGGGGTCAGTCCTGCAAAAGCCCGCGGCCCGCCTTGACTGGCCTTGTCTAAGTCGGATACTTTGAGGGCTTAAAAAAATTGATTGCCGGTTTGTTTTAGTTACTTTGTTAGTCACTTTGTTATCAACCAAAGAGTAGTTAATGTGTGACAAATCACAACTTCGGGTGGATTTAACTTTGAGTTACTTTTAATCTATACTCTTATATAAAGAGCGGATAAAAACTGTCAATTGGTCTGTCAAAATAGACCAATCAAAATTTTCTACTTTAAATACTATTGAAAAATAAAAAATCTATTAAATCATAATAACCACCTCACTCCATTTTAGTATATCAATTACTAAATTAAACTTATTAAATCACGTAGTTTTAAAACTCATAATAACGACCTCATTCTTTTTTTAGTATATAATTTATTAAAATCATCTACTAATAATTAATTTTATATTTTTGCACATACACAGGGTGTGCTAAAAGTACTTAACATGAATTTCTATTTTTGCACGCACAAAGAGTGTGCTAAATAATAAATTTCAAAAGAAGGGATCAAACAAAATATTTAACATGAACTATATTATATCTTGGTTATTATTTTCATCTCTCTTACTTACATAAGAAAAAAGTACTACATAGCTTTATTGTTAGTTTCATCCCACGTACCGTACATATAATCTAGCAAAAAAATATATATATATATATATATATATATATTTACCTGCAGTATTTTTGGATGCGTAATGCCGTCATAGATGTGCAACGATATTTGCAGTTGCTTGCCCAATTATCAATTTAATTATATACATTGAAAAAAACCCAAATGAATTGGAAATTGACGTGTGGATGGCGTTTTTAATTAATTAGTGGGGCGTAACCGTCGAAGAATAGCATCGCGTGGGCATAACCGTAAAATAGCTTTGACTTAGACACGCATGCATACGTCCTTCAAGGGTTAAATCAAGCACAAGCTTTTACGTACGTAGCTTATTTGAATTTTTGATTCGGATTTGTAATTATGTAAAATACTGACATAAATGTATTTTTAACTATAACTATTCATATATTTTCAATTTCTTTTTATACTACCAATGACTCTATTTACAAATAACAAAATCACCAGTTACATTTGTGTTCTAAATGGCTGTCGTAAATGTAATCTCTCGTTATGCCTCCTGATAGAATATAACAAAACTATAATCACTAATAGTACAATATACTTTTTTTTTCGATATGATTGAGACAATTATTATTGTCTTTGTAAGAATATTTGTATCAAATAGTACATCTTTGTTGCATGTGCGACTAAAAATATGTGGAAATTCGACAATTATGATACATATTTCAAATTTAAAATAATTTTGACACCAAAATTTAACAAAACAACTCACTCCAATCCAAAACAGAAGGTTAAAATACCACGTTAAGGATTGTGAGGTTTAATGGTCTTGTTAGAAACGCTCTATTTTTTTTATAAGTGCAGTCGTCTAAACTCTTTGGTCGACATCTACACATAAATACCTAAGTGTATAAATTTTTATACATACGTATCCATGTCAGAAAAATTTTTAGAAATAGGTACCCAATTTAATTTTTACTTTCCTGTGTTGTATTGCGTATCATAACATGTTGATATAGGGTACCTAAATGTGTTCGTACGGGGTACCAATGTTTTAAATAGGGCGTACCTAAATGTGCTAGTACGGCGTACCATTTTCTATTATATAGGGTACCCAAATGTATTAATATAGGGTACCCGAATGTGTTGTATGGCGTACATGCGCAATCGGGTACCTATCTGCAAAAAATTTATTCTGTTAGGTACCTACATATAAAAAAATCATGACAGGGTACTAAATTATAAGTTTTTTTTACAGAGGTGGTATTTATGTGTAAAGACCCCCTGTTTGGTGGGATAAAATGTCGTTATCATGAATAGTCACGTGTTTCGACATTTATGTGTGTAAATGATTCGAGCTCGGCTCATTTTCAACGCTAGATATTGAGCTAGAAAATTAAATATTAGGCTCAAGCTCGGCTTTACTAGACGAGCCGAGCCGAACTAAAATATCAATAATAAGACTGACTCGTGAGCTTTCGAACAGTTACGACACAACTCAAACAATCTCGTGCCGAACTCCAACATGGTAGTTGTGCTAGTTTGATAGAATTTTATGTCATATTTTTAAAAACAATATACTCCCCCGTCCCAATAGTTTTTGTATATTTTAATATATCGGGCGTATCGCTATCTTTTGTACATTTCTTATTTTAGCAAAAAAATATCACAAACAATCAATATAATAATATTAAATATTCTTAAAAGACGTGTAAAAACATATACTTTTTTACCTTTTAATTGTAATATATTAAAAACCGTGTCATTCCTCAAATGTCCAAAAGCAAATGGGACATAGTACTATTTTTCTCATGGATTATTACGGTAATGATGCCATTACTATTTTCCAAATTCGACGGCAAATTGTTCTATGAATTTAGAATTATTATATGTGAGATATATATTCATGAACCATATCATTTTTCAATTAGCATACCCTATATGGTGCGAGAAGGATAGAGTTTTCCGATTATACTTTTTGGAAAATCTTGCTATGGTTTATTAATTAATGATAAATAATATTGCATTTGACTTTTGTTACACCAAATAAGTCAAATATTACTAAATAGGAAATTACTTTAATTAAAACACTCCAAATTGAGTCATGAATTTTTCTTTTCTAATTCACATATGTATGTAACATAATATTTTTTTACTCATTTTTAGAAATTTATTCAATTTTACTAAAAACAAAATCCAAACTCCATAATTGTTGAATTAAATGCCATAATCCCCCACCAATACTCCCAACAACTGTTGTCAGTTCTCTCCATCTCTCCGCCTATAAAAGCACGTCCTCGCAAATCACTCAATCTTCTCAGACGTTTCTCTCGCTCTCTTTACGTGTGCAAATAACTGCTCGATTATCACCTTTTTTCAGTTTTCTCCTCAAGTATGTCTTCAAGAGGCGAGGCGCGTGGACGTGGCGGTGGCAGGCGAGGAGGCGGCGGCGGCCGTGGAAGAGGCGACGGCGGCGGCCGAGGCAGAGGCGACATGGGTGGTCGCGGCGGCGGACGTGGATCTTACACTCCTCCGCCCTCGTCCTCGTCGCCTCAAACTGACAGTGGTAAGCGTCCAGTCGCTGAAGTGGCTGCCGCCGGAGGAAGCGGCGGCGGCGGAATGGGCGGTCGCGGCGGCGGAGGGAGGGCATCTTACGCTTCTCCTCCTCCGCAGGCGTCCCCTTCGCCGCAGCCGCCGGAGAGTGGTAAGCAGCGCCCAGTCGCTGAAATGGAGGCCGGAGGAAGTGGTGGCGGGCAGGGATCTCGTGCTTCTCCTCCTCCTCCTCCGCCGGCGGCGTCCTCGTCGTCGTCTCAGCCGCATGACGCGGCGGCGGGTGACGTGGCGCCGCCGCCAGTTTCAACCAAGGCGATTCCGACTCCACCAAGGCCGGGGCTGGGCAGGGTTGGGAGAAAAGCCATGGTGAGAGCCAACCATTTTCTGGTGAACGTTGCTGATAGAGATCTTCACCATTACGACGTGAGTTCCATTTGTAATTCTCTACGGAATCTTATTACACAGATAAAGTTGTCTCCTTTCCCATTATTATCCTATTTATAATCGCTTATAAATATATTATAGGTGACGATTACGCCGGAAGTGACCTCGAAGAAGGTTTGCCGAGAAATCATCAATCAGCTCGTCAGATCCTACCATGAATCTCACTTGGGTAGGCGAAGATTAGCCTCCGATGGGCGCAAAAGCTGCTACACGGCAGGCGCACTGCCATTCACTTCAAAAGACTTCGTCGTCAGGCTCGGCGAAGAAGGCGGTGGCAGGTTTGTTTGTCCCAACTACTAAATTTCTTTCGTCTTTACGCAGTGATTCGCCTTTTTTTTTGTTTCATTTCGCAATAGCGATGTCCGAAAAATTTGCAGGAGGGAGAGGGAATTCAAAGTTTCGGTGAAGTTCGCCGCCAAGGCGGACCTCCACCAACTCACCGAGTTCTTGCGTGGGAGGCAGCGCGAAGTTCCCCAGGACACGATTCAAGCGCTCGACGTCGTGCTTCGCCACGCGCCGTCCAACAAGTACATTTATTTATTTCTTACGCTATAATAGTACTAAGTACTATTTATCTACCCGTGCAATGCACGATGTTAAATATATATGTAACTATTTGAGTGATGGTGGGTAGTTACTGCGAATTAGTGATATTTTCAAATGTTTCTTATATTATTTTTAAATATTCACAAATTTTTATTATTGGACACGTGGCACAATTATATAAGAATACTAGTTCCATATAACATATATATTGATGGCCAATTTTTTATTTTCATTTTTCTGTATAAGCTACACGGCGGTGGCAAGGTCGTTCTTCAACCCTCAGTTTGGGAAGGGCTCGCTCGGTGACGGGCAAGAATATTGGAAGGGGTTCTATCAGAGCCTACGCCCGACGCAGATGGGCTTGTCGCTTAACATTAGTATGTAATCAACCATGTTTGTCGTCCCTTCTCATAATAGATGATTTTTTTTATCATTTAACGTACGAATTTGGGCCAGATATGTCGGCGAGGGGCTTTTACGAGCCTTTGCTAGTGTCCGATTACATCTGCGACTATCTCGGCAGGGACGTCAATCGCCCGCTCCCCGACCAAGACCGCCTTAAGGTACTATTATCGTATTTTCTTCGTCTTGCGTTACGATTTTAAAGAATCATCGTAAATGAGAAATTTTTTCTTTTTTTATGGGCGATTTTAGCTGTGGAGAGTTCTGAAGGGCGTAAGGGTGGAGGTCGATCTCCAGGGGACCGTTCGGCGCTACAGAATAACGGGCATAGCTCCCGAGCAGCCCCATCAGCTCACGTAATAATAATATTAAGCGCCCACCCGCCCGTCATTTTTTTCGAAATATTTTAATGGAAAAAATTTCCTAGGTTTAAGGTGGACGACTCGGGCCCGGCGATCTCCGTCGCACAGTACTTCCGCGACAAGTACAATGTCGTTCTTCAGTATCCTTTCCTCCCAGCGCTTAAATCTGGGAGCGATACTAAGCCGATATACCTCCCCATGGAGGTTGGTTTTTTCCTTCCCTTACCTTCATTTCTTGGCCGTATTTGCTTGATTGCTTACTGGCACTGGCCTTTCGCCGCCGGGCTTTTTTTTTCTTTATTTCTTTATTCGCTTTTTCAGTTGTGCAAAATCGTCCCTGGCCAAAGATACACGAAGAAGCTGAACGAGAAACAGGTCACCGCCCTTCTGAGAGCCACGTGCCAGCGCCCCGACATTCGGGCCCAAAACATTAAGGAAGTACGTACGCCTTTTTCTTTTTACTATTTGTACGTATGCATGGCCTTTTTCTAATGGTGTAATAACTTGTCGTTGCTCGCAGATGGTGGACCAAAACAACTACAACCTCGATCCCATGGCGTCTGAGTTCGGGCTTCAAGTCAGGCCCGAGCTCACTACCATCGAGGCTCGCATCTTGCCTCCCCCTACGGTAAAATTTTACGCCTTTTTCTTGGCCCGCGTCGACCTACGAACCGCCCGGCTTTTTCCAATTCTTTTTTTGGGTTTCAGCTTAAGTACGACGCATCGATGCGCGATTCTCTGGTTCAGCCCGCAATGGGCAGGTGGAATATGATAGGAAAGGTGAGAAAAGCGTATTATATTTTGCGAGCGCAAATGTATATATTAATGCGTCGGCGATATTGCTTTTCCAGCGGATGTTTAAGGCAGCGGCGATCGACGCGTGGACGTGCGTCAACTTTTCGAGGTTGGCGCCGAATGTTTTCGAGAGGTTTTGCGGCGAATTAATAGACATGTGCTGCGCTTTGGGCATGACCTTCGCACCGCGGCCGACCGTTCCTTTCCGCACGGCAAACCCAAATAAAATCGAGAGGGAAATTACGGAAATTCACGGCGATTGTCTGAAGGCGGCGGGCAAGCTACAGCTGCTCATCATAGTCCTCCCCGAATTCTCTGGCTCATACGGTAAAACGACCGCCTGCTTTTTTTTTTTTAATTCCCATGGTTTGTCTTACCTACCCACTTATAACAAAACAAATGCTTTTTTTTTTCATGAAATTTTTTTGAACTTTTTTTCAGGACGGATAAAGAGGCTGTGTGAGACGGAGCTTGGGCTCGTGACGCAGTGCTGTCAGCCAAATAAGGCAAAGAAGCTCGACAAGCAGTATTATGAAAACGTAGCAATGAAGATAAACGTCAAAGTTCGTTCTTCTTCTTTCCCCGAACGCTCGCCTCGCCTCGCCTTCTTTTTTTTTTTTTTTTTGTCCTAAATTTTTTTGTTTTTCGCCGCTTTTTTTTGGAAAAATTAGGCGGGCGGGCAGAATACCGTCCTAGAACTGGCTTTCAACAAGAGGATACCCCTCGTGACCGATCTCCCCACCCTCATCATCGGTGCTGACGTCACTCATCCTTCCCCTGGCGAGGACATGAGCCCTTCTATCGCCGCGGTACGGGCCTCTAATAATAATCGCTCGTCGTTTCTTTCTTTCTTTCTTTTTATTTTGGGATAGATGATGAGTTTGTTGTTGTTCTTTCGCAGGTCGTGGGGTCCATGGACTGGCCTCACGTAACGAGGTACAGAGCCTTGGTATCGGCCCAAGCGCACCGTGAAGAGATTATTCAAGATCTCTACCGAGTCCACGACGACCCGAAAAGGGGGAAGGTCCATTCTGGGATGATAAGGTTGTTTTCCGAAATACTTTTTCTTTTTGCATCATCGATGGATCGATCTATATATACTTTTTTTTTACGCCTGGATATATTTTATTTTCAGGGACCACCTGAGGGTGTTTTACGAAAAGACCCGCCAGAAGCCCTGGCGAATCATCTTCTACAGGTGTGAAAATTATCGTGTTACGATGGTGCCTTCAATTTATTTTTTTAAAATTTTTGTTTTGTTACGTCCCGTGATTTTCATTAATACGACGATATCACGACGAGTCGTCAGGGATGGAGTCAGCGAAGGGCAGTTCGGTCAGGTCTTACTCCACGAGATGGACGCAATACGAAAGGTACACACGCTTATTATCAATTTCGTTGGTGCTACGTGTTTTTTTTTTTTGGAACAAAAAAAAGCGAATCGTCGAATATTTCAGGCGTGCGGGTCGCTCGAGCAAGGGTATCTCCCGAGGGTGACGTTCATCGTCGTGCAAAAGAGGCACCACACGCGCTTGTTCCCCATGTCAGTGAGAGAGGGCGATCGCTCGGGCAACATTTTGCCCGGTAAGAAGATTTCCTTATATATTGCGTGTTTTTAGCCATCCTTTTTACGTCGCGCTTATTCGAATTTTATCACGAGGCCTGTCGGGTTTTTGCAGGGACGGTCGTGGACACGCACATATGCCACCCGACCGATTTCGATTTTTACCTCTGTAGCCACAGCGGCATACAGGTGAGAATTCTGAAAAATCGTATTATACTTTTTTTTACTACTTACAAATTATAGTGATAACTATAGTGTATTATTTTTTCCTTGTCCAAAAACAATAGGGGACTAGCCGCCCGGCGCATTATCACGTGCTGTACGACGAGAACGGCTTCACCGCCGACGGGTTGCAGTCTCTCACCAACAACTTGTGCTACACGTGAGCGTTCATTACGACGTCGCTTACGCTTTTTTTTTTCGTTCCGTGCTTGCGCTGCATGTAAGGATTTCGAAATAAAAAGCGCTCTCTCTTGTTTTTTTTTTCTTCTTGCAGCTTCGCCAGGTGCACTCGCTCGGTTTCTATAGGTCGGGATCTTTTGCATATATTTTTTCTCGCAATTCTATATCTCAAAATTTTTTTAATTATTATTTTTATGTTGCGCAGTACCGCCGGCTTATTATGCTCACCTCGCTGCGTTTCGAGCTCGGGTGTATCTCGAGGGGCTCGACGGGCCCGAGGGGGAGTCGAGCGGTGGTGGGGAAGGCGGCGCCGCCGCGCCTGCGGGCCCGAGAGGGTTTCGAGCTTTGCCGGAGATTAAGGAGAACGTCAAAGACGTAATGTTTTACTGCTGAAAGGGACGGCGGCGGCAGTAAAAAGAAAATTGCATTTTGGCGTTTTCGATGTTTCTCTCTTCTGCAGACAGACTAAAATCGTGCGTTTTGTTTTTTCGTTTTTCGGCGTCTCTGCGAAGACGCTCTTGAAGACTTGTTTGTTTTTCGTTTGCGACTTTCGGTTTGTTTTTCGGTTTTCGTTGTGACTGACGACTGCGCTTTTGCTTTCGGGGTTTCGATTATGAAGTAGTACGTTAGCCCCTATGCTGATTTTTTCGGCCTATTGCATTTGTGTTGTGTTGTGTTTTGTATTGTTGAGATATTAAACAGGTCGGAAAATTACAGTTGTTCGGCGGCGAGCGACGACGGATGGTGTTAATACGCTCGTGTGGCTTATGAGGTTCGTTGTTCTAAGTCATTTGGGGACTTTTTATTCTCTTGTTTCTTTTTTTTTTCCTGCTTTCGAGCACAGCATATGACTTTTGAATGTTTCCTTTTTTGTCAGTGCAATATTTTGGACGGAGTGTTGAGTTCGACTCTCTCTCGGGCGGCGGCAGAGGATTTTTTAGATCGGAGGAGCCTTCGTTTTGAACACTTCTCACAGAGGAGAGGCCAATGATTACTCTTATGCATGTATATATTCCAAAGATAGGATTGGTAGTTGTATATTCCTTGCGATTGTTCAAAAGTTAACCTGCGTGCAAATATAAATTTTATTTTTATACTAATCAAATATTAGTTACAAATTAACTTTTTATAATAATAAATCATATTTATATAAAATCAAATATCTGGTGTACAATTAAGTAACGTTAATAGATACTAGTACACCTTGCACACAAAAATGTGTGTGCTATAATATAAATAAAAAATATTAAATTTATTTTACTTTTTCATATTTATTCGGGAATTAGAATTTAAGTATATATATATAAGATTAAAGATATAATAATTAACTAAAAATAGTAAATAACTAATATAATAATAGAGTTAGTGGGTATTTTTTTTTAATTTTATTATTAATTCTTTTGGTGAAATTGACATACCATGAGCCGTTTCATCTCAGCCCTCACGCTTAATAAAATATAATAGATTATTCAAGCACTTAATAGAAAATTGGCCCATTATTTTAAATTTAAGTTTCAAAATAGTCTTTAGAGTTGTCGATATTTTCGATTTGATTACCGAGCATTAGTTGACCCCCTATTTAAACTACGTTTCAAATTTTTCTTCGCATTGAAACCTGAAATATCTATTCTATTTATTAATTGTGAGGGGTACTTAAAAACTGTCCAATTTGGTCTAATTTGGTGTATCAATTACACCAACAAGCCAATTGGGTAGTTATTTACTATACTATCAATAGAAAATAATAATAAAAAAATCGCAGAAAAAAACTGCCCCACGTCGTGGGTGCACATTACTAGTATTATTTTATTATTGCACATCGATTTGGTTCTAGTGTAGCAAGTAAGACTTTGTTTATTACTTGTTTGACCTAGATTCAGCAAAAAAAAAAAAAGAAATAGTAGTATTTTTAGATAAAACATTAGAAATTTACTTATATCTGTTACAAACCGCGATATCGCACACAACCGCTCAAAACCGACCAAACCGTACATGTGGTTTTATTTTTTTAAAACCGTAATTTAAAATTGTTGAAGAAACACACATGGCAATGCGGTGTGAAGTTGACCGAAATCTGCTTAAAACCGCACCACCACACCCCTAACAATTGGGTCAAGTTTAATCGATTCAGAGGAAATTGTCCAAGCACTTCAAAAGACATATTGGTCAGTTCAAACTATTATGTCAATTTTATCATAATTAATTACAATTGAATCCTTTTAACTTTTTATTTATTCTAATCATACCACCATAAAATCATTTTCCTCTCTATATAATCCTAAGAGATTTCTCAACAATTACATTTATTAGATTAAAGTAGCTTTAAATATTAAATAGTATTGCATATATTTACATATTGGCCTGATAAAATAGTTTATTTGGTACGGACCTCCTTATCTACTATCGGGCTGAAAGACTAATAGCGGGCTGGAATTACAAAACCAAATATTAAATAAAATAATATTATCTGGCTCTGTTTGGCTATAAGATCGGTTATAAGGCCCATTATAAATTTATTTTACTAAGCCCATATCTTACCCCATATAACAAGTCTATTTATATCGGGCTTCGCGGGCTAATAGAATTAATTCCGGGCCGTTAAAAGAAACAAAACACTCTATTATCAGTTGTTATTTATATTATCTGGGCTTATATTGGATAGCAAACGGGCCATCTATATTATATGGGCTTATGGGAACACAAAGCTGGCCATTAATATTATAATTACACCAGTTAAAAGTACTCTCACATATAAATTAATATTATATATAGATCAGGTGATTTATTAGGGACTGTAATTTAAGGACACGTACATTTGAGTTTTTTGATGCATTATGTTTTAAATTGCTTTAATTTTTTTTTAAAGTTAGTGTCTAGCAATTTGTAATTTAGTTGTACAATGTCAATTTCGATATGGACCAATCCCTAATTTAATGTATTTTTATATGTACTGAACTACTGCGATAGTCATTTTTCGTTGGGAGGAAAAAAAGAAATGCTATGCTATGCTATGATAATAGTTTATTACATACGTACATGTGACATTGAATTAAGTTCTTCCTCATCCATAGTAAATAGTAACAAAAATAAACTGAAATTAACAAACACATAAATACATTCCACTTGGATCTAATCTTCCAAGTCTTCTCCAGCAATCAATTGTTCCTTTTCTTGATCCTCAATTTTCCTCCAATCAGCAAAACCACGCCGGGAACGGATCCACCCGCGCCGACGAGTCGTACTGATTCCGACACACGGCCCCGACATACCGCTCTCCGATCTGATCGAGACGAACCGATTGACGATGACGCGTTTGCGGCGGCGCGTGGAGTGAAATGCAGTCGGAAAACAACGCACCGCCTGCACTGCCTTTTCCGCTTACCTTTTCTCCGTTTCTGCTGCTTTCGAATGATTTAGGCGAGGGAGGCTTCGAGCTCTCGAGGTACTTGTTCTTAGGATCGCTACTTTTGTCGCGCGAAGGAGGTGGGATGGACTTTTCTAAAGTCGGAGAGAAGTTTCTCAGCTCCGTACGATCAGCGAGGTCGTTAGGTTTGATTCCATCGACGTCTGAGCGTCCCGAGGTAGGTTGATAGTCTTTCTTGCCTGTTTTTTTTATTACATTACCATAATTTTTGGTGGTGGAGAGTGGTGGGAGTAATTACGTTGTAATTGGAGACTGTGAAGTTGAACTCTGCAGCTAGTGATGGTTGTTTATGGGTAAAATTTATGGTACGTTGTGGGTTATGATTGAAGCTTTGCCTCTCCTTCATCGGGGAGCTAATTTATTAGAGCGAAAGAGCCTGGATGGAATACGTTGCTTCATTTATTTTTCTAGTGTCAATTCCTCGTTTACATTTTACATGTTGCTCGAGACTGTGAAATACATTTAAATAAATGTGATTCTGTAAGCATCAATAATTGTTATGATATTTTCCACCGTATTGATATACTTGAGAAGTTACTCATGGTTTAATGTTATTGTATGTTAATTTTTGTATGTAATAGTTTTTTTTTTAAGGGGAAACATGAAGGTGTGAAGCATGGATGAAGATGTATGTGTATGATTGAGCGGAATTGCTTATGACCTGGAAGGTTTCGATTAACTTAACTTAAGCATTACAACTAAATCTCGCTCAGGTTCCAGCACGAGCTGCAGCAGCGGCAGCAGTAGCCCGTGTTCTTGCTGGACTACCACCACACCAGAGGCAAAATCTATCTTCAAGTTCTGAAGAACTAAGTATAATATACGGGAGCACATCACAGAATCATGTAGTTGATGACCTCGAGGAGGAGTTCTATGAGGAGGTTATTTACCATCTTCAGTTGTACAACTTTTTCTCAAGTTTTGAGACTAGAAACCTTAATGACGTCACAAAATAAATTTTCTGTTCATGTCGAATAACTTAATTCACCTTGGATTTGCATGCGTTGAAGAACTTTCTGATTTCATGGAGGCACATTCTATTTAATATCCAAATGGCAGTATGAGACCACCTAGAATGTAGTTTCCACCTACAAAATTTTTTATCGTAATAGGATTTTCTTTTATCAGATTCTTGCATTTTTTTTTATTGTCGATCAAACATTGAAGTACTTTGCATTATTAAACGAAGCATTTACTGTCAGGTACTTCTATATATAACAGTTATTTACTGTAATGATCAAACGACTTTGATTATTCTGACGGGCTAAATTCCTTAAACAAACTTCATACATTTATCTGTCCAACTTAATTTTATGTATCATAAATTGTAATGATGTGTTGGTCTCTTCAGATGATTGTGTATTATGGTCCGTACATTATTGCCTGTTGATTAATGGTGCGCTGTCCATTGTGTTTGCTTTAGTGTATTGTATTCTCTGCTTGACTTAAGTTGATTGAA
Source organism: Craterostigma plantagineum (assembly GCA_027422505.1). Classification (NCBI taxonomy): domain Eukaryota; kingdom Viridiplantae; phylum Streptophyta; class Magnoliopsida; order Lamiales; family Linderniaceae; genus Craterostigma; species Craterostigma plantagineum. The sequence goes on from JAPQWV010000029.1 coordinate 952,386, forward strand.
AGTACTCTCTTTGTAGGAGTTTGATCCTGTGAGGCATATTTTGGAACAAATTCCCTCTGAAGAAAATGACGCTTCATATTTCGAGGAGAAGGTATCTCCATCTGTCTAGTGCCTGTGTCTAGTCTGTTGTTCCTGTCACTTATTTCTTCCCTTGTTTGCTTAGTGTAGTGCGTATCAGTGGAATCACTTTTTCTTATTTTTCTCGGCTCGCACATCCTCTTTCTATCATGGCTGTAGAACCCTATAGGACCAAACTGCCTAGGCAATTATTGAATCTTCCTATACAGTGGACCCAATGCCTAGGCGCCTTCTAGGCTGAGTTTTACAACCATTCTTTTTATGCACCACCCCTTCTTCTCGCTAGCCTGTTTTGTCTAGTGAAGGTTGTCTTTAGGGCCTATTTTATTTTTACGATTTTTCGTCATATTCCTGTGCTTAAATTGTATATGAATGTCTTGAAGATGTATTCCGTCATATCTATGCTTTTTGTGTATGGTTTTGGTGAAGTTCCTGTAATTCTCTTTGTCGTCATGTGATGTAATAATTTTCAGGCACTTAAATCTAACTTGTGTGTGTATACGCAAGTGCCTTTGTCCTTTTAATTCCTTTTATTTCGAAATTCATGCCTGCACTTCAACTGGTGATTCTATTAGTTGTCTTCCATTAGTTGAAGCGTTTCGATTGATTTAATATTGCATTCTTCTTTAGGCCGCTCTTCGACTATTACAACTTGATAGAATTTCTGAACGCTTGTCACGCCATGTCATGGAGCATCACGAAGAAATGGGTGGGCATCCTCTATCTAAATGCATCCAGCTACATTAATCTACATCAATGTTGAATGCTCTATACGTTTAATAGTGTGTCTGGAGGGGCATGAAATGTTCTTTTTGCCTTCTCCTATTTGTTTAGTATGTTCTTAACTTCCCGTAACCTAATTGAAAAGTCATATGGTATCTGAAAATATGGGTTATATATTTGTTAGTGGATGTTGATCCTATCTCATAAGGTTACTCAACCTATGACTCATTATCTTCAAGATGGACCATTGATCTTATTGTTAACTCTTCATTTTGATTTCTTTTTGTAAGCCAAGCCAAACTAATTTCATTGTAGAAGTACTGACTTATGTGGATGGGATGGTCACGTTTGTTTTTGTAACATTTTCTTAGTGCAATGTTCTATAGAGGACATTGAGGCATAAAAAGCAAGATTGTTACCACATTGTTGTTCCCGACATGCTAACTTTACTTTGAACTTCAAAGATAGCTGCCGGCTCTTCTTAACAGGCTTATGCATCTCTTTTATTGTGGGCTCATATTGCTGCCATTCATTCTCCTTTTTGCTCAAATGTGTCAAATATTGATGTTGTTTCTGATCAAATTTAATCTTCTTCCTTATATGAGTTTTTATTTGAGAAGTATATCTACTTAATGGGTCAGTTTTTCTAATCCTGTTTCTTTGCTTGGAAATGTCAGTTTAATGCTCTGCATTTTCATTTTCTGATCTATTATATTTTACTCCACCTTTCAGCGTCAATGCTCTGCTTTTTAATTTCTTCATGTAAGGTTTTTAAGTATGGTTTAACATTTGTTTCAGTCAAAGGGATGAATCTGGTACGAGAATTGGAGAGAGATTTAAAAATTGCCAATGTTATTTGCAAGGTAAGCAGGTGATTTTTTAAATGAAAATTGTCGTGATCTACCATGCAATACATCCAGCATAGGAAATGGTAATCAATTTTCAGTTCTGAACTGATCAAAGTGTTTTTGGATATGGTGGTTCACAATATTTATTACCAGATTTGTTGAGGCAAGTGCCTAATGAAAATAGTTACTAATATTCACCTCCCCAATCTCCTTAGATGGGAAAAATATTACTTACTATTGCATCTGATGTCTTGTCAAAAAGCACCAATTGTTGAAAATCTTCTTCGGAAGATGCCTTTTCCTAGGTTTAACATCCCTTGCCAAGTAATGATTCTGATAACTCTTTTGTATTTGGTATACAGAATGGTAGAAGACACCTAACCTCTTCAAGGAATGAGGTATCTAGGGATCTCATTGTTACAGCAAATTCCCGAAAGAAACAAGCTCTTCTGGTAATTTTCCGCTTCTAATTAGGAGGTGATGGCATCCCCATTAAGTTGCTTCTCATTAACTATTTTCTTTTTATAGTTTTGGCTGACTCTTTTTCGTTCTTTCCGAAAGGTTTAGCGGAAATATATTGGATTCCTGAACCTATGGAGTCAAGTCAGTAACAATTGAAAATCTGATCTGATATTGAACATTTCACGTTAATATATTTACCTAACCAACTCATATAAGTCAATATGAACATCAAAATTTGAGTCCTTTGTTCTGGTCTTACTCTCCTGTCTCCTTACATTTGAAGTAATTAATATATGTCAAGAATGCTTGCGTCTTTGGGACCTACCTTAGAATAAGGGAAAAAAGGGAAACAAGATTTCCATTTTCTTTAATGCAAGTTATGTGCTGTAAATCGATATCATCTCTTACCAAATATTCATCTAATTTGCAGGATATGCTCCCCATCTTGAACGAGCTAAGGCATGCAATCAACCTGCAAGTTGTTCTTCAAACTTCTGTTGAGGAAGGCAATTTCTCCGAGGTACTATCAATCGTTTTCAAGCCGATGCTTACAACGCTCGTCATTTCATGTTCCTTCCCAGAAATTTATATCACCATGCACATCAAATATGTTCATACATAGTCAAAATACTTTAGACGAATAACATTTGTATTTTCAGGTTTTCCAAGTATTGCCCGAGTATGTGCAACTTCTAGACAGTTTATCCAAAGTTTCTGCAGCGCAGGAAATGAGTCAGGGCGCCGAGGTAAGACTATCTCTATTCTTAAATCTTGGATGCAACCTCAGAATGAGAGTGCAAGCTTTCTATTTCATTTTTTCTCCGTTTAAGGATTCAGATACAACTATCCCATGCAGGCTTTGTTGGAAAAAACTCTACAAAAGTTGGATTTACTTCTGTTACAAGTTTGCCAAGACTTCGAAGCAGATAATTATCTCACAGTTAGTGCCAAACCTGCTTTACACAAACTTGCATCTTTTACTTGACAGTCTATCTATTCAATAATTCTACGTTCACATCAATAAAAATAAGGATTTAAATGCATTTCATGCAATTTGGGCTCCTGTTATTTCTCCACATGTTAGATGATGCTTACTCTGTCTTGTTGGATTTTGTTACAGTCAAATTGGTATGTAAGCAACTTTACCATTTATCTCATATTGATTGGTTTTTTGTTCACGATGTCGTTTGGTATAGGTATATATAGTTTTATCTGAACAGTCATATCATATGCAAGCTTGCAGCTTCATTTGAAAAATGCGTAAAGATTGTCTTCTACCTTAGAAAGCAAGTAAGTATGGAACATATAAAACTGTAGTCATCCAATGACCGGGGCTCATTAAGTTCCTCTGAAGTGGATGATCTGTTTCAGTGGAACATGGGATAAGTCAATGACAAGGTTGCCTTTGGCAATTTAACTGTAGTATGAGATTACTATAGCATTTTGATGATCAAAATGATCTTTGAAAGTTGGCATTGTGATAATAGTAGTTACAGACGATTCCTTGGCAGAAGAACATGTCTGTTTCATTATTATAATTAAAAATGGCAAAATCCGGCTAACATAGTAGCACATTTTCTTGAAGTTATAAAGCAGTCTGTTGGAATTAAAATATATAAAATTAAAATATGATACGTTTACGCAAATTGGTCATTACAGGCAAGACAATGCAGTACAGATTCAAGCTACTAAAATTCCAGTTGTACCATTTTGGATTTGTATCCAGATGTGAATGGTCATGACACCTTGTGTTGCAAGAATGTGTATTTTTGATAACCAGATCATGGATGTGTTATCTTTAAATTTGTTAGGGTCATCATAAGTAGTAAACTGAAGTTTTTGTTTTATATTCTTGCTCCCTTATATCGCTTCACCTAGTCCTATTTGCACATAATTGCATTAGCATCAGTTGATGCTCTTCTATTCTAATTGATTTTGCCGCTGTGCAGGTTGTTGATGCTTATGCCCTGATAGGGGATGTTTCTGGTCTAGCTGAAAAGATACAAAGCTTCTTTATGCAGGAAGTTCTCTCTCAAAGCCATTCAGCACTTGGGGAAATATTGCAGGAGGTATGTTATATATACATCTTGTATATGTTTAAGAAAAACATTGAGACCTGCTTTGAATTGCATCATTGAACATAATGGAGATTAGCGAAGACAGAAGCATGTTGTACTCAACCACTTTGATAGCATTATCTGACATGTGGACGCACCATTTAGAATATATACTCGACCGAAGTTCTGATGGCTAACCTTCACTCCGCTGCTAATTTGTAACTTACGGTCAAAAGTCCCCCCTTCAGTCCCCTGATAGTTGGTCGCTTATGGATTTCCTTCCTGCAAGGCTAGTTGAAACCTGTTGGAAACTAAAGAGTGTTATCTATTACTCGTAATAATGCATATTAAGTAGTAGGAGTGGGAGTAGTTGAGGTAGAGTGCAATTTTTCAAGTTCAAACATTAAGCATTCAGAAGCTTCCTAGTTTACAATATTTCATTTTGTTTTGTAATCTTCAAATCCCTTTCTCTTGCATCTTTCTCCAACATTATTACATCACATAATCTTATTGATTTCTTTACTCCAGGATATTGAGAACTCTATTACGCCAACTGCTCGGTAAGAGATGTTTTCCTTGAAATTTTGCGTAAAGTAGAGATACTTTGAGTGTAATATTCTTGCACCATATAGCGAACCTGTGATTTCACAATTGTTTATCTATCCTTACTTTCCCTCTAAAGGTTCACATACAGTGATCTGTGTACCCGAGTACCTGAATCCAAGTTCAGACAATGTCTACTAGAAACACTAGCAGTGCTCTATAAGCTAATGTGTTCCTACTTTGCAATAACAAGATTCCAACTCGAAGATCAAGTACGCTCTGTCCTTCTGTTCTCCATTTTTTTCTGTTTGCTCTCTCGCTGCAACAAAGTGCATTGTATTTTAATCTCTGCAATTCCTCCTACATCCCGCCACTATCTATTCCTCATTTACTTCCTTTCTTTCTTAATATGATGAATGATTACAGCTCAAGATCCGTATATTTTGTGTTGAAAGAAAAGCTTTAATAATTGCTCTCATTTATTACAATCTTTTCATCATGTTTTGATTTAGCATGTTATCTAGAAAAGCTAACTTGTTCTAGAATATTTTGATCTAGAAAACTGTTTCATAATCGTGCATCTCCCCCCTCCATCCAAACAATTTTAATGAAAAGGGTATCGCTTCTAAGTTCGTATCCTGTGGTTATTTAGCACACACCAAGATTGAAAATTTCTCCTGGTAGTTCGTTTTTAGTTCCATTCTTAACCCAGTGCTATATAACATTCCAAACTTGCTAAAAGGTACCCATGATTACCACCAATATGCTGATATGCAAAAGTTACCTTTTTATGCACAAACATTTTTATTGCTTGTTCATATGTTTTGTTGCATAAGGCCTTATTTTTGTTTCTCAAATCTCTATATGTTCTGTGACTGTGACAGATGGCTACATACGATAACTCGAGTGGGAACAATGTCAGCTTATCGGTGGTTCCTGACGACCCCGCTAGAGACGTGTCTTCTCCAGGAGAAGACTACTCACTTCCCTTGCCAACCAAGGGAGAACCTCTCTTATCACATGTTCAAACATCACCAGAAACTAGTTCTGCATCTCTTGCTGATCATACTGATATCCGTCATTCCGAACCCTCCTTGATGAGAAGAGACAATGGTAGTGAAGCATCTAGTAGTGGATCTCTTTGGTCCCTACTGCGGAAAGATGCGTTGACATTTATATCTCATGCTCTACAAAGAGGTCGTAAGAACCTTTGGCAACTCACAACAAGTCGTGTGGCAGTTTTACTTTCCTCGCCGGCGGTGTCTTCGACTAGCATACATCAATTTTTGAGAAATTACGAAGATTTAAGCATTTTCGTCCTGGCCGGAGAAGCCTTTTGTGGAGTAGAAGCTACTGAATTCCGTCTAAAAATCAAGTCTATCTGTGGAAGTTATTTTGCCGCTTTCCATCGACAAAACATTTATGTAAGTACATAAGTAAATTTTTGTTATGTATCAAAGCTTCATAGTGATATACATGATACATCACACAGTGTTTTGCATCAACTGTCTCATAGATTAATCAATTTGCATCAACTGACAACATGTGTGTCATCATATTTGCCTCTTGATACTTGCCGCTTTCTTCACCTGTTACCTCTTGTTTGCACTGTGCAATGTTGTTATGGTAAACAAGGATAAATGTCGTCGACAATGTAATGCTTGAGATTTGCTAATTTCTGTTGATTTGTGTATTTGCATATTTGTAAGAAAATCAAACATACTTATGTAAGATCTCTTATGCAGGAATAGGACTTTCCTATTAAATTATCAACCCTCATATTTCTTTCTCATAATCAATGAATTGTCAAATTTTACTTTTCGAGCTTTCGTCCTAATTTCGTTGATCCATCATAGACTTGGATGTGATTTGGGTTGCAGGCTTTAAAAATGGTTATGGAGAAGGAGAGTTGGCAGATAATGCCCCCTGAAACTATTCAGGCTATTAGTTTTGCAGGGCTGGTTGGTGACGGAGCAGCTGTTATTGCTACGTCTGATAGGTCTTCTAGTGTCAGACCACTGAATAATGGCAGGTTATTGGGTTCAGCTAGGAGTGCTTCAAAAAGGAGTGAATTTTCATATTTTAAGGAAAATGGAAACCCATTTTTGTCGAAGTTAAACAGCAATTTGGAGGGTGGTCCAAATTCCTATCAGCCCGATGGTTTGGCCAATCACGGAGAAGCTGATGGGAAATTATTGCAGACTAATGCTGGTTCATCTAGTAGTAATGAAAATCATGTTAATGGTTCTATATCAGAAGACGAAAATGAAGATCTCCATGCAGATTTTATTGACGAGGACAGTCAGCTTCCTAGCCGTTCATCTAAACCAAGTCATTCAAGGCATTATTCTGGTGGAAAGGAAGACATAGTACAAACTGCGTCTTCGCTTAGTCTCCTGAGGTTGGCTGTGGGTTTTTTTGTTCTACATCTATAAAAACATCTCTTATTTCAAGATTGGGATTGAGGTTTGTTCTATCCACACATTAGATTTATGGATAAATATGCAAGACTGATGCAGAAACTAGAGATTGCCAATGTCGAGTTTTTTAAGGTAACCTTGTACGTAAAATTTTTGTCTTCGTATGCAGAATTTTGTGTGCTCATTCCTTATAATCTGTTATGTTCCCCTCAACCTTTTCTCTCACTCACTTTCACTTTCATGCCGAGTTTTCTTGTCACAGGGAATCTGCCAGCTGTTTCAAATCTTTTTCTACTTTGTATATGAGACATTTTGTCAACATAGTATCAGTCGGCCAAGCGTGAAGGGAATTAACGACTCTCTTCATCGTAAGCATATCTAACCCATTATACACAGACCATTTTCCTAATTCTTCGGAAATGCGAAATTGGTACATAATGTTAGAGAATGAAGTTCTCCTGAACATGGTTCTGCTTATGCAACTCAGAGAAGCTGAAGACTGCACTATCAAGAATTACACAAGACTGTGACCAGTGGATAAAGCCTCAACCTTCTTCAATTTCTTCATCATCTCCGACATCCTTAAATTCATCGTTCACACACATGGATGTGACCCCAACCACACCTCCCAATCACTTGAATAACATCTCCTTTGGGCTTAAGGTACTTCCAAGTGCGTAGGGTATAATTGCATTATTCATGTTTTTTTCCTTGTCTAGCTTTCGCTTTTTCAAACGTTCTTAATCATGTTTCACGTGGGGTTTGTTGATGCTGAATGGTGGGTAGTGTACAATTATAGTGGTGTATGAGTATGTTGTGTTCTCAACATCAGGCATGCTGGCACAACATCTTAACATGTGGTCACTAATTATGTTCGCATAGTATGATGCGACTTGGAATTCGACCTTAGTTCACAACCTACTTTCAACTTCTCCTGCTTGCACCATCATCATCATGCTAATTTTGTATTCGTTCATGCATTTTGACTTCCACGTCGCAGAATTTCTATTTTATTGTGTATACTCCAAAAGCGAGAGCTGCATTGTGGCTTTCTCATCAGTGATTTTTGTCACCGTATTGCTGCAGGAGAGATGTGCTGGGGCTGATACGATGATGCTTGTGGCTCAGTTATTGCATAAATCAAAAGCCCACCTTCAATCAATGCTTCTTCAAAATAATGGAGCTCTACTGGAAGACTTCTATGCCCATTTGGTATGTTCCGCCCCCTCTCTTACGGGCAGTACACCAGGTCCATAGCCAATTAATTCAGTAACTTAATGGAGCTACTTGATCTATTATTGAACAGTGCAGTTTAAGATATGTAATGTAACACAAAAACTATTGAGAGATCTGGACTGGATGTTAGTTGATATTGGTAGTTAATGTGAATATTTTGGTTTCTTGTTCCAGCTTACTAGTAGTGGTTACACACTGATTGCTTTTCTTGTATTCTTCAAGCATAATTTTGTTATTACCATCGCTGGTGGTAGTTTGTGTTTCTGAAGTTGTTCGACTGTCCATTTTTGTCCAGGTGAATGCTGTCCCAGAACTTGTTCAGCATATTCACAGAACAACGTCTAGATTGCTTCTCCACATGGATGGGTGAGATAGCAGTAATTTCTTTCTTTCAACTAATCACTTATTTTCATTAACTCCGTTCGACTGGAGGCATATTCTGCTAAATTGTTTTCTTGTGAGTGTCAAGTGTGAGCCTTCAGTGTTGAATGTCTAGTCTAAGTAAGAGGCATTGTGTTTCCGTGTTACTTTGGTCCTGTTCCATTATATTGAGAATTCAATAATATATTGAGCAGGTATGTCGATCGCATTGCCAATGCTAAGTGGGAGGTGAAAGAGCTTGGAATGGAGCATAATGGGTAAGTTGTCTCAGAAACCTTTCTCTGTGCAGCTTCCCTTCTATTAACTCTATAGTCGCACTATCCTGTCCTTTCCCATAATGCTAAAATACTATATACAAGAGCCTGAATATGCTAACCAACCTTAGCTGATCGTCAGTCGTAATCAATATATTCTCCTAATTAATCAGAGTAATATCCTTTCCCAAACCTAAACGACCACAACTGTTATTGAGATTGATAATCCAGGAAGTTAAACAACAATTTGAGCAGCAACGTCATTTGCACCATCTCATGTGACTAGAAACTTGTATGTGGTTCATATGGTACTTCGTTTTGATTCCTGGCTTTTTGGCACATATACCTTTAATTTGTGAGTGCCATTTCATGGTAGCCACTACAACGAATGTGGAAGGTCGAGCACCATGTATTGCACCGTTGTGTACACCTATTATAGTTTCTTGGCAATTCATTCACTTCGTAAGTAAATGTACCTTTCTTTAACTGAATGCAATCTGCACAATAGCTTGCAGTGTGCGTGTTGCTTGACAAAAATATAAAGGAAGCACTCTATGCTACGCTATATCTAAAACATTGATTTTGGATTTATGATAATACGTCTCTTCATCTCACATCGAGAATCAAGGGGCAATGCATCTTCCCAGGTTTGTTCTTTACGTTTTTATTGATGCATCAAAATGTTGTCTGATAGGTATGTTGATTTACTATTGGGAGAATTCAAACACTTCAAAACAAGGCTTGCTCATGGGGGTATCCGCAAAGAGGTAATGTGGGAGTATAGATATCATGTTGCCTGCATCGCTTGCAAATACGCATAAAAGATTATGAGAAAAACTATGAGATGTATTAATGCTCTATTTAAAAATTGCCAACACCCAAAAAATGGGGTATTGAGCTGGTAAATTATATCTATCATGGACTTAAATCTCTGAAAATTTGGGCACTCAGAACCCAATGCTGCTGCTTAACATCAATCAAATTTCACAACTCCTTATCTTTATATCATGGTTGGTGATTTCGCAAGGGTTTTAATTCTATGACAAAAGATCTGATTGTGTTGTAACTACAAAAGAGTCATTTCTAATATCTCTAGTTTAATTATGAACTCAGGTCCAAGACCTCCTCCTAGAATATGGACTCGAAACTATTGCTGAAACTCTCACCGAAGGCCTATCCAGGGTGAAGAGGTGTACAGATGAAGGGCGGGCACTAATGTCCCTCGATCTTCAGGTGACACTTTTATTCGTTTTTTCTTCGTTTCTCCATTCTGTTTTGATCGTCTACTTAAGACGTAGATTTCTGTTTTCAGGTTTTAATAAATGGGTTGAAGCATTTCGTCCCAGTCGATGTAAGGCCAAAGTTGCAGATCGTCGACACATTCATCAAGGTGAGAAAGCCTGCCTTATAATGCCATATTTTCCTACCTCAGTCAGATTGAGTAATAAATATTTTTTTTATACGGTAACAACATATACTCTATGCTTATTTATTATGTTTTCACTTCATAAAACAGGCTTACTATCTTCCAGAAACGGAATTCGTTCATTGGTCTCGCGGCCATACGGTAAGAATAGACCTGCATTTTCGGTTACTTCTGAAATTTTTGAATTTTTTTTCTTTTATTATTATGAATATATGAATGAAGGAATGAGTGAAGTATTATAAATTCTCAGGAATACAGCAAATCCCAAATTGTTGGGCTGATCAACCTTGTGGCAACAATGAAGGGTTGGAAGAGGAAAGCGAGGTTGGAAATCTTGGACAAAATAGAACAAATCCCATTTTCATAGACTTAATTTCTTTTCCCTTTTTAATCTTATCTATTATCGTCATCTGTAATCTTTTGTTTCTGTTTTTTTATCGGTATGTATCAATGAATCAACTTATTTGTAATGTATATCGTCATCACCATCATCATCTTGCCCGAAGTTAAGGGAAGGAGCGACTCTACTACTATGCTAATAGAGAGTTGGATTTCAGAATTTGTATTTTCCATTCCATAAAAGAATATAATTGTTTTCCTATCTATATTTATTATCTCGATGAACTACGAGCCCGCAACGTACGAGTTTTCACTACCCCATAATCCATATGATCAAAATCGAACCACCGCATAACCTAAACGTACAAGTCTACATCCATATTATGAATGCAATTTAATTTTTTTTAAACCCAAGTTATAATCATGACTGACGTAATAAGTAAGACAACAAAAAAACACACACTCTCCCACCTATATTTTTATTTCTTGAAGTTATCTTTTTACCGCTATTACCCTATCGTCCTCATCTCTCAAAAACTCAAAACACTTGCATCAATCATTGCATACTACAAGAATCATCATTGTATCTATAATATATATACACACACATATACAAACTCTTCGTACATATCATTACTCTCCTCTCTGTAGAGACTATGGCACAAATGAGAAGGCTCCTCCTCCAATCAGCAGCAGACAACGAAGAGTACATCTCTTCGTCATCGTCGCAACCCATGACCCGAAAACCCACGGAAGAAATCGACCCGAAACCGCCCCACTTCGATGCCTCAATGGCCGTCACCGCAGTAATCCTCCTCACGGTGCTCTTCTTCTTGGCCTGCTTCTCCGTCTACATCCGCCGCTTCTCCGCCGTCTCGAACGACGACGGCCGCCCGCCGCGGCCGGCGAGGAAGGAGGAAGGAGCGGGCTCGTCCTCGGTCGGCAACTCGCTGCCGCTGCTGCCGTACGGCAGGGCCGCCGAGCGAGGGATGAGGGTCGCCGGAGACTGTCCGATATGCCTGACGGAGTTCGGCGAGGCGGAGGACGTGAAGGTGGTTCCGTACTGCGGACACGTGTTCCATCCGCCGTGCATCGACACGTGGCTTAGGACGAAGGTGACGTGTCCTCTTTGCAGGTCTGCTCGGCTCTTTGCCGGCGGTGGTTGTAAGGAGGCGCGTGTCGACGTTGGGGACACGTGGCTGGGCGAGGTCGGCGGCGCCGCCAGGGGGACGAATGCCTGCTAATGTTAGTGGGCGTCGACGTGAATATTGTGGTTTTATTTATTTATTTACAGTTTTGTGTATTTTTCGATTGGAAAATAGAAGAATATAATAGGGATTAGAACTTAGAACAAGTGAGTTTTTTAATGTTAACTTCAGCTATGAAATTTTCACTGTTTAAATACATAATAAAACTACATTACATTATACATTCATGCATCCTCGTTTATGAAAGTTAGCTATCTGGTGTAAATTTTTTAATGGTCTTTTTCTTGTTTTGTACGTTATTGTAAATTCTTATGGTCGATATATGTTAGTGATCTCTAGGTAATTGAATTAAACAAAACTAAAGTTGAACTGAAATTAGCGTTCCATGACTAATTTTATTTCTTATACGCAAGGGGTTTCTTCCAACTTCAATAAAACAAATTATGTGTCTACAAATCGATTTACAGACACAAGTCAGTTTTTGCAATTGAGACCTAGTCATTTTCGCAACTATTCTGGTTCGATAACTAGTTTAAACCGAACCAGTTACCAACACAGATTGACAATATACATTATACAATGCTTATTCCCTTTAAACACACAAATAAATTCTAAAGTGCGTAATATATACTTCTATTTCTAGCATAACCTATGCGTGTGCCATAAAAAAAGTTAATTATTAAATAGTTTTAATAAATAATATACTATAAATAGAGTTTGGTTGTTATTATGAGGTTATGACAGTTAACATTAATAAGTCTTTTTTATTTTTAATAGATGTTAGAAAAAATCTGATTGGTCAATTGAAACAAACCAATTGACGGTTTATCCTAGCCCCTCACTCCATATTTAGGGTAATGTTTGGAGTTCCATTGGAGCTTCCAACGCCATTGACGGCGTTTATCGCCGTGCTTAGCGTCTCATTGGAGATGTCCTCAAGTTTAATTATATAATGGATTTCAAATAATTGTGGGTCACCATTTTGGTTGCACTATGTTAAAATCAATTTGTAATTAAAGAAATTTAAGGAGCTATAAAGGCCTAAGGGCAACACCGTTCCGTTGCATATGATTTTTCTTAAAAAGAAAAAGCAAGCTGAACTTCATTCATCCGTCGCATATATATAATTTGAAATTCAGTAAATCTCCACGTCATCATATACTCTAGGCCTATAACTTTCTTAGTTACTTGTTCAAGTCAGCTATAGTTTTGTCATCAGATATATATCTATCTATATATTTGCGAAGGCGACTGCACTCCAAATTTTTCTTGAATCTTCTGGTCATAAAAATAGTGGGGTACCGTAGAAGAGTTTAATATTCATTAAAACTCACAAGGCCAGCTCATTTATCATTGCTGACGTGTATACTAATTCTACAAATAAGATAACTTGCAGAAGAAAGCACGCGTCGTATCTGTGAAGTAAAACGATTGAGGATGTTCAACTACATTATTAGGAACTTCGATCATTGAAATCTAACGTCTTATCCATTGAGATTTCGCCCACTTTCTTTTTGTTTTTGTTTTTTTTTTCTCTTGGCACTTCGTTTGTCAATTTCTCGTCGGTTGATAGTTATTAAAATGGTTGGAAAAAATCTCCCGTTTACTATTGAAGTCTCATATTATAAAACACCACCATATTTCAAATATTGGATCATAACTAGATAATATGGTTTAGGATTGGGCCTTCCTATGTATTTTGAACTTGACGTTTTTATTATTTATTTAATATAAAGTTGAAGTCATTTTCCCTTGGATCCTTACTTGGTGAAATATTATTTATTATCTTGAATCTTTGTGACTTCATTTATACTAATTCTTTTTGAATAATCAAATGTGTGCTATAACATATAAAATTATCTTATGAAATTTATTTTAATCTAAATTGTACAATAGAAATTATAATTATATTTAATTTATAAAGGTGGAACAACTAAAAATAGTAATTAAAATTGTGGGAGGTTTTCTCTTTTAATTTATTAATTAAATTTATTAATAAATCTTAATTTGACAGATTAGTTGACGGTTTTATGTGAAGCGTGCACCCTTAATAAGATATATATACTACAAATGCGTGTGTTATATATTACATGTGTACTAAATTTAAAAAATTATTGACAAAAGATAGAAGAAGTGAGAATATGAAAATGTCATAGTGGGTGCTTTTTAAACTATTTAATATTATTTTTTTATTTAATTTTACTTGACAGAACAATGACAATTTATCCTTAACGCCGACGTTTAATAAAAAAGTATATATATAGTATAGATAATATGAATTTTGCTATGGTGCCCACCTATCGTGAGCAACCACCGTGGGCACCATATGCAAATCTCTATATATATGTATATATTTTTTTATTTTTAGATTCCCAATAACGCAAATGCCTCCATAGACCCTCCTATATCTATTGCTAACATAAATCCAGTGTTTTCAAAAGGTTCGGTCGTGCGCTTTGTAGCGCGCGTACGCGTGTAGTTTCCTAGAAACGCGACAACGCGTGTATTATTTAGCGTAGTTTTCTGTTTTTCAGTTTTCTTTTTATTTTATCATTTTTTTGGGTATAAGCGCCCAAATTGACGGACTTTTAGTCCTTCTGGACATACACGTGGCCTCCAGCAATGTTTGTCAGTCGTATATTGTGGACGAAGGTTCTCAACAAGTAAAGTAATACACTAGTTAAACTTTATATATATATATATATATATGGAATAATATAATTGGGATATTTTATCGTATTTTTCCTTCTTTATTTAATGGCTTTTTAATTTACTTTTTTTTTTTATCTTTAGTTGGTAAAATTTTATTGTATTTATTTTTCTTTTGTTTTATAAAAAAATAGAGGAGACAATGGGAAGCAAAAGATTAGAATGGAGTGAGTTAAATATATTATTGGAGATGTAAGCTATAATATAACAAATTTATGTTATATATTACTTTTTTCTGCATTGTAAATTACTTGCTCGAAATACTCACGCAATGCGCTACGCTATTTAGGCTACGCGCTTCAGCAGCCAAAACGCGTCGCATTGCGCGTCACGCGTTTTAAAACATTGCCTAAATCGCCCCCTTTAACACGTTAGTTTTTGAGAAAATCATGTACTTAATATTCACATGTGGACGAGAGAGAGCGATTTAGGTTACTAATAGATATATAGAGGTCTACGGAGGTGTTGATGTTGTTGGGAATTGAAAAAATGAAAAAAAATATAGATTTTCTTATATTGTCCACGGTGGTTGCTCACGGTAAGTGGACACCGTAGCAAACCTCTAGATGATATATACTCGTCGCGCCTCATATTTAGGTTCAACGACTACAAAATACAATGACGAACACAAGAAATGGAGGATACGATTTATGCATAATTAATAGTTTGTTAAAGCGGGAATGTTATCGAAATTTTGAATTTCAAACATACGTTCCCCTAAATGTGTATTGATTAATTACGTCATCGAATGTCGAATAAAAGAAACGAAAGGAAATGATATAGTAAAACTTAAGGCATATAACATTGACATATGGGAGCGAGGCTAAGAGAGAGAACAGAAGGGTAGTGCCGATTTACTCCTCTCTGATCTAATACCCTAACGTAAGGGTGCAATCCTCAAGGAATTGGCTTTGCTATGCACGCATTGATAGGTAGATCTCTCTATTATTTCCGTCTGACAAGTATAATTCATTCAATTTTGCAGCGTAATTTTCCACTTCAAGCTCCTTTTCTGCGAATTGTGAAATATGGGTGCGATTCAGTACTCGGATAAATACTTCGACGATACCTACGAGTATAGGTGAGTTTTGTTTTTGTCGATTCTTTTTTGTTTTTTTTTGGATCAGTTGATATTTGGTTTCGTGTGCTCATTATCCGTCTGCTTCTCAGGCACGTCGTTCTTCCTCCAGAAGTGGCTAAACTGTTGCCTAAGAATCGTCTTCTTTCGGAGGTGAGATTTGTGCAAATGACGTAGTTAGGGTTTGGTGAGTTTCTTCCTTTTGGTAATTTTTGAGTAATGCTAGGGTCGCCTGGTGTTGGGCGTGTTAGGGTTTCTGCCATTTATCTGTTGATTGACGTTCTTTTTAATCCGTTTACGATTAGAATATAGTATTCCTATCAAATTAGGTTGTTAGCCCTAGAAATGCATCTGCAGAGCTCTTTCTTTTTTCTGAAAATTTGATTCGAATTTTGAATCTGTTAGTTTACGCGCCAATCTAGTATGTGGCTAAGGATACAAGATTGTCGATTTACACGGCATTTATCCGATTGAGGAACTGATCCGATTTGTGGTTAGATTCCCATCATGTTAGGCAATTCCATTGCTGAGTGAATCCTAGAACTAGCATCTCTTTTTCGCTCGTATTGGATTATGGATTCAGCTATTATCGCCAGTCTGTTTATCTAGACACCGTAGAAGGTGAATGGCTTTACTAGGTGTCTAAGGAAACACGAATATCGATCGGGCAGCAAGCGCTATATTCGTTCTGCAGAAACTCTTACTTGGGATCGATTTCTTGATTATGGTTAGTCTGTATGTTTCTGAAGTAAGTTTCCGTTTCTTGATAGAATGAGTGGCGTGCTATTGGGGTTCAGCAAAGCCGTGGGTGGGTTCACTATGCTATACACCGTCCCGAGCCTCACATTATGCTCTTTAGGAGGCCACTGAACTACCAACAGCAGCAAGAAAATCAAGCTCAGCAGAACCTCCTTCCCAAGTGACTACTACTACTGGTGAACGAATCGAATATCTCGTTTTCCATGGAAATGAAAATGTTATAATATCGTATCATATAGGCTGCTGCTGCTTTATTAATATTGAAGTGTGGTGTTAAGAATCCTCTTTAAAAAACTGATGTTGTCTGAAACTTCTCTTCAACATCTCCTTTGCTATCTATCGGATGCCAAGTTTAAATCTTTGCGATATTTATTGATGCCCCTTGATTTAGCCTTTGTGTTTAGTTTCTTATGTTTCTGATATATAATGATTGATTCATGTTCCACTAGAATAAGGTTAATGGGTTAACTGGTATTTATTTTCGTCCTGTAAGTTAGGAAGTGACACTCTTGGACATTAATTTTCAAAATGAATTCAAGGACACTGCCTTGTAGTCAATTTTGCGATTTAATTTGAAAGTTGGCATCTTTAAATTCCAATTTCACTAGGCGGGTGTTTTGAAATTGCTTAATATTAACAGCTAAGTGAAGCCCAGATGTAGGATTTATCTCCAAGTTAAATGAAAGATAACGTGTCGAACCTTAGCTAATAATTAGGTTTCTGCATCTTTAAATTGAGCGTTCTAAAAGTGCCACGATGAAAAAACATAAAAGTTACTCCAGTTTTAATTTTCTTTGTTGAATACATATATTTCATGATAAGATTCAACACATTTCATCAAAAACTAATTTTGTTGCAAACCCAGCCCAGCAAATGATTCAATTGGGCTATGTCATAGCACGCAAATTTCCTGTCCAAAAAACACAAACTACAACAAAACAAAACAACACGGATAAGGTTGCAAGGAAGCACTGGAATTGATCATAAAGAAGCAAAAGCAAAGCAATATCTACTCCAAAAAACAAGCGAAAATGGCGTCGACTAGTCTCTCATGGACTTCATCTTCATGGCTTAAAAATCTAACCTTGACGAAGAACGTCAACGCAGGCACGGACGGCGATACTTCCTCTGTTTTCACAGTCGTTGCTCAGAAGAAAGCAAAGAAGATACGCAAGGTAATTGTTTTTTTCTTCCTTTCTTTTTCGTTTTCCTCGTGAAATTGGCATTCGTTTTAGTTAAATCGACGACATGGGTTGCTTTTCAATGATGTGCATTTCGTGCAATTTTTAGATTATACTGAAGGAGGACGTGGCGGAGCTGGGCAAGAAAGGTCAGCTAATGGATGTGAAAGCTGGGTTTTTGAGGAATTACCTTCAGCCTATGGGAATGGCGCAAATCGTTACGCCGACGCTTCTCAAGTAATCTAACTCTGTTATAGCTCTCTCAATAATGATGTTCTTGTGATAATCTTACTTATCATCCTTCTAGATTGTCTTTCTAGGATTCTGAGAGTTTGATTTGCATGTTGGAAGAATTCTTGCAAATGAAGTATAGAGAGAAAAAAAAAAGGAAGAAATTTTCAAGAATCTCTCAATTCTCATGCTCTTTTCCAAGATATGTGTAGAGGTTTTGTGCATGTTACTTTTTGCTCTGTTTCTTCAGGGAGATGAAGATGGAGGATGAGAGAATTGAGGCCGAGAAAAAAAGAGTACTAACTTCCTTCGACCCTTTTCAAATTCGATATCTGTCACTTGACATTCATCTTTTAGTTTGCCAGAAATTTATCGACTTCTCTTTGTTTACGAACCTCTAGTGTGTTCCTACGATGTGTGTAGTTAGTTCTATTAGAACACATAACGACACGATATGTTCTCAAGTTCCTTAGTTCGTTAAGTAACTGCATTCTTCTCATGCTTGGGAAAAGCGCATCTACAAAATATATAATTGCTATATATTGGTTGATTCGATGGAAAAACAGTTTTTTTTTCTCTTTTAATCTTCTGCGTTTATACAGGTGAAAGAAGAGGCACAACAGCTCGCCTTAATTTTCGAGACCGTAGGGGCATTCAAGGTGAAGCGCAAGGGCGGAAAGGGAAAGCAAATATTTGGGACGTGAGTCAAAATTCGAATCTTAACTTCAACAACTTTCAAAACTACGTATTTTTAGACTCCTAATTCGCATTTTCCTTCAATAGAGTCACCGCTCAAGATCTCGTCGACATAATCAAGGCCCAGCTTCAAAGGTACTACAATCAGAACATCATCGAACAATTTACAACGTTATAATGTAATGATCTTAAGACAACTCGTCATGCTTTGTTAAATATTATTATTTTATTTTCTTACAGGGACGTTGACAAAAGAATGGTGTCTCTCCCCGAAATTAGAGAAACTGGCGAATACATTGCCGAGCTGAAGCTTCATCCCGACGTTACAGCTCGAGTTAGGGTTAACGTTTACGCTAACTGAGGAAAGCAGTGGAATTTTGAGGTGGAAAAATTAACCGTGGTTAGCCACCTATTGTTTTTCTGGGAAATAAAATGACTTGAGGATTCTGAGTGATTCATTCTTATCCATTTACTTTGCTATGAACCCACAAAAAAAAACGATTTTTTTTTTCCCTCTCTATGCAGGATTTTATCGAAGAAAATGGAGGCATGCATCAGTTTCCATTCGATGTCTTGGACTGATTGGTATACTTCAGCGTCTTTCAATTGATTTCATGTATTGTATTTTGAGAAAATACGTTTGATTCAATTGCTTTGAAAGATTTCATTTGCCTGCCTATTATATCGCGACAGCTTATATCTATTTAATCATTTATTAATCTGAATACGGCTTCAATTTCCACAATATTGTTACGACTAAGGCTTAGGTGGGTCGTAATAATTTATTACAGGTAGCAACTAGTAAGTGCAGCATCAATAATCAAGTCCACATGGGTTGTAATTGCAACATCAATTATGTATTTGTATATGGATTATATGATGTGCTTATTATATATCTATATGCGATGAACCATTGTAAAAGTCGCAATTCGGAAAGCAATCACGGACATAATGTCTACTGCTTTTCATGCAACTATGTGTTCATTGTTTTGCCTTTTACAGCTTGGACATATATATTCTATTTATTTAGTGTTACATTACATTTAACATGAAACAGAAGCTAAACTGGTGATTAATCAAGAAATAGGTATTTAATTTATAACTATTATAACAGTGTCCCCCCAACACTACACTACACATGTGCTCATAATAACGTAATTTGCTCATTATTGCTTTGAATTTGGACATCTCATACGATTTGGCCACATGACTAATAATAATATGATTGGTACCCAACCACTCAAACACTACAATTATAGGATTGTTATATATATATATATATATAATCGTTATAATGTCAACCTAAATTTGTACTTCATTGATAAGGTTTGAAGAACGTTAAATGTATACCCAGGTTAAAAAATTAGGCAAATTGCAATCGGATTCGATGGCACACAATCAATGTTTACTCGAAGGTAAAAAATTATGTAGAGATTTATTATGATAAATTGTACATATAATTAATGCAAATATATATAATTAGAACGCAATCAACCTTTACTCATAGGCAAAAATTTTATAGAGATTTATATTGTTTAATTATCCATATATCATTTTTCCCAAAAAAAACATTACATATACTTTTTCGGAGGCAAAAAAACATTAATAAAAAAATAGATAAGTAGGAAGGAGAAACAGCCTTTAGTTTACAGTTTACACCCACTTCCCAAAAAAGAAATTTACAAAAGTAATAACCCAAACAAACAAACAGAGAAATAATTTAATAATGACAGTCGACTAGTTTTGCGCCGGCGACGACCATAACAAACGGCGGCGGAGTCAACGGCTTAAGATGAATATCGTCGGCTTCTAAAGGCGCAGGCTTGTTCAGATCCAGCGCGTAAACGCCGTTAGTGTTATCCCTCGCAATAGAATAGCGCCCTTCATTATTACAACAAGAAGACGACGGCGGCGACGGCGACGGCGACGGCCGATGCCTCCTCATATGACCGCCCAAGGCTTGTCCCGACGCAAACTCCGCTCCACAAATCGAACACTCATGGACCTTATAACTATTGTTGACAGCACCGCCGTTCGTCACCACCATCGGCGCCGCCGGCGACGATGTAATAACAGCCGTCGTCTTCTCAACCTTACTCACTGCCGACTCCGATGCCTCCTCTCGCATACAACCGTCGCTCTCATCCACGGCGGCGAGCTTAGGCTTCTTATGGCTGGCGCGGTGGCCACCCAGCGCCTGAAATGACGGAAATACCCTGCTGCAAGTCTTGCACTCGTAGGAGGCGTACATGCCCATCGGAGCCGAGGGTATTTTCGTAAACATGCCCTCGGCCTTAATTCCACCACCGTTAGCACCGCCGTCGCCGCCGGCCAGAAGAATCAAACAGTTAGCCGCGTCCATGTCCTCCTCTTCTTCCTCAGCCGCTGATGGCGGTGAGCATGCGATCTGTGAGCCGTGGATACACCCAGCACCACCGCCGGAGGTGGAGGAGGGCGGCGGAGGAGGTCTCTTTCCGATCAAGGTGGTGCGGTGGTGGTGGGTCGAGGACGATAGCTCTTCCATGAGATTATTAATCATCTCAAATAAAATATATAGGGACGATTTGAGTGGTCGATTAGAGAGAGAATTTATTCCTGTATGAGAATAGTGCTTTGAGTGAGAATTGGTGGAGTATTTATAGTGCTTTTTATTTCGTTAGTTGTGTGAATGTAATAATTGGAGTTAAATATTAAGTTTGTAGTAAGTGAATGAAGTGAGTTGTAATGAGTGAGTGTGTGGAGTTGGAAGTTGTCCTCGTGAGATCGATCAACTACATATTTGAATTTGCTTTTAGCCACGAATTTATTTATTTTTTCGTTGTCTTTCTGGGCTAATTATGACATATATATGTATGTTTTTTGTAGTATTATCCAATATATTCGCCAGAATTTATGTCTACTTACAGAAATTTAAATTATGTGGTTCACGTTTAGTGGATTTAGTTACGATCAATACAACGGTTGAAACAGCCGTTTTTTTGGATGAGATTCTGAATTTTTTGTTACATTGAAAGAAAAGACCCAATGCCCTTAATCATTCGACTCTCATTTCTCATATTTAGATTTCGGATGTAGGGAAATAGAAGATAGCTACGGAGTATTATTACATTGTAGTAAATCAACTTTACAAGTAATAAATAGATAATTAGATAGAAAGTAGCTTTAGACGAACTAAGTTAAGTAGATTGGTTGTGCTGTTTTGAAGTCACGAAAGTGGGGCAACTACTAAAGCAAGCAAGAAATTGAACGTCAAACACATGTTTCAACCACATTCACTACTTACATACATATATATATTTATATATAATATACATCTTATTCTTGAATATGAAATAAAAAGAAATTGATTAAAGACGAAGAGAGAAGAGAGGGAGAGAGATGTTACTATTAAAAGTGAGGACCAACAATATTCGGCTGGCTTCCAAGCAACCCCGTAAAATCTTATCTTCCACTACAAATAACACTAATATATATATAAAAATATTCTGGAAAAAATAAACAACATTGAGTGACGCAATAAGTAATTTAATTGAGTAGGGAATAGTTAAGGATGTGCTTTATCTTGATTTTCAAGTGGGCTTTTGGAATGTAGTAGTGGGAAAGGGATGTCTTAGTGTGTTTATTATCGATCTATCTTCTTTTTGCTACACCAATCGAGTTACTATCGTGGGCACTTTTGCAATTTGTGACCATGCTAAATTCAAGAATTTTAATATTTAACTACATATCGAAGATATGAGAACTAAATGTATGGATTGTATAGGTAAATGTGGTTGGGTTGAATATAATATTGATTGATATAATGGGCCGGCCCATTTATTGTTAGTGGGCTTTATTGGGCTGCAAATGCCCGAGCTCGGCTCATTTGCGACTCGAGCTGAGTTCAAGTTCTCTATTAAATATAAAATATATAAATTTTCTAAATAAAAAAGTAAAATTATTTAAAAGATAAAATAAGTATAAAACTACACGATTGATTTTACCGGAAAATCCCTCGCAAAGTTAAATCTATCTATGAGAAAAGAAATGATTTTACAAGACGCATCATCTGTATTGTGTAACGATCGTTGTGTCAAACAATAGATCTCGATTCTGATTCGTGGGCACCCACCAATGCCCGCCACACCTTATATTATATTTGTCTTCAATTCCATAATATCATTTCATTTCACATCGTATAATATGTTGACAAATAGTTGCAATATCAAATTCTCTTCTATTTACTTGTAGTAGCTATTATTTCATTATTTGGAATTATTGTATCGAGGGTGCCGTCGAAAATTGCATAAACCAAAAGGGATGAAAAATCGTTATGCGAAAAGAGAACATGAACACAAGTAAAAATGTAAAAGCCATCTCTTTGACAAGAAAAATTGTGGAAGAAAAAAGTGTTGATTATGACGATGAAATAGTAAAGACCTAATTATCCAAACGAAAATGACCCACAACCAAACTTTAAATATTGAAGAAGCGTAGTTTCAAGAACTCTCACCTCAGTATGTACAGTACAAAATACGAAACTTTAAATTTGACATCTCCCTATTTTCTGACAAATAACAAGCCGAATACCTAAGTGATAAAGACATCAATAATTAACCCCTAACACTAATAGTAATAATCAATAATCGAAGAAGAAAGAGTCATTGGAGTAGAACTCTTTGATACTTCATCAACTCAGTTCTTAACGAATCAAAACCCTCCTCTCCCAATCTCTTCCTACTATTCGTTGTCCCGCAGTTGTCTGAAACAACGGCACTATTACTACTAATCTCAAGGGCTTGCGTGCAATGATCAGCTGAAGACGGCGGCGGCGGCGGAGGGATCTGACGCGCGTCGATTCGCGGCGGAGGGTGGCGCCACTTCGGCAGAGGACCGGCGAGCATCAGCGTCTGAAGCAAAGGACCAGCTTTTATTACTGCTTTCAGAAACTGTCCCCTTTCGGGCAGCGCCCTGTCGATCACTAGTAGTGAATAGTAGTCCGAAATCTCCGGCGGCGGCCGCGCCGGCGATGATACAATGCTCTCGTCGCAGCCCGACGGCGACAGGCGGTTGCTGTTGTCGACGTTGCTCGAAATCCCAGACTTTGAAGAAGCTTGAGACTGCTGCTGTAATAACAACAACTGTTGATGAAGTAGCATCTTCTCTCTGTCGAGCTTTTGGCATTCTTGTCGAGCTTTGTCTCTTTCACTAATGGCGATTGCGAGCATTTCTTTGAGCTGGTTTATTTTCTTGTCCCTTAGAGTGATCTCTTCGAGCGCCTTGAGCATTGTTTCTTCGACCTCAGTGGCTCTTAGAACAGATTCACTTAGTTCCTCCATAGCCTGTTTTTTTAGCCATGTTAGAAGCTTATTATATTATTGTAGCGTAGTGCATTTTTTTTCCCTTTCTGTATTGAATTTATTACCTTATCTGGGGAGAAGATGTTGTTGTAGCCATAGTTGAAAAGATGGGATCTTCGAACACTGTCCATAGGCCCTTTTTCCTTTAGTTGCTTAAAACTGGGAAGTGGGAGAGAGAGCAAAAGGGTTGTTTTCTTTCTTACATGAGGTTTGAGAAAGAGGTGGTTTTGTGCTCTCCTTTTTATGGGCACAAAAAGTAGTTGGAATTATTGAATTTTTTGTTTTTTTATTCGGCCATATATCCCACACCGCCCGGCTATGGGCTAACCGCCACACACTCCAGAGGTGGGACTAATCCCTGGAGTCAGATGGATACGTCCCAAACCCACCAACAACGACAGTCATGGGCCTAGGCCCATGAGGACTTCCCAAATTCATGTGGGAGGTGGGGTTCGAATCCTGACCTCCTAGTCACGTGACTTTGAGTGCCTCAGCATGGCCACTAGAGCCAAGCCTCATTAGTTCAAATTTTTAATGTGTCATTTTGTTTTCTGAAATTTGCAAAACCTGTAATTTTTTGTTCCTTTGACCTAAAAAATGTAAGAACTGGTGAACGGTTTTGCAAAGTTCAGGAAACAAAATGACACATTTAAAAGTTGTACCAACATTTAGATTTTTTATATATATACACGATATGTGCAAAATTGTTATAATTATCATATTCGATCTCCATGAAATTTTCTAACTTTTTATTTAGAAAACAGTTCAAACACAATTACACTGTAATCATGTAGGCCTCTTGAACAAAAAATTGAAGTTAAAAAATATGTATGAAAAAATTTAATTTGTTCTATAACAAATTTCGGTGTGATTGCGTTGGTATGCCTCGTGAAAAAAATAAATTATTGTGGCGATCAAAATTAAATTTATATTTAGTTTTTACTCTTATGTAAAATAAAAATTCTTGTCGTTGCTCAAACTTTTAAATGTACCATTTTGGTTCCTGAATTTTGCAAAATTGTTGTCCTTTGATTCTCTTATCTGTTCTTTAGAGTAAAGAAACAAAAAATGGCAGGTTTTACAAAGTTGATAAACCTGAACAACATATTTATCAAGCACCATTTCTTCCACTTACTCATTTTTTCATCTATTTTTTATGATTTATCTTTTAGCATAGAAGTGCAAAGGCAAGAGGGAGTAGGGTCTACATTACAGTGAACCTAAGTCATGTCCGAAACCTAAAAGACTGTTGTGTGTGAGAGAGAGAGTAGTCACTTGAGTGAATAGAGTTACCCTTACAAATAATATTTACTTTATATTATATATATATTAATATAATCTTGTATGGTGATTGTCAAATGGGACTCATGCATCGATCTACATGCCAACATTTAAGTTTTGAAGGGCATTCAATTTCTTATTTACTTCTTTGTCTTTGACTCTTACTATGGGATTTGATTCTGACCTGACATATTAAACCATACATAAACCAAATGGATGTACTATTAATTTAGAGAGATTATACTATTTATTAATTTAGGGAGAACAGCGCCAGTCTCTCGATGAAATATGCATGTTAATATATAGATTGAATTATGTGATCAAGTTACAAAGCAACGAGTTATTATTCATAACATATAAAGCTAAAGCAAAGGCAATCATCGCATCGGGTGGCAATAATAATCGCACATCAAGTTGATCATTGAATTGATAAATCATTATCAACAAATTGCTATCCCAAACTTGTTAAGAAAATGGGCTTCTCAATTAGTAAGCTATGGCTCCAACATTACTCAAGTGTAAATTAATGAACTTCTAATATGATCCTTATTGCTATTACTTGCCATCTTACCGATTTTTATTCTTTTATACATTAACATGCCCTCTAGCTAGGAAGGGAAATTTTATACTCCATTAGTACTTATTCTTACATAGGGAAAATTATAAAAATGGGTCACTAAGTATGCATATTTTCGATTTTTGATCATTATGTTTGCCAGTTACAAAACTAGGTCACTAAGTACGTAATAGTAACAAAATTGGTTCACTGACTTCTTTTTTCTTATTATATACATACTTAGTAACTCAAATTCGTAACTATATACATACTTAGTGACTTAGTTTTGATACTATATACATACTTAGTGACCTAGTTTTGCAACCAGTGGCCTAATTTTGTTACTATACACATAATTAGTGACCTAGTTTTCTAACCGGCAAATATAGTGACCTAAAATAAAAAAAGTGGTATATTTAGTGACTTATTTTTATAATTTTGCCTTCTTACATAAAAGCTATATATAAACTGCTAATATTTTCTTTATAAATAGTATATAATATAACAGGCTTCACCACAATTTTATTAATTGCGTTTTTTTTATAATAATAGAGATGATATTTGGTAGGGAATGCGGATTGGATTCCTTTCCTTTATTTGTCTTTTTCTGAGTTGATCGCTTCTACTCCCGCCAATATGCTTCACCTTTTTCCTTGTATTTTTTAATAGTACGTTAGGTTAACATATATTTTGTGAATTATAATATGAATGACTATATTTTGAATATACTCTAGTGTGATCTATTGTACCTATCAGCCGCCGCTTAATTTGAATTTAATATATGTCATCGGAGAACAAAAATCATAAGTTTGTCTCAAGTTATTTGTAGTTGTAGTAATAGGTACCAACCACATTGTTATAATTTAAAACTTCATTTATTAATGTTTACGTTACGGTAAGAAGTAGGCATGTGCTCGAGGAATTATCGTATAACTCATTCAAGATTTTCAATAAAAGTAACATCCCTATCGATAATTATCTAAGAGAGGTTGATATTATATGTAAGGAAAAGAAGGCCGACATAAAATATTTTGACAATACGTTTATTTAAATCACGGCTTTGTTGGTATCGCTCGAGTCAAATGTTTTTTTAAACTAATTTCAATATTCGTAACAAGTATCCAATTTTTTTTTCCTTGTATGGTGAAAAAAGTATGACTTTGACAAACTCGGTGACATAAAAAAGTCCTACATGAGGAAAAAATATGATTCTATTTGGCCCATTGCAGTTTTCTTAATTTAAAATTGAAACAATCTCCACTATAATATGTTCTTTTAAAAAATAATCCCTTCAACATATGCGAATTGCAATAATCATATTATCCTCCTTGGGCATAGTTAAAAGTCACTAGTAGTTTCGCATACTCATATGTGTGTGCTATATAGTATTATGTATATTTAATTATGAAATAATAATACTAAAAATAGAAGGCCAAAATGTTAGTGGGTGGTTATGTTTGATTTAGTAACTTTATTAATTTTTAATAAATAAAATGGGAAAAAAACTTCTCAAATTATGATTGATTAATAGAAACAACAAAAGTATTTTTAACTCACCCTCACCAATAATATAAGGTATAGATAGATAATCACAAATAAAAAATACTAAAACAGCCACCTTTAGTCTAACGACATTGTCCACTCATTAAATTAAAGGTGTGGTTAGACTTAAGGCCATCATTGTTATGCATCAAATTTTCAAAAAGAAACGAAAAGGAAATTGATTATAGTGTCTGCAGGTTCACGTTCTCGAGCTAATAAATATTACTTTACCTTAGATTTTTGAGAAAAAAATATTTTATTATTGCAACGTTCTAGATAATTTCTCCCCATCTAAAAATGTTCAAATTTCAAGAGATAAGTCAAGGGATCTTAAACACGGCGTGGTGAGTTTTGATTTGCATTCTTCGACAGCAAATAAATGGGCCCGTAAAGCCCAGTGGACCGTGAAACAAAGCCCATTAATCATTAAAATTCATTCCTCTCAATTCAAGTTTTCTTTTTGTTCTTGGGGATTTATGTTACATGGATAGAGTGTAAAAAAAACTAGTTATAAAAATGGATCACTAACTATGTCAATTTTCGATTCTGGATCACTATGTTTGCGAGTTACAAAACTAGGTCACTAAGTATTATATAGTAACAAAATTGGGTCAAAATTGGGTCCCATAATCATCTCTAATCATATCCCTTAATTTCCTCCTATCATATCACTTAATTTCCTCCTATCATATCCCTTAATTATTCTTCTTTCTAGGAAATATTGTGTATAAATCATTGTATCACGTTCATTGTTTATCATTCAATAAAAGATACTATTCTCCATATTTTACATGGTATATCAGAGCATGGTGTAAACCCTAATTTTTCTCTTTCACCATCTCGATTCTAGACGTCTCTCTTGTTTGACGTTTCATCATGGTTGATACCAACGAAAATGAACGTTCAAACGAAAACCTCTCTACCAACGAAGCTCTCTCGTCGTTTGCTTCTCTCGCTGTGAAGTCGCCCTATTATGTTCATCCCTCGGATCACCCGGGACTCGTCTTTGTCTTGCAACCATTGTCTGAAACGGGCGATAACTATTTCTCTTGGCGTAGCGCCTTTCTCAACGCCTTACAATCCAAGAACAAGGCAAGTTTTCTTGATGGAAGCCTTCCCAAACCTTCTGCTGACTCGGATGATCTACAAGCGTGGATCCAAGCTCACGCCCTCGTCAAATCGTGGCTCCTTAACTCTTTGTGCAAAGAACTCCAGATTGGCGCGTCTCACACGGCTCTAGCCTCTGAGATTTGGGACGACTTTGCGGAGCGCTTTACACAAGGGATTGCTGCTCGAGTTTACGAGTTGAAGCGATCGATCGCGTTGCTTCAGCAAGAGAAAGTCCCGACCTCTACTTATTATGGCAAATTAAAAGCCATTTGGAACGAACTATCTGGTCTTCGTCCATCAACAACATGCACATGCAGCGGCTGTTCCTGCGGGGCTGCTCGTCGGTTGAATGCTCTTTATGAAGAAGAAAAGGTGTATGATTTTCTCATGGGCTTGGATGACACCTACAGAACCGTTCGATCACAGATTTTGAGTCTTGAGCCACTTCCAACAATTGGTCGTGCGTACGCTGTCGTTGCGGCTGATGAGAAGCAGCGTCGCATTGCCGATAGTAGGCTTCCTGTGATCGATGCCACGACTCTTATGGCGAAGGTTTCTCCTGATATTCCGAATCCTTCAACTCGTCGTGAACGGACGGGTGGAGGTCCAAACAAGCTTTTTTGTTCTCATTGTCAACGTACTAATCATACTCGAGATCGTTGTTTTGAGCTGAATGGATATCCTTCTAATTGGAAAGGCCATCGCCCGAAAGGCTCCTCTCGTTTCCAACCTGCAGCGTTTGCTTCTACGCTGGAGACTTCTCCGCAGTCGGCTCCAGTTCTCTCGCCCGCACAACTACAACAAATCGCTCAGATGTTAGGCGGAAATTTCACGCCTACCCAACAAATGCCCGGCTCCTCGTCAACAGAAAGCGCACCCGCCGCGGTTTCTGGCGGTAAGCAACAATGGGCAGTCGACTCGGGTGCTACCGATCATGCCACCTCTCGTCTACATTTATTACGCAATATTATGCCCGTTTCATCCTTATCTGTCCAGGTTCCGAATGGTGATCGTCTCCCGGTTACCAATATTGGGGATATTTCCATTGATAAATCTCTACATCTCCGTGGTGTTTTGGGTGTACCGGATTTTTGTTTTAATCTCATCTCTGTGAGCAAATTGACACGAGATCTACGGTGTTTCTTCACGTTTGGTCCCGACTTTTGTTTTATACAGGACTTAGACTCGAGGAAGCTGATTGGAGCGGGTAGAGTGCATGATGGATTGTACTATTTGGAGCCTGTTAAGGAGGGTGGTGGTTCACGTTTGTTGATGGCTAGCTCAAAGAATACTGAAGAGTTATGGCATCGTCGACTAGGTCATTTACCATTCCGAAGGCTATCTGCTATTCCGAGTATTTCTATTCCTTCACCTTCCAGTACTGTCTTTTGTGATGCATGTTGTCGAGCCCGACAGACTCGTTTGCCTTTTCCTATTCGTGAAACAAGTACTAAGAATGTTTTTGATTTAGTTCATTGCGATATTTGGGGACCGTATTCCACTGCTTCCATTTCTGGTGCACATTATTTTTTGACTGTGGTTGATGATTATAGTCGTGCAACGTGGGTGTTTCTCATGAAATATAAATCTGAGGTGAAACGGTACTTGTTATTTTTCTTTAATTGGGTTCGGACTCAGTTCGGTGTGCCTGTGAAATCTTTTCGCACGGATAACGGTTTGGAGTTCACCCATCAGTCATTATTGGATTATTATCTTGAATATGGTATTAATCACCAGACTAGTTGTGCTCATACACCTCAGCAGAATGGTGTTGTTGAACGCAAACATCGCCATATTTTGGAAGTCGCTCGTGCTCTACGTTTTCAAGCTGGCTTACCGATTAAATTTTGGGGTGAATGCGTATTGACTGCTGCCTACTTGATTAATCGCATGCCTCTCTCTGTTCTAAATAATCGCACACCTTATGAACTTCTTTATCGTCGTAGCCCAGACTATTCCCATTTGCGGAGCTTCGGATGTCTCTGTTATGCGCATGTCCCCAAGCATGGTCGGGATAAATTTGATTCTCGTAGTAATCCTGGCGTATTTGTGGGTTATCCGTCCAGTCAAAAGGGCTATCGCATTTATGATCTTCATCGTCACATTATATATACTTCTCGTGATATTCAGTTTTTTGAAGACAAATACCCTTTTGTTACTCTGGTTTCTTCGGATATGCCTCGTTATTCGCAGTCGGCCGATGATATAGCCCGAGATGCCGCTATTGATAATCCACAGTTGGCTACTGCTCAATCTCTCTCGGATTCGTCTCATTCATTGGTTGTTGATGATTCTCCGAGTATGATTTCATCATCGTCCGCACATGCATTTTCACCTCCACTTACTAAGCGCTGTCGCACTTTGCCACGTCATCTTGCTGCATACGACTTTATATTACCACCCTCCCTGCTCCCCTCTAATCCATCTGCCTCTCCCGCTCCCTCCAGCTCATCTACGGTACATTCACTCTCTAAAACATTATGTTATTCTCGTTTTACGAAGCCTCACAGTATTTTTTTAGCGGCCATTTCATCTGGAGATGAGCCCACTTCTTTTGCCAAAGCTGTAATTTCAGCATTGGCGCGATGCTATGAAACGGGAGATTGAGGCTCTTGAGGCAAATCATACGTGGACGCTTGAACTTTTACCTCCCGGGAAGCGAGCCATTGACTCTAAATGGGTATACAAAATTAAATTTAAACCCGATGGTACCATTGAACGCTACAAAGCACGTCTTGTCGCCAAAGGATATAAGCAAATTGAAGGAATCGACTTTCATGAGACATTCGCACCTGTGGCGAAGCTGGTCACTGTTCGCTGTTTACTTGCTGTTGCGTCTCTTCGTAATTGGGAATTGCATCAACTTGATGTTACCAATGCCTTCCTTCATGGCGATCTTCATGAGGAAGTTTACATGAGGATTCCTCAAGGTTTTGCTAAACAAGGGGAGCATCGGGTCTGTCGCCTTCGCAAGTCTCTTTACGGCTTACGCCAGGCTTCTCGAAATTGGTATCACAAGTTTACTCATTCTCTTGTTGATGTTGGTTTTCATGAATCAGCCTCTGATCCTTCTTTATTCATATATTCTTCGGGGTCATCCATCGTTGCTGTTCTAATTTATGTCGATGATATTGTTGTGGCTGGCAATGATTCTGCTCGCATCGAAGCTCTTAAAAGTCATTTACATCAACAATTTCACATTAAGGATCTTGGGCCACTTAAGTACTTCTTGGGGATTGAGGTTGCCCGCTCTCCTGATGGCATTTTTCTCAGTCAGCGCAAATACACTCTGGACATCCTCAATGAATGTGGTCTTCTTGGATGTTGTCCAAGTCCAACTCCCATGGAACAACAACATCAGCTGGCTTCTGATTCGGGTTCTTTATTTGCTGACACTGGTCAATATAGACGTCTTGTAGGACGACTTTTGTATCTCACTATTACTCGTCCCGACATTACCTACGCCGTTCACATTTTGAGCCAATTCATGCAGCAGCCACGTCAGATACATTATGATGCAGCACTTCGAGTTTTGCGCTATCTTAAGTCTGCTCCAGGTCAAGGAATTTTCTTTCCGTCGACAGGATCTTTACAGTTACGGGCTTATTGTGATTCTGACTGGGCTAGTTGTCCCCTTACACGACGATCTACCACTGGTTTCATTATATTTTTAGGTTCTTCTCCACTATCATGGCGTGCTAAGAAACAATCAGTGGTCTCTCGTTCATCAGCAGAGGCAGAATATCGGGCTATGGCATCTACTGCTAGTGAGATTGTGTGGCTCGTTCGCTTACTCGCCGAGTTACACGTTACACAATCTCATCCCGTTTGCCTATATTGTGACAATCAGGCAGCTTTGCACATCGCGGCTAATCCAGTGTTTCACGAAAGGACAAAGCACATTGAAATCGACTGTCATTTCGTTCGTCATCACATGCAATCCAAGATTTTGATTCCACGGCCTATTTCTTCTGCTGATCAGTTGGCCGACTTCTTTACGAAGGCCTTAGGTCGTGAAAGGTTTCGTGATCTATTATCCAAGTTGGGCACTCGAGATCTTCATGCTCCAACTTGAGGGGGAGTATTGAGATAATAAATCCCATAATCATCTCTAATCATATCCCTTAATTTCCTCCTATCATATCACTTAATTTCCTCCTATCATATCCCTTAATTATTCTTCTTTCTAGGAAATATTGTGTATAAATCATTGTATCACGTTCATTGTTTATCATTCAATAAAAGATACTATTCTCCATATTTTATGAGTTGGATTTAATTTCTTTAAGTAAGTAGCAGTGTTGTTATTGCTTACATTTTTTTTGACTGGCCCATCAATCGAGTCTATTGGAATTTTAGATTTTGGAATGTAAAGAGGATGCAAAATAGGTAGTTGGAGGCGGCAGAAAGATTGAATGCAGTTTACGTAATATCTTCAATACAGTGGGAAAACACAAGGAATAATGATATTTCTTTTTGCATTACAGTGGGTAAAGCTTACATAACAATAATAATATTAATACCATCGCCTTACACACACACACACACACACACACATATATATATATATATATATATATATATATTTCAGGCCATGGAATTACTTGTGCGGTTGATGAACAGATGTCTCTCCAAACCAGGAATATGAATCTCCATGAAATACTTTCTCCAATCTATTTTCGTCGTATCAATTCCGAATTGTAACTTCTCCTCTTCGGACATCTCTTGTAATAACCTCTCCGTGTTGCCCGTGTCGAATCTGCAATTATTGTTCAAAGTTAACTAGACTAAATTTTAAAAAGAAATTCTTAAATCATAGGTAGATAATATGTATGTATATATATTATTTTACCTTCCTTTCATGAATCCAACGAATTCATACAACTTGCACATTTGCTCGGCGTACGCAATCTTCGCCCTAATCTGCTTGTCGATTTTCTTCGATGACAACTCATCCATTTCAACGCCGTCATTCGACCCATTCCTTCGACGTATTTCATAGCGATTGTAGTGAGAGAAATCGCCAAAGTTGTCGAAAAATTTTATCTTTTCTAGGGTTTCACTCTTCAAGGGTTTCGACGTATTAAAATATTCGTGAAGAATATCGAAGAAATCCTCAAATCTTAGAGGGTTTGCGACGCCAGAGCCCACATGATAAACGTTTATTTTCCGCAATTCATATTCCATTCCGTGCTTTGCGATGCTCGCAATAGTAGAATTTACGACGTAGTCCAAAGGGATCTAAATTCAATTCGAAACAAAAGGAAAAAAAAAAAATTGTTAGGAATGAGACCTATGAATAATCTGAGTATTGAATATATTTATTACGTAATATTTACGATATCCAATATCTGTTGAGGATCTGCTGAGTAGGCTGGAAAGTGTCCCTTTCCATAAGCAGCGATCAATGGATCAGCGCACCTGCCATCATATATGTAATGCAAATGAATTAAATAAAGATCAAATATTGTGTTAAGGAGGTGATACATTAATTTCCTGCCATTTAACGACACAAAAAAACATTCAAAGTTAGAAGTAATTTAAGGACATAATGAGTTACAAAACCTATTTTTTGTTTGTCACAACTTCATCATGTGATTGCGCATGCCAAATAATTTTAGAATAATTCCTATGTGGCAGTCGAGACATCCAACTTATAAGGTTGCAATCTAACCATTAAATTGATTCAATTAAATTTTAGTGTCGTCAAGATGTAAGCCCTTAATAGATAACAATTAATAGATAAGTAAATAATTTATATTGCACGGAAAAAATTATTAGAACCTATTTCCTTGTATCCATCCTGGAATTGGATCCATATAAGTACTTTCGATAATACTCGGCCTAATTATGAGCACAGGCATGTCTCCCCTCATTTCGTCAATGGCCATTTCACTTAGTGCTTTCGTCAATTGATATGCGTTGTAATATCCAAATAATTCAGCCCTGCAATAATCGAAAAAAACCCCGTTAGTCGGTATAAATTGTGCTGTAATAAGTATTTGTGGTTATGACTAAAATCTTACCTCTCTTGACCGAGTTGCTTCATATGATTAGAGATATTATCATGGTCTGAAGATGATGAATCTCTTAATGATTTCATAGCCACACTTATCTCATCTGCTAAATCCAATCGAGGAAACGATTTTTGGCCCATATTTAAGGGTTTCTCAGATATGAGCCCTTCTTTTTTCCCACAAACATATGCTGCCATAAATATAGAAGATTATTATGATTGGTATTTCCATGCATCATAGCAGCACCTTCACGTGTGAAAGATAACTCAGATTATTATTACCAGTCGACATATGGACAAATAACTTGAGGTTTACGCATTTCTTGGCGAATCTCATCATCCGATGTGTAGAATTTACGTTCAAATCGATTAGCAAGTCATACCTGATATTGAGATAAGTCGTTTATATATATATTGAGATGAGTCGATACGATTTATCGATGCAAAAACATCAATAAAACTAACCTGTCGTTCAAGTTTGTGTTTGCTGCGCAATCGACTATGATGTCGACATCCTTCGTAATTTCCTGAGAATATTTCATGTCCATTCCTAGATTTGGCTCACAGATATCTCCTGGGATAGGTATCAACTTATCCCTTACAAATTCTTCGTAATCGTTTTCACGTATTTCTCGCAGACAAGTGAACAAATCCGAATCTATAATCTGAAACATGAAAGAATATTCATGTCAATAAATGGTTAAGCGTTAGAGTAGATCTAATTTTACGACTATAACTTAAGTTTTGTATGGCGTGAAACTTGAAAGGGCTGTTCATCATAAATTGCGAAATATTTTTTATAAAGAATATTGACTATTTATGATATGTTTGGACATGGACTGAATTTCGTGGAACTTAAGGATTAAAATTTTAGTTACTTCGACTAAGCGCATGTAAAGCTGAACATGTAAACATTTAAAGTAGAAAGAAAAAAAGATGAATGGTTTTGGGGATGACTCAAAAAATACTTACTTCTTTGGTTAATCGGTCATCTGCAGCCTCTTTATCCTCAGCCCTCATTATCATATATATTTTGCCTATTGAGGTCGATCTCAGCAACTTCTCAACGAATGCTGCAATTCACAATCATAAAGAATCTTTACAATGCTTCTTCAAGAACTTAAAATTATGTATTTTTTGCACCACGAAATTATCTCAAAAGTACGTCGCATATACCTTTGCCAACAAGACCAGTCGCCCCAGTAATGAAGATATTTTTCCCATGGAAATATTCAAGAATTCCAACGCCTTTATCGCCATTGTGATTGAGGTTATAAGGGTTCATTTCTTGAGGTAATAAATCGTTTTCACTAGGGCTTAGAGTAGGTGAAGAGTAATGGCCATTAGAAACAAGAGACAACTTCGTCCCACAATTTCCATCGATCTTTCTATTATTGCCAAAGGAAGAAACTTTGGTAATAATTGGTTCGAAACTCTTCCGTAAAGAACACTTGATCATAGAAGCAGCTTGGTTTATTACAGTAGAATCATTCTGAGACTTTTGAGAAGCCATCAAGTGATGTGAAGCGGTTAAATGTAAGTTCTTACCAAGCAACATTTTTGTAAATGAACTTTGATATGAGAGAGTTGTGCGTTTGTGTCTGTGTGCTTCTCTTGATTGAGTTATATAAATTATAATGATTCTGCTAACGTATCATCTAAGGTATATTTATAGGGGATGAGGTACTTTAATGCAATTGAATGATCTCGTTTCGATTCTATCTTGTTTGTTTGACTTTTTTTTTTCTTTTTTCGGTATATGAAAAAGTTTATTTTGTAGAGACTTCCACAATAGTATGTCAATGAAAAATGAATTTTTTTACAAGGCTTGACGTCTGGATTTATGTTTTATTATATAATTTAATAACCTTTCTTTTGTATGAGGATTTAATATTGTACTAGTGTAGAAGAAATAACCATTATGATCACTCATGATGAACGTGGAGTTATATTATTTACTATTTAGTATAACTTCGAAGGGTTTTTATTTGACTTGGTTTACGTATTTTTTGTCGTGGCGTATGTCCCTAACCTTTATTTTGAGTCGTGGAGCTTTTTATTTCCACGTTGCAAGAGAATTTTACATCCTATTGACTTAAATGTCTCGACTTTAAACAGATGCTTTCAATTCAATTGATAAGCTACATAACTAAAAAAGTTTTTTCTTATAATTTTTGTCAGATCGAGATGAACGTTTTACCAACTTGCAATTAAGTTTTTAGAACATTTCTAGGCTACCTCAGTTCTTAAGCATATTAATAGGGACAGCAATTCTATCTATAGCAAATTCAATAAAATATCCCATCAATATTTACATAGATATGATATAATAAAAAGCGTTTATTTATCTTTTATTAAACTGTATACTCCCGGTGTTTGATGTATGTTTGAATAGTCCGACTTTTTGAGGAATGTTACTTGTAATTATATAACCTCTTATTTATCGAATTTTCGTTTGCTTACGGAATCAATCCTACATGTTCTATCCATGCAGAAAATAAAAGTAAGTTAATGTATAAATGGTCAAAAAACGGCAATACTTCACAATTGCTATAAACCCACCCTACTTTGCTATATTACACGCTTTAATTTCGTTCTTATAGTTGTTTGACAAAAGCGTCGAAAATTTAAGGACCCTTTATAATACTCTATAACACGTTCTACTCTTTTTTCCATATTCAAACGACAGCTGGTAATAAGATAAGAAGAAAACATCAATATCATCATTTTAGTTGACGTTTCTTGAGTGAGAAAATAAGTTGAAGCCTACCTTTGGTAAATAAACACTTATAGATATGGGTTGCTAAACTTTCCCTCGATAGATATATATTTTTTCGTATTATTATTATTATCTCGAGACACACATCTTAGTAAACTTTCTTGATCAAAATTCCATGAATACTTCTTCTACTGAATAAAAATAAGAAAGAAACTCTTTAAGCTTGGGACTTTCTTCAGATATGGATTGGCTAATGTTTTGGGCTTCTTTGATCAATAAAATTACCCCCATTTTTTCTCTCTATGTTGAAATTTTTTTAGTTAATGCCAAGGGATAATGCTCACCTTCATAAACAACACTTACATCCATATTAAACGTTATAAAATGCTATCAAGTTTAATAGTAATAAATGCTATAGTCAAAGAGATTTATCTTACGGTTATAGTGCTTGAATGTATTATATAAAGCTTCTGATCACTCTCTAACAGTCAACCTAATTAAGATACTTCGATCCTTTTGAAGATTTGGAGGTAAGGAAACTAAAACCTAATTTCATCTTCATGATAAAATATTGACTAGTTTTACATTGGATCAAGTCATATAATATTATCACTTTATTTTGTATATATAATATCTATATATATATATATATATAATGTACTCATATTCATATAGTTAGTGTTAGTTATTTCAATTGAGAGAATTGTGATCTAAAATACATTGATTGATCGCTTTCTAGCTCTTGTACTACGGCGTGGAATCTGCGATTTAAATAGGAAAACCTTATTTCAATTCACGACGTTTAATTACCTAATCCCTCAAAATCATCGTTTATCCATACATGCAAATACGTATCTTCGATTTTATTGTCACACATCTATTCTATACAAATAATTGTGATATTGGTTTCCTTTCTCTTTTACAGTCGGATAAGGTTGATAATTAGGAGAGGACATCTATTTTCGAAAGAAAATTTCCTTCCCTAAAACAACAATATACTTTCACATATATCTCCATCTCTAAACAAACCTCGTCCTACTACTCACTTCAAAAAAAAAAAATGACGACCATCCACTACGCACTCTTCACCACCCTCTTCCTCCTATCCTCCACCATCTCCGCCACCACCGCCGCCGCCGCCCACGGCCGGCCATTCAAAACCATATTCGCCTTCGGAGATTCCTTCACCGACACAGGCAACACAAAGGCGAACAACGTCCCTAGCTCGTTCATATACGCCTCAAAACCTCCCTACGGCAATACCTTCTTCCACCGCCCCACAAACCGTTACTCCGACGGCCGCCTTGTGATAGACTTCGTCGCCGATTCCCTTTCCCTTCCCTTTCTGCCGCCGTACCTCGACCAGGCCGCCGGAAAATCCGCCGGAGTCAACTTCGCCGTGGCGGGGTCAACAGCAATACCCCACGAATTCTTCGTGAGGAACATGATGTTGATGGCCATCACGCCTCAGTCTTTGGGGACCGAAATGGAATGGTTCGACGATTTTCTTGAGAAGAACAAAGGTTGTAAGGATCTGAGCAGTACGAGGAAAGAGTGCGAGGCTGTTTTCGAGGACTCTTTGGTATGGGTTGGTGAGATTGGCGCTAATGACTATGCTTATAGTTCGGGCTCGTTAGTTCCTTGGCAAACTATACAGAAGCTTGCCCTTGACAGCGTCAATGGATTTCTACAGGTAATTAAATTATATTTATGTAAGTGGTAGGTAGGCAAGGCATGATTTGATCATCAAAGAAACCCTAACCCTAAGTTCTTGACAGTAAATATATCGCATGGTAGGCATGATTTGATCATCAATGAAACTCTAACCCTATGTTCTTGATAGTGAATATATATATTTATGTGTTTGATAGGCATGATTTGATCATCAAAGAAACCCTAACCCAAAGTTTTTGACAGTGAATATATCGAATGGTAGGCATGATGTGATCATTAATGAAACTCTAACTCTATGTTCTTAAATCTTAATAGTGGATATATATATTTTTGGTAGGCATGGTTTGATCATCAAAACACTAATCCTATGTTCTTGACAGTGTGTGTATATATATATATATATATATATCAATGCAACCCTAACCCTGTGTTCTTGACAGTGAATATATATATATATATATATATATATATATATATTGTAAGGCAATTTTTGATCATCAATGAAACCCTAACCCCAGCCCAAAGTTCATAACAGTGAACGCAAGAGTTATTTTCCTCTACTTCTTACACCTTTTTCCAATGACGATTTTATCGACTATTTATTACGACAGGCCATGCTGAAAAAGGGTGCGAAATACGTCGTAGTCCAAGGGCTACCACCACTAGGCTGCCTAACGATGTCGATGATTACCTCATCATCGTTAGGCAGAGATCAAATGGGCTGCGCATCGATTCCCAACGGCATAGCGCAAGCTCACAATCAAGCCCTTCGATCGCTCGTAGATTCCCTCAGAAAAACATACCCTAAATCGACCATAATCTACGCAGACTACTACGGAGCTTACGAAGCAGTGATTACGAACAAGGAAAAATACGGATTTACGGAGCTCTTCGAAGCTTGCTGTGGATTTGGAGGTCCGCCTTACAACTTCAATCTGCTCAACGTTTGCGGCGCTCCTATGTCGACTTCTTGCGCAAATCCCTCGCAGTATGTGAATTGGGACGGCGTTCATTTGACTGATGCAATGTATAAGGCAGTCGCCGATCAGTTTGTGAATGGGACGTTTTGCGACCCTCCCTTTAGTTCTTTGTGGAGCAATAGACCCTGAAAATTGAATGCAGTATATATATATATATAGCTAAATAAAGGTCGATTCTTGATCGTATCGCAAGAATAAAGTTTATTCCTTTGATTTCTTGCCCTGAGAAGAACGTGCTATTTCATAATATCGTATATACAATGGTTAAGACTCAATCAACTACCATGGTAGTCTTGATCATCTTCAAGAACTAGTTTAACCCAATTATTCTTCAGAACACTGACAACTGCCCATACCTTAAATTAGTTCTATTCTTGATTTCGCAAGTATGATTAAGAAGATGGTTTAATTTAGAGAAGTCACTATATCTTTGATTTCTTCCCTAATCAAAGAATTGTTCGAAAAGTTTGATTCATGATAACATGCTAGTTCATAATTTCATCATATGTACAACAGAGAAGCACTCGATCAACGACCATCATGATCATGATCGTCGCCTTCAAGAACTAGTTTACACCAATTATTTTTCAAAACTGACAACTGCCCATACCTTAATTACTTCGATTCTTGATTTCGCAGGAATAAAGAAGGAAATGGTTTAATAAAGAAAAAGGGTCTATCTCTTTGATTTCTTCCCTAGTTAAGAGCGAGAGGCACTCGATCAACGACCATAATGATCTTGATCATCGTCTTCAAGAACTAGCTTAACCCCATTATTCTTGAGAGCGTTGACGACAGCCCATACCTTAGTTCGATTCTTGAAACCCTTCTTTTCGATTTCTTTGCTGACGTCGACGTGGATTCCTCTTCCTTGCTCGTTTCCGAGGCCCTCCACTCTCAGCCTCATGGCCAAAACTTCGCCCACGATCGACGCTGCCTTTGCATTGCAAGAACGCCCGCATTCGAGCGTGTTTTTCATGGCGTTTTCGACTGTAGAAGCTGTGGCTACGATTCGACCGTTGTTTCTGTCCACTACGTTCGCCGTGATGTACTTCAAGGAGATGAATAGCTTTAACACGTATCTCTTTAATGGAGCCATTTTTCAAGATTTCAAACTACAGAAGAACAAAAAACAGAAGCTTCACGTCAGCATTCAAACTATTAAGCTGCGAACCAAAAATAACGGAAAATCGTCGATGAAATCCCAAAATGAAGGCAAACTAACTAAACAGCATATTTGATCGTCGTACACAGAGAGCAATCGAGTTTTTTTCAAGAAACAAACTGCAGGACAGAAAGCCAACTTGAAACCATATAAAGCTTCGAAAACATAGATATTAGCAAATGAATTGATTCCCTTGCCTGGAAAAAACCAATCGGCGGCCAGAGGATTGAATGAACTCTACTCTGTCTTTCAAAACATAAACAATTGATAAGGTGAAAAAAAACATCAATAAAATTGGTGTCGCCTATCAGTGTAAAGCCCCGAGCTGGTCATTGATTTCAGCATTCTCTTGACATCAGATTTCACATATCCAATTTCCGTACCATCATCGGCTCGCAGGATTAGGTTATGGAATTGGGAATTTCTGCTAATTTTGGATAATAGATGATATTTTGGGCTTTTAACTCATTGGGTTTTACCACAGAATCGATATATAGACTTGGTTCTTTTTCGCAGTTGGGATTAATTAAGAAGCTAATATAAATTTAAGATTTAGTAAATTAACATTACAAACAAAACTAGCTTACTGAGAGAGCTTATGTCATTTTTTTATTGATTACTTGATAACTATAGTGAAATAATTCTAGTTGAATAATGAAAGAGTACGGCCAACTGTGTAGTCCACCAGCATATTATATCTTTTTTTCATGAATTTAGCAATTCAATTTCATCTTCTTTTTGTTTTGTACCAGTGAAACTGTAGTCTTGATTTATGTGTAGGGTTTGACTTGGGTTCTACTTAATTGTTTTTTTCTATGCCTTAGTATGCTATCAAAGTAGATTCATTTCCTACTTACATTTACTCTTTCCTATACGTACAAAACTAGATCTCTTCGTTACTACATGAACTAATATACTCCCTCTGTCCTACCTCTGTCCTAAAGGGTTTTGAACATTTAGAAGTTGGCGCGAGAATTAAGAAACTGAATATTTTAATAATATAAAGTGATGAAAAGGTAAAAAATGTATATTTGGCACGTCTTTTAACAATATTTAATATTATTATATTGATTGTTTGTGATAGTTTTTTGCTACGTAAGGAAATGTCCAAAAGATGTGGGACGTCCGATTTAGTAAAATGTCCAAAATGATTTGGGGCGAAGGGAGTATATTATTACATGCGCATCAAACCAAGTCGCTCCTATCACATATTAAATATCAATCACCTTGTTCACACGTACGTACATTACATGCATTTCCTTGCAACAACAACAATCACAAGCCAACTCATCATCATTAATTTATCACCATACATTTCTATTTCCACCACTTATTATTACTTCCTCGGCCCATTATTATTCGTCCTCGAGCAACCTCTCAAAATCCCTCGGACTACAAGGAAGGGTCAAAAGCCCTTCATGGCCGAACCCATACTCTTCCTCGGCTAGCTCGAGCAACCTCAAAAAGGACCCATGGCTCAAGTACCTCAAAGGAACTACGAACCTCTTAAACTCTTTTAAGTCGACCGCTATTACAGCAAAGTGCCCAACCTTAACATCTTTAGGGACGACGTTAACTTCTTCTTCTTCGAAATATTCTTCTTCCATGGACGACTTTTGAGCCAAAAGTGGACCTTTTTTCTGTAGCATATAAGCTACTAACTCCTTGAGTTTCGTCGTGCCATTTGTCTTTTTCTTCGACATGATATTATGAAATAATATTTTAGGACACCACTTGGTGAGGTTGTATAGCTTACGTATATATATAAATATGTGAAAAAAAAATTGATTGAATGGGGTGAAACTATTAGCTAAGGGGGAGGGAGAGGGAGACCAAAGCATGTGAGGGAATT
Organism: Craterostigma plantagineum; assembly: GCA_027422505.1. Taxonomy (NCBI): domain Eukaryota; kingdom Viridiplantae; phylum Streptophyta; class Magnoliopsida; order Lamiales; family Linderniaceae; genus Craterostigma; species Craterostigma plantagineum. Next base: position 995,249 of record JAPQWV010000029.1, read on the forward strand.
TTGATGTATCCATGAAACGTAGCTGTTGAAGAGACATTTCAAGACAGGCCCCCCTTAATTTTTCTTTTGCATAAATAGATAGATGCAATAGCAGTACTGTGTACCTTATGCTATTAATTTCTGTGCATCTGATTTATATTAATGGTAGATAGTAGTTGCTACGTCGTCTACCATTTAATTAATTATTAATAGATCTAGCTCGCTCGATAGGAGATATTATTATTATTATCACTATAATTGTTGTTGTTTTTATTATTATTCAGAAGATGATATTGGTCGACGAGGGTTTTAATTTCAAAACAATCTCAATGGATCTCTCGGAATTTGTTTTTAATTATTATTATTTTTAAGATAAGTTTAACTCAGGCTAACAAAACGTTAGTTTTAAATGATATTCTGGTTGATATGTAATTGATTGCTTTATCAATTGCGGCTAATCACATGAATTGTTGAGAATATATCGTTCTCTATTCAACTAACACTATAGCAGATCAACGAATGATGCATCTAACCAACGCAAGCTTGATATTATATTTATAATATCTGAGTTTGTTTTGACTGCAAATAGTATATTCTAGTTAAACTTTATCCGTTACTACTACACAGCTTTTTGTTTGTTGTTTTTATTGTTGTTGACTTGTATGATATCACATATGGTAATAAGGCCGAGTCGCATCAGTTGATACGTCTCTCTTACCAAACCTAAAATTAAATTCTTGCAATAGTAATTAAATGTTGAGAACATCGTGGGGAGTACGAATGTACGTATACGTAATATGCCTTGCGTGGCATAAAATGATGATGACATATTTATTCTAACCAAAATTATTTTCTTTTTTTTTTGTGGCATAAAATTGCCATATAAACTATGGTATGGTAGTTTATTCTGCTCATAGTTGGAGGTGAGGAGTATGTATTGATTGGAAAGTATGTGTATTTAGAGCAATGTTTCAAAATTGAACTGAAATGAAGGGTATTTATACCATGATCTAATATGTATATACGTTATATTTTGGACCCATGGCACTCCTTGGACTGCGACTCTTCAGAATACAGAAGTGCACTTTTATTCTAATATTAGCATTTTTTCTCTTTTGTTGAAAGATCGAAGTGCCCATACAGAAAATGTCCAGCAAACAAAAATAAGATGGAGTTAATACCCCACTTGAGAATTTATTTGGCCAATGTAGGCTTGTAATGATGCAATGAAGATATACATACATACATACACACACACACACACACACATACATATTTAATAACTAGGCCATTTTCGAGCTTTTGTTGCTTTTGTTGGCCAATGTAGACATGTAATACACAATATGTACGTGAAAAGTAAGAGATCTCACTAATAATAATAGTAACCCTAGCAGCACATGAAAGTGTTCCTATCTATCTATACGACATTTCTGGGTTTTGATCCATATGCTTCATTAAATCATTGCACGTTACACTTATTGCTTGAGGCATATATGATCCTACATTGAGCTGGAAACTGAAAACAAAAGTTACTTAATTGATTAAATAATTAAAAAGGGTCCATGGCATAACATATATGAATACCTTTGCATAGATATGTATTTCTTTTCTGGGGCAGTTCTATTCTTCATGGCATTTGGAGGCCACGTTATATATCGTCAATAATGGCTATTTTTTCCGAACCATGTCGTAGATTAAATAAATTGGAGTATAAGTCAAATTGGATATCGCAAGCGTGTATGTATAGAAAAGATATTTTGAAGCGTAGACTATTGAGGATAACTAAAGTGTGCCATTAAATATTAATACTTACCTGTTATAGATGCTTTTATTTTCTGAGAAATTGACACGATGCGTATTTGAATTCTTACTTCTGTACTTTGTAATTTTAGGCCAAAACATCCAAAATAAGATGTCTGATTTGATGATTTTAACTAGGCGTTTAGTTGCGTGGTAGATTAAAATGTATATATTTGTTCTACCAGTCGAATGTATTGGTTAAAAAAAGTTTCTGAACGAATAGTTTCCTTTGTTTTCTAATGCAATAAGTATTGAGAATATCAATCCTATTCTCAATACCATATCCCATTGTATTCTCAATAATCAGAACTATTTCTCATATCTATATTCATTTATAAAGAGCGTAGAGTGAATAAAAACTGTAAATTGGTCTTTCAATTGACTCAAATTTTTCTACACTAGTTACTGTTAAAAAATAAAAAGAAAACTTATGAAACTACATTGACATAGCCTAAACTCTTAATAACATCTAATTCTTTTTTTGGTTAAAACCACAATTAATAATTAATTTATTATGTGCATACACATAGTGTGTGCTAAAATTACTCGTTATCCAGCAGAGAAAGGTAGCATTGAGCCGCAGATAAAGAAGTTGCTATTTTCAAATAAAAGTCGAGTTTTCGTTTTATATAAAGTTGCTGAAATGAACTCCGAGGAGTCACTTGAAGAAACGTTGTGGAATAACAAAATAGCATTTTATAGCTACATTCGAAAAGTAGTTGGAAAACGGTTGTGTTTGAATTTCGTAAGCACGTTAACATTTGAATCAAAACATTCGACTCAAACCCATATCACAGAGCCCAATATTGACATAAGGCCTAATCATAATAAAAAATATTTCTGTTATTAACTTAGTTTTCTTTCGGGTTTTTGTTTTTCTTGTTTTTTTTTTCTCGTTCTTTTTAACGAATCTCATGTTTAATTTCTTTCTTTTGACAAATCGACAAATAGAGCCTACACCACTAGCAATCACAACAAAAGTTAGGGCCAATAAAGTGCGCCCCGTTAAACTAATTATTATTATTTTAATAGGGATAATAGATGGACATGACATGTTTGGTAGTGGTTAAAGAATAATTAATCAATAAATATTGATGAATGGCATGTTATTTTGCCCATGATCATATATATATATATATATATATGTTGTCCTCCCTTAGGGCAAAGGTCGCCGGCATTACCATGTGAATCTTGTATTCTTGTCTATGACTTGAGTATTATTTCGATAATTATGTAGTGCCCGTGATTTATCATGATATGTTACCTTTGGGGTTCTAAAAAAAGTAAAATAAGTGAGCTTCGACGGTGTTATTGTTGGGTAAATTTTACATATGTAACCAAGCTTATATATATTACTAAGTATCCTCCCATACTCAAATGTGTGTGCGATATATAAAAATGTACTAAAAATAGAGGGTTAAAATTTGAACATACATTAAAAAAGGTGGTTTACATTTAATTTTAATATTATTATTTTTAATTTTTAATTGACAGACTCAAAATTGGCAGTTTATCTCTAGCCTTGAGGGCTTAATAAAATAGTACAGACATTTATCGGTAAATATTATATATAATCTATACTCTTATATAATTGGTGTAGAGTGACTGTAAATTGTTATATGGTCTGTCAAATTATTTGCGTTTTTGTCCCTTTATTTGTAATTTAATACTTGAAATTTTCATATCACTTAGAATTTTTTAATTTATTGTATTTATGCCCCACACATTAATTTTCTTTTTAGAAACTTACATATATATTTCATCTTAAACACTAAAGACTACAAACCTGAAAAAATAAACGTAACATTAAATATAATTATAAGTTAAGCACATGAATAGAGCTTTCGAAAAAGGTACTAGTACACAGAACGCATATATGGGATGCAAAAATGATTTGTATTTGTCCGTGCTAGCGCCGTCCTTAAAATGTTATGTGGCTCACGGCGCTTAAGGAATACAACAATCATTTTCAAGATACAACGTATTTCATTAATGCTTTTTGGACTCTTACATAAATTTATGATATGAAATATTCGAAATATGTTTTACGTCGAGAGAAACATTAAGCATGCTCTGGTTGGTCATGCTACTTCACCTTTCTAGTATCGTATGCATCATAAGACTTGAGACTTAAGAGCTATAATCCTTAGTAAATAACAGTTAGTATATGTTTCATTTAGTTTTCCCAAGACTATTTTATTTTAATACCATAACTCAACGACCAGCAAATGGAATCAGGTCATATATTCTTAAAGCAAATCATAAAGTGATATTGTCCGAAATAATATCTTAAAGATCCAATATATTATAGTGTAATAATGATATCTTAAATAGTTAAGGACATATACGACAACTCATGCAATGGAAGAAGACAACAAAAGATAACGGGTAACTCTATACGCACCCTCTAAAATTCTATTTACACCCTTATTTACTATCACCCTCTTTTTATTGCATTCTTTATTTATTATCACCTACCAATTATTACACTGTAACTTATTAGCACACTTTATTTATTACAAAAAGTGATTTGTCACATTTTTTTTGGGGGTGCGGGGCGGGGTGGGGAACGAATGTAGGTGATTTGTCCAAGTTTAATAGTTGTAACAATCAAAATAGTGAAATACTAGTAATTAAATTTTTAGTAAAGCGATTTAGTACTTGTGACTATCAGATTTTTAAAGTACTGAATTAATATTGGCACGAAAGACAAACCTTTGCATACAAAAGCAAGCAAAAAGAAAAACAGAAATGGAACATAAATAGATGAATAAATTGAAACTTTTTCTTTGGATATCTAATGCACTAATTACACCTACTTATATTAACGTTGCGAATATTCCATCAAAACTATATATTATCCCAACGTAGGATGTGATGGGAACCGCATTAGGTGGGAATTTAGTTTTGTTAATCAAGTGATTACTATTTATCATTCTACGGCAGAAGATATCATATCAAGACCAACACTTTGACCACCTCTTATAGTTTATACAGAAATTATTTTATTCTAATGCAGTATTGACGATTATATTCGGCACTAGTGACATATCTGCCCACAATATCTTTATCCTATACGTTAATAGTAATTTATCTTTGACTATATTTGTTTTGTACGCATTATTTGTGTTTAATAGTTAATATCATTCAAGCATGGTTTAATATTTAAACATCATAAAAAATTTAATGGAATTCTATATTTGGGTTAGAAGTGCCATTGGTCGACATTCCGGATGATGCTGTGGCATGCTGACTACATTTCTTTGACACGTAACATACTAACATGTGTTATGTAAGTCATCAACATGCCAAATCAGCATTCGAAATGTCGATCAAATCGCACATAGAAAGTGTCAATTAAGACGACATAACATCGGAAGTCGATGTAGGATGCTGACATGGCACGAATCGATTGTTACATCAACAGGAGCCCGCGCAAGGTGGTCACATAAGGTTGAACATCATAAAATTTCTATATATATAATATATGTCCAAGAAAAACCATCCTTACATATAGCGTGAGTGCCCTAACCACAACCCAAGAAAACGCTCTCTTTCTTTCTCGTACTCAACTAATTAAGACCATCAGATCTCAGCCATGTCCGGTTAATCGTGTTAATTTCTTTATATATATATATATATATATATATATATATATATTTATAAAATATAGTTACACCTTTGGATGCTAACGCCGTCTGGCTCCTATTCAATAGATTGTTATTAATCTTTTTCTTGAAGTGATGGTTATTAATATTTTTCTTTCCTCATTCAAAGATGCTATAGTTATATTAATACCAGTCAAGATCAGAATATATGTGAAATCGTCTTTTCATTACCCTGTAATTTGGCCTTCTTTTCGGTGCAATTTTTTTTTAAAATTTATTTTTGGCCGATCCATTATCCAGAGATAAGGTTTTCTTGATGATAGAATCTTATACGCATTTAACCATATATAAATAGGTTCAAATCAAGGGTGACCTTGCTATGTTTTAATTGCAAATACATGTACCATAAAACTCATTCTAATTTTCTGCCGTGATTTATATTAGGAAATAGATAGGAAGAATTCCTAAATAGGGTTTCACTTTGGTTAGTATGTTCATTTTTATGCATGGATCTATGCACAAAAGAACTGATAGAGTCGTTATTTTCTGCTGTGGCATCATCAAGATTCACAAACAAAAGGCACACATATATATATGATATGTAATATAAATAGATGCATATATATGCACTCTCTCTATATGTTTATGCTTTAATTTGTTGAGAATCTTGATGATGCTGCATTGGAAATAGCCGACTATGGCAGTTCATAGCAGACATATAGTTGTGGATCTGCTGCCCTAAGGACAAGGTATTGTATTACATTAGTCTAAAAAACTCATATATAATTTCCTTCTTTTTTATTGGGATATACGTGGTAGATCTGTGATTATTTTTCTTCCTGTTAGACCAATTTTTTTTCAATAAAAGTGTGTATTCATAATTCATCAGTTCTATCTCGGAAATCAAGGATACTCTTCAGAAAATGCGTGAAGATTTGCCATAAGGGTTAAGCTTTTCCTGATCTCCAATATTGTTTTCCAGTTTCATTGTACTTGCTTATATATATATATATATATATATATATATATATATATATATAAATTATGGAAGTTCGGACTAGATTCCTTTTAACCGTAGTAGCTGGCTTTCATGTTCGAGATCTAGCACACCAAGTTCTGGAAAACATAAGAGATAGAAAGAGATGAGGAAGTGAAGCAAAGAACATAATAAAGGTGATTATAAAATTTGCTGAGTTTTGTTTATTTCCCTTAAATCTTTCTTGCCCAAGTTTGGTGCTTGCTTGTCAGCATGCTTAATTATTAGGTTAATAAGTCCTCTTTGGTGCTGCTATGCTATGATTTTCATATATTTGCTCATAAGTTTTATATAAAAATATGTTAGTTACTACTTTAGATTTCCAAAGAACCTGCAAGTTGCAACAAGCTGTTTATTGAGATTAAACCCACCCTTACAGCTTTATACGTATATGTTGCTCATCTAATTAATTTATAGCATATACAAAAACATACATATTTATTCATGTAGTTGTTCAAAATAATTAGATTCATAAAAGAGCATCAACGTTCTTCGTCGTCATATGAGAGCTTTCTTTCATCTTGAATTTTAGAGAAAGTTCCGTAACAGAATCCACTATGAATTCTCAAGTTTCGCTACAAAAAATAGCGAAGGTAGCGACTACGTTACCGACTACAAAACTGTACGTAGTTGGAACTACCGACTACAAGTTACATTTGCGACTAACACAATTGAGTTGGGTGTTGAATGTTGTTTAGGGGAAGTATGATCCTATATTGTTGGGATGATCATTAATTTATAGAGGTGGTGCTGCCGATTTTTTCTTTTAAGTTTAATGTATGTTTTATAATTTTTTTATCAATGATTCACGGACGACTTTGAAGCTCTAAATACATGTAATCCACCCGCTTTCAGATTGTCAACCATTTTACGAGATTTCTGGACATGGTATGCGTGAGGCGTCAGAGATGTTTTCCGAGACACCTACACAACCATCAATTGTCGAGTTCGAGTAGGTTTATGCCATCACAGACTATGCAGCCGAAGGAGCAGTTGCAGGCTATGCAGAACAATCTTGCCACGTTGCAGTCGCGATTCGAGCATGTCTTGCAGCGGTATGAAGGTGAATCGCGTGGATCAAACAAAGCTCGTGATCGAGATATTGCGTACGTGACACAGACATGTGGCTCTGCAGCGTCGCAAAACATAAATGTCGTCGCCACAATTATTTTCCAGACGAGGGCAGCGGTCACGACTTGGCTTAGGTTTTATTTATTTCTCGAACTTGTTTTTGTTGCTTTGATACCTCGTTTTTATGCAGACAGCGTTTTTAAGGAAGGCGTTATTTTGATATTACTTGTCTTCTTAAAATTTATTTAAAATTAAAATAAATATCCTAAAAATGCCTGTTTACTGAAATTACCGACTACGAAAGTAGTCGGACTTATCGACTTCAAAAAGTAGTCGGTCAGCAGGTACCGACTACACGTCGTAGGCCGTAGTCGGCATGTACCGAATACAGAGACGCAATCGGTGTTGTGGAAGATACCTAGTAAAAATCTGTAGTCAGCATTACCGACAACTTTCCGACCATATGGGATTTAATGACATGTGACTTACTGACTAGAAATTGTAGTCGATAATCTAGTCAGTAAAATTCGTACCAACTATCTTATGGTGTTTACCGACTACAATGTGTAGTCGGTAGTTTCAATTTTTTAATGTTTCCAAGTGGGGATTTACGTTTCTCTACTATTATATAGTTAAAAACAATTTAATATTATACACTCCCTATGTTTCTAAATACATGTCGTTTAAGAAAAACAAAGTAAAATCTCCATTACACCCTTAACTAATTATGTTATCTTATTCAATTTAACAATTTCTATTTAAGATAATGGATAAAACTAGAAAAATCCATATTCTTTATCTTCGAAACTGTGAAACGACTTGTATTTCAAACATAAATTCTACAACTGACTTGTTTTTAGGAACCGATGCAGTATCATATATTACACCACAAACATTTGAGTGCAAAGAATATTAATAGATATCAATCGCAGTTACCAAAAGAATATGGGATGTTGTTACTAAAATTGTGTCTATTAAATTAGTAGGTATTGATGGCGCCAATTCAATATCGCCAGCCAGTGTATGCCTAAGATTATCTTTATCCATGACCTGGACAACCGGTTATCAGAATAAAATATTAATTTCTCTCTCCTCCACCTACACAACCTACACCTCAACTCAACCTCAATAATTTTCAACTTTATGAACAACCCAACACAACCCATAATATTTATATTTCATAATTATTTTAAGTCGTATTTGAATGTTTGAAAATAGATTACATTATATTATATAAAATTTAGATACTTTGGTCTTTGAAGAAAAAAAGTAATATGAATTATGATAGATTATAGAATGTGATAGAAAAATAAATAATTTGAAATTGTGATTCAAAATGTAGCAATATTAATATCTATTTGTAGAGAAAAAAAATCATATATTTTGGTAAAAAAAATAAAAATTAAATTTTAACAGATAATTAAATGTATCATAATCATTCATTAAGAACATATAGAACAGTTTATTGAAAAAATGTGCACAACCTGTTGTGACCAGGTTGGTCCACCAACCGGTTGTGGATTCGGTCACAACCGGTTGTGTGCATTATTAATATATTAGATTTATTTTAATTACTTTTAAGCTACGACCGGTCGTTCAACTCACCGATAAATGTAGTCTAAATGGGCCTTCGGCCTTAATAGGCTTTCAGCCTTAATGGGACGTTATCATATCTTCAAGCTTGTAAGTGATGAGCAATGTTGACTTGTGACCACTACACTATTTATTATAGCAATCAAATGGTGAACGATCCAATACTAAGACTTCAAATTATGGTTTTGGTTATATTCAAATATCAATATTTATTATCTTTTTTGAATCGATCTTCATGTATGGAGTGAGTTTTATTAGTGCGATTAAATATTCTTTGCCTGGTTGTTAGCCCAGGGTTAATTTTTATTGGTTACCAATCTTATGTTATTTTCTTAATTTTAATTGGTTACCAATCTTATATTATTTTCCTTCGTGCTATACTCTTAAAATACTTTATTACTTTGTCTCTAGATCAGATTTAGATATACATCTTTATAAAGTTAGTTTGAGTGGCCTATAGAATAGCTAGGCGATTGACGAGTGAATTTTGATATGTAAATAATAATAAAAGTTGTACGACTATGATTGACCAAAATGCCGCAATTTAATTATCTTTCCCGTGAGTGCGCACGTTTAACGTTTTAGATCATCAAAGTCTTCACATAAATGCCAGTCGTCATCAATGGCGTCATATCCTTGCATGACGACATTAACATGGAAAATATATCATATATATCTCTCTCTCCCCCTCTCTCTCTCTATATATATATACATATATATGTATAATAACATGGAAGTGAATACTTTTTATCTTTTCATACGCGGGATGTGACTAAAAGTCAATCTATTGCGCAACTTTGATGATGAGATTTAGGTGCAACAATAACATATGAAATTATATCTAATTAAAACGATATTCCCCAACACGAAACGGCAAAATTAAAACTATGAACAACTGAGATATATTGAAAAATGCTCTCAACATTTGTAATGAGATTGCATCTACATTTAATGTAATAAACTAAAAAGGAACCGTGACCACGTGTTAGAGGAACCAAAAGTGACAGCTTTAGTCGTCTCCTTTCTTGTTTATACACGGAGATTGTTTTATTCGATTCGGACATCTAAAGATAATATTCAGATTAAGAAAATTATTTCTTTTGAGACTCCTGTCTCTATCACTTGGGCCCCACCCACCTAACTGTTGGTATGGTAATAATAATAACACACAAAACTGCAAAATTACCACAATTTATACATTCGTTTTAACATAAACAATTACTTCGTCCAGTCCATCTCCTTTCTCCTCCCTTTAATTTCCCCCTACCCAAAAATCCCTCCTCACACTTAGTCGTCGGTCAACGGTATCACTTTTTTTTTTTTTTTTTTCCAATTTGGCCATTTATTAACACACCCAATTTCCGTATCTCAATCTTCCATCTCATGTGTAAAACCAAGATGTCGACGAAAGCATCTCAGCCGAAGAAGCCCATCCCAACCACCTCCTCTCGGCGAACGCCGCCGTCGAGGTCCTCCCTTTCCCGCTCGGCCGAAAAAACCCCTTTTCCGGCGAGTCCCAGCAGCTCCTCCGCCGCCGCCTCCTACATCCTAAGCACATCCACCACCACCACCGCCGCCGAAGCCGCCTCCTCCTCCGTCTCCTCCAACCTCCGGGAAACCCTCCACGACACCACCACCTCCATCTACGACTTCTCCGACGTGCGAACCGCCACCAACAACTTCCTCATGAAGCGCTTCTCCACCAACTCGTGGCGGTGCGTCCTCCACGGCCGCGACGTCGTCGTCTTCCAGCGAAAGATCCGCCCGATCTTCTCCGCCGCCGACGTCAGGGAAAAGCTTTCGGTGATTAGCAGAAGCCACTTCACGAGCATCGTCAAGCTCTTGGGCGTCGCCGTATCCTCCAGCAGCCACCACGCCTACCTCGTCTACGAATACGTTCCCGGGTCGGATCTTCGGACCTGCCTTCGGAGCAAACACAACCCGGGCTTCACCGTGCTGTCCACGTGGCTGTCGCGCGTGCAGATCGCCACCGACGTGGCCCACGGCCTCGATTACATACACAACACCGCCGGCCTGAGCGTCGATATGGTCCACAAGTATCTGACGAGCAGTGGGATAATAGTCACCGAGCAGCCCCACTTCAACGCCAAGATCTGCCACTTCGGCGCGGCGGAGCTCTGCGGCGACACGGAGAGGGACGCCGGCGGACAGTTCCAGGGGGTGTTGGGGTACATGTCGCCGGAGTTTAAGTCCAGCGGCGTTCCGTCGCAGAAGAGCGACGTCTACGCTTTTGGGGTCGTTATTTTGGAGCTGCTGAGCGGCGAGGAGGCTGCTGATGCCGTGAGGCGCAGGGGGATGACGGTGGCGGAGGCGGCGAGGGAGGCGGTGGAGGTCGACGGAGGGCTGAGGTTGTGGGTTGATCGGAGGTTGAACGATTCTTTCCCGGTGGAGGTGGCCGAGAGGCTCACGCGCGTCGCCTTGTATTGCGTGGATGATGACCCGGAAAAAAGACCCAATATGAAATGGGTCTCGGGTAAGGTTTCTAAGGTATACTTGGATTCGAAGGCTTGGGCGGGTCGGGTCAAAGTACCCACCGAAATTACGGTGTCGATGGGTCCGAGGTAGGGCGGCTTTATCCTTACTTCCTAGGTATGTATGTTCAAGAGATTTGTTCTTAACTAGTTTTAGAGAACGATTTTAAAAATTTGGTTTGACATTTTTGTTCCTAAGTAAATGAATATACTAATGAATCCATTAACACGCATGATATTTACTTGGATTGGTAGTGACGTGACTATGAAGCTGATCTGATATAGATTTTTGGTTTAATATTTATTTCGATCGATGTTTTGATTTTGAATTGAATTTTGTTCAAAGTGGAGAAGAATTGCCTTCAACAACAAAGCTTTAATTGCATTCACGCGTGCACTCAATATTAATTAGGTCGGCTTTTTCGCCTCCATTAAAAACTTATACGACTTCAAACGTTGACCAAATAGCTCCCTATTCTCGTTGACTAACTATCAGGGCTGCTGGGCTTTCGCTTTCTTTGTTGGACAAATATGGACTTCACAATTTTGGTTCAGTTTAGGGAAAATAATTTCTCCCTCCGTCCCAAATGTTTTTGGACATTTTGGAGTTGGTACGAAATTAAAAACTGAATATTTTAATAATATATTACAATTAAAAGGTAAAAAGTATATATTTCGACACGTCATTTAAAAATATTTAATATTATTATATTGATTGGTTGTGTATTTTTTTTTCAAAATAAGGAAATGTACAAAATATGTGGGATGCCCAATTTAATAAAATATATAAAATAGTTTTGGTCGGAGGGATTATAAAATTTTATATGCTGCGCCCCAATTATGAGGTCCACACATTTGGTTGATTTTTCTTTTTTCTCAAAATTTGTATCCGAGCTGTAAGAATATATCCCCATAGACCCATTGATTTTTTTATCTGAAAGTGCGAGTATTAACAAATTTCAATACGTTATGGTTCTCCAAAATAAATAAAAACTAAATTAATAATGTTGTGTCTGTTACCTTAATTTGAAGTCCTAACTGAACCGAGAGTTAAGACATTTTCTCTGAACGCCACCTACACTTGAAGAATCTAATTTCTCCTTTACGGGTACTTGATACCCGTCCCAATAGTTCTATTTTTTTTTTTACATTTTACTATATTGAGCGTTCGCGTTAATTTTTGTACATTTCCTTTTAACAAAAAACTATCACAAACAAATCAATATAGTAATATTAAACATTTTTAAAAGACGTCAAAATATACAATATTTACCTTTTAATTGTACTATATTACTAAAATATTCATTTTCGAGCCAAATTACAAATGTAAAAAAACAAAGGATAAATTCCTTATCAGACCCTGTCAGAAACTAAACTTCCTTATCAGTACCCTTGACAAAATTTCTTCCTTATCAGTACCCATCTGCAAAAAGTTGTGTTTTTAATACCCCCAAACAGTAAACGGACGAAAATACCCTTTTCTGAAATTAAACTAGACATCATACCAACTGTTTTAATTATTATACCAACTGTTATTCTAATTATACCAACTGTTATCATTATTATACCAATTGATATAGTGTACAATTCTGTTGGTATAATTACGACGACAGTTGGTATATTTTCTACAATTTCTGGTACTATAGTAAAATCAGTTGGTATAACACCAATTTCACTGTGTAAAATTAAAATAACTGGTATAATAACGAAATAAACTGTATAATTTCAACAATTTCTGGTATAATTTTCAAAATCAGTTGGTATGACGTCCAATTTCACTGTAAAATCAAAATAACTGGAATAATAACACAAACAGATGGTATAATTTCTATAATTTCTGGTATAATTTCAAAATCAGTTGGTATAACGTCCAGTTTCACTGTATAAAATTAAAATAACTGGTATAATAACGCAAATAGATGGTATAATTTCTACAATTTCTGGTATAATTTCAAAATCAGTTGGTATAAATGTCCAATTCGCTGTATAAAATTATAAAACGTTAATTACTTGTACGATAACCAAAAGAGATGGTATAATTTGTACATTTCTGGTATAATTTCAAAATTAGTTGGTAAAATTTTCGCTGTATAAAATTATAATAACGTTATTTACTAGTACGATAACCAAACAAATGGTATAATTTTTATAATTTCTGGTATAATTTCGAAATCAGTTGGTATAAATGTCCAATTTAAAGTGTGAGACATGGGTATTTTCGACTTTTTAACCCTGAAAAGACCTTTTTAGGTACTGAGCACGAAAAAATTTTCAAATGGATACTTATAAGGAAGAAATAATTCGAGGGGTATTTAAGAGAAATTTGAAAACTCAAAAGGTACTGATAAGGAATTAACCCAAAAACAAATGAGGAGAGGAATTATATTTATACTGCAAGGCGCTGAGCAAAAGCTAATCAGCAATATTATATGTAATATTTTAGAGGTGCGTTTTTCAAGAAAGATCAGGTGACGTAATCCTCCTCACTCGAAATTATTACAGCCTGTCACTCAATGTCAGAGAATTTAATTGATCGCATCTTACAATACCTAACTTCGTCTTCCCATTCTCATATATTCTGTCATATACATAGAGTTAATTATAAATTAGGTGTCTTTCCAACCTTGAAGAGAAAATAGGTACTATGTGAATTGTATTACTACCTCCGTCCCACTTATTTCTTCCCACTTTCTATTTCAGGCGTCCCACATGATTATTCCCATTTCCATTTTGGAAAAAAGTTATTCCAATAATTAAACTAATTACACCATTTATAATAAAAAAAACTTCTTAATTTGCGTGCTCACTAATAAGTTTTCTCTCTAGTGTCCTATAATATTAAATAATGTAGTTTCTTAATCTCCGTGCCCACTAATCTTTGGGAAGAATTAGATGGGACAGAGGAAGTACAAAAAATGCACTCGTATATTTTATTTTCTTCTTGTGAATTAATTTTATTATGTGCACACGTTTGTTACATATAATTTATCTTTTTGTATGAATTAATATTATAATATACAGAAATTAAAGAAAAAGGTATAATAGAAATTAAATATATGATTCATAAAAATAAAGAGAAGACGACACACGATTCACACAAATAAAATAAAGATAATGCACAGTTCGAAAAGAAAACAATCATAGTAATCACCGCTAGAATTTGGCTCCATGTTTCTAAAAAGAAAGTTTTGTTCCACGCAATTTTTTATCGTATTTTTCGTCGACAACTGTGTCGATGGAATCAAGACAACAACCTCGTTTTAGAGAATGATTGAAGAACCGAAATCGACTCAAAAAAATCCAACAAAAAATATAATTTCGGTCGAAATTGGATCAAAATTGAAGTTTTTCATTGTGAATAAGTAAAACCAACACAGAACCAGAAAATTAAAAATTAATGAAAATATCAACTAGCCGAAATATATCGATGTTGTTCCAAATAGTTGCTTGCAAATAAAAAATTGAAGTAATGTATTTATATAGTTATAAAATATTGTATAAATTACATTATTTTCAAATAAAAGTTGGTTTCCAGCATACCGAAAAATTTCTTTATGGAACTTAGAAACCAAATACCGAATTAAAAAATACGGTTCTATAATTGGTATAAACGATTTCAACATCGGTTCGATTTCCTTAATCGAACTATGAAGAATCCTATAATTTATAAAATAAATTTAAGTATTGAATAAATCAGAAATATATATTACCCATAAAAATTATGAAAATAAATTATAAAAAATTGTGCCTATTTTTGTGATAATTAACACAGTGCCTATTTTTGTAAATCACTATTAAAAAAGTACATACAAATGTAAAACACCCATATGTATACAAAAATCCCACGTTTTATTACGGAACGGTGACATATCAGTAACCAAACGTATCGTATCACATTAATTTCCATTAGAATATCACGTCTCTAATTTTCAGATAGTGAGATGTACGTCATATTCCTTTTTTCGTGGTGAGATATTTAGTATGCATTTGATTGTTCAATCCAAACAAACTAGTCTTGGTATGGCCCGGCTATGTTTTTAACATAACAAATTACAGTCGATGCCCATCCAACATTTAAGTACAAATTTTGCATGAATACAAGTCTTAACAAATTTTGTGAATTATAAATTTTGCATATAAATATAACCAATTAAACAATAGTTAAGTTGTCAATTAATTCCTAAGCACTAGGCGACACCAAACCCCATAAGATATGCCCTTATTAAGATGCCAAGTAACACTATCTGTTCTCGTGTTTGCAATTACCAACAATTTAGTATTTTACAATTGATACGAACAAAGAAAATGGAATATTTGCAGGATATTTCTTCTCCGAACTGCTTTTCTTGAAAACCTAAGGTATTCATATATATATATATATATATATATATATATATTTGTGTGTGTGCATGTAATTATCTATGCAGATTGATGAAAGTTAAGTAGAAGTCTCAAAGCCATTTTCTTGACATTTTGGTCTTTTTTATTTAGTTAACACTACTAGAAAAAGACATATAACAAGACGCGGAAAATTCGGTGTCTAAAAGCAAAATTCAATGTATATTGAATGATTAGACACGGAGTGACTGATGTTTAGGTGTTGTTTTCGTAACAAATTTGGACACAGATATATACCGTTTCTAAAATGATTTTGTCACATTTCCATTTTTATTTCCGTATCTAAACCGTGTGTAAATGAAAATATTATTTTTGAAATAAAAATAAAAAACTGTGTCAGAGTGCGTTTCTTTTATACTCATAATTTAGACACAAAACCAATTTTGTGTCTATTTTCCGTGTCCGATACTATGTAGTGGAAGAAGACAACCATGCACTTTCACAACTCTTTCCGTATAAAATCCAATGTTTCTTTTTAGGTTTTTCATCGGTAACTTAGTGTTTTTTGTCCATGTGCTTCTTGATGAAAATGGGTTATGCATCTTCTTCAAAGCTTGAAAGCAGATTATTGAAAGGATATTAATATTACCAGCAGTAGCAGCCTTGAAATTTAGGGTTTCAGTATGATTCTCTAGGCGTAAATCTTACTTTGTGTAGAAAGTCATTGGTACGGTAATCAAAACAACGAGTCTGTTCTTAGGTCTTGCCTTCTCGACCATTTCTTCATCCGTCAGATATAATGTGTTGCTTGCATTGATAGATTCTATATCCTTTCGATGTTTGTTTTAATCTTGTTTTATTTTCGAGCTTTAGGTACCCTATGATTCTGATAAACAGATATATACTCGCTGCTCAATTTTGCTTTAACTAGAAACCAAGTGGAATTCGTGTGTGGGAAGCACAACGAAAAACTAAGTTTAGCGCATCGAACAATGATACCCATGGTTTTCCACCTTCGCACATTTCCTTTTCTTTCCTAACCGAAATCGCTGTACAAACGCAGCCTGAATGCAAAATTCGCTTAGGAAAAGAAAGGAAAAGGTGTGAGGGTACATCAGTCGGAGCGCATATTATTGTTGTTCGATGCGCTAACCTAGTTTTCAGTGTTGAGTTCCACACAAGGATTCTTCATACCAAACGCAACCTTAGTAATCGAACTGAAGTTATTCTAATAAAACCGTTCTTATCATCAACTTCAGGTTTCGAACTGGTTCATAAACTTCCGCGAACGCCTTGAGGTACACATGTTAAAAACCGAAGCCACTTAGCCGACTTTGGGTCTTCTGCAGTTATAAAGGTAGTTAGATCGAAAGAGGGGAGGGAGTTACAAAACTTCTTAGGGCAAAAAATATTGGTTAGGTATGTTGAGAAATTTTATCAATCCTTATCTATGTTTTTGCTTCTTTCTAATGAGGAGCTCCAAAATGACAACTAAATAAACGCACAGACACATGCGTATAATATATCTCACGATCCTCTCCCTCCGCGACCTTTTCTGTTGAAGTTTGGGATAGAATGCGAATGATGATTATCGTTCACACCGATTATTACATCATCGTTGTCCTCTTGCTGCTTGGAAGCGCCAATGTCTTGTGATAGGGTTTTTGCCATTTTTGGTGGTAAAGCTGGAAATTCCCTCGCCATGGCCGTGCAATAAAAGTTCAACGTAATAAATAAAATCATTACAGAAACGACAACGCCTTATTCAGTCTCGCCATATCTTCAAGAACGTGCCCCTTTTCTTTTTTTCTTTTTAAAAAACATAGACCCTTCTTTATAGTTGATGGGAGAGATGATGGAATACTTTTCGTTGAAGGTTTATCTATGTATATATAGACGGTGAATCTGCAATATGCAGTTGCAATTTGCTGATGGGGCCTCCCTCCCCATTTGAGCCTATAATTGGTGGAAAAATAAACTAGATGCATTTAATCTATTTTATTAAGGTTCATGAACTTCAGGGTGGATTCTTGATTTTATTTAAAACTATTGTGTGCTACCATAGATTCATTACTTGTCAATCGCAGAGAAATAGTTTAAACCCTACTCCACTCCAGGGTTGTCTATGTCAAATTCTTTCTATTTTTTGCTCATTGTTGATGTATACTACTAATATTGGGCACATATTTCATATAGGTTATATAAAGCTCGGTGGAATTATATTTTGGAACTACTGTTCTCATAATTATTGGAAAAAATGAAACAGATTTTTTCAGACAATGAATTAAGAAGACCAAATTGGCTCTCAGATGTCAGATCATAGGGAACAGCCGTTGGTTTAGTTGTTGTTCACTGAATCCACTCCACTTGCTTTTGAGGAGAGAATTCATTTTTTTATTTATTTTTGCTGTCATTTTCCAACTTCTATTAGCCATCAAATGACCTACAGTTGGTGAATTGGGACTAAATCAATTCGTTAGGCCATCAATTTAGAACCATTATACGAATATTTATATTGATTGGGAATGCAATACAAGGAAGATAAAAAAAATAAGTACACAAACAAGCATTATAATACTTTTCACCAAAATAAGCACACACATGCACATACATTACATAATAATAATATATTTGTTGATCGTCAGTTTTTCCCTGGAGTTACACTACCACCATTCCTGTTAAAGTCTGGAATGGAATAATAATGGTGATTATCATTCAAATCACTCATTCCATCACCATTATTATCTTCATTATTATTACCTCCGCCATTAATTACCTTCGATGGTTTCATTGGTCCTCTAGAGGTGGCCATACAGTTATTATTACAGTTAATCACCAATAACAACACAACGACGAGCACAAGCACCTTCGCCTTCTTCACCATCATCTTCAAGAATTTTTTTTAGACCTAATAAAATAAATATCACAAACCAGGTCTTAGTCGATATATGTAAATAAACGCCAGAATATTTAAAATGAAGACATTGTGGCTAAGAGAAGTGTACTTACTTAGGTTGCCCGAGATTGATGTGAGATTATGATTAAGTATAGCATATAGCCAGGGTTGCTATATATAGATGGTGAATGATACAAACAATATGTTGGAGCCTCCACCAAATGAGGCAATAATTAGTGGGAGGATTTTTCACCTTTAATGAACAAAATGATGGAGGTTAAAGAAAGATTATATATTTAGATAAACTCAACCGCGAAAGTCAAAAGACAACAGTCATGGTATAGTAAAGATTGTCCTGGCATGAGCTTAAGTTAAGGTTATTTAACTGTGCCTAAGTCATTATTTATGAACAATTGCTTGTATTCTCCAGAGATTAGCATTTCGCGTAAAATATTAAACTTCATCAGCTGAATAAATTATTAACTTTTAATTTATTTGTGTTGCATTTGATGTAATATTGAACTGAAATTGAAGGTCGTGGTTTTGCATAATGAGGGAGCATCATTATTGACAGTGGAATTAAATAGAAGTCTCCACTGAATATTTTTTTTCCTCCAATTCGTTTCATTTACTGCAAGTTGTTGGCACATTGTTTCTCCAAATGGACTATTCGTGTCATTTGCGTAATATAATCCCTCTTTTTTTAAAGTAAAAATAGTGTAGGACTATTAGTAGCATCAATTATTTCTTATAAATTGTCATCCTGAAAATGATTATGCCTTCAGATTATTTAATTAACATAATAAAAACATAACATAGTGAATTGGCCTGATTTCCTCTTGATTTCTCCAATTTAAATGTAAGCGTGATATTTTTAGTTTCTACTACCATTTAAACAGCCTCAGAGTTCTATTTAGTTGCGTTGATTTCGAATTCTTTTTACGCGAAATACGATTGCCCAACTACTTGATTTATTCATAATTATTCACCAAAGACAAAAAAGAACAAGTGGGATCATATACATGTCAATACTATCGTTACGCATTTAAATCAAAAAGGGAAAAAAATCCACAAACGTTAGACGGCAATAATACTACTATTTGTCAACTAGGCTACAATAAATGACGACGGTAATTTCTAGTGTATTCATTAATTCATTTCACCCTGCAGTTGTAACAGCACTTGTTGCAAAATTAAGTTTCATAAAAAATCATATATTCAGTTGCTTTTGACATATATTATTAGAGATAAACAAGTGATAATTAATATTTTATTTTTAAGTCAGTTATTATTACTAGTGAACAGCGTAACCGAGCTGTATGAATAATTCAATTCATTATTCATTTTAGTAATACCAGAATGTTCTTTTAAATTCTACATGAATTGGCAAATCCTTGGTCTAGTGCAAAAACCAATTGAATATTCACAATGGACGTATGCTATAAGCATTGAGAATAGCTCAATATTTTATTTTTTTAAACGGGGAGTAAAATAACGTAAGAAAAAGTTGAGGATTGATCAAATGATTCCTCTATCACTATCTGAAGGAAATTATTACAAATCAACTTTATGTATTGTATTTTCCTTTCCAACCACTTGTTAGCTCGGATGGTCAGCCACGTATTATAATCCTTGAACTCCTAATTTTTTTTTTCGGAAGGAGTTGAACTCGTAATTATTTCAAAATAATACGGCCATGAACGTTTTGTACTAAAAATATCTCTTGATATACATTACTCTAGAAGTATCCCAAAGAAATGTAAAAAAAGTACATGACCATGTTACCAACGAGGACTCCGTCAGATATAAATGATGAATTCGATGTTCTAAATGTCCTATTTGATAGTTGTTGGATTATAATTTAATACCTAGCAATCTAGTTTGATGAACACAAACATATTATTGTGTTAATTAAGTGTGTTGATGAGTTTGTTTCGAAAAAACGGAAATCAAATATGAGCTCGTGGCGAAAATCGGATCGGTCAACTGCCTGTCATGGTCAACACAAACAATTGTCAGTCATGACCGATAACGTCCAGTCCAATATTATGTTAGTAAATGTGCTCTCATTTAAAGTTTTGTATTAGGGAAAAGATTGTTGGATTATAATGTCTAGCAATCTAGCTTTTATGAACATAAAACTTGCTATTGTATTACTAACATATTTATTTAACTGTGTAGATGAGCTCGGATCGAAAACGGATATCAAATATGAGCTCATGCGAAAAACCACATCGGTCAACTTCTTGTCAATGCTGGTCAATACGGTCAACTGTCGGTCAAACTGGTCTCGGTCTTGGTCTTGACTGGACTTGTCGGGACTTGCCTGAACTGTTAGGTCTCGAACTTGATTGGACGAGTTCGATCTCAAACTAGACTGGACTGATCCGGTCTTTGACTGGATTCAGGGGCGGATCCAGAAATTTTTAGTTGGGGGGCCGTAAAGTTTTTTTTTCCGAGTCATTTTCACGTAATCGACTATGGTCTTCCACCGCATACTCAAAGATGAGCTTAATTATGTGGGAGTATTTTTCTTAAAATATATCTGCTTTATTGATTAGCTCAGTTTGAAAGATAAAGATATTATCGAACAACTATCAAAAGTTCTTGGAAAAGATTAAAAAAATTACATATATTAAATCATAGAATTTGTATATAAAAAATAATTAAAAAAAAGGAATTAACACGAAAAGAAAAAAGTGATAATAACTAAAAAGTCTCAATAAGAATAAAAAACAAAAGAAAAAACTAAAAAGAGTAATAATAAAATAATAATAATAATAATAAACTAAAGTGCATAATTTAGAAGATGCGAAAATGACTAAAAAAAGAACTAAAAGAATAGTAATAGTTTTAAAAAAGAAGCAACTAAAGAAATAAAAAACAAAAAAATAATTGAAAAAATCTTAGGTGGGCTTGAACCCATGACCTTCATGCTAGAAGTCACATTACTACCCACTATGCCACTCATAATATTACTTTCATTTAATGTTCGAAATCTACGTATACATTTTTAGTGAATATAATACATATATATTACTCAAAACTTCGAAAATTTTCGCGGGGGCCGTGGCCCCCCGGGCCACAACGTAGATCCGCCCCTGACTGGATTGACCGGTCAACTACTGCACTGAGGTACAAGCCACTTACTGCAGGAGGTACAAGCAGCTGAAGCTGACAGCATCTGATCAAGTGACAAAAGCTTCCAAGGCAAACCCAATAGAATGGAACAAAAACACAAGGAGCCTAGAGCAAACAAGCACATATTCAAACGCGCTGGAATCGGTGGTGGTAGTGCCCCGCCCCTTCATTAGTCAATGCGAATAATCGAGCCGGAGCAGGTGGTGGTAGCGTCTCCACCTCTTCACTGGTCATCGCAAATACTCGAGCTGGAACCGGTGGTGGTCGAGCGAGCGTTTGAGTCTGATCTAGAGAGATAAGAGAGAAGAACAAGAGCAAAGAGCACAAAATCAAGAGAGTTCTTCCCAAGTGTGAAGGTTACATAACATATAGAGCGACAATGTTCAAACCGACACACTTCACTTAAATAAGAGAGAGATGAGCTAAAGTAGAATAATTGAGTGAGAGTCTTAGCACAAAGACGTAAAACTATGTGTTTGTAGTCCTTGCACATAGACGTAAAAGAAATGCCTTTCGTAGGGTCGCGGCCTACGAATCATAGAGCGAAATAACTCTACTGATAGACTTTAAAAAGCTAACGGTAGAGAGACGTCCGATCGACTGGAATAGTGGCCGGAGACGGTGGAGTCTAAAAGGCCGGTGGTGAATTTGAGTGCTAGGAAGTTTATTTATTGGAATATAGCTTGAAGTTATATAGTGCAAGTCTACCTATGGAAGGTTGCACATCGTAATATGTAAACTGAGTCTTCTAGTGAGAGCATTCCTTGCGGGGAATAAGAAGGGGATGCGTAGGAGTATTGAGACTCCCACAAACAAATCGTGTGTCCCTTCCATTGCATTCCTACATCTAGCATGTGCATTGTTGGGGCATTTTAAGTGGTCGATAAAATACTTCAACCAAAACTAGTTTTCAACTTGCATTGTTTGAAGTGTTTTTTAAGTAGCTTTCGTAGAACCTATTTAAGATGATCAACTCGAGTATTTCCCGCTTGGTTTAGAACCCAAAGTCGTTTGATCTCTCGATGCTTAAATATTTTCAAGACATGATTATTGCAACTCAAGTAATTTTAAAAGTTTTAAAAGTGTTTATTCACCCGCCCCTCCCAACACAAAACCAATCCAAACAATAGTTTGGTAAAACATGCTGCATGGCTGGCCGACATTTACATTTCATTTCCTAGATGATAATGTAGCTTCGTTTGAAAAAGAAACATTGGCCTTCTTTAATCCTAAACCTGTTGTTGCGGATAGGACAATATCAATTGGGTTTTAAATTTTTACATTACATAGAATAAAATTATGAATATATATAAAAACTTTGGGCACGTATCAGTTCGATTAAATGGGTCACGTCTATCTTGTTAGTTGTTCATGATGCATTAGTTCTCTGCTTGTATGTAATAACATTAGGCGGGAATGGACGGCAATTCATAGTCTATTTTAAGGTGCTACTTCACCATCACATTTTCTCACTTTTTTCAAATTTCATGTCCTAAACAAGCCAAACGTAAACACATTTCAAACCGAAATAATTCTCGATGAAGAAGATAGTACATGGGAGAGTGGTGAATAAGAACCTAACTTTCTTCAACTGATTATTTTGGGAAATTCATGTCCCATGTCTGAGTCGTCTCCATGCGAGGACACGTAATAAGGACTTGAAATGCATTGCAAAACATTGCAGGTATTATGACAAGTTTTTTCAGTTCGATAGGAAATAATGCTGCCTAACATACGCTGTTAAGTTATATACTCGAAAATGAAAGATGAATGTAAATTTTCGAGCTTAACATCATTAAAGGGGTGTTCGGTTATGAGCTGGAAGACACTTGTTGAAAGAGATAGACCACCTCACGAAACTGTTGTACTTTTACATTCTTTTACTTCAATTCTTTTTTATTTCCTTATGGAGAATATTATGGTGTCAAACTCAATTCCACATATGATTAGACAAATAAAAAGTTATAACCTGCATATATATATATATATATATATATATATATATATATATTATAAGCTTACTTGATTACTCCATCTATTACTAGTTGATAACAGAAGAATCAAATCCTACTTGAGCTTACATGTTAGGCTTGTGCTTCATTGTTAAATACAAGTTAATGTAATAACCTTAGTGATAAGCTCACTTCATTATTACAACGATTTTTAGGTAACTTGATGTTGATGGGAAGGTGGAAAGAGGGGACATGTACCAAACTTGCTTCGATTACCTTCACCACCAGTTTTTATTCATCTTTTTAACCAGCTTTTCATTTATCTATAAATATACGTTGATTTAAATGTCCCATTTTTCATATTGTGTGGCTAATATAAAGAAAAAATGGGCGAGGAAAACAACGAGGAAACTAAGGAGAACTTGTCCGAAGAGCTTACTACCAATGCAAACGACGATGATAAGGAGAAGAAGCCACCTTTGCCTTTCTTTTTGTTCGTAGATTTGCATTGCATGGGCTGTGCAAAGAAGGTAGAGAGGTCTATCTCAAAGATCAGAGGTATGTAATATTTTTCTTCTTATTGTCAATAATATTATATATAATAGCCACTGCACTTCAATGCTTATTTTAATAATAATATGATATATAATGTGGGAAAAAATTATTCCCAGGAGTAGAAGCAGTAGTTGTGGACATGACGAAGAACGAGGTTACGATCAAAGGAGATGTCGAGCCTCAATCCGTTTGTGATATTATAATAACGAAGACGAAGAGAACTGCTAAAGTTCTCATGTCTTCTCCATTGCCTGCTCAAGTCGAAGAAGGCGAATCCATCCCCGACATCGTTGCTCCGCAGGTCATATATATATATGTATGTATTCAGTTATTAGAATGCATTTTCTCCCCTTGGTATTTTAGGGTTTTGTGGAATTGTAGGGAATAGTTGAAAGGAAAAAGAAAATACGATTTCATGTTTGGTTGAGCGGATAAATAGATGAGGAAAAGAAAATAAAAGAAAATCTGGTATCTAGTTTTGACTTAAAGCTAAGGAAAGCGAAAGAGAAGCTTATGGAAATTATTTTCTCACTCGTTTTCTTTCCACCCTACTTTCCTCAAACCAAAGACAGTGCCGGTGTTTCTGTTACAACAGCAGGTTAGCGGATTGACAACGGTTGAACTGAACGTTAACATGCACTGCGAACCTTGTGCTGCTCAGCTCAAGAAGAAGATACTCAAAATGACAGGTTCATCTCTCCACAAATCACTAAAAGCGAAAGTTTTTATTTAATCCGAGGGTTCTATCCGAAAATCAACTGTTGGTAGAAAGGATAGACCTCTTTGATTTATATATTGGAGTCGGTTTAAGTTAGTTTTCCCATGTGCAAAAAATAATCTCAACACGCCCCATCATGCGGTTATAGAATAAGAAACCTCTTCAATTTATATATTGACTTCGGTGAAATTAGTTTTCTTTTTTTTTTTCCTTCCGACGTGGGACAAAATACTCTGTTTCTCGACTCCGACTAACTTAACAACAACTGCAGGAGTGAGAACTGCAGAGACGGAGTTAAGGTCGGGCAGAATCACGGTCACGGGCACGATGAACGCTGACCATTTAGTCGAATAGGTCTACCGACAAACCAAAAAGCAGGCTACAATAGTCCCACTGCCCCAGAAAGAATGCTAAGGCGAAGAAAATGAAACCGATAAAAAGGAACGACCTCCGTCGAAAGACGACGGAAAAACCTCGAAAACAACATACGATGACGTAGACTGCGAATCAAACGACGACGACGACGATGATTACGTGATGGTTGTTAATAAGAAGGCCGAGGAAGAGCATAAAGATAGGATGGCGACGAAGATGATGACATCACGTTATTACCATCATCAACCGATGTATGTTGTGGAGAGAGTTTACGCTCCTCAGTTGTTTTCGGACGAGAATCCCAATGCTTGTTGCATCCTTTGATGATCGAGGATCAAGTCAAAATAGTCCATGTTATGGTCTGTGTTGGAAATAAAATCCTCCTTTTTAGCCTAAACCACGAGCTCATACTCATAAGCCTATGGGTTCCACTCTAAAACTAGATAGAGTAGGCAACAAGCTTATAAATTGGTCATAACTTTTCTAATATCTGATGTGGGATTTGGATTTGTTACCAACGATATGTTTGTTTTTACATAATGTTATGAGCAGTTAAATAAGTTTTTCCCTTTTTTTTCAAACTCTGAAGTATCCCACTGAATCGGCTATGAGTTCGTGTCACAATAGAAAAAAGGTAAAATTCACTTACTACCGTGTTTTAGACTTGCACTGTTAAATTAGTGTTAATTATAGGCAACTTTTTCTGCGGGGCACTTCCATCATTCATGACACCTAATTTAAGAAATTACAAGGAATTCAAATAATTCAGATATGAATCATATGTGGAACAATAAAGACAATTTTTACAATTTAAAAACACTAACTTTCAAAATTAAAACAATCCTCATATTTTAAAACTTAATCTAATATTTAGTTGTCTGCATGAAAATAAATACCACTCCTAAATTACCCGTTAACCCTTAAACTAATTTTATGGAAATTACTAGATACTTAAAATAAATAACCAAAACATCATCACTTACCCATATTGTTTCACCATACCAGAAAAAAAAATGAGTGCTGAAATCTAACAAAAATTAGTGAAAAAGTGCTGAGGTGGTTCAGTCAAAAAACCGACCCCATTAAGACATATTCCTAGAAAACTTTGCTGCATATGTTACTACTACATAAAATCACACTGAAATCTGAATACTCCATTCAAGATTTGCTGCTGTGCTCATGTTATATATTGGTCTTGCTTCTCTTGAAGAAGCTTAGCAGAAGATTTCGCATCCAAATACAGAGAATTCACCTCTTCAAGATCAGCCTAAGCAACCAAACAGCACACAGTTGTCGAAAAAGCGTAAACTTCGCATATATAGAAATATCACAAAGCCCATTTCAAAGTGGGAAGAAAAAACCATACCTTGCATATATTTTCGCGCCCATTCATCTTAGCGACAACGCTGGCCGGAGACAATAGCTGAACAGCGTGCCTGAGGAAAAAAAAGGCGAATTCAAACTACTTCGTGCGAAGCAACGACCATACATTTACATGGATTTAGTTGCGATGAACAGAAGAAAGTTTAAAAAAAAAAAAAAAAACCTTAAAGATGCTTGCTGCCCAATTTCTCCGAGGTAAGCTAAGCTTTCCTCGTCTATCTGAAGTTCTTCGACTTGAGCTCTAATGGCTAATATCTGTATCATTTCGGCTGGGCCGTAGGTTTCAGTTCTAATGATGACTAATCGGTCTAATAAGTCGACTGGTATGCCGTGGGGGCTAATCATATCTGTACCTCTGCGTGAAATAAACAGTTTAGAAAGGAAAGAAAAGAAAAGATATATATCTCGAATTTCAAGAAATAGCTACAGATTAAGCCCAGAAAAGGAAACGCCTTCGTGCGTATTTTCTTGGTACCTGACGCTACAAATTCCTCGGTTCGTGGCGAAGATGACAATGGGAGAGATTGAGCTTTCCAAGGCACGGTTCAAGTAGGAAAAACACTCGATATCAAGCATATGAACCTTGAGTTGTATGTACTTGGAATTTTTAGAGCCTCGTTACGAATGTAATTTCAGTGCAAAACTCCAATTGAATACGAGAGGGAAAAAAAAAAAAAACCTCGTCGACGAATAAAACACCAGGAACGAGTTCTGCTACGCCTTCATCGATATAACGGTTGACAACCTGAAATAAGTGGTATAAATTGTCAAATTACGTTATAATCTGGCAGAAAAGAGAACAGAGATTATGGAGTGCTGAGATTGAAGCACGCCTTATTTATTTCTTGTCTGAGCTTGTCTGTGATTTCGGTTTTCCTGGGCTTCATCATCTGACCCATCAAAGATAGTATGTCTTGGCCTCCTTGTGGGCGTGCATTAGCAGCATCAAGATCGTGCAATGTAACGTCCTAAAAGTATGCAGCACAATGTTAACACTGCCCAACAACAAATGGTACATTCGCTAATCTAATCCTTTTTTTTTCTAATTCAGTTCACAGACAAAAGAATAGCTTCAATAAAATTGCAGCCTTCACCATCATTATTGCTGCAATTCCAATTCTCAAAGATAATAGCACTTTCAGCAAATATGAAATCAACGTAGAATCTTAAATAGTTAGTAGGGATACACAGTACGCACCTGTACAATCTCCTTCTTTTTGTGAACCTCGCCTTTGGGCAGCGGGACATATTCTTCAGCTTCCAAATCAAATTCAGTTGCAAAGACATCACTTCTTCCCACACGTTTAACCGCCCCACTATTTGCTTCAATGTATATAACGTCACCAACAGCAACCTGCGACAGTTTGTTGCATTAAACATGCATCATCCTTTAAATATTAGTATGGCACCTTAGCGATGAGCTGATAAAATTGGGTTATTGGTAAAATTCCATCAGGATTGTATAAGTAGAACACAACAAGAAGAAAATGAAAACCATGGACACTAAATTCATACAGCAAAAAAGAAAAAAAAAAACGTGAAACTGAAATATTTGGGCATATAGAAAGGCCTACCTTTTCCTTGATCAAGGCATCATATATCGTTGGATCCAACTTCAACTGTTTAGTTCCTTTTACAGTTTTTAACCCGATTATAACATGACTTATACTCTTCCCATATCCACCAGTGACACTCTCGGTTTCTTCTGGAGAAAGTTCCGTGACCTATGACAATATACAGCACAGCCAAAATATTAAGTAAAATAATCTGCTAAGTAACTTGAAAGGATTTTATATCATTATTGGTTTTTATTTTCAAGGAAGATGAGATAGAATTACCTCTCCTTCATAAACCTCCTTATTTTCCTTGATACGAAGTCCAATAGCTCGCCGGAAATTCTCCATTAGAACCTCAGTCTTCTTCACTTCCGACGAATATACTTCAGAACCAACCATTGGGCAAAATGGAACCTACACAGAAAAAAATGACAGAGAAGTTACTACGCAGCCAAAAAGCATAATATCCCCGACAAAAAGACGCTACTATCAAGCAATTTGAGCAGAGTATGATGCATCCCAATAAAACCACCTAGTCTGAAACAAAGAAAGTGATATTACAGTTCTTAGATGAGTCACAAACAACACACACAGCTCAGCATCGCCACTGTATAGCTCCGACACTCGAAAGAAAACACAGCAACCACGCTTACATATGATGAAAACAATACTAGAACAAACATATGCCACTAAAAAAAGTCCGCAAAAATTGACATGCCTTGCTACCAAGCTCTTGCGAAATTCCCAAAGCCAAAGCTGTTTTCCCAGTGCCAGGCGGCCCAGCAAGTAATAACGCACGGCCGGCCATCTTCTTCTGGCGAATCATATCAACAACAAGTCCGGCCGCTTCTCTTGCCGACGCTTGTCCCACGAAGCCAGCCGCCAACGGCGTAGCTTTTCCGGCGGGCTTCAAAGGAAAACAATCGATGGGAAATACAAAAGTAAAACAATCAACACCAACTGATCCAAAAGGAAAACTCATAAAACAAAGGCGCCGTAGAAGCTTACGTCAAGGCCAAGCCCCTTAATGTGCGTATGCGTAGCTATCCTCTGCTTCTTCGCAGTTGACTGTACTTCCTCTATCTTCATGACGACTCGCGTCTACTCTTTCTACTCGTAATCAAGAATTGTTTTTTTCACCTTAATTGATTAGATGAGCTGCTTCGCGCCGGTTTCTTTCTGCTTTTCGGCCGTCGCAGAAGGCGGAGAGGGGTTTTGATAGCAAAGCAACGCCGCGTAGTGACACAGTGTCAAAGGGAAAATAATTCTCGGAAAAGAAGAAGAGAATTATTTTATCGCGGGCCTATTGGGCTAATATTATTAACGGGCTTTACGTTTGGGCTTCAAACTAAAACATTTAGGCCCAGTATTGTTGTAGGCTATTGTAAACTGTTCTTTTCTTTTTTCATTTCAAATTGTCATTGATATGTTGTCATTCTTTGTTAATTACAGAAAGTTTATCTTAGAGCTGAAAATTTAGGCGGAGCCCATTGGCCGGGCCTCGTCGGCCCTACATGTTCGGCCTTAACTTTGCTTAACCTGAAACATGATCGGGCTATTTGGCCCGGCCCATCAGCCGGCGAGCCGCGGTCCAAATTGGACCCGCTATATTATTGATTTTTTCTTTTGTTCATAATATATATCTTACAAGTAAGAACAATATTTATTTATTTATTTATTTATGTGATATAAGATTTCTTATATATTTTGTACTGATGTGTATCATATTAGTATAAATTAGAATTAGTAAGAATAAATAGAAGTTTTATAAATAAATAAATTAAAACTTTCTTAAAAATTTAGGCCCGTCAGGCACGACAGGATGGCCCGGCCCATCAAGCCACGGGCTTCGGCCTAGGATTCATATGTCCGAGGCAAATCCGGCTGGCCCAAGGTAAATCGGGTTGGTCCGATCAGGCCCGATAATTGTCGTGCAGTCCGCTAAATCCGGCCGGTGGGGCTGGCAAATCCAAATTTTCAGCTCTAGCTACTACATTGTTGCGTTCCAATTAAAACACATCAATTACAATTAGATATAGTGGGTAAAAGGTCAAACCTTTTTCTGTTATATTAACGGTGAAAAAATGTGGCTATAACTGTTGCATTTTGTCTGTCAGGTTAATTTAGTCCATCTATTTATAATTTTACCGATTCGATAATTATCATATCACTTCTAAATTATTTATTAATTGTCCTTAAACCCTAATTATTATTTTCCTTTTATATATTTAACATAATTTTTCATCTATCAAATATAAAAGATATAAATCTTAAAACTGAATGTAACATTAAATAAAATTATATTTTAAGCACAATGGCAGGTAACAATGGCTATTTCAAAATGTACCTCTCACAATGGCTATTGGTGAGAAGTTTTAGCCCCCTAAATTGATGAGTTTTCAACGTTTTGTTTTCTATTTGTTGATTTTGTTACATTCATATCATATTTGGAACATTGCTTGTTTCTTCCAAGTAGGGCTAATAAGTTGCAACATTAGGACAATGCCTCGAAATAAAGAACTAACAAAAAAATCTCCAATACGAAATGTAATGTTACACACCCTATTGAGTACTAACCCTCATTATTTTAGAAATTTTAAATGATATCACTAATTGAAATTTGGGTTTTGATAGCATCGACTATTTTCCTTGGAGAAATGATAAAAATCGACTATATTTGTATTATCTATATATTTTGTGTGTTCTGGTAAGATCCTCCCTTAGAAATCGAATATAATATTTGCTCTTTCCTTGCAACGAGGTAACACTATAGTCACATGAATTCAAACAGCCGTCTAACTGATATATAAATTCTGTCACTTTATGAAAGAAATAAACATCTAAACCACAAAATTCTCAGACAAAAAAAAAAAAGACCAAGCCAACGTGATCTGCTGCAGTTCAATAATTTCTAGACTTCAAAAAAGTTCATATGACTTCATCACGAGACACACAATAAATATTAATAAATAAAAAGAACCTTTTAGTATTAAATATTAATGCATCAACCAACAACGTGATTGTAATGATAAATGCACGTGTAATTACAAGAGAGTAATAACACTAAACAGCCAAAGGCAACATTGTAAGTAAACCTTATTAAATTCCCAAAAAAAAGGCTCTCCCAATACAACATATTCTCAAAGTAACTGTGCATATTTCATCACCTTTGATATGCTTGTGAGTACTCCCAAAGGCGTCACGTTACCAATTACTGTCACTTTCTTCAGTTCCAAATCGATGCTAAACGACGTCACTCCTTCAAAGTATTGTATATATACAACAAAGCAAAATTAAAAAAAAAAAAAAAAGAAAAAATGAATTAACATATGATGAAACATAAATATATATGAGCTGATTTTTCACCTTCCATTCTCGAGATATGTTTCCTCAGCTTATGCTCGCAGCCTTTGCAATGAATCGACACCGTCAACTCAACAACCTTTCCCAAGAAAATTCAAAGAAATAATAAAAATCAAAATTCACCCTATGATTAAATAAAACAAAACAAAACAAAATAAAATATACCCTATGATTGGAACTTGGAGGAGCAGGCGAAGAGGGACATTTCTGAACGTTCAAATGATCGCTCAAACTCACCAGCGACGACGAAGAAGAAGAAGACTTCTCATGGGCGGCGCCGGCGGCCCTAATCGCACCACCATCGCCGCCGTCGTCGTCTTCATCAGCGCCGCCGCCGTCAATATCCAACCCTTTCTTGTACAGTGGATTCTCATAAGATTTATTCGACAAAGACTTCAAAACCATGCGCTTATAGTTATTATTACAAGGGTACTCCTTCGAATTAGGTTGTCTGCTTGAAAGCTGAAGAACAGTTCTTTCGGAATCAAAGATAAAGTCCATGTAAGGTTTGTCGCTCAACAAGCTATCGCTTCGATCATCTCCGAAACGGGCCGAACTTTTTCTGTTCAGTAGGGTTTCTGATAATTGCTTGCTGCTATTATTACTGCTAATATTATCTTCATTAGACGAAGATAAGGAATCATTTGACATGCAAGTTATTGACGACGACGATGTCTTTCTGTGGAGAAGAATATTGATGGGCTTTGAAGGGTCGAGGGGAAGATGAGAAGAGCATGGAGCAGTATTGCTTGAGGTGGATGATCTGTTGTGGCGATCCATGGGTGTAAGGCCGGGTCGGGTTATGGATCTCTGATCCATGCTCGAGCATATGGCAGTAGAAGCTGGGGAAGCACAAAAGACTTCGATGGATTTCATTCTTTTTTTTTTGGTATGATTTGATTGAGATTGTGTTGGGAATGGATGTGTTTCTATGTGAGAAAGGAATTTCTTAGCAATCAATGTGTGGATATAAAGTTGGAGAAGCGGTGGGTGGATGATTTAGAATATTTTTTTATTCATAGAATTAATGATTGCATTAGGAAAATGAATGTGCAAGTTATATGATTAGGAGAAAAGGGGCCGAGTGGAATTTTGTATAATTTTATACCATTATTTAGGGAATTTAAGAATGGGTGTATCTGGCTGGGCTTTTCTGTCACCTTATGAATATGATTTGGAATAATTGTTTTAGAATGTATTTAATAATATTATAGACAAGATAGGTTATGTTTTACTGAGAAACAAAAGGTTTGATGTAGCTTGTACGCCACTTTAAAGAAAGCTAAATACATACTCATGACGCTCT
The DNA here is from genome assembly GCA_027422505.1 of Craterostigma plantagineum. Taxonomy (NCBI): domain Eukaryota; kingdom Viridiplantae; phylum Streptophyta; class Magnoliopsida; order Lamiales; family Linderniaceae; genus Craterostigma; species Craterostigma plantagineum. Next base: position 1,028,411 of record JAPQWV010000029.1, read on the forward strand.
TTATTAAAAGGGATTTTATAAACCATACATAATGCGCAAAAGTGAAGTAATATTAAAACTAAAAAAACACCACCTTTTTCTCTGATTCATAATTACACTCCTCGTTTTTAATATCCTAAAAATTCAAAGAAAAGATATAATATATAATTAAAGAGATAATATAGAGGTAATAGAGGTGCATGGCACTTAGAAATAGAGCCAAATGGACTCCAAGTCCAAGCCGACAACATTATTTTTGTATTCCAAATTACGAGATGTATGGTACATAATTGTAAATAAAAAATGCAATACGTTAACCATTTGATGGAGCTCTTGATTCACTTTTCACATGGGTCCTGCCTCCAAAATTCCCAAATTGCTCGTCAAAAACCAGTCAGTACAAACTAGCTAGGGACCCCCTCTAACATGAGCCTGGAATTGTAATCTTCATAATTCATACTCATATACTTGGTAATATTAAATATGTATCAAGACTGTACTATATAAATTAGTCAATTGTAACTAACTAATCAAGTATTGGCAGTGTCATGCAAGTGTAACGTGGCACGTGAAATTATACCTTTTGGTGCTTCTATCAAGAAAAGTATTTGTTCCTAGCTAAGTCTTTTTCTGTAGCTAAGTTATCTAATACAATATATGTTGTCACTATAGCAATAATTAATATATTTAGTAAAGCTCGTGAACTTTTTTTTTTTTTTTTTCTAAAATCCCAATGGCTGAGCTAAGGCAAGGCAATAACCTATCAAATACACCAATCACGTAACTCAGGCAGAAAAAATACATATGGAGACTTACTCAAAAGTATTTGGTAAACAATTAGATTCAATTATGTAATATCTCTAGATCATGAGCTCTTGGAACCATGTTTGTTACTTAAGGTATATTAATTTTTATGTTTTAATTCCTTCGCCTTGTGACTAAGGTTCGATGAACTTATTAGTATATTTCTGAAAAGCACTTGATGAATGAGGATAGATAAGCAGCACAATATAGATTAGCCAAACCTCACAGGGCCTGTTTAAGATTGTAAAAAGGAGAACAGAGAATTATCCCTAAGGGAAAAAAGAGGCAAAGAAATGCAGCAAAAATAGGGGAAAGTTGATCCTATATAAATCAATTCTGCATTTGCAGTCAAAATAATGCACACATCAAAGAGAAGAGATCAGCAAATTCCTGCATAATGTGTTTTCTATGAGTCAACCAAACACAGCGATGAACTCGTTTTCAAGGAAGGTGATGCTCACCGAGTCATAATCGGTTGGACTATCAAAAGTGCGCCAAACTGTATACCAGAATCCATGAAAGCTGGACACACAGACAAGAATAAATTTTAACAGAAGTAGTTAGTACATTTTATCTCTGTGTGTGTGTGTGTGTGTGGAAGTGGGCAGACAAAAGAAAGGCTCATACATACCAGAAAGAGGCATACGGAGGCAAAGAGCCCCTCTTGAAGAAGTGCGCCATGACCGCCAAAGTCTTCTTCGTCGATTTTCAGTACGTGTGCGTAATAAGCGTAGATAATCCCGGTAGAAAATGCCATAAACCTGGGTATGGATTGTTAGAATTAGTTGTTATACACGAATATGTACTTCCATGCATGTGCTGGCACTTTTGAAAACTTTGAACTTGAATGCGGCCTTTGCTTGGCTATCAATCTCTGCGACTTTTCTTTGGACTTCATAATCACACGATTCACTAGTGTTTCATCCAACACGACTAGACAAGTTCAACAATTTTGTAGAATTATGCAGTCATGGAAGAGTCGAGGTTGAATACCAAGAAACCGCCAGCTGTTGTTTAACCGTAAGTGATTAATAAAGGAAACGTATTAACCGTGGTTAATTGAAGAGGATATTTAATATTTGGACACTTGCATATATAAAACGAATACTCAACTAAGAGAAAAAAATAAAAGATGTTCAAAAGATATCAGATGCCAAAATGCAGTGGCTTACAAGAGAAGCCAGACGCCACCGACTAAAGGAATGGCACCCCATATTAGTCCACAAAGCAGGGCCAATGCTTGCCTAATCCAATGTAATACATCCCCGAGTTGATCCTGATTCAGATGACAAAAAGTGACCGAGTTAAATCGACTACTTGATACACGTAATAAAGGCAAATCCTTATGGATGAAGCCTTTTTTCTCTGGTACCATAAGCAAAAGACAGAACAAGTCATATCTGGGACATCTTATAGTTTTTCTCGTTGATCCTTATAAGATAGAAACTCCGCAACGATTATAGTTTCAGCACACATTCACTTTTCCCTTTAGCACACAACTAATTCCAATTTGAGTTCATATGGCATTCCAAAGTTTCTTCACAGCAGCTGTATTCAACATTCTCCAGAAGTTATACTACATAGATTGCTTACATGATCAATTACCATCAATTAGTTAATCTGCGGATCTAAGATTCTAGAGAGCATCACTTACCTTTAAAGGGAAAGAAATCTTACTATGAGATGACTGCAGAATTGGGATGGTTATCAATTCTCCAAAAAGGAATATGCACTAAACTGACACAGACAAGCCTAAATCCCAACTTTCAATAAATTAATCAATTCCTCTATCTCCAACAATCTCGCAAAACATAGCTAAACTCAATCCGAAACCTCGCTCTTCATCTCAAAGAGAACACAATTCAACTCACCAAACGAGAAAATAAATCCGAAAAGAAAAACCTTATCCCAAGACGCATCAGGATCTAGAAGCTTTGCCAGTCCAGACGAAGCTAAGTGTCCGCTATGATTCTGCAGCTGCTGCTGTTGTTGCTGACCATTCGATTTCGCAGATTTCCTCTCCCTCATCTCCAATTAAGCAAGAACAACGACCAATTGACAGCTGATTATCGCTGAACGAAGTGGAAAAGAAAAAGAGAGAGAATAAAAAGATTGGGGAATTGACTTGAGAGGATCGATCCCAGCATAAGCAGTCGATATAATTTATCTGATTAATGTTAATATTATTATTATTATTAATCTTCATTAATTAACCTACAATTATTAATAATAAAATCAAACAAGTAAATTTACGATTGATCTCTGGCACGGATGCATGAGAAAATGACACTTTTGGTACCAAATGTTAATGTCTCCTTCATTTAGACCCCTAAAGTTTAGAGCCGCGAATTTGGGCCAAACTATAGCTTCAAAATAAGCAGATATCCGCTCGATTCTCGTCGCAAAGCTAATGCGCCATTGGATTACAGAATTTGATCCAAATCTGTACGCTATCTATCTATGGTTCTGTAGTAATTTAGGATGAGAGAGACTGAGGGAGAGAGTTTATGCTAAGTTGGAGTAAAACCGCTGATGTTTCCTTGGTTCGAGCTTTAACGCAAGGCAATGGCTAACAAAGGATGTCCCACAATTAGATAGATTCCATTTTAAGAAGAATTGGAAGAAGCAGGTTGCATTCGTGGGATAGAGAATTAGCTAAGGATTTAAAAGAGAGTTCTTTCGTTCAGGTGATTCAACGTTGTTCTCGGATGATGAGGGATGAAAATTTGACTCCTCTCATTCGTGCCACGTGTCAGCATGTCAAGCAACTGACCCCCACGAAATGCTTCGGGCGGTTTCCTTCTATTGCAACGGTATAAGAATGGGGTTTAAGCCATTCATTTTTGTTTTGTTCATTGGAGTTTCTGTTCAAAGGGGAGGGTTTTTTTTTTCTGCTATGGGAAATCGAAAGTGACAAAAGAAAAGGGCAGGTTTAGGATAAGATGAATAGGGGTGGCCACAGTTCGGTAAACCGACCGAACCGAACCGATTACCGAAATTTCGGTACGTACCGAATACCGAACAAATAATTCGGTTCGGTATTCGGTTTTAAAATTCTGAAAATTTCGGTAATCGGTTCGGTTCGGTTTTTTATTTCGGTTTACCGAACTGTACCGAATTACCGAACTATAATTTTTTAATAATTAAATATATTAATAATAATATAATTAAATATATTAATAATAATATAATAGTCCACAGATCTCATACAGTTAAAAGCCCAATTACCCAATACCGAACAAACATCGACCTTTTTACTTGCAAAATCCCAATTAGAAATCACATGAAAATTAAAAGCCCCAACTCTGTCATCGCGATCAAGATTGAAGGCGCTCCATCAAAATTAAAATCCCAATCAAGATCGAAGGCACAACACCTCAAAATCTGCCCGCCATCGCGCTCTCTTCTTTAAGTTCGTCAGTTCGATCATCAAGGAGGACATCGCCCATAAACCTGCAACCCGCAAGACACCCACGCTCCTCGTCGTATCAGCGCCGACCCTGCAAATCGGCCAAATGAAGCCCTAAGAAGCCACATATCCACGCATTCGGCATGGAAGTTGTGGTTGCAGGTGGGCACAAGCTTGCACTTTTCGCCGGTGGAGGAGTTCTCTAGGCAGACGACGCGATTAGGGTTCTCCTTCCTCTATGATTTATGTCTATCTCTCCTTTAATTTTTTTAAGGAAAGTTTCGGTTAACTGTTCGGTAAAACCGAAATAACCGAAATTTAATTCGGTAAAACCGAATACCGAACCGACTAATTCGGTTCGGTATTCGGTTTTGAAAAAATTAAAATTTTCGGTTCGGTTAACCGAAACTTCGGTTCGGTACGGTTCGATACGTACCGAATGCCCACCCCTAAAGATGAAGAGGGATTTTCTTTCGGGGGGCTAAGATCAAGTTAGTGTAGTTTCGTAGGTAGTTTTTTTAGGAGAGATTTTGCATTGTAGTGAAGGAACGTTCTTTAAGAATATTGGTTCTTTTGAAGGTGAGGTATGATCATGGTGAAACTTGGAAATTGTGGTTCATTTATTTCCGACTACATTTAAGATTGTTTCCCTGCAACTGTTAAGCACGGAAGAGTTTGATCTTCTGGTGTTATAACATGCCAATATATCCTTTTACCCTGACAAAACCTTCCAAGTCCTCCATAAATTTTGTGTTTCTTATTTTCCCATTTTGCAAACTTTTCATGGTTCAGTATGTACCGATCTCTGAAGTACAAGATTATTTAAACGTCCTATGATCGTGGAGAAGCCTGTCTTCGATGCTGCAATTGGTTCTTTTCGGTTCAAATTTGTCATTTTGTCGTATGACTTAGTGATATGGATATCTTGTTTTATATCTCAATTTCTTTGACCATTTGCAAGTTTTTGCAAGTTTTAATTGAGTTTTTTTCATCATTCGTGTTATGTACATAACTTGGCCCGTCTTTCCATTTGTTCTGTTGAAATTTGAATGCTTATACATCCATCTTGGGAGAATATCGCAGGAATGTTTCGGAGGTTATGGCGCTGCACAATCGAGTGGAGTACGGTTTCAATGGCTATCAAGTGCCTCCCACGCCACGAGCTGCAAGATCAGTTCGGGTAATAATTAATAATGTAATAAAATCTCTTGTTTACGTTCTTTCATGTTTGTCTCTTCTAAAAAACCTCATCTATTATTCAGAAGAGGTGCTTAATCAAAAGAAACGAAGATGGACAAAAGCAAATGTGCGCATTCGAGCTGCTGGCAACTTTAGCTGGAAGAGTCTCAGATGGAAAGCTTTCTCAGCCCGAAGATTCGTCGGGGGACGATGAGAACAAAACAGATAAATCATCGAGTGGAAATTCTTGCTACGAAAGGAATTTTATGTTCACTGATTTTTTATCAGAAAACTCTCATCATCAAGGCGATGGTACATCAAGGCCTGGGTCGGGGCTAACCTCTCCCAATTGCTCAGACAAGGTTGAACAGTTGATCGGCGATGAGTGCAAGCTTCAGCTTGGAATTTCGATCCCTTCGTTAGATTCCCCGCCATGTGATGTGAAACTTGTTTCTTATGCTGGATCGGAGGGCAAAAATGGAAAGCAAATGAAAGCAGGCGAAGAAAATTGTAGGAATTTATCGATGGCAAGTAATAAGGCTGCTTCTTGTTCTCGCAATCAAGGAGTTCATGATAGATGGGGCAGCAAATCTTTTGATTTCGTAAGTTCTGTCGATAGTTTAGGATTTTGTCTTTATCAGGGCAAGACAGCTCGCTGTTCGGGTCAGAACGATCGGGACAGTGTAAAGTTAGCTGACAGAGGTTACGATGAAAGTGATCCGAAATTATCTGAGGCTTTCGATAGAGATAAGGCATTTGATAAGGCGCCACTTAGAGATGGGTATGATAGGTTTAGGAAGGTAACTGCATCTAAGATTTGTAAAGAATCTGCAGATATGAAGGAGAATCAACAGTATATTCCTGGTGAGTTTGTTAATATGGATTGTTCATTGAGTTGTTGTTAAGATGATTCGAATTCGATGATTCGATTATTTTGTATATGTTCAGACAAGGAAAGATGCAGCCTGAAGAATATCGTGAAAGAGCAAAGGTCGCTCAGAGACTATCCAATTAAAAAGAGGAAGCTTTATGATTTCAGTTCGGCTTATAATCAAGAAGAAGGAAGCAGCGATGGGATATACTGCGTCGCACAAAAATCCACCATCGGCATTGTAAATGGATCGACACCAACAATGGCAGGAGGTAAAAAATTTCATCCATTTCGGTTTTATAATACACTCGTTGCTCATGCAAGTCTTACATTGCTCACATCTTACACTAAATATGATTGCTTTTTATTTCTATAAACTGCAGCATCAGCTCAAACTGCTTCACCTGGTGGTGGGTATACTTCCTTACATTCTAGAAATCAACAAGGTAATAAGAGAGCTCCCCATTGCAATTGCTTTATAATACCTTATTTTTTTTCCACTTTTCGTTAGCATCTTGATTTTAAAGAGATTCTCAAGGGGTGTTTTTCTTTAATTCTTTCTGATTCAGTAAAGCTTAGGATCAAGTCTTTTAGGGTACCCGAGTTATGTATCGAGATTCCAGAAACTGCAACTGTTGGCTGTCTGAAGGTACTTAGCAATGCAATGGAAGTCTACGATCTAAAATCACCATCAAGTGAGATTAATGCTCTTCTCTTGTAAATTAATTAACGGTATCTTTGCAACCTTAGAGAGCGGTTATGGAAGCTGTAACTGAAGTGCTCGGCGGTGGGCTACGAGTCGGGGTACTTCTCCAGGGTAAGAAAGTTAGAGAAGACGGTAAAACTTTACTGCAAACTGGGATTTCTCGTAACAACAGAGTGGACAACATTGGATTCTGCCTCGAGCCTAACAGTGTCCCAACCCAAATAAACAACACTTGTCATAAAGATCATCCACGTCAACTTTTGCATAACAGCCCACAACCACTAGCAAGGTATTGTGCATGAATTTTCACCCGTTCTGATTCTTGATGATTCACGGTGATCTTGAATTTTCTTGTTTTTTTCCCTTTCTTTAGGTATCCCCCAACTTTGGGGATTGCTCCAAATGGTCTCCAACGAAATCATCATCATCAGCAGGGAAATATCGATAGTCCTCGCAGTAATATCTCGGGGACTAGTTTAAAAAATTTCGTAGAAACTGGCCACGATTCAGCTCCTTCTCTAGACATAGTAACATCCCAAAAAACTTCTTCAGAATCAAAAGCCATCGTCCCTTTACAAATTGCTAGGCCTGGCGCGGCATTATCTGTTATTCCATTGAGGAAATATAAGCGATCTGAGTCTGCACAGCGTAGAATCCGTAGGCCATTTACCGTTGCTGAAGTCGAAGCTTTGGTGCAGGCTGTTGAGAAGCTTGGAACTGGAAGGTAATCATAGTTTGGTAAAATATGAGAGAAATGATAAAAGAGAAGATTAAATTCAACCTATTTGGGAATAGAAATTGGTGGGATTTTATGCGATTGTGATGTATATATAGTGAGAACTGATGATAATACTTGTAGCATCTTTTTATATCTTTTCCTTTTTCCTTTTTGTGGTGGGCTTATTCATTGAGCTATGTGTTCACCGCAGATGGCGTGATGTTAAGCTCAGGGCCTTTGATCACGCAAAGCATAGGACATACGTAGATTTGAAGGTAACAGTTATATTGGCTTCTCTATCCTTATAGACCATATCATCTTTGCATTGTTTTATCTCATTTTTTAGTCTTTTGTTGTGGTTTTCTTGCTATAATATCACCTCACAGTATGGTGTCACTTTGCTCATATCAACACTGAATCATCTTCTATTCCAATGAAACCACCATAGAACACTTGTTGCATTTGTTTCTTATTACCAGGATAAGTGGAAAACCTTAGTCCACACTGCGAGAATCTCGCCTCAACAGAGACGTGGCGAACCCGTGCCACAAGAACTCTTGGACCGAGTTTTAACTGCCCATGCTTATTGGTCTCAGCAACAAGCCAAGCAACAGCTTAAATCGCAGCATGATATTTGCCTTCTTCGGTAACAGACAATTTTCTGTAGCCATTGCAAAAAGGGGGATTGGTTTCATTCGTACTTCTTTTAGTTGTCGATGTGATAAATTAATAGTATCGTAGACTATATACTTCGTATCGTCGAGTGAAGATGAATGAAGGGGAGATGTGTAAGAGCAAGTCTTCTACACATTGTAGTTATGTTCTGTTATATCTGTCGTTAGTACAGTAAAGATGAGCTTTCACTAAGAACTGATTGCTCGCACTTCTGTAGGGAAACTGGGTGTTTTTTCTCGTACTTGCTTGCTAGTCTTGGTGCTTTGTAATTCTCAGCTTAGTTTGTCGTGAAATGTATCTTCAAATAATAGCCAAGTGCTTAGCTAGGAAACTTTCAGTACAATGTACTATGTGTTATAATGCAGCAGTTTACTACAAAAATCCAGTGAATCCTTCTTTTCTCATACCTGATAATGGATTCATCAGCAATAGTGGCCATGGGGACATTTTAAAAAAAACGACAATGTATATTGAAATTTATAAGAAAAATCGTCAAGTAAATGTTCCAAGCAAATTGAGTATGTGATCTCTGAAATCATTTCAACTAGGAGGTTTCTAATCCAATTCAACCATACCTAATCCACATTCCACAATAACAAGGTTTACCTTTGTGTCTATGGAATCATTTCATTGCTTTTTTGTTTGGATATTTGGGAGGACGAAGTACGTTCCAATCCAGCTTCTCACGCTTATTTGGCTTATGCTGAGATTTGTGACTGCTACTAGGAGATGATCGTCGACCATTTTCTGACGATTTATTTGGTGCTTCTTGGGTGGAAATTTCAGCATGTTTCCTCTTCAGTTCGCTGTTAGCATCACTATTGGAAGACTCCATGCCTGAGCTATTCGAGGTATCATTTTCTCTGTAAAATAAGTTTTGATCAGTAGATGTACTGCGTATCAAACTCCGATATTTCATCGTGAAGAGCAAAAGAAAAAGAAGGGCGATGCCTTGTTGTTATATTCACTCACATTCTCCGTGCCAAACAAAGACTAAAATTCTAACCAAGGATGAGTTGCAAAGGTAAGAGAACAATAAGGATCGACAGAGAACTCTGACCTAACAGAAGTTTTAGCAGCAGATTCGTTTTTCCTAAGGTCAGATTCTTCATCAAGTTTCTACAAAAACAAGCAATCAAAATGAGCTTAAGAGCCATATCTAAGATCAAGGGTTCATCCAAATACTGTGGGTCCATGCAAAAACTTACGTCAATTGCCGGGTTAAAACTTAAAAATGACATGCGACCTCTTGTTGCGGCAGGGTGGGGATCACCTTCAACTATTACAACACTGCACATATAATGAATTAATATATTTGTCATGAAAGGAAAAAAGAAAATAAAGAATGACTTTCAGAAGATGGGATTGGTAGGAGAATGTGCTTTTTTTAATGAGTATATGCAAATTTGCTACGACTACAATTGGTTAAGCTTCTAATTTGATTGTAGCTCCATATGAAGCTGCGAGGGGATAGACTAATAATCTTGGCGTATTACGGAGAAGATGTTTCTCCTAGGACAAAGCTATCGTTCTAAAATTTACATGGTAAGAAGGGGTAGAGAAAATACCCCGAATTCATCTCGAGAGTGGCAATATGGTAAAAAGTTTATTGGAAAAAGATTCACACAAATCTGTCTTTGCCCTATATAACGTATCCTGGAACTAAGAATTTCAAAGCAACATTGAGATAAGAGGAAACAACAAAAATAACGGAAAGCCAAGTTCAGCATTCATTCCTAAATGAATTCGTTGAAAATCTCACATCTAAAATGAGATTTACAAATGGCACATCACACATGCATTCTATTAATTGTGATTACTACATCATAGAAAAGACAGAAGAAGTGATTCTCTATAGTCTATTCTCTTTCTAACAATACCAACCGTCTGTCCAGTAATCCACCTTATAGGAACAGAAATAACAAATATACGTAAACATAAACCACTTTGTCAAGCTTAATCTCACTTCTGTCTCCACATTATCGAAAATTGCAAGGTCTAAAATATGATGTATTTAATTACTCCATTTAACATTCATGCTCCATTAACATTCATGTGACAGAAATGCATTCTACAGGAATTCCTTTCTATCTAACTGAATCATAGGAATGCTTTGGCTACGCAAAGTAATTCGAGGTCAATACTTCATATCAAGATTCAACACACAGACCACCTAAGTTCACAAGAAAAGTGCTGCTACAAATAAGCACACAGACAACAGAACTGGGAGAGAACAATGAACTAGCAAAGCAAAATCACAATGGCAACATGCAAATACATGTTTAAGAATACAACGCCGAGATACGCATCATAGCAATTAACTCAAAAATTCCATTAAAAATCATAAATGAAGAAACAAGTTACCATCTTTTAACAGCAGTAGAAAGGAAAGAAGGAAAATCTTCAGCTGCCTCTTCCTTTACTTCTTCTTTCTTGACTATCACCTCCCTCTGGGCCGCTCTTTGCATAAACTGCACAGCGAACAAAACATAACAAAATAAATCATACAATCACGCAAAAAAAATGCCCTTTTCCGAGGATGAGCGTTGAAAAAAGAGGTTACATGAAGATCATATCTACACAATCAGAGAAATCAAAGGAATCCAACTGAAATTAAAGCTAAAAGAGGATCCATGAAAGGCCTGTAACACGAGACCCTAAACCCCAGAACGAACATTAAAAATTGAAAATTAATTAAACGCCCACCTTCAAGTTCCTCAGGGTACTAGATAGCTCTCGCTTCGCCATGGTTAAGGTCCCTGAGATTTATCTAGAAGACGAAGAATCAAAGGAAATTTTTGTATGACCTATGCTCTGTCTCTATTGCCGTTAATTTTTTCTGGGCTGAGTTGGTGTTAGGACCAAAAATTAGGGTTTTGCCAATTAGGCGAGAGAAGAAGGTGAAGTCAGAATACAACTAAAATACTTTGATCATTTTTGTCTTGGATATTATTTTTCACTTCAACAACTCGTAAATATATTCGAACCGCAACAAATTTTAGTTCATTCCAATATGATTAGATATCTAAAATACTGTGATTCACATGTATATCCATACATTGCCCCTCCAAATAAAAATTTGTTTAAAAAAATGGTTTAAAAATATTATTTCTAGTGGTTAGTTACTAATTTGATTTGAAAAAAAAAAAAACATCCAGAAAAAGATGTGTACACTTTTATTAAATTGAAAGAAAATCATCCAAGACAATTATGACATTTTTATATTTTCAATTTTACCCCTATACTTTTAGGATATTATTTTTCACTTCAACAACTCAGTAATATATATTCGAACCGCAACAAATTTTAGTTCATTCCAATATGATTAGATATCTAAAATATTGTGATTCACATGTATATCCATACATTGCCCCACCAAATAAAAATTTGTTAAAAAAAATGGTTTAAAAATATTATTTCTAGTGATTATTTACTAATTTGATTCGAAATAAAAAAAAATCCAGAAAAGCTGTGTACACTTTTATTAAATTGAAAGAAAATCATCCAATACAATTATGTTATATTTTCAATTTCACCCAACTACTTTTAGTTAATTATTATATTAACATAAGACATTTATATAATATATAGTACATGTGTTTGAATGTGTAAAAGTTACTAGTATTATATATTCCCATGAAATCTCATGGTTTCCATACAATCTTAAAAGTGTTAATAATGGATCCATAACATGTAAGAGAGTAGTGGTCAGTCGTCCTTCCAAACTGGGATTATTCCTTGAGCGGCCAAACGCTTCTGAACCCAAAAGACGACATGCTTAGCCGTCGGCTTCTTCTCGTCCACAAGGAACGGCTCCACCGTGCTCACCGCCGACCCATACGACGATATCGAGAAACCCTTCGGCCCTGTTTATATTTTTTCATCAACATTCAGTCTGTTAGGGTTCGTTTGGCATGCAGGATTCGAAGTGAAAAAAAAAAAAAGTGTAAGGCACGACACGCAAAGCATGATGTACAATGATTCGACGCGTATGATTGCATTTCTACTCTCTTTTTCGGCATGCTTTTATGGAATTTAGCAAGGAAATTAATATAAAACGATATAGAAAAATTAATTTTCAAATTTGGCCGAGAAATTGGTGAAGAAAAAAAAGAAATAGATGGGCGTATCATGAAAAAAAAAACCAATTCTTTTTTTTATATAAAATGGTGAGGAATTATTGGTGAAAATCTCTCCGCACTAGTTTTCTTTATTTTCACCAAATTCCCGATTCAAGCACAAGCCTAAGCCCTTGTTTGGTTGATGAGTTTAGGTATTTTAAACCTGGGTTTAAGATATATTCAAGTGTTTGGTTCGTAGTTATATTTAAATCATGGGTTTATATAATTCAGCTCTAAGACCCATACTTATGGGTTTAAATAAACACACTCCCTCTGATTTGTTTATCTAAACCCACTAGCCAAACACAAATTATTTTATACCCATTAATTAATTTTATATAAATCTAACTAATTTTAAACCCTCCTAAATATAAACCTACTAACCAATCGAGCACCAATAGTTTGAAAATACAATACGCCACTCTATCATACAATGCACAATTGAATTCGAGGCCAAGAAGAAGAAATATGTATACCATTGATACTTCCGTCGGCGAAAAACGCCCAGAACGTATACGGGATGTCCTTCTTCACGAATGAACCTTCCAACTGCAATAAATATGTCATTATTATTATTACAAAGGATGCAATTCAGATAGCGTAAAATATTCATGATAAGCTATTTGTTGTTGTTGCTGTTGTTGTAATGACCTTGTTGTCGCTGAACGATAGGCTTAGCTGCGATAGGTCTTTTTCGGCTTCTAATGTTGTTTGTAGGGAAGGAATGACGTCTTCTTCCATTAACTGAGGCAGAGGCTTCGCCGCGACGGCCGCTTTTGGCTTCGGCGCTGCTTTTGGCTTCGGAGAGTTCGAAGCTGTTGGGTCTGTTTCGTCCGAAGCTGAGGATTTTTTCGCCTCCTCCTTTGCTTCGGCGGCGTCGACTGTGAAGGAAAACACAAAACAAATGTAGGGATTTTTCAAAGCTCAGTTCTAACCATAATCCAAGTCGGTGGTATAAGCCTGCGAGGTGCTCTCTAAATTGATTGGCAATAGAGGGAGTTAGTTCATAAGGCTAGCTGAGATTCTAAATATTGGCCTTTGTCCCACATTGAATAATTCAAGTTCTTCAATCTTCTATAAATATAAGAGGCTTTGCTTTCTCACTCTATCACCAATTGACTTTAGAAGTATCCCTCAACTTCTAATAGGCTATAAGGAGCTAACATTCTTCTAATTATCCGACGTGGGACTTGTGTTTGACGAAAAACAAAATTAACCATCATCATTTCTAAATTTCATCTTTACTATAAAGTTAAAGCATTGATAATCACATGAGAATTAATTATTACCAGTTGATGTCGATGATTCTTGGACCGCCGAACAGCATATATTTCGCCGGCGAATGGATACGCTATTAACATTAACAACCTGAGAAGAAAAAAAAGGGAAAACATAAAACAGAGAAAAAATAACGCTTTCGAGCTATAAATGGAAACAAAATTCAAGAGTGAAGAAAGGCATCCATCCCACGAAAAAACATTAGTTATTACATGGGCTTCACTAGTCAAGCAAATAAATAACGATAATCATAGTAATTGATGATGATGATACCGAGAAAGATATATTATTTGGGCTTGGCCTTCTTGCTTTCTGGGTGATGTAATAAGAACATGGGCAGCTTGAAATTGTAGTAGCCATAAGAGGAGAGGTTTATGCAACACTGTTCTCTTCTCCCTTTTCTTCCCACTAAATTAAATCAAATGATATCTATGTTGCGCTAATTGCAACTGTTTTTTCCTTTCCCTTTTTTGTCCATTTTGGTCTGAGTTGTTATCTGATACTGTAAGAACAACATGGGAGGAGAGGAAGAAGCTTTATTTATCATCCACACGTTGGTCGAGTTTATTTGTCGCCACACTGATTTTTCCCAAAGTTCCATTTTTTTTTTTAATATAGTGATGATAATAGTAGTGAATTTTTGTATTCTATTTCATTTCCGTGTAATGAGAGCCACGCTATAATAATATATTTTTCTATCTTGATAACAAAATTCATGATCACACTAACAGTAAATACCATAATCAACGTCGATTTAGCGTAAGTTTAAACATGAGAACGTCCAAGTACCTAAGCCAAAAAAAAAACCTGTAATAAATAAAAGGTTGCTCTTTTTCCAGTATGGGCGGTGAATCGAATGAATGGATCATCATCTTTTCCTCTTTGCTTTCATGGGAACTGATGAGTTAGATGTATAACTCTGCTTGAATTTCTCAATCATGATGTAAACCTGCAATTACACAAACCACAAGCATCTATTAGCAATGCCGACTAGCTAGAATTCGATGGATCTATTCGATCTTTGTTGTTCCATCGGATGAAGAAATTGATTGTTCGACTATTACTCAGTGTGTAACTGAACCATTAGCATACCTTTCTTACGCCAGATGTCAATCCAAAAGTAGAAAGAACCTTACTGTCAACAAACTTCCATATTGCAGTTCCTCTTTCTTTCTTCCTCGGTAATAGATTTCCCTCACCTTAAGAAAAAAACCAAACATGGAGACAAAAAATAAGTCAGCATTCGATGAAAAACCAGTAGCAGCCAAGAGAAAGAAGAGAGACCTGTGAGGCGCAAAATTAGCAACTCCACGTACATCTTGAGGCGAATGTGAGAGAAAACGTGGACAAAAACGCCCACTTCTTCCCTCAAAGACACTTCGCAGGTCTTCCCAACATCCAAACCAAATGATTGCTTCAGATATTCGTCGATGGCCTTCCTACGTAAATCCAAGTCCTCTTCATCTCCTTCTAGCGAAACTGAAGGAAATTCCCAGAGGCCCGCAAGCAGTCCCTCGCTCGGTCTCTTGACAAGAAGATACTTGCTTACGCTAGACTTAGAACATTTTTCGTCGACTATCTCCACCACGCTAACCGCAGAGAATTCGTGCCTTTGCTTGGCCTTGGCAACTTTCATGGGATAATCCGTGACTTTAATGGACTCGTTTTTCTTGGAAAGTGACAGTGCCTGGCATTTGGAGGATAGAGGACATGCAAGGCAGTCGGGAATAGCTGGGCTGCACACTGTTGCACCGAGTTCCATGACAGCTTGGTTGAAGTCGCCAGGCCTTGAAGGATCAACCAACTGTTCGGCCAGTTTCCTGGGCAATCGAATGTGAGTAGGAAGAAAATGGTAAGACATATGATTACTCGTTTAGATATGACGATCTTAACGGTTCAAGTAGCCTCTTAAAACTGTAGAAAGCACCGTCTTAGATATTGATTCATAAATTGTAAATTTCCATCATGTTCATAGAAGGCACCACTTCTTCAGGCTTCAGCTACCACTAGCCAGGTGATAGACACATTACATCATAAGAACCATTATGAACTGATGCACTGAGGTTGCGAGCACTATAAATGTCGTTTTTCATATGCTTGTCACGAGCAAGAACTCCGTTGAATCAGGGTAACTGATAATGGGACATGTGTGACTGGTGAGGTCAGAATTTACCAGATATTCTTTACTGTTTTTGAGTCTTTTGGATTGTCGGAGATAGTCTTCCATCGTGCAATCACCCTTACTACATTTCCATCAACCACTGGCACGGCCTGAAGAGAAATTCTACTGTTTAAGTGCGAGTGCGTGCAGAAATTCGCAGAAGACACGATATGATTGAAAGACGGTGTCGAACCACTAACCTCTCCAAATGCAATCGATGCAATGGCTCCAGCCGTGTAGTTCCCGATTCCTTTCACCAGCCGAAGAGAGGATGCTGTTCTTGGGAATTCACCTCCGTTTTCAACAATAGCTTTTGCTCCCTGCAGAGCAGAAGTATATAAACTACCCCCAAAAACTTCAAACTTGTTGGCCATCATCCAAAGCATTTTACGCAAAATCCCAAATCGAATCTATAGCAGACTTCGAATCTCAATCTCTAAAGCTTTATACATCCACACATTCCCACATCAATTCATCGAGTGCCCAGAAGGTTATAACTCAGAATTTCTTAAGTAGTTTCATATGCAAGAACAAACACTTGCCTCAAGCAAAAACCTTGCTCGTCTATAGTAACCCAATCCTGCCCACATCTCGTTCACCTCCTGCCGACAAATAACAAAATTGAGCAACGCATAGAACATACCCAGAAAACGTAGCATGAGTATGAATTTGGACCTCAAGGGAAGCTTGAGCAAGATGATGAATCGTCGGCCACTTGGCCATCCATCGATTGAAGTACTCAATCACAGTTTGAACCCTAGTCTGCTGAAGCATGACCTCAGAAACCCAGACCGCATAAGCCCTAACTTCAGTCCCATCTTCTTCTTCGGTGGCTTTGCTCATTCTCCTCCATGGCAAGTCACGTTGGTTCGCGTCGTACCATTTCAACATAGAAGCCCTAATTTCTCCAATTTCCTCCTTGGAGAAGCATACGTCCTCAATGTCCGCCACCGATGGGGACGACGGCGCTCTTTTATTGCACCTTTTCATCCGTATTTTGCCCAAGAGAAACGTTGGTGCTCGGCGGTCAGATGTTACGAGGTTGTTCAAACGAGTGTTTCCCGCTAAGATTGAGGAAGCACACAACATGAGCTGATCACTTCCCAGTCCCACTATAGATAAAAATTCAATTTTGAAAATGTCAAAAATTCAATGGAATTGGAATTTGGAAGTGAGTTGATACGAAAAGGAAAAACGATTTCATCTACATTATATACTTCCTCTGTTCACTTATTTCTTCCCACTCACTATTTCGGGCGTCCCATATAATTCTTTTCATTTCTACTTTTGGTAAAAATTTATTCAAATAAGTAAACTAATTACACCATTCATATTTAAAAAAGGCTTCTTAATTTGCGTGCCCAATTAGTTTTCTCTCTCAATTCCTTAAAGTGTACTATAATATTAAAAAAATGTGGTTTCTTAATCTACGTGCCCACTATTTTTGGGAAGTTTCAAGAGGGACAGAGGTAGTAATATATTATATGTATATATGGTATCTAAACATTTTATATGACATAATGCATTTTTCAATGTATATACTACAATACGTTTCTCTCCATGGTATTTAAACTTGTTTCTTTATGGTATTTAAATTTCTTATCTCATATACCTTGGCCAAAATTTTCTACTAGCTACATATAAAAATTTATAACGGGGGACTGATCCGGCATTTTTTTTTATATACGAGTATTTGAGCAAACTTCCCTTCATTATTTGTATATTCCTTAAAATTCATTACTTTTCACGGAAATATACCCACATAAAGTCATTGTAGTCGTCAAACTTTAAATTTCTTATCTCATATACCTCAATGTTGTTGGTCCAAATCTCGAAAAGCGATCTCGATAATTCTACGATAATCGATCAAATAGAATGTCGCTAAGTGAATCACTGATTCATGCATCATCTTCTCGTCGTTTTGGTCCAACGCTCGCCATCTGTAATATTCCTAAGCCGAACCCTCGGTTGAACCCACTTGGCTTGATGCGTTAGCCGCAGATGCCCCAGAGAACTTCTTCTTAGCCTTTTGTGCCCAAACCACGAGCCCGACTTGCACCTGCTCCTCAAATATTGACTTCTTGAAATGTGTCCCCATCTTCAAACATAAATGTGTTCATAGTAGTGTATAGCGAGTAACATTCGATGTATTTTATTGAGTTTCCGAGGAATAAGAAGCAAAGATGTACTACGACTACGACTCACCTGTGTAACGAGGGCATAGAGCGGCAACGTGCTGTAGCTGCAAACGACCTGAATGAAAACGCTGCGGCAAAAAATATATATATTAGAGTCGCTCTTTGTCATTTTTCTTGTCATAAATAAGTATGTGAAGAGCGTGTGTTGTTGCCTTTAGCTCAACATATATGTCAAAGTAAGTTCCACTGTAAAACCAATTGGCAATAGATGAACTAGCCACAAGCTTATTCCATGTGGGATTAAGTTAAATACCACAACAACAAACGAGGAAGAGTATTAAATATTTACCCGATGATAAGTCGGGGAACAATGTATCGAACTTGCTCCATAATGCAGGAGTCGAAGCCATATTGAACCTAAAATAGAAACGATCGAGCAGTTTAGAGAGGTGATGATGATGATGACAATGCAACGCTTTGCTGGAAATAAATATATAAAACTAAAATATGATAAACTCCCTTAATATTTTATGCGAATGGTCATTTTTAACATGGTATCAGACAGTGGCGGACCTAGACCAGTCTATCAGTGGGGTTCAAGTCAAGTTAATTAATTACATATATAGTAAAATTTTGTTCTGTGGGGTCATTTTCATGATATGATATAAACTAGTATTATATTTATTATTTTAATATAAAATTATAATTGAAAAAAAAAAACTAATTTCAGTAGGGTCCACGAAGCACATTGGCCCTAAGCTGGCTCCGCCAGTGGTACCCGTCCATACGTAAAGGTTACGGGTACGATTCCTCCGAAAACCCATTTAAGAAAAAAATACACGTCTAAGGCTATATAAAAGAAATCAACCTAATATAATACTTCCGTCAAAGCTTAAACTTTTAGGCAAAATGGTAAAAATTGAATATGTTAATTACAACGCTTACCCAAATCCAGAAGAAGAACGCGATCTCGAAGGCGTTCTGAAAGAGGATGAAGTGTATCAAGAACAATACGATGCGCGGGCGGCGAAACCAAAAGTGATCGTCGGAAGGTCGTACGACTAATTCACCCTCAATCGCAATGTGCTTCTCCGCAACCTCGTGGGCCAACCCGCTTATCACGTGCTCTAACTTCGTCCCAACGGCGAGGAGAAGCTGATCATCGTAAAAAAAAATTGAAATACTTATATATGCATATATATAGGGAAGAAAGATCGAAAAAAGACTCACGAAGAGAGGAATAAATGCGATCCAAAAGTAAGTATGCCAGCCTGCGAAGATCAAGAAAATACCACTTTTACTTATGAACGCCGATCGACAAATTACATAAAGTGCTCGCATTTTTACGATGTTAAGCGTACCGCCGACGTTCAACAATAAGAAGATGACGACGAATATCCACAAATACCAGCTGCAATGCGATGAAATAGAAGCCCGAGTTGATAATTCCGTAAACAATCGACTTGCTAGAAGATGTTGACCAATGTAATTAAATTCGTCGAATGAAAAATAAAAGAAAAAATTTCCTGATACCGACGACTTTCTTGAAGTCGGCTTCTAAAGCGCGTATCATATACTTGTGGAAATTGAACTTTGGATTGCCCCTGCAATGCGTCTGCATGCAAAGTAGTAGTTTACGCACGAGCGAAAACTTAAAAAAATTTCAAATGTAACGAACGACGAAAAAATGAATGAAATAGCGCCATAAACTTACCATTATGAAACCTAGTCGAAGCGCCGTATAATCAGATTTGGTGACGGACCCGTGAAATTGCTTGGAGAACGAATGCTGAAAATTCAATCAAAGTGCGAATATAAAATAAGACGAAAGTCGCTAATATGGTCAATTTTTTTTCGAAAGTTCGAAAAACATTTCACCAGCCAACTCAAGGCGGACGAGAGGCGGCCCATCCCCGAAAATCTGCTTTTGATGAAATCGTGCTGCTGAACATTAGTGACTTTAGGCAATAAAACTGCATAAATTGAGATAAATCCAATCAATGGACGAAGTTCTTTTTATTGCAAGACGAGCTTTTTTTTTTCGTTATTACAAGATAAGATAACGACGAATCGTACCATTCTGCGAATCGTAGTTATCCTTGGCGATAGATTCCTCCCACTGCTTCCACTGCCTTATCTGTACGATTTTCGTAATAATAAAAAAGATTAAAACGTGCAAGATCGCCGGCGAGAAACTAGGCCCTGCCCGGCGAGCCCTACCTTTGCACCACCAAATACGACGGTAAGAACAGAAAACACCACGTGGACTATAGCCAGGACGAAGATGAAGACATGAAGATGGTGTATTGCTACGAGCGTTAGCAATGGTACTTTTCCCTGCAATGCATATAAGGATATCAACAGCAGAAAGTTCAAGGTTTCATTTTTGAAACTAAGATCTTACTACCTTTGCAGCGCAAAAGCCCGGAGAATTTTCTGCCTCGGCGAGCATACGCCATTTATGTGGGGTGTGTTGTTCTTTAGGAGGCAAAGAGCATGGAAGCATGTGTTTCATCATATTTTCGCGTACGCAAATCTTCAGTATTCGGCTTTGGAATACGGTCAACATAAGAGATATGAATCCCAAAAGCATCAGCTCTTTGGGGAACGAATCGAATCGAAAAAAGAAGCGAATCAATAGACGATCGAAACTCGAAAGGTTATGTCCAAAATGGGACAGAAAATGCACGTTGTTGCTTACCTTCTTTGACCTTCTGCAAAGCTTGGAAGAGTGGCTTTTGATTCTTCTTCTTGAGGTACTGTTATTACATACACATGTTGCACAAATCACGTTATTTTTCCCCCAAGAAGTTGTGTTTTTGTCCAGCAAACTATAGCTGAAACACAAGTGATTGTTGAACATATTATAACCATAAACAAAAAAAAAATTCTTTCATTTCCTCGGCCAAATCAAGTAGTGGTACCTGAATTTATCTAAAAAAAATATTTGGAGAAAATAATAAAGAAAGTTCACCCACATTTCGTCACAAAGAAAATCCACGAAGAACCAAAAAAAAAATTCACCGACAGTAATTTTCACTAATCCTGTTGAGATTATAAAAGGATTTGTCCCACGTCGACTAATTCAAGCTCTTCGAGCCGCTGTATGTATAAGAGGCTTTCTCCTCATATCACCAATTGATTTTATAGGAATGACCACCCTATTTATAATATGGTATCAGAGCAAGTTCGATTTTGCTCACCGTCACCTAATTCATACGCACACGTGTTAGGTCAGTCGTGTCATAAGGGGCCGTTTGAGATTATAAAAATGGGTTTTGTCCCATATCGACTAATTCAGGCTCTTCGAGCCGCTATATATAAGAGTCTTTCTCCTCCTATCACCAATTGGTTTTAGGAAGGATGACACGATTTCTAATAAAAATCTTCTTAAGAAATGAAAAAGAAAGGTTAAACACTCGTAGCCACGTGTTACCTTTCCGGCGAAGTGAAGGAGACGTTCTGCGGCGAGGGATATGGCTACAATGACTGTGCACACGACGGCGACCACCCACGTCGGTGTGAATTCCAACGAAGTACCTTCGCCAGCGCCGCCGCTCATTTTTTTTTCTTCTTTTTTATTGTTTCTTTCTTACAAACGAAGAGAAAGTAAAGCTCTAATATAGAAGTTCGAAATGAATGAAGAGTCGAAGGAGTCTCGCTCTTTATTATTACTACATGATGAGAAGGAAAGGAGCAAAGAATGAATGAGAAACTATAATTTATTGTCGTAACGATATATTTGCATGATGATGATGATGATGATAAAAACTGAGTAATATCCGCGCTGTCTTGTTTTAACTATTTTTATTAAGTTTGGTCCTATTTAATTTTAAAATATAGCTACTGATAATATGGATATATGACTTTCAATGACTTTGTTATATATTAATGCATGGTTCAAGGATTCTTCAATAGAGATGTAGTGGGGCTATATATAATTAAATTTGAGTGCCCGACAGGTTTTCGATATTAACTAAGTTGTGGGTTTGATAATTGATATGCATGTTGGATTCGATATGCTAAATATATTCTATTATTTGTTTGATTTTGAATTTATAGATTGAAGAGGACATGAGACCAACCATGATGGAATATAAACTAATTTTGTCGTGTACAACGTTAGTATTCAATATTTCACCAATTCATCCTATGAACAAGGTAACGCATATTTCATCCATATTCATGCACATAAGTTTTTGAATTCTTGTTAAATTGCAATATCGACTATTAAGAGTACTGAATGATCACTATGAGAGTACGACGATGATCGATGTGTATTTATATGTAGAGATACATAGGTTTGATTATCGATGCGATGATATTCATATGGACGTAACATTTGAGTATTGGTTTAGAATGAAAATCATAGACTTCAAATGAGGAAAAAAAAAAGTTCTATTGAATAAATACAGTATATTGGATGACGATTGGATCCGTTTAAACCAATTAATTGAACAACAAACTTCACTCTGATATATAGTGCAGAAAATATGGTCTATAATAATTAAGCTTGTCAGTTTATTTTCTTATTCTATTATCACTACCTTAAAAACTGTAAGGAACGTCAATTAGTATATTTGTTGAATATGGCATTCGTCCCACAACTATGGAAAAAAGCTCAAGATATAGTGAGTCCTTTATCGACTAAAAGAAGTATTTATAATGAGCTCTTAGTTGTAAAATTTTTATAATAAGTCAATACCCCCTTGTCTCAACTTAATCCGTCTTGATTTTATATGCAACTTTAAATTTTGCCACGGATTTTTTTTAAAATTGAATATTAACAAAATAGCGACCCAGCCAATTATTCTAGATGTGTTATAGCCCAAATATGATAGTTTATTTCTACTTTTGTCCTATTGGGTGTGCCTTTTTGGTGATCTAGAAAGACTCGAGGACTAATTTTGTATTTTTACACTTTAACCCCCAATTCTTTGAAGCCCAATTGTAGAAGAAACGGGTAAAATAATTAATCTCAACTCTCTCTCAGGTTAGCCACCATTGTTTCCACTGCCTTCTACGAGTACGAGGTATACGCTTAATCATCTTGGTTATCTGTGATATGTACAGTTGCGCTGGGTTTTTGAGAACGTGAGTTGGTCTTGATTATTGTTGTGAGACCACGAGGAAAAAAAAAAATTTCTGTGGGTTTATATGGTTCTTTCACTATTGTTGAAGTATGTCCAATTAGGGTTATTTCAGGTAAAGATTTTACCTCTGGGCTAACCGTATATCGATTGTTTTTCAGTGGTATATTGGTTCAATTGGAGAATCATGTCTTGGTGTACTATTGAGTCAGACCCTGGTACGTTATGCTCTTGCTTCTTTTGACTCTTTGTTGAATTCTGAGCATCTAAAGGGTTATATTGTCTATTGTGCCTGCTGTAGTTTTTTCCTTGCCTCACGTTCCTCCTCGATTATTAATGTGAAGCGTGTTGAAGTTCCTAATAATGCTTTTTGTTGGGCTGAGCAACCCCTGAATGCTTTCAAAAATTATTGCAATGGGACAACAATTCAGCTATGAAGTCCTGTGACTTTCGCCGCATGTACTATGCTATGCTACCTTTACAATCATGTTAAAGTTTGGTTAACTTTGTGCATCCAATGCAGGTGTTTTCACTGAGTTAATACAGCAAATGCAAGTGAAAGGTGTGCAGGTATGTTTCAATTGCATTCATGGGGACTTTTGTGGTGTTATGTATTTTCTTGATTTGATGCCATGCCTCCAAAATTTCAAATCATAACTTGAATGTCACAGCTGTAGACTACTTGTGGAAGTTGTTAACCTAGATTATCAGACAAACAATGGGGTGCTTTGTATGCAGCATGTGCTTAAGATAAGTTATGCCTTAATCGGTTTTTCTTGCGCATGCGCCCAAAATAAGTTTGCTTGATCGGTTTTTCTGAACTTCATTGTTCAGAAGATACATTTTATTTTTTTCCTCTCTTGTTGGTTTGGGGTGAGGTTGCTCCTGGTTTTGGCTAGAAGGGCTTTAGTTGCATTTGGGTTTTGTTATAATTATAAACTGATTTAGGCCCTTCGCCCATCTGTGTTAGAGTGGCTTGTTTTCAGTGCATTGTGTACTAGAATATTCATATATTTTCCATCAGCTGGCCTTATGCTCTTCGTAAGATGGTTTCCTTATGCCAAAGTTGAACTTATACACACGTCTCAGTATAAAAATTATACTCAAATGCATTGATGGGCAGCGTAAAGCTAGCATAGATCCATCGCCATATAGCAAACTCATATCTAACTAGAACCAACCTGTCCTTTACCTTCCAAGATTAACGCTTCTGGCCCGACCAATTCGTACCCTAAACTATTTCATTGTGCTTCACAGATTTTCTGATAATATTTTGTTGGATCATTCTTTATTTCTGTCAGGTGGAGGAGTTGTACTCACTAGACCTTGATTCTCTAAACAATCTCAGGTGAGCCAATGAGTTCCATGTCAGTCTATCGGTGTGCTGATAGCCTAATTCATTCATCTTCAATCTCTTTCATCATTTTCTTGTAAGTCTCTGAATCATTCTCAATTGCACCTCTAAATGACAGACCCATCTATGGATTAATATTTCTCTTCAAATGGCGACCTGGCGAAAAGGATGACCGGCCTGTGATTAAGGATCCAAATCCAAACTTATTCTTCGCCAGCCAGGTAAATAACTCATTCATCGAACAGAGTCAACTAACTGCTTAAAACTGTTGTCTTACTCTTAGTTCTCACGCCTAAGCCCTTATATGATAATACGTAGGTGATCAATAACGCATGTGCAACCCAAGCAATCCTCTCCATCCTTCTGAACAGCCCAGACGTCGATATTGGCCCAGAATTATCAGCGCTTAAAGAATTCACCAGGAACTTCCCGCCCGAGCTCAAAGGCCTGGCCATTAACAACAGCGAAGCTATACGTGCAGCTCATAACAGTTTTGCTAGGCCCGAGCCCTTTGTGCCTGAAGAGCAAAGATCAGCTGGGAAAGATGACGATGTCTATCACTTCATCAGCTATGTGCCCGTCGACGGCGTACTCTATGAGCTCGATGGACTAAAAGAAGGGCCCATAAGCCTTGGGCAGTGCCCCGGCGGGCAAGATGATATAGAATGGCTGCGCATGGTACAACCTGCCATTCAAGAAAGAATCGAGCGATATTCTCAGAATGAAATAAGGTTCAACCTATTGGCGATAATAAAGAACAGGAAGGAAATCTACACGGCGGAACTCAAGGAGCTTCAGAGGAAGAGGGAAAGGATTCTTCAGCAGTTAGCTGCTGCACAATCAGAGAGACTGATGGATGCGAGCGGCGTAGAAGCTTTGAATTCGATGCTTAATGAGATTAACGAAGGCATCGAAGCTGCGACCGACAAGATATTGATGGAGGAAGAGAAGTTCAAGAAATGGAGGACGGAGAATATACGTCGTAAGCACAATTACATACCCTTTTTGTTCAACTTCTTGAAGATTCTTGCAGAGAAGAAGCAGCTGAGGCCTTTGATAGAGAAGGCCAAGCAGAAATCTTCCAATCCTTAAGAGGGGAGTTTTGTTTTGCTTTCAACTGAGAGAGTGAGCATTACTCTTGGTTAGTTTTTCTAGTTATTATTACATGGCATCCTTAACTTATCTCGGAAATGTATTGTGAGAGTTTTCACTTGGTACTCTGTTGAATTCTTGATCTTTCGTTTCACTACAACATGCTTTGCTTTTGTACTCTTTAGAGTTCTCTACATAATGTGCAAGTTTCGTATTTTTTTTATATGATTAAATGATTTATCTCTCTCTCAATAAAAGAGAGACCGATCAAATGCATCACCACATTAATGTAATAATATCTAATGTCTGGCTGTTATATTAGTCCTACTCTTCAACAATACTTTATATCCGCTATTGATTTTATTTTTCACGTTAAACTTAGTCGTCATCGCTCACCTCAGCCATCTATATATGTAATTCATGTTTAAAATTTAATAAACGACCCTTGATTCTCAGGTATAAAAAAGTTGACTATTATATTGAAAATTACAAGTAGGGCTACTATACGAACCCCTCTCATTTTCTGGCCCGATTCGTTTATTCTAGCTCGAGTTCGAGCTTTCATATTTAAAAGTACATGTTTTTTGGAGTTTGTTATTATTTTTTGGTATATTTGAGGACCAATTCGTAATTTCCCGATAGAAATAATAATCGGCTTCCGTGCGAACATACATACTATCATCATCATCAACGGACAGCAGCTGTCGACAATTTGTCCGAATCTGACCTAAGCTAAAAAAGAGTCGCGTCGCTACTACGAAAAGCGGCGATAATCCGAATCAGCTCTGCCGTGTTCAAATTCTCAACCGAAGTGAAATACGGAAACGACGTCCAACCAGCCGCCGGCGAATCTGAGCCGTACTTGTCAGACGCATTCGTGTCAAATTTTCAGCGACAATAAATAAATCCTCGCGTTGACGAGTATAAAGACGTTATAGAAAGACCAAAAAAAAAATGCAAGCCTCATTTGCGTCGAGGTGTTTGAGGATCATGAACCATTCAATCACTTGTCGCTCTTTCAATCAAGCCCTTCTCAGGCCCACTCGCAACTATGCCTTCTTCGATGGTCCTCGAGTCTTCTCAGCTAAACCGCCGAGGTTGTGGAGAACGACGACGCCGATTCCTTTCAGGGTTAATGCTTTCGTTTCCGATGTCCCCGCTCGGCCTCCTCAAAACCCTGTAAGGGAATAGTTTGGAATTTGCGTTCACAGTTCTGTTTATTTTTCATGGATGAATTCGCGGGCCTGCTTGTTAAGAAAAGGTGCTTGGGTTTCTTTTTTTTGATAAAATCAATTGAGCCGTGTTTGAGCGCTTTCTCGAGTATACAATCTGAGTTTGCAATTTAGCTGGAATTTGAGTTTAAATTGGAGTAATTTGATTCTTAACATTGTCTTACGGTACGCTATATTGCTTGAACTTGAATGTGTTATGCTAGTTGATGGGTGTTGTAATATGGCTCTGGTGATTTATGTGGAAATGACGGCTTTAGAGTACTTTTGACTGGAAAAACATTGGTTTGTAAAAGGGCTCAAGTTCGAATGGGCATGCTCTGTTCTCAACAGAGGCGAAGGAAGAGAAAATTGCACCAAAGGCAAAGGTTCCAGCAACTTCAGAAGAACAAGTCCGCGACACTAGAATAATCGGGACTCTGATGAAATACCTATGGATGAAAGATAATGTCGAATTTCGTCTTCGAGTAATTGCTGCCTTGGGCTTGTTGATTGGAGCCAAGGTGACAAATCAAGCACCAAAAGTTTACTGACACTTCGTATTTGCTTGTCATCGTTACGATCATATGTTGAGTTCACTCAGTCTTTGTGTAGGTGATCAATGTTCAGGTCCCATTTCTGTTTAAACTTGCAGTAGACTCGTTAGCAGCAGCCACGGGCAACTCTAATGCACTTACAGGGTTTACCGCTGCTAATTCTACTGCATTAGCTCTATTTGCTAGCCCAGCGGCTATTCTGATTGGGTATGGTATTGCACGAGCTGGGGCCTCTGCTTTCAATGGTATGTGTTTATATTAAGCAGCTGTTGATTCTTATAATATGTGAAGATCATAAGCGTGCTTTATAAATTGTGGGTTCTAGTACATGTACGGTGAATATCTTCTTCGTTTGGTACTGAAAAATCTGTAATTGTAGAACTGAGGACTGCTATATTCTCAAAGGTGGCACTGAGGACTATTCGACAAGTGTCTAGGAAGGTGAGGGACTGAAGCTTTCCTTTTTGATGATACTTTACCGTTGTGGAAATGTTAATGCATGCGGTTTTTTCTTTGGGTCGATGGGATTCCGCGACACCACTATTTACTCCTTCCCTTATTTGTTCTCATACCTTTGAAACACAAAGGATTAATTACTTATCATCTCGTGCAGGTTTTTTCTCATTTACATGAGCTTGACCTACGATACCATTTAAGGTACTTTGTTTAGTCAATGTTTTCTTTACTGATGTGCCTTTTGTGCATTCTTGAAAATCGGCAAGTAATCGTACTTTACTGTTGTATGCTGCTTGAGTGTGCTAAATGTCATTCCTTTAGTGTTCTGATTTGTTTTCTGTTGCAACATGATAGTTAGCTTGTTTTTTTTTTCATATTGTAGTCGGGAAACAGGTGCTCTTAATCGTACCATTGATCGTGGTAGCAGAGCTATAAATTTTATCCTTTCTTCCATGGTTTTCAATGTTGTTCCTACCATCTTAGAGGTGCAGTGCTCTGTGCTATTCTCTACTTTCTTTCTCCTCTTCCACTTAAAAATGATAAAGATTTGGAAATAAAACTGGTACACTTTATTTATTTCAGATAGCTATGGTGTCTGGTATTCTAGCATACAAATTTGGAGCGCCATTTGCGTGGATTACATCTCTATCAATGGCTATGTATATATTTTTCACCCTGACAATTACGCAGGTAAATTAGTTGCGTCTTTCGTTGAAATCTCGCAAACCCCTTCCCTTCATATATTTTTTCAAGAGCGTTCATGATTCCTCGAGAGATATTAAATTCTCCATATTGTTTCCTTCGGATTTGCTGCCCGCACTTACAAATCTCTTTTCAACTCTTAATTTTTAGTTTGTCCATAATCTTGTTCGAGTTACATTCGTTTTCTCTGTCTGTTCGCAGTGGAGAACCAAGTTCAGGAAGGCAATGAACAAAGCTGATAACGATGCTAATACACGTGCTATTGATTCTTTAATTAACTATGAAGTGAGTTGTTTTTGAATGGTAAATTTGGAGCTAAACCTTTGAGCTTGTATAAGTATATAATGTATTTGCATTTTCTTTCAGACTGTCAAGTATTTCAACAACGAGGAATATGAAGCTGTTAAGTATGACGAGTTTCTTGAGAGTGAGTTCCTATGACTCGAGTGCTTTTAATCAAATGCTTTCTGAACGTTATATATGGATATAAATGGAACTGTTATGAAATATTCTCCCTTGCTTTTGATACGCTGAAGAGTATTCAACGCGTATTGAAGTTCGTGTGATGATTTACTTTAGGATATGAGGAAGCTGCCTTAAAAACTCAGAGAAGTCTTGCCTCTTTGAACTTTGGCCAGAGTTTGATATTTAGCACAGCAATATCAACTGCCATGGTTTGGTGCTCCAGTGGAATCATGAACGGGAACATGACTGTTGGAGATTTGGTAAGAAAGCCTTCAATCAGAAATAAGAGTGTGATAGCCTTGTTACACATTTCATTAGAATGCGCACCGTTGTTAATTTTATGCGTTCTACAATATCGTGACGACACAGATTCTATGCAGGTTATGGTAAATGGGCTTCTCTTTCAGCTTTCTCTCCCACTCAACTTTCTTGGTAGCGTATATAGAGAAACAGTCCAAAGTTTGGTTGACATGAAATCGATGTTCCAGTTACTCGAGGTAGTGAATTGAATAATTCCATACATATTATTTTATTCTTAATTCAACGAGCACTAAACACATGTGCACATATATTCTTTCTTGAATGAGTGCGTGCTGGACTTACACTTGCACACTAATGATTTGCTCTCTACAATTTTTATCTGCAGGAAAAGTCAGAAATCGTTGATGCTGATGATGCCAAACCGTTGAAATTAGATGGTGGTAGCATTGAGTTTCACAATGTACACTTCAGGTATGTCTGAAACTGTTTCCGAAATAAAATGTCATTGTTGCACGATTAAATGTTATTTGAACTTCGAGTACCAATACTCTGTGGTTCTTTTTACCCTTATTCATTGTCAAATTGTCATACTCTCGAGTATTAGCAACTAACTGTTCATTATTAATGCCAAACAAGCCTGTATGTGTCACATATTCATCGTTGGTTCATCATCAACTCTATATGTGTTCCTTAAAACATTTTAGTTTGAATTTCGAAGTGACAGATAAATGCTGATCTCTATAATGCATTATCTGCTTATGCAGTTACCTCCCAGACAGGAAAATACTTGATGGAGTATCATTTACCGTCCCAGCTGGGAAAAGCGTTGCCATCGTTGGGACAAGTGGAAGTGGTAACTAAGTTCATATTCCTCATGCAATAGCAATAAACCTTGTTAACACTTTTAAGACATTGATTAGTTGCTTGTAATAGAACTCGACAGTAAGTCGAACTAACAGACTTCTGAGTACACCTTTTTTGCCTTTCTTTTTGAGTCTTTGTTTCAATCTTTTGCATCTTTATCTGTTCTTTGATTTGCAGGGAAGTCAACCATTCTGAGACTACTGTTTAGATTCTTTGACACCCATAACGGACACGTAAGAGACCTAAAACTTCCTATTTCTTTACCATTATCTTTTCTTCTTACGACCTTACATCCCATACAGCCATATACTTTGCTTTACTGCATTGTTCTATATTGCTCAACTGTTGAAGTTCATTACTGCAGGTAAACATAGACGGTCAAGATATTAGATCGGTAACACTTGAGAGCCTGAGGAAATCCATCGGCGTCGTTCCTCAAGACACCGTGAGTTTTCTTACCATTAATATTAATCATTTTGATGTCATATCATCAGATGATTCGAATATCTCGTTTTGCCTTCCCAACAGGTTTTGTTCAATGATACCATATACCACAATATACGCTACGGTCGACTTTCAGCAACCGAGGAAGAGGTTTAATTTATATGTTAAAAATACCATTCCCACGTTTGCTTCAAATACGACTTTCGACTGACTTTTTGTACGATTGCTCTTAGGTATACGACGCAGCTCGTCGAGCAGCTATCCACGACACCATCATGAATTTCCCAGAGAAGTACTCTACTTTGGTCGGAGAAAGAGGACTGAAGGTAATAATGCTAGCGAAACAGCGTAATTAAATCCAAAAATAAGTATCGAAATTGCTGACAAATTCGCTCGAAAACTTAAATTTCTGTGCAGTTGAGCGGCGGCGAGAAGCAGCGCGTGGCACTTGCAAGAACGTTCTTGAAAGCGCCTCCCATACTGTTAGCAAATTTTCTCAGACAAACTATCGTTCTAACATTCGCTTGTTGTTCTTAATTTATCGATCGTTATCTTAGGTTCTGCGACGAAGCAACGAGCGCCCTCGACAGCACGACAGAGGCAGAGATACTAAACGCATTGAAATCGCTAGCGAACAATCGAACTTCGATATTCATCGCTCACAGGCTAACTACTGCAATGCAGTGCGATGAGGTAACGCCAAGAATGCTTCGATATTCTTACGAATGAGGCAAATTTAATTATATTTATTTATTTTATACAGATCGTAGTTTTGGAGAACGGAAGAGTAGTAGAACAGGGACCACACGACGTTCTTTTATCGTCAAAATCGGGGAGATATTCGCAGCTTTGGGCGCAGCAGAATTCGAACGTCGACTCGCTCGACGCAGCCATCAAAATCGAGGCTTAGTTTATTATTCTATATATCTATTTTCTGTTGTATTGTTAAATTGTTTCTCTCTCTTTCTTTCTTTGGTGGATTTTTTCTGTAAAGAGGAGTAATAAAGCTTAGTAGACATGCATGATTTGGTTGGTGATATATGTTTTCATGTAATGGAATAAAGCATTGCAGAAATGCTCCAATGTTTTTCATTTCTGCAATTATTCGAATGGAAGTACTATTATATACAGATGCTTTTTCGAACATTCTATGTGTGTGGTTAAATACAATTATATTTATGTTGCTCTTAATTTTGAGATTATTATTTTTAATTTCTAATAGATGAATATATTTCTAACTATGAAAGAAAAAATAATGTTTAGGGATGTAAGTATAATAAATAAAAAATGTAAAAGTGATAATGAAAATTATTAATAGTAATATATAAAAGGGATCAACCTACAAATAAATGATAGACCAAATGTAGCAGTCTATAAGCACCCCTATCCTTACACGGTTGAATCGTCTGTCCCACAATCTCTATCTCATTTCTTTTTCCACTTTATAGAGTTAAATTAAAAATGATTCATATGATTATCGAAAAATATACGATATGGATATCAAATTGATCATCATAAAACAAGGAATAACGATGATTTATGATTTGGTGGAATATAAGATTAGAATAATTAAAAAATAAAGAAGGAAATTTGTGAACCACATGATTTCAATCTGATTGTTTGGAACATAATTTGTGGGACAGAAGATTTCAAGCCCACTTTACATAGGGTGTGTTTACTTTCATTGATAAAGTAGGATAAAGAGCTAGATATTCAATGTAATACCGTTCACTGTAAATAAAGTGCGTGTACTAAAGCCCGCAATAAACCATCGGCCCGTTCTTATAATCAATCAAGCCCGGTTTGATTATTCCGATGGGTTGGGCCGATACAACTAATCCAAACCTTATTATTATTAAAAGACTATAATACCCTTATACCACCATATCATAATTTCATCTTTATTTCATGTAATTTATAAGATAAAAACAAATAAACAACACCAATTTATTCTTTGTTTCATGGTGATTAAATTGATATGCATATCTTATATTTTTCGACATTCATAAGAATAATTTATTTTAAAACTATGTAGTGATGAGTTAAAGGTTACTTTTGTAATTTTACACATAATACTTAGATTATATATTGTAAAGTGAACATGTCTTTAGATAACTCATGTGCTAAATAATCCAAACATAATTATATCTTATATTTTCCTATCACTAAAAGTGAACGCAGCAATAATAGAATAGATAGTAGATCTTTAATTGCAATTCATACACATTTTATTCGTGGCATAGGATATTTTGGCCCCGTTTACTTGGCAAGATAAGCCAAGATAAAGATTAATTTAGCCAGTATAATATTGTTTGGTTTTCAACATAGCATTTCTGATAAAGCCCACTACAATTACAAAGCCCGGTACTTAATCCAACGAATGGAAGATAAATAATACAAGGGTTTGGGCCGATATAACTTATCCGATGAAGATAAATAGTTAAAATGACCAAAATATCCCCATTCCTCCAAATTTTAAAATCGCTGTTATTTCATTTGATTTACATGATAAAATTACATAAACAACACTAATTTATTCCTTATTTTATTGTGATTAAAATGACATGCATATCTTATATTTTTTTATGTTCATAAGAAAAGTTATTTTTTTAAACTATGAGTTGATAAAATAGGGTTATTTTCGTAAATTTCCAAATAATACATGAGATAAAATTTTTATTATATTTGGAAACCAAACAAGATATAAAATTCCTGTACAACATTATTATGACACGGGCTATTTTATCCTTCCTTTTCCAATTGCATAAACTAAACGCAGCCTTTTAGAGAAAATAAAGGCGAGATTTTGGCGTGCTTACAAGATGATAAAAATTGTATACAACAGTTATTAATCTAATATATTCACGTGGATATTTTTATCGCGTGGCATAAATAGAGTTGGCATGGACTATGAAACGATATCTATATTTTCTGGGGGCCAAATTGTAATTAACCTATTTTCACAATTCAAATTTCAGGCGCAGAAGCTGATTTCTCTCACCACTGTAGTCATCTCTCTCAACTTCAGCCGTTCGGTAAAAAGCTTTGAACATTGTTTAGTGTCTGCTCCGTTGTATCTTTTGATAGCATTACTCTTTATCTGCGTTGCAATGACTTTGAAATCCGTAGTCCACGAGCTGATTGCGTTGATTAGATTCGCACATATATGCTCGTAGTCATGCCAATTTTTTTTCTCCATTTTTTCTGTGTGATTTATTAGGTTTATGCTGTCAATGGAGAGTGAAAGCTCAGGCGCTGGAAGCATTTACGAAGACGCTCGAAAGAAGAGGATACTAGACAACAAGAAAAGGTTTGAGGTAAGAAGATTATCTTATTTTTATTGCTACCATTTTCCTTCACAGTTCATTCATCCCCAATGACTGCAAAGCTTATATGTAAGTACGAAACTAGAAAGTTTTTTCAATTGCAGGATTTGGGGCTCTTGAAGCTGTCCAAAACCCTAACAGAGCTGTCAAAACCCGAGAAATCTCTGGTAGTAGTTTGCAATCTTCTGCTTTGTTATATGAACATATGAGTCTGTGTGTGCGATTGGCCTCATTGTGCTGTGCGTTTGTGTTCCATTCAGAGCAATCGCATTCGATCAAAACCAACTAACAGCGAATCGTGGACTGAGCCAAGACGCTCGACTCGTGCGCGCAATCAAGTTTCTTCTTATCGTGAAGACGTAAGCTGTCCCGAAAACTCATAGTTTTGATATTTGACTATTCATTACGTCCTCTGTAACAACTGCTCAAGGTTGGTCATATGGTGGCAGGTCGGCCTTGAGCTCCCTCAATCGCGTAAGAGATCGAGGCCTAGTTCTTCATGGGCGAGGTAAAAAATACCATACATTGTCTTCAACGTTATCTGTAACTCGATAAATGGCCCTTACATGGGTTCAAATCCTCGTCCCCACAGTTACCTAGCAAGGCCTTTAGAAGAAGTTAAGACAGCCTCGTACAAAGAAAGAACCAAGGCTATTAAATCCGCCGAGAAGCTTCAGAGCAACTTGCAAGACGAACACCCATCGTTCGTCAAATCAATGGTCAGGTCGCACGTTTACAGCTGCTTTTGGCTGGTAAGAAGTGATCAAGCGAAGAAGAAACCGACAACGTACTGCGATTTAATTATGTCCAATATATATGCAGGGACTTCCGACTAGATTCTGCGAAGAACACCTTCCCAAGTCTACGATGGACTTCGTGTTAGAGGACGAGTTGGGCTCAGAGTACGATTCGATCTTCATCAGCAAAAGGCGTGGGCTGAGCGGTGGATGGAGAGCTTTTGCCTTGGATCATAAATTGGACGACGGCGATGCTTTGGTCTTTCAGCTGACCGAGCCCACAAGATTTAAGGTTGGATTGGGGGAAAGAAATCGTGCGAATATTTTCTTACCTGCGGATTGGATTTAAACTCAAGTGATGTTTGTAATGAACGATTTGCAGGTTTACATAATAGAGCGTTCGAATGTGGGGAGGATGAAGAAGGTAGTAGTAACGTTGAAAACGAAGAAAGTAGTGATACTACTACTAATACTACTAAGGTTATGACGAGAAGTGACAAAAACATGAAGAAGAAGAAGTAGTTACAAAATGTCTTCAGAACCTATGATGCTTTTTGTAAGAAATGCAAGGAGAGAAACTAACGGAGACTGTTTTTTTTGCTTGCTATGGTTGTTGCTTGAGATGTGTTGTAACGACTTTCGTTATCAGGACTTTAAATCGTGCTTTGTATTAAACGTTGAAATCTTGGTTATCGTACGACGTCGTATGTGCTAATATAGGAACAGTAACAATCTCCTAATTTAGCTCAACTTTCACCTCCCAAGCAAAGCCCTAATTCCACCGATTCCCTCAAATCAAACCTTGTTCACTCCACCGACCTCAATCGAAATGGCGATTCCCGACACCGCCAAGGCCGCGCCACCTCCGGCCCACTCCCCATCGGTCCACCCTCCCACCCAATCGTCCGATGACCTCTACACCCACTTGAAGTCCCACCAGCGGCAGCTCGAGTTTCTCGAAATCCAAGAAGAGTACGTCAAGGACGAGCTCAAGAACCTGAGGAGGGAGCTCCTCAGGGCCCAAGAAGAGGTGAAGAGGATCCAATCGGTGCCGCTCGTCATCGGCCAGTTCATGGAGATGATCGATCAGAACA
Source organism: Craterostigma plantagineum (assembly GCA_027422505.1). NCBI lineage: Eukaryota > Viridiplantae > Streptophyta > Magnoliopsida > Lamiales > Linderniaceae > Craterostigma > Craterostigma plantagineum. Next base: position 1,064,100 of record JAPQWV010000029.1, read on the forward strand.
ACGCCATCGTGGGCTCAACCACGGGTTCGAATTACTACGTGAGGATCCTGAGTACTATTAATCGTGAGCTGTTGAAGCCCTCGGGTTCGGTGGCTTTGCATAGGCATTCGAATGCTTTGGTTGATGTTTTGCCGCCTGAGGCCGATTCCAGCATCTCCTTGCTGAGTCAGTCAGAGAAGCCAGACGTCACCTATAATGTAAGTCGATGTGATTTCTCTTCCCTTTGTTGGTCATATTGTTCAAGTTACCTTTGTGCTTATACGATTATGGATCTATTGCTATAAGGACATTGGAGGGTGCGATATTCAAAAGCAAGAAATCCGCGAAGCTGTTGAGTTGCCTCTGACACATCATGACCTGTACAAACAAATTGGCATAGATCCTCCTCGTGGTGTATTGCTATATGGTCCTCCAGGTACTGGGAAGACCATGCTGGCCAAGGCTGTGGCTCACCACACAACTGCATCCTTCATTAGGGTGGTCGGCTCAGAATTTGTCCAAAAGTACTTGGGAGAGGTGTGCTTATTTCCCGATTTCTTGATGTGTTGCTTTGTTGCCGACTCTAGATTATGTTAATAGATTATTCGTTCAATAACCATAGGGTCCAAGAATGGTTCGTGATGTTTTCCGCCTTGCCAAAGAAAATGCCCCTGCAATCATTTTCATTGATGAGGTAGATGCAATAGCTACGGCTAGATTTGATGCTCAAACTGGTGCAGATAGAGAGGTTCAGCGTATTCTCATGGAGCTGCTTAATCAGGTACTTAACATGCAGACCAAAGTTTATACCGATCAAGTAGAAAAGAGGGTTGCCTCGAAAGATTATGTTGGTCATGTTATGATATTATCATCTTGATATTTATTTTTCTTCTTCTGCAGATGGATGGATTCGACCAGACAGTCAACGTAAAGGTAATTATGGCAACTAATCGAGCTGACACGTTGGATCCTGCCCTTCTCCGACCGGGAAGGCTGGATCGTAAAATCGAGTTTCCTTTGCCAGATAGACGTCAAAAAAGACTTGTTTTCCAGGTACCTCTTTTCCAAATTTATGAAATTAACGTTGTTTTTTTGTAAGGTCATGTAGGAATCAATTACATATTCGTTATGACTGACACAGGTTTGCACCAATAAGATGAATTTAAGTGATGAGGTGGATCTGGAGGACTACGTATCTCGTCCAGACAAAATCAGTGCTGCTGAGGTCCGTTCTCATACTTGCCCTTTTTTTGGACCGTGTGAAAATTAGATACTTTTAAGTTTGATTTGGAAGGGTTACTCAAATTCATTCCGTGTTGAAGGAATATGTCTTCGAGTCACTCCACAATTTATTTATAATCCAATTGCTTCTTGTCCCACATTGTTTAAGAGTCGATTAAACAATGTTAAACGACAACGACCTCTGATAACATTGAATGTTATTACTGCAGATTGCTGCTATTTGTCAAGAAGCAGGTATGCATGCTGTAAGAAAGAATCGGTATGTTATACTCCCTAAAGACTTCGAGAAGGGTTACCGTAACAACGTAAAGAAGCCCGACACTGATTTTGAGTTCTACAAGTAAAGCTGCAGGCATGTTTAAACTAAGGAGGGAGGCCATGGCAATTTCACCCATATATTAATGTTACTTTTGGGTGATGTTTATGAGTATTAATGTTACTTTGTCCGGTGCGTTAACGAATGGTCATGAAATCTATTAGGCATGTATGCTTAATTTTTCTTGCACTCATCGAATATTTTTTTTGAGTCCTTTTGCGTTTCTATATACGGCCTTGTTCCTAGGAGTCCCATGAAGCTGTTCGAATCTTATGCTTTTGTTGTCGGAACAACTACTATTTTTCTTTAAAATTGAAGATAATAAAAAAGTTTGGTCTATTTTTCTTAAAAGAAAATAATCGACTCCGCGAAACATCCCATTTAAATTGTATAAATAGATAAACGCACTTGTGTAATAACAGGAGCGTACCACTTAATTTTTTTGACTATTATCCTTTCAAACTATCAAAATGCGTGGTGGAAATGATCCTCTGCCTTTTTCAAACTCAGCAGCAGAATATATGTGGTTTCCCTTTCCCTTGGAGCTTATAGACATAAACAAACCACAAGTCTAATTACTTCTTTGTCAATATATATATAGAGAGAGAGAGAGAGAGAGGGAGGGAGAGAGAGAGAGAGAGAGAGAGAGAGAGAGAGAGGGAGAGAGGGAGAGAGAGAGAGGGAGAGAGAGTCGTATTGTTTTGTGTTTTCCCACACTACTTACTTCGATCCAATGAACAACGAACACTAATTACAGTATACGATGTGGTCGATGCCTTTAGCGAGCTCTGTAGTTCATGTTCGAATACCAGCTTGTGTTCCTACCCAGCGGCAAAAACTCGTTCTTTGCTCAGCTTATTCTTCTTCTTCAACTGCAAATCACAGAAAAAGCAATAATTCCGCCGGCGAACTGAGCTTATTACAGCCCATCGTCGTGCACGGCGATCCCCCAACTTTCGTATCTGCCCCTGGCCGACGAATCGTTGCTAGTAAGAAAAAGAACTTCCCTTTCAATATCCATGCACATATGTCTCTGTCTATGTATCTCATTAGCATTTTTCTTCGGCTTTCATTCGCACGTGCAATCGAATAATAACGTATCATAATCTGATTCTGTTGTGTAATAATTGTCAAACTAGTTGGAGACTTACACGGGGATCTCGACAAGGCAAAATGTGCCCTTCGAATGGCCGGCGTCTTGAATTCCGATGATCGGGACGACTCATGGGTCGGCGGCACCGCTGTAAGTATTTATGTATTTTAACAGTTCTTGCTACTATAAAATCGATATAATATACCGAAGAGTTAATTAATATTCGCAATTATTAGGTATTAGTTCAGCTCGGAGACATACTCGATCGAGGCGAAAAAGAAATCGCAATCCTCTCCCTACTGAAGTCGTTGGATATCCAGGCAAGATCCGTCGGCGGCGCAGTTTTCCAGGTCTGAGAAAAAAAGCCAAGCCTAACATATTCTTAACCTAGAAAGAATCGTTAAACAGCTTTTAAAATTCGTCGTTTATAGGTCAATGGAAACCACGAAACGATGAACGTAGAAGGAGACTATCGATACGTACACCCAGGCGCTTTTTCCGAGTGCTCTGACTTCCTCCAACTCTTGGAACTCTGCGGTCATAATTGGGATGAAGCTTTCGCCGGTTGGTACGCTTTATCGAAAACCTGGTCAGAAGAAACTCAAAATCAATGGGACCCTTGGAGTTTGGTGAAGGTATGTTGACGAACTTTATTACGCATAAAAAAAAAAGGCAAGACAGCATTTAATCGAGTGAATCCTCTGCTGATTAGGACAGCGACAAAAGGGCGTCATTTCAAGATCGATTCTGTTAAGGCCAGGCGGGCCATTGGCCTACGAACTTGCACGTCACCCAGTAATTCTTCGGGTCAACGATTGGGTTTTCTGCCACGGCGGCCTTCTTCCACATCATGGTAATGATCCTAAAATTTCATCTTTTTCTCCCTTATGGATAATCAGAAGACCAATGATGATATACAGAAAGACTATGATGCTGTGTTTCAGTTCAGTATGGCGTAGAGAGAATAAACCAACAAGTATCTCAATGGATGAAGGGACTTACAGAAGAAGATGGCGACGGCGATTATTGCCCTCAAGCTCCATTTATAGCCACCCGAGGTTACGACAGCGTAGTATGGAGTCGTTTGTACTCTAGAGATACTTCGAGCCTCGAAGATTATCAGATAGAGCAGGCAACAAAACAATTCCATCTCACTTATCATTAGCAGTCGATCGGTTAATATTAACTTCTTTTCAATCGCCGCCAGATACAAGATATCCTACGTGAGACACTCCAAGGAGTCGGCGCCAAAACAATGGTTGTTGGGCATACGCCGCAAATTGCAGGAGTCAACTGGTAAAAACTCAGACATTGTTCGTTACTTGTTGAAATGTTTCTTTAGATACGATGTAGTAACGTAAGTACGAAGAGGGGCAGAATTCATACCTGGTTTTATCTGTTTGCAGCGAATTCAACTGTGGCGTTTGGAGGGTCGACGTGGGAATGTCACGAGGTGTTCTTGATTCAAGGCCCGAGGTTGAATTTCGGCATCTTTATTGTAACTTTGCCTATGGTAATACATGCAAGATGATATTTTTATGACTTCCGTAAATTTATATCTATCTATGCAAGGTTCTGGAAATAACAGATGGTAGAGCAAGGGCAATCAGAAGCAGAAGAGACAATAGATACAGTAGTGAGCTCCACGTAGTTGATTATACGTAGTTGTAGCAATGCTAAGGTCGCTCATGCATCTAAGAGGCGGATTCGTACATATAAAACAGACGTGTCTATGTATATATATAGATATTTGAGTTGTAAGCAAAAACTTTGAATAAGAAAATGTTCAGCAAACAACCAATTTATACACACTAATAGCTAATGTATTACCACCAATTTATACACTCTACTGACTGCTGATTTCCATTGAGTCATCCTCATCCTCCTGCATCAACCACAAGTTATGAAGGAACGGAATCCATTTAGTTTTTCCGAACATTTCAGAAGATATACGTGAATATGAACTTAAAAGATGGCAAAAACAAACCGATGCATTTCAAATAAACGAAGGCATTGATATATTTACTCAACGCTTCTTTCGCAGTGTGGATAGCTAAGTAAAGCATCAGACCTGTTTAACGGTGTTGTTAGGGTCAGGCAATGCGTTTCCAGCATGTATCGGGTCAACATTTTCTTGATAATCGGGTCCTCCTGATAAGTCACAATGATGGAAAAAATATTAATTCAAGCATTTGAGACAACTTTTCAAAGGAGATAGGGGTTTGAGACAGGGAGATCCGATGTCGCCACTGTTATTTGTGATAGTGATGGAATACCTCACCAGGAAACTGCAGATAGCAGCAAGATGGAGGGTGGATCGATCCTAGGTTCAGATTCCACCCCCTTTGCAAGAATATAAATTTAATAAACCTGTGTTTTGCGGACGACCTCATGATATTCTGCAAAGGAAAAAAGGGCCCTGTACGTGTAGTAAAGGAGGCACTGGATCACTTCAAATCTGTTTCAGGACTGGAGGCAAACAGTAATAAATCTAACCTGTACATGGCTGGTCTATCGAGGCAAACTATGCAGCTGCTAATACAAATCACAGGTTTCCAAGTTGGGAGCTATCCCATGAGGTATTTGGGAGTCCCACTGGCCCCAACTAAATGGAATAAACTGAACTGTCAAGCCCTGGTAGACAGGATTGTAGCAAGGATGAGATGTTGGTCCACGAGGAACCTATCCTATGCGGGGAGACTTTGCTTAATTAACTCTGTTCTGTTGGCTACTCATGGGTTTTGGGGATCTATCTTCCTATTACCAAAAGCAGTTTCAAAAGAGGTGGATCAAATCTGTCGAGACTTTCTATGGGGGAAGAAAGACCATGGCAAGAGTCTGCCACTGATCAGCTGGGACAGGGTATGCATGCCTAAGAAGTTTGGAGGGCTGAATGTTAGAGATTGTGTTACGTGGAATTTGGCTCAAGCTGGAAAACAGATTTGGGAAATAACTATGAAATCTGATACACTATGGATTAAATGGGTGCATGTGGTGTATCTGAAAGGTATGAGTTTCTGGAATTACAGCCATGCTGCGGATGCTAGCTGGCACTGGAAGAAATTAAACAGGCTGAAGGAGAAATTTCAAGCTGGGTATGGAGGAGGGAAATGGCTCCTTGCCTCGGATGGGATTTATTCTATAAAATCTGGATATGAATGGCTGAAAGGCTCTCCCAGCCTATTTTCCCTAGACAAAGCAGTTTGGAACAGATATACCATTCCTAAGCACTCCTTTATCTTATGGTTATTAGTCCAGAAAAGGCTGCTTACAAAGGATAGAGTGATCAAGTGGGGTCTGAGCCTGAGTGATACCAGCTGCCCATTATGTGCGAGAGAGGAGGAAAGTGTGGAGCATTTGTTTGTGGAGTGCATGTTTACCCAGAATCTGATAGGCAAGCTGAATGCATGGCTAAGGTTGGATATGAGGATCTATTCATTTGATGAGCTTTGTGACTGGTTACTGACCATGGGCAGAAAGAGGAAACCTTCTCAGTGTATTCTGCTTGCTTGCTATGCGGCCATGCTTTATCACATATGGTGTGAGCGCAATAAGTGAATGCATGCCTCGGGATGCTTGTCGGAGGATCAGATTGTGCATATGATAGCTAACGAGATGCAGTGGAGAATAGGGAAAGTGTGCAGAGTGAAGCATGCAGCTGACTTAGACATTTATAAAAGGATTGTTTTCCCTCACTTAATTGTATGACATGCCTATTAGATTGAGCTGAAGTGTGTACAAACTGGGACCAGGTGGTTAATGAATCCTTCATTTGACCAAAAAAAAAAAAAACTTTTCAAAGAATGACTGAAAAAAAAAGAAAAAAATTCACATCACTTTCTCCATTATTAATTAATCACCTTGATTGGGAGCTGGAACTACAGCAGTAGGCATCCCTCTCTTATCTGCATTTGCAATCTCAGAGCGCAATTTCTCAGACTCGCGAGCTAAAGAGATCAAATGCTTCTCCATAGTATCTTCCAGTTCAGAGTTGTATAACTTCCTCTCAAACTCCACTGCAGCCCTATTTACCTTTGGAGAAGAGGAAAACGAAAACAGATGTAACATCATCGTGATATGGATATATTGCGGTGCAAACTTCACAATTGATAGCGAAAGACACATTAAACTCAGGAGCATTACAAGAAATGGATGAATTTGCCTCACAACCTAATCTTATTAAGGTTCTGTTCGGAAAGGTGTGAAGGTACGATGGTTGAAGGCATACATCATTTGATGTGCCTTTTGTTCCCCTTTGTCATCGACACACGAATCCCATGTAAGGAAGGGTAAAAGTCTCGATACGCAAGTAACGGTTTCATGCTCCTGATATAAGACTTCCCTTTTTTCCGAGGAGCTTCAATAACTTCGAAATCAAAACTATAATATTAAGGGATAACACCGAAGTAAATCAAATCAATATGTCTCGTCCGACTAAATTAACCCCTTAACTAAGGTAGCTCAACTCAATAGACTTCTTATCCAAGGCGCGCTTTCGGTCATTATCATCGAAAGTAAGCGTGACTAATATGCTACAAATCTAATAAATAATAATGCAAGTCACATTAGAGATCCAAGAACACATTCAACTTGTGTGCTAAAGTGATATGATGAAAGTTTAAAACCAGGATTGCTCGAGCGATTAAAATGACAGGAAACGGAACCAATGAAGGCGAAATAAAGACGATCCACGCGCAAACGATGATTACTTCCCAAGAAAGATCAGCAATACGGGCAGTCAATCAAATTCGGAATGGAAGGTCGAATCACAAATTGAAAATAAACTGCTTAGCATCAATTAATGCCTACATAGAATACCGTTAAATCATTACCGTCCGCCTCCGCGTTGAATTTCTCCCCGCACAATCCCAATCTGACCCCTGACTTCATCCACCTTTTTCCGGTCAGTTTTCCGAGCAACAAGCTGATCCTCCACGTCCCTCAGCTTTCCCAACATCTCCCCTCGCTCTTCCGTCATTTTCTCCACTTCCTAACCGCATCCAGCTCGGCGTCGATTCCCTGGGGAGGCCGAGCCTCCTCCTCCAACTGCCGAAGCCTCTCGCGCAGCTGACGCTCCTGAACGTCGTTTTCCGATTTGATTGACGACGCCGTGTCCGAAAGGTGGCGGCGGACCACCTGCTCGGCGGCGAGAACGTCCTGCTTCAGCGCCACGTACGAAGCCGCCAGCCGTCTGCTGTCTTCCAGCATGTTTTCAATCTGGCTCCGTCGACGACGAGGCGGTCGCCGGCAGGAATTCGGTGGAGGTCCATGCCGTATTTCTTTGTTCTATTTTTCAGGATTTTTTTTCTTTTTTTTTTTTCCGTTGATGCAACGGATGAGTTAAGTAGGACCGTACTGGAGTTTGACTGTATATTATAGGGTAAAAATTTCACTAAGGCCCCTCAGATATAATTTTATTGCATATCGACCCTTTATGATTGATGAATTTACTAGCCTGAAGTATGATGGGATGGAGTTGGACTTTGGAGAAGCAGACGAGTTGGGTAAACTTCATGTGCATTTTGACCCCATAAAAACTTTCCCTAAGATATTATCATATTTACTACACCCTTATCTCCTGCAATTTATCTTGGACGACCAATTTATACACACAGAAAAAATAGCCAAGGTATACACTCTTCTTGTCTATTGACTGCTGATTTCCATTGACTGATCTTCATTCTCCTGCTGCATCGACCACAAGTTATGGAGGAAAGGAAAAACTAGTTAGCTATCCCGAAAACATTCAGCATATATACGTAAGTGAACTTGAAAAATGGCAAAAAAAATCGATGCATATCAAATAAACAGAAGTCATGGCTGATATATTTACTCAAATGTTCCTTGTCTCACAGAGTGGATAGCTAAGCTAAGTAAAGCATCAGACCTGTTCAACCGTATTGTTAGGGCCAGGCAATGCGTTTCCAGCGTGTATTGGGTCGAAGTTTGCTTGATAATCTGGTCCTGATAAGTCACGGTGATGGAAATATACGCATATTTGAGACAACTTTCTAAACAAAAAAAAAATTGAAGAAGAGCAACAAAATTTCACATCACTTTCTCCATTTTAGTTAGTTACCTTGATTGGGAGATGGGACTACAGCATTAGGCATCCTCCCTCTCTTCTCTGCGTCTGCAATTTCAGAGCGCAATTTTTCAGACTCACGAGCTAAAGAAATCAAATGCTTCTCCATAGCATCTTGTAGCTCACAGTTGTATGAGAACAACTTCCTCTCATACTCAACTGCAGCCCTATTTACATTTGAAAAGAAAGAGAAAAAGTTACAGATGTAAGATTATCTTGATATGGATATATATTGTCGGGGAGAACCAATATGTGAAAATGCACTGATTGATAACTAAAGATGCATAATTATATAAGATTTTACTTACTGCCAAGCTCTAACAGCTTTGCCTCAAAACCTTAATTACTAAAGTTCAGTTTGGACAGGTGAAGTATGATAGTCGAAGCCATATCAGTTTTTTTATGTGCCAGCTTTGTTTCCCCTTGTGGTTTCGACGCATGAATTCCACATAAGGAAGGAAGGGGTAAAAGTCTCGAGGGGCAAAGAGTGGTTTTATGCGCGTAATGTAAGACACTCCTTTTTTCTAACATCCAAATAAAAATATAATATCATGGAATAACACCAAATTGAATCAAATATCAACATGTCTTGTCGATCTAAATTAACCACTTAAATGGTAAATGAAATATCATTCTACCAAAAAAAAAAAAAATAAATAAATAAATTAACCACTTAAATGAGATAGCTGCATCCCTTCCTACCCTTGTATGTTATCATCCAAGGTGCTACATCAAAATTAAACGTCTACTATGCTACAAATGGTAATCGAAGGCACGTTAGAGATTCAAGAAAATAGCAAAATTTTTTACCAAAAGGTTATGATGAAAGATCAACAACAGGAACATGACAGGAAATTGAAGCAATGAAAGCAAAATGCAGATGATCCACGCACAAGATTATCGAACCAAGACATTTTTTCAAGCAAATCAGTTGTCTAACGGGCCAAGGAAAAAGATCAGCTTCACGTGCAATAGAACAAAAGATAACCAATGTGAGAACTCGACCGAATTTGGAATTGAAGATTGCATCTGAAAATAAACTTCTCGACCTCAATTAGTGCCCACGTCGAATAGCGTTAAATCATTACCTTCCTCGTTGAATTTCTCCGCGCAGAATCTCAATCTGATTCCTGACCTCATCCACCTTTTTCCGGTCATTCTTCCTATCAACAAGCTGGCCCTCGACACCCCTCAGCTTTTCCATCGTCTTCTCGCGCTCTTCCCTCATTTCCTTCAAATCATTTCTAACCCTATCGATCTCGGCGTCGATTCCTTGGAGCGGCCGAGCCTCATCCTCCAATTGCACGAATCTCTCACGCAACAGGCGCGCCTGAACGTCATTTTCCGATTTGATCGACACCGCCGTGTCGGAGAGGCGGCGGACCTCTTGCTCGGCGGCGAGTACGTCCTGCTTCAGCGCGACGTAGGAGGCCGCCAGCCTTTTGTTGTCCTCCACCATGTTTTCAATCTGGCTACGCCGACGGGCCAGGAGAGCGAGGGCGTCGCCGGCGGTAGTACGGTGGGGGTCCATTCCGTATTTCTTTGTTCTATATTTCAGCCGTCTCTTTTCAGTGGGACGAAAATGACGTAAGCTGGGTGAGTTGGAGTCTGCCTGTGCTTAGGGTGGAAGATGAATCAAGGCCCCTCAGAAATTGTCCTAATTACATATTTGACCCTTTTCATTGAATAATTACATATTTACCTGTGATGAGTAAGACTATGTTATCATTGACCCGGACAACCGGTCGTGCAATATAATTAAATAAAATAAATCGAACAAGTAAATATTCCTCACAATCCGGTTGGTGGACCTTCACCAACCGGTTGTGCACAGTTTTCAAAACTGTTTTTGTGATTTTTATTGATTTTTATGATACATTTAATTATCTATTAAAATTTTATTTTAATTTTCTTTTACCAAAATGTATGATTTTTTCTCTACAAGTAGAGACTAATATTGCTACCTTTTGAGTCACAATTTCAAATTATCTATTTCTCTATTACATTCTATAATATATCATAATTCATATTATTTTTCTATCTCCAATGACCAAAGGATCTAAATTTTATATCATATAATGTAATCTATTTTCAAACATTCAAATACTACTAAAATAATTATAAAATATAAATAATATAGGTTGTGCTGGGTTGGGTTGCTGATAAAGTATGTAAATTGTTGAGGTGTAGGTTGTGAATGTGGAGAAGAGAGAAATTAATATTTTATTCTCATGACCGGTTGTGAAGGTTATGGATAAACATAGTCTAACGAAAGCTGAGAATTTATATGTATTTCATACTAGAAAGAGCTGAGAAGCAAAATATAAATGATCAACTACCTTTAACATTGATACTATCAATAAAAAAATCACTACTTACATGATTTGACACTAAGCAATTAAATGATCAAATTATAAAAAGGAGGTGAAACACTTTCAAAGAGGAGCGCAAAACATTTCGAAATTAACACTCACTCAAGGAAGAATCCGCAAATACAGCTAAAAGCACACTCACTCAAAACCTAAGTGATTTCAGAGAGATGGAAAAAGATGACGAATACAACGATGATTCTGCGATCCACGTCAAGGAAGGCGTCCCAACCCGAGGTGGAGAGTTCATTCAGTACAATATCCTCGGCAATCTCTTTGAGATACCTTCAAAGTACAGACCTCCGATTACGCTCTTGGTCGCGGTGCTTATGGCCTCGTTTGGTAATTTCGGTTTAACAACTCTGATTGAGTGAGTCTGTAATATGCAATATTTTGTTCCGATTGAGTTCATTTGCTCTGATTGACTGACTGTTGATTCAAAGGAGCTTCAATGGAATAGCGAGCTTTTGAGTGATTTGATTTTCTGTTCTTTGAGTGTTTAAGCAAAGGAGCTTCAATGGGATAGCGAGCTTTTGACTCGAGTGTTGATTTTCTCTTCTTTGAGTGTGCTGCTCTGTTTTTTTAGATAATTGAGAGGAGCTGGGGCAAACTTTCAGCTTAATAAAATGTAGAAACTGTGTTGATTTTACATTTTTCGTCCATCAAATCTTATCGAATATTTTCTTGCCGACTTTATTTGTTTTCGGATTGATTCGCTTTCCAAAACAGTAATTCATATTGTAAAAACGAGGGGCTTTCTGCACACAGCTCGAAAAATTGTATTATAGTTTTACAACGTGTGTATTTTCGTATTAATTATTTATGCAATTTATGTGATTTTTGTATGTCTCAGCTCTGCTACCGACTCTGAGACAAATGAACAAGTGGCCATTAAGAGAATTGCAAACGCATTTGACAACAGAATTGATGCAAGAAGAACTCTGCGTGAGATCAAGCTGCTTACGCACATGGATCATGAGAACGTTAGTGGAGTTTCTGGTTATGCGTTTACTGTTTCTAAGTTTTAAATATCGAAATAATGTTTTCTTTTTTTGTTTGATGCCTAGATTATTAAAATCAAAGATGTAATAGGCCTGCTGATAAAGATGACTTTCATGACGTGTACATTGCGTGTGAGCTGATGGAAACGGATTTGCAGCAGATCATAAGTTCATCGCAGGAGCTCACTGAGGACCACTGTCAAGTGAGTTGTGTCTATGCGCACATCTTTAGTTTATAAAAGCTCACCGATTAAAGAGCTTTGCTTTATAATGAGCATCATCCTTCTTTTGCGTGCATAAATCATTCCCTTACTCAACTGTTTCTTTCTGTGACAGTATTTCCTTTATCAGTTATTGAGAGGACTTAAGTACATTCATTCTGCTAATATCCTACACCGAGATTTGAAGCCTAGCAATTTACTTTTAAATGCCAACTGTGACCTAAAGATTTGTGACTTCGGACTTGCCAGAGCCACCTCTGACACAGATGTCATGACAGAGTATGTTGTCACACGTTGGTATCGAGCACCTGAATTGTTGCTCAACTGTACGGAATATACCGCTGCTGTTGATATGTGGTCGGTTGGCTGTATAATGATGGAGATTATCAAAAGGGATGCTCTTTTTCCAGGCAAAGACTATGTTCAGCAATTACAATTGATAAATGGGGTAGGTACTTATCCTAGGTCTCTCTAATGTTCATACATACACTTGCTCTCTAAATATGAAGATGGTGAATCTTTGGTAGAAGTTGAAAGCATGGATATACTGAGTCAATTAGCTAACTATGTATCTCTAAACAGCTGTTGGGCTCCCCTGAAGATTCTGATCTCGACTTTATAAGGAGTGATAATGCTCGGAGATATGTTAAGGAGCTGCCCTTCGTGCCCAAACAATCTCTTCAACGAAAGTTTCCCGATGTATCTGCTGATGCAATAGATCTAGCGGAGAAAATGCTGGTTTTCGATCCATCCAAACGGATCACTGGTACACACTATATTGTTTTATGGCATTTAATAATCTCTTTAGTAACTATATTTTCCGATGTTTTACAGTTGAGGAAGCACTGAATCATCCTTTTCTATCGAGTTTGCACGAAATAAACGAGGAGCCTACGTGCCCCTCTCCATTCGTGTTTGATATTGAACAAACAAATCTGAGCGAATACGACATTAAAGAGCTGATATGGAAAGAGTCTCTCCATTTCAACCCTGAGTAGAGAGGTCAGTACTACTCTACTACTACACACACACACACACCAACCGTCCTATTCCCAACTTTTCGTTTCTTTTATTTCTTCCATCTTTTTATTTCTTTTTTTCGAGTTTGAGTGTAGATACGGGACTTTGGTTTGCCTTTGTGTGCTACTGCTAATGGGTTGCATGTACTATATTTCACCATATGATTATGAGAGTCAAATAAGAACAACATTTGATTCCAACATTCATTCATGGAATAATTCTACTGAGAACCCGATGTGTATAATACTATAATTTCAAAATGTCAAGAACGTCGTCTTAAAACGTGGTTCGATTACTCATTGCTCAAAGCGGATTTATTCAGTTTGACATTATTATATAATATCTACGACAACACAGTCACTAAAACGTCGATCAATCATTCTTGTCCTTGCTGATCTCGGTGAGGATCACAATAAGAGCAACTACGAAGGCCGAGTCAACATGCGGATAAACGGTCACATTGAAGGTGTCCTTCCCAAGAACGACGCTCCCAAAAGTAAGCTTCTTATGCATCTGCATTTCGCATGATCATTTATATGTTCCTTTTATCGTAATAATCTTAAATAATGTTTTTGTACGAAAGAGATCACACCTCAGCAATAACTCCCATGTACTTATTATATATGACGCACGACCTCTCTAACCAGCTCCCGACGACCTTAAAGTCCCACATCAGTTCTTCCTTGTTTCCCGACAGAAACACATGCAGTTCGCTCTTGAGTTGGCAGATTGAAGATTTCTTAGCGCTAAAGAGAAGATCTGCTGTGTTCGAACTGTCTCCCTTGAAAGCTAGCCACCTCTTGTGGGCACTCAGTATCTGAAAACAAGAAAAAAATCTCGAGAACCATACATATAGGTTGATGATATAGCGAGAGAAATAAAACGTCGTAAAAATCCCACCTTTTTCTTGATCGTAACGATGGGAGTACCGTAAGCATCGAGCAAAAGGTGTCGGTCGTGGATGGTCAGAATCTTTTCGGTGACTTTGAACATAACGATGCCTTTATCTTCGTCGGTGACCACGAGGTTTCCATCTGTAATGGCTAGAAGTTTCCTTACGATGGTTAAATCGACTGGTTTTGGGGCGCAAAAATCCGGGCTGATCACTATATTAGGGTTCTCCATGTGATTTAGTTCAAGCTATGAATTACTGCCATTTATTTATGGGGGGTTTGGCTTCTTAATCTGTGTGGTAAGATAAAGTTTGATAGTTGAAATGCTCGACCAAGTTTAGCATGGGTTCTTGTCTGTACGAGGAAGGTTCTGTTATTTCATGGAGCTGCTCGCAACTGCTTGTTCGAGTAATATATGCATATAAGAAGCACTTGAGCATATATATATATATATATGTCTAGTCAAATATTCTTACGTTGATTGAGTTGTTTAGGGTACATTTTGGCAGTGGCGTGCCTTTGTTCATGAACAATTCGACGTAATAAAAAAGTCATAAAAGAGAGAAATATCATCTATTCATATGCGCTATTATGCGAGTGAAGTCCCTCAGATATCATGAATGATCTCAGCAAGCACTTACAAAAAAATCTACGATTAGTTATCTTCTTATTTCAACCAAAGCGAGAACAAGAAACTTGAAGTGGACTTATTATGCAAGAAAATCACACCAAACTTACTTCTCATTTTTCTCGAAGACGGCCCATATATAATCAACAGTTTGAGAAAACTTTTGAAGATAAGCCCTTGAAATATCACGAAATAAAACTTTTCGAACCATACCACATTTGGGTTCGACTCTTATGAACATTGAACCCCCGTGGAAATAAATGCCAATATAAATACTAGCTAATCTTTAATTAGGATATAGGTATATATGGACCCAACTCCCAGCTAAAGCTGTCCACATGTTGATTCCCTAGAGAAACAATGACTAAAGAAATATACAGATATTCGACCATTCTATTGCCTGTCCTTGTAACTAATTTAAGCAGAAAAACAACGTCCATTTCTATGATCTGTTTCTCTTCCAAGTTGCCACAATACAACCAAGTCAACTGCTCTATTTATTTTTGTCCTCTCTTTTCCTTCCACTAAATATATCAATAATATCCCTATCTTCGATCATACCAACCAAATACTATAGTCAATTAAATATTATATTTCACATACTTAGCCTTAATAATCAAATAATGTCCTACCATCGTGTCCTCAAATGCTGTCATCTATTTAATTTAACCAGAACATAGATTACGAAGAAGTAAACAAAGACACATTAAACAAATAAAAAAACAGAGAGAGAGAGAGAGAGAGAGAGAGAGAGAGAGAGAGAGAGAGAGAGAGAGAGATTTGGACAGCATATGCAGATCCTTCAACATTAAGACAAGAACTATAAGCTTACAAATCTTTGCAAAGAGTTGAACCCATGTGAAACTTCCTTCTTCTCCAATCCAATGTCAACATAGAACTTTCGCTGCAATGATCTGAAACTGAGATTCATTACTTTGACTTTCTGAGTTCTTCACTTAGATTGATTAACAGTCAACGCCAAGCTCGAATCTTGAAAGCATTCATCTTTTCCCAGCCCAGAAAAAGAAAAGATTCCGGCGAGAAAATGTCCCTTTCCTGCGGCGTCGAATGCGTGGTGGTCATCGGCTGCCTCCGCTGGGCGTGGAAGCGCTGCACCTACATCGGCGGCGACGACAGCGCCACGTGGCCCGCCGCCACGGCGGAGGAAGTCACCCCCATCCCTCGGATCTGCCGCACCATCCTCGCCCTCTACGAGCCCGACCTTAGAAACCCCAAGTACGCGCCGCCCGGCGGCTACGGCGTCAACCCAGACTGGGTAATCAAGCGCGTGACCTACGAGCAAACCCTCGGCCACGCGCCGCCGTACATCGTCTACCTCGACCACCAAAATCGAGAGATAGTCCTCGCCATAAGGGGCCTAAACTTGGCCAAGGAAAGCGATTACAAGCTATTGCTCGACAATAAGCTCGGAATGCAGATGTTCGACGGCGGCTACGTCCACCACGGCCTTCTGAAGTCGGCGGTGTGGGTTTTGAACGCCGAGTCGGAGACGCTAAAGGGTCTTTGGTTGGAGACCGGAGGGACCTACGGCGTGGTGTTCGCCGGCCATTCTCTGGGGTCGGGCGTGGCGGCGTTGCTGACCGTTGTGGCGGTGAACCACCGCGATAAGCTGGGCGGCGTTCCGAGGAATTTGGTGAGGTGCTACGCCATAGCGCCGGCGAGGTGTATGTCGCTGAACTTGGCGGTGAAGTACGCCGACGTTATTAGTTCGGTGGTGTTGCAGGACGATTTCTTGCCGAGAACGCCTACGCCGTTGGAAGACATTTTCAAGTCCATTTTTTGGTAAGTTTTCATAGGGTTTAACTAATTTTTTTTTGTCATATAGTTTATGGGCATCATAGGAACCACAAACTTAGAGATTAACGTAATATGAAAAATAACATTGAGCAACTCGGGAGTATGTTTAAATTCTAGATTTTGCCGCGTATATATAATCAGGGCTCTGATAAATTTAGAGTGTGACATTATGCGGACGATATCTTTCAAAACGAAGCAATTTCGGAACAAAATTTAAGATTGTTGCATATAACTTCTTTAAATTGCTGAAGTTTGAAAGTTATTGTCTGTGGTCAGGCCTCTCCTAACTTTCTGTCCCTATAGCGCCGCGCCCCATCCTTTAAATTGTAAGACTGAATAATTAATTAATCGCTTTTACGTATATCTATAAAAGAATGGATTATTTTTTTTGTTTTTTTTTCTTTGCAATAAGGCAAATTAGGCATTATATGTTTTGGACAGTCTGCCTTGTTTATTGTTCCTCGTGTGCCTAAGAGATACTTTCATACCGGAAGGAAGAAAGCTCCGAGATCCCAGAAGGCTATATGCCCCGGGACGTATATATCACTTTGTCGAGCGAAAATTTTGCAGGTAAAAAGATAGATTTTCTTTAACAAAATGGCCCTTTTAGTCCAAATTTTTTTAAAAAAAATTAACGTAGTTGGCCACTCTTTTAGTTAATGGCCTTAATCAGCATTGTAGCACGGAACAAGAAGTTGTTGCATTAGCAATTTGAACCCACATCCAAAATTACTCAAACTAGTACTTTTTCCACATTCGATGTAATGTGCTATATATACGTATATAATATATTAATTTAAAATTTGTATTGCCAATTATTATTTAAGTTTAATTATGTATCAATATAAATTATAAAAATAAAGGCATATTACTAATAAGCTAAAACTAGTAATTACATTACATGTAGTGGGTTTGATAGGCCAAATTGACATTTAACCCCACCCCTCACGCTTAATAAAACAGAATAGATAATCCAAACTGTTGTTCTGAATGCATGCACCCATGAACGCATCCACTCTTAGATGCTTCACCTTTTACATATTCGTTCCTACGAGGGACAACAATAAGGGTACTATTTACCCCTCGCGGGATCATACTCTCACTAATTTTGAACTTTTTTTTTTTGAAAAGATGCGGAAGGTATCCTCCTGAGGTTAGAACTGCGATTCCCGTCGACGGTAGATTCGAGCACATCGTCTTGTCTTGTAATCTGACGGCCGATCACGCCATTGTTTGGATCGAACGGGAGACTGAAAAGGCCTTACAAGTAAAGAATAAGCATAATCATCCATCCCTTTCCCACTATGAATGATTCTTGCCTTGTATTGTATTATGTTCTCCAACACATTGTGTATAATAATGCAGAGCATTAAGGAGATGGGTAAGGAAAGTACTACTCCCATGAGCCCGCCTAAAGTTCAGAAATTCGAGAGGAAGAAGACGATAGAGAAAGAACATAGGGACGCTTTGGAAAGAGCCGTTAGCCTCAACATACCTCACGCAAGCGAATCTTGTGACTTCACAAAAGGAAGAGGTGAAACAAAACATGCCGTGGACGAAGATGGTGAATCTTCTGAGAACGGTCGCACTAATTGGGACGACGTCGTTGATAGACTCTTCACGAGAGGCGATAAGGGGCAACTACTGTTGAACAAGGATGTTGCTAAGTATGGGTGATTTCTTCCCTCCATGATTTTATCGGATCTTCTTTTGTAAACCCTTATATTGTACAGTTTGTGACGTGTAATGACACTTTGGGAAAGCAATGTGTTGTAAAAGGGCAAGATTCGTCGTAACAGCTAACAACCTTTTAAACGTTCCGAATTAGGGCAATATGAGGTGTAATATGGGATGACTGCTATCATTTTTGGCATAAACAATCATCAGCCAAAACCAGCCAACAAGCCCTTGTTACATAATAAGGAATGATCTTAGGATGATAAGCAAGCGAACATGCGATTCACCAAGCAAAATGCATAGCATTGATTCAACTGAAATGCAAAAACTGAAAGCAAAATCTCAAACTTCAATGTACACCACAGAGAAAGCTAAGTTCACATAATCCTTGTTCGAAAGGTGTCGTCAGGTCTGCATGGCCTCAGAGTGGTAGTTTTCCAACTCTTTGTCAAGCTCATCGGCCGTTTTATTCTCACTTTTCTTCTTCTTCCCACGAGCTCCTCCACGACCACGTCCACGCCCTCCGCCACGAGGATTGCTTGGACCAACACCACGGCCCCTTCGACTAATTAAGAAATGAATAAGAGGATAAACTATCACCCCCGCACACTAAGCAGCAATCTTCAGACGAAAGGGCAGAAAATTTACTACAACAAACTTACGCAGACGCTCGGTAAGCTCCAGAAAGACCACCTCCAAAGCGACCAGCAGCTCCGGAACTTCAACACAAGGAGAATAGGTTTAATTATAGTGTGGGGGAAAAAACTTATGGGCTGTCCGATTCCCATATAAACCAGAATTTCTGACAGCCAAGGGCCAAGGCATCAACGAGAAATGTTTAAGGCAAATAGATCACATACTTCATTATGACATTCCTCTTTCTTCCAGCAGCTCCTCCAGCAACATTTATTGGAGCTGTTGTAACGGGTGTCGCATCAATTCCCCCGATTATCTCTATCTTCATAGGCCTTCCATCCAATTGTACATTATTGTACCGTTGAAATGCTTGAAATGCATCATTTCTGCTCACGAAGACAACTTCAGCCGAGCCCTGCACCGAATTGGCAATCTATTAACTTCCATCCACAACATTAATGGAATGATGTCTTACGATTTGCAGAAAGTTGTGTAGATTTGTATGGTATCATCACTATAGTACACAAGAAGAAATGAGTAGCACAGAACTCACACTTGGACGCCCATTTTTGTCAAAGTGAAGTGCATATCGATCCAACTCTCCAATGTTAGAAAATAGCTCCTGTGTTGCAAAGCCTTTCTCAGAAATAGTCCAAAGAGAAATCCATTCAGAAGAAGATTAAGGGAAGCATCAATACCCTAATGTCTTCACCAGTCACCCCAACGTCCAAGTTCGAAACATATAATTTTGTGCCATTTTCCAACCCGGACAGTCCAGCAGCTTTCAGGCTATCTTCAAAGAGACCTTTCTTCCAGGGTAAAGTCTTGGCTCTGCGGAAAGACTGATGCACGCAAACGAAAACATTTTGAGATTGCACGAAACTACTTCAGTATTTTAGCACCAACTAGATAAAGCAGCCACCACCAAATTTCCAGGACAGTTACATAGCCCAAGTAAGACATGCTAACACCACCAGCAAATGGCTATGGTAGTCACAGGTAATTTGATTTTTGACCCAGAACACACCAACTTGTGCAGCACATAAAAGTATGGACCCAGCTCCAAGTTCAGTGCAGGGAGCCATCAGAAACGCGTGAACTGAGGCATGACTGAAAATCTGGTCCGTAAGATATTATCCGATCATCATATCAACAGCAAGATCATTAAGATGGAGGACAGCACATTGTTTTTTTAAAAGCTGAATGTTTTTCAAAGATGAAGCTCCTGTTCAACAGAGGCTAGGCAGCATTTTCCATTAAATTGCTTCGCAGTAATCCAAACATACCCTCCGCAACTTAGAACAAGGGAAAAAATCTTCTGTTTGCTTCTTCAAGAACCAAACAGCCCCAAAAATCTCACTGTGTTTCTAATTCAACTACAGAATCTTCCCATGAGGTACTACAGCAAGCTTGTTGGCCTATAAATTGAATATGATATCCCTAATTTTGAGCTTGCCTTGGAAATAGGGTAGGCTGATCGCCCGGAATTTACACCCAGTGGATTACGCCTAATAGCAGCAAATGTTCTTCCACCACCACCTCTAGCAGACATTACAGGACCACTTCCACGTCTGACTTTGTTCTGGGCTCTAGCCTTTCGGTCACTGTTTCTCCTGCTCTTAATCATATCATCCAAGGATATATCCAGGGAAGCCATTGTGACAAACAAATCCAAAAAGCTGCAAAATATAATAACCCAGTTAACATCGATACCACAAAAAATTCAACCTATAGGGCATATAGAAATGTCTCCTTATAGAAAAATTGAGGAAAGATCGAGAATTTCTTCCAAATCCAATTCATGTGCCAGGGAATCCAATTCCCAGGGTTGAAAAGCATAAGAACCGCCTCTCAGACACACGCATATGAACCTATTATTTAACTTAGATTTCAATTCGAACACAATTCCCAGAAACAATTGCGATTCCCGTCAAACACAAACCGCACAAAGCGAATAAATAGACCCATACATCCCGGGCAGCGGGAGAACTTGTGACCAAAGACATATTCGTATAAACAAGAATTATATACGCCGCAAAATCATCATAGAAATCCAAGCCGCTTGTAAGATATCGACAAAGAGCCTCACATCAAACGAGAACACACAAATTAAAACAAAAATACCTTTAAACTCTACGAATCTCAGATCTACGAACAAAAGTTCGACTCCGATTCGATGCGACCGTAATCCACGGAAACAAGAAGCACAATAGGCAAAAGAAAAAAACTAGACTCAGATTAAGATGGATTATCGAGGGCGATTTGATTGTAGAGAGGGAGATTGTTTTCCGAGATCTAGGGTTCCTATCCTATGACAATGAACTACTACGCGTATGTGAATTTATATCGAGATCCTTAGCTTGGAGAGGAAGCAAAGCATCTTTGATTCGGTCTCTATATTGGGCTTACATTATGGGCCTCTATATGGGCCTCAATATGGGCCTTCATGTACTCCTAAATCATTTATAATTTACTTTTATTACCGAAAGAATTTAAGCTCAGACTCCCACACAGTCTCACTCAAGCTCAGTCCTACCTTTACGTTGAGACACTCAAAAATAGAACGAAGAAAATATGGGAATGGACCCCAACCGCATTCCCGCCGGCGACTCCTTCGCCGTCCTGGCCCGTCGGAGTAGTCCAATCGAAAACATGGTGGAGGACAACAAAAGACTGGCGGCCTCCTACGTGGCGCTGAAGCAGGACGTCCATCAAATCGGAAAATGACGGTCAGGCGCTCCAGTTGGGCGAGAGATTTCTTCAATTGGAGGATGAAGCTCGGCGACTCCAAGGAATCGACGCCGAGATCGATAGGGTTAGAAATGATGTGAAGGAAATTAGGGATGTCGAGGGGAAGCTTGTTGGTAGGAAGAATGACCTGAAAAAAGGTGGATGAGGTCAGGGATCAGATTGGGATTCTTCGCTGAAAAATTCATCGGGGAAGGTAATGATTTAGGCGATTTAGTGTAGGCAGTGATTGACGTCAAGGAGTTTATTTTCAATTTGGGTTGCAATCATCCATTCCAAATTCGATTGATTGCTCGTATTGATGATCTTTTGTTTGGACGTAAATCATCATTTGATCGTCTTCTGCCGATACGTCTGGATTGTGCATTCATTGATTCCATTTGGCATTTTAATCTCTCGAGCGATTGATGTTTGAACTTTCATCATATTCTTTTTGGTACACGAGTTGAATGTGCTCTTGGATCTCTAAATGTGCCTTACACTATTACCATTTGTAGCATACTAATCACGCCTAATTTCGACGTGAATAACAGAAAGTGCACCTTGGATAAGAAGTGATTGAGCTTCTAGACTTGGTTAAGTTCGGTGTTATTCCTTAGTATTATATTTTTATTTGATGTTATTGAAGGTCCTAGGAAAAAAAAAGAACGTGTTATATTAGGTGCATGAACACTATTTGCGCATCGGGACTTTTTCAAGGATATATGGCTTAGATCGTGCTAACGTCACACCTTTACAAACAGAACCTTAACTAACATAAGTTTTTTTAGGCACATTCAGACCTATAGCAAAGCTGTTAGATCTTGGCAATAGTTAGTTTCTTGTGAAAGGTTATAGAGAGTTTATGCATCTTTAGTTATCAATCATTTCATTTTCATATATTGGTTGGCTATGAAGTTTCCCCAAAAAATGTATTCATAATAATAGATAATCTTACATCTTGTTTTTCTTCCCTCTCGATTTCAAATGTAATAAACAGGGCTGCAGTGTCACGAGAGGAAGTTGAAATCATACAACTCCGAAGCATTTGATTTCTTTTGCGCTCTGAAATTGCAGACGCAGAGAAGAGAGGGAGGATGCCTACTGCTGTAGTCCCATTTCCCAATCCAGGCAACTAACTAAACTGGAGAAAAGTGATGTGAATTTTGTTGCTTCTCTTCATTTTTTTTTTGTTTCAGAAAGTTGTCTGAAATATTGGTTAGTGTGTATTTTGCATCAGTACCCGAAACTTCGACCCAATAGAAGCTGGAAGTGCATTGCCTGACCCAACGCCGTTGAACAGGTTAGGCTCTTTACTTTGTATATTATATTAGAACTATCAAGTCTGTCAAGAAATATGAGTAAATATTGCTCATGACTTTTTCTAATTTTTGTTTTCGCCATCTATAAGTTCATTTACATGTATATGCTGACTGTGTCTGAGAAACTAGTTAGTTTTTCCTTTTCTCCATAACTTGTGGTCGATTTAGGAGAAATGAGGATCAGTCAATGGAAATCAGCAGTCAATAGATAAGAGTATACCTTTGCCGCAGTGACGGATCTAGCATTGTAGACATGGGGGCTCAACAGGGTCGGATGTTGGCCCGCTCATCACTGCCTATCGCAAATGGCCACATAATTTTTAGGACAAGTTTTTTGTGTTTGAGGCACTCACTTGTATGATCAACGTTTATGTTTTGTACCTCAAAAACACAAGGCCACCAAAAATAAAAAAACGATCTGGTCGGTTCAAGCAAATTATATAAAACCCGCTCGTCGACCAGCCACGAAAGTCCACCCACCGTCCCACCCGCTCGTAAAATTATCTCAACTCATATATACCTTAACTGGGAAGGTTACAGTTTACACTACATCTTTTAACCAAATGGTTGATATTTTGTAAAAATATTCTTAAAAGAAAGCGTCTTGAGTTGTAAATTTGTTTTCAACTTTATTTATTTTTCTATTGTGGAATTGACATTTTTATTTTAAAATGTTATTTTTCCTATTTTCATTTATAACGTAATTTAATAAAAAAATTACAATTAGGTAATATAAGAAAAGAAACGAACCGTTATGTTACTAAAAGAATTGTAATTAAACAAGTTAAAAGGACAAATACGTAATTCGGGGTCAATAATTAAAAACGAATTTTAAGGAAATAAAAAAAATGAATAAACAAAGGGCCCAACATCTGCAAATAGAACCCCAAAATGAATAGAAGTATGGAAATAAAAATACCACGAACCAGTTTCATGTTACCCACTACCACGTGTTAATTCCACAATTACTATCCACTATCAATCATAAATTAACTAATTTTATTAAGATATAATATAATGTGTATTTAATACCGTGCAACAGGTAAAAGACTAGTTTTCTATATATGAAGATGTCTCTTAGTCTTTACATATAAGTATATGCGTAGATTTCAAAATTACACTCTTTTAGTTGTCTAAACACAACGCAATATCGAATTTGCTGTCATTGATTGTTGTTCCACGCACTAGTTTTGCTTGTATAGGAGGTCTCTAAATTCGTCATGAATCCAATCATTAATTAATTAATAAAGTAAAAGTAGAAAATAAAATTTAACCACCTACGATTAAGGAAACATCTGGTTAGAGCATCTTCAACGCAACGCATAAAAATACAGGTAATATTACACAATAATACAGTTGCTACAGTGCTTTTACTCCAACCCATAAACTCTATTTTCTACACTATTTTCGCTCCAACCCATTAACTCTACTTTTACACTAAAAATCAAATTCTTATATATTACTATTATAGTTGACTTATTAAACTTTGTTATATAAAATTAAAAACTCAATGTATTTTAATTATTAATATTTAAAAATTACGTAAATGAAAAAATTAGCAGATTATTTAAGTTTAATTTTATTATATTAAATAAAAATTATATTATTTTTATTTTTATTTGTATTATAATAGTATATCAAATTTTTAAATATAATAAAATATGTATTATTAAATAAATATAATAAAAAGAAATTGAAACTCTATTTTTGAGTTAAATATTGTGCGTACTCTCGATCTAAAGTTTCTCTGCTGATCAACACAATATTTATGTTAAATATAGAGTCTCATTGGAGTAGAATCGTATTCTACTTTTGTGTTTTACACAAAAGTAAAGTACCCGTTGGAGATGCTCTTAAGCCCACTATTACACTTCTTTTTTCACATATATATTTTAAGGAAATAGTTTTGTAAATTGTGAGGCAAAACAGTAGTAATATAATATGTAATGTATGTATTCTGCACTTACTATTATTGTCGATTGGGATGTATACCAATTACCATCAATGTCAAAGACAGTGCATGGGCCTGATGCCTTTTTTGTCCTATCTTTCGATTTTATTACAATAAGATAAGGCCAAGTGGGCGCCAATGTAATCTTACTTTATCTTGAGCATTCGTTGTCGGCACAGTCTTCGCCAGTTTTTGTGCTTATAATTTAAATTTAAGCTAAATGAGTGACAGTCCTGAATATTAGCTTGAAGGTAATGTTGGAAATTACTTTATTTAGTAGTTTTACTTTTAACCAAACTTTAGAGCGTGCAAATATGAAAAGAAATTGAATAATGTGGTCTGTGTATACTACACGTTAGACCGATGAAGGAGAATGAGAAATTAATTACCAACCTTAGATCGCAAAAGGGTTTACATTATTAAATTAATTAATAATTATAAATTAGTAAGTAGTACCATTATTCTCTATCATTCATTGGCTAATAGTCAATAGATTCCTTCCACAAAGTCTTGCTTTAAACCCTATCATCAATTCATACATGATACTACCTCCGTCCCGACTATTTCTACCCAAAGATTAGTGGACACGGAGAT
Organism: Craterostigma plantagineum; assembly: GCA_027422505.1. Taxonomy (NCBI): domain Eukaryota; kingdom Viridiplantae; phylum Streptophyta; class Magnoliopsida; order Lamiales; family Linderniaceae; genus Craterostigma; species Craterostigma plantagineum. The sequence goes on from JAPQWV010000029.1 coordinate 1,089,672, forward strand.
TAAGAAACCACATTATTTTAATATTACAGTACACCTTTTGAAGTACGGAGAGAGAAAAGTTATTAGTAGACACGCAAATCAAGAAGACTTTTTTTTTAATATTATGGTGTAATTAGTTTAATTAATGGGATATTTTGTTACCAAAAATGGAAATGAGAAGAATTATGTGGGACGCCCGAAATAGAAAGATGGGAAGAAATAAGTGGGACGGAGTAAGTACGATACAATACAACACAGAACCAAAAGGAAAAGTAAGAAGCCCCTTAAATGAAATCTAAAAACGTTTCTAAAAGTAGCAAAACAATAGCCCCAAATATATATAATATACACACATACATACACATGCTACACACATCCACACGCTGCAAGAAGCTTTTTTCCTTCTCTCTTCACTAACTAAATTCCCAACTAGGCAAAAAATTGTCTAATCAAAGCAGCGTTGAGTCGATTTGTCACTCTCTTTCATCTCTCTAATAATTTGGTGCTATTTTGTTTTTCTTGATTTTCCCTTCTTGTCTTGTCACGTCTTCTATTAGGGTTTTGTAGACCCTTTGAATCTCCAACCTTTTCTTCCCTCTTTTCTTAACCATTGTCGGGGGGTATTTGAGTAACGCTTCTGTAACAATATTGGGAAGTGAATAAGGTTAGAAAAAAAAAATGGTTAGAGAGAAAATAACGATCAAGAAAATAGAAAACGCATCGGCTAGACAAGTGACGTTTTCGAAGAGGAGAAGAGGGCTGTTCAAGAAAGCTGAGGAGCTATCAGTTCTATGTGATGCTGACGTGGCAGTCATGATGTTCTCATCCAAAGGGAAGCTCTCTGAGTACTCAAGCTCCAGGTGATATATTATCAGTATTTTTATATATATATATTCGTTTATTTTGTTATATATGTGTGGTATATAGTTTACAAGGGGGAGATTAGAAGATGGGATGAATAAACATACATTCTGATGCGTTGAATTTGGTATACATGAAATGTCTACATATTATATAAGCTTAGTGAGCTGTTTTATCTACTATTGGGAATTCTCTTTAGAATGAATTCCTAATTGAGCTTGGGACTTCATTTCCCAGCAATCTTGTGGGATCGATGTTACAATTATAGTTTGAGGGTAATTTCTAGGAAACTTTTTATGACCTAACTATCTCATAACAAAAATAGTTAATGACAGAGATTAAATGTACAAAACTAAAAATCGATACTCCCTTCCAAGCTTTACCTTTTAGGTGAAGCAATTTTAGAGTTCTGATCAAGAGATCATGAATACGAGCTTTCATTGCCAACTCCTAAAAAAAAAATAAAACCCGTATAAGGTTAGATGAAAACAGAAATCAGCATATACAGCGATAGACGTGCTGGAAATAAAATATATAAAAATTAAAGTATGATACTCTTTCCCCAAAACTTAAACATCTAGGTAAACTCGTCGTGATTTCTAACTAATAATAATAAACAACTAGGTTTATGCCCGTGCATCTCACAAGTGTAAAATATGTGTAATTAATATAACGTTATTTTATAACGATAATAATATAAGCTAAGCGGTTTAACTCGAAAATAAAGTGTTTCCCATTTTGTCAGTGGGCTGTTTTTCAATTATTGTTTTACTTTTTATTTGTTAAATATAATGAAAAATGGACACGTATCGCTAGCAGAATCAAACTAGATTTCACTGTATATATACTATAGTTATTCTATTGTGGTGCATATTTGTTACCAAGTAAACCTTCAACTTTTCCTTCTTTTTTTTTTTGGTTGCTAACGTTGAAGTATGAAAGAAATACTCGAAAGGCATGAGCTTCACTCCAAGGACAACCTCAAGAAGAAGTTGGATGAGCCTTCCATTGATCTTCAGGTACATATAACACATTCATACATATTATCTTTCCCTCTCCCTTTACAAATCACACACACACACACAAACACAAAACTGTGTGTTGCGTGCAGTTAGTCGAAGATCGAAACTACTCTACTCTACGCAAAGAAGTGTCCGAGAGAAGCCATGAGCTCAGGTAAAACCTATTACAACGACGGCAAACTCAGCTAATAACTCTCATATTCTTTCCTTAAATCGTCGTAATGAAACGAAATATATCGTTAGGCGCATGAGAGGAGAGGAGCTTAAAGGATTAAACGTCGAAGAACTTCAGCGTTTGGAGAGCTCAATCGAAGCTGGGCTGAGCCGCGTTATTCAGAAAAAGGTCAGCTTACTTACGTAATTACCCATTGGCATCTTTAGTTCTTGAAGTCGAGCGCTTTTGTTTTTTTTTCCCAACGACAGAGCCAAATGATTATGAATCAAATCGACGAACTCCAAGAAAAGGTTGAATATTGCGGATCAAAATTTTTCGAATTACTGTATAGCGTCAGCTTAACTCGATCTTTCTGATATAATATCGTGCAGCAAAGGGTACTTCTAGATGTGAACTATCGGCTCAGACGAACGGTGCGACTTTGTAATAGAGAGCTCGCGCCACATCTCTTCTTCTACTTTCGAGGTTTTATTACCGTTTTATCTTTCTTTTTTTTTGTTTTTTCTCTTATGTCGGTCGATTAGGTCGTCGACTTATCGGAGAACTGCAATGAGATTATTACTGCTGCTGACGATTCTGAGATCGTAGCCGTCGGCGCCTGTGAAGAAAACCAATCGCTCGAGTCTGTAAACGCACGTAACTAACTCTGTTTCTCCTCCTCCGTTTAAGATCATGGCAGTTGTTTTCTGAAGCATCTTCTATGGATCTAAAAAAACCTGCTTCTTGCATGATATGCTTATTACATCGGTTAGTACGTTATATATGCTTCTGCAATGATTTTACTTCAGTTCTCGAACCTCCTAGTATGATTTCTGTCGTGTAAGGGACGAAGCTTATTCGATAAGACAATAATGCATTTTTTTTCCCGCATCGAAACTGTTGATATGTACAAATGTAGAATCAGTGTGATCTCGCCGATTTCAAGATGACTAGGAATATGAGCATTTTCGTGGGCCGCCTTTCGTCGCTCACTTATCTTTCGGTTCGTGCTGTTTGGGGAAGTTGTTTGTCATCGCGTTTTTCCTTACTGTGGCCGTCGTTGCTCGACAAAGCGTCGAATTCCGGGTCGTCCGAGTTAGTTACATCTTCTTCCTCGATGGGAAGGGTCCTCTTCGAACCCTCCAAAGCAACGCCGAGAGGACTATGTTCTCTTCCAGGCTGATCGAAGGCGTCTGAGGTTGCGATTGTCTTAACTCAGACGCCGCCGAAGAAGAAGAAGCTTATCTGCTGCTCGCCACTAGAACTCAACGGTTCGACGAATGCTATGATGGAAACTATCTCCATGTCCGTAACCGGTCTCTCAAGACAATGGACAACTCATTTCTTTCAACAAGTTCTCAACAAGTTCTTATCTGTTGCTCGATTTCTGCAATAAAAGATTGGAGTTTAGGCATACATTGTTGTAAACCAAAGACAGCCATTTTTAGGATGAAAAGGAAAGGCTGACGCACACAGCTTAGGCACACATTGCACCTTCATATGAGATTCCAGCTGTTTGTTTTTACTGGTTAATAAAATACAAACCTCGATGACTTCCGTGTTATTTTAACGATTACAGACGCCATTAGATTAGTAGCTAATTGGATAAGATCAAAAAAGGACCATAGAATCTGAAACTTAACGTGGATGATTGTAATAATATGGGGAAGTCGTCTCCCATCCTAATTGCATTGCAAAGTAATAAGAGCACATGTTGAAAATAATGCTATCGTTGTCAGCCATTTAATTGAAGGGGCCTTTTCAATTCAGCCCTTATTCAAGTTTAAAAATCGAGTTCAGCCCTGTCAGAAAAAGCAATTAGTTTTAAGGACCCGATTTCTCGTACCACTTCATCGGTTTGCGGTACCACTTCTTTGTTCTGCAGTACCACTTCTTTGCTATGCAATACCACGTAATTATTCTGCAGTACCACTTAATTTTTCTGCGGTAAAAATGAAGTGGTACTCCAGAACAAAAGAAGCTGCAGAACAATTATGTGGTACTGCATAACAAAGAAGTGGTACTGCAGAACAAAGAAGTGGTACCGCAAACCGATGAAGTGGTATGAGAAGTCGGGTCCTTAAAACTAACTGCTTTTTCTGACAGGGGCTGAACTCGATTTTTAAACTTGAATGGGGGCTGAATCATAATTAACTCTTAATTGAATGTTGCCTGAAGAGGCATTATTACAATGTGCATACAGAAGTACAGATTGTTTGACGTAAGAGTCAGTAACTCTCTGCTTCGTCTACTTTCATGTTTCCCTTAATAGAAGATAGAATACACGGGTTGGGTCGGATCGACCCATCGGGTCGGTCAGAACTGCTCTTTTGATTTCAATGGACTCAAATGGTTCCTCCTTTTTTTCCTATGAAAGGTCCGACGCTATTTTTGGAGCGAAAATCCCTCGGATTCAACGATGTTTCCACCTTCGTCCAAAGAAAAAGGAAGATAACAAAAGAAACAAAAAAGCAATATCAGTTTTATATATCTCGATTTTCCACGCTATTTCCATCAGTTTCTGACGAAACTCTTTCCCTTGCTTCCCTTCACCAACCTTCTTCTCTAACATCAATATCCTCTCTAACATCAAATCCTCGGCAATCTGTCTTAGAGAGGGAAAGAGTTTCAGATCAACTTCTTCGATTCTTTACTTTCACCATTCCTTTCTCTAAAACAAATCCATGTACATAGAATAATAATTCACATCATTCAACAAAAAGACAAAGCGAGAAAATGTTGCAGAGAGCTGCAAGCAACGCCTGTTCATGGTGGTGGGCCAGCCACATCCGTACAAAGCAATCAAAATGGCTCGAACAAAGCCTCCAAGGTAAATAACTACATGCCCTTCTTCTCTCTCCGACAACCTTAAAAAATGCTCAATCTTCTTTTTTTTTTTTTCTTGCAATGCAAACACACAACGCAGACATGGAAGAGAAAGTACAGACAATGCTAAAGCTCATCGAAGAAGAAGGAGACTCCTTCGCAAAGAGGGCGGAGATGTACTACAAGCGAAGGCCCGAGCTCATAAGCTCCGTCGAGGAAGCCTATCGTTCCTTTCGCTCCCTGGCAGATCGCTACGACATGCTTTCGAAAGAGCTTCAGAACGCAAACCACACAATAGCCACCGTCTTCCCCGAGCAAGTTCAGTTTCCCATGATGGACGAAGACGAAGATTGCCTCACGCCAAAGCTCAGCAAAAACCCTCAAATCTTCCAAGAAAACGCCTCGCAGAAGATCCCCAACGCCCCCACCGACGACCTAAAGGGCTTGATGATCACCAAGAAGCTCAACAAAGCCAAGCAGCAGCCCGCAAAGCCCGAATCCAAGACCGGGCCCAAGTCGGGCCTGACCAGGGAGGAGGCTCTGAAGGAGATCGACGGGCTTCAGAAGGAGATCCTCGAGCTTCAGACGGTGAAGGAGTTCGTGAAGAGCTCTTACGAAGGCGGGCTGGCGAAGTACTGGGCCATCGAGAATCAGATCGTAGAGGTTCAGGAGAAGGTTTGCAAGCTCCAAGACGAGTTCGACGTTGAGATTGTGATTGAGGATGGCGAGGCCCGCACTTTGATGGCCGAGGCTGCTCTGAAGTCCTGCGAAGAAACGTTGTCTCATCTCCAGGAAAAGCAGAAGAGGTCGATCATGGAAGCGAGGGAAGAGCAGAAGAGGATCGAAGAGGCTAATCAGCTTCTGAACTCCATCAAGAACGAGTTTTCGCACAAGAATTCGGCGCAGGACGGAGGAGGGAATTCGATCGAAGAGACGAAGGAGAATGAAGCGATGGAAGGCAAGAAAGATTTGGGCTCGTCTTCTTCGCTGACGGTGAGCGAGCTGGCGGAGAGGATCGACGAGCTCGTGAACAAAGTGATCGGCTTGGAAAGTGCAGTTTCTTCGCAGACCGTTCTTATAAACACGCTGAGAAGCGAAACCGACGATCTCCATGCGCAGATTAGGAGCCTCGAGAGCGAAAGGGAGAGTCTGATCGACGGGCAAAAGAGTTTGAGCGAGAGGTTGAAGGAAATGGAGGAGAGGCTGAGTAGGCTCCAGGCCTTGAACAAGAACGTCGAGGAGCAAAACAACGTTCTTCAGGCGAATTTCGCCGAGGCACGTTCGAGCCTCAACGACCTGTCTGAAAAGTTGAGCACCGTAAAGCCCGACGAAGACGCTGAGGAGATTATCAGCAAACAGAAGCTAACGCCAGACGAAGGTACAGAGGAGATAATCCCTTGTAAGGAAAAGTTACCAGATGAAGGCACAGAAGAGATCGCCTGTAATGAAAAGCTTCCCAATGCTGATTTCGCTGCGAAAGATGAGATTATTCGAGAAGAAGAAGAGCCTCTTACTGCGAAAGAAGTGGTGAATCCCCCTGTTATCGAGCACAAGCAAGAGGAAATCAAGAAACAGAGTAAAAAAACGGTGACATTCGTGGATAAGCTTACTTCTTCTCCTCCCAATATCGCCAGCGTACACTCGACAATCGAGGCCAAGGCAGAGGATTCGAAGGAAGAAGTTCCCAAAATCGCCGGCGAAGGCCCAAACGAGGCCAAGAAAGAGGATTCGAAGGAAGAGCTCAACTGGCAGCAGCTTCTGCTGAACGGCGCCGAGGACAGGGAGAAGATCCTCCTCAAAGAATACACGGCGATCCTCAGAAACTACAAGGACGTAAAGAGGAGGCTGAACGACACGGAGAAGAAGGAAAAGGACGGCCAGTTCGACGTCATGCTTCAGATGAGGGAGCTGAAGAAAGCCGTCCTGAAAAGGGACCACGAAATTCGCATTCTCAGACAGAGGCTCGGCGCCCTCCAAGGGAACGACGGTCAGGAAAACCCCACGTCCGATTCAGACGCAGCAGCAGCCGCGGAAGGACTCAGCTTCGGAAGCGACGAGCTCGACCTGAGCGAAGCCAAGCTCGACTCGCCCGTCGAGGAGAAGCTACGCGCGAAGATCGACTCCATCCTGAACGAAAACTTGGATTTCTGGCTCAGGTTCAGCACGGCAGTTCACCAGGTGCAGAAGTTCAAGAGCGAGGTTCAAGACTTGCAGGACGAAATATCGAGCCTGAAGGAGAAGAAGAAGCAGGAGGGCGGAAGCGTAAATTCCCGCATGAAATCGGACGTGCGCCCCATCTACAAGCACCTGAGGGAGATCGAAACGGAGCTCGCCTTGTGGTCGGAGCAGAGCGACGGTCTGAAAACAGAGCTCAAGGGAAGGTTCGCGTCTCTGTGCAGCATCCAAGAGGAGATTATGAAGGCGCTCAGGGGAGTCGTCGAAGGCGGCGAGGAAGACGTAATGAGGTTCAGCAGCCACCAAGCTGCGAAGCTCCAAGGCGAGGTTTTGAACATGAAGCAAGAGAATAATAAGGTTAGGGAAGAACTGAAGGCCGGCTTGGACCATGTCAGCGAGCTTCAGGGGGAGATAGACAAGACTTTGGTTAGGCTGAGCAGAGAGTTTGGCATTTCGGGCGATCAGTCGATGCTTCTTCAGAAGGGGTCGACGAGCAGTAGGCCTAAGGTTCCATTACGGTCGTTCTTGTTCGGGACGAAGGGCGGGAGTAAGAAGCACATGCATTCGATCTTTGCCTTCATGCATCCTAATAGGAAGTACCAGGTTGTAAGGGCTGGTGTGCCGCCCGCCGTTGTCTGATCATCGATCGGTTTTTTTCCTTTCCTTTCCTTTCCTTTCCTCTTTTTGTTGGAAGAGATGATGATACTGCTCTCTGCTTTTAGAAGTATTTATGCATGTACAGATCAGTTAGATGATTGATTATCAGATATTCAAATCTGCAAAGAAAGGAAGAAACCAAAAAAAAACAGAAGAATGTTCATACCTTTTCCATGCTTGTCGTGCAGTCGTTCGACGAAGTTTAACGAAATATCCAATAACTTTTCGAGCTCATGGGCCGATCTCTAATTAAACCGTTTATCTTCGAGCATGGCCCAGTAGTAAATTTCGAGCTCGAGCCAAGAAAATGAGTCTCGGTTTATCAGATGATTGGAAGGGCCATTAACAGCAATGAAGAGTTGGTTGACATTACAAATGAGGAAAATGGAGGTCTTTTTTTTCTTACAGTTGAGTCTCCAAATTGATCCACTTTTGTGGCATCTTTCCTTAGTTATATATATAGTCCTCATTGCACACAAGCTATAAAAAGAAGGTGATGATGTTCTAGAAATTACATTTTAATTTTTCAATTTCTGATTAAAGCACTCACTCCATAGCTAGCAACTCCATGTGTCGATTTAAGTCCTCGAGGTAAGCCGTGCAAGTGTAGTCTTCCATGTCGCAGGAGTCCAATAGCAGCGCTCGCCCGCCCGTCGACCTCTGCTTCAGTTCGATCGGTTCGTTCTGACCCTTCAGTAGCTGGACAACCTAAAAACAAACAAACAAACCGAAAAAGATTGTCGAGCAATGGAAATCGAGTAAAGGTTTATTCGTGGAGTACCCTTTTCATGTTCGGCCTCATATTCGGCGAATGATGAATGCAAGTCGAGGCCGTGTATATCGTTCGGCTCATCTCTACGGCGTTGTAAGCTTCTTCTAGTCGAGGATCCGCCAGTTCTTTCACTTGGTTGTTCTCTAGGTGCGGTTTTGCCTGTCGATATTTGAGAGTCGATGTTTTATTTTGTTTTTTTTTTCTTTTTTGCATGTAGTGAAATATGAGTATAGTGTTAGAGATTTCGTGCGAAAGCCACGTACCCACATGACGAGGCTTTGCCTGCACGAGTCGACCGCTCGGCGGCCGGTTATGAGCTCGAGCAGTAAGACGCCGAATGCGAACACGTCGGATTTCTCGTGGGCTATCCCGTGCATGAAGTATTCCGGAGCCATGTACCTGCATGCTCGGGAATCTGACTTTACGAAAATGATACGAATCGATATTATTATTTTGGGCATAAGTATCTACTACATTATTAAGCGTGAGGGTGGCTAATTGGCTATAAACTGCTATTTGGTCTGTCAATTTTACAAAAATAAATTAATAATAAAATTTAAAAAATCACTCACTATCTATCAGTTACTATGTTTAATTAAATATTATTTTAGTTATTCTACCTGCAATTTTATTATTTATATAGACATAATAAAATATAAATTATAATTTCAATGAACTACTTTAATTTAAATAAATAAATTTAATATTATATGTTTATATATTACGGCACACGAATTTGAGTGTGCAAAGAGTACTAGTGTTTATTTAAGGCTTGCAATTTTAGGAGATTAACTTTCAAAATCGAATCAATTTAAGGACAACGATCAAGTGGACGCCACATCACCTCTTCTGATGATGTGTTGGTCCAACTGACGTTGATAGTATAACTTGGACTTTGTTCCACGTTGAATACTTCATGTTTCCCTAACCACTTAATATATCAAGAGATTTTCTCCTCCTAAATCATCAATTGGTTTTCGGAAGAACTTCTCGGAATCTAATTGATACGTAACCTCTTTTGTATGGCTTTGCAGTCCAACTTGACGCCACATCACCTCTTCTATATGACGTGGGGCCCAATTTACTTCCACGTCATCAATAGACGGGTGCGTAACGTAATTTTTTGCGCTTATTGTCCTTAAAAATGCTTCGATTTTGTTAAGTTGTAAAAATGGGACCCACTTTATTCATCGGTCGAGAAAAATTTACCCGAAGGTCCCTTCGATCGGGGAGAGGACGAGGTGGGCCCACGTCTCGGGCAACCATTTGGCAAGCCCGAAATCAGAAATCTGCAAAAAAGAAAAAAAGAAAAAAAACACCGACCAACGCCTCCATATCAAAATCATCGGGAAAATATTAGAAGCAATAAAAAACAAATCGTTAAAAAAATCAAACCTGAGCATCGTAGTCTTCGGACAGCAATACGTTGGACGCCGTAATGTCCCTGTGAATGACTCTCCTGGGACACTCGTAATGAAGGTAGTGCAAACCCTCGGCGACGCCGACGGCCACCTTGTACCTCACGCTCCATTCCAACGTCTTCTCCGGCCGGCCGTACAGTGCGCCGGCGAGGGAGCCGTGCGGCGAGAATTGCAGCACTAGGTGGAGGCCGCGGTCGGCGCTGAATCCCACGAGCCTGGCGGCGTTTGGGTGGTCGATGTGTGCGATGATTCCGAGCTCGGAGAGGAAATCGCCGACCTTCTCCTCGTCGTTCTTCTCTTCCTTCGTTATCTTCTTGACGGCGACCACCGCGCCGTCCGGCAACAGCCCTCTGTATACTTCGGCGTGGCCGCCTTTTCCGATCAGCCTATCTGAAATTAGGGCAAAGATCGAACCCCAATTAGTAATTTCGTCTTCAATTGGTAAAAGTCCAAGTCTTTTTTTTTTCCGAAAACGACAAGAAAAGACGGCGGCAGCGTGCGGATATCGGCGACTTTAGGTAATAAAATATGGGTAGAAAGAGAAAGTAACCCATTTATTTGTTCAGCGAACTGAGAAAATTGTGTTCTAAGCTCAAGTCAAAAAGATGTCGCACGCTTGTCAAACAGAGAAGGCTTTTGACTGTAAAAATGAGTGGGCAGGTTTTTGATATTTCATTGGCCAACCACTAAAAGAAAGGGCACATTTATTGGGGCAGAGATGTGACTAAAATAATTTAATTTATGTGATGATGCATATGAAAGCGGGTGAAATCTGCTACCTGGGGACAAAAATGAAAAGCGACAACTTTTGGGTCAACATTTTAGAGCTTTGTAAATTTGTAATGAAACCTTTCTAACTTGTAAGAAAGCTATCTACGTATGATGAAAGAGCAAAGAATAGTCCTAAGAAATGCTGACTTTGTACGTCTAATTGAATGTTTCTTGGGATATGGAGGAAGCAAAACTGCAAAAAGGATCAACTTTAAGGGTTAAATCAAGAAAACAGAAGCACATGTTGAGCATTGAGAACATTTATGTAATGTTGATAGTATACCTATAACAAACCCTTATGGTACCAATAAATACTACAGAAATCGACCCACATGTAATAATGCCATCACCATCACAACCAAAACATTGTTAACATTCCTCTCTTCATGGAATGGAAACAGAGACCGAAAAAGCAGAGCATGAAAGAGTGCTTTAAATATCTACGAAAAACAGAGCATGAAAAACAGAGAACGGATAAACACACCTGGGCTGAAGCCATCCGTGGCTTGCTTGAGCTCTTCGTAAGTGAAGTTCCTCCAAGACGGTTTAGTCGCCGGCGCCGCCGAGCAATCCATGGAAGCTTCCTCGGCGCTTCGATTCCTCACGAGCCTCTTCCTAAACGCCTTCTTGGAGAGGTAACCGTAGCCGTACAGCAGGGGAATCGTCGAGAGCTTCACGGCGGACTTTTTCCTAACGAGATTGAGCAGCTTCTTCCACTGCAAGTTCCCGTGATTCACTGACTCTTTCTCCTCGGCGGCGCTGACGTCATAGGAAGAATCGTCTGACTCTGAAGTGCCGGATGGGATTTCGAGGACGCCCCTCGGCGACGATTGTTCCGAGGACGACGGTGTGTTGGTGTCTTTTTCTTGGTTGTCTCTGTTTTCTTGATTATCTTCGAGGGTACTATTATCATCACCTCCTTCGTTTGAAAACTAGCTTTTGTTTTTATCAATCGCATGAAAATTGAAAGTGAAACAGATGGAATTTATATGTATATATACCTTGCATGATTGCAGGTGCAGGAATTTTCAGGTTGAATTCTGTAAGCTCGCAAAGAACATAACTATGGAATTCGAATAAGGGAAAGCAATGGTTTTAAGCGGTGGAAGAGAGAGAGAGAGAGAGAGAGAGAGAGAGTTGATATTCTTGTGTGAGATGAGTAGAGGGAAAAACTTAGCTTTGCGGTGAAGAGAATTAAATGCTATATTTAAACACCACCTTTCGATTATAGTTATATAATTAGATGTTTCTAATAAATGTATGACTAGCATTATTTACTTTCTAATTATATTGTCGGAATACACAAGTGAATGCGGTGGGCTTCCTTTGCAGAAAATAATGTATTAGATTCAAATTATCATGCCTTCCATTACGAATCGGGATTCGATCAAAATTCGGTTTTTGTTAATAAATTCTTATTCGAATAGGAATATCTATAAGTGGGAACTGGCGTGGTTAGTCAAATATTATAACCACTTTTAAGAGATTGTCTATTCCTTTTTTCCCAATAAACATAACAAGGGAGTTAGGCCGCTCAAATTCGACTACCAAATAATTGATGTAAGCTATGATGAATTGTATAATAATAATAATAATAATAATAATAATAATAATAATAATAATAATAATAATAATAATAATAATAATAATAATAATACCTTTGTGACAAATAAAAGGATATAAAACTAATGGATTAGTCTATATTTATAATTTTCTAGTTAGGGACCTTAGGGGTTGTTGGTGCTAAATAGCACGCGGGAGTTTTCAATAGAATTTGGAGGACTCAAATTCATGGTTTAGTTGGTGAACTAAACCTTAACCTATATCAATTAAAAGAGATAAATCAATAAACAAGTGAAATAAGTCCAACCTCACCAAGTTCAGTTTTCAGTTGGAAAAGTACGTTTAACCGAATCCTTAATAAAAGTCAAATGAGTCAAACGATGAAACAAAAATAAAAAATATAATAAAAATGGGATCAGACTCTTTTGACAAAAACGTGCGTCTTTTTTGTGCGATAAAGTCTTTTTTTTTTTTTATCCCGAGGTAGACCTGGGTTTTGGGCCGGGCCAACCCGAAAGCGGCCCAAAACCGGCCCATTAATCCGGCCCAGGACCGGAACCGGTAGATCCGGTTTTGGAACCGGTAACCGGCCCAGTTAAAATGAACTGGGCCGGTTCGCGGAACTCGGAACCGCGGATTACCAGTTCCGGTTCCCGGTTCCGATTTCGGTTCGAACCGGAACCGGCCCAAATGTCTCTTTATTATTATTTTTTTAATACGAAAAATACATTAAAAATAACAAAAAATAAAAAAAAAATTAAATAGGCCGGTTCCGGTTCGTGGTCCAGCTTCGCGGTTCTGGTCTGATCATGGGAAAATGGTCCCAGAACCGGAACCGTAGTCGAACCGGAACAGTGCCAGAACCGGTTGAACCGGAACCGGTAGAACCGGCGCGGAACCGGCCCAATTCGGCCCAAAGCCCAGGTCTATCCCGAGGCGGCTATGGGCTAACCGCCACACATTCCAGATGTGGGACTAATCCCCGTGGTCAGATGGATACGTCACAAATCCACTCAACAACGATGGTGGAACTTCTCAAAGGAATGTGAAAGGTGGGATTCGATCCCTTGACCTCCTAGCCACATGACCTTTGAGGTCTCCCCTCAATCACTAGGCCAATGGTCATTAGCAATAAAGTTTTTTCTTTAAATGAAGATAAACTTCCATCAAAGAAACATGCAACTCAAACCGAAAAAGAGAAGTACAAAACTGAGTATAATAAGATTATTGAACAAAAAGAATGAAAGAACACTTATACGAATCAATCAAACACACGTTATTGATCCTAAAACAAGACCGTAAGAGAATTTCTTCCACATCTGACTTAAAAACATTTGATGAAATAGGCAGATCTTTGCACACCACTTGAACTACAAAAGCATGCAAAAGATATTGCCAACAATCAAGCGACGAGAAATTCGCAAAAAATTATCCTTTGTAGTTGCGGAAGTTGATCAATTTGCTAAATTAGGTAAACTACAAAAACATTCTATCAGCATGTGTTGAATGGCACCAAAAGTAAAGTAAAGAAAACCATGAAAAAGCAAGGGGACGATGCGGATATCGATGATTTCCAGCATTCTTTAATGGGTATTCGCGCCCTCCATGGGGTGCAAAACACCTTGGGATTTGTAAATTTGCCCTACATAATGTTTCAACTTTGATTAACACCCACCCTGGGTAAAAAATACCTCAAATTTGTAAAAACTAATTAAATTTATAAACTTCAAGTGATATTTATAACTTTCATATAATTATTAACAAGCATTAAATTGCTCTTGCAGATTAAAAAATCAGCCGTTTAATTTTTAATTTATTTTTATATATTAATATACATTTTATAAGTAATTTAGATTAATATTCTTAAATTAAGTATAATAATATTACTTACTTTATGTAAAATTCATATGATATTGATGTTTCTTATTATTTATACAAATATAATGAAATCTCATTTAAAGTTCCTATAATAATAACATATATACAAGTATGTTGTTATTTCTTGATGTAACGTAATGTTTTTCTTATGCGTTTTTGACCAATAATAATCATAATAATATATAACTAGGCACACCTAAATACTATAAGTTCTTAACCAACAAAAGAAAAAGTATCACAATTACAAAGCTCACGTAAAAAAGTTCGATAATATCAATTGAATTTAATTTTTTATATTTGATAAAGAGCTGAGATAGAAAAAAAATTAAAGAACTGAGATATGTAATAGTGTCGTCAGTTTAATTTTTGAATCTAGATATAATAAATAATAGATATAATATAGAAGTAAAATAAATGAACTTGAAAGAGAGTAATTACGATAATTAATAGTGGGTGTAAATAGAATTTAGGGGGTGTCAATAGAATTTCCCTTCTTCAATATATACATAGGACATGATCTAAGGATAAAATTATTATAAATTAAAATATTAAAAAGTAAAATTGTAATTAGCAATTAAGCGAAACTTCTCGTCGAAGCGCAGTGTGTTGCGTTTTGGGGTCGGTAGCGCGTAGCGTAAATAGCGTAACGCATTGCGTGAGTATTTCGGATAAGCTAGATATAATACAAAAAAATATATATAATATATAATAAATATAAATATGATCACTTTTTATATCATTATTGAAGTTATGAGACTAAATAACCGATATTTTTTTCAAAAAATTCAATGAAATTAAAATAAGAATAAATAATTGATTAAAATCTAAAACTTAAATATGTATAAATGATATATTAAAAGTTTTTATATCTCCTATAATATATTTAATTCACTTTATTCTAAATCTTTTGCTTTTCATTAACTCGATTTTTTATAAATGACAGAAGAAATAAAATATTTATCAATAGATAAAAGAATAACTTGAAAAACCATTAAAAAATAAGATAATGATAATATCTCCCTCCACTATATATATATATATATATATATATATATATATCTATATAAAGTTTAAGTTGTGTACTATTTCAGAACCTTCGTCACCACTCCACTCAACATACACGTGACTGACAAGCTATCCTAGGCGCTAAACTCCACGTGTTAGGTCGAGCAAAGAACTAAAGTCAGTCAAATTAGGCGCTTTTTGACCGGAAAAAATGATAAAATAAATAGAAAACTAAAAAATAAAATATACGCTAAATAAAATGCGCCTTGTCGCGTTTAAAAAAAAATAGTGGTAATTCGATTTCAGGCCCACTTAGCATATTTTTATTAGATTTCAGGCCCCAATAACGTTTGAAATAGAGTTAAGGACCTATTTGAAGTTTGGACTTAGAGTTAAGGACCAAATTTGAATAAAATGACGCATATGCCCCTGCCTGTGCGCGAAAATTACACAGAATTGCCATCGCCTTCTTCAACCATGAAGAAGTGGTATACACTGTACATGAAGTGGTACTGTAGACCCATGAAGTGGTACGGGTGAACAGTGAAGTGGTACTGTAGACCCATGAAGTGGTACGGGTGAACAGTGAAGTGGTACGGTGGACACATGAAGTGGTACGGGTGAACAGTGAAGTGGTACGAACATTTGTTGACCCATGGAGAGCTACTGTTGACCAGAGAAGAACTGGTACTGGAGACCCATAAAGTGGTACTGTTGTCATAGAGAAGTGGTACAACATTTTGTAGACCCATGAAGTGGTATTTGTTGTTCGGAGAAGTGGTACAGAAGAATTCTTATGTGTTTATTGTGCAAATATTTACCCGATTTCTGCAGAAACACTAAAGAATTCTTATGTACCACTTCTCCGAACAACAAATACCACTTCATGGGTCCGCCAAATGTTGTACCATTTCTCTATGACAACAGTACCACTTCATGGGTCACCAGTACCAGTTCTTCTCTGGTCAACATTAGCTCTCCATGGGTCAACAAATGTTCGTACCACTTCACTGTTCACCCGTACCACTTCATGTGTCCACCGTACCACTTCACTGTTCATCCGTACCACTTCATAGGTCTACAGTACCACTTCACTGTTCACCCGTACCACTTCATGGGTCTACAGTACCACTTTATGGATCTACAGTACCACTTCCTGTTATGTTGCGCTGGATACCGCTTCATGCGCGATGGATACCACTTCATAACTGTTCTTTTATGAGGGTATTTTAGTCCAACAACCTTAGTTCTAACTAAAATTCTAAAATGGGTCCTTCAAACTAAATAAATTCTGACATGGTCCTTTATCCTATTTTAAAACTCGAAATGGGGTCTGACAACGCAACGTCCCAAAAAAATATACGCGTTTGCGCGTTACGAAGCGCGCATCCCAACGCTTTTGAAAACACTGGCTGTCATAAATAAACATGGTAATTACGACTTAGAGATTGATAATCTACCTACCAAAATAGAAATACCAAAAGGCGCACAAACACAAACCAAATCTTCTTTCTCCTCCCTACTTGTGCTTTGAACTTCTAGCAAGCTTCGTGAATTCGAATTTCCTTAGAAGGAACAAGTTAATTGTAACGGTCCTATACCTCGCTCGCATTGATATTGTCCGTTTTGGGCGTTAAGCTGCCACTTCCCAGGTGGTCAACCATCCTGGTACAAAATTCTCTCGGCACGCTTAACTACGGAGTTCCTACGAACTCCCACCCGCCCGCACGGCTTTAAAACGGGTGTCCACGCCCTTATAAAGGCATGCTTCGTTCTCCCCTCCAATGGGTGTGGGATATCACATTAATCTTCAATAAGATTACATTGGAAACCAAAAATTGACCCATTGTCTCATCATCTATATGTCCTGTTTGGCTGTCTAAACAGCAGAAGATCATGGTGGGATTTGAGGTGGGTTGTATAACATCGTAAGGATGCCAATGGTGTTTGAATGTTTCGACGTTGTCAACCGTCAGTGTTTGCATGAACATTAATTTTGCAATCAAACAAAATACAAAGATCATGGCAATGTCATTAATAGAAGTAGTATTTCACATTTCAGTACACCCTATCTCTGCAATAAAATAAAATATATTGAACTAGCATGTTTACACAACCTGTGTACAAAAAAAAAAAATTAATTGTCATCACTCAAGTACCTTTAATAGTTGATATACTAAAAATAGAATAAACTAATTATAAGTTAAGCCTATATAATGTCAATGTTCTTTTTTATTAATTAATGTAAAAATCCAATTGGTCAATTCACATTGACATATCAATTTACGGTTTTTATTTACCATACTCGCTTTATGACAGGATAATATATATTAATATCAAAAGTTTAAATAAATCCTTAAATAATAATCTATACGACATAAAATTTGTAATTAGATTAATAAATTTGTTTCTGATAAAAAAATATATTATTATTTTTAGTTGAGCGGCATAAAACAATAAGTTAGTTGGTTTACTCCGGAGTATAATGATATTGGAAAAAAAAGGTAAAATTTGACGATAATTTTGATCAAAGATGGAACTTTTTATACACTTAATACAATCTAAACAACAAATAGTTCTGCATTTTCTATTTCATCGGCAACAGCCCTTTGCCTTCTATCGAAGATCCGTCGCCATCAGCAGCAGTCCTTCGAGTTCGAGCCAACGACTATCAGCTTCATTTTTCTGTCAATCATGAGAAAGTTAGTTCAGTTTCTGCAGTAATTCAAGGAAATGGGTCGATCTCAAGCTAAATTAAAACAATGACAAAAAAATCAAGCAACGGTGTCGAAGATTATCTTCAAAATCCAAACAATGTATGCAGCGTACCTCAACCAGTCGAGAAGCAACATAATACTATCAAAGTTCTGCATTTTCAGTTTGGTTTTGCATTTCTCGATTCGAAGATCCGTCGCCACAAAGGAGTCCTTCGAGCCAAAAGACTTGAAGCTTGGCCTGCCCAATTTCATCAACCAACCTCATCTTTCCATGCTACTCACGAGAAAGTTAGTTAAGTTTAATTTAAACTATGGCAGAAAAATAAGGGAACAAGGATACCTACATACCAGAAAAAAGCTCCCAGTTACATTTTATACAAAGAATAACTTAATAGCTGAAAAGTTTTTGAAGCCAAGAAAATGTAGCCAAGACCCATGAGTTCCAGTTACATTATACAAAGAAGAGCTTAATAGTTGCAAGGTTTTCGAAGCAAAAAGTATCTGTCTATGCTCACCTACCCACTTGGGTTGGTGACTCAACTCCATTGAAACGATGCCACATGCGCATAATTTAGTTTTAATGTCCACATGGCATGATCTCAAAGGGGTTGGGCGATCAACAAGTTGGATAGGTAATACAAGAAAAAGGTACAAGGTTGCTCAGGTAACCGCTCAGGTCGACGTAATAGTCGATCAGATCATCAAGCATAATGAGCTTTCAAATATATTAGAATATTACTCATCACAGCAACCATGCTATAGCAAACAGAAGGGGAATTGGTATCGAAGGTCCAAAAAACAGTGTCTTGTGCAAGTGATATGACTCGAAAGTCCTTTTACCTCTTTTATGAAGCCAAAGTCGCAAACTTTTTGTGGTGCTTCACGTAAATGGAAGAACATCGCCTTCTAAATCCTCGTCAAGCTGCTACCGCTCATTCGACGAGGTTCAGCGTAACTATCCTTCTCAATCTCATCGGATGCAATTGACTCCATTGACTCCTCTATACTGAAAACAGAGGAGAGACGTTCATCTTAACATTACACAAATCTCATCTGATGAATGATAGAAGAATTAAGCCAAAAGGTGTAACATTATCCCAGTTCAGATTACAGAGTACGCTCAGACACCATTGTCTTCGCAGATCCACAAACATATATATATATATATATATATATATATATAAAGAGAGATTGTGCACCCAACTCGACAATATATAACAAAATGCCTATCGCACATAGCCGAAAACAGAAACAGTAGGCTGAGCATCATTAGCAAACACATGAACAGATTTATGAATCCCTCGGCACCACGAGGAAGTCCTAGAAGCATAAACGTACAAAAACTGAAAATTTGCAAAGACAGTGAGACTAATTTAAGTGCATCGAACAAGACCAAAGTGTCGGATTACTTGATGAATCTAGGGATTTTGTAAAGGATCGATAGCGAACCTCGTTAGCATCGAAGTGTCCATTACACTGTAGATTGGGAGAAGCATTGAGGCGCCACGAGCTATGTGGTTAGGGTTTTTCGTGAATATATATAGGTAGGTTTTGCATTGTGGATTTCACAGAAAACGCTGGTCACAGAAGCGTGTTTAAAAAAGATAAAGCGCTTTTAAAACCAGCTCGCCAGTCCACACACATTTCAGTCAAAACCCCAAAAATCTCCCAATCTTTCTCTCTCGGCGAGGCGAGAATGGCTCTAACCCGCGAACAGTACCTTTACATGGCTAAGCTCGCCGAGCAAGCCGAGCGCTACGAGGAGATGGTCAAGTACATGGACAGCCTCGTGGAGGCGGCGTCGCCGTCCGAGCTCACCGTGGAGGAACGGAATCTGCTGTCCGTGGCGTACAAGAACGTCATCGGTTCTCTTCGCGCGGCGTGGCGCATCGTGAGCTCGATCGAGCAGAAGGAGGAGAGCCGTAAGAACGACGATCACGTGCCGCTCGTGAAGGATTATAGATCTAAGGTCGAGAGCGAGCTTTCCCAGGTTTGTGCGGGGATTCTGAGGTTGTTGAACGAGTTTCTGATTCCCTCGGCGGAGAGTGGCGAGTCGAAGGTGTTCTATTTGAAGATGAAGGGGGACTACCATAGGTACTTGGCTGAGTTTAAGGTTGGGGACGAGAGGAAAGAGGCGGCTGAGGAGACTATGGTTGCTTACAAGGCCGCTCAGGTGAGAATTTAGATGTAGTTTAGCTTACGTTGGATATTGAATATTGTCTGAATGAGATCTTACTCATAGATGGTGATTTGGGGGTATATATGTTTATGTGTTTCAGTAGAAAGTTTTTTATGATTCTTCTGCGGGTAGGATAGGTGAAGATATATTGATGAAAAGATTGTAAAATTCAGTCAGCTTTCTATGTTAGATGATCCTAGGAAATTCACTGTGAAAACTTATGATGGAAGCCTCTTGATCAAATATGTAATTTGGGGGCTTGGCCGTTTCGTGTTTAACATAATTCAGGTCATCTGAGGTAGAAATTTGGTGCGAAGAAAGGATGTTATTTAGTCTATTGACTTTTTTTTTTTTTTTTCAAAGTAGTCTATTGACTTATTACCGACTGTTAAAATGTGGTTAGAATTTGAACAATCAAGACCTAAAAAGAGTTTTTTTACCATTAATGGAATGGAACTGTTATCTTCTTTGTATTGCATGAACTGTCTTGTTCTTTATCTATTCACTATATTTTGTGGTGTTACGATAAGTATGCATTTATGAAAAACTATATAGTGTATTAGGTTTATAAGATAAATCAGGTGGCTGGCCGGGAATATACGGATCCCTGGTCAACCTTTTTGAAAATCAGAAATTTATAAAGTAAATAAGTTTGTTTATCTATGTTAAGTGGCTGAATTTGTTTACGCACGTGCAAATGATGTTTTCTGATATTAATTGATCACATAACCTTTTTCGTCGACTATTTTCAGGATATTGCTCTTGCTGATCTTTCTCCAACGCACCCTATACGGCTGGGCTTGGCATTGAACTTCTCTGTGTTTTACTATGAGATTCTAAATGCATCAGAGAAGGCTTGTAGCATGGCCAAACAGGTCCTCCGCCACTTTTATCTTCTTCGGAAATATTCATTACCTATTAGATGCTAGAAACTCATCTGCTTTTTCACTGCCCATTGCGTGCACATTTGCGCATCCCTTTTTGCCCGTGGGTAGTTCCTCAAAATCCTTCTAAAATGTATAATGCTTTCTTATTACTAAATTGAGCCAAATATATGACTCGTCTCATGTCATCCATCGCCTTTTATCTTTCTTTTTGTCCCATATCATACATACCAAATATAAGGCAAGAGTAACCCCATTAGAGTAGCCACTGATGTCTATATGCGCATAAAATGTTTGCTACGTTCTATTTTCTTGACGATAGATTATTAAAATGGTCCTTATATATATCGCATATACACCCGCGCAGGCTTTCGAGGAAGCTATTGCTGAATTGGACACATTGGGCGAAGAGTCGTACAAGGACAGCACTCTCATCATGCAACTCCTGAGGGACAATCTCACTCTCTGGACCTCAGACATGCAGGTTCGGGAAATTATAAACAACCATTACAACTCTTCTCATTACATACACACGATTCGCGTGATAAAATCAGAGTAGAACAAATGGTGTGGAGCGTTTTAAATGGGCATGCGCTAGATTTTCTCAACGAAATTATATGCTTGCATATGCGCTGTTAACTATCTCGATTGAAATGTATTTGTTTTCTTTTTTTTTGGGTCGACGCAGGATCAGATAGACGACGCATGATTCATCGATCGCCTGCTGCCGCTGCTTTTTAAATATCAATTATCTCTATGCAGTTTGCAATTTGTTGGTGATTGATTAGCTTCAAAATGATTAGCTTTTGTGAATGAATGTTGCATTGTCTTAAGTATGATCCTCTTGTTTCCATTTCTATGCAGTATTAAGGATGCTTGAATATTAGTACTAGTACCACTCCCTCTCTATATTATATATAGCTATCATTCGAATAACATGGTCTCTCATGGTTTTATTGTTATCCCTAATCTTAATTGTAATGTCGTTATAATATCTTTCTACTCATAATTTCCAGGTTGTAAGCCCACTCCAATGACCGTAAAAACTTGTCCTCTCATTATGGACCATTTTCTATAACTGGAAAATCGCACGAAGAAAAAGGCCAGATTGACTATGATGTATAGCGAGGCGATAAAGGTACTTTATTTTATATATTTGATTATATATATAGTGACGGCATTCGAATCATCTTCTTCACGTCGAAATCGTCGACGTCGTTATGAATCATCGAGGACTGAAATATATATTTTTCTAATTACAGGATGTTTAATTTAATTTTGAAACTTCGATAGGATTTGAAATCGAATTTACCCTTTTTCACTAGAGAAACTACTCTGTTCACATATCTTTTTCACCACTGATAAGGACACCGGAAAGCACAAAACTAAGCGAAGTCGTGATCAAGATTCTTCATTTTTTTTTTCTTTTGCTTTTGGACTCGAAATTTTGGACAGAAGTAGCACTCGTTAATTAGAAAAGAAAGCATAAAGAAAAAGATTCCTACCGTTTGCGAACCATACCTAAAATAGTTTTCATTGTAATAACTTATTAATTACCCTTTGGTCGACATATTACATGCGTGTATGTATATCTTTTCGATATTGGAGCTAAGGCATTCTTCCATTCACCACTAACTAAAACATCGTCTAGAATCTATATCATACACAACGTAGTTTCCACAATTTGACCATGTTAATTTGAAGCGAATATGAAACTTATACAATCGAGCCTAATTACTATTTACCTTTCATTTCTTTTTCTCTAATTCCATACAAATTAAATTTTTTTATATACATAAAACGATACACAATTAAACTAACCTTAACATGAAGAACTCAAATTTAATATAAAAGAATATTATATATTACAGCACAAGGCTTAAGTATTCCGTAAATACTAGTTTGGTTAATTCATTAGATTTTGATACCATATGAATAATAATGCCGCCCACTTGCATGCTAAATTGATGAAAATGACTACGTTTCCTACTCTCGCGAAAGTATAGGAAGTAGAACTATTTCGTGTGTCCATTCTTGCTCACTTTCAGCTTAACAGTTTTAGATTGATATGAACGTTTGCCCTATATTGAAGCGCATGGCCCATGTTCATCTCTAATTTATGCCCATCCTTGTAATCTATTTAATATATATATATAATATATATAATATATGTATATAACTCGATATTAGATTCGAAACTTTTTTATGTTTTATTAACATGTTGAATATTCAATGGGTTAAGTTCAAAATATAAATTGTCATGGGATTGGGCATGATCTGAAGACGCGTGGGGTGCCACTCTTAATAGCTGGCAATAGAACTCTAGTCTTCAAATTTTGTCCTCTTTTTCTGTTGCCAAAATTGAAAAATATAAAGTATTTTAACATATGATAAGAATTGGGCGACCTAAAATGTTGACTTGTGCTAGTATGGCGGTCGGTCGGCACAATAGAGATTTAATAAAAGAAATAAAATGAAACTAACTATAGTTAAATATTATACTACTACGCAATCTTAATAAAAAGTTCACCAAGGGTTTTGCAGGTTTGTTTGTCATAATAAAAAACGTTCGAATCTGCCAATTTAAAAAAAAAAAGAAGAAAACCCAAAAATTAATAAAAATAATAAATTAAATATTTTTGTCCCACATGAATGGAACACAACATGTATCCATGCAACTACAACTACTTGCATGATGAATATTATTGCAACTCACCTACTTACAGATTTTGTCTGCTTATCCCCAACCCCACAAACCAATCCATCGATGAACAGAAAAAAAATTGCTAGCAACAATAAATTGGCATTTCAAGAATCACTATTAAGGGTCTTAAAATTTTCAGTTCACTAAAGGTTCATATTATTCTAAATCTCAACGTATCGTCACTTCATTAGAGTTTACTTCAATATAGGATAAGAACCACATTATTTCAGGGCAACTATCAATTGTCTAGAAATCGATTTGCGTTTTAATCAGTGAACAGATTGATGATTATTACATAAACCCTAACTATGCAGTGTACGACTTATCCAATTACTGTAGGAAAAGAACAGATCAGTTGAAGCCATGACGTTACATATATATTTGTATCCACTCACGATTTAATTGACAAACTATTGGTTCTATTTAACGCGAAACATCAAGCACAGAGTTATAGGTCGCTGAGGTCTTGTCACATTAAATGAAATAAATGCATGATTTAGAGCAAATTAATTTTTACTATGGCTGCGTTCACTAGACTGGTTATCTCAAGATAAGTTTTTTTTTATCCTTACTAATCTTGTTCACTTTAAATATGAACATTACTGTAGAGCCCGCAATAAATCCAAGGCCGGTTTTTATAAAACTGCAAGCCTACTACAATTTAACCAATGGATGAGACCAAGATAATTAATCCAACCCCTATTAATTGCAAAAAGACCAAAATATCCTTTTCCACCCAATGATAAAATCATTTTTATTTCATGCAGTTTATATGGAAAAAATAAATAAACAACACTAATTTATTCATTATTTCATGGCGATCAAATTGACATCCATATCTTATATTTTTCGATATTCATAATAATAATTATTTTGTAAACTATATATTGATGAAATAAAAGGCTACTTTTGTAAATTTACAAATAGTGTGGAGACAATTTTTATTAGGTTGAAAACTAAACAAGATATAATGATTCATGTACAAGATTATTATATTACATTTTAACTTGAGCTTTTTTAAACTTAGTTATCTCGTGTAGTAAAGTAAACACAGCCTTAGTTTGACAAGTACATTACATGCATATATATATATTTAGCTAAGGATAATGAGTTTAAAGGAGAACCACCATATTGGTCGTGACTCGTGAGTGACAGCCCATGCTAAATTCTCTTCTAAATTATGATTAAGTGAATAATTTTGTTTTCGTTACAAAAATTGTACCGTCGTTTTTATGAGGTATTCTTAAAAAAAAAATATTATGTGGAAGTCTTCACTATCGACATTAGTAGAGTCGATAAGTGGTTTAGGTTACATCAGGTGTACAAAATATAAATCTAAATTGCTGTTCTGAACAACCAAACGGCAACGGCAATATGTCGATTTAGTAGGTATCCAAACCCAATAACTATATTAAATTAAATATGTTGAATAATCGTATTTTGAATTATATATAGGCACCTCCACCGACTGTCCGATGTAACATGTAAATTAAATTTTATTAGCTTTCTATGACATGCAGGCAAACTTTTGGTATTATATGTCGCCAGCGAAAATCTATTTGTTGGTGCTATTTCATATATTCTTAATCTTCTTCCAAATTCCCGATATGAAAATTAGTCAGCGAGACATTATAATATTCTCAAATTAGATGTAAATTGGTAAACTATAAAAAACATAAGTAAAAAGATTGGGTTCGAGGTTGATTCTGTGTACCGACTTCAACGTAAGTATGCATATAGAATATAAATATATATATGTATCATATAGGCGATACGCTAAATATTATATATGTGATACGGTGACGGAATCAAGTTAATTCAATATCAGCTTTCACAGCTAATTTACAGTATAGTATAAGTATACGTCAATATATATGTATATATATATATGTTAATTGTTCATATATAAATCTACATACGTGTTCAATCATATATAATAAATAATCATCGTAGAAAATATTATTAATGGAACCTTTGGGAGTGGTATATTTCTTTTTCGTTTTTGCAGAAAATATAAAATCTCAAATAGAGTTAGGAGAGTATAAACATATATGTATTCTTTCCCAATCTCAAATAGACTTAAATAGTAGGCTTATTTTAATTCTTGACTTTGACAATGGCATATAGATAGATATAAAGTAATTTTATGGTGCTAATCTGTTAGCACCTTATGTTGGCATATGTTGATTGATCGATTCGTGTCATGTGAATAGCCCACATCAATATTTAAGTTTATGTTATTTTAATTAATACATTTTAGGTGACATTGATAACACGTCGGATGCTGCGTATTTATTACTTTATATCTACACCTATTTGTTATCTTAATTGAGCAGTGTTCCCAATCTAATATGTCCCTTAAATATATGAATATAAATCATTACCTGATAGCCAGAGTCCCATACTCTCTGAAAAAGTCGTAGTATATTTGACCGTAACAAAAAAAAAAAATGAAAAACACCATTATCTTTTCTTCTTTTTTGTTTATAAAATATCTTGCTAAAATACTGAAAATGACCGACGGAGGAAATTTGCATTTGCAATAAATTTGGGACTCATTTCATTTCGTCCCAAACCCCGAAGTAGAACGTAAACCTAACCCCAGTAAGATTCTAACCATAGATGAGAACACACATTTGTTTTTATTTAAAGAGCACTCTCTCTACTCAATGTTTTCATGACACAAAATCACACTCTCTTAAGCGAACTTACCTCTCCCCCTTGATTTTGATTGCGTTAATCATCGTCGCCATGTGAAAGAAAAAATCAGACCTTTAAGGATCTCAACGACTGTGCTGTTCTATTACATCCCTTTTTCCTCTTCAACTTTCTTGGGTTTTGTTTTGGGTACTTTCTTTTCCTTCACCGAAAATGTTGGAAAAACAAAGAAATGGAGTACCCAAGAAAGTTCAGAAGCAGCTTTGTGATGATCATCATTGCAGCATGCGAAACTGTGCCTCTTGGGTTTTTCTTAGCTGCTCTGCAATTGGAGACGAAAAGAAAAACGAAAAATATCAGTAGCTAATCATTAAAGAAACAAAATCCCTCATATAAGCAGTTAAGCGGTGGTACCATATTTGTTGTGTTATAGCGTTGTCTTGCTTGCAGTCAAGAAATGAAGAGAATCGCCAGCTCTGATTGTAAAGGTGCTCGCTTTTTTCGTGGAATATTTATTTGGGCTGATAATTTCTAGCTATTTTAGGAACTCTTCTTGATCTGTTTGGCTTCTGCAGATGGAGATGATCGCATATACAGCAAAGAATTTCGGGCCTTGTTAGATGGGCTAGACGAGGACGGCGGCTGTATAGACGAGGCTTCGCCGGAGAAGAAAAGGAGGCTCACCGCCGACCAAGTCAGAGCCCTGGAGAAGAACTTCGAAGTTGAGAACAAGCTCGAGCCTGAGAGGAAAGTAAAGCTGGCATTTGAGCTCGGCGTTCAGCCGAGACAAGTCGCCGTTTGGTTCCAAAACCGCCGCGCTCGGTGGAAGACGAAGCAGTTGGAGAGAGATTACGGCGCACTTAAAGCAGATTACGATGGGCTTAAGCTCAGTTGCGATAAACTCAAGCTTGATAACGATTCTTTACTCAAAGAGGTATCGTTATTATTACATATATACGTATATGTACAGTTTGTGAATTGTGATCGTGGTTGGCAGCCAACGTAAATAAGCTGTGTGTTTTTTGTCTGAAGATTAAGGAGCTGAAGGAAAAGCTGAGCAGTGGAGAAGAAGATGGGAAAACGAGCCAAGTTTCTGCTGCTAAAGAAGATGAAGCCATTGTTGCGTCTGATGAAAGAACCGATCAAGAAACTGCTGCTGCAACTGAGATGGAGATTGTGGAGAACTTCAGCGATGGTAATTTATTGGGTTGGGAGTTCAAAGATGGATCTTCGGACAGTGATTCGGCGAGCGCAGTGTTGAATAGTGGTGGTAATGAAGAAGACAACAGCAATAGCCCACGCGCCGCCGCCGCCGATGTTCATCATCATAATCAGTTCTTGGGCGGCGGAGCCACCGTCAATTTCCACGTGTCATCGTTGCCAGTCGGCGGCGGAAATTACGAGGACTTTTACTTCGTGAAGATTGAGGAGCAAAGCTTCCTTGATGAAGAGTCTGGCGCTAATCTGATGTTTTCTGACGATGAAGCGCCGTCGCTGCCATGGATTTGCTCTGATGAGTGGAAATAAATGTAAAAAATAATAACATATTATATTGAAAAAAGTAATGGAAGGGATCGATTTGAATCTTCGTCTAAATCCATGGAGCAAGTTTTTTGAGTTTTGTGATAGTAACAATGTATGATTCATTCAACCTTAAAGAGGTTAATTTTATGCCTTTTCTTTTACTGTCCTCATTGCATCAAAACTCATATAAAAAAAGATACAATTTCGTGACGAGAGAAAGAAGAGAACTTCTGAAGAATATTTTTAATAATCATTACACCGAAACTGAAATTTTTAATAATCATGCATATTTATGAAGGCAAAGTAGGACTATATAACATGACATTCACTCCCTATAGAATACACACTAATTCCTACACAACATATTTTGGAGTTTGTTGATTACTTTAGGTTACATATTCCACTTCGTTCACGTAGCCAATAGGCAGGAATATTCTTGTTGGCAATCTTTTTTTTTTTCTTTGCCTTTTCGCTTTATTTTTTTGTATTTTATCTTATTTTTGGATCGTGGAATGGGCACTTTTTAAATTTCACCACGTAAAGGGAAAACATCCCAATTATTAATATGTATAAAGATATGCTTTAAGATGATTCCTCACTAAAAATAAAAAAGGCATAATGCCTTTAAGCTAAAGCAAATCTTCATTTTAAAAATAATTAAGTTTCATTTTAGTGCCTTTCTTACATATTCCATCGGGAAAGAGATGTTTTGTACTGTATGATTAATTTTTAGTCGTCATTAATCAATATTCTTACTTTACTAATACGTTTTATTTATTTAAATCGAGTAATACCTAGTCTCAAATATTATATGATGGTGACCCATTATTTAGACTGCTGCCGTACCCATTATTTTCTTAAAGTGTTAATCAATGGTAATATGATTAATTAAAGCTGAAGACGTAACTGGTTTTCTTAAATAGGTAACATCTAGGATTTGATATTGCGGATAATATTGACATCATATAAAGATACGGTCTAGACCATAATTAATTGAGCTTAGGTATCAGTTTCTTTCCAAATAATAAAATAGAATTATGATAAGCTTTTAACACGAGAAAGTAGTAGACCTATACAAAAACAATCGTAGATTACGAGATAATTTTTCATTGCGCATTGATATATTATAAAAATATCGTCACACTACAAAAAAAAATGTTTAATAAACATATATTAAAAATATTTATCTTAATATTATGGGATTAGGAATAA
This sequence comes from Craterostigma plantagineum, assembly GCA_027422505.1. Taxonomy (NCBI): domain Eukaryota; kingdom Viridiplantae; phylum Streptophyta; class Magnoliopsida; order Lamiales; family Linderniaceae; genus Craterostigma; species Craterostigma plantagineum. Next base: position 1,118,634 of record JAPQWV010000029.1, read on the forward strand.
TCGACATTAAATGAGTTGTGGTTTTAATTGTTTTGCAAACTATTTACAGTCAAGGGTGTCTCTGTAAATACGCTATAGTATATGGATGTCGTTGTAACAATTCTCTTATCTCGATTTGTCTCTCATAGTCATTGTTTTCTTTCAGAAGTCGCATATCAGTTTAATCGGAAGGAAGAGGAAGCTTTGCCTTTGAGGTAGAGGTGCGTCGACATCTTCTTAAATATATTTTTGAAGATTCACTCTCATATTAACGATTCGTCTGTTGAATGCGAGTATTTTGTCTGTGATGTGTGGAGAGTTTGTGATTTTGCCCTGTATTAGATTGATATTTATAGAGATTATTAGGGTTTCGCTGCGGAGTTTAGGGCTTTTCATATCATGTAATTTCTTGGTATGTGGATTGAAATTGCTGTCCATCTTTTCACATTAATTTGGTTGATTAACGATGTGATTACGGATAAACATTGGATATTTTTGCTTTCTTTTAATTTGTTTCATTGAGTATTTTAGCTTTAGCAGATGGCACGTACAAAGCAAACTGCACGGGAAGTGACTGGATGAAAGGCTCCGAGGAAGCAACTTGTTACTAAGGTAATTCAATTCAATTTCGACCTCCTAAATGACACCTCATTCTTCTTTCGATGGTTAATTTAATTTATAGATTTCTCTACTTGATGGTGGTATACTTTTGTTACTCCAATAATCTTTGTACGCAATGCTTCAACGACTGGTGGGTTAAGAAGCCTCGCAGATACCGTCCTGGTAGCGTTGCTCTACGGTGAGGCTTTTGCTTCTTTCTTTCGCAGAATATGTTATGTAATCAATCGATCGACTTGATCTAAATCCCGGGCGATTTGCGCTTCTCCCTTTCGCGTGACTAATAATTTGATTTGCGCACTGACTATATGTATTGGGATTTTTGTATCTGATGAGTTTGTTAATTTGCTTCGTTTTCTTTTTACCTTTTTCTTCGTACGTGTCAAGATTACACATCTCACCCTACTACTATTTACTACGAAATTTGGAAAACTATCATCTTAACTCACATTTCCAACTATAGAGCTTCACTGTCCCATTCTTGCAGTGAGATCCGCAAGTACCAGAAGAGTACCGAGCTTTTGATTGAGGAAACTGCCTTTCCAAAGACTCGTCCGCGAGATTGCACAGGACTTTAAGGTTCATTGCCCAGAAAGAAAAAAAAACATTGTACTAATTCCATCATTCGATTTGTTGACAAGCATGGTTGGCTTTGCATTCTTTTTTGCAGACCGATCTCAGATTCCAAAGCCATGCTGTCCTCGCCCTCCAAGAAGCTGCCGAGGCATACCTTGTGGGGATCTTCGAAGACACTAACTTGTGCGCCATTCATGCCAAGCGCGTCACCATGATGCCCAAAGACGTGCAATTGGCTCGTAGGGTAAGGGGCGATCGTGCTTGAGTTGAGTAGTTGGTTTGGTATAGAAAGTGACGATTGGAAAGATTCAATCAGTGATTTATCACCTATCTAGGCTGTTTATGTAGTCAGATATTTATGACTGTATATTTAATCCAAGTGCTATTTATGAGTTTCTTCTCCGCCAGCTTTGGACTGTCGCAAAATGCTTAACATTTTCAAAGCGCACACATTCTCTGTTTTTAATACCATTCTACTGATATCCCTAAGACATCAAAGACGAGTCACTGGCTTTTTGAGTAATATCAGTGAAATCATGCTACGTCCAAATTGAAGGTACTAACTCTAATTCTTTTCATGAAATCTTCCCTTGTGTTACTTTAAAGGCAATTGAATGCCTTTATGGGCATATTACGTGCTTTCTTCAAAAGTTCCTTTTTTTATCCTCACTCAACTTAAGAACAGACACGTTATTCAAAATCGGGATGTTTATTGTTGGTTCCTGCGTGATTTTACAGGGATTTAACATCAGGGTGGATTATGGATAAGAACAATCATTTCGCACCTGAAATTTCAAGAACACTATCTCCATCAAAGCTTTGTTCAAGGAGGCTCTTTAGGCTCATGGACTGATGCAGAGGCCTTCAGAACACTGGATCACAAGAACCCCTCTTAAGGTCTCGATTTTTTTTACGCGATAAATTGTTTGCTTCGCTGGCATTTGAGCTTGTATGATTCTTCGTAGGTTTCAGCTATTTTATAACGCAGAATCACGACTAATACGATTCTGCCGATGCCGGATGAGGAAAGAACTAAGGAAGAGTTAAAAAGTGTAGCTGAGCTAGAAAAGAATCATTACGAAGGATGTCTAAAGAATGAAGTGATTCGAGGCAAAACGAAAGGGACATACTCAAACAGGCATATCGAGAGCCCAACAACCCCTCATCTATTTGGATTGCAATATTTTTGTTTATCTTGTTGGAATTTCTTGCCTCTTCTTTTCCCATTTTTCCCCCGCCCAATAACATATTTTAAAATACCAATAGAGATCAGTACTTACACGTGCCCTCCGACATTTAACAGTAGCAGCTACTTCACTCTTCGGCCAAGTATCCCAACCCCATTGATAAAAGCGTCCGACTTTTATTTATGATGGACGCAACTTTGGGAGACCGCAATTAAAGGAAAAGTAGCAAACTTGTCCTTGTCCTAGCAACGTCTTTATCCCAAGCCAAGTGCAAATAAAAGACACAACAAAACAAACACAAACGACGACCGCAAATACACGAAATGAATGCAATTGGCCAACTTTCTACAACGTCATCCACGAGGAAAACGATTTTATTACTACTACTAAAGTGTGGCTGTGTTATTCCTGCCCCTTCATCATTCCAAGGGTCGTTATCTTAGACGAAAGATAAAGAGGGAAAAGACAAAAGCTAGTTAAATAAATACCCGAGTTCAGAATAACAAGGAAAGGGTTTGCATAGCCACATACCAAACATCACAAAGACAGACAGAGAAGGACATGACAAAGAAGCAGAAGATTCCCAAACCTAACTGAGACAACATTTGCTAGAAGAGCAATTCTTGGTTTGTAAATTGATGCATAACTTACTAAAGAAAATCAATGATAAGATCTCAGGAGGGTTGCTACTCATTGTCGGGCTTAGGTGCTTCTTTAATCTCCTCGGAATTGTCATCCTGAAAAAAACAAACAATAGGGATATTGTAAGGATGATTAGTCATCGGGTTTATCGTATTTGACAACTCACGAGCACAGTGTGGTAAGAAACGAAGGAATATGCTTTTGTTACCTGCATGTCTGAGGTCCACAAAGTGAGGTTGTCGCGTAGAAGCTGCATGATCAGAGTGCTATCCTTGTATGATTCCTCTCCGAGGGTGTCCAACTCGGCGATAGCGTCGTCGAAGGCCTTGTAAAAGCACAAATTGTAGAACAGTTTAGGCCCAGAAGAAGCTTTCAAGAATTTAAGGAGCGGGCTTTCGAGTACACATTGAAATAATATGCTAACCTGTTTAGCAAGATTACAAGCACGGTCGGGAGAATTTAAGATCTCATAGTAGAACACAGAGAAGTTGAGTGCCAGTCCAAGACGGATGGGATGAGTTGGAGCAAGCTCAGCGTTAGCAATGTCCTGTGAAGCTCAACATTGTCATATTTACCACAAAGATTTGAGACTACTACTGCATCTAGAAAGAACTGTTCCGTACAGCCAACACGGAAGAGATATTCATAGGTATATATAACCATAGCATATAATAAAGCGCTGAAATCGAGCTAATGTTTTATCGATGCATCTACCAACACTAAAACTCCAAACAGATTATATAAGAGATCAAGATAATTAAAACGCTTCGATCTATCAAAAAGACTTTCACATTCTTCGCAAATATCTTGATTAGAAGCAGATTTCATAGAACGTCAATTAAGAACCTCAAGCACGCCTAACCTGAGCAGATTTGTAGGCATTGAGAGTATTCTCGGCCGCATCCTTCCGCTCATCTCCAGTTTTGAACTCCGCAAGGTACCTGTGATAATCTCCCTTCATCTTCAGGTAGAACACCTTCGAATCACCGTTTGCCGCCGATCCGATCAGCTTCGAGTCGAGAAGCTTCAGAATACCGTCGCAGATGTTGGAGAGCTCGGTCTCGATCTTGGATCTGTACGTTTTGATGGCAGAGACGTGTCCTTCGTTTCCCCTGCTCTCTTCCTTCTGCTCGATCGAGGAAATGATCCTCCAGGACGCGCGCCTGGCGCCGATGACGTTCTTGTAGGCGACGGAGAGGAGATTCCGTTCCTCCACGGTGAGCTCGTCTCCGTCGGTTGAGGAGACGACTTTCTCCATGAAGTCGACCATTTCCTCGTAGCGCTCGGCTTGCTCGGCGAGCTTCGCCATGTAAACGTTCTCTTCGCGTGCTGAGGCCATTGCTGCTGCTGGTTTTTCAGAGAGAGAGAGAGAGAGAGAGAGACTTTAGTTTTGGTTTTGACGAGAGACGACGAGTGTGTGGGGACGAGCAAAAGGAGGAAGCTGTACATATTTGATTTATATATTACATGTATTTTTTCTCGATTTTCACGGAGTAAAAAAGAAAAGGAAACTGCAAACATAACGGAATATATGGGCCGGGTAATTCTATCCAATAGGACCAATGGGCTTTGGTCTTAATCTAGATAATTTAGAAATGGGCCTAGCCCAATAATTGGTCAGGTGCTTGTGATTATTGATAGTAATATGTTTAGCGCATTTATGAGCAAATAGATCAAACTATTTTATATTTTGAAATTTCATATTAATTAGGTTATTTGAAATTAATATTTAAATTAAGATTAAAATTGTAATATACTAAACGGGGATGCCTTCCATGAAAAAAAAATCGAGAATTCTCAACTCTCAAAATGATCAAAGACTACGTACTGCCAAGCAGCTTCAACGCTCAACCTTTTCCGGACCTTTGCCACGGGCGGCTACACCGCAATGCAAAGGGTTACTCAGTGGAACCTCGACATTGCCGAGCACAGCGAACAAGGAGAGAGGTCTTTATTGTAGGGTTTCGTTCGTTGCAAGTAAATAGTTCTCTAGTCTTAATTTTGTGGCATGTTCTTCGTATTTTTCCTTTAGGCTTTGAGAATTGGCTCATAGTTTGGATGACTTGGGTTTCAAGACTCGAGCTTTTGATGCTATCTTTGTATGTAACGATGTTCTTTTCCTATTTCCTTATCGTCATTCGCTCGCCTTCTCAGGACGAGTTCGAGCGGAAGCATGCCCCTGGTGAAAAAAATATGAGTAAATGGCAAAAATGGTGCTTGAACTATACCACATTCTTATTGTTGGTGCTCAAACTTTTAAATATATCATTTTGGTTCCTGAACTTTGCAAGACCTTTCATTTTTTGTTCCTTTGACCTAATGAACCAAATGGAAAAAGTCTTGAAGAGTTCAGGAACAAAAATGACATATTTAAAAATTTGAGTATCAATATTTAATATTCTTTTATAAAATATATTAACCGATACCCTTCAGAACTTAAAACTTTTAGGTGATGCGCTTGTTTAAGATTTCTTTTTTCTTGCAAGGCCGAGGTCAGGGCGTTCTTCGACGTTCATGACTAGGAAGGATCCCACCCGAGCGGTATTCATTTAGAAATGACGGGACAGAACGTCACCGAGTGCGTCGGCCGGTCGAGGGCGGTGACGTACAGCGACTTGAGCTCTCGCTACCACACGCACTGCGACCCGAGGCTGAACGCCTCTCAGTCGCTCGAACTTGCGTTCATAGTCGCGGAGAGGCTTCGGAGGAAGAGAATGGCGTCTCGTCGTCTTACTACCTCCTAAAAGACGCGTACGAGAAATAAACCGTGGAAGGAAAAAAAGAAAAACGTGCGTGTTGTTTTTTTATAACATTTATAGGAAGGAGTTTCGCACGCCCATTGAGTTAGGTGTGAAGCTCGTCGTATTTATTGAGGTGTTTGTTGCTTGCTTGTGAGAAAAAAAAAAGAGCTGAAATAGAAGAGAACCGACTAAAGATCATCGATTCAGTGCTGCGTTAATAAACAAATACAATCCATCATCTTATTCCCCATCCTTATCCTCCATTTGTTGATGTCTATGTTCTGTTTCTACTCGATTCGAGGGCTTTTTGATTTTCGTATGTTGTTGGAACGTAGTTTTTGAAGTTGAGAATGTCAAAAAAAAGTGAAGAATCATGTATACTTGAGCTTAATACCCATTACGATGACGTGTTTTTACCCTGATTTTTTGTAGGCTATTTAGCCTTTTTCATTAACGAATAGTTAAATTTGTTTCCATTAACAAAACCATCTTCTGTAAAGAAAGAAAAAGAAAAGCCTCATTACCATCGAAGTAAGAGTAGGATCCTTCATAGATATATATCGAACATAAAAACACAACCAAGCAAGCAAATCATCACAAACGCATAACACTTAACAACTCCAAAGTTTCTCCGAAACACAACACAAAGCATATTACAACACATAGAAACCTCACCTTTTTTAGGGCGACTGCGGCCAATCAAAACCATTATCGACAGCATTAACATCGTCGTAAAACCACATCTCAACATCATTCCCATCACCATCTCCATCACCACCATAATCTTCTTCTTCCTCGTCCCACAAATCCTCCAAGAACTCGTCGACTTCCCCGGCCACGAAATCCCACGCCAAGTACCCAGAAGAAGCCGCCGAGTACTCCGAGCAGTTATCCCAACCGCCAAAATCGTAACAGTCGACCACGACGGGCCCCACGACCTTCAGCCTCGGGCGAAGGAGCAAACCCTTGACAGCCCTGTCCTCCAAGTCCACGTTCCAACAACCTCGTACGTCGAGGAGCTCGAGCTCTTTGCAACCCTCGAGGATTCGTAGGATTCCCGAGGTTTCGACGGGGAGGTATGCGATCTCGAGGTGCTTGAGCCTCGGCATCGTTCGGGCGATGGCTAGGGCTTCGTCGTCGTCCTGGGAGAGCTTGTCGATGACTTCCAACGGGTGCATTACTCTTCGGAGGGTCGTCAGGGATTTGCAGGTGCGGCCGATCGATTGGAGGGCGGGAGCGCCGAGGCTGGTGCAGTAGCTGAGGTCGAGGTAGGCGAGCGAGGAGAGCATCGGGGCGGCTTTTTCGACGGTTTCGTCGGTGATTTCGCTTCGGGGGATGCGAAGGGTGCGAAGGAATTGCGCGCTGTCGGGACGAAGACGCAAAGAGAAATCGGTGAGGGTTGGACGCACTCGTAATAAGACGTGAAAGAAAAAGAGAAAGAAATGTGCAGACTCAGGCTGTGTTTGGATTGAAGGAAGTGGTGGTTTTTTTCTTTTCTTTTTTCTTCCTTGGGTTAAAGATATATAAACTAAAGCTAGATTTTCTTCATCTTCATCTATTTCTTCAATCCGCAGGACATTTAAAAAAAAAAAACTAGTTTTTACTTGCCTTTCTCTACTAATTTCCTTATACTCAGTTTGAATCATGGATTTTGAGGTGAAAAGGAAAAGAAAATGATACCGTAAATCGTTTTTTTTTTGTGTGTTTTGGAAAGAAAGGAAATCGAAGAGGAAAGGAAGGAAATGGAAAGGAAACAAAATATGACTTTTTTAAATCTAATTTCCTCAATAACCAACGAGGAAAGAATGCTGGAAATGGGATTTTCTTTTCCTCTTGTTTTCTTTTCTCCACCAAACTCCACGATCCAAACACAGCCTAAACCAAACTGAGTGTCGAAGTGCGCAAAAATTGTGCAACTTGTAATAAAAAGATGAAAACGCGCAAGAACCGATAATGATCGAGCGCTTGTTCTTGCGCCGGAAACCCCTACTTCATGGCAAATTATTAAGGAAAGGGATGAAAAGTAAAAGATTAGGATTTCTCTTACTGATTAGCGACGAACATGAGTGTGTCTTTGCCCGTAAGGCCAGAGACGCAGACCTTCCTCGCCGAGCCATAGCTTCTTGCAATGAGCATTCGAAGCATTCTGTCTACGATTTCGGGCTTCGAATTCTTGCTCCACTCCTCGATGTCTATCTCTTCCCAGCAATATGGGCCCGAAACTACTTTTCCCCACGACTTGCACACGCATGGAACCACGGTTAGTATTTCGCGGAGCGAAAGGTTCATGAATATGAGGCCGAGGGCGTCGGGCAACAAGTCTTCCCATTTTCGATGGTCGACGTTCTCATCCATTCTTCGTCTTAGATTTCAGTTCACCGCCTGAAAAAGACGATTGAGTAACAGACGTAATAAATTTTGCGACATCTATGCGCTAACGAACATTGAGGAGAAGTTTCCAAAGCAATGGGAATGCGCAAGAATTTTGCTTGCAGTTAACAGATGAGCTTAAACGCATTTTGTCATTTTCGGGAAATAAAGGAGTGGTAAATTGGTGTTTATTACCAGATAAACATGTTGATAGGTTCGTGTTACGTTACTATGAAGCAATATACAGTTAACAGATGTAAAAGGAAAGCTTAAGGTTCTTACAAGCTGGAAAGGGAGATGACTTTAGAAGAAAAGATGGGATAAAGGGAAGTTGGAAGTAGAATATATTAATCAAATCCGTTCGAAAAAATTCTGTCTCTTACAAGCAAAATTAAAGGTTAAGGAAGAAATTAAAAAAAAAAAAACCCAGCTTTCGAGCAAAACCTCAGCAGCAGATAAACAACAGTTACAACAAAGGAGAAAGAGAAATTCCATCCCAGCTCAAAAAGGTACAACCCAATTCACAATATACTCAAAGAACAGATCTTCCATGAGGACTTCAATGAAAGAAAAATTAATTCACCAGGCGTTCGAGGACTCTAATGAAGGGAATTTTCTTACCCAGAAGCTGATTAAGCACAATAATTAGCAGTTAGCCAAGAACCCTAAAGAAAAGAAAAAGAAACGGACAATCACCTAAAACTCCGTGAGCCTTCGGATCTATGAGAGATTTACACGCTTTATCCGCCTAGAACGAAGAGTGCTCAAAATTTCTCCCTCTGAAAACTCATAGTGAGGTGAAAAAGAAAGTGAGAAAACAAAAAGAGAAGTAAAAAATGTCTACTATCGTAGTATCATGTCTGTATGTGTTTAACTGATGAAACATGGCAAAAGATTCTTCCTTCGTTCTTTCATCATTTTTTCTCTTTAATGACAACGATGTCCCTCAAGTTTTGTGTAATAGCAAAAGGTAGTGCTTTCTTCAAAAGTCTTAAAAGTAAATACAATGACATGCACCTACCCAAGTGTTTGTATTAATATTCCTAAATTAAAACTATTCCTAAATTAAAATTATCGAAAGGTTTTTAATAAGGAGTATTTACATATAAATACCCATGTGCAAAAAAATTTGCATTTTAGTACTCTGTCAGCTTTTTCTATATGTAGGTACCTATCAGAATAAAATTTTTTGCATATAGATATCCGATCTCGCCGCAGGTATGCCGTATTAGCACATTTAGGTACCTTATAGCAACGTATTGTCGTACATTATACGTTTAGAAAATGGTACACCGTATTAGCACATTTAGGCACCATGTAGAAATCGTATATAGTACCCTATAAAAGCGTGAAATGGTACGCTATGCACACATAGCAATGTACTGTTTTTACACATAAGTTGGTACAACATTAAGTCGGGTACGTAACTGTAAAAATTTATGACACAGGTACTGATTTGTGAGTGTTATTTAAGTAGGTATACTTCTAATAAGGTCATCTTATATTTTCCAAGATAATATTAACTGCTTATAATTAATTAATATATTTGAGGCCAAATTATTATTTTAGTTCACTAAGTTCACATATTCTTTTTTGGGTCACTATGTTTGGTAATTGCAAAAATAGGTCACTAACTATGTATTTGAAAACAAATTCGGGTCATCCTCTCATTTTTGGTCATTAAGTATACGTATTTTCAATTTTGGGTCATTATGTTTTTATGAACGCGAAAATGGATTTAATATAGCGACCCAAAAACTTAAAACGCATATACTTTGTGACCCAAAATTGAAAATACGTATACTTAGTGACCCAAAAACGAGAGGATGACCCGAATTTGTTTTCACATACATAATTAGTGACCTATTTTTGCAATTATCAAACATAGTGACCCAAAAAAGAATATATGTGAACTTAGTGACCTAAAATAATATTTTGACCAATATTTGATGGTACGTTCGCATTAATGATAGTTAGTACTAACCCGTTGTCGATGAAAGAAATCAGTACAGCTTTCATTTTTTCCATTTCAATATCCTCTCTTTTTTCCACTTTATATATTATTGAATCAAATTGTACAATAGTTTGATGAGTAGGCTCGATCGAAGCTCAATTCGAATTCATCATAGTTAGAGATTGAGCTCAAGCTAAGCCGAATTGTATGACGCTAGCGTTTCCAATTTAGGTAAAATGTAATAAATCACATCGTACGCACTGCGAAGGTAAAGATTTTATTTGACAAATCAGTACAATAGTGAAGTTTAAAGGGACCACATTTCGTGTATATATAATGCCATATACATATAAAAATAATATATATATATATATATATAAATATGTACATGTATCCTAGTCCACGACGGTCCCCATCAAATTGTTGACCATTGGACATATATATTTGTACATACCTTGTGATGTGTGACCACAGTAACAAAGGACAAGAAGTAAAAGTTGATTGTTGCGTGTGTTGTGATCGATCAAACATTAATTAAATTGTTGGCGTCATGTTTAACTTCTTTTTTTCTTTAAATAAAATGTGTCAATGAGCTTTTCTCAAGGTCAAGATATGAATGATTAAGAGTTTCTAATATCGAATTAATATACATATTAGACACATACGCAGATTACAAATCTTCAATCGCTACGACAAGTCAAATAATTAAAATTGGTTTAGAGTTTCTAATATTCATTCTGACATTACTCTGTAACAAGATTTTCACATATCATGGCCCCATTCCTGTTGGAATCGTCCGTCCCACGATCTTTGTCGCATTTCTTGTCTCACTTTGTAGAATTAAATTAAAAATGATTCGTATGATTATCAAAATATACGATATGGATATCAAATTGACATTATAAAACAAGGAATAAACCGCATTTGTTTATTTAATTATCATATAAATCACAAGAAATAATGATGATTTATGATGGTAGAATATGTGATTAAAAAAATTAAAAAATAAGAAGGAAATTTGTGAACCACGTGATTTAAATACGGCGGACTTTGATTGTTTAGGGGATAGATGAGTCATAATTTGCGGTATAATGCTCTGAATTGGCTATAAAAGACATTAGAAGCAATCCTCTCCAAAGAAAAAAAAGATATAGGTGGCTATTTGCAAGAAAAAACCTGAACATTCGATTTGCAGAAATTGCGAAGATCCTTTGCATTTAGGCCCTGAACTTTATTCTTTTTACAAATTCCTCCCCAGTCAAATTTTCACCTGAGTTGCATTCTTACATTTATTACAACTCTGCTTATTTTCAAGAACCTCTCAATACCAACTCTAATTGGTGCATGTTACACAACGTATTATTCTATTTAACTCACTTGTTTATCCTTTGGTCTTCATATATATCTTCATTTAATATTCTTCTCCGTTCTTTCCTTTCTTTCATGGCCTCACTTTCTTCTCTCAAAACGAAGCATTATATTATATCAAAGTAAATTGTGGCTATATATATATATATATATAATACTGGCACCGAACTGCATCGTTGTCTCATAAGCTAAAGATTAGCTAGCTTCGTTGTTGGCTCGTGCGCTTTGACGATGATATGCTCTGCTCACACGCACACATCCACGCCCCCACGTCATTTTTTTTTCTAATTCTCCTCGTTATTTTGTCTTTGATAGGCCGAAGAATGAGAGACTTTCGTACAACATTTTCTTGACTCAAAAACACAACCACTTCGCACCAACAAATACCAATTTTATATAACATTTGTTTTCTACTCTTGGACTAATGCCCAATAAACTCGGTGGAGATTACAAGTTCGATTTCACTTATTATTATGGGACCAAAAGCAAGGGACGAAGAGATTAATCCCGCTAAAAAGGCAGTTGTCTCCCATAGTCTATAATGTTGTTCGAAATAAAGGAATTAGTGCTGTTGAAAGTTCGTAATTGTCCCATTGCCAAGAATAAAATTTGGGTCAAATTAAGATCCTACTTAATCGAAAATGAGGGGAAAATAGTGCACAGTCACAACTCACAAGGAAAGAACTGCCCAGAAAAAATTAGTGATATGATAAGATCACACACTATTCAAATGAACACTCGTAAGAAATTCAGTGACTAACAACGTATTATTTCCAGAAACCTAATGAATATTTAGTACAATACAATCTAAGACCTTCAAACTTAAACCTCAGTCGACAAAGGCAAAGCAAACCAAACTCGTCACATCACACGAGCAGCAATGTAAAGATTAAAAATTATTAGCAAGCAAAGAACTAAGCTTTATCAGTAAAAGAACATAGTACAAAACCTGTACAGATAATACTACAATACAACCACCGCTCACCACCGTCAAAAAAATCCAAAGAACTCATCCGTCATGCCGCCGCCGGCGCCGCCGGTACTACCACCCATCATCCCATAATCCTCGCCGCCGTTCATCCCAAACAACAACGACGATGACCCATCATCGACGACGGACCCAAAAAACCCATTCTCCAATCCGTCGAAGAACCCATCGTCGCCGTCGTCGACGACGTCGTCGTCACGGCCGACGCCGCTCCTCTCCTCCCCAGAGACGAAGACGGCCGGCATGTGCCCTTCGAACAGTGCCATGTGTCCGAAAAGCTTATCCTTCCTCGAAAAAGTGGTGCCGCAAGAGCACTTCCACCTGCTCTCGCCGCAGTGCTTGAGGTGGCTCCTCAGATCGGCGGCGACGGCGAAGCTCTTCTTATTACACCTATCGCAGGAGTACATCTTCGGACAGTGGCTCCTCTTGAAGTGATTCTTGACGCAGACGACGCTCTTCAGTGGCCGGAATTTCTTATGGCCCTTGTTCCTATTGCAGCCGGCGTAAGGGCAAGAGAACCTCGCCGTACTCTTACTGGCCGGTTCTCCGGCGGCGGCGGCCTCCGCCTTGCCCGGCTTCGTTAGGGCTTCGACGGTCTTGAACTGGTTGCCGTGGGCCCTCATGTGCATCCTTAGGTTAGCGTCGCGCTTGAAACCTTTCCCACATACGTCGCAGAAGTGGACGTGCTCGGCGAGGAGCTCGACGGCGTCGATCTCCACTATGTTAGTGTCGTCGGAGGAGTGGTCGGCCTCCGCCGCCGCCCTTTGGGCCGGGTTGGGGAGCGGAAGAGGCGGCGGCGACAGAAGGGCGGCGGCGTTGAGGATGACTTGGTGGATGGCGGAGGAGATCTCGGCGTCGACCGTATCGATCTGAGATTGATTGAGGGTTTGACCGTTGACCGAGTCGGCGAGGTATTTGTGCAGATCGTCCATTCGGGCTCGGATGGCGGCGAGGTTCTTGAGCGGATCGCCGCCGTCCACGGCGGCGTTAGAGGGGTGGTGCATATGGCTCGAGAATGACATTTATTATTAAATATTTAGTATTTTAGTATACTTTCGATGTTTATTTGAGATCAAAATGGGGGATAACTATGGATTGGGAGCCAAGCGTGGAAGGTCACAAGAAGTTGCTGGCTTCGTGTCTATAAAACTTTGTCAAGTCAATATTATTTATCTTATAATATTATGATATGAAAATTAGAATGAAATTGAAAACCAAGTGGTAATGGGATCGAAGTCTACAAGTGGACCATATGTGAAGAGGCAGAGACGTTCATAATGACTTAATTAATTGAACTAAAATCCCGCAAGTAGTGGGGCCTCACGTTCATTGGACTTGGTTGATTCCTGATTTTTATTTAATAATATTTTAGATGAATTATTGTATGATTCAACAAAATTAACTCCACCTCTACAATGAATGAACGTTATTCTAATACCATATCCATCTCTTTTTTCCTTGCCATAATATGAAATATGATCTCGGTTTCAGACTTTTAGTATAACTATATATCTTACTTACATGTACCGTCTAACATCAACAAATTACAAAAATAAAAACGAATTCAAATGGATACCAACTTATGACCAATTTTGCCTAGACTTGACGAAGCAAAAATGGAAAAAAAAATAAAAATTTGGAGCTTTCCCTCCTAAGACGGTGTCCAATTTCCAATTCTATAATCATTGTTTAACTAATAAGACGGAAGAAGGTTTAACGAAAATCTAATACCGTGTAATAACCATAGTTAAATATGTGTAAAATAGCATTTGGATTCGCGTATTTGAACAGAATAGGATGATTCCAACTTATGAATTTCAAAATCGTAATTTCTTGTTTGGCAAACGTTGAGATTCCAAAATTCGACTTCCAAAATGAAGTTCGAGCTCGTGAAGCTCGTGGAAATCGACTTCCAAAATTTTCTTAAAAATTTTGAAGTACAAAAAATAAAAAATAAAACAAAAAGTTTGCAAGCTGGCTATCAGCTTTCGAGCACCCACGAGCGAGCTCGACAAGAACTCGTCGAGCTCGAGCAGCTCATGGAGGCGAGTCAGGTCGACTCATCATTCACCCAATAATTATTATTATTTTTTATTATATACTATTATTATTATTTACAAAAGAACTCATTAAGCGCTCAACTTTATATTTAACAAACACGGATAGAATTTTAAATCCGACAAATAAGCATTTAAATTTAACCTCGGATTTGGACGAAATCGAAATCTAAATCCGCTCGATTGCCAAACGGAAATTTTTTGAGGGATTGCAAACCCAAACTCGAAATCCAAATGGACCATAAATTAAAAAGCAACACCACAGACATCAATGTATCTCTCGCGTAGTTGTTCACATGTCCAGAGAAATTCCCCCTCCAAAGCGATCAATATATATATACATTAAACTATTAAAGCTTGACTCCACGATCAAATTGAAGAAATGCAGATGTCTCCAATATTATAATTTGTTAATAGATAGATCCCTCCCCATACAATAAGTAGTATTATAATCTTCATTTGTTAAGTGGATGGTTTCAATGTCGAGAAAAGCCAGCAACTATGTGAACAATAATGGAGTAACACAGTTACCTAACTGATAAGCTGACCTCTTATCTGAAGATTAGAAATCATATTGCAGTTACTCAACCTTGAGAACTATCTTCATGAACTCGTAGACTAAGTAACTTATAGCAGCCGATGGTAACACCTGAAAAAGCAAAAACTTTTGATAAGCATACCACACATAAGCGATGAACTGTAGTAAGATTGTACCAAGATTATATACCTGCAGTAAACTAGGGACTACACCAGCGTATAGTGCTGAAACACCACCGTTGTCGACGATTTTCAAGAACGTTTGAAGAGCACTCATCTTGTTAGCCTTGACTTGCATCTGTAGCTGCCTTCTCACAACCTCAAACGGATAAGTAGCAGCTTCTGAACAAACGCCTGCGATGGCGCCATACAACAGCGTCCTGATGGGACCGAGCTCGAGCTGCTCGAGTGCGTTTAATCCATTTCCCCGTTGCTTCATATGCTGAAGCCTTTTCCTTCCATCGGGCGAACGGAGGTACGATGATTTTAAGATGTCGTACACTCCGTAGAAAACTGCGCCTGAAGGTGCCATGCTGATGATTGATGGAAGGAGGCCTTTGTACAGAGAGAGAAAACCTTCGGTTTGGATGACATGGCGGAAAGCTCCTATTAGCCCGCCCAAGGCTTCTCCTCCTGGAGCTACCATGACTGTCCTAATCTGGTTTTTGAAAGAACAAAAAGCTTGTAATGACACGGGTGATATGGAGGTTTAATCAGCATTTAAACTAGTTAATGCTGATCCATGATTGATAAAACAGAGGGGTTGCGTCTGATTTGGTAGAAAATGAATGCCAAGTTACATCAGAATTGATACCACAATCATCAAGATTTCAAGATATCAGAACTAGGAATTGAAAATTCATACGTATTGAATACAGGGCCTTGAGAGATGATCATGGAGTAAAAAAGGAAAAGGTACTCACAGTGTCCATGGGAATGCAGAGCACTGTAGCAGTGATTCCAGCCGCAGCACCAGCAACAAACCTTTCGAAATTTGTGGTTTCCTTGTTCCCAGACAGCCGTTGGAGTTGGTTTCTGTAGGCATCGTAAGCGTAGAAATTGATTGCTTTGAACGGTGCAGTCCGCAAAATGTTGACGAAATTTCCTTTCCAAAATCCCTTGAGCCCTTGAGAAGCTGCGATTGACTTGACGAGATCGAAAAGGCTTCGTTTATCGCCTCGAACGATGTATTCCAGCTTTAATCTCTCCAAAGGAGCAACAAACGTCCTGCGACAATATTGTAGCAAATGTAGAAGGGATTGACTCGATCGACAAGTGCAGAGCTAAAGCAACAATTTAACTGAACAAGAGGATCATGTGTTCATATGCAGTCATGAAATTCAGCATTCATATATCAGTAGAAGAAATCAATTTCTTCAAATAACATAATAAGAAATCAACAAAAGACAATCTCAGAAAAAAGGTAAAGATTAGCAAATCAAACCTTGATACAGCAGCAGCAACCGCTCCAGCCCATAGATGCTTAGCCGTATTCAAAGTACCATTCCTCCTGTCCTTTTCAACCCTCTCAAACGACAGCTTTTCCACATTCTCTTCTATCTTTCCAAAAATGCCCCTCGCCTCCGACGAAGACAGCTCCTCTTCGCCGTCCGAGAGAGTCACCGATACTACGACATCTCTCCGATTCCTCCTACCCACGGCGATCAGCCTCCTCCTTCCGATCCCCAAGCACGGCAGAGAACCGTTCTCCTTCGACGCGACTAAGGATACGATCGACGGAGGAGGAGTAGAATCTTCCAAAAACAATCCTCCGTTAAAATTATGTCCATTAACCAAGGTCAAGCTCTTGAATCGACTCAGTTCTAAGCTATGCATCACCGAAATCGGTAGCAGAAAAAAAAAACAAAATTCCGTTTCTTGTTAGCGGAAACAATGCGTGCGGTAGAAAGATGAAATCGAAGCTCTCTCTCTCTCTATCTCCCCAATTATATAGCAATGCGAGTGGAATCTGATTCGAGAGAGCGACTACTTGCTGTCTGGCGCATTGTTTCCATCGCCGGTCGGCGGTTAACGGTACTCCCGCTCTAAGTGCACGATGTCTGCGTTTCTATTCCCTGCGGTGTTTTACAGTGCTTGCTTTGGTGGAGGGTATAATTGGAATATAAATATGAAATTGTTAATAGTTCATTGCGAATTCATCTAGAGGAATTTAGAACGGGCACAATACACACGCAAGAGTAAGGAGTAAACATCCCCTTCAATTGACAGCTGCTGCCCTATGCCTCACAAATATGTTAGTATCGGACATTGTAGAATTTTCTTGGATGCATCAAAGAATTGATGCAATGATGATAATTAGGGTCGTTTGGTAAGAATAATTCTTTATAAGAATCGTATTCGAAGAGCCAATCAAAATGTCAATTCACGGTTCTAAATGTCTCCGCACATCGATCAAGGGTTCTTCTGACTACTATAACCCATAGTCTTCTTGAATTCAAATGGTACACATGGACGGAGATTAGTTCTGCTGAAATAATTCTATAGCCAATAATGGACATAAACTAAACTCATCCAAGGGAAGGCTCGTGGGTGACTGCTTATTGAAAAACTATGGATAAAAAATTTGCTTATTATGTAGATAGACGGTAAGAACGTGAAGGGCTTAATCCAAATCACAAGCAGCAAAACAATCAAGAATCTAGAGCAAAGAAGAAAACGGCCATAGAACAAAAACTTCCATTGCAAGGCTTCAAATTTGCCAAAAAAAAAAAACAACTCCGAAGAGCAGCATATCATCAAGAATACGCACGCATTGGTCCATCAAAACCCAAAGTACAACAATTAGAAAGCCAAACATATCCATACCTCAACCTCAAAAGAATGGAGATTTGATTTTTCTTTTTCTTTTCACTTAAAGTTCAAAACCCTCTTACTTCTCCAGCAACTGATCACCATTCACCATCCTCTCAAAGCATAGATAACTGAAGAAACCAAACTAGGTCATCGCCCAAAAGACCTCATACTACTCCATGGAAACTTCACTCTCCCACCATCAACGCCGCCTCTCTTACCACCACCGCCGCCGCCGTGAGAACCGCCACCTCGCCCTCCGACGCGGCTGAAAACCCTGCTCCCGCCGCCGGTGTTACCTCCGGCTCTTTTCTCATCCATCCAGTGAGACCTCCTCACCACCTCGGGCTCCTCCACGACGGCCGTCTTCGACTGTTTCTCCACGATTTTCTTCTCCTCAGCGATGACCCGTATGGGATAGAGCTCAGGGTTTATCGAAAGGGGCGATTTCAAAGTAACGTACGCCTTTTTGTAGTCGGGCTTGGCGAGCAACAGACGCCCTCGCTTCTTCTTCTTTCCTTCCATGTTTAGGGTTTCGACTTTTCGAACATCGAATCCGTACAGCGATTCGAGGACCCTCTTGATCTCAATCTACACCCCAGAAGAAAGGAACATGAATTTGGAAAGAAGATAGAACAAAAGGAATCGCATAATCGAGAAGATTACCTTGGAAGCAGAAGGTATGGTTTTGAGGGAAATTTCCGTGATATTGGTGAAGGAGGAAGGCATGAGCAATTTGATCGGCAGATTCGCGAAGTTGACGACGCGTCTCCCTAGTCTGCTTCCCATTTCTTCCTTGTGATAGATTTCTTCACCGATCTGTTCTCTGAGCAGAGCACTTTTAGCTGAAGAAAGCTGAGGTTTTTTTAGGGTCGAATTTTGATGGGTTTGATTGGTTACCAAAGAAGCCCATTACAACATGGGCCTGGTCGTTTTCAATATATACCATCATGTATAAATTAAGAGTATATCTGACTCTGTGGCCCAATGGATAAGGCGCTGGTCTACGGAACCAGAGATTCTGGGTTCGATCCCCAGCAGAGTCGTTTGTTGTCTCTACAAGATTTAATTTTGTTACATTATTTTCCTTTTTCACTTCTAAACTATTTTTTCTTTTCCAGAATTTAGTTCCGCTAATAATCTGACGATCGTCGAGATTGCTTGCACGAGGATCATTGCTTATGTTTTCATGGTGTTTGTTCGATTGTAAAATGTAAAAATCTTTAGTCAGTAAAGTTCAAAAAACATATCTATTGTATATGAACGAATACATAACATTAATCTTAAGTTTGTCGTTGTAATCTAAATTTTCATCTGTCACTATATTGTAGTTTGTCGTAGTTTATTTCTTGTTGGTTATCCTTTGCTATGGTGTGCCAAATGCCAGCTTCGATTTATAGCCAGCGTATAAGAAAGGTAACACTTAAGCCCGACAAGGCCCAATTGCACTCGCTACACAACGTCGACCACTCTCGGGCTCAAACCATACAGGCCGTTCGTCCCGCTGCTCTCCGACGAGCAATAATTCCTAATGGCCGTGAGATTATACGGCCACATATCGGTGGCCAACCACTGCACCACGGTAAACAGCTGCTGCCTGCACTGTCTGTGGACCCCGGTGACCGTCGTCTCGACGTAGTTGCAGTACCACCCGTGGTGCTCGCCAGACCCGTCCGAGGTTAGGTTTACGGAGCACACGGGCCCGGGCAGGCACGGGCCCGGCCCGCTGAAGACGTCTAGGTTTCCCCGCTCATAGTAGTTTTGTCCCGGGCCCATCAGCCCGCCCCATTTCTCGAGGTTGTTTATTCGTATACCGTACCCATTTTGGTCGTATAAGGTCATGCTGATCTTTGAGTTGGTGCCGCCGTTTAGGATGGAGCCGGTACGTATGTACGTGGTGTATACGCAGTCTGGGTCGTCCTAGGTTGCATTAATAATAAAATAATAACTAAAATAATAATAATAAATAATATTGGTGTAATGGTTTTAACTTACGGAGTTGTAGATGGCGAGGAGGAAGAAGAAGATGGAAAGGTGAAGGACAAGTTGGTGCTTTGACTCCATAGTTCGTGTGATGTTTTATTAGACTAATGTATGAATATAATAGGCAGGAATTCATTTGGTATGAAGTTAATGAAATATAAAAATATACCTTATGGAGTATAAATAGTGTTTAAATTGTGCATACGGACAAATGAACGTGGAACACATTTGCACCTTGCTAACAAAATTAAATATTTTTAGTAGATCGTATAATATATATATATATATGTATATATATATATATTTAATCATGTGTCATTAGATTTATTAAAAAACTACTTTATTTTTCCGTGCAATTCAGGAATCTTGATTATCTTTGATTAATATAAGCTAATAAGATAATTTGTAAGTATGGGGAAAAAGTAATCGTGGGTTTATGATATATTATCAATTACTGTTAATAAATATATACTGTGATTCAAAACTATCAGATAAACGTGAAGACGTATAAAAAAATATCTCAAATACTCGTACAACAGCTTATGAGATTCGTTTTTGGTATCTCTGTATGCTCGAAGTCAAGCACGAATTATAAGACCCAAGGTACTAGTGCTCAATTTATATGAACTCCATGTTAATATATTTGTGTTATAAGTGTATTGTCCAAAAGAGTCTTCCATTATATCTGATGTCTCACAAAACAGTTGCATAGGACAAAACAATTAGGTATTGTGTTAGGACTAAGGTTCGGCTATTTTTAGGTAGGTAACGAATCTCAATGGGATTCTAATTTCGATTAATAATGGGCGTGAAATGTCTCCCCAAATGAGACTGAAGCCTCCCCTCCAATATTTCCGTTTTGAAATAATTTTGATTCTATTTACCAAGTGCACGCTATTACATTCTTAAGTGAATGATTGAAGTGTAATACTTAACTTTTATCATTGTTGTCATCTTTCTATTTTACGGATCATTTTCTATTTCAAACGAAAGCTTTGTCATTAAAAATAATTTACAAGGACTAAGCACAAGCAGCCATAAGATCCATTTGTGGAAGAAAATCTTAGTCCTTGACATGATAGAATCAATAAGATCCAAATTCGAACTAGAAAAGTGAAGAATTAATACAAGTAAACCTAAACTCCATGAACTGGCATTGAGACCAAAAATGGTGGATGAGGAGAAATACTAGAAAAATAAAATAAGAGCAAACGAGGATTTGATCAAGCTGATGTCTCACCAAACCAATAAAGTTACAAAAAAAAAAAAAAAAAGAAGATATTGTGTCCCTCACATAAAACCAATCAATCGAACCACGAAAGAAAAAGAGAGCAAATAAAATGGACAAAATATGACATATGACTAAGACGGTAACCGAGGTGGACGCCTACTTTTTTAGTGCGTTTTATTATTATTCAAATTTCAACGATCCATATTAAATCCCTACATATATGTTTACATCATTTCTCATCTTACACCAACTAAAGGAAAAAATAAAATCCAAGCAAAGTAGGGTACTTTCATGCTGCACAAAAATGGACAGACTAGCACGAGGGGGGACACCGCCGCCCATCTCGCCGAGGCGTCGCCGGCGACGGGCGACGGCGGTGGTGAGCCGTCTGATGAATTCTTGAAGAGATGTGGTCTGTGTAACGGCTGGTTGTCTCCCGACCGTGATATTTATATGTACATGTAAGTTCTATTAAATAATATATTCGGGCAGTTCTGAAATTATTATAGATACCTAAATTAAACTAATATTCAAATTTTATTACAGGGGTGATGCGGGTTTTTGCAGCGTAGAGTGCAGAGAGGAGAAAATGAAGCAAGACAAGAAGAGTAAAGGGAGGAGGCGAGGGAAGAAGGAGGAGCGCCACCACTCCACGGCGGCGGTTGCTGACGTCACCGTCGAGAAAGGAGCCGTCGTGTTTGTCTAGCTACTGCTACTATACAGTCAACAAATGCATATATAAAATGGCTCGTAATGTGTAATATTATTACTACCTCTAATGTCAGCTCTGTGCAAGCAAACTAATGTACCTTAATTTAACACACTCGTATATATAAAATAAAAGATATTTAAAAGAAAACAAGTGATGTTCTTTTTCTCCCACGTTATCCAATAAAATTCCATCTCAGCCCACAAGCTTTCTTTAGTACGAAGAGAAAAAATGGCTACCATATCTCAGCTAATAACCATTCTGACGCCGACGCCTAGGAACACTCGCCGCTACATCAGAGCCGCCGCCGCCACCGCCGCCGCTAACCCATGTTCTTCGATCAGCGCCGGCGCCGATTCAGCGGCTAATAGATTCAAGAAGCACGCCGTAGGATTCGCCGCAGGCATTCTAGCGGCTTCGTTGGTGGCGATGGCGGCTCCTTTGGAAGCCGACGCCACGAGGATAGAGTACTACGCCACTTTCGCCGAGCCCACCTGCGAGCTCAACTTCGTCAAATCTGGGCTTGGATATTGCGACGTTGTGGTCGGATTTGGGGAGGAAGTTCCTTACAGACAGCTGATTAATGTTGGTCACATGGACTCTGTAATATGGTTTCATCTCTTGATTCTTGATGTAATAATGCCTTTTTCTTCTCCTTCAAAGGTTCATTACACTGCGAGGTTTTCAGATGGGATTGTGTTCGACAGTACTTATAAACGTGCTAGGCCTCTTACAATGCGCTTGGGAGTGGGAAAGGTTGGATCTTTATTCAGTTTTGTGCTCTTTGATCGTGCTTCTAGTGAATTGAGCAATCTCTATCAAAATGGTTTGATGAATGGAGTACAATCTTGATTCTGGGCAGGTTATTAAGGGATTAGATCAAGGTATCTTAGGAGGTGGAGGTGTTCCACCTATGCAAGTTGGTAAGAACATTTGAATCTCGCAAAACAAGCCTTTGATTCTCAAATTTTATCATGGTGATTTATTTCCCCTCGGAAGTGATTAATGTTTGAGATCGATTAGGTGGGAAGCGAAAGCTTTACATACCTCCAAATCTGGCTTATGGGCCTGAACCTGCTGGCTGTTTCTCAGGTATATAACAATGCTTTGATTTGATTGAAATTTAGTGTTCATCATTGCTGAATTTGAAGCATGAAAATAGATCGTTATCTCTTCTTGGTTCTTACAGGGGATTGCAACATACCCGCGAATGCAACGCTTGTATACGATGTCAATTTCGTAGATATCTACAGTGGAAATCGGAAATGAAGCAGTTTCAACAATATATATATATATATGTATATATATATATATATATATATTACAGAAGAGAATATACTCTGTTTCAGTCTGATGTAAGAAGAAATGTTACTCCCTTGACCTCGTTGGACTGTGTATCTGAATCATGCCAGAGCAAATAATGAAACAAGAAACGATGCAAAAGCAAAAAATAAAATAAAATCTCAATGATACATGGCAAGTTATAATTTCATTTTAATTAATTATTGTAGATTTACATGTTAAAGTACAGTGTTCCCAATTTTTCTCTATGAAAACACAGCCCAAGGGGGATTACTCACTTACTATTTGGGCCTAAGCTTAAACATTGAATTAACTAGGCCTGAGTATTGGGTCCAATTAGAGGCCCAATTCATCATATTCTCCATTTCTGGCAAGTAAAAGCCGACGACAGCTCTCCTTGAACTTTCCTGTATGTTGTTCCTCTTAACTGATTTTTGGTTCTTTGAACTTTGATGGAATTAGGGTTTTTCGCGTCTTCATAGAGTGATTCATCAACCTACTCGTCAAAATTAGGACCCTTCTTTGGGTAAGTACCATCAGTATGATCATTTTCGTTTTTCTTATGTTTTCCATGCTTGTCTTCGAATTGATGTTGTAAGTTTTCGTGTTGGCTTTTGTTTTTCTGTTTTTTCTTTTTCGATAGTCGGAAGGACTGAGCTCTAGATTAGTGTAGTGACCCAAATGTGCTGGGAGGAATCGCTATCCTAATTGCAGCCCAAGTGCTCGACAATTTGCTTACACAGAGAATTAAATTATTGACGCAACTCCATTCAGCCTTCTGTTATTTTTTCGTTTTTTGCTTGACAGATCGAGGAAAAAATGAGTTTGGGCAGAACGTTAGGGAGCTTCAAGAATGTGTTGGCGCAAGCAGCCACAAAAGGCGTAGATGAAGCACGAGCTAGGATCTTCGGGCACGTGCTGAATCCAACGGGTCAGCGATCGCCTCACAAAATACTTCGCAAAAAGCTGATCGGTGAGAAAGTCGCATCTTGGTATCCTTCCTTCGATATGCATAAGGAGGATCCCCGTCTCATGGCTCGGAAAGAAGAAGAGTAAGATTACTGAGATATTTTTTATCCTAACTAGTCGCTTAAGAGGAAACGATAACCTAGTTTATGAGTTGATGTTGTGAATTCTCTTCTTACCAATTGAGTTCATGGTAGAATCCTGAAATTATACTCCATAAAAATGGCATGGTCTTACCAAGTTCGGTATGCGTATACTTGTGACACCATCTACATTGTTTTTGTTTGTGATGTTTGGATCGAAATTGATACAAGAAATCAACTTTGCATATTGTTGTCTATCTATGGCCGACGAAATTTAACTCATCTTTGATTCACAGGCGATTGAGCCAACTAGAAATGAGGAAACGTCGAGGAAAAGGACCGCCGAAGAAAGGCCAAGGAAAGCGTGCTAAAAAGAGCGGCAGATAATGTAAGATTGTTCATCAACTTTGCATCGAATCAAGAGGCAATGCATTTCTGATTTCCTGAAACGCCGTTGATGATTTTTGGATACTTGTCTTCCTGGCCATTAACAACGTTGTCACCATTTTCTTGATCTACTTTGCACTTCTTGCTATCTATTCCAAGTTCCCGGTTAAGGTTTGTCTCCCACAATACTTCTTCTAATTTGAATACACTGTCGAACTTTTGATTGAATGCCCTATCTATATTGGATCATCTGAGCTGAATCTTGAAAACACAAAATGTTTGGGTCTCTTAGTAGTGATATTATTACATGTTTTGAATATTAGTGAATGATTTGGTTATAGCTGGGCCATGTACTGAAAGGAGACTCAACTCAAGTACGTATGACTCTGACTATTAACGATTCCCAGAAGGCAAATAGCTTTTCCAGGTTATGATGTTTTATGTGCCCTCTCTTCTGCTTTTGCATAGTAGCATCCAAAGTTGAGGGAAAAGAATAATATATTCTTCTCCACTCCCACCAAAAAAAGATAAAAGAATATGAAGTGAATCTCTTCTATTTGTGATTTGATGCCACACGTTAGCCACTCTTGGTGGGAGAACCACTTTACTAAGTGCTATTTGTGAGAACATTTCACATCGAGAAAGCAAACCAATACGAAAAAAAGCTAAACAAATGGCACATTCTTCTAATGTATTATTATATATGTGTGCGTATTAAGACTGTTCGGGCAAGTCTTTAAAACCCATCATGAAGAAGAGTATGACTTTCCTTATTGCAAAATGACACTTCATTCTCATAGAAGAGAAGTCGGCAATTCTTGATGGTGTATTACGGGTGCAAACAAGTCGAATTGGAATAGTTAAATATTTTGTTGAAATAAAGATAAATAACTAAGGTGCAATTACGTGGCAGGCCCCAAAATATTTTTAAAATAGGTTTCAGACATTCATAGTTTTAAGGATCTAATTTTTATAAAATTTAGAGATAAGGATCCAGATTTACACAGGGTTGTAAAGTGTATATGAACTGTATCGGATGATCGCTTCGTGTTATTTCAAACAATGAAGTGGCATAACAATGCGGTGGTACTGGAAAACAATGAAATGATACTGCTGAACAATGAAGTGGTACTGCTGAATACTAAAGTGGTAATGCAGAACAATGAAGTGGTACTGCAGAACAATGAAGTGGTGCGGCAAAAATCGAGTCTTAAACTATGGATTTTCTGACATGAATCTGAAATCTAAATGAAACTTATGGGACCTGAATTCTAAAAGACCCAATAATTAAACTTAGTCCGACTCGTGGGCTCTGGTTGCTTGTGATTTCAAGGATAAAGCTCAACTTTAGATTAAGAAATAATTATTGTAAAAATAAATCACGAAGCCGAACAATTATGATGAAATTCGAGAGCTCAAGCTCAACAGTCACGGGTGAAACCGAGCTAGTCACAGCAGCCCAATTAATACTTGACCATTGAAGTGGCTGAAACAGAATCAATTAATTAAGTTTCGTAATAAGAATATGGTCTTTAATCACATCCATGACGAGATCATTAGTATATCTACGTATTGATATATAAATATATGTATATATGGGCTATTTTATATTCCAACTGTGCTTTTAATATTCGGAAGGCGAGATGATTTTTGTGGAAAGGAATCTCGAATCCACGCAAAACTTAGTTGTCAACAGCGACGCAAAATATATTTTAATATATAGGGTTTTTATTCAATGCACGCAAAAAGCGCATACGTGGACCGTGGATTCATACGTGTAAATTATCATTAACATATATATAATGTTACATATTTGTTTGATTTGTTTAAGCTTAAAATTAATATAATATGGGAATTGAGACTTGTAAGGATAGCATGTAATTAAAGTCGTATCATATCAATTTTGCGAGGCATAGTCTTAAGACGATAATCCTTTAATAATTGCACAACTATCATATAAATTTCAGTAATTCGTACTAAATGTGAATCTCATAGAGCTTTCACGGAAGTAATCATCTGGCATATATGCATATCATTACAAGTTAATACAAATTATGGTAGTTAAGGAGCAACTCCAAATATGACTTCCGTACGAAGATATTAGAAAAATCGACCACTTAGGCATATTCCGTAATAAACCGTTATTATATAGAAGGGACACTTACGTTTCAGGCCTCCATTTAAGTTTCAATTAGAGTTCAGACTCCTGTAAGAAAATTCATAGTTTTAAGGATCCAATTTTTTTAGAAACACTTCATGATCCCCAATACCACTTCATGGGTCCGTGCTAACACTTCATGGGTCTGTGGTAACACTTCATGGGTCTGTGGTACCACTTCATGGGTCCACTTCATGGGTTTGTGGTAACTCTTATGGGTATGTGGTAACACATTGGGTCATTTTCTCTAAATGAAACTTAAATTGAATTCTTATCTATAAATAAAACTTATATGGGTCCTTAACTGAAAATATGAATGTGGCCTGACTCGTAATTTGCACTTTATAGAACTTAGTATTTTGTCTATGGAGTTGGAAATAATAGCAAGTAGCAAGTCAAATTTGACTTATGTAGTGGATGTTGTTTTGGTTTAATCAATGTCACCTTTTAGAGAATTGAAAATGCTGACTATGAAAACATAAAAGGAAAGCTTCTTTCACTCAAACCAAAAGACCAAAACGTTTATAATTTTAATATGTTATAAAAAGTAATTTAATACAATTATTGCATTTGCTTCCGTCACTTTTCTTCCTGGGAAAACGACAGCAATCATTTCATAAAATCCCAACTTTTTAAATCAAAATAATAGTCAGGCTAGTATATATACAATCCGACTAAACCACGAAAATATTACTCCCTCCGTCCCAATAATTTTATCATATAAGTTGTTGGGCACGTAAATTAAGGTGGCATTGTTATAATAATATAGTACAATGAAAAGGTAAAAAAGTGTATATTTTAACACGTCTTTTAAGAATTTTTAATATTATTATATTGATTGTTTGTGATTATTTTTTGCTAAATAAGAAAATGTCATAAAATTATTGAGGCGTCCGAAATGAAAAAGCGTGATAATTAGCGGACGAAGGGAGTATTTTTTTTATTATTATGAGATAACTTCGACTCCTGCCTAAGACAAATCCATCTAGCATGTGAATTAGTTCATACAAAGAATGAAAGTACTAACTTTCTAACAAAGATTGAACTCATGTACTTGAAGATTTTTTAAATTAAATAAAATAAACAATATTACTAATAATTTACTGATTAATTTGTTTTTTTTTTTTGGGTAATTGGTTGATGTGTGCATTAGTGAATGTGACCTGGTGCGCATCTTCAGAGAGGAACAAAGAATCTAACCAAACATATACACAAACGCACCGTTGTTGCAAATGCATTATTAATTTATTTATTTTTTTACTTGGGCTTCGTTTGTTCGTTAGTGGTAATAAAAATTGCCTCCAATGTTGTCCTCACTAAAGTTATTAACTATTAGCTATTTGATTATAATATCTTCTTATTGACATCACACACAACCTTTTTCCCCACACACGCACATAAAGAATAGTACCCACCATAATCTAACACACAGCAACACTTTAACAATAGTATTATACGGTAATAACTTCTTTTTTTGCATAGGTTCCCAATTCCGAAGACCAGTTTCTGTTCTTATTCTTCTTGTCAGCTGTAGCAAATTGCTCCTCAAAAATGGTGTTTGTAACTGTGTAATAACAGTTATAGGTCTCAAGCTGCTCCTTTTTTTTTTCTTGTTAATGGGCTTCTCTTTTCTTCTTTTGAACTGAAAGGTCCTCCTCCCAAGTTCCGTATCTTAAGATCTTTATAACCATCTCTTTTTCTACATCTTCCCCTTTTCATGCTGTACTTTGTAAGAATGTTTCTGATGATGAGAAAGTACATGTTGAAAATGGTATTAAAAATCTGACTTTCTTTTTTCTTTTTTTGTTTTGTTTCAGCAGCTCTTTGGATGCTATAACTTTTCTTTTTCAGGCAGATGCTTTGAACTAATTCTTTCTGCCTTGGGTAAGATTTCTTTCTGTCGTTTCTGCATACTGTAATAGAAAGATCATGGAAGAAGAGTAGAAGAAGAAGACATATGAGATTTGTTCTTAGCCTATTGACTTCCTTGATTTAACTCAGTCTCAATTCAGACATATTATCTATCTTAAGACATTGATTTTCTACTGCTGAAAAAAAAAAACAGGCAAGAAAGAAATAAAAGAGAGATGAATACTACAACAACAACACAGTTCGTCCCTACAAGAAGGATGGGCATATGTGACCCTATACATCAGATTTCTAATATGTGGGGAGACTTCAGAGGAGGAAATAATAGCTGCCTCGAAACTTTACCGCCCCAACTCATCGACGTCGATAGTACTAATAATAATAATAATAAGCTCGAAAATCATTCGGAGAATAATACTTCACATGGAACTGCCTGCAATAACTACGACCAAGAATCGAGCAAAC
Source organism: Craterostigma plantagineum (assembly GCA_027422505.1). Classification (NCBI taxonomy): domain Eukaryota; kingdom Viridiplantae; phylum Streptophyta; class Magnoliopsida; order Lamiales; family Linderniaceae; genus Craterostigma; species Craterostigma plantagineum. The sequence goes on from JAPQWV010000029.1 coordinate 1,147,615, forward strand.
CCGATAAGGTAACTCTACTTAGTTCATTCTTTCTTCTTCTTCTTCTTCTGTCGTTTTTTCATCATCTGAAAATACGATCAACCGTTTTATTGCCGCAGGTAACGAGACGCCTTGCCCAGAATCGCGAAGCTGCTCGTAAGAGCCGTCTGAGGAAGAAGGTGAGATAACAATGATGTGTAACAAACGTTACGAAGTTATACGTAGATTGCGCTGATTCGATCGTTGACGTTTAGATTATTCGACGCAGGCTTACGTTCAGCAGTTAGAAAGCGGAAAACTGAGGCTTATTCAGTTAGAACAGGAACTCGAACGCGCAAGACAGCAGGTAAAATCGTGCGATAAACAAGTAATCGATGTTCAGTACTCTAACGAGGCAGCCAAGTCTATAGCTATGACATTAGTTAAATTATCATGCATTTGTAAATAACACAAGCATACCTAGGAATTTTAGCGTCGAATTTCTCATCTGAAAATTGTAAAAAGGATATGTTTTCGCAGGGCCTATACGCAGGCACCGGGTTAGAAACGAGCCATATCGGTTCCTCCTTGGCTACGACGAATCAAGGTTTCGTAATTACTGCCCGAAAAAAAAGAAAGCGTTCGTAAATATTCCATTCTTTTGTCGTTCGTCGGTAATATCTCGGTCAAAAATTTTCAGGAATTTCTACGTTCGAAATGGAGTACGCGCAGTGGGTCGAAGAGCACGACAGACAGATAACGGAACTGAGGAACGCTGTAAGAAGTTCGGACATCGGAGACTTTGAGCTCGAAATAATCGTCGATGAAGGGATGAAGCACTACCACAGCCTCTTCGCGTTAAAAGCGGCGGCCGCGAAGGTGGATGCGTTCTACGTCATGTCCGGCGTGTGGAAGACGTCGGTGGAGCGCTTCTTCTTTTGGATCGGCGGATTTCGCCCTTCGGAGCTCCTGAAGGTCCGTAAAAACCTTTATTTTTTTTCTTCGTATTTTTTTGTCCTGTGATTTAGGGGGTGGCATTATAGGAACATCGAATTTTTAGAATGCGCCGTTATACCTTAAATTAAAAAGTTTTAAAGTTAAGCAATTTAAGGACACTATACGCTGAAATTCTAGATTATATCCCGGCCTCTAGTGTTCTGGTGAATAATTTAGGGTACCGACGAATATAGCGAATGACATTATACAGACAATAAGTTTCAAACGTAAACAATTTTGGAACAAAATCCAGGTTTCCGACGTATAGCATTCTTAAATTGCTTAATTCTGATTGTTACTGTCGGTATAATGACACCCCCTAATTTCTATATGTCAACATAATGTCATCCCTCAATTAAGGATTGAAAGAATAATCAACCCTTTTTTCCAATCTCCTAAAGGTAAAACTTTTGTGATTTGAATTTTCGTACTTTTCATCAAACCGCAAGGTGATTGTCGTAAACAATAAGTTACTGTCTGTATAATGCCACCTCCTAAATTCAATGTCCCTACGACGCCACCCGTAAATTAAGTACCGAAAGAATAATCAACCCTTTCTTTTTTCCAATCCCCTAAGGTAAACTTACGATTTGGATTTTCGACACTTTTCATCAAACCGCAGGTGATTGTACCGCATTTAGAGCCCTTAACAGAGCAACAACGCTTCGACGCTTGCAATCTCAGGCAATGTTGCCAACAAGCGGAAGACGCTCTTTCTCAAGGGATGGAAAAACTTCACCACATCGTCGCCGAATCCGTAGGCCATCATCTCGGCGAAGAGAATTACCTTCCGCAGATTCGCTCGGCCATCGACAAGCTCGACGCATTGGTCAGATTTTTAGATCAGGTATGTAACTGTAAATTACGCTACGCTCCCATGTGGTTGTACTGAAGCGCACGATACTACGCTATGCTTTTTTTATTGCACAAAACCCCCTTTCAATATGCCAAACTTAGCATTGTACCCCCGGTGTTGTCTAAAGCCTAGCATTATATCCTCCAATTACGAGTTCCAGTGCAATTTTCAAACCATGAGGGATTTCCATACTTTTTAGCTGGTATGTAATAATAATCTTGCGTATCGATAAAAAGACTCATTTTTCGAAAATTATACGAACGAATAGGCAGACCGTCTTGGGGAGGGAACGTTGCAGCAGATTCAGAAGATTCTAACCGTTCGTCAGGCGGCCCGCGGGCTTCTTGCACTCGGAGAATATCTTCAGCGTCTGAGGACTTTAGGCTCGTTATGGTCTTCGCAGCCTCGGGAACTTTAGAGATTGATTGTGAATCAATATGTTGGTAGATATATATGATACTTAAAACTGTATCAGACTTTTTTCCTTCCCATTTTTTAGCTGCTTCCAGTGATTGAGAAAAATCTGTAGATATGTATTTACTAGGTAGAAACTATGGATCCCTGCAAGTTTTTATTGCATTGAATTGCTGTCAATAATATTGAATGAAGTAACAGACAAGAATCATGCTTCGAGCTAAAAATAAATATGCCAGTTATTTTTATTCTGATGAAGAAAGCAAAGTCGACATGAAAATCGACGTTCGTCGAGATTTACAGGAATTTTGTGACAATCTCCCACCAAAAGAAGATACGCAGCATCTGCTCACAGCTTCGATATTGCATATTCAAGAGCATCAACCAAGAAATCTGCGAAAAGAAATCCAAATTTAAGCACCAATTCAAAGAACTAAGCTTGAATGGACATTATATGGTAGGTATATACAGAACTAACTAAATACCTGCGTCGCCTTTATCGAAGCACATTGGGGGCTTTATTCGAAAGACGTTCCCATGGAGCCCACCTTTCCCGACCAAAATCCCGAGCTCTACAATCGACAAATCACATAGCTACAGTTAAAAAGAACACATTTTTCGAATAGATTAACAGATCATACCTCTGAGCTTTTCGAACAACACAGCAGTTTCTGCCTTGGCAGGAGTCTTCTCCTTCCTATCAGTAACAAGTTCTACCCCGACCATCAATCCTCTTCCCCTCACATCGCCGATTACTACCAAGAGAGTTTACACTTCATATCAAGAATCATCCAGTCAACAATATGACAAAAAACAAAAAAACAAAAAATCTTGAATCTTTACTGTCATGCTTCTCTTGAAGATCTCTCAGGCGTTCGATCATATGAGACCCAACCTCAGAACAGTGATGCTGGCGTTTCTCCTTGTCGAGAACTCTGAGCACTGCGAGCCCGCCAGCTGAGCACACGGGGTTCCCACCGAAAGTGTTGAACTGTATTTTCTGAGAAAGAACGTTCGCAATCTCAGGCGTCGTTACAACGGCCCCGAGCGGCAAGCCATTGCCAATACCCTGAAAAAGAGACAAGAATAGTATAGGAAAAGAGAAACAGAAAAAAAAAATGGGAATTTAAATACTACACCTTAGCCATGGTGACTATATCGGGAATTACGCCTTGAGTCTCGAATCCCCAGTAATGGCTGCCCGTGCGCCCGAAGCCAGTTTGAACTTCGTCTGCAATGCATACGCCGCCAGCTTTATGGATAATGTCGTAGACGAGTTTTAGATAGCCTGGGGCTAACTCGACCCCTCCGCCAACTCCCTATTGTAAGAAGAAGAAGAAGAAGTGAGGACTAAGAGTTCGATTTTTCTGGTAATGCTTTCGTGGAATCATCGAAAAATTGTTGTCCACAGTGCCTGAATTGTCTCTGCGATGAATCCAGCGACTTTTCCTGAAGTACCGTGATCGATGTGATCTTGTAAGTCTTCGGCGTAACGCCTGGCATCAGATCCAAAGACTCCACGGTATGGATTTGGGTTCAAAACGTGATGGATTTCCCCCTTCAAGAGGCATACAGCATCACAAACGAACAGAAAAATATTTAACAACGCATCTGAGTGTTTTCGTATATAAGTGCCCGACGAAATGGCCATTAGGGAAAAACCTGAGGAATTGGGTACTTCCACGTATTGAGGGCGGTCAAGCCCATCGTGTTACAACTCCCGCCGTGATAAGCGTTTCTCAAGGCAACCATGTTGAGGTTTCCACTGTACAATCGAGCCATTAACATGGCTAGTTCGTTGGCCTCAGTCCCTGAATTCACAAAGTACACCACCTGCAATTTCACGAGGGATAGAAAAATAAACGGTCGTAGATTGAGACGACTTTGAACTGCATAAACAATAAAGACAGCGATTCTATGTACGAAAAGGAGGAAAAGGGGGACCTTGAGATTTCCTGGCATTTTAGATGCTAGAGCTTCGGCAAAATCAGCAATAGCGTGGTGTAGGTATATAGTGGTAGCATGTTGGAGAAGTTTGCTCTGTTCTATTACGGCGTTCAATATTTCGGGGTGGCAATGGCCACACGATACTGTGACGATTCCTGCAAATGCATCGAGGTAACGCCTTCCGTTCTCATCGAACAAATACTGCATTTTCCCTTCAACGATGTTGAGCTGTTATAATAAAAAACTAAATATCAATATCACAAGTATAGTAAAGATTCCCTAAACCTCACTACTCCCTAAAGCTGTTATTAATATCAAACACTAAACCTCAGTCAGAGAACTCAAGGGACACGATGCTTTTGCTGTTTCTGCTCAACACCAAATATCAATATCTCAGCCATTACAAAGATTGAAGGAAAACACATAATCTCTTGAAGATTTCTACTCAGAGTTCATCAAAATTCCACCAGTGTGAATTATTCATTACATCACTTTCAAACCCCTCATCAGATGAAATAAAATAGTCGAAGAAAATAAGATATCATAGTCCTAAGAAAGTACACAGAGAGTCTCGCTCGTCGTAAAAATTGAACCTTGCACAGAGATTATGCATGCAATCCGAAGACCCAAAAAAGGGGCTTACCAAATCACAGAGAAGGGTACTTTTGCTCTTCTAATAGCAATAAAAGAAACCAAAAAGAGAAGGATAAAAAGCTCACGGGTTTTTGATAGTAATGAAACAGAGACGGCCCCAGAAACTTCTTTCGCTTCTCGAAAACCTCATCCGCGAGAGGACCTTTGTAAGGCGTCGGCTCGTAATCGAACGCCGGAATCTCCGGCGGAGCCGAAGCGGCGAAGCGACGAACCTGCGAATCGACATTAAGACGAAACCGACGTGTCTTGGAATTACTGATTAAACCCTTGCGCAAGATCTGATTTCCCCACGACATGGTTGAAACTGATGGCAATTATTCGCAGATAACGAAAAAATTAGAGCTTTCGTGCGAACTCGTGATGAAAAAGGTGACAATGTTAATCAAGATGAAGTTTATCGCGAAGCGACGATGATGCAGTGTACAGTCAGCTCAGCTTAACTGGAAAAAAAGATTCTAATTATGACCTACGCTGTGCTGTATTTGATGATTATTAATATTATCAATACTAATATTAGTATTATCTACACTTCAATTAAAAGTTGATATTGATTATTTATTTATGTACACTTCTTGAATTTAAAGGTAATGTTATGCGTCTCTTTTTACGAATGTTTCTTAAGCTTTCGTTAACAGGGAGGAATCCGATGTTGCAACAGGGGATTAACCTGAAATTGTTTTTAATTGTTTTAAATTATTGACAAGCAAAACTCGAGTTCCTCATTGAGGAATAAATTGTTATCATCTTATATAGTTGGGTATTATGAGCTATATATGTACGTTATTAGGAATTAGTAAAAATGTTAGATGGAGTCACTAGTGCTTGGCTAAGGTTAAGTAATTAATATTTTGGCCCATAAATTGTCTATTTTTTTGTACATAGAAAAATCAATTTTATTAAATGGGAATTAATACTTTTGGTCTTTCAAAAATTTTTGACGACATTCATATATACTTATACAATTTTATTAAGAGTACAGTACAAGGTGGACAAAAACAGTGGGTTGTCAATTACATTTTTGTACATTAAATAGTATTAGTGCACGTTTGTTCGCATGTTATTTAGAAGGTTTAAATAAATATGGTTTATATAATATTAGTTAATGGTTGTAAATTAATGTGTGTGTGGTTAGTGGGATTAGATAAACACATGTGAGGAGGTGTGCTTATTAAACCTTAGGTATGTGTTTAACACATGTGAGGAGGTGTGCTTATTAAACCGTAGGTATGTGTTTAAAGTAGGATTACATAAACATATAGTTTATTTAAACTCGTGAACCGAACACTTGAACATGCCCTAAGTCCACCTTTAAAGAAGCTAAACACATGAACCAAACAGCCCTTTAGCTTCCGCTTCTGTTTTAACTTAAATCTATTACGGGAAATATGCAAAATAATTAACATTTGATGTTTTATGCGGACAATGATCTTGCCAATTTTGAATCAATTTGATCCCTCGAATGTCAATTTGAATGGACAACGTCGCACGGATTCTCATACAACCATACTTAAAAATTAACAATAGAAAAGGACAAAAGAAAGGATAGGAAAATTTAAATAATATTAAAATAAAATAGAGTAAACAAATATTAAAAAGAAAAAAAAACTAAAGAGATAATAAAAAATATTAAAAAGGAAATATATATTAGTATATAAAAATTAACAATGAAAAAAGAGTGAAGAGAATAAATTATAATAATAAATAAAAAACATGAAAATAAAAATAAATAATCAAATGCGGAATTCTTCCAAATAAATAAATCCCACCCAAACATTACGAATTCCGTATAGTTATTTATATTATCAAAAAAATTACAATAAAATATATCACTGAAAGTTTACTATTTCCCGACAATGTAATTTCAATAAAATATTTTTTATATTATAATATATCAATTAGATAATTCAGCAGAATTCCCACGGGAATCATAAGGGGGATAAAAATGGACCTGCGATTCAACATGCTCCAAACCAGAATAAAATTATCTAACATAGTGCTCATCTTTCTATTTTATTAAGTGGGAGAGGCTTAGAGTAACTACCATCTAGTTAATTTGGTGTGTCAATAATAATTACAAATTTACCCATTGATAAATATTACAGTTTCCTCAAATCAATTTTCTTATACATAATAAAAGTAATAAAATTAAATTAATAATTTAATTTTATAATAAGGTGAAATATGAATTAAACTATTTATTTAAATATTGCACATGCATAGAATGTGCTTATGTACTAGTATGATTCATAGGGTTCATAATTCATAGGCAGCTCGGGGGATCGCAGGCATGGGGACGGAGATCTACGTACACTTCTAGTGGCATCTTTTTAATTTTCTTTTATTTTTAAATTGTCGTTTTTACTTGATTTATTATTTTTCCTTTTTAGTCTTTTAAGAATTAGATTATTTCTTTTTACTTTTTCATTTTATTTTTTATTATTCATGTTTATAGTTATATTTTATTCTCTTCTATCATTATTTTTAATTTGTTTAATGTATTTATTTTTAATACATTTTTATTCGCTCTTTATTATTTAAACTTTATTTTACTTTTAGCGTATATTTATTTCTCTCTCTTTAAATATTTATTATATTCAATATATTATATTTTTCATTTTTTTTCTTCGAGGGAATTTCTCCTTATATATATGTATTGTATTGGCTTTAGCCTGACTAATCATGTTTCGAAATGTGACGTTTTCATCCAAATTGACCCAATGAAATGATCAAAATCGGTTCAACATCGGCAACTAATCCACGGAAAACATATGGAACTAAATTGATATATGAGGTAAATATTATGGACCGTTTCACCTTCTCTCAATCTGTTACCATTTGTTTTTTCTGAAACGATAGCTTGTATAAACCTACAAAAATACATGGGCTAAATAGCCCAAATGGTCTCACAGATACATCGTCAACTGGGAGAACAAAAGCTCACAAACGAGTACATCACAACCCCACAATAGGGGCACAACACTCCCACGTGGGGAGAAAAAGGTCCACAAGGGACAAAACCGACAGAAAACAAAACTCATTATCTACGACCAAGAACTAAAGAACCTATAATAGAAAAAGCTATTAAGCTAAATCCATGATACTCTTCAATTTCACTTGGCTTTCGACTTCTGAGTTTTTATCCCAACCCGCGGATCAAAAGAAACGAGGGAGGCGGCGGGCGGGGTGGGGCGGGGCAGAAGGTTGCCGGGGAAGTGATGTGGCGAGGCTGGCGGGGGAGGAAGTTTGGCAATGAAAAAAAAAGCAAAAAAAGATAAAGAAAAATAGAAAAAAAGAGGAAGGGAGAACAAAGACCTCCCCCACCTCCATTAATGGAGGTTGGGGGAGAAAACTCTTTCTCTTTTTCTGCGGGCTGCGGCTGCTGTTGGAGAGAGTTAGGCGTGAGAGAGGAGAAACCTAGAAAGAGACTCTTTTTAATAGTGATTTAAGTAAATGTCTCAATCTATTACCATTATAAGCTGAAGTTAGGACGCATTTATGCTTGACCTAAACATCCATACACATCCTATTTGAAAAAAACAAACAAACAGTTTATGCCTTAGAAGTCCACATAGATCCAAAACACTCAAAAAAAATTCCAATTCACTACACACAATCTCATCCAAATTCATTCGAAACACTCAATTCTAAACGTACGAATATTTCCTTCCACTAGTAAGGCTAGGGGTGGTTCAGTACGGTAGACCATACAAAAATGTGATACCGTATACCGTACCGAAATCTCGGTATCGAAAAAAATCATACCAATATCATACCAAAATTTCGGTATACCTTAAATTTTGATACCATATCATACCGAAATTTCGGTATGGTTTTGGTATCATACCTTCTATACCATTCACACGGAGGGTTTTTTTACCATGCGTGTCTCGTAACTCGTTAATTCGTTGTTTTCAAATTTTTAATCAATTCGAACTCCTTAGGCCCCAATAAGATGGATTATTAATACCAAAATTTTCAAAATAAAAATATTTGTAATTCATTAAATAACCTTAAATAATTTACATATTTTAGTCAGTCTCCTTAGTAAAACAAATAACTTTACATAACCACAAAATACAACTTCATATACAGATTAATTAAAACGAAACGGCTATTTAAAAAAATTAGTGAAGATTAACAAAAAGTAATTGCATGGAAGGCAAAAATTAAACCTTACTTGAGTTGGGTATGGTAAGTAAAATGTGGTGGGCCTCAATAGTCTTAGAAAGTTGGGTATAGTTAATAATTTATAGGCTAAATAAATTTATGAAGATCCTTATAATATTTTTATCCTTTTTTTTTTTGAAATATATGTAGGTGTGTATATATGCATATAAAATATTAAAAATATTAATATTTCGGTAAAATCGGTATACTTAATTTTTTAAATTTTCATACCATTACTGTACCGAAACTTTTCGGTACAGTATCATACCTTACCAAAAACTTCGGTATACCAAAATTTTTTATATTTTCGGTACGTTTCGATACGATAAGCACGGTATATTTGTATTTCGGTATATTTTTCCAGCCCTAAGTAAGGCGTCCATGTGTAATAATAGTAACACAATAGTCCAAACGTACTCAGTCCATGCATTATTGCTTTTTTGTGCCCAACGGAAAAGGACTAACGATGCAAATATCATATTTATCCTCACAGTACACACGTGCACTTGTGGAGGCACCATTGGGCCAGTGGGGTCCATGGACCCCAACGGAACAAATTTATTAATAATTTAGGGTGAAAAAATTAATATTAGGATTAAAATTGAAAACTATTATACTAAAAGGACCTCACTGAAATTTTTTAAAGTAGTAGATACGCGATCCAATTAAATTGACCCACACCGATTTCACTATCTGGCTCCGCCACTGCACACATGATTCATCTCATTCCAAACAGAGCGCCTAAGAGCATCTCCACGAACACCAAAACCCAAATTTGAGGTAAATTTGCTCCAATCGAACACCAAAACTAAACTCAAAATGGGTCTCTCCTCATTTGGACACATGTTTGTTTCTGGAATGGTTAGACCATCTCCACTCGAGAAACTCATTCTCAAACTAAAATGCAGTAATTCTTCTCCAATTGACAGACCAATTCTCAAAATCAAAAGACCATTATTGTAATATTCTCTTCTACCTCATTTTTTAAATTTATCCATTTAATTTACAACTATACAAATTAAACAACATTGTTATTTTAATTCGATTAGAAAAAATATTGTCACAAAATTAATAGTAAACTCAATATTTTTCCATATAAAAAGCATTAAAAAATAATTAATAATAACAGGAGTCCTTTTATATTCTTTTATCTATTTTTTATTTTTTATATGGGTACTTTAATAATTAAAATAAGAATATGGTATAAATTATAATTTTTAAACCATCAAAACGCATCTTATGGGATATATCATTTTCAAATGCATATATGTGTTTGAAACATGAGAGAAGACGGAAACACATTTTGAGTTTGCATTCGGTGTACAGTTGGAGAACTTTTAGTATAAATTTTTAGTTTCTGGATATGGATTGGAGATGATCCAGTATGCGATGTATCTTTTTAATTTGCATTGACGTCCAAAAATTTCCTCTCTCATATATCTGTCTTTGTCACAAAAAGTTGACTAATATAGACTATACTGCATTTGTGGGGTGAGCATTGAGCGCTGAAATATTTTTTCGTGTAGTTAAAAATGGAAAAGAAAGGTCGCAATAACGTGACAAAAGCAAACATATAATAAAGAAGATAAATTTTCTGGTGTAATTGGGAAATTTGGGAAACAGTTATTAGTCAATGAATCTAAATAATACAAGCATAAGTCAAATAATACAAATTATGTTGGATAGGGACGTGCTACTTACCAAATCGCAACTAACATATTATTATAATACAAGCCTATGTCAAATTATACAAATTATCTGTTAATAGATCGAGGAATACACAAATACTGAGGCATGAAAAATTATTAAGCTTTTTAATTGTACAGATATTTTTTATATGCATCTCGAATTAGTTTTTTTCCCGTGATATGTAGTTGTCGCGTTTTTAATAAAACATTTTCGTTGCATTTTATATGTATAAATATATTGTAAGTGTCGTGTTTTTAATAAACATTTTCAATGCATTTGGAAGTACACAAAAAAGATTTTTCGTCTCAGAGAGGTTTACGGAAAATTTTGGGAAAACGTAAGTCGTGTTTTTAATAAACATTAATCGATGTCTTTTATTTGTATAAATATATTTTTTTATTAACCTTACTATTTTTTGTGATTAAACCTAAAATAATATATGAGTCTACTTTGTAAAATTGTAAAATATACGGGTAATATTGAAATTTTGTAAAAAATGGTGTGGAAGTGAATATTACAAAATAGTATACTGATTTTGAGAATGAGTTGATCTGTTAGAGAGAAATTACTGCATTTTGAGTTTGAGAATGCGTCTCTTGATTGGAGATGGTCTAATACCCCAGCCCCAACAATCACATTAACAATCCATGGACCTAACTGCAACAACAAAATATTGCTGGGAATGTTTTTGTGCCGAACGTTCATGCAAAATTTACACCACCACAAAAAAATGTCTTGCAAATCCACACCACTTATCAACCTATAAAACAAAACAAAACCAAAGCACAAGCCTAAGCAGAATTCCACACATAAAAAGTAATTAATCAATGGCTACTCCATGGCTCGTCATAATCATCGCACTTCCCCTCGCAGTAGCTTCGATTATCCTCCGTCGAGCCGGACGAAAGAAAGCCAAGAAACAACTGCAACTGCCTCCGGGCCCAAAGGCAGTGCCCATCGTAGGACACCTCCACCTCATCGGGAAGAACCCACACCACGACCTCCACAGGTTAGCCGCGAGCCACGGGCCCATAATGTACTTGAGGTTTGGCTCGGTCCCGCACGTAGTCGTCTCGTCCCCGCGAGCCGCCGAGCTCTTCCTCAAGACCCATGACCTCAACTTTGCGAGCCGCCCGCCCCACGAGGCGGTTCGGCTCATCTCCTATGACCAGGTATTAGAAATCGATGGATGCTTTATAAAATCAATTAGTGATAGGAGGATATAACCTCTCGATAAGAGGATATAACCTCCTCTAAAGGGGCGGAGCGGGGCGGGCAAGCCCGCGCGGGCCACGAGCTTTGGCCGGACGGGCTTGGCAGGCCAGGGGCAAGCACGCCGGGTATTATTGTTTTTATTAAAAACTGATATATCAATAAATTACATAGCTTTTTTATTTTTTAATTTTTTTAGCTTTGATTTTTAATTTTATCAAATAATATAAATAAACTATAATTAAAGAGAATAAATTTGCTTAGAAGTAATTTCGAGTTTAAATATTTCATTTTTATTATTTTTTCTTTTCTTTTTTTTTTCAAACTTTTTCCCTTTCAATATATATATTATATTTATTTTTGGGAGGGCCAGGCCCGCTGCCCAATTGTAGGGCAGGCCTTCATTTTTCAGGCATGCCAAATGCCGGGGCTTACCCGCCCCGTCTCGCCAAAGACGGGCTTTGGAGGGCTACGGGCCGGGCCGAACCGCTGGCCGTTTTGACAGCGCTAGTTAGAACAGATTGAATTATCCGATGTGGGACAAAACCCAACTTAATCTGAACACCAGGCGACCATAGTTTTCGGAAAGTACGGTCCCTACTGGCGGAAAATGCGCAAGCTCGCCGCCGTCGAGCTTTTGAGCGCCTCGAAGATAGGCTCGTTCGGGCCCGCGAGGAGGGAGGAGATAGGCCTGTTGGTTGAGTCGGCGAAGAGGGCCGCCGAGGAGGGACGGGAGTTCAACGTAAGCGCAAGGGTTTCTTCGACGACTGGGGATTTGAGTTGCAGGATGATCTTCGGAAAGAAGTACGATGAGCGGGATGTCGACGAGAAGGGGTTCAAGGCGTTGCTTCAGGAGTTGCTGGAGTTGGGCGGAGCGCCTAACCTTGCGGATTACTTTCCGTTTTTTAGGGGGTTCGACGTTCAGGGGCTGGCGAAGAGGATGAAGAAGATGAGCAAAGTCCTCGATGCGTTCTTCGAGGGTGTGATCGACGATCATATAGGGAAAGGAGAGTCAAAGGAGGAGGGGAAGAGGGACTTCGTCGATACGTTGATGGAGATTATGCGATTGGGGAGAGGGGATTTCCAATTCGATCGCCGTCACGTCAAGGCCATCATGTTGGTAAGTCTGCGCTGCACTTTTAAAATTTATTGGAAGTAAAATTTATGAATTTATTGGCTTATATTTTTAGTAAAGTAATTTAGTGGGTAGCAGCGTTATAGGGACAAGAAATTTAGGGAGTGTCATTAAACGGACAACAAAATTCAATATTAGCACTTTTGGGGATATACCCGAGATTTTGCAACAAATTCTAGAGTTTTTGGCTTATCATTTACGGTTTTCGACGAATTTATGGGAGGCATTAAAGGCATAATAACTTTAAAACAAATGAAGCAATGTTGGAACAAAATTTTCGATGTATCGTTCTCTAAATATCTAAAATTTGAAAGTTATTATACGATGATACCCCCTAAATTCCCTATGCATATAATGCTATTCCGTTAAATTATAGGACTGAAAAAAATAATTAACCCTTTAAAATACAATGCACTGTTGTTAGGTGAGGTGGTCACTCGATGAGCCAAAGAGATCTTGGGTGCTAAACTTCACGACCAGCCATTTAAGAACATAACAAGTCTAGAGCTAGATGATAAACAACTTAGACGTGAGAGCGCGTTAAAGATATAACATATAAATTTAAAAACGCGATACGATCCACTGGGGCTTAAGCTCTAAGTTGAACCGGATATTCAGCAAAATATTACGCAATATCAATAATTCAGCACAAACGAGTGAACTTCTATCTTTTTTTTTTTTTTTCCGCAGGACATGTTCGTAACTTCGGCCGACACATCGTCCGCGGCCGCCGAGTGGGCCCTCACGGAGCTCATCAAGCACCCCGAGACCCTAAAAAAGGCGCAGAGAGAATTAGAACGAGTGGTGGGCTTACACAGAACGGTCGAAGAATCCGACCTAGACAAGCTCGAATACCTACACAACGTCGTAAAGGAAACACTTCGGCTCCACCCAATAGCTCCCCTAATGATTCCCCACTACTCCATAGAAGATTCAACCGTCGAGGGATACCACATACCCAAAGAATCGCGGGTCATCGTCAACCTGCACACGATAGGGCGGGACCCGAATTCGTGGGTTGACCCGGAAAAGTTCGACCCGGACCGGTTCGTCGGGAGCGAAGTGGACTTACGAGGGAAGCATTTTCAGCTCATTCCTTTCGGGTCGGGGCGGAGGGCTTGTCCCGGGATTCAGTTAGGGCTCATCCTGACGACTATGATTGTGGGGCAGTTGGTGCACTGCTTCGATTGGAAGCTTCCGAACGGAATGGGGCCCGAGGAGCTCGACGTGGACGAGAAGTTTGGGATCGTCGTCACGAGGGCGAATAACCTCGTGGCGATTCCTAGCTATCGATTGTGCGTATAGACTATGGTTTTCTTTTATCCATCTATGCTAAGGTATAATTGAAAGCCTAGAGTTTCAGACAGATGTTTCCCAGATTACGTCTATGTCTTGGGTGTTTTTGAAGAAGAAATAATGGAGTTTTTAAACGGAAGTTCGATTAACATTATACGGTGCAGTGTACAGCAAACACACTGTACATGAAGCCAGGATTCAGAAAAAATAAAAGCAATCAAGCCTATGGCATAGAAGTAAAAGAAAAAAAAAGCCTTAAAACACTATGAAAACAAGAGAAAGAAAGCTGGAAAGGGGAACTCACGCTATGCTAAATTGATTCGAAGACTTTGAGTGGCTCACGCCTTCAGACAGCAATTGAAGTAGCTTAAGATCCTCCTCCTCTTTGCCTGAACGATGATATATATATACAGTCCAAATCACAGAATCAAGAAAAGAGAAGTAATTAATTGCTTGGTAATGTAGGAATCATACCGTCGAAGGGCGACCATCTTGGTCGTGATGGTAGTTTTGAGGATCGTTGTCGACGATATTCAAACTTCTCGGGGATTCAGACGAGGGGAGCTCTTGCTCGGCGCCGATGCTGACTCTAGTGGGATCTCTCTTGTTCTGTTTCCTTGTTTCTCTAATCTTCGAAAAGTCGACGGAATAATCTGGGACGAAACCCTTCTCTTCCCAGTCGCCGAACTGAGGGACAGAGAGCCATGGCGTATTTCTCTGCAAGACCATCGAACAGTTTTAGCTCGATAATTCGGACGTATGGTGTCACATACTTTATTGTAGAAATCTCTATCTATGATTTGTTTACAAATGGTTACCTTCAAAGCTTCAATTTTTCCAATGACAGCTCATTATAAAATGTCTTAAACAGTTCAAAAAGACCCAATCAAACTTAAGGTTTATCATACTGAAAAGGACACTAGAGCATATAAAAGAACAGCTGGGATTCTTGGTGACGAAAACCCTCAAATAAAATAGTTTTCTTTATTAATACGTCTTATTTCAATGGTTACATGGAGGGACCTAAGAGGGAAAGAGTCAAAAACTAGCTTCTTTGGTTTAATCTCTGATTAAACAAAAAAAAAAAACACAGTAGCACGAAGAAGGAGATCCATGGAATAAGAAAGAGACAAACTTTAACAGCAGCGTTGAACTCCTCAGCAAGAAACACAAGCAGCAAACACTGTATGCATAATCAATAACCTCACGAAGCCGCAAGCTTTTTGAGAAACTTTTGGACCGTAACTTAACACAAATAAGGATCAACAAAGAATATTGACTTAAAACATTAACGTACCTCTTTCCTTTCTCCCGTACGATGATATGAGCGAGGGAGCAGCACCCTTTTTTTCCTCGTTGAAAGAGAGAGTATTCTCTTTTTGACTATTTTTCTCGGGTCTTTTTAAAAAATAGCCTTTGACTCGGTCAACTTTAAAAACATAGCCTCGTCGATTCTAACTTTTAAAAAGTAGCCTTCAATTTAAGGGTATTTTTGTCTTTTTACAGGGTATCTTTTTTTTATAGTAAAACCCAATATGTTAAATCGAGACCGCACAGGGGTGGGAGGGCGGGCCGTAGTCTAGTGGTTGTGTAGTCTGACATTCAAGTAATAGGTCATGGGTTCAAATCCCCAACACATACTTCTTTTATACAAGACTCCCCCCATATTGGGCACATGAGACCCGCCCACATTGGGCATGGGACCTGTGCTACAAAGCAGAGGTCCCGCCCATGCAAAGCAGAGGTCCCGCCCACATGGACACATCATGGGCACATGAGATCCCCCCACATTGGGCATGGGACCTGTGCTACAAAGCAGAGGTCCCGCCCATGCAAAGCAGAGGTCCCGCCCACATGGGCACATCATGGGCACATGAGACCCCCCCACATTGGGCATGGGACCTGTGCTATATAGCAGAGGTCCCGCCCACATGGGCACATGAGACCCCCCCACATTGGGCATGGGACCTGTGCTACAAAGCAGAGGTCCCGCCCATGCAAAGCAGAGGTCCCGCCCACATGGGCACATGAGACCCCCCCACATTGGGCATGGGACCTGTGCTACAAAGCAGAGGTCCCGTCCATGCAAAGCAGAGGTCCCGCCCAATGGGCACATCATGGGCACATGAGACCCCCCACATTGGGCATGGGACCTGTGCTATATAGCAGAGGTCCCGCCCATGCAAAGCAGAGGTCCCGCCCACATGGGCACATGAGACCCCCCCACATTGGGCATAGGACCTGTGCTATATAGCAGAGGTCCCGTCCATACAAAGCAGAGGTCCCGCCCACATGGGCACATCATGTGCGCATGAGACCCCCTAAGGGCATTAAAGTCATTTTTCATTTGAAGGCTACTTTTTTAACGTTGACCACGTCAAAGGCCATTTATTTAAATTCTCCTATTTTTCTCTAACTTTGTAACGACGTGCAAGAAAGAAAGACTGGCTAACGAGCCTTCGTAATCCAGGCTACCTTTTTTATTACCTGTTGAAGAGAGAGGGTTGCGGATTTAGATAAACTTACACGTGTAAGAAAAGATAGAAATAAAAGTTTTGAGTTTTATTATACCATGGCAGCAATTAAAGATAGTGGATCCTGACAAGGAAACTGCAAGTTTATTTACTAGTTATCAGCAACCACACATCACAATGTGTCTGTCCCTTTCATATCATGAGGACCAATTGCATATCAATTAACTAATTATAAAGATATCGAGAATCAATGGAAATAGGACATAAGGTGACGATTAATCCACGGCGAAGAAATCTTAATCATTTTGTACTATAACAGCCTCTTCGGACACAGTCCATTCCTCAGCGCCAGATGAAGCATTACCGCAACTCTGCACGGATGGACTACGTGTTGTAAGCACGAAAATGGAATAGACGCTAACATAAAGAAAGTAGAGCTTGGACTTGATAGGCATTGATACCTTGGAACAAGTATAGATTATCAAAGTTGTCCAGTCAAGTTTCTCTGCGTATGTCCTCTGTTGATGATCAGCTTCTTCTTGCAAGAAGTATATCAATGGCGGCATCAGTTGCATTTCATAATGCCGTGCTTCACCACAGGCACTGCAAGCCCCGATATCTCCCACCGAATTTTGCGATGCAACTAATGGTTTCCCACCGTATGAATATCTAGGATTGGAAATGAAAATTTCAGCTCCAAAAATGATAAAATCGCTGTTTTGGAATTACCAATTAGCAAAGTGAAAAAGTAAATGAGACACTTTTAGGCAGAGATGTTACCTGAAGCATTGCTCTGGGTAAGCGTCCAATCTTTTCTTGAACTTAAGATAAGTCCTATCAGCGTGTAATGTTCTGTCGTACTCATAACTCTCCGCTTCATATTTTTCGTCATCCGAATTTTGTTCAGAACACTCGGGATTGGAGGGCATGGCCTTCTTCGAACTGTTGAAGATGTCCAATTGTTTTTCTTCCTGGCTCCATAAGTAAAAGCATGGCAGCACTGCAATGATATGACCAAGTAAACAATTATATATCTTTATTGATAGTACTTTGCAGGTTTAGGATATATATAAACTGAAACGATATTATATCGATTATGAGGACGCAGGAAGAAAATTGACAATGAATCATGAGAAATGTCACTACGGAAATCAAAGATATGGCAAACATTTGACATCATACAGCAGTTCATCTATATATCATGCACAAGATTTCAAAAAATACCATCAGTGAAACATTAAAGAGCACAATTCCACATGTTAGTATACCTGGTAGCTTACTATCAACAGGTCTAGCTTGTTCGTTCGGGCAATGATGCTTTGCAGTGGAATCGACGCGATTATTCTGTTTCTTGCTCGTGGAACTGATATTTGCAGCTTCAGCAAATGCCTCGGCCAAGTCATCCAAATCTATATCATCTTCCTCTTCATCTTCGAGTTCTTGTCCAATATCATAAGATAACACGCCATTCTGCAGATTATTACTTGAAATGGGAGAGCTCGGCACATGCACTGCCTCAATGTTTGAGTTCTTCTGAACTCGAAGAGCTCGACAGCTTACGATCAGAACATGAAATTTTGTTAGATCAGAAACACGAAGCTGAAAGATCAGACTCTGATAAACTGCTCATGGATAATCTGAGCTGACCTGAGGCTCTTACATTCTGGGACCAGACAGCAAAGAACATAAATCACTCGGTCCTTCGTTGCCAAAGATTCACTTGAAATTGGGGCATAAATCTAGAATACATAAATGAAAAATAAATTATCAACAGAAACTGAAGTGTTTAACAATATCTCCAACTATCTCAACATATATAAACCTGTGCAAGCAGGCTTAGCTTGTTACTGCACGAACTGCATTCAACAACACCTGAATTTTCATCAGCGATTGGTAAAGGCCAATCCTGTCCGAATGCACACATAGCAATTGATGACGGACATATCTAAGAAGTAATGTAAAGAAGCAAAATTCTTAAAACAAAATTAAGCAGCATACTGGGATTCCTCCAACTTTTGATGTGTAGATGTCAGCTGCTTCATAGTTACTACTAGCCCACGGCCCCGGCATTCCTAAGATTACTCTTTCCATATTCTTACTCTGCTGCATCAACCTTCAACACTTGATAATCTCTAATCCTCGGAAGATAAGAATCTCTCCTCGAAATATCACCAAACTGTGAAAGCTTGAAGGGATTTAACGGCAAAAAGCTATGAAAATAACTAGTTTTAGCTTAATCCTTTTAGCAACATTGAGCAACTGATGATAGAATTCAGCTATGGAGTACATACACTACATCAGCT
Source organism: Craterostigma plantagineum (assembly GCA_027422505.1). Lineage (NCBI taxonomy): Eukaryota > Viridiplantae > Streptophyta > Magnoliopsida > Lamiales > Linderniaceae > Craterostigma > Craterostigma plantagineum. The sequence continues at coordinate 1,166,716 of JAPQWV010000029.1, forward strand.
CCAAAGAACCCTAATCATAGAATTTCTAGAGCCAACTAAAGCTGTTACATGGGCTGAGGCCCTAAAGCTGTTACATGGGCTGAGGCCCCAATAGAATTATAGGACAAATAATATATATATATATATATATATATATATATATACACACACACACAATAAAGCCTCTATAAATTATACTCGATAAATTAATAACCTCTCTAAAATAATAAAATTTTCCGGTCCCGACTTGGGCCTTTGTAAAAAATCATTAAATTCGATAAGATAATAAGATATAATTATTCTGAAAATTCATTTGTTAATATTAGGTCCCATTAAAACTCCAAATTAATAATCCATATATTACAATTATAAACATTATGTGCATTTGCTAAAATATGAATCCGTAGTCACTTGTTTTTTCTTAAAACATAAATCTAATTGAATTTCATCACTAACTTTTTTAATTGCAGCCAAAAGTTCCGGTGTCGAGTTCTCTAGTTGCAACAAAAAATGTTATATTTAATTAGTTAAAAAGAATTGGTTTATTCATGAATATAATCAATTAAACATATTTAAATACTTCATATGAATTTAAATTTTTTTCTTTTAATTAATAAATTATTAAATTATCGACATATTAATATCTCTTTAAATTAATAAAACTTACTGGTCCCAATGTTATTAATTAAAAGAGGTTTTACTCTCTCTCTCTCTCTCTCTCTCTCTCTCTCTCTCTCTCTCTCTCTATATATATATATATATATGTACTAGTGTAGATGGCCGCACATTCTCCGGCTGATGTTAACAGTAGCTCGTTCATGCTTGAGAATCTTGTTGCAATATGTTTAACATTCACATTAAACTCAAAATTTATTAACATTCATTCAAACAGCCGTAATTAAAAAGCATATTGAAGTATATAGTTTATCATAGTCATAGAGTTCGTAGAAGCAAACTTAATGAAACCTATTTACTGATGTAGAGGTCAAAATGTGACAGATTACTTGCGAACTTACACATCATAGATGACATTCAACCTTATAAGGCAAAAGGGTGTTAGTTGTGCTATCTTCAAACACCACATCAGAAGTTGAAAACAGTCAAAGCCATGCACTTTTACGTTGACTTGATGTATCATGATCTGGGGAATCAGTCGCTTTCCTTTTCCTTGATGACGACTCTGTTTGTTCGCCTAAGAAAGAAGGCTCTGAAGCTGTAGAAAGTCTAGCGATAATAGTATACAAAGTGGACTGTCCAACTCTTGATGGGTAGTGATATACTTTGATATGGTATGACGATTGTATGCCTTGTAATCTGTTGTTGATCGCTTCAGCATCAAATTTGCCTTCCTGGATATATATATGCTTAAATAATGAAAAAATATGTACTTGAGAAGATTTAGTTAGAAAATGATGCGTATGCCACATGTACCTTTACTTCGTATTCGATTATGTCTTCAACTATAAAACCTAACAACATTTTAGCTTCTTTTTCCTCAATCATCGCCAATATGCTATCCGTTTCATCAGATAAAGTAATCTGAAAGCGTAGCCTGCATAGAAGAATAGTGTATTCTAGAGCCACTCATGAGATATATTTAGTACCTTACATTGGCAATGGTGATTGGAATTCTTTGTTGCAGTATAAACATGAGAAATCACATTTGTAGAATGCTCCAGAGGTTCTTCTACATTCTGGGCAGATAATGAGATACTGTGATTGCTCTAGATCTTTAATTTGTGCTGTAGTTGTTGTCCGGAAAGATTAACCTGCAAAAGATATGAGAAGAAATCAATTTGCAATGTAAGAATGGTTGAAATAGTCATATATCTTACTATTATGGTGCAAGGAATCGTTACCTGGTGTTGTGCGCCTGTTATGTGGCTCTGTTCTAATATTGGACGCTGAATAATTTGCTTTTCTTTTTCGTGTAATCGTTGCGAGACAGCTTCCTTTAACATAAGAAAACACATATATTAAACCAAAAAAAATTAACCAAGCAGTTATTCTACCTTAGATTTTGAAGATGAAATCGTCGATCTTTTCTGCAAAATGATGTGAATGCAAAGGAGAGAGTAAATTTTTTTACCCTTTATGTATATCTTAAATGAGGCACTATTGTAAAGGTAAATAAACAAGCCACATCTGTACACATGTACAAGCTAGGAAATTAAATAGTTACGTGGATGGACCTATAAAATAGATAAAACTTATGCAACAGTAGACTTGGATAATGGACCGAATTGGGCAGGTTCCGGGCCGGTTCTACCGGTTCCGGTTCCACCAGTTCCGGTTCAACTGGTTCCAAGATGGTACCGGTTTCGGTTCCGGGACCATTTCCCCGGAACCGGTAATCCGCGGTTCATGATTCTCCGAACCAGGCCCAGTTTATTTAACTGGACCGGTTTCATGGGCCAGTTTTTGGCCGGTTCCGGTTTGGCCCGGTCCAAAACCCAGGTCTACCGCCAACAGCAACAGTCTCATTGAAAGCAGTCACGGGTAAAGGGGCGGTAGCAACAATATTATATTTGATATATAAGAGGTTAGACATTAGTTATCATAGTTACGAACATTCATGACCACTTTAAAAAAATCTAAGTCTACGATAGGCCATGTTTGAAATAAAATATATATAATGTTAAAATTCCCATCGGCCATGGAACTAAAAGGATAGAAGAACCGTGGACCGAAAGTAAAGCAAAGCCTCAAATCCAACATTTCGAATCAACTTGCACATTTAAGCAGTACAAAACAAAGAGAGTAATAATTCAATCTTTTGATATGACAAACTTAATTGACTAACTAATTAAATATCCCTAAAAACGAAAATAAAATTCTACCTAATAATATATGATGGCCCCTCATAGCCAATGGCCATGCACATCACTATCCCATGCACGTGATGGACCATACAAAGATTAATCAGTTTCCTATTATTATTTCATATTGATCCATTCCATATTCAGCGATTACAACGCTACTCACGTCTGAGCTTATTTCTTTCTTATCTAAGTGGATTTTTTTTTGTAATATGTGGTGTAAGAATCTATCCAGACCCTTTTACTATGAGCATTGATATTATGTTACAAATGAACACAATTCACCTAAAAAAGTAAAGCTTGATGTACCGAAATTGATAGGATGATAGTATATGTATGTCACAGAATTTATGTCAAGCGCATCCATGCCTAGAGTGAAATTGAAACAACGCAATTAACAACATAAGTTTTTTTTTTTTTGGGAAATTTCACTAAACAAGAAAGAAAGGAGGTACAAAAAAACGTTCACGATGTCGCACTTCATGGAAAGCCAGCGGTATTATTCTACCGGTCAAACAGCAGAACAAACCAAGCAACCCAAACATCCTACAAAAGTCCCTACAAGACCAAAGCCAAAAGAAAAAACAGTCGAAACAAAGGCTAAGGTAGGACGTCAAACCACATCGAACAACATGTTTCTGGTACTAGGTGTAGTAGGTGTAGTGCAGTGCCAGCAGGGCTACCAGGCAATGTGCCATAAACGGCGCAGGGCGCGCATGTGAAGGCTATATATCGGGGATATAGTCTTCAAGCGGAGTTGAAGTATAGCAATGATTTCATCCGCAATTCTGGCCGGGGTTCTGGCCGCAATTAACAACATAAGTTGAAGAATGAAAAAGAGAAATAAGAGGAAATAAATGTGCGTAAGGAGACAATGAGAGCCCACTAAGATGAGCAAAGCCACGTGATTATTCCGTAAGAGACGCTGTCGATCAATCAAATCCCTTATCTGGATAATTATATTATTAGGGCAAAGTCTATTATTGTCCGCAAAAACCCTTTTTCGAATATCTTGCAAGCAAAAAAAATGATGTCTTAACTCGTAAGTTTTAACTACTAATTATTAGGATGGCTCACCTGTTTCACTTTAGACGGAAACGTTTTATCTATTATAATAATGCGTACGTACCCGTCTCACTTTTCATACACAAGTATATTACTAGAAACAAATATCTGAGATTGTCTTCACATTATTTGAGAGACTACTCGCCTTCGATATCTCTTTGGCACAAATATGGTACTCCCTCCGTCCCAAACCAATTTGGACATTTTACTAAATTGGGTGTCCCACATCTTTTGGACATTTCCTTATTTAGCAAAAAAATATCACAAACAATCAATATAATAATATTAAATATTCTTAAAAGACGTGCCAAAGTATATACTTTTTTAACTTTTTATCACACTATATTATTAAAATATTCAGTTTCTTAATTCCCGTGCCAACTTCCAAATGTTCAAAACCCTTTGGGACAGAGGGAGTAATTCTTATTGCTTTATTTCAAAAGTATTTTTTCGACCACATATAGTCATTCTCGTCCTTCCAAACTATAAATCTTGATTTTCGTCACTGGAAAATAACATATTTAGTATTTTTTTGGCACACCCAATGTGTTTGGCTATATAATTATATTAATTCATTTTTTATTTTAATTTGTGAAATTATAATATTTAGTTTACGTTTATTTTTTGTAATATATAAAAAATTGCTTTCAGAGGATACAATTGGAAGAAATTTAAAAGAAATTTAAAATAGTAATTATGATAATGGACATACCAATCAATTTGGGGGAAGTTACTTTTGCGTTTCCCCCTTAATTAAATATAATTAGATAGATAAATAATCCGACATAAGTTGAATTTCTTAGGCATATAACACATACGACAATGTTTCGATAGGTTTTATTTTCGACCGTGGGGGGGTGTTCGTTTGGTACAAACCGAACTGAACCAAACCGAGATTTCGGTTCTGGTTAAACGAAATTTCGGTTCGCCAATCTTAAGAACCGAATACCGAACCGAATTTCCTGATTCGGTATTCAGTTTTTACCGAATATTTTTCGGTAAATTCGGTTTTTAGCGAAATAACCAAATTTTCAATAAATTAAAGAAAAAAGGATTTTCAGTAATATCTAAATTAATATATATTTTAATATAATTGTAGTTAAAAATTTCGGTAATTTGGTATACCGAATGTACCGAACCGAATTACCGAATTTCTTTTTAAGAACCGAATACCGAACCAAAGTTTTCGGTTAGGTTCAGTTTGTACCGAAATTTCGGTTTTTTGATAATTCGGTTCGGTAAACCGAATTATGCACCCCCTAGACTTGGGGACGTTTTAGTTAACGTTGGTTGGATGGAGGGCAATATTACATAGAAAGACGCATTAACTGATATGCCACTGTTGAAATAATAGTCTCACTCTCATATTATTCTCCAATACCGATATTATCACTACAATATTTTCACAAAATACTTCATGCAACATGCTCATTGTTTTAAATATTCATATCTGCACTTGTTTGAATGATGCACTCCATTCTCTACTCCAACATACCTACACGGTTGATTCTATGCTTGACGAATATATAAATAAACAATCTTGATTAGCCTATTCATATACATAATTCGTTGACCGTAACATGTTCGCTTGTTTTTGTGATAAATGCTCACCTAACCATTCACCATCGCACGTCTGACACCAAGGCTATTTGTAATAAATGTGAAGATATATAGATACCTCTTATCGCATTTGTGTACCATAATATTACAAGCTCGCTAAACACAAGACAAAGCATATGACTCGTCTTGCAAGAAGCTAACACACTTCATACACGAGTACATAAATACATGTGTGAGTGCTAACAACTCCAACTTGGGGTTTACATATAATCTACGTGGCCCTTAAAACCCTAAAAACTATTTCAATGATTGATGTGTGTCTGCCTTTTAATGACAAATCAATAATAGGCCCATAGCATTTGCAAATGTCTACGAACAACAACATTAAATGAGCGAAAACAATACAAAATGTGCTAAAGAACACTGATAGGGACTCAACGGTTTCATATGGGGCCTTCATGCCTTGTTATTTGGTGACTGAGAAAATCAACCATGATTGTCAATGAGACTCATATGATATGTCAAGTTGCGAGGTTTGCCTATAAATTGCAATGTCATTTACAAGATGATTTCATTATTGCTACAAGTTCATCGAATATATCATTACATATAGAGAGTTGTCGAAATGGCTGATGTTCGGCCTATTACCAAGCATCATCTTTTTGTAATGACCCTTTTCTTGCTTTGCTTCGTAACAACAAGTATTCAAGGTATTCATTTTTCTTTATATGGCTATATATTAGTGATGAATATTGATGGGTGCATGGCTGTTATATGCTTTGATGTATAGTGAACTATGATGTAATTTCCTCGTAGTAGGGTTTTTTAGTTAATTCGTTGACTTTCGATGTTTGTAGCGAGAAATTTGCGTGCTGAAATTAAAACCAAGCCTCATCGGAAAATTGCGGTGGGCAAAGACATTTCAGTAAAGTTTCCAGAAAGTGAAGAAGTGGAAGTGATGGATTATGCGCCGGCGAGAAAGAAAACTCCAATTCACAATTAGAGAATAAATAGTGTATATGTTTGATGGCGATTAAGATGCCTTTTTAGTTTTATTTTTATTTCGGTTGATGAGGTTATATGTAGTGAACATATAGCATTAATAACATGAAATATGTACAGATGAATTATAGGATCTTATGATGCGCATATGTATTATGAAATTTTCTCCGAATACTTGTGCAGATCATTATTGTGTTGTGTTAACACGTTGTGGCGCTTTCCCTCTGTGTCAGTAAAGTCTAAAACAAATTTTATAGAAAGAGAAAAACAAACCATATATAACAAAAGAAAACAAAACTAAAAAAAACTATTTTATTATTTTAGGGTGTGTTCGGATAAAAAAAATGGTGAGAAAAGAAAACTAAAGAGAAAATGATTCCTAGTAGTTTTCCTTTCCACCATTTGGCGAAGAAAATGGTTTGCCTAGGGTTTTCTCCAAACTTAAGTTTTCTTTTTTCTTTTCCTCATCAATTTCTCTATTCAATCAAACAAAAAATTTAGTTAAATTCTGTTTCATTTCCTTTCCTCACTAAATTCCTTGTATGCGGAATCCAATGCGGGAAAGAAAGAAAAATATAACGATATGCATCCATTCATTGTACGTTACGCTTTACAGTTTTCCTTTCCTTTTCACGTCGTATTCTGTGAACCTAACGGAGTCTAAGGGCGCGTTTGGTATGCGGAAAAGAGCGGAAAAGAAAGAAAAAGTATAATGATACGCATCGGTTCATTGTACGTTACGCTCTGCGTGTTGTACCATTACAATTTTCCTTCTCTTTTCCACATCAAAATCTGTAAACCAAAAGGAGCCTAAACCAAACACACTTGACACCGTTAATGGAGAGCGCCACCGGCCGAAAGCGCCACTTTAATGGGGCTTTAACCTATTCTTGCAATGTTCAATGGCTTTTTACCCTATTTTCTTTATGCACCCTTAAAAACGTTATTTTTAATTTTTATTCAAAAAACGGTGAAAGTGAAAAAAAGGCCTTTTTTAATTGTAGATTTGTAGTCTCATACTCAGTTTAGGGACTATTATTAGTAGCTGTTTAGAGAGTTTTCGCTTAAATGGGCTTTTGTGAAGACAGACGAATTTGTGAGAATAAATGCAGTACTACTAGTTATATATATGAACTCAAATGATATAAATTCCATATATATGAACTCAAAGATGGTTCGCAATCATCATCGGAGTACAACTTTAACTATACACTACTTGTTCGCATCAATTCGAATTACTTTACAACTGTAAATCCACTCAATTAACAACTTCAAGTATGCACATGAACTCCAATAATTTTCCATTTTATCGTCTTCTTAGATATATGATATACTTATGTACGCATATATAAATCATATTATACCATTGCATGGTATTTATTTCTTTTGCTAAATAAGCACGTGAACAATGACCCTAAGTCGTCAATTAATTCAGAGGTGCTAAATTCTCAAGTATTTCGGTAACACCTAATAATCTGATCATGCATGCAAAGTTACGGCAAAACACGTTATTGCAACGTTGGCCAGTTAAATATTAAGGTTACATAACTTTAATAATTTCATTCAAAACCTTGGAGACAATATATATCATGATACTGAGCTGTTAATCGATTGTCACTTTTCCTTACGTGAATCCTATGCACCCTTTTAGTATGTGGCTGTCGAGAATCGTCTAATTATAATCATTAGCACGCGAGATATAAGTAAATATCATATAAAATAGAGGCTCGTATTGTTTAAATATACTACGATCAGCTAATTATCAGAAAGAAAAGAAGAAGGTAGAAAGTGATTTAAAAGAAAAGTAGCGGATAAGCCCTTCGTTTTCCATCGATTGAAAAGCTGTTACGTAGCTTTCCAATCTTTCGACTGAATATGGCAATTAGATACGTGATTGATATTTGAATGCATGAATACGTAAGTATCGTGTGTGTGTGTGTGTGTGTGTCTGTATTATGAAGATTCACAAAATTAACATATGTGCTATTAAATTTCATGAAGATATAGCAAGGAGAAGGACCACTAAGTTATCGATTCCAGTTTGAACTACGAACCCTTTTTCTACTTTCTTTTTTAGGTCCACATTCATATATATAAATTAGGATCGTCACGTCGTGAAGGAATGCCCTACTAAAGCATGATGACTAACACCTAATAGTCACACACATACGCAGTAATTTGTTTTATGTATTGTAACATGCGGAGAAGAATCATAGTATATATAAGTATATATAGTAGCTATGATGGATGTAGACTGGATCATTTAATAAGATATGAGAATTCGGACAAAAATATAAGCGACAGAAATCATCTCTCCCATAATTCCTTTCATATTTTCTGTCCCACTTTGTAGAATTTACATAAAAATGATTCTAACGACTATCGAAAAATATAATATATGAATATTAATTTGATCATCATAAAATAAAGAATAAATTATATGTATTTATTTGATTTTGTACGTATAAATCACGTGGAATAACGAAGATTTTATGATTTGGTAAAATAATTAAAAGAATTAAAAGATAAAAAGAAAATTTGTGAACCACGTGATTTAAAATTTAACGGTTCTTATTGGGGGAGGCATGGATTGTGGAAAGATCATTTCAGGCACAAAATGTCATGGGTGAGAACTCTGAAACACTGATAAAAAAATCACACCTAAAGATAGATAAGAAAAAAAAAATACTAGACATGAGAGAGCACGTAGGAAATAAAATATATAACATTAACGGTGCCATTAAGTTTAGACGTCCATCTGAAATAGTCATTTTCCAATGCTTTTTAGATTTATGAAAGATGGGGATTGAGATAGTATGTAAAATATAATACGGTGCCATTAAGTTTAGATGTCCATCTGAAATAGTCATTTTCCAATGCTTTTTAGATTTATATAAAACATGGGGGTGGTAATAATAGTATGATCACGTATATAAAACCATAAAATATTCTAACATGGGGATGAGATGCTTCATAACCAACACGATGTTATATTAAAGTAAGCAACGTGCGGCGGAATCTAATTAATTAAAAAGAAGCATCTTCAATTTATAGTATAATATCATATATAATTTTAATAAGATGTTCGTACTGTTACGAATGCCCGTTTTCAGGCATGTTCGTTGTCCATTAAACTAATTGGTAAATGCACAGCAACTCTTCTAATAACATTACAACAAAAAAGAAATTAGATATAAATTTCCTATAGCAGAAGTTTGTGGGATATGAGTGGGGTCAAAGAAGTATTGGACATTAGTAATAATGCAACACTTTTTCAATAAATTTTCCACTATCTATATTTTTGAAACGTCATAACAAGAAATAGTGTAATATCACTATCCATATTAACTTGTAGTTTGCGACATAGAATATTTCTAGTACAAGTCATTAGTGTTATTGACCATGGTCTTAGAGATCCTACGAATCTCCATTTAAAAGGAAGTAATATAAATTATATTTATGGTACCCCACAATTGCTTTACAATAAAATCATTAGCCTTCGTCATGTAGCTTTCACATTTCTCTAAATAAAAATCATTTATTTTAAATTTCATTTTATTTCTTCTGAACTTGTATTTATACCCCACCCCTATATAAGGCCTTTTCTTGATGAAGTTTCTCATCAAAACATCCAAACAAAAGGGAAGGCATACAGAAAATATATAGAGAGAGAGTTGATTAATTAAAAGCTTCTTCACTATATAAAAGATATTAATAGATGGCTGTAAGCAAGCCTTTGATATTAGTTTTAATCGTACAATCGATCTACGCTGGATATTTCATGCTCACGAAGATTGCTTTCGATTTTGGAACAAACCCTTCTGTGTTTGTCTTCTACAGACAAGCTTTTGCAACTATTTTCTTAATGCCCTTTGCCTTGTTCTTCGAAGGGTAAGTTCTCAGTCTAGAATTAGGTTTCCATGTATACAAATGGCGTTATTTCAACTTAAGTACACAAGAGAATTATGATGTTAAATATTTACTCAGAGAGTCATAATAGTGAGTTGGCTATAGATATATATAATCTTTTCTTTTTCTAATCGTTTGCTGATATCGATTATCAGGAAAAAAGCTCCACCGCTGCCATTCTCCATCTTGCTCAAAATCTTCATGCTATCTTTATTGGGGTATTTACGTAAATAATGTTTTGATGAGATACACTGTTTTCGTATAGTGGACAACTAGAAATTATTTTGATTTATATTTTTTGCAGAATTACGATGAGCTTAGATATAGTTGGTGTAGGTTTGAAGTACACTTCTGCATCTCTCGGAGCTGCTACTACAAACACTTTGCCTGTTATAACCTTCTTTCTAGCGGTTATATTCAGGTAAATATCATGTTTGTATTATTTCACTATTTTTTATTTCCAATATAAATCAGCAGAGAAAGCTCCTTTTTTCGCTATAGAAAGTACGTAGATAATTTAATTTAGGGGACAGGTAAATATTCTTGCACGCGACTTTTGAGAAGAATATTTCTATTGATTTACTGGAATATTTACTACATATCGCTACTGGGTGAATGTCTCAATTATTTCAATGGAAAATGACGTCACTGATTTGTAATTAGGAACTAATATTAACATAATAATTAGTGTTCGAAATAATATATACAAAAGCAAAATTTAATAAAGCTTGATGTAGTCATTCAACACTAATGGTGAAGGTTCCAAAAAAAACATAGCTATGGAAGTCCCTTAATAGCATAACTATCATTACATGAGTCCAAAATAAGGAAATGCAACACCAAGTAATACCACATAACTAATTAATTAATGCTTCACCACCTCACCCAATGGGTAATGATAAAAAGGGGTTTTCATGGTGGAATCCCTTTACAACAAGGTGACGAAAACAGTTCCTTATATTTCCTGTCATACACAGTTCGCATATTGCTTCCTCGTACTCGTAGCAAATTGCATATTTCCTGCCATTACATTGCTGGGACTTCAAGATTTTATTAGCTAAGATATACTGTAAAAAATAAATAAACATCGTAGGATGGAGAAGGTGAATATAAAGACAAGCCATGGGATAATGAAGTTGGCCGGCGTACTACTTTGCGCCATTGGAGTAGTGACGAGGCTGGCGGGGGAGGAAGTTTGGCAATGAAAAAAAAAAGCAAAAAAAGATAAAGAAAAACAGAAAAAAAAAAGAGGAAGGGAGAACAAAGACCTCCCCCACCTCCATTAATGGAGTTTGGGGGAGAAAACTCTTTCCCTTTTTCTGCGGGCTGCGGCTGCTGTTGGAGAGAGTTAGGTGTGAGAGAGGAGAAACCTAGAAAGAGTCTTTTTTAATAATGATTTAAGTAAATGTCTCAATCTATTACCATTATAAGCTGAAGTTAGTACGCATTTAATATATGTTTGACCTAAACATCCATACACATCCTATTTGAAAAAAACAAACAAACAGTTTATGCCTTAGAAGTCCAGATAGATCCAAAACACTAAAAAAAAATTCCAATTCACTACACACAATCTCATCCAAATTCATTCGAAACACTCAATTCTAAACGTACGAATATTTCCTTCCACTAGTAAGGCTAGGGGTGGTTCAGTACGATAGACCATACAAAAATGTGATACCTTATACCGTACTGAAATCTCGGTATCGAAAAAAAATCATATCAATATCATACCAAAATTTCGGTATACCTTAAATTTTGATACCATATCATACCGAAATTTCGGTATGGTTTTGGTATCATACCTTCAATACCATTCACACGGAGGGTTTTTTTACCATGCGTGACTCGTAACTCGTTAATTCGTTGTTTTCGAATTTTTAATCAATTTGAACTCCTTAGGCCCCAATAAGATGGATTATTAATACCAAAATTTTCAAAATAAAAATATTTTTAATTCATTAAATAACCTTAAATAATTTATATATTTTAGTTAGTCTCCTTAGTAAAACAAATAACTTTACATAACCACAAAATACAACTTTATATACAGATTAATTAAAACGAAACGGCTATTTAAAAAAATTAGTGAAGATTAACAAAAAGTAATTGCATGGAAGGCAAAAATTAAACGTTACTTGAGTTGGGTATGGCAAGTAAAATGTGGTGGGCCTCAATAGTCTTAGAAAGTTGGGTATAGTTAATAATTTATAGGCTAAATAAATTTATGAAGATCCTTATAATATTTTTATCCATTTTATAGTTTTTTTGAAATATATGTAGGTGTGTATATATGCATATAAAATATTAAAAACTTTAGTATTTCGGTATAATAGGTATACTTAATTTTTTAAATTTTCATACCATTACCGTACCGAAAATTTTCGGTACAGTATCATACCTTACCAAAAACTTCGGTATACCAAAATTTTTTATATTTTCGGTACGCTTCGATACGATAAGCACGGTATATGATAAGCTATTATTTTACGTATTTTATACACCCATAAACTTGCTGCACAATCGTTATTATACGTCCTAATGACCTTGCTTGCATATATTTTAAGTTGGTGAATATTGGACCCAAAGGAAGACAAAGAGGGCAAGGACAAGTAATAACATAATTAAGGCCCATATGCCCATACAAGCTCGCTTTGAGTTGGTTCAATCGGCCCAATTAAGGTCACACAGAAGGAATGAGAAATACCAACGGCTGAAAGATGAAGACGAGCCACCATCAGACACATGGCTCAAGGCAAGAAAATAGAATCGACAAGATCATCGAAGGACCGCTCTTGACGGCTGAAAGTAGAAAATTAGAAAACATCTCACATCATCAAACGGCGGAAGATTCGAGCGCAAGGCTCAAGGGCTGCTCAAGCACGCACCAAACTGAGAAAATTGTCCATTGCGTTTCAAGCTATCTATAAATAGAGCTAAACTCAACAGAGGGAGAAGCATCGAATAGAATAGAGCTCTGTTTCTTTATAAAAACCGCTACTGTCCCCTTTCATCTTTATATTTCTATTTTATAGACCGTAGCAGAGATTTTGAGCGAGAGCAGAATAGCGCTGTTGTATAATTACCTTTCCCTTCATATTTTTGCTTGAGTGTGACCGAGAGTTTGAGCGAGAGAGACATAGATCATCGAAAGTGCTATAGTGTTTTGATATTGCTATTTTCATTTGCTTTTGCTGCTATCTTTCTCTTTTGCATCTTGTCTGGGAGTAACATAGAGGTGCAGACGATTGATTTTGAGAGACTAAACAAAGTTAAAAAAAAAAAAAACACTACACACTAGTCATGGTTAGTGGAGAGAAATGAGCTGTCGTCCTTTCATTTAAAGTATTTTTTATTTTTTTATTTATAGTCGCTGTTTGGTCTTGGCCTTATCTTTTATGTTATATGTCATTTATGATACAAATCTTAAACATACGTGGGAGCATCGAAGTTATTTCTGTTATTGATTCTCGGTGGAATTCGTTCCGAGCTTATTTCAGCGAAGACATCAAGTTGCAATTCACACGGTTGTAAGCTTTATTTTATTATATTTTCATTTTTTCCGATCCATTCAATATGCCAATTAATCTCATATGCACATGGATTAATATGTTTATCGACTATTATTTTATCATGCTTAGTTTCGAATTTTTATTTTGTCCCTAAGCCTTGCCAAAAAAAAAAAAAACCCTCTTAATATTATTACTATTATTATAAATATTATTAATATTATTATTATTACTATTACTATTATTATTATTATCAATATTATTATTATCAATATTATTATTATTATTGATCGAATTTAAAAGTAGAAATAAACAAACCACTTTCCCTGTGGAGACGATCCCTACTGTCACTATACTCGTGTTTAGTGAATAAAGGATATAAATTATATTTTTGGCCGTTTACGACGCGACCAAATTTTGGCGCCGTTGCCGGGGAAGGTGGTGTCTATTGATTTACTTCTATTTTTAATTCGATTTTTTTTGTTCTAGTTTATGCCCCGATCTTCTCGAACAGGTATATTAATATTCGATCCGGAAATCGAGAGGACCGCGAGGGCGAATCGAAAGGCAAAAAGACAAAAAAATTCGACTATATCAATATCTAGCACGGAATCCGAACAGGAATTTTCAGCAAGCGACATGGAGGAAACCGAACAGCAGCAACCACTCCGTCTTACGTTGAGGGATATGGCTACACCGGATGTTAATCAACGGCCGCTCTGCATCGAATTTCCCATTCTTCAAACACCTTTCGAATTAAAATCAGGATTAATTCATTTACTTCCTACTTTTCATGGTAACGCAGGCGAGGATCCGCACAAGCACTTAAAGGAGTTTCACATGGTTTGCTCAACCATGAAGCCAAACGGGGTCACGGAAGATCAAATAAGTCTTCGCGCATTTCCGTTCTCGCTGGCGGATCATGCAAAAGACTGGTTATATTACTTACCATCGGGTTCAATTACTACGTGGGCCGAGCTTAAAAAACAATTTCTTGCAAAATTTTTCCCTGCATCTCGTGCCGCTAACATTCGGAAGGAGATATATGGGATTCGACAAATGATCGGAGAAACTCTGCACGAATACTGGGAAAGATTCAAGCGGTTGTGCGCAAGCTGTCCATATCACCAAATTTCAGAATTGGCGCTTATCCAATATTTCTACGAAGGATTGCTACCCATGGAAAGAAACATGATTGATGCAGCAAGTGGAGGAGCGCTGGTCGATAAAACGGCAGACGAGGCACGTCGGCTTATCTCAAGCATGGCTACAAATGCACAACAATTTGGAACACGTCAGGACGTAGGCCAACACAGGATGAACGAGGTAAATACTACTTCATTTGAGCAAAAATTAGATTCGCTAACGTCTCTTGTGGAAAAACTTGTGATTGGAAAAACGAGTCAGGTAAAGGCTTGTGGTATATGTACATTTGCTGGACATACAACAGCAAATTGTCCTTCACTTCAATTTGATCCTAGCGAGCAAGCCAATGCAATTGGAGGATACACAGGACCATCTCAAAGACGCTATGATCCATACTCGAGTCAATACAATCCCGGATGGCGTGACCACCCAAATTTGAGTTACGGAAATCGACCGCCAGGTTTTACGCAGCAAGCACCAAGACCACCAAATCCTCCTCAACAAGCCACACCATCAAAGCCAGGTATGTCTTTGGAGGATATTGTTAAGAATTTAGCAACCAGTACTGCCATTTTTCAACAGGAAACTCGATCGAGCATTAACGAAACACGCTCGAGCGTGCAAAATTTAGAAAGGCAAGTGTCACAGTTGGCCACACAATTGAGTCAAGTACAGAATGAGAAGGGAAAACTGCCGGCACAAGTCGAGATCAACCCAAGGGAAAATGTAAGTATAATGACTCTTCGAAACGGAAAAGAGGTAGGACCGACAACTCATGACGAGGGCCCTTCAAAAACTCTTGGTGATAAGCAAAAAGATAAAGGAATGAAGGTAAGTAATAACAGTAATATCGATAAACCTAATATTGTTATTCCTCCACCTTTTCCTGGAAGGTTTGCTAGGGTAAAACAAGAAGAAGAAGAAAAGAGCATAATGGAGACCTTCAGCAAAGTTGAGATCAACATTCCACTGTTGGATGCTATCAAGCAAATCCCACGCTACGCAAAATTTTTAAAGGAAATGTGCTCGAACAAAAGGAAACACAAAGCGGAAGGAAAAATCCTAGTAAGTGATAATGTTTCCGCTGCGCTTCAACGAAAACTTCCCCAAAAATGTAAGGACCCAGGTATGTTTGCTATCTCGGTTACTATAGGGACGAGAAAAATAAATAATGCCATGTTAGACTTAGGAGCGTCAATCAATGTTATGCCATTATCATTGTTTAATGAGATGAGTATGGGACCTCTTAAGTGCACTGATATCTGTATTCAATTAGCAAATAGGTCCATTATTTATCCCGAAGGATTGGTTGAAGATGTGTTGGTAAAATGTGGTAAATTTATTTTTCCAGCTGATTTTTACATTGTCGACATGGGTGATGAACATGCGCTTGATTCTGCTGTTATTTTATTAGGACGATCATTCATGAAAACGGCTAAAACAAAGATAGACGTTGATTCAGGAACTCTTACTTTTGAGTTTGATGGGGAAAAACTTACTATGAATGTATTTGATGCTATGAAATATCCTGATGAACCCGAATCCGTTAGTATGATTGATGCATTTGTTCGAGATGATTTTGAGCGTAATTTCACTAACGACACCCTCGATTTTGTGATTAAGAGTAGCAAAACAGAAAAAGATTTGCACTTTGAAGTGAATGAAGATATCAGAGGCGCACTGATGATGTTACACGCACATCCGGAAGTTCACGATCAATCAGGTAAGAACACTTTTACGGTACCTATTTCTAACGCAAAAATTGTTCCTTCTATAGAACAGGCACCTACGTTGGAGTTGAAGGATCTACCAAAACATCTCAAATATGCTATTTGGGGGATGAAGAAACATTGCCAGTCATTATTGCAAATGACTTGACCGCCATCCAAGAAGAGAAATTAATACGGGTTTTGAAGGAATACAAGAGTGCGATAGGATGGACTCTGGCCGACATCAAAGGAATAAGCCCCTCGATATGCATGCACAGGATCCTACTTGAGTCAGATTCTAAGCCGATACGGGAGCCACAACGCAAACTCAATCCGGCCATGAAAGAGGTAGTTATGAAAGAAATTATTAAATTATTAGATATGGGGATAATATTTCCAATATCAGATAGTCAATGGGTAAGTCCAGTTCATGTTGTTCCTAAGAAATCTGGTTTCTCACTCGTAAAAAATGATAAAAATGAATTGGTACCAATGAGATTACAGACGGGTTGGCGCATGTGCATTGATTTTCGTAAGTTAAATGCGGCTAGCCGAAAGGATCATTTTCCACTACCCTTCATTGATCAGATGCTAGAAAGACTAGCAGGTAAGTCTTTCTTTTGTTTCCTCGATGGATTTTCTGGTTATTATCAAATTGTCGTGGCACCCGAGGATCAAGAGAAAACTACTTTCACATGTCCCTTTGGTACGTTTGCATATCGTCGCATGCCTTTTGGTTTATGTAATGCTCCTGGTACATTTCAACGATGCATGATGAGTATATTTTCTGATTTGATCGAAACATGCATTGAAATATTCATGGATGATTTTACTGTTTATGGAGATTCATTTGATCATTGCCTTGATAATTTAGTAGAAGTTCTGAAACGCTGCATTGATAAAAATCTTGTACTTAACTACGAAAAATGTCACTTTATGGTTAAGGAAGGAATAGTTCTAGGACATGTAGTTTCGTCAAGAGGAATTGAGGTAGACAAGGCTAAGGTCGATTTGATCTCTAATTTGCCATACCCGACTAATGTTCGAGAAATTCGAAGCTTTCTTGGTCATGCAGGTTTTTACAGGAGATTTATTAAGGATTTCTCAAAAATCGCTCAACCAATGTCAAAACTACTTCAAAATGACGTATCGTTCAATTTCGGGGACGAGTGCAAAGAGGCGTTTAATAAGTTAAAACTCTTACTCACTACTGCACCTATTATTCAACCTCCAAATTGGAAGCTGCCGTTCGAGCTTATGTGCGATGCAAGCAAATACGCCGTAGGGGCCGTACTTGGACAAAAAGAAGGAAGAAAAAGCCACGTCATCTATTATGCCTCGAAAACTCTCGATTCGGCTCAGTACAATTATACAACAACTGAAAAAGAACTCCTATCTATTGTGTTTGCATTTGATAAGTTTAGATCTTATTTATTGGGATCTAAGGTTATTGTTTATTCTGACCATGCAGCTCTTAAATATCTATTGTCGAAAAAGGAGTCTAAACCACGCCTGATTCGATGGATCCTTTTGCTTCAAGAATTTGATTGGGAGATCAAAGATCGAAAAGGCGTAGACAACTCTGTAGCAGACCATTTGAGCCGTTTGATTCGTGACGAAGAGCCGCTACCGATTTCAGAAACGTTTCCAGATGAGCAATTATTTCGCCTTCAAGGTAAGGAATATCAAGAACCCTGGTTTGCCGATATAGTTAATTACTTGGTAAGTGGTGTATTACCTTCACATTTGAGCTCCTCAAGGAAAAATAAAATTAAAAGCGATTCGAAATATTACATGTGGGACGAGCCATATTTGTGGAAAATTGGCTCGGACCAAATAATACGTAGGTGTGTTGCAAATGATGAAATTAATGATATTCTCACTCATTGTCATACATATGCATGCGGAGGACATTTCGGACCTAAAAGAACTGCTAGAAAAATTTTAGATTGTGGATTTTATTGGGAATCTATTTTTAAAGATGCTTATTTATTTTGCAAGAGTTGTCCTAATTGTCAAAGAACAGGTACAATTTCTTTTAGAGATGAAATGCCACAAAATCCAATATTAGTTTGTGAAATTTTCGATGTATGGGGAATGGATTTTATGGGACCTTTTCCAAGCTCGTTTGGTTTTCTTTATATCTTGCTTGCCGTTGATTATGTGTCGAAGTGGGTAGAAGCAAAGGCTACCCGAACTAACGACTCTACAGTTGTTGTAGGATTTCTTAAGACAAATATCTTTAGTAGGTTCGGAGTTCCCCGTGCAATTATAAGCGACCAAGGCACACATTTTTGCAATCGCACGGTGGAAGCGCTCATGCGCAAATACGGAGTACATCATCGATTGGCCACTACTTATCACCCACAATCAAACGGACAAGCTGAAGTTTCAAATAGGGAGGTCAAGAATATTTTGGAGAAAACCGTGAACCCGAATCGTAAGGATTGGAGCTTGCGATTAGACGATGCACTTTGGGCGTATCGCACTGCTTTTAAAACGCCAATCGGAATGTCGCCATATCGCTTAGTTTTCGGTAAGATGTGTCATTTACCTGTTGAAATTGAACATCGTGCTTTTTGGGCAGTTAAACAGTGCAACATGGAGGCCACAAAAGCTGGTGAGGAACGGAAATTTCAACTACAGGAGCTTGAAGAGATTCGCCTAGAAGCCTATGAGAATGCGAGAATGTACAAGGAACGCACGAAGCAATTTCACGACAAACTCCTGCATAAGAAAGAATTCGTGGTAGGTCAAAAAGTTCTCTACAATTCAAGGCTGAAATTCATGCCAGGTAAGCTCAAATCTCGTTGGATGGGACCATATATTGTTAAAAATATTTTTCCAAATGGCGTTATTGAAATCGAAAGCATATCTTCTAACACATGTTTTAAGGTAAATGGTCATAGGCTTAAACCTTATTTTGAGAATGATTTTACGGCTTGTGTGGAAGAAATCAAGTTGCGCCCACCCATTTATGCTTGACGTCGAAGAACGGAGACTACGTCTAGCCAAAGACGTTAAAGAAAAGCGCTCATTGGGAGGCAACCCAACATTATCCTATTTTATTTTGTTATTGCAATATTTCTATCTTATCTATGTTTTAAATGATGATTAAGCAGGTTTTCTCTCAGCTCAGTATTCTACAAGATCTCACTAGGCTCTGGAACAAATATCATCTCGCTTGGAATTCCTTTACGACTCCATCATTTTCAGGGAAGTTTTATTTTTCAGTATCATTTTAGCACTTCTTCACATCTACTCTGAAATTTTAAAATGAAAATTAGGGTGAGAATCTTTAGATTTTAGCTACTATTTTCAATAGAATTCTACATTGAGGACAATGCAGAGTTTAGGTGTGGGGGAGGTTTCTCATGTTAGTGGATGAACAAATATCTTGTCTCGAGCAAACCAATGTGCATTAATTAGAACATGAGAGAAACAATTAGGAATAACTATTTGGTATTAGGATGATTATGCTTTTTCTTCAATTGATTTAAAGACCGAATGCGCAAGAGTCAACACAAAGTCCACTTAAATATGTGAGATTTGAGCCAAAAAAAAAAAAAAAAAAGTTTTTATCTTTATATTCAGTTTTTTTTCCTATGTGAGTGTCACTTATGTTTCGAATATTCTAGAACTTGCTTTATTATACATGTTGATATCATTGGCGGCTTTTTGTGTACAAAAGTGATTAAGGCACTTAGGATTAAGCCCTTGGCCTCACATTTACCCTACCTTGAATATTATCCGCTTAGTGAGCCAACTTGAGCCTAAGCCTTATTTTTCTTGTCGAATTTAAGCCACTATATTTACCCATATATATCCTTTTGGCTTTCGTTTTCAACCCATTGTCGGATTGGATGAGTTATTAATTGCTTAGATTCCACGATTTTGAGATTGATAATAAACTAATGAGTCCAGATATGTGATTTAGGAGTCTTTTAGTTATAGCGAAAAAAAAAAAAAAGAAAAAAAATCATCCGAAAAAAAAAATATATATATATTCGAAAAAAAAAAAAGAGGAAACAAGAAAAAAATATGTATTCGGAAAAAAAAAAAAAAAAAAAAAAAGAAAAATTCATAAAAAATATATGAAGTGGTAATTAGTTTTGTCGATATTGGGAAGTTTTGAGTTGTCTTGAAAATGAAATCGTAGCATGTTAGTATGATCAGAGTACTTCTCGAACTAGTCGTATGTCATGGTAAAGTCGTGGGATTTAGCGGGTAAATAATCATCTGGTCCGATAATTTTAAACCTACTTTATCCAAATATCTTACCTAATCCCTAAGCCCCGTTACAACCCAATGAAAGACCTTCTTGATTTGTACACTAAAGTCGCTATGTGAATACAATGTGATATGTTAGCAAGCTTATGGTAATATCGTTTCATAGTATTGATTTGAGCGTATACACATATATCCCATAAACACTTCGAGCGCATTGAGAGAATCCATGTGAGAGTTGTTGATTTTTGTGGCGTTCGGGATTTACTGAGATTGTCGGAAATTGATATGATTGTCTAGTGCTAAATCTTATGAATAATTGCTATCTCTAGGAAAAATTAATGTGTGCTGGTTAACTCTTGATTAGAATGTGTGCATCTTCTATCTCGGGTAATGCTTGAGGACAAGCATTGTTCAAGTGTGGGGGAATTTGATAAGCTATTATTTTACGTATTTTATACACCCATAAACTTGCTGCACAATCGTTATTATACGTCCTAATGACCTTGCTTGCATATATTTTAAGTTGGTGAATATTGGACCCAAAGGAAGACAAAGAGGGCAAGGACAAGTAATAACATAATTAAGGCCCATATGCCCATACAAGCTCGCTTTGAGTTGGTTCAATCGGCCCAATTAAGGTCACACAGAAGGAATGAGAAATACCAACGGCTGAAAGATGAAGACGAGCCACCATCAGACACATGGCTCAAGGCAAGAAAATAGAATCGACAAGATCATCGAAGGACCGCTCTTGACGGCTGAAAGTAGAAAATTAGAAAACATCTCACATCATCAAACGGCGGAAGATTCGAGCGCAAGGCTCAAGGGCTGCTCAAGCACGCACCAAACTGAGAAAATTGTCCATTGCGTTTCAAGCTATCTATAAATAGAGCTAAACTCAACAGAGGGAGAAGCATCGAATAGAATAGAGCTCTGTTTCTTTATAAAAACCGCTACTGTCCCCTTTCATCTTTATATTTCTATTTTATAGACCGTAGCAGAGATTTTGAGCGAGAGCAGAATAGCGCTGTTGTATAATTACCTTTCCCTTCATATTTTTGCTTGAGTGTGACCGAGAGTTTGAGCGAGAGAGACATAGATCATCGAAAGTGCTATAGTGTTTTGATATTGCTATTTTCATTTGCTTTTGCTGCTATCTTTCTCTTTTGCATCTTGTCTGGGAGTAACATAGAGGTGCAGACGATTGATTTTGAGAGACTAAACAAAGTTAAAAAAAAAAAAACACTACACACTAGTCATGGTTAGTGGAGAGAAATGAGCTGTCGTCCTTTCATTTAAAGTATTTTTTATTTTTTTATTTATAGTCGCTGTTTGGTCTTGGCCTTATCTTTTATGTTATATGTCATTTATGATACAAATCTTAAACATACGTGGGAGCATCGAAGTTATTTCTGTTATTGATTCTCGGTGGAATTCGTTCCGAGCTTATTTCAGCGAAGACATCAAGTTGCAATTCACACGGTTGTAAGCTTTATTTTATTATATTTTCATTTTTTCCGATCCATTCAATATGCCAATTAATCTCATATGCACATGGATTAATATGTTTATCGACTATTATTTTATCATGCTTAGTTTCGAATTTTTATTTTGTCCCTAAGCCTTGCCAAAAAAAAAAAAAACCCTCTTAATATTATTACTATTATTATAAATATTATTAATATTATTATTATTACTATTACTATTATTATTATTATCAATATTATTATTATCAATATTATTATTATTATTGATCGAATTTAAAAGTAGAAATAAACAAACCACTTTCCCTGTGGAGACGATCCCTACTGTCACTATACTCGTGTTTAGTGAATAAAGGATATAAATTATATTTTTGGCCGTTTACGACGCGACCAGTATATCTGTATTTCGGTATATTTTTCCAGCCCTTGTAAGGCGTCCATGTGTAATAATAGTAACACAATAGTCCAAACGTACTCAGTCCATTCATTTATTGCTTTTTTGTGCCCAACGGAAAAGGACTAACGATGCGAATATCATATTTATCCTCACAGTACACACGTGCACTGGCGGAGGCACCATTGGGCCAGTGGGGTCCATGGATCCCAACGGAACAAATTTATTAATAATTTAGGGTGAAAAATTAATATTAGGATTAAAATTGAAAACGATTATACTAAAAGGACCTCATTGAAATTTTTTAAAGTAGTAGATACGGGATCCAATTAAATTGACCCACACCGATTTCACTATCTGGCTCCGCCACTGCACACATGATTCATCTCATCCCAACAGAGCGCCTAAGAGCATCTCCAACCGAACACCAAAACCCAAATTTGAGGTAAATTTGCCAATCGAACACCAAAACTAAACTCAAAATGGGTCTCTCCTCATTTGAACACATGTTTGTTTCTGGAATGGTTAGACCATCTCCACTCGAGAAACTCATTCTCAAACTCAAATGCAGTAATTCTTCTCCAATTGACAGACCAATTCTCAAAATCAAAAGACCATTATTGAATATTCTCTTCTACCTCATTTTTTAAATTTATCCATTTAATTTACAACTATACAAATTAAACAACATTGTTATTTTAATTCGATTAGAAAAAATATTGTCACAAAATTAATAGTAAACTCAATATTTTTCCATATAAAAAACATTAAAAAAATAATTAATAATAACGGGAGTCCTTTTGTATTCTTTTATCTATTTTTTATTTTTTATATGGGTACTTTAATAATTAAAATAAGAATATAGTATATATTATAATTTTTAAACCATCAAAACGCATCTTTTGGGATATATCATTTTCAAATGCATATATGCGTTTAAAACATGAGAGAAGACGAAAACACATTTTGAGTTTGCATTCAGTGTACAGTTGGAGAATTTTTAGTATAAATTTTTAGTTTTTGGATATCGATTGGAGATGATCCATTATGCGATGTATCTTTTTAATTTGCATTGAAGTCCAAAAATTTCCTCTCTCATATATCTGTCTTTGTCACAAAAAGTTGACTAATATAGACTATACTGCATTTGTGGGGTGAGCATTGAGCGCTGAAATATTTTTTCGTGTAGTTAAAAATGGAAAAGAAAGGTCGCAATAACGTGACAAAAGCAAACATATAATAAAGAAGATAAATTTTCTGGTGTAATTGGGAATTATTAATCAATGAATCTAAATAATACAATGCATGTCAAATAATACAAATTATGTTGGATAGGGACGTGCTACTTACCAAATCGCAACTAACATATTATTATAATACAAGCCTGATCGAGGAATACACAAATACTGAGGCATGAAAAATTATCAAGCTTTTTAATTGTACATATATTTTTTATATGCATCTCGAATTGGTTTCTCTCCCGTGCTATGTAGTTGTCGCGTTTTTAATAAAACATTTTCGTTGCATTTTATATGTATAAATATATTGTAAGTGTCGTGTTTTTAATAAACATTTTCGATGCATTTGGAAGTACACAAAAAAGATTTTTCGTCTCAGAGAGGTTTACGGAAAATTTTGGAAAAACGTAAGTCGTGTTTTTAATAAACATTAATCGATGTTTTTTATTTGTATAAATATATATTTTTATTAACCTTATTATTTTTTGTGATTAAACCTAAAATAATATATGAGTCTAATTTGTAAAATTGTTAAATATATGGGTAATATTGAAATTTTGTAAAAAATGGTGTGGAAGTGAATTACAAAATAGTATACTGATTTTGAGAATGAGTTGATCTGTTAGAGAGAAATTACTGCATTTTGAGTTTGCGAATGCGTCTCTTGATTGGAGATGGTCTAATACCCCAGCCCCAACAATCACATTAACAATCCATGGACCTAACTGCAACAACAAAATATTGCTGGGAATGTTTTTGTGCTCAACATTCATGCAAAATTTACACCACCACAAAAAAATCTCCTGCAAATCCACACCACTTATCAACCTATAAAACAAACAAAACCAAAGCACAAGCCTAAGCAGAATTCCACACATAGAAAGTCATTAATCAATGGCTTCTTCCTTCACTCCATGGCTCGTCATAATCATCGCACTTCCCCTCGCAGTAGCTTCGATAATCCTCCGCCGAGGCGGACGAAAGAAAGCCAAGAAACAACAACTGCAACTGCCTCCGGGCCCAAAGGCAGTGCCCATCGTAGGACACCTCCACCTCATCGGGAAGAACCCACACCACGACCTCCACAGGTTAGCCGCGAGCCACGGGCCCATAATGTACTTGAGGTTTGGCTCGGTCCCGCACGTAGTCGTCTCGTCCCCGCGAGCCGCCGAGCTCTTCCTCAAGACCCATGACCTCAACTTTGCGAGCCGCCCGCCCCACGAGGCGGTTCGGCTCATCTCCTATGACCAGGTATTAGAAATCAATGGATGCTTTATAAAATCAATTAGTGATAGGAGGATATAACCTCTCGATAAGAGGATATAACCTCCTCTAAAGGGGCGGAGCGGGGCCGGCAAGCCCGCGCGGGCCACGAGCTTTGGCCGGACGGGCTTGGCTGGCCGGGGGCAAGCACGCCGGGTATTATTGTTTTTATTAGAAACTGATATATCAATAAATTATATAGCTTTTTTATTTTTTAATTTTTTTTAGCTTTGATTTTTAATTTTATCAAGTAAAATAATATAAATAAACTATAATTAAAGAGAATAAATTTGCTTAGAAGTAATTTCGAGTTTAAATGTTTCATTTTTATTATTTTTTCTTTTCTTTTTTTTCAAACTTTTTCCCTTTCAATATATATATATATATATATATATATATACATATATATATAATATTTATTTTTGGGCGGGCTAGGGCCGCTGCCCAATTGTAGGGCGGGGCGGACCTTCATTTTTTAGGCCTGCCAAATGCCGGGCTTACCCTCGCCCGTCTCGCCAAAGACGGGCTTTGGCGGGCTACGGGCCGGACCGCTGGCCGTTTTGACAGCGCTAGTTAGAACAGATTGAATTATCCGATGTAGGACAAAGTCCAACTAATCTGAACACCAGGCGACCATAGTTTTCGGAAAGTACGGTCCCTACTGGCGGAAAATGCGCAAGCTCGCCGCCATCGAGCTTTTGAGCGCCTCGAAGATAGGCTCGTTCGGGCTCGCGAGGAGGGAGGAGATAGGCCTGTTGGTTGAGTCGGCGAAGAGGGCTGCCGAGGAGGGACGGGAGTTCAACGTAAGCGCTAGGGTTTCTTCGACGACTGGGGATTTGAGTTGCAGGATGATCTTTGGAAAGAAGTACAATGAGAGGGACGTCGACGAGAAGGGATTCAAGGCGTTGCTTCAGGAGTTGCTGGAGTTGGGCGGAGTGCCTAACCTTGCGGATTACTTTCCATTTTTTAGGAGGTTCGACGTTCAGGGGCTGGCGAGGAGGATGAAGAAGATGAGCAAAGTCCTCGATGCGTTCTTCGAGGGTGTGATCGACGATCATATAGGGAAAGGAGAGTCAAAGGAAGAGGGGAAGAGGGACTTCGTCGATACGTTGATGGAGATTATGCGATCGGGGAGAGGGGATTTCCAGTTCGACCGCCGTCACGTCAAGGCCATCATGTTGGTAAGTCTGCGCTGCACTTTCGAAATTTATTGGAGGTAAAATTTATGAATTTATTGGCTTATATTTTTAGTGAAGTAATCTAGTGGGTAGCAGCGTTATAGGGACAAGAAATTTAGGGAGTGTCATTAAACGGACAACAAAATTCAATATTAGCACTTTTGGGGATATACCCGAGATTTTGCAACAAATTCTAGAGTTTTTGGCGTATCATTTACAGTTTCGACAAATTTATGGGAGGCATTAAAGGCATAATAACTTTAAAACAAATGAAGCAATGTTGGAACAAAATCTTGAGTTTCGATGTATCGTACTCTAAATATCTAAATTTTTGAAAGTTATTATCCGATGATACCCCCTAAATTCCCTATGCATATAATGCTATTCCGTTAAATTATAGGACTGAAAAAAATAATTAACCCTTTAAAATACGATGCACTGTTGTTAGGTGAGGTGGTCACTCGATGAGCCAAAGAGATCTTGGGTGCTAAACCTCACGACCAGCCATTTAAGAACATAACAAGTCTAGAGCTAGATGATAAACAACTTAGACGTGAGAGCGCGTTAAAGATATAACATAAATTTAAAAACGCGATACGATCCATTGGGGCTTAAGCTCTAAGTTGAACCGGATATTCAGCAAAATATTACGCAATATCAATAATTCAGCACAAACGATTGAACTTCTATCTTTTTTTTTTTTTTTCCGCAGGACATGTTTGTAACTTCGGCCGACACATCGTCCGCGGCCGCCGAGTGGGCCCTCACGGAGCTCATCAAGCACCCCGAGACCCTAAAAAAGGCGCAGAGAGAATTAGAACGAGTGGTGGGCTTACACAGAACGGTCGAAGAATCCGACCTAGACAAGCTCGAATACCTACACAACGTCGTAAAGGAAACACTTCGGCTCCACCCAATAGCTCCCCTAATGATTCCCCACTACTCCATAGAAGATTCAACCGTCGAGGGATACCACATACCCAAAGAATCGCGGGTCATCGTCAACCTGCACACGATAGGGCGGGACCCGAATTCGTGGGTCGACCCGGAAAAGTTCGACCCGGACCGGTTCGTCGGGAGCGAAGTGGACTTACGAGGGAAGCATTTTCAGCTCATTCCTTTCGGGTCGGGGCGGAGGGCTTGTCCCGGGATTCAGTTAGGGCTCATCCTGACGACTATGATTGTGGGGCAGTTGGTGCACTGCTTCGATTGGAAGCTTCCGAACGGAATGGGGCCCGAGGAGCTCGACGTGGACGAGAAGTTTGGGATCGTCGTCACGAGGGCGAATAACCTCGTGGCGATTCCTAGCTATCGATTGTGCGTATAGACTATGGTTTTATTTTATCTATCTATGCTAAGGTATAATTGAAAGCCTAGAGTTTCAGACAGATGTTTCCCAGATTACGTCTATGTCTTGGGTGTTTTTGAAGAAGAAATAATGGAGTTTTTAAACGGAAGTTCGATTAACATTATACGGTGCAGTGTACAGCAAACACATTGTACATGAAGCCAGGATTCAGAAAAAATAAAAGCAATCAAGCCTATGGCATAGAAGTAAAAGAAAAAAAAAGCCTTAAAACACTATGAAAACAAGAGAAAGAAAGCTGGAAAGGGGAACTCACACTATGCTAAATTGATTCGAAGACTTTGAGTGGCTCACGCCTTCAGACAGCAATTGAAGTAGCTTAAGATCCTCCTCCTCTTTGCCTGAACGATGATATATATATACAGTCCAAATCACAGAATCAAGAAAAGAGAAATAATTAATTGCTTGGTAATGTAGGAATCATACCGTCGAAGGGCGACCATCTTGGTCGTGATGGTAGTTTTGAGGATCGTTGTGGCCGATATTCAAACTTCTCGGGGATTCAGACGAGGGGAACTCTTGCTCGGCGCCGATGCTGACTCTAGTGGGATCTCTCTTGTTCTGTTTCCTTGTTTCTCTAATCTTCGAAAAGTCGACGGAATAATCTGGGACGAAACCCTTCTCTTCCCAGTCGCCGAACTGAGGGACAGAGAGCCATGGCGTATTTCTCTGCAAGACCATCGAACAGTTTTAGCTCGATAATTCGGACGTATGTATGGTGACACATACTTTTATTGTAGAAATCTCTATCTATGATTTGTTTACAAATGGTTACCTTCAAAGCTTCAATTTTTCCAATGACAGCTCATTAAAAAATGTCTTAAACAGTTCAAAAAGACCCAATCAAACTTAAGGTTTATCATACTGAAAAGGACACTAGAGCATATAAAAGAACAGCTGGGATTCTTGGTGAAGAAAACCCTCAAATAAAATAGTTTTCTTTATTAATACGTCTTATTTCA
The DNA here is from genome assembly GCA_027422505.1 of Craterostigma plantagineum. NCBI lineage: Eukaryota > Viridiplantae > Streptophyta > Magnoliopsida > Lamiales > Linderniaceae > Craterostigma > Craterostigma plantagineum. The sequence continues at coordinate 1,195,529 of JAPQWV010000029.1, forward strand.
ATGGTTACATGGAGGGACCTAAGAGGGAAAGAGTCAAAAACTAGCTTCTTTGGTTTAATCTCTGATTAAACAAAAAAAAAAAAACACAGTAGCACGAAGAAGGAGATCCATGGAATAAGAAAGAGACAAACTTTAACAGCAACGTTGAACTCCTCAGCAAGAAACACAAGCAGCAAACACTATATCTATATGCATAATCAATAACCTCATGAAGCCGCAAGCTTTTGAGAAACTTTTGGACCGTAACTTAGCACAAATAAGGATCAACAAAGAATATTGACTTAAAACATTAACGTTCTAGTACCTCTTTCCTATCTCCCATACGATGATATGAGCGAGGGAGCAGCACCCTTTTTTTCCTCGTTGAAAGAGAGAAAGTATTCTCTTTTTGACTATTTTTCTCTACGTTTGTAACGACGTGCAAGAAAGAAAGACTGGCTGACGAGCCTTCGTAATCCAGGCTACCTTTTATATTACCTGTTAAAGAGAGAGGGTTGTGGATTGAGATAGAATTACACGTGTAAGAAAAGATTAAATAAAAGTTCTGAGTTTATTATACCATGGCAGCAATTAAAGATAGTGGATCCTGACAATGAAACTGCAACTTTATTTACTAGTTATCAGCAACCACACAACACAATGTGTCTGTCCCATTCATATCACGAGGACCAATATGTATATCAATTAACTAATTATAAAGATAACGAGAAATCAAAGGAAATAGGACATAAGGTGATGATTAATCAACGGCGAAGAAATCTTAATCGTTTTGTACTATAACAGCCTCTTCCGACACAGACCATTCCTCAGCGCCAGATGAAGTATTAATGCAACTCTGCACGGATGGACTAAGTGTTGTAAGCACGAAAATGGCCCATGAATGGACGGTAATATAAAGAAAGTAGAGCTTGGACTTGATAGGCATTGATACCTTGGAACAAGTATAGATTATCAAAGTTGTCCAGTCAAGTTTCTCTGCGTATGCCCTCTGTTGATGATCAGCTTCTTCTTGCAAGAAGTATATCAATGGCGGCATCAGTTGCATTTCATAATGCCGTGCTTCACCACAGGCACTGCAAGCCCCGATATCTCCCACCGAATTTTGTGATGCAACTAATGGTTTCCCACCGTATGAATATCTAGGATTGGAAAGAAAATTCTCAGCTCCAAAAATGATAAAAATCGCTGTTCTGGAATTATCAAATTATATGGCAAAGTGAAAAAGTAAATGAGACACTTTTAGGCATAGATGTTACCTGAAGCATTGCTCTGGGTAAGCGTCCAATCTTTTCTTGAACTTAAGATAAGTCCTATCAGCGTGTAATGTTCTGTCGTACTCATAACTCTCCGCTTCATATTTTCCGTCATCCGAATTTTGTTCAGAACACTCGGGATTGGAGGGCATGGCCTTCTTTGAACTGTTGAAGATGTCCAATTGTTTTTCTTCCTGGCTCCATAAGTAAAAGCATGGCATCACTGCAATGATATGGCCAAGTAAACAATTATATATCTTTACTGATAGTACTTTGCAGGTTTAGAATATATATAAACTGAAACGATATTATATCGATTATGAGGACGCAGGAAGAAAATTGACAATGAATCATGAGAAATGAATGTCACTACAGAAATCAAAGATATGGCAAACATTTGACGTCATACAGAAGTTCATCTATATATCATGCACAAAATTTCAAAAAATACCATCAGCGAAACATTGAAGAGCACAATTCCACATGTTAGTATACCTGGTAGCTTACTATCAACAGGTCTAGCTTGTTCGTTTGGGCTATGATGCTTTGCAGTGGAATCAACGCGATTATTCTGTTTCTTGCTCGTGGAACTGATATTTGCAGCTTCAGCAAATGCATCGGTCAAGTCATCCAAATCTATATCATCTTCCTCTTCATCTTCGAGTTCTTGTCCAATATCATAAGATAACACGCCATTCTGCAGATTATTACTTGAAATGGGAGAGCTCGGCACATGCACTGCCTCAATGTTTGAGTTCTTCTGAACTCGAAGAGCTCGACAGCTTACGATCAGAACATGAAATTTTGTTAGATCAGAAACACGTAACTGAAAGATCAGACTCTGATAAACTGCTCATGGATAATCTGAGCTGACCTGAGGCTCTCACATTCTGGGACCAGACAGCAAAGAACATAAATCACTCGGTCCTTCGTTGCCAAAGATTCACTTGAAATTGGGGCATAAATCTAGAATACATAAATGAAAAATAAATTATCAACAGAAACTGAAGTGTTTAACAATATCTCCAACTATCTCAACATATATAAACCTGTGCAAGCAGGCTTAGCTTGTTACTGCACGAACTGCATTCAACAACACCTGAATTTTCATCAGCGATTGGTAAAGGCCAATCCTGTCCGAATGCACACATAGCAATTGATGACGGACATATCTAAGAAGTAATGTAAAGAATAAAACAAAATTAAGCAGCATACTGGGATTCCTCCAACTTTTGATGTGTAGATGTCAGCTACTTCATAGTTACTACTAGCCCACGGCCCCGGCATTCCTAAGATTACTCTTTCCATATTCTTACTCTTCTGCATCAACCTTCAACACTTGATAATCTCTAATCCTCGGAAGATAAGAATCTCTCCTCGAAATATCACCAAACTGTGAAAGCTTGAAGGGATTTAACGGCAAAAAGCTATGAAAATAACTAGTTTTAGCTTAATCCTTAGCAACATTGAGCAACTGATGATAGAATTCAGCTATGGAGTACATACACTACATCAGCTCCAAAGAACCCTAATCATAGAATTTCTAGAGCCAACTGAAGCTGTTACATGGGCTGAGGCCCTAAAGCTGTTACATGGGCTGAGGCCCCAATAGAATTATAGGACAAATAATATATATAATATATATATATATATTTTATATATACAATAAAGCCTCTATAAATTATACTCGCTCTAAACTAATAAAATCTTCCGGTCCCGACTTGGGCCTTTGTAAAAAATCATTAAATTCGATAAGATAATAAGATAATAATTATTCTGAAAATTCATTTGTTAATATTAGGTCCCATTAAAACTCCAAATTAATAATTATTGCAATTATAAACATTATGTGCATTTGCTAAAATATGAATCTGTAGTCACTTGTTTTTTCTTAAAACATAAATCTAATTGAATTTAATCACTAACTTTTTTTAGTTGCAGCCAAAAGTTCCGGTGTCGAGTTCTCTAGTTGCAACAAAAAATGTTATATTTAATTAGTTACAAAGAATTGGTTTATTCATGAATATAATCAATTAAACATATTTAAATACTTCATATTTTTTTCTTTTAATTAACAAATTATTAATTTATCGATATATTAATATCTCTTTAAATTAATAAATTTAGTGGTCCCAATGTTATTAATTGAAAGAGGTTTTACTCTATATATATATATATATATATATATATGTGTGTACTAGTGTAGATTGCCGCACATTCTCCGGTCGATGTTAACAGTAGCTCGTTCATGCTTGAGAATCTTGTTGCAATATGTTTAACATTCACATTAAACTCAAAATTTATTAACATTCATTCAAACAGCCGTAATTAAAAAGCATATTGAAGTATATAGTTTATCATAGTCATAGAGTTCGTAGAAGCAAACTTAATGAAACCTATTTACTGATGTAGAGGTCAAAATGTGACAGATTACTTGCGAACTTACACATCATAGATGACATTCAACCTTATAAGGCAAAAGGGTGTTAGTTGTGCTATCTTCAAACACCACATCAGAAGTTGAAGACAGTCAAAGCCATGCACTTTTACGTTGACTTGATGTATCATGATCTGGGGAATCAGTCGCTTTCCTTTTCCTTGATGACGACTCTGTTTGTTTGCCTAAGAAATAAGGCTCTGAAGCTGTAGAAAGTCTAGCGATAACAGTATACAAAGTGGACTGTCCAACTCTTGATGGATAGTGATATACTTTGATATGGTATGACGATTGTATGCCTTGTAATCTGTTGTTGATCGCTTCAGCATCAAATTTGCCTTCCTGGATATATATTCTTAAATAATGAACAAATATGTACTTGAGAAGATTTAGTTAGAAAAAGATGCGTATGCCACATGTACCTTTACTTCGTATTCGATTATGTCTTCAACTGTAAAACCTAACAACATTTTAGCTTCTTTTTCCTCAATCATCGCCAATATGCTATCCGTTTCATCAGATAAAATAATCTGAAAGCGTAACCTGCATAGAAGAATAGTGTATTCTAGAGCCACTCATGAGATATATTTAGTACCTTACATTGGCAATGGTGATTGGAATTCTTTGTTGCAGTATAAACATGAGAAATCACATTTGTAGAATGCTCCAGAGGTTCTTCTACATTCTGGGCAGATAATGAGATACTGTGGTTGCTCTAGATCTTTAATTTGTGCTGTAGTTGTTGTCCGGAAAGATTAACCTGCAAAAGATATGAGAACAAATCAATTTGCAATGTAAGAATGGTTGAAATTGTCATATATCTTACTATTATGGTGCAAGGAATCGTTACCTGGTGTTGTGCGCCTGTTATGTGGCTCTGTTCTAATATTGGACGCTGAATAATTTGCTTTCCTTTTTCGTGTAATAGTTGCGAGATAGCTTCCTTTAACATAAGAAAACACACATATTAAACCAAAAAAAAAAGTAACCAAGCAGTTATTCTACCTTGGATTTTGAAGATGATATAGTCGATCTTTTCTGCAAAATGATGAGAATGCAAAGGAGAGAGTAAATTTTTTTAACCCTTTATGTATATCTTAAATGAGGCACTATTGTAAAGGTAAATAAACAAGCCACATGTGTACATGTATACAAGCTAGGAAATTAAATAGTTACGTGGATGGACCTATAAAATAGATAAAACTTACGCAACAGTAGACCTGGATAATGGACCGAATTGGGCCGGTTCCGGGCCGGTTCTACCGGTTCCGGTTCCACCGGTTCCGGTTCCACCAGTTCCGGTTCAACTGGTTCCAAGATGGTACCTGTTCCGGTTCCGGGACCATTTCCCCGGAACCGGTAATCCGTGGTTCCTGATTCTCTGAACCCGGCCCAGTTCATTTACTGGACCGGTTACTGGTTCCGGTTCTGGACCGGTTTTGTGGGCCGATTTTGGGCCGATTCCGGGTTGGACCGGCCCAAAACCCAGGTCTACCGCCAACAGCAACAGTCTCATTGAAAGCGGTCACGGGTAAAGGGGCAGTACAGTAGCAATAATATTATATTGATATATAAGAGGTTAGAATTAGTTATCGTAGTTACGAACATTCATGACCACTTTAAAAAAATCTAAGTCTACGATAGGCCATGTTTGAAATAAAATATATAATCTTAAAATTCCCATCGGCCATGGAACTAAAAGGATAGAAGAACCGTGGACCGAAAGTAAAGCATAGCCTCAAATCCAACATTTCAAATCAACTTGCACATTTAAGCAGTACAAAACAAAGAGAGTAATAATTCAATCTTTTGATATGACAAACTTAATTGACTAACTAATTAAATATCCCTAAAACGAAAATAAAATTCTACCTAATAATATATGATGGCCCCTCATAGCCAATGGCCATGCACATCACTATCCCATGCACGTGATGGACCATACAAAGATTAATCAGTTTCCTATTATTATTTCATATTGATCCATTCCATATTCAGCGATTACAACGCTACTCACGTCTGAGCTTATTTCTTTCTTATCTAAGTGGATTTTTTTTGTAATATGTGGTGTAAGAATCTATCCAGACCCTTTTACTATGAGCATTGATATTATGTTACAAATGAACACTTCACCTAAAAAGTAAAGCTTGATGTACTGAAATTGATAGGATGATCGTATATGTATGTCACAGAATTTATGTCAAGCGCATCCATGCCTAGAGTGAAATTGAAACAGCGCAATTAACAACATAAGTTGAAGAATGAAAAAGAGAAATAAGAGGAAATAAATGTGTGTAAGGAGACAATGAGAGCCCACTAAGATGAGCAAAGCCACGTGATTATTCCGTAAGAGACGCTGTCGATCAATCAAATCCCTTATCTGGATAATTATATTATTAGGGCAAAGTCTATTATTGTCCGCAAAAACCCTTTTTCGAATATCTTGCAAGCAAAAAAATGATGTCTTAACTCGTAAGTTTTAACTACTAATTATTAGGATGGCTCACCTGTTTCACTTTAGACGGAAACGTTTTATCTATTATAATAATGTGTACGTACCCGTCTCACTTTTCATAGACAAGTATATTACTAGAAACAAATATCTGAGATTGTCTTCACATTATTTGAGAGACTACTCGCCTTCGATATCTCTTTGGCACAAATATGGTACTACCTCCGTCCCAAACCAATTTGGACATTTTACTAAATCGGGTGTCCCACATCTTTTGGACATTTCCTTATTTAGCAAAAAAAAACTATCACAAACAATCAATATAATAATATTAAATATTTTTAAAGACGTGCCAACGTATATACTTTTTTAACTTTTCATCACACTATATTATTAAAATATTCAGTTTCTTAATTCTCGTGCCGACTCCCAAATGTTCAAAACCCTTTGGGACAGAGGGAGTAATTCTTATTGCTTTATTTCAAAAGTATTTTTTCGACCACATATAGTCATTCTCGTCCTTCCAAACTATAAATCTTGATTTTCGTCACTGGCAAATAACATATTTAGTATTTTTTTGGCACACCCAATGTGTTTGGTAACATAATTATATTAATTCATTTTTTATTTTAATTTTAATATTTAGTTTATGTTTATTTTTTGTAATATATAAAAAATGCTTTTAGAGGATACAATTGGAAGAAATTTAAAAGAAATTTAAAATAGTAATTATAATAATGGACATACCAATCAATTTGGGGGAAGTTACTTTTGCGTTTCCCCCTTAATTAAATATAATTAGATAGATAAATAATCCGACATAAGTTGAATTTCTTAGGCATATAACACATACGACAATGTTTCGATAGGTTTTATTTTCGGCCGTGGGGGGGTGTTCGTTTGGTACAAACCGAACTGAACCAAACCGAGATTTCAGTTTTGGTTAAACGAAATTTCGGTTCGCCAATCTTAAGAACCGAATACCGAACCGAATTTCCTGATTCGGTATTCAGTCTTTACCGAATATTTCTCGGTAAATTCGGTTTTTAGCGAAATAACCAAATTTTCAATAAATTAAAGAAAAAAGGATTTTCAGTAATATCTAAATTAATATATATTTTAATATAATTGTAGTTAAAAATTTCGGTAATTTGGTATACCGAATGTACCGAACCGAATTACCGAATTTCTTTTTAAGAACCGAATACCGAACCAAAGTTTTCGGTTAGGTTCAGTTTGTACCGAAATTTCGGTTTTTTGATAATTCGGTTCGGTAGACCGAATTATGCACCCCCTAGACTTGGGGACGTTTTAGTTAACGTTGGTTGGATGGAGGGCAATATTACATAGAAAGACGCATTAACTGATATGCCACTCTGTTGAAATAATAGTCTCACTCTCATATTATTCTCCAATACCGATATTATCACTACAATATTTTCACAAAATACTTCATGCAACATGCTCATTGTTTTAAATATTCATATCTGCACTTGTTTGAATGATGCACTCCCATTCTCTACTCCAACATACCTACATGGTTGATTCTATGCTTGACGAATATATAAATAAACAATTCATACATAATTCGTTGACCGTAACATGTTCGCTTGTTTTTGTAATAAATGCTCACCTAACCATTCACCATCGCACATCTGACACCAAGGCTATTTGTAATAAATGTGAAGATATATAGATACCTCTTATCGCATTTGTGTACCATAATATTACAAGCTCGCTAAACACAAGACAAAGCATATGACTCGTCTTGCAAGAAGCTAACACACTTTATACACGAGTACATAAATACATGTGTGAGTGCTAACAACTCCAACTTGGGGTTTACATATAATCTACGTGGCCCTTAAAACCCTAAAAACTATTTCAATGATTGATGTGTGTCTGCCTTTTAATGACAAATCAATAATAGGCCCATAGCATTTGCAAATGTCTACAAAATGTGCTCAAGAACACTGATAGGGACTCAACGGTTTCATATGGGGCCTTCATGCCTTGTTATTTGGTGACTGAGAAAATCAACCATGATTGTCAATGAGACTCATATGATATGTCAAGTTGCGAGGTTTGCCTATAAATTGCAATGTCATTTACAAGATGATTTCATTATTGCTACGAGTTCATCGAATATATCATTACATATAAAGAGTTGTCGAAATGGCTGATGTTCGGCCTATTACCAAGCATCATCTTTTTGTAATGACCCTTTTCTTCCTTTGCTTCGTAACAACAAGTATTCAAGGTATTCATTTTTCTTTATATGGCTATATATTAGTGATGAATATTGATGGGTGCATGGGTGTTATATGCTTTGATGTATAGTAAACTATGATGTAATTTCCTCGTAGTAGGGTTTTTTAGTTAATTCGTTGACTTCCGATGTTTGTAGCGAGAAATTTGCGTGCTGAAATCAAAACCAAGCCTCATCGGAAAATTGCGGTGGGCAAAGACATTTCAGTAAAGTTTCCAGAAAGTGAAGAAGTGGAAGTGATGGATTATGCGCCGGCGAGAAAGAAAACTCCAATTCACAATTAGAGAATAAATAGTGTATATGTTTAATGGCGATTAAGATGCCTTTTTAGTTTTATTTTTATTTCGGTTGATTAGGTTATATGTAGTGAACATATAGCATTAATAACATGAAATATGTACAGATGAATTATAGGATCTTATGATGCGCATATGTATTATGAAATTTTCTCCGAATACTTGTGCAGATCATTATTGTGTTGTGTTAACACGTTGTGGCGCTTTCCCTCTGTGTCAGTAAAATCTAAAACAAAATTTATAGAAAGAGAAAAACAAACCATATATAACAAAAGAAAACAAAACTAAAAAAAAAACAACTATTTTATTATTTTAGGGTGTGTTCGGATAAAGAAAATGGTGAGAAAAGAAAACTAAAGAGAAAATGATTCCTAGTAGTTTTCCTTTCCACCATTTGGCGAAGAAAATGGTTTGCCTAGGGTTTTCTCCAAACTTAAGTTTTCTTTTTTCTTTTCCTCATCAATTTCTCTATTCAATCAAACAAAAAATTTAGTTAAATTCTGTTTCATTTCCTTTCCTCACTAAATTCCTTGTATGCGGAATCCAATGCGGGAAAGAAAGAAAAATATAACGATATGCATCCATTCATTGTACGTTACGCTTTACAGTTTTCCTTTCCTTTTCACGTCGTATTCTGTGAACCTAACGGAGTCTAAGGGCGCGTTTGGTATGCGGAAAAGAGCGGAAAAGAAAGAAAAAGTATAATGATACGCATCGGTTCATTGTACGTTACGCTCTGCGTGTTGTACCATTACAATTTTCCTTCTCTTTTCCACATCAAAATCTGTAAACCAAAAGGAGCCTAAACCAAACACACTTGACACCGTTAATGGAGAGCGCCACCGGCCGAAAGCGCCACTTTAATGGGGCTTTAACCTATTCTTGCAATGTTCAATGGCTTTTTACCCTATTTTCTTTATGCACCCTTAAAAACGTTATTTTTAATTTTTATTCAAAAAACGGTGAAAGTGAAAAAAAGGCCTTTTTTAATTGTAGATTTGTAGTCTCATACTCAGTTTAGGGACTATTATTAGTAGCTGTTTAGAGAGTTTTCGCTTAAATGGGCTTTTGTGAAGACAGACGAATTTGTGAGAATAAATGCAGTACTACTAGTTATATATATGAACTCAAATGATATAAATTCCATATATATGAACTCAAAGATGGTTCGCAATCATCATCGGAGTACAACTTTAACTATACACTACTTGTTCGCATCAATTCGAATTACTTTACAACTGTAAATCCACTCAATTAACAACTTCAAGTATGCACATGAACTCCAATAATTTTCCATTTTATCGTCTTCTTAGATATATGATATACTTATGTACGCATATATAAATCATATTATACCATTGCATGGTATTTATTTCTTTTGCTAAATAAGCACGTGAACAATGACCCTAAGTCGTCAATTAATTCAGAGGTGCTAAATTCTCAAGTATTTCGGTAACACCTAATAATCTGATCATGCATGCAAAGTTACGGCAAAACACGTTATTGCAACGTTGGCCAGTTAAATATTAAGGTTACATAACTTTAATAATTTCATTCAAAACCTTGGAGACAATATATATCATGATACTGAGCTGTTAATCGATTGTCACTTTTCCTTACGTGAATCCTATGCACCCTTTTAGTATGTGGCTGTCGAGAATCGTCTAATTATAATCATTAGCACGCGAGATATAAGTAAATATCATATAAAATAGAGGCTCGTATTGTTTAAATATACTACGATCAGCTAATTATCAGAAAGAAAAGAAGAAGGTAGAAAGTGATTTAAAAGAAAAGTAGCGGATAAGCCCTTCGTTTTCCATCGATTGAAAAGCTGTTACGTAGCTTTCCAATCTTTCGACTGAATATGGCAATTAGATACGTGATTGATATTTGAATGCATGAATACGTAAGTATCGTGTGTGTGTGTGTGTGTGTCTGTATTATGAAGATTCACAAAATTAACATATGTGCTATTAAATTTCATGAAGATATAGCAAGGAGAAGGACCACTAAGTTATCGATTCCAGTTTGAACTACGAACCCTTTTTCTACTTTCTTTTTTAGGTCCACATTCATATATATAAATTAGGATCGTCACGTCGTGAAGGAATGCCCTACTAAAGCATGATGACTAACACCTAATAGTCACACACATACGCAGTAATTTGTTTTATGTATTGTAACATGCGGAGAAGAATCATAGTATATATAAGTATATATAGTAGCTATGATGGATGTAGACTGGATCATTTAATAAGATATGAGAATTCGGACAAAAATATAAGCGACAGAAATCATCTCTCCCATAATTCCTTTCATATTTTCTGTCCCACTTTGTAGAATTTACATAAAAATGATTCTAACGACTATCGAAAAATATAATATATGAATATTAATTTGATCATCATAAAATAAAGAATAAATTATATGTATTTATTTGATTTTGTACGTATAAATCACGTGGAATAACGAAGATTTTATGATTTGGTAAAATAATTAAAAGAATTAAAAGATAAAAAGAAAATTTGTGAACCACGTGATTTAAAATTTAACGGTTCTTATTGGGGGAGGCATGGATTGTGGAAAGATCATTTCAGGCACAAAATGTCATGGGTGAGAACTCTGAAACACTGATAAAAAAATCACACCTAAAGATAGATAAGAAAAAAAAAATACTAGACATGAGAGAGCACGTAGGAAATAAAATATATAACATTAACGGTGCCATTAAGTTTAGACGTCCATCTGAAATAGTCATTTTCCAATGCTTTTTAGATTTATGAAAGATGGGGATTGAGATAGTATGTAAAATATAATACGGTGCCATTAAGTTTAGATGTCCATCTGAAATAGTCATTTTCCAATGCTTTTTAGATTTATATAAAACATGGGGGTGGTAATAATAGTATGATCACGTATATAAAACCATAAAATATTCTAACATGGGGATGAGATGCTTCATAACCAACACGATGTTATATCTAAAGTAAGCAACGTGCGGCGGAATCTAATTAATTAAAAAGAAGCATCTTCAATTTATAGTATAATATCATATATAATTTTAATAAGATGTTCGTACCGTTACGAATGCCCGTTTTCAGGCATGTTCGTTGTCCATTAAACTAATTGGTAAATGCACAGCAACTCTTCTAATAACATTACAACAAAAAAGAAATTAGATATAAATTTCCTATAGCAGAAGTTTGTGGGATATGAGTGGGGTCAAAGAAGTATTGGACATTAGTAATAATGCAACACTTTTTCAATAAATTTTCCACTATCTATATTTTTGAAACGTCATAACAAGAAATAGTGTAATATCACTATCCATATTAACTTGTAGTTTGCGACATAGAATATTTCTAGTACAAGTCATTAGTGTTATTGACCATGGTCTTAGAGATCCTACGAATCTCCATTTAAAAGGAAGTAATATAAATTATATTTATGGTACCCCACAATTGCTTTACAATAAAATCATTAGCCTTCGTCATGTAGCTTTCACATTTCTCTAAATAAAAATCATTTATTTTAAATTTCATTTTATTTCTTCTGAACTTGTATTTATACCCCACCCCTATATAAGGCCTTTTCTTGATGAAGTTTCTCATCAAAACATCCAAACAAAAGGGAAGGCATACAGAAAATATATAGAGAGAGAGTTGATTAATTAAAAGCTTCTTCACTATATAAAAGATATTAAGAGATGGCTGTAAGCAAGCCTTTGATATTAGTTTTAATCGTACAATCGATCTACGCTGGATATTTCATGCTCACGAAGATTGCTTTCGATTTTGGAACAAACCCTTATGTGTTTGTCTTCTACAGACAAGCTTTTGCAACTATTTTCTTAATGCCCTTTGCCTTGTTCTTCGAAGGGTAAGTTCTCAGTCTAGAATTAGGTTTTCTTTCCATGTATACAAATGGCGTTATTTCAACTTAAGTACACAAGAGAATTATGATGTTAAATATTTACTCAGAGAGTCATAATAGTGAGTTGGCTATAGATATATATAATCTTTTCCTTTTCTAATCGTTTGCTGATATCGATTATCAGGAAAAAAGCTCCACCGCTGCCATTCTCCATCTTGCTCAAAATCTTCATGCTATCTTTATTGGGGTATTTACGTAAATAATGTTTTGATGAGATACACTTAGGGTGGGACAACTAGAAATTATTTTGATTTATATTTTTTGCAGAATTACGATGAGCTTAGATATAGTTGGTGTAGGTTTGAAGTACACTTCTGCATCTCTCGGAGCTGCTACTACAAACACTTTGCCTGTTATAACCTTCTTTCTAGCGGTTATATTCAGGTAATAATATCATGTTTGTATTATTTCACTATTTTTTATTTCCAACATAAATCAGCAGAGAAAGCTCCTTTTTTCGCTATAGAAAGTACGCAGATAATTTAATTTAGGGGACAGGTAAATATTCTTGCACGCGACTTTTGAGAAGAATATTTCCATTGATTTACTGGAATATTTACTACATATCGCTACTGGGTGAATGTCTCAATTATTTCAATGGAAAATTACGTCACTGACAGAATATTTTGTAATTAGGAACTAATATTAACATAATAATTAGTGTTCGAAATAATATATACAAAAGCAAAATTTAATAAAGCTTGATGTAGTCATTCAAATGGTGAAGGTTCCAAAAAAACATAGCTATGAAAGTCCCTTAATAGCATAACTATCATTACATGAGTCCAAAATAAGGAAATGCAACATCAAGTAATATCACATAACTAATTAATTAATGCTTCACCACCTCACCCAATGAGTAATGATAAAAAGGGGTTTTCATGGTGGAATCCCTTTACAACAAGGTGACGAAAACAGTTCCTTATATTTCCTGTCATACACAGTTCGCATATTGCATCCTCGTGCTCGTAGCAAATTGCATATTTCCTGCCATTAGATTACTGGGACTTCAAGATTTTATTAGCTAACGTATACTGTAAAAAATAAATAAACATCGTAGGATGGAGAAGGTGAATATAAAGACAAGCCATGGGATAATGAAGTTGGCCGGCGTACTACTTTGCGCCATTGGAGTAGTAACCATAGCTTTCTACAGAGGCCCACTGTTGAAATTGTTATTACATCATCACTTTATTAAGAACCATTTGCACAATAATAAAGACATTCCATCTCCACATACTTGGATTAAAGGAGTCTTCCTCGTACTCCTCGCTAACATTGCCTGGGCTTTCTGGCTAGTGCTACAGGTACTAATATATATACATATATATATATATATATATATTATATTAAGTTCTATAGTTTTTTATATTTACTGGTAATGATCAAATCGACTATTATTAGGGCCGAGTACTAGAGAATTATCCATCAAAGTTGCTGCTGACGACGCTTCAATGTTTCTTGAGCACAGTTCAGTCCTTTTTCATTGCTTTTGCTTTCACGAGAGACCATATGGATTGGCAGCTGAAACTCGACATCTCACTTTTATCAATCGCCTATTGCGTAAGTGTTAATTACATCGAAATTTTTTTCTTTCTTGTAAATATCCAAATACATATAACTATTTATTTTATTTGTTGACGACAGGGAATAGTTGTGACTGGCATTACATTCTACCTTCAGACATGGGTTATAGAGATGAAAGGCCCAGTTTTTCTAGCCATGACCACACCTCTTATCTTCGCCTTCACCATTGTTCTCTCGGCCTTCATGCTCGGAGAAATAATTAGCCTGGGAAGGTGAATAATTTAGAATATAAAACTACTTAATAGTAATGCATCATTCTGTTAAACTTTATGGGTGAAGTGATAAAATTTTATTACGTTTCTAGTGTTTTGGGAGCACTTCTATTGATGGGAGGGCTTTACTTTGTGTTGTGGGGAAAGACCAAAGAGGAAGAAAGAAGAAAGGTGGCGACAACTACATGTAATAATGCTGAGAAAGCTGTTGTTGATGAAGTAAAAGAAGAAAGTAGTATTGTACCTTAAGGCTTCTTATGACAGGAAAAGAGTTACACTAGCAATATAACCATTATTCATCACCCGTCAAAAAAATAAAAGAAACGAATTTCAGACAAAGAACAGAACATAATGCGAGAAAATCAAATCCAAAAAGTGTAATAGAGAAGAGACTAGACTTTTAATGTTCACCTCAAATGCAATATTTGGGTAGCCATACACAGTTGTCGATCCAATTCCAAACAGATCATTGTCTGAGGTACCACAACTCCTTGGCCACAGTTGCCAAGAATTCCCTGCAAATATCACATCAATAATATATGCATTCTAGTTATAATACAGATACCTAAACTTGAGAATAAAGTAAGGACAAATATGGTTAGTTACCTTCACTTGTTCCCATCTTGTGCTAGGTGTAATGACACTTTCCTCCTTACCTTCATTCTTATTGAACGACCCATCAGCTGAAACAATTTAATTTCACAAATTGACTAATGAACAAAAGCCATTCACTGCACGGTTAGGGGTAAAACACAAAAGATATCACTTGAGAATAATTAGCAACCATTCTTGTGTATCACAAAGTTGCACTTCACGTATGTGTCGAAATCGTGCCCGGGATAGTTTGTGTGCAGAACGAACTTCTTGATTGTATGTGTCTGATTTTCCAGAAGAACAGAATGTCAGACGTCGGTGTAAACTTATAACAGTTTATATATTTTCCCTACCAAAATTTTTACCTACCCATCAAATAATATGTCCAAGCCACGAGTGAAATAATTAAAGAAGTAATCCTGGCACTGGACTTTTCGGGAGGGAGCATCCGAAGCAGAATGGATTATCATTGGATCAACCTGCAAAGATTTGAAAGATAGACAAGCTGATTGAAAAGAATGATGGCATAAAATTTTAGAGAACTCCAAGGAACTTACTGAAATACCTGTTTATGATCGATTCGACAAGGTCGCCGCAATTCAGACAGTACTTCCTATGGTTGAAGAAGCAGAAATTAAAGAAACCAAGAGGGATTAGCATCAAGAAATAAGAGTATGTAAACTTCCTAAATCTAAAAAACAAGCATTAACTGCGTTGATACTCCGAAAGCAATGTGCTGATCCCCAACTTTGAACCACAATTCTTCCCTTAACTGAACAACAAACGGTAAAAGAAGGCATAGGTTTTTAAGCTACAATTTTCTGTTTAACTAGATATGAAAAAGAAACCAATATAACCTTTACTTGCACTTCTTCCATGTACAAGTTACCAAGAAGCAAAGGAGGTACAGTGGCTTTAGTCATTGAAGATCCTACACCAACCTTGCTATCCGCACACGAAGAGTGATATATCGAGACACGGGCAGCAACAGGACTTGTACCGTCGGGATATATCAGTGGTAAAGCAACTGTGAAAATGAGGCATGGACGTAGAACATACATTATGTGGAATGTTTAGAAAACACGTCCAAATGGAAGAGTTGAATATGACAATACATCCTCGACTGTGGAAGTGCTCTTTATGGTTCGAAGGGATAGGAAAAGCATAGGTCAATCCCTGAAAAATGTGACGATAAACACCTCTCTTAAAGATTTGCATGTAACATTACAGAGGATGAGATATCAGAAAACATACGGGATAGAACAGAGTGTAAACGCCCCTTTGTTCCTCGTAGATTCCAGGAAACGTAAGTCCAAAAACAGCATAGAGAGCCTCACAAGTTGCTGGAGCAGATTCTCCCCTGCGAGAACAATGCTTGTCAAAAAATCAGATTTGCCTAACATTACAAAAAGCTCCGATGATAAGGTCACAGAATCTACCCGAAAACAGATGAGCAATACTGCAGTTGGAGCCTTCTTAGATCAAAAGCTTGAATAAGCCGCAGACGCTGATAGATTACCCAGACAAAAATTAAGAACATCGACTTACACACGATAATAGGCATGAGAAAACATACATGTGACCTCGGATCAAGATGAAATCCATAGTTTGGGAAGCTAATAACAAAGTCAAGTTTAAGAGGATCCTGCACCGCACATACATAAAGTAAGAATCGAGAAAACGAATGGAAAAAAGTCAATTACGCAATCAAAGAGGTGAAGGAACACCACAAACACATGAAGCAGCAAAATTACAGACCTCTTCGCAGAAGCTAACGCGAACCTCGTCAAAAATATTTCGTCGCTTCTCTATTTCAACAAACGCTTCATGTATAGGCATCCCTGTAATTCCAGGTTCACCAATCCATCGCCAATCCATCGCCAATTCCAGCACCAGCGCTGTCAACTTCTGCTCATCATTACGATGATCGCATGAAAAACCCCGTGGAAGATTGTGCTGCGTTGTTGTAACTGAAGTAGCCGAGTGAAGATGACACGATTGATGATGACGTGGCGTATCGGTGGAGAGAGAGAGCGGGGAGAGAGAATCTGGTCGTTTCGTTACGTGGCAGTATTTGGGCTGACCCATTAAGAGGCCCAACCTATGATGGTATCAATGTACTATTAAGAGATAATTTAAATATATGATTTTCAGATATATGTCGCTATTAAGACTTTCGTACTATTAAAATTTAACTTGGGATTGGCTTTGGCTATGCTTAAATTATTTCCTCTGCACTTGAGTTTTCGAGCCTCATGGGGGTCTTGCTAAATGAAAATTTCACTTCAAATTTTAAAGGCTTGTACTCCCTCCGTCCCAAACCATTTTATACATTTTACTAAATCGGACGTCCCACATCTTTTGTACATTTCCTTATTTAGCAAAAAAACTATAAAATGCAATCCATATACTAATATTAAATATTCTTAAAAGACACGTCAAAATATACACTTTGTTACCTTTTACTTGTACTATAGTATAGTATTAAAATATTCAGTTTTTTTAATTCGCGTGACAACTCCCAAATGTCCATAAACATTTGGGACATACTTTCAATTATACCATCGTTGCTTTTATGTGTTTTATTAACCATGGCCGAAAAAAAAATCGATATTAATTCAAAACCACATCATTACAAAGAATCTATTAATGTCGCGAAAATGAATCCGTTAATTACGGGAGTGGCGACAATCTTGTATTTCTTTCTTTCAAATATTTGCACTCCTCTTACCAAAGTATCAAAGAATTTATTCATAAGTTATATATAAAAGAAACTTTAGAAGAAAATTATATTTAGTTAAATACTTTTTTGGATTTAGGATACTTGGAAATAGGAACTGCTCGAGTCAGAATAATATACCTCCTCATCGGGGAATGTAAATCACGTGACTGGCGAGCGCAATCATATGACTATATGAAATCTTTAAAAAAAAAATAATAATTTCAGTCTTGAGCAAATCGTCGTGGTTTTAAAATTAAAATGCCATTGAAATTTGGCAATGCAAAACCGCGCGCACTCACACGTATTTTTTTTGGGTCGTACGTATATGAATAATCAAGCTTCTAAGTCAAAGCATTATATGATATAATACATCTGCGACATTTGGCAATAACTTGAGATTATTTAATGCTAATTTATCTTCATCAACGGGGAACTTACGTATTTATGCAATGATTCAATAAAAAAATCACTTCTATTTGGTTTTCGACGGTAAATAACTTCAACATTGGAAATAACGCAAAAAAGTTGACATTGCATAAAAATAAAATAGATACGTAATATATATCGCTCACGCCATTGATACAGATTATCGAAGTTAAAAGCCATTATATCTACTCTTTAAGTAGTACGTGTCACTGCACATTATGATTATTTCATAGGCATGATATTTTTCAAATGATTACAACCATAGAAGTCTGTAAAGGAAAAAGAAAATCACACCACCACTACTACAATAATGAAAAAGTCAGATATCATTTTAACTATAGAAACAATAAGGGTTTCCGTTAAGCCAATTTATAAATCTTGGTCACTATATTTATAATTGCATAAATAGATTATTCCCTATACCTCACATTGGGTCTTCGATAATTTTGTTCGAGATTAAAGGCCAAAAAATCATACTTCAAGTTCGATTTCGTTGGATTTTATAGAATCACTATAACTCTAATATACATATACACAATTCTTTGTCCTTACTTATGTTTACTGCCACTTCTTTTCACTGCCAAAAGAGAAAAGAAGTGCCAAAAAGAAAAGAAAAAGGAGCATTAGAATTTACCAACTTTAACATAGATATATGAGTATACATCCACATCCTATCCTCTTTACAAGCATGCCCCACAGATATTTCATTTCTCTTTTTCTTAATTTCAAAAAATTGCATAATCCCACAAATGCAATGAAAACTCACAAATTAGAGATTGTTTATGAATTCAAAAAGAACGCCACATTCACAAATCACAGGTGGTGACAGTGAATATTTACTATATTGAAGAATACCACCACCATTCTTGATTCTCATTCATAGTCATGGCTAGGGGTGGGCATCGGGTCGGGTAGTCGGGTATCGGGTAGTTCGGGTTCGGGTAGTTCGGGTTCGGGTTAAGATTTTCACTACCCGAACCCGACCCGATCTATGGCGGGTACCCGATTGTCGGGTATATATCGGGTTCGGGTACCCGACGTCGGGTACCCGACTTTGAATCGAAAAAATATGATTAAAAATTTTATAATGCAATATACATATCAAATATTCATGTTATATATAATTTATCACTTATGTTTTATATTCAATAAATATAATATATATACATATTTTTTATATGTTTATTTATAAATTTTGAAAATATATTTTAAATTATTATAATGATTTATGCATTGATAATAAATATCACTTGTTAATTATGCAATAATAATAAGAAATTAATCAAAAGATTATTTAAAACTTTAACACCACCCACGTTAGTATTGATATCTAGACATGTTATTATATTTTTTCAATGTTTATATATAAAAACTAACATATTTTTTAAAATATAATTTGTCGGGTACCCGATCGGGTTATTCGGGTAATAAATTACTACCCGATACCCGACCCGATTAATAAATTCGGGTATCGGATAACCCGATACCCGACAAATAACCCGAATTACCCGACCCGAACTACCCGAACCCGATCGGGTTCGGGTAAAACCCGAATACCCGAACCCGAACGCCCACCCCTAGTCATGGCAATTATGGTCCCCCAAGAAACCACTAAAGAGAAGCAAGCAACAATAAATGAATTTCCCTCAACTACCCACCATTTTTAGCCCAAAAAAAATTTGAAATTTAATAAAATAAGCCACCTAGAATTTTAAAAAAATTAAGAATCCATCGACGCATCACGCAACGTAATGACCATTTCAATTTCTATGTCCCGCCGACGAGACTTCGCCGGTACTATTTAAGTTAAAATTGTTTTTTCAAGATCAAATATCTTGATTATTTCATATACAACAAGCCATTGTCTTAAATAAAAGTTGTTAAATTAAATATGTGTCCTTGAGCGACTTGTTTTAAAATCATAAAGAGTATTACACAAGAGTGATAGTCCTAAAACCCTATCTTATCACAATTCCGAATTTTAATGCGAAAGGAAAACATGAGAAATAATAAATTAACAATACTACATAATTGATAATATAATAAACTTAAAAATTAAAAAGTCTGTCCTGATATGGGATTTGCTCTGCCAACATAAAACCTACTCTGCAACAAACAATGGGCCCTTCTTAATTTAAAAAAAAAAAAGAATATATACTAATACTATTTTAAATTACTAAAACATCAACAAGAACCCGATAATCCTAAACCGGGTTCACAAGAAACCGGTCTAATCGACTCGTCCCCTACGCTACGCTAGCATTTCTCTTGCTTCCCTACCTTCAAAAATTATGCGCCGCCGCCGGCGGAGCTGAACCGGCCGGGCCATTCTCAGACTCCTTCTTCTTCCTCATCTCCAGAACTTTCCTATGGTTGTTAGAATGAAGTTCGCCGGAGAAGGTCGGACTGCAGGCGGGCCGGTACTCCGGCAACAGCCGGCCCGACTTAAAACGGACCCCACAGGCGTTGCACAGCGTCTTCGGCCCGTGCGGCCCGGCCCGCCACTGTGGGGTCTTGGTCACGCCGCAGTGAGAGCACTTCCTCGGCTGCTGCGGCGGCTGTTGATGGTGACTCGCGGCGGCGCCTGGTTTTCTCTTCTGCAGCTTCTTGGCCGGCTCCGCCGGAAAAGGAAACGGCGTAGTCGTCGCGGAGGAGTTCGACGACGAGGAGGTGGAGGAAGAGTCGGCGAGCGGCGTGGTGGCCGAGGAGGAAAGGACTGGCCAGACTCGTACGCCTGACCGGGCTCGTTTGGTTCGCGCTTTGGTTAGGACTGTCGCGGCGGCGAAGCACGGCGGCGCAGTCTGCACGGACGGGTTTTGAAATGGGTTATGGGTCAACTTTCCGGCGAGTGGGTATTCTGAGAAAGACTCCTCCACGAAGTGGGACAGCCACTCCAAGCTCTCCAATCCTTGAAGCTGTTAAAATTACAGAAGAAAAAAAGGTAATCTTTTTCACCAAATTAGCCTCCAAATTCTTCACCTTTTACGAGGCAGATGGGAATTTCCTACCGTTTCTGTCGATTCGCTTTCTGGGAGAGACCCAAAATGGTCCCTCGGCGTAAGACCGCCGCCGTCGACGGACATGCTCTGTTTTTCTACAGAAACAGAGCATCCCTTGTTAATCTCGTGTTCAGGTTCGAACAGCGGCTCCTCCGCCTCGGAAACGACGTCGGATGAGGAGAAGTCCAAAAGTTCGTCGACGAAGAGGTCGTCTCCGTTAACGGCGTTAGCTCCTCCGCCTCCGCCGTGAACAACCGCAGAGAAATCGTCGGCAGCGAAGGGAACCGTTTCTGCGCCGAACCCTTTCCTCAAGGCTGCTCCCTGCAAACACTCCATTTCCTGAACAGAATGCAAATTACTCAGAGCAGAGGAAAATGAGGAGATCAAGAGAAAAGGAGGGAAAAGCACAGACCTGAACTGTAGGGGATGAAAGAAGAGGCTTTGATAAAGGAGATTGTGAAAAAGAGTTGAATGCCGATGAAGTGAAGATAAAGGGATGATGAAGGGAGAGAGTTGGGTGGTAAAGCATTGAATGATTTTGGATGGATTAATAGCGTTTCTCAATGAACTGTTATTATATACCATCGCATTGCGTATTCAATTCGATTTATCAGTTAGGAAATAAAAGAGAAATAATAATAATAATAATATAAAAAACAAACGTTTCTCTTTTCATTTCTTCATTTCTTTCTGACTTTTTTTGTCTAGTTAGGACAGCCCTACTCTGCAATAGATTAGGGAAATTTGCCTTAGTACTTTTTATCAACGCGATAATGCCCCATTATTCGTGATGGATAACTTTAGCAATTCATCTATATGTAACGTTGTAATTTATTAAGTTTTACATTTATAGCTAAAAGAGTATATAAAAATAATTCTGTAGAGAGCCAAATGTATTTGAATTTTCTGAAAGCATGGATGGCCTTTCTCCTTTTGACAACTACCGCATTAAAAGGTACTTCAAGGAAAAATTAAATTAAATTAAAAAAACAACAATTTATATGCTTTCCATAAAGTTTAATTCCTTTTCGCTTTTCCTTTATTTGCTTTTAGTAATAAGAATAAATATAACAGCAATAATAATGATGGTAATAATAACAATAATAAATAATTAAATAGTAATAAAATTTACTCCATAAGTCCGACAACCAAAAAGGTGATGCTTAATTAACTTTCATTATAGCGTTAATAATTCTTTTCCTACTTTTTTTTGTTTGTTTTAGGTCATCTTGTTTTATGAGTTTCCCTCTCAATCGGGCACAATTATTATTTGCTTTCATTCAAAGTTTTTATCACCATGTGAAGTTCTTCAAACCATGGTGGTTTTTGAACCGGACCGGAAATTTTAGTGGTTTAAGGTTTAGTGGTTTAACCGGTATAAACCAGAATCAAACCGGGGCAAACCGGTATATTTAAATATATTTAATATATATTTGTGATTGAATCATTCAAATAATGTAAATTATATATATGTTTATTTAGTAATTTTTGTTCTATATTAGAATTTTATGGGTAGTTGAAATTAGAAAATAAATTTATACAAGTTGGGCCAAAAGTGAATAATGTGAAAAATCTGATCTATTAGCTAATTATTAGAAAATCAAAATGTGGTTCAAGGGATTCAAACTCGGCCCAGTTGCTTAGAAGACCACCACCTTTCCGCCGGACTATGTGGAAACATCTATAAACTCGTTCATTTGCTTTTCCTATACATTATTATTCCGTTTAATCTTTTTTTATATATATAGACCTAGACCGGATCGGAATCGGACCGGATTTTCGGCCGGTTCACTGGTTTCCGGCCTGAATCGGCCGGTCCGGTTTGGTTTTCAAAACCTTGCTTCAAACACACACATGGTCTATCTTAATCTACAATGACCATATTTCATTAAAGCTTCTCTAACTAATTGAGTGTTGGAACATATGTTAAGTCCTTTCCTTTCACATTTGAGCATGCAAGTTCTAATAAATAATAATAATAATAATAATAATAATAATAATAATAATAATAATAATAATAAATATAACAGATGAGACTACTTTATTTAATTGTATTTATCTTAACTCGAACAAATATCACTTCACAACGTCACTGAAATTTATAGACGAACTTCCAAGTTCCAACATGACAAAATTCATCTAGCATATTTGTGCATTTTCAAGTTCAAATAAATTACATAGTAACTTTCTTCGAGAAATTGTCATGATTTACCAATGAGCAAATACTCTTATATATGGTGTAGGGTGGATTAAAAAATGAGTCTGTTATTTGCAATTTAACCACACTTTTTATAATTTAATTTCTTTCATTTTTATTTTTTTATTTACGGTACTTATACCCCTACACATTATTTTTCATTTTATATATTTAAAAATTATATTTTATCTTATACACTAAAAATGTTAAATCTCAAAATATTAAGTATAATTATATTCTATGCAAACGCAGCATAGAGTATGCGAAGTAATAGTAGTAATTATATGACTAATTAGTTTTGACAATTGGATTTTTTTTTTTCAGTTACGGCCTCATGAATGGAAGATAAAGACTCGAGAGAAGTATTTTCGTTCATGAGTTAATTGCCTTATTTTTTTCGATAACTACCCAAATTATTACCGTTGCCGAATCATTAAAATTTACGTGACCCAGTCAAATTAGAGATTATTATATGTAACGATTTGCAATTATTTAGCAGCCTCATGCAAATTAATTTTTTTATTTGAAAGTGAAGTATTTGAATTCGAACAACAGTAATAAAATATTTTTAAACACCACTCGTTATTGACTTTGTACAGTGTCTTTGCGTTTGACGACATTTATTGATTGACTTCCAAAACGATTATTATCTTGATTATAGTAGTATTATCGTATTCACAAATAATAAATTGCGATGGAGTAGTAGAAATTTATTCTTATGGCATACTTACTCGACACTAATATATCTTATTGGCGCACTCCGTATAGACAATTGCATCTCAATGTATGCTTAGTTTGATTTTTATTGGATATCCGACATTAATTTTGAAATATATATTTTATATATTGTACTAAATTTTATTTAGAGCTTCTACAATCCCAAACTCTTAAATTTTATTGGCTTATTGTTATTTTTTTTAGTGTGTACTAATGGCCAACAGTATTGCAGACTCAAATGCGTGTGCTACTGTGCTATGCAATATAAACGTAGGGCTAGGAAAAAATACCGAAATACCGTCCTTATCGTACCGAATCGTATCGAAAATATCGAAAATTTTGGTATACCGAAGTTTTTGGTAAGGTATGATACCGTATCGAAAATTTTCGGTACGGTAATGGTATGAAAGTTTTTAAAATTAGGTATACCGATTATACCGAATACTGAAATACTAAAATTTTTAATATATTCTATATATATACACACCTACATATATTATTTCAAAAATGTAAAATAAAAATTAAGGATCGATCTTCATAAACTTATTTAACCTTTCTAAGATTAGGCCCACCATATTTTACTTACGTAACTCAAGTAACGTTTAATTTTTGCATTTTTAATGTTTTTTTCAGGATTTTGAAAGCATGAAGATGCAATGCAATTACTTTTTGTTAATCTTCACTAATTTTTTTAAATGTAGCCGCTTCGTTCTAATTAATCTTATATAAAGTTGTATTTTGTCGTTATGTAAAGTTTTTTGTCTTACTAAGGAAACTGGCTAAAATATGTAAATTATTTAAGGTTAAAAAATCTTTTTATTTTGAAAATTTGGTATTAATAATCTATCTTATTGGGTCTAAGGAGTTTGAATTGATTAAAAATCCAAAACAACGAATTAACGAGTTACGAGACATGCATGGTAAAAAACCCTCCGTGTGAATGGTATAGAAGGTATGATACCGATACCATACCGAAATTTCGGTATGATACCGTATCGAAATTTAAGGTATACCGAAATTTTGGTATGGTATTGGTATGATTTTTTTGGTACCGAAATTTCGGTACGGTATACGGTATCACAGTTTTGGCACGGTATACCGTACCAAACCACCCCTATATAAACGTACATTAAAATTAGAGGGAAAAACTGGAATATACAATAAAAACATATAATGGATAGTTATTTTAATTTTTATATTATTTTTTTAATATATAAATTGACCGACCAAATTTTGACTGTTTATCCTAAACATTAGACTTAATAAAATAGAATAAAATAAATGAAAATTATGAAATTCCACTCCACTCCTCCACATCCTTTTGTCGTATATCTTCGACCAATGTTTGTAATGATTCCTTTTCCACCATACGATGTTCCCCTAAATAAGATCCCAACACACATTGGCATTTAGTCCTCCTCTTCATGTTTTATACGATTGACAACTACCACTCATGCATGCATGCAATGCGTATTTCCAAATATATATTCTATAAAAAGTTAAAACATTATTTATATAATGAAAATTTGTATTCCATTTTGTATATTGTAGTACGAGATATGTTATTTCCTTGTGCGATGCAAAATTTAATATATTCCATTTGTACGTTGTAGATTGGAAGATTAGAAAGAGTAACATTGTTTATTAAGTAAGAGCACTGTGATTAGAGAAATAAACGCCGGCTGGTCGGTCGTTTTCTCGTGGCACGTGTCTTTTTCTAATTGGAGGAGAGGAGCGTTACAAAAATTAAATATGTTTTGATGTTTCAATAATCAAAAACTTGGCAGGTTTCGAATTTAAAATAATAGGTCATTTTTGCCGCCCCTTTGGAGCGAGCTAGCCTCCCAAGAAGATTTTTTTTATAAACAATATATCATTTTAGTTAGCGACTACAATTTCTTTTGAAAACAGAAAAAAGTTAAAAAAATTATGCACCAGCCGGGAATCGAACCCGGGTCTGTACCGTGGCAGGGTACTATTCTACCACTAGACCACTGGTGCTTTTATAAGTATCAGTCAAATATAATATATATAAATAATTTTTTAACATGGTCCATAATAGAGGCATGCTGCGACAGGAGAGAAGACCTCTGAAAGATTCTTGTACAACCCATGTAATGTCCCAACTAGTATAGGTGTCAAGAAAGTTCGCACAGGTTAAAATTTCCTTGTCTGACAATGTCATAAGAAAGTTCCCAACCTTATACATTAATCTAAAAGCCGGAAAAAAAAAAAGAAGAAAAGATAAAGCTACGAACACACAAACAGAGCCCACTCACCTCAGTCACCTAAACCTTTTGTAGTAATCTTCACTCCACACAAAAATATCAAAGTAAAATCAATCAACCACACACTATCTCCTCCTAATTTGAATATTACCCTTTCCCTTTGTAATCTCAAATCTTTTCACCTGTTAGTTTTTAGTGCATTCAGCTTCGACAGACAACCGCTTCATCACATTCGGACACGGATCCCTCCCGAAATTGCTGTTCGAAATCGCCACGGCGCATCTCTCTCGTCCCACGCACTTCTGTTAACATACAATACAAACAACTGATCAGCATCAGAAGTAAACGTCGAAGAAGAAGGTAGCAACAGTATATACTATACCTTCTCTAATACAGAGTACGAAGTAGGAGCATGGCACGCTCCCTCTCGGAAGCTTCCACAAGTCCCTGACGGCGTCCCAAAGCTGGCGAACCTTATCGAGGAAATGGTTCGCCCTCGGCCGCACCTCAGGTGAACCTTGGGCCTGCGGAGATCCTCGGGCCTACCGTAGCTTTCGATCTGCCAGTTCTTGATATTCGGGTGGTACTCCGCCACGTCAGCGCACACGCTCGTCGCCGTTCTCTTCACGAGCTCGATCCTCGTGGGTTCGCCCCCGAGCTCTTCGAATAGGACGAGGAGATTGTTTGTCGGCTTCAGCCATGATCTCGGGAGGTGGTACCTGAGAAAAGGGCAAAAAACGCATTTGCATGAGAATGAATCTGTTAAGTAAAATTGTAATAACATGTATTTTTTCAATTCGGGGTTGGCGTTATAGGGACTTGAAATTTAAGGGGGCATTATACGGACGGTGACTTCTATAAAATTAAGCAAATTAGGATTATTATATGACTAGATTTTTGTCTCAAAATTGCATAATTTTAAAAGTTATTGTCCATATAACGTCGTCCACTTCGTCAGAAGAATAGATTACACGCCGGAACTTTATAATTTTGGGCAAAATATGGGATTTCGGCAAACGGTGTCGCTAAATTGCTTAATTTTAAAAGTTAATGTCCGTATTATGATATCCCCTATATTTGTCAAAACCCTAGATTACACGCGAAACCCTATCTATATTCAGGGGCAAAATTTAGGGTGCCACCGTACGATACCATTAAATTGCTTAATTTTAAGAGCTATTCTCTGTATAATTTCAACTAATAAGAGCATCTCCAACCACACGCCATTCCTGGCGTTTCCCTCCACGCATGGCGTTGAGAAGTCTCCAAGGGTACGCCAAACGCCACGGTATCCACAGCGGGTGCTACAGTACCCCGCTACCTATTGCGGGGCACTGTTCACCCCGCAATCCCTTTTTTTTATGTTTTCTATTTAATCTTCTTCATTGTGTGACTAATTAAAAAAGAAATTTGCTTGATTAGGATGGGCGACGAAGACGAGCGAGGATTTGGGAGAAATTGGTGCAGCAAATGTGAGTGAAACTGAAGAGTGAAGACGACGACCTTTATGTTTTTTGTTTTCTTTTTTTTTTTTTTCTTTATTTCCTTTTTCTTTTTTCTTTCTAAATTTCACTAATATTTTATTTTATTCTTTCCAGTAATTTCAATCTTGTCAATTCTAATTTTAGTTTAATTTTTTTCAGAAACGCAAGTCTTAAATTTAGAAAAAACTAGGTTGTCTCCATTGTTTAATGTATATTTTAGATTTAAATATAAATTATTAATAAATGAATAAATAAACTTTTATTGTTATAATGAATTACAATAATCAAATGAAACCTTTATTTTCTAAAGAAAGAGGGTACTGTACAAAAAATTAACAGAATTTAGAACATAGTGTTATAAAAAAAATATATGATAATTTTATTCCACTTATTAAATAAATTATTCTTATTTTACGCATAATTTTAATAGTAAAATATTTTTCTGATATAATCGAATTTTATTTATTGTTGATTTTATAGGTTTTTAAATTCATAATTTAAATTTTGTATTCTTAATTTTTTATTTAGAATTTATGTTTGTAGTTTATTTTTCTAACATAAATATTTTTTAACAATTTACTTAAATTAGGAATAAGAAATATTATATATAGAGGAAAATATAGAGGAGATGGTTGGAGTTTAACCCCACTGTTTAAACTGTAAATCTGGAGGAATTGTACTGTTTCAACTCTATATATAGAGGAATGGTTGGAGATGGCCTAAATTTGTCAGAACCCTCGATTATAGTCGGAACCCGAGACTGCACAAAATCTAAAGTTCCGATGTATAATGTCCCTAAGTGCTCGTTTGGTTGATAGGTTTATATTTATGAGGGTTTATTTAAGTAAAGGTTTATATAAAACAAATTAATTGGTATAAATTAAATGTATGTTTGGTTCGTGGGTTTAAATAAACACATGTGAGGAGGTGTGTTTATTTAAACCCGTCTTCGTGGATTTAGAGTGGTTTTATATAAACCATTGGTTTAGATAAACCAACGAACCAAACACGCTAACATGTTCCAAACCCGGGTTTAAAATTACTAAACCCGTCAACCAAACAAGCACTAAAAGTTCTTAAGTATTATTGTCGGTATAGTACTACTCCATATATTTGTTGTCCCTATATCATCAGCCACCCTAGACTACGGGACTTAAAAAATAATTAACTCGACAGCTTTTACCATCTCTGAGTTGGCTCTCCGCACCCCAGCTGACACTTCGGAGGGCGGTAGGTCCCGACGTAGGCGCATTCGTTGCACTCGCCGGAGGCATAGGCGGTCCAGTACCTCCCGAGGCTCTGACCGTTGACCCACACCTGTCCCTTGCCCATGCTGCTCATGTCCAAGGCAAGCGGCTCATCGCCATCGGGCGCGTCGAAAAACGCCTGTTTTTTTTTTGTTTTAAATTTTTGAGATAAAAGATTTAGATTTTCATTAACCTTTTAATAATCGGCGGTTGAGATATTTTTGCTAACGGTAACTACCTTGTGCCATGTTAAGGGCTGCTGATGCTTCTGCGCGACTAGCGAGCCGCTCATCCAATCGACCGAAGAAATACCGTCTGGGGAGACGAGGTTCATGGCTTCTCCCTTCAGACCGACCTAATATTTACAAAATAGTCTGTTGAGTTTGAAGGGAGTGCGTCATATTTTATATTTATATATTTTATTTCCGACATTGTCCGGAGAATGAATAGAGATTGATGGGATCCAATAGAATAAAAACCTGATAGGTCCACTTCGCCCGCGTTAGGTCCAATTTCCTTCGGTCGAGCCCGAGAATTGCTACGGGTCCTAACACGCCAGTGTTCCATGACTCGTAGTGCCCGCCGACGTTCTTCGACGAATAAATATAAAATAAAATAAAATCGAGCGACGACGATTCAAAAAAAGGAAGAAAGAAAGATTTATTAGAACTAACGGGTAATCCGACGGCTACGCTCAAAAGGGCAACGGTGTTCGATCCAGCGCGTAGATTGGCCTTCTGCTTAAATGTGAATCGCCTGTTTTCTCTCGTGCCGAAAGCAGATCCTGGGAAAAAAATCATCATATTACAACAGAGTGTCATTGAAAAGAGAGAGCGAATGATATAATAACTATATATATATATATACCGATGAGTCGTCCGTTCAAGAAAGCATGCAAGGCGTGACCGGTCGACTCAACGACGAGCGTAGGAAGCTCACCGCCGTGAAGAAAAGACTCCGAGGAACCAATATCAACCCTGCAATAGAGATGCTTTTTTTTTCTTTTTTTTTCTTCTGAAGCGCTCATGCGCTTAAAAAATTCTCCGTATAGCTCACCTCGTCGAGTACCACAGGTAATCGCTGGCATCCCTAGTGGCGTTGATCTGCTCCAAAAGGCCGAAAGTCGAAAAAGTCGAACGATCGTCGAGCGAAGATAAATCCTCGCTGAACGTCTCCCAAGAGAACGCTCGAGCGTTCGCGGGAATCATTTCCATTCTTGACGTCTGAACGCCGACCTGTTTCAGACGACAATTAAGCAGAGAAGCGTCAAGTTTGAATGTAAGAATTGTCTAAGAATTTTCACATCTTTTACTTTGGCCGTGTTGAAGACTACGTTTCTACAGTCGGGGAGGATACTGATCGACCACGGCGGTAGATTGTAATGCATGTCGTCGAACATCACTTTCGCCGAAGACTTTGTGTCGTAGTTCGATAGAAAAGCTGCGCATTCGCCCGAAGTCGAAGAGTATACGTGCGCCTGGAAAAAAAATAAACGTTACTTCAAAATAATACGAATCGTCGAAATAGGCGTGGAAAAAAAAAAGAAAAAAGAAAAACCTGTTGAAGGGCTCCTAAAGAAGTCACGGTAGGATCAGACGAAACGAGCGCCTTTTCGCACAGCTTAACGGCTCGGTGTAATTCCTTCAGATGGCCGTACTTAGGTTGTCTGATCAAACCTAACAACGAAAAAAAAAAAGAAAATATCAAACGAAGATTTCACGCCATAAACTACCGAAAAGGTTTCTTTCATATCACTACAAAGTAATAAAGAAGCGCACCGTATTCGTCGAGCGGTGCATCGTAATCGTAGCTCGTGGTGATAAAAGGTCCACCGGCGGAGCGCCCGAAGTTCGTTCCTCCGTGATACTTTCAATCGACAATGGCGGGAAAATAAAAATAAATAAATTCAAGAAACGACGGGAAGAACTGATTTTTTTTTTTCTTTCTGTATTGCAACGGGCTTAAGTTTAACCGGGAAAGTTTATTACCATGTAGTAATTAACGAGCGAACCTCCCTTTTGAACGAACCTCGCCACGGCGAAGGCAAGATCCTCGACCGGCCTCTTATGGATGGGCCCACCAAATTCCGTAAACCTTAATTCCCGACGACGTAAGAATCGCATTGCGCATTAAAATGAGGAACTAACTAATCTCCTACCAAATTCATCAAGATTTTTTATTTTTCTATTTCACTTACCAGCCACTCCAAGCCTCTGTCCAAATAGAAGGTTTGTAAGGCTTGTTTGGAGAGAAAGCATCACAGTAGAAGCCATTGCAGGTGTTAATCTAAGCAAGAAAACCAAGAACATGGATTCATTACTCAAAAAATGCTGCTTATTATAACGAATTCTTTCGAGCTTTCTTACAATTTCTGAGGAATATTTAACTTTTCTTACCACGGGGTCAGGGGCATCTTCTTCCTTGCACATCACCCATGGAACGCCTGTGTTTAGTCCAACGGCCATATTTGCAGCCCAAGTTGCATATCTATGGCCGGCTCGGCCTAGTGCTTTCGCCTGAGGCCCATATTCATTCTCAATCTGAAGAGAAAAAGATCGGTGGTTATCGATCATTCTTCGAAAGATGTTGAAATTAGAGTGTATGAGTCTCTCTGTGATGTTTCACTTCACCTGAGAAAGAATGATTGGGCCGCCCTGGGATTCATACAGATTCTCACTCTTCATCAGATTGACTATCGTCTCTGTGAACTTTTGCATAGCCATCTAAGAAAAGAACCATTCTTTCTTCAGTTTTTCCACCAAGAAAGATGTCTTGATTTGTGCAATAACTGCTTAAAAAATCGAACCTTGAATGGCTCGTTATCTGTCCTGAAGCTAATCCCAGGTACGTATTTCAGCCAAACTGGGAATCCACTGAAGGTTGACAAAGAAAAGAATCAGCCGTACAACAACTAAGATCTTAAGCTTGTGCTTCTTCACAAGAGGAAGAAGAAGAAGAAGAACAGAGTTTTAGTGATACCCAAAATTCCACTCAGCGCAAACGTAGGGGCCAATGCGTAGATGAGCGTAGAGCCCAGCCTTGCGAATGGCCTTCATAAACCTCACAAGGTCGTATCTTCCTTCAAAATTATACTGAAACAAAACCCACAAAACAAAAAAAATTCAACCTTTGAGTGAAATTTCATCTTTCGTTAAAGCAAAATCGTAGCTTTACTTTGCCGGGAGAAGGCTCGTGAACGTTCCAAAAGACATAAGTCTCAATCACATCCAAGCCACCTTCTTTAGCCTTGTTTATCAGATCCTCCCACATCTGAAAACATAAATTCAGCTCACGAATGTTAAGGAGAAAATGTTCGACGAAAAGATGAATAAAGATGAGAGCTTTGTTACGCCATCGTCGTCTATACCTCGGGGGTGCTTCTTGGGTAATGAATGGAACCAGAAAAAAGAATCCTCCTTTGCCCATTAATGTCGATTGCTTTTCTGTCATAGCTAACGCTGCAATGTACAACCTCAATCACAAAAATCACCGCAGCACAAAGCCACAAAGCCCACTTGGAAACTGAGTTCATTTTCATTTTTCCCACTCTAATAGTTATTCCACTTTACGCATGAACGGCAAGAAAATCGGAATACTTATTTGCTAGAGGAAGAATGTGTGAATGTTTTGTGTTGGAGAGTGGGAGAAACTGCATAGAAAGAGAGAGAGGTTATTGACAATAAATATGAGCGATGGAGGGAGAATACGTTAGGTCTTTATATACACGAGTCATCGTTTGACGAGTGAGCTCAACATTCGAGATGAAGGAAAGCCCTTTTGTGTTCTTTTCCTTTTTTCTATTTTTTATATCATTAATTTATCGTTGGATTTGCTTTATTTACTGAAATAGTGGAGGAGGGGACAGCGATGACTTCTTTGTAATTGACGTAAAAATGACGTCTTTATGCCGTAATTTGCGTCGCATTTACCCAGAAATTAACGTTAATGAGTGTATGTAATGAAGGTGGGAAGAAGCTTTGAAGAAATAAGAAATTGCAGATCGATCATTAGTTAGTTATATGACTCACAGTCTTCATTTAGATTTAAAATTAAGAAACGAGAAATGAACAAATACAAAAAAAAAAAAGAAAGAAATTAGCCCCACTTCGCACTTGCATGTGAAACTTGTCTGTCATCTTTCTTGATACCTTATTTCAGTGTGCACTTCTCTGTGTTGTGTGTTGTGTGTCCTTGATCTATGATATTAGATACCCACAAACGAGGCAAACCCTAAACGAGAAATATTACAGCTTGTGCTATTCCCTTCTTGTCAGAAATTTAATGACATTTTTCTTTGTAAGCTTCTCTCACTATTTTATTGCTAGTAAAATGTATCACATGAGCGTCTTAATTTCCCAAAGGTGACAGCTCTTAATTACATCATAACATTCGACTACAGAAGAGAGAAAAACACCAAAAATTACAGCACTTGCATGTCGTGGTAAGTGGAGAGAAATCAGTAGAGGATGCAAGAAAAAAGTTATCAAATTAAGACAAGCAATTAAGTCACGGTGTAATGAGTAAAAGTGGATTAACGGTAAGAAAAAAAAAATAAACATGTTGATTGCCATCAACGATCCGTTGAAGATGTGATTCTCTTTTTTATCAGCCACTTATGGAAAAATAAATAAATAATACTCCTATGAAATAAAAACGTTACAACAAAACGGTCAAGAAATGTTCAATCAAACACACACCAATTAGTGCAGTTGGTGTGATCTAATTAATTCATTAGCTTTTCTTCAACGGCGCAATAGACGGAAATTTAATGTTGAAAGGTTGAGACATGAGAGTGTCATTTAATATAGAGTGTGAATAAAACACCACTGCCCCGCCAATTTTTACTAGATTGTTTTCTTATTACTAACTCCCTCCCATTTATTTCTTCCCATCTTTCTATTTCGGACGTCCCACATAATTCTTCCCATTTCCATTTTTGGTAAAAAATTATCCCACTAATTAAACTAATTACACCATTAATATTAAAAAAAGTCTTCTTGATTTGCGTGTCTACTAATAACTTTTCTCTCTCCATACCTCAGAAGACGTACTATAATATTAAAATAATGTAGTTTCTTAATCTCCGTGCTCACTAATCTTTGGGAAGAAATAGCCGGGACGGAGGAAGTATTATTTTCCACATTCCTACTAATTACATTCTTGATGTAATTGGAACCTCATTCGGACTTAAAATTTCGAATTTTGTTGAAGTGCCTTAAATAATACTTGACAATTGTGGGTATGGGAGGACTATCTCCATCCTCCACCAAGCAAATGGGAATAAATTTCTCCCCTACTTACTTTAAATCTTCAAACAAAAATAAAATTTCTCGCCCATATGAGAAATAATTTGAGTATTAAATGAGAATTGAATGCGTCATTATTCCTCCTACATGATTAATTGTGGACTACATTCTGTATTATTCTCGGATTGGCATACCAATAAATTAAATGTTGAACATATATAGTTTACGATCAAGTAATATGTTTTCCACTGCAATTTGCACTAGTAAGGTGTATATCATTTGTAAATACATGTAAATTGTTAATTACGTTTTGCATTATCATTATTTATTATTAAGCATAAGCAATACAACACAATAATAGTTTTTCTGCTTTTCTCCTGCATGAGTGTCATGTCAGTTAGTTAACACTTGTAATAATTCCGCGAACTCATGTCTTGCTGCCATATGGGGTCGACATTCGACAAACACGATCGAATGAATTAACATAAAAATAAATAAATACAGAAAAATATAGTATTATATTTAGAGATGATCAATCAACGAAAATGGTGGAGGCCCATATTTGAAAGAAATGGAACGATTTAAACACATTCGTCAACACTTACCTACGTGTCTTTGGATCACAATCTTATATATTTTTTTCTATTTTATATAGCTTTTGCCTCCATCATTTTATGTAGGTGGACTGTCACGACACATTAACTATATTAGTTTTATATATGAAATATAATATAATGTTCCAAGGCATTATATGGTTTTGCCTTTCCTTCTCCGTCCTTTTCTTCACGAAACAAAGCGAGATTTCATAATCGCCTGTTGCGTTCCGTTAAAAAGTGAATGAGGAAAAATATAAACAGCCATGATATAGATAGCTTTAGCAAAATACTAATTTATATAAGAAAGATCAGCATTAGCTAAGTTTACAAGGTAATGATAAACCAACTTTCTAAATTAAATGAAAAAATATACTAAAACTTGTGACAATTTTTAATACGAATCAATTAATAATTCCTTGTCGCGGGGAAAACCGTGATTTTGTTAGACGACAAACAGCCACCACGTGAAATCCAATCCATCAGCGGTGGGTCCCAAACAGCCACGTGTCGATCTAAACGCCGTCACCTCACCGTTCATCTTTTGATGATCCCCTCTTGACCTCCGTTAACTGCGTTCAATATTCCGTTTGTCCAACCGTCGGTGGACCGATCCCAATCAAAAAAACATTCTTCCATTTGCCCATTTCTTTTATTAATTTCTGAATAATTGATGCCTAGCCTAGCCTAGCATGCATATCTCCAATAAATTAAACATTCATTGATATTCTTTATAGATGACCATTATGGCTTAGAAAATGGTAAAAAGAAAAGATCAAATACTGTAACAAGCACGTGATAAACTGATAAGTCTTCACGTTCGAGCTAATCGTGTAAGATTATTTTTTAAATCATCCAAACAACAAAATTACAAATAATGATGTCTCTCGGGCTTCCATTTAAATTTTAATGTATGTATATACATGCGTAATAATATTGCTGTCCATCTATCGCTAATTACCAAATTATAATAATAAAACAATGATTTGACGTGTGAACCAACTCCATGTTTGTACTTGAATATATTATATAGAGTGATTATGCTACTACCTCCATCCCAGTTATTTCTTTCCATCTTTCTATTTCGGGCGTCCCACATAATTCTTCTCATTTCCATTTTTGGTAAAACATTATCCCACTAATTAAACTAGTTACACCATTAATATTAAAAAAAGTCTTCTTGATTTTCGTGTTTACTAATAACTTTTCTCTCTCCATACCTCAAAAGGTGTACTATAATATTAAAATAATGTGATTTCTTAATCTCGTGCCCACTAATCTTTGGGAAGAAATAGCCGGGACAGAGGAAGTATAATTCAATGTGCTTATACTGAAATGCAGTATACTGCTCTATGCTTTTTTAAATCTTCAAAATTTCCATTGTGATGTAGTAAAGTAAGTATCGTAACCTCGATGTATCTAAAACGTAGCATTTTGTCAATGAATTTTTAAATGCTTTTTAGCATATATAATAAAATAATATTTCTCTAATCACCATTTCCAATATTCTTATTTAATAAAGCGAAATCGGGAAGGACAAATGAATTGGGTTTTATTTGGGCCATATTTGTTTGACCCACTTAACGGCCCAACAAGAAACAGCCCAATCTTTGTCTCCTATTGTGTTGTACAAACGCAAGCCCTCTTTTGTCCGAACAAGAACAACAAATTAGAAACAGAAAAAAAAAAAAAAAAAAAAGAAAAGAAGATAAAAGATATTGGGTTTTAGTTGGGGAATAGTTAGTACCACGTAACACAATAATATCCTAAACATAAAAGGAATATTATTTTAAATGTTCGAGCGTGGAGGAGGTGATGACGATGATTGATTGTCCAGGTAATTAAATTGTATCACTTTCGTACCTTGTCAATACAATTATTTGTTAATAAAAAACGAAGTCATCGATATCAAACTATTAACTCACAAAGATACAACGACCTTAATATATATATATATATATATATATATCTGCCGACGCCCTGCGGTATTGAAGTGTCGAACTAACTAGATGGCGACAATAAGAAGAAAAGAAAAGCCTTAATCGTAGGGACAAAAAATTTAATGGTCCAGACAAATAAATATGGACCATTTATTTAATTCTAGGCTTATTATGAAAGTGGGGGGCTGAACTTAATACTACACGTGTGAGGAAAAATGAATTATAATGTCTGAGCATAGGCTAACAAATCTTTAATAGTGATGTCAATTTCTTTGATATTGAATTGACCGAATCGATGAGGAGAAGGGTCGCACTCAAAAGTTAGGTCGTGAATAAAAAAAAATATTTGATTAAAGATAATTAGGTAAAAATACGCAGCTGTCCTTGTTTTTTCTTTTTAATACAACTTGTGATGTCATGTGAGGGAGTGAAATAGGTGTTTTTAAAAGATTGGGGGTATATTCCTTGTTATAAAGATAGGTTAGCATCCGCTAAAATTAAAAGAAAAAAAGAAGAAGAAGAAGAAAAACACGACTTTGGATATATTATAATTTCAACTTTTGCTAGATTTAGATTTCATATATTTTTTTCCATGCCACCTCACGTTTGCGATTATCATTTTTCTATTTTTTAACGGTCAACAACTTAAAAAAAATTCAATCCTCAACAAATTCCGAAAATTTTTAATTATTACATAATGTTTTATACGATTCATGTTATTATGTGATGAAGACAATTTATCTTATCGAACCCTCAGTTAGTGGGACCTATTATCAAATTATTCAAGCTTGTATATTGCAAAATGCCAAATGTTTCTATAACAAATTTTCAGGCGCAAAGCTTTCATGATTATTGAGATTTTTAAATACTTGAGACTGACTTGTTACCTGGGCCATGGGTAAGAACCTAACAATTGTGATAAAAAAAATGGTTGATATTAAATAAGTATTAGATACACATCTAAAAATATTAATAAGTTTACACTTAAACTCTGAATCAAATAATAAATAACTAAGTTTCTATGTCATAAAATGCTTAGGGAAAGTAGTGTCACTTCTCAGAGATGGTGAGTAGTGAGCGTGCATTTAAAGCAAAAGAATAGAAGTAAATTGTGGGATCCCACTAACTATTTCTTTTTTAAACTTTCATTTTTTATTGCAATTCTGGGGGGAAATTAAATAGAACTTTTGCCTTTATTTTTTCTTTGCAAAAAGACCAAATTTGTATGTTTGTCCATTTTCGTGTTAATATCTTCTAGAGTGTAAGAAATATATACTACGAGTGTTTCTTCTTTTAGTGAGCCAAAGGACTCTACACATTGGCAGCAAAAAATAAAAAATTATTGGCCATGACTACTAAGTTTATTGACTAATAGAGAATATACTATATATAATATACACACATAAACATTTCATAAAGAACGGAAGGGGGTGTATTTCCAACTTCTCAATTATTCTTCAAACATCTTTGAGTGGGGTAAAGGTTTAAACTTTATTTTCCCATTTATATCGATTTGGAATATAGTTATAACTATTATTATAAAATTACATCTCACATTATATTGTTATTACTTAGTAACGTTTAATATTTTATTAGAGCATCTCCAATAGTACTGCAAAACGCAAACGCAAACGCAAAAATGAAGTAAAACTGCTCCAATAGTATTGCAAACGCAAACACAAGCATTCCCTCTCCTGTATCGAACGCAAATTTGTGTTCGAACGTTTGATATTTTGAAATTGCAAATAAGCCCTTTACTCGTATTAAAATATTCAAAATATATAAAGAATTTGAAAATTGTATACTAATTATTATGATTATAAATTGACATAATAAATAATTCTAACCTCACACTTATCGTAGTAATATTTTTTTTATATTTTTTGTATGTAAATGGGGAATTTACAGAAAAGTACCTAATTATATAAAAAGTTGCAAGTCAGTACTCTGTCAGTATTTTTTATATGTAGAATAAATTTTTTGCACACTGGTACCCGTCCTGCCGCAATACGTCATATAACACATTTAGGTACCAATACCATAGAGAGACGTACTTGTGGTACATAATACAGTGAGAAATGGTACATCATATAACCCATTAAGATGGCGTATAGAAACGATATCGGTATCATATAAACGCGTGACGTGGTATGTAATACACATATAAAAAGGTATGCCAAGACTGGAAAAATGGTACACACAGTCAGACGAGTACTTATATAAAAAGTTATCTGATGTGGGTACTGACTTGCAATTTTATATAAATGAGTATTTTTCTGTAGATTCGCCTATGTAAATATAATTATATATTGTTTTGACCACAAATATATAGTTAAATATTGTTTTGACCAATAATGATTTCTTAAATATTTTTACTCAAAATTAAAAGAATATTGTGGTTAATTTATAGAGTAATTAAATATAGAGGTGATATTGAAAAGTTATAAAAGTTGGTATGAAAGAGAATATTACAGGAATATTCTTTTGCGTGTGCGTTGCAGTTGCCTGTTGAATAACAATTACTGAAGTGCAAATTATGTTGTTGCAAAATACGCTTGCGCTTACTATTGGCTGTTGGAGATGGTCTTACCCAACTCAAACCGAATTGTTTATTTATTTATATATAATGGACAACTACGCCATCTGTAGTTTTTCAAAAAAATGTTTTCTTGCTAGTGCAAGGAGCAATATCAGTAATTAACATTAATTCATATGAAAGCGATGACCTAACAACTAATATTATTCTTATTTTTAATTGGCCGTCAGTAGAATAGATAGATGCAGTAGATCCCCACTATTCAATTCACCATATTTAATAATTATATGTAAATAATAATCAAACGCAGATATGCCTCACTAAATTATGGAAGATAGCGGTGATAAATAATTATGTCATTGATATTATCTAAGTTGAACAAGCTTAAAACGACAAATGTAATTGATGGTCTGCGCTGCCATTTAGAAAATTATTGTATTACTATCGTACCAGAAAATTTGAACTATTTGGCTAATAAGAAATATTGGAAAACATTGAATTGCTAGTTTTCCTAACTTTTGACTGAGCTTGGATTAAATAATATTACCACGTACCCTTTCTAAGATTGGAACATTAATTATAATATCTTAATCTCAATCACAACCGCCGTTTATAATTTCTTTCGTGGGCCCACTTGTCGGTCAAATGATTTTTCTTTTTAACATTATTACGGTTGTTTTTACCTTGCGCGTGGCAATGTTCTGAAACAGGGTTTTCGAACCAATTTAACCGGTATAAAAGCGCAACCAAATCGGAGTAAAACTAGAATCTTAAATATAGAGGTTTGCTATGGTGCACAACCACGGGGTGAGCAACCACCGTGAGCACCATAGCTGATTTCACAATTACATTTCTTTTTCTTCCACTCTAGCACCACCATCACCTCCACTGATCCTCTCAGATCCCTCGTAACCTTCGTTGTCCATCTTCCACGCACTGATTTATAAAAAATTCATCATCTGAGCTATCTACGAGAAAATTGCAATATACTATGAATTTCTGTTAAATCAGTGCGTGAAAGATGGACAACAAAGGTTACGTGGGAGCTGAGGGGATCAATGGAGGTGATGGCGGTGCTAGAGTGGAAGAAAAATAAATATAATTGCAAAATCAGCTATGGTGCTCACGGTGGTTGCTCACCGTGGTTGTGCACCATAGCAAACCTCCTTAAATATAATAAATATATATTTTATATATGAATTAATAAAATAATATGGAAAATATACATGTTTTTATATGAACTTTTTAAAACTATAATTATATAAATTAAGGGTAACATTAAATGAAAGTAAATTGCGCGGGTATAAATTAATCGTATGTCAAGTATCAAATCTTTGAGTTGGGGTCAAATTTGAATAAAAATAAAATAGTCAGTTAATAAGTTAATTATAAAATATAAAAATTAGGTGTTAGGATGGATTCAAACCCAAGCCCTTAAGTAAACATACCCACAAACTAACCACTAGACCAAACTAATTTATTGATTTTTTTATTTTGTATAATTTATTTAAACCAAATTTATTTATTTATTCTTAAATGAAAAAAGACCTGATCGGAATCGGACCGGATTTTGACCGCAATATAGCAAGTACCAAGGAGTATATCCTAATCTCCTTATTATGGACTAATCTCAATAATAGTAAAAAAAGAAAAAAAAAACTTTTCCTTGTTCGATTTCTGAGGTACGTCGCTTTCACACAAAGTGCCAGGTGGAACTCTTATCAACTGCGTGTGTGTGTGTGCGCGACTGTTTGAGTTACTTTTCTTTTTTTATTCATTTCTTTGGATTTTTAGGCAGCAGCCAAGCCACGCCATTTTTGAACACATCTTCAGCAAACGAAGAAACGTTTTACAAAACTCTCACTAGATTCCATTCAGAAACTAGCTTAAAAAAATACATCACAGATAGCACTTGGCATCCGTATCTCACTTGAAGAAATAGTTTTTAAACCTGCAAATAGCAATTATTGGGTGGCCTAGCCTACTCTCATATCTTCATTGTCAAACGTAATATCATATATATATTCCAAAGCTTTCCACCACCACTTGCCCGTAGCTTTTCGTATAGTTTCTCCTCTTCTTTTAGTTCATCTGCGGAGATACTTGGGCTTATCTTTAACCTAGTTTTCTGCAAGTTTTGAACAATGGTTCTTCTTCTTGGTTGAAAGCCCCCCTTTTGTCTGAAGTGGGCATGATTCTTTCACCCTTCTGAGAGCATTTTGAGATGGATATCGAAACTGGGACATATCAAAATCAACCAAAGGTGAGTTCTTTCTTCCCCTGGGGGCTCGCTGTAATAATCTTTCTGAGTTCTTATCTCAATCAATCTATTGCAGAAAGAGTCATGGAGAACAGCTTTCATATTAGCATATCAGAGCTTGGGCGTAGTCTACGGAGATTTGAGCACTTCGCCTCTCTACGTTTACAAGAGCACCTTCGCCGAAGACATCGAACATTCTGACACGAACGAAGAGATCTACGGGGTTCTCTCCTTCGTATTTTGGACACTAACTTTGGTCCCCCTTCTGAAGTACGTCTTCATCGTACTGAGAGCCGACGACAACGGCGAAGGAGGCACATTTGCTCTCTACTCCCTTCTGTGCAGACACGCAAAAGTCAACTCACTGCCCAGCTTTCAATCCGCCGACGAAGAACTCACGAGCTATAAGAAGGATATTATGAGCCCACCTCCTTCGAGTTTTCGGTCAAGGCTGAAATCTACCCTTGAGAAACACAGAGTTCTTCAGAGATTCTTGCTAGTCTTGGCCCTCTTAGGCGCTTGTATGGTCATCGGCGATGGCATTCTTACCCCCGCAATTTCCGGTAATAATAATAAAAATCACACCTTTTTCGTTTCTAGTCGATTCTCATTCGTTTCTCGATCGAACGGTTTCCCTCGCCGTGTTTTCGCAGTTTTCTCCGCAGTTTCCGGGCTCGAACTCGCCATGGAGAAAGAACAGCACAAGTGTAAGAAAAGATTGTCTATTTGTGCCCAAATTCACCTCTTGTCCAAGCCCGTATAAGCTCGTGGGGTTCCACTGTAAAATCAATTGACAATAGAGGGGGTTAGCGCACGGGCTTATATACCCTCATCCTTCTTCGGTTTATCCGATGTGGGATTGGGTTCTCTACCCCGACAGCAAAGCATTGACATAACGCTTTTGTTTTTTCCTCAATTGCGCGTCTAAAACTATTCAATGTCGATGTAATATTTCCCGCAGACGTGGAAGTCCCAGTCGCTTGCGTAATACTCATCGCCCTTTTCGCCCTACAGCACTACG
The DNA here is from genome assembly GCA_027422505.1 of Craterostigma plantagineum. NCBI lineage: Eukaryota > Viridiplantae > Streptophyta > Magnoliopsida > Lamiales > Linderniaceae > Craterostigma > Craterostigma plantagineum. The sequence goes on from JAPQWV010000029.1 coordinate 1,238,181, forward strand.
GGACCCACAGGGTCGGGTTTTTGTTCGCCCCCGTCGTCGTTATGTGGCTCGTTTGCATAAGCGCAATCGGCGTCTACAACATCTTCCATTGGAACCCTCGGGTCTACCAAGCTCTGTCGCCGTATTACATGTACAAGTTTCTCAAGAAGACTCGGAGAGGCGGGTGGATGTCCTTGGGCGGAATCCTACTTTGCATCACGGGTTAGTGAAAAACGTAAAGAGGAAAAAAGGCGAAGAGAATTTTACCCGATATGACCAACTAAGTCTGAAATTATTACAGGTTCCGAAGCCATGTTCGCCGACCTCGGCCACTTTTCTCAGCTGTCGATTAAGGTATAGGAGTTAGTTAAGGCGCAAATTTATTCTTACGATAATGAGATAGTGATTTTGCAGATAGCGTTCACTTCGGTCGTTTATCCTTCGCTGATTTTGGCGTATATGGGACAAGCAGCGTACCTCTCCCAGCACCACGTTCTGAACAAGGATTACCGTGTTGGGTTTTACGTCTCCGTCCCAGGTTTGAATTATTAGGCTCTCTTTTATTACGATATTCATCGGGAAAAAAGAAATCTTCAGACGCGAAGCGTGTTTTTGTGTCAGAAAGATTGCGATGGCCGGTTTTGGTGATCGCGATAATGGCGGCCGTGGTGGGAAGCCAAGCGATTATTACGGGGACATTCTCAATAATAAAGCAGTGCTCGGGCCTCGGGTGCTTCCCGAGGGTCAAGATCGTGCACACCTCGTCGAAGATCCACGGGCAGATATACATCCCGGAGATCAACTGGATATTGATGGTGCTATGCCTCGTCGTGACCGTCGGATTCAGGGACACCAAGCGCATGGGCAATGCTTCTGGTAAGAATCGGTTAGGATAATTATTTATTGAGATTATCTAAAAAGGTGAATCTTGTAGGGAGTGCATCGGAGTTTAAAATTATATATTTTCAACACTACACACGCTTAGGCTGATTTCTTTTCTTTATTTAGTCTTAAACGTGTAATTTTTAAATAAGTGGTCGTAAGGAATTCGTACGCATGACCTTTTCTTGGCTTGAGCTCTGAATACCATTTTAAATGACTACTCCACCCAAAAGTTGAAACTTATCGGAAAGTGTATCATCTTTAATTTTATACATTATATTTTCAGGGCTCGCTGTGATAACCGTGATGCTCGTCACGACTTGCCTTATGTCCCTAGTCATCGTTCTGTGCTGGCACCAGAGCGTCCTCTTGGCAATAGCCTTCGTCCTCTTCTTCGGGACGGTCGAAGCTCTCTACTTCTCGGCCTCCCTCATCAAGTTCTTAGAAGGCGCATGGGTCCCAGTCGCCATGTCGTTCATTTTCATGGCCGTCATGTGCGCGTGGCGCTATGGAGCCCTAAAAACATACGAGTTCGACGTCCAGAACAAGGTCTCGGTCGACTGGCTCCTTAGCCTGAGCCCTAGCCTGGGAATCATCAGGGTCCGAGGCATAGGGCTCGTCCACACCGAGCTCGTCTCGGGAATTCCGGCCGCCTTCTCCCACCTCGTCACTAACCTCCCGGCCTTCCACCAGGTGCTCGTCTTCCTCTGCGTCAAGTCCGTGCCCGTCCCCCACGTGGCCCATGATGAGCGGTTCCTCGTGGGCCACATCGGTCCGCGGGAGCACCGCATGTACAGGTCAGTTGCGAAATAATTATTCGTTAATAATTTATGTTGCATTTTTCAATGATTTGACTTCAATCGAACAAAATCAAAGTAAAAGGACCTTACTGCGATCATCTGTTCCACAATCATGTTCCCCTCCATGTTCCATATTACATAAGTTATAAAAAAATAATTATTATGAATATCGAAAAATATAAGATATGTTGATCAATTTGATCATTTTGAAATAAAGAATAAATTAGATATATGTATCTACTTTTATTATGTCAATCACATTAGATAATGAGAATTTTACGATTTTGTTGAATATGTAACTAAAAACATGAGAAAAATAAAAATAAAAGATAATTTCGGAAGGACATGACTGTAACACGTGTCAGTATCTGAAAAAATGAAGCCGGGATTGGAACATGATTGTGGAACTGAGGAACCCAATCGGGAAAAGTACCCACACTAACGAAGATTTTAGAAAATTGTGAAGCATATAGCCCGATTAGACTGAACAATGATTTCCTGGCTCCACCACTGGTACAGGTGCGTGGTTAGGTACGGCTACCGCGACGCCGCCCGCAAGGATGGCCCGCGGTTCGAGGACGACCTCGTTTGCAGCATCGCCGAGTACGTCCGGACGACAGGCCGGGCTAACGGGCCGAGCCGGCCCGAGGACGAGGAGGAGATGGTGGTCGTGGGCACGCCTTCGGCCCGCCCAGGCGGTGTTCGTTACGAGGAGGACGGGGGCCCGGAGGAGCCCGGGACTTCGGAGCCCCGCCCGGCGAGGAAAAGGCGGGTGAGGTTCGTTCTTCCGGAAAGTTCCGAGGCGGAGAGTATTAGCAGGGAAGTTAGGGAGGAACTGAGGGAGCTTATGGAGGCGAGGGAGGCGGGCGTGGCGTATATTTTGGGGCATTCGTACGTTAGGGCGAAGAAGGGCTCGGGTTTTTTCAGGCGGGCGGTGATCAACCTCGGCTACGATTTCATGCGGAGGAATTGCCGGGCGCCGGCGTACGCCATGGTGGCGCCGCATGCTTCGACTTTGGAGGTTGGTATGGTTTATCATATTTGAAAGTTTTTTTTTTTTATGTAGTGTAAGTAAATGGTTTTTGTTTTCTTTTTTTGTAATTTTAGAGATGGATTTTTTGGGTGTAAGAGAAAGGTTTTACCCACTTGCAATTTTTAGCACGACGAAAGTAGGCGTGTTTGTTTTGTCTTGGCCTCTCAACAACGAGGTTTTGGTTACGTACAGATGAAACTTGCACGAAGAAAACTTTGTGTCGAAGAGCTATTTTCATAAAATATCCACCAAAATACAAAGTTGTGTGCGGTGACTTTAGTTTGAGGGCCTATGCCTTGTGCGGGGAACAATGTTGTAAAAATCGCTAGGCGCTAGTCGGGCGGTCGAGAGGGGCCTAGCGCCTAGGCGGTCTAGGCGGGAACTATGCGGTTTCTAGGCGGAAATTAGATGGTAGACTCGTTTTTTATTTATTTATTATTTTATATGCTAATATACCAAAGTAAATATATATTTAATTTATTCATCTACAGAAATAATATCATTAATAATATTTTTTTGTATTAAATTTTTTTTATAAAATAAAAAATAAAAAAAAATATAACTCGGCCGCCTAGCCCGAGTAACGGTTCGACCGAGTAATCCAATGCCTAGCCAAAAATCGCCGCGGATGGCTCCGCCTAGCGCCTAGGCGCCGCCTAGGCCGAGTTTTACAACCATGGCGGGGAAATGATAACCGGCCCAAAGAAATGGCTTTAGGCCCGATGGGGCTAAATCAACTGTGTGGATGATTAAATTCACAAATTAAAATTCTGTAGTTATACGCGTGCATGTTGTCCATGTATTTCAATATAACTAAGTAGTATTTCTAGCACGGCCTATTGTGTGAGTGCAATAAACTAAAATTAATTGATGGTGGATGGTTGTAATAACCGATATATTAAAAATAAAATGATGTGGTTATTATGAGGTTAAGGACGTTCTTTAACAAGTTTTTGATTTTTAATAGTAATTAATATAGAAAAATTTTATTGGTCAATAGACAGACCAATTTATAGTTTTTATCCAACTATGCTTTTTATAGAAGAGTATAAATATTACTCAATATAACTGAAAGTTGAATATTTAGGGTTTAAATAACCAACGAGATTTCCTAAAGTAAATCAGTAATGATACTTGCATCAACTTGAGGAAATCGTTTCTTTGTTTTATTTACCATTCATTGAGGTCTTTCTGAACGTTAGATCAAAGGTTGCAATTTTGCACGTCTTCTTTTTTCAATATTTTTTCCAAGGTGAAATAAGTTTGGAAATAACACAATGCGTGAGGGTAATGAAGATCTTTATATATTCTATTTCGAGGAAATACTACAAAGAATATCAAATCTTAAAATTAAAACATAAAAAAGGGTTAAAAAAGCCGCTTTCTTTAATGAGAGCAAGTCAAACTTAGCAAAAAAAATGAGGGCAAGTCAACTTAGAAGCTCATATGCATGTGATAACATGTCCACTTCGGAAAGAGATTTCAACACTTCAAACAAACAGATGCAATGAACTTGCGTGTGAAAGTTCGAGGAGAATTCCACTTGGGGAGAAACCCTTTTTCACTTTCATTGTCCATGTTAAGTCAATTACCGCAAAGAATGGAAATAGGACAAATTATTGCAGCTCAATTATTGTTGTTAGATACGAAGACAAATTGTTTTAACCCTTCTTAGTGATGCATGGCACCATAATTTAGGGTCAAATCACTGCAGAAAAACTCATTTGTTTGAATTTACTCACATAATCATAATTGTAAGATAGGAGATCCGATCTTGTTATAACTTGCAAGTCAATATTCGTATTCCATTTTATTTTTTGGTCATGAATATATCCTCAGACAACGCATAGCTAGTAGTGTCCAAATTCTGACTGACTTTCTAAATTCACTCTGAAACGAATTTTAAATCTCACTATATGTGACTTGTGTTGAATGACCGTACGAGTCAACAAAAAATAGCATCCGAATTAAATTCCTTAGAAATTGCTTGAGGAATGCGCTGGGAAGGAACATTCCTAGATCCCAATATCCTATTTACCGAAAGGATTCTACTATTCACAAATCACACCCCCTAATATTTGTAATAATTTTTTTCAATAATCACATGATTCAACAATAAATATTTTATTAACTTATTTTTCATTAAAGCAATAATATTAATTACATGGAGAAAATTTTAATGAAGTTAATGTAACAAGAGCCGCGTGGCTGTAACATCCCGTCATCATGTGCAGCCAACTGGGTTGGGTGTTGGGTCCATCGCAGCCAACTGAAAGTCTGACCCCACTGTATCACCAATTAATTTTCCAGCGTACTTTGTCCTCACTCAAGCGCACCATGTGCAAACTTCTCAGGGGTCACCCATCCCAAAATGTCCCAAGTCAAGCACGCTTAACTTTGAAGTTCTTATGGATGGACTCCCGAAAAGGTATATCGACCTTGGTGATATGAGTAGTACTACCAATTCACTTATACGATACTTAACCTGGCCGCCCATACATTGTACGTCTCATGATCCCCTCTCATTCGGTTGTGGGATCGGTTTCATTCATGTACCCTTCGCATGGAAGCCTGCCAGGAGCCGCTCCTTGTCCGTGCACTGCACCTCTCTGCCACCGACGATCACTCCCGCCCTCTTAGGCCACGACCGTCACATTGGCGGGCCGGGCCAGGCCGAGTCGCCCCGCAGCCCACCAACATCCGTGGACCTAAAAATCACAACTCGCGCCGCCCTTTTCGCGGGGCGGGCGGGCCAGCACGCGGCCGCGGGCTGGATTGACAACTCTAATTTTAACCATTGAAACATTGTTATACTCAGTTGGATTGACAGCTCTATTTATATTGTAATGTATGTTTAGAACAATATTGAATTTTTTATCATAATACGGATAATATTTTGGAGAAACTAAATAGCAAAAAACACTTTTTTTTTTCATATTTTCAAGAGCTTATTAAATACATGAAGGTTTGAATTAGACCTGTAAAAAATATTAATTTATATTAAATAATATATGTCTAAATAAATAAATAGTTATGATTAAATTATTGATAGTTTCAAACTTTTTTTCCTTTTTCCTTCTATTTTTTCTCTATTTTTCTAGGGCTGCTAAAAATCAACCCGACCTACCAACCCGATACTAACCGCACCCGAAAATAGAATGTTTGGATTAACATTTTCGACCTGTTTAAGTAAATGGGTAAACCCAAATGCAAAACCGAATATTAAGTACGTATGGTTAGGGTTCGAATTTTCAACACGAAATCAACCCAAAAACAACACAATAACCCGAATAATATAAATTATTTAAAATATATAAATAAAACAAAATGCTTCTATTTAATTATATAACATGAATTTGGAACTATAATTGTTGTTGAGTTTTCAGAAAAAAAAAAAACAACGTTTTGTTTCTCTATTGTTTTATTTAATTTGGGTTTGTAATCTGATAACTTCGCTACCTTTTTTAAATTTAAACGGGTTGGCAGGTTAATGAGTTATATTTGGGTTAAAGCAGGTTGGCTTAGGTTTCGATATTTTAACCCGTTTAAGTAAACAAGTCAGGTACGGGTTGAAGTTTTCAATCCGTTTATTTAACGGGTTGAATCCGAATGTGACCCAAATTCCCCGTTTATTTAACGGGTTGAATCCGAACGTGACCCAACCCGACCTGTTTACCACCCCTGATTTTTCCCTCTTCTTTTATTTTTCTTTTATTTATTTTTTATTTTAACGGGATAAGCTGGGCCAGGCCCGCGGACTTGGCAGTAACCGTTCGGTCCGCCCCGCCATCCATTGACAAATCTAGTTTGAATTATACAAGCTAATTAAATAAATTTTTATTTCAAAGTTAAAATATAAGTTAAAAACTTAATAACATTAAAATCGTCTCTTTTAGTTGGTACGTATATATTTAATATTACTTAATTAAATTATGAACATTAAAATTCTTTTTCCCTTTTTATACATGTGGTATATAGTTGGTAATAATTAGTATTTAATCTAAATTTTAATTAGAGGATGTAAATAGAAAAAAATGATGCCATTAGAATTACAAAAAAACGATAGAGATGTTGCAAGAACCGTAGACCCAAAGTCTAACTGGATAGAGATGGAGTCCATAATGTATCAACTACTATTATTTTTTAAATATCATATTTGCAACAAATGAGCTTTTACAGATAAGCCTGGGCCCACAGACCACGCTGACATCCACTTTCGAGCAATGTCCCTGTCACGTGCCGTTGTCCAGTTTCAATATGTACGTGTCTTTATTTGACTGGATCGTCGTCTCATGATTGTAGATTTGACACGTGGCAGAGAGGACGAGGAAAATGGAGAATGCGAAATATACTGGCCAACACCTGAAGCAATGTGCTGTCCGTATTTTTGGGCATTATTTTTTAACTTACTTACGAACCATGCCATTGTGTTTTAATTAGTTACAATCTATACTATTTATTAATTGTCATGGGACTTAAAAACTATCTAATTTGCTCTATCAATTAAACCAAAATTTCAAGCCAATTGGTTATTTTTTGGATTACAGTGGAAAAAAGGAGGTCAAAACTCGAAGTGAAACCTATTTGTTTATTGGATTACAGTTACATAGGGTCGTGGGACATGCGATCGACACATGTACTGTTAACTCTTAACTACCAACTTGCTTATATTTTAATTAATAATTAAAATAGACAACTCTTATTATTGCATTATGCGACTCTTATTATTGCATTTTTCAATGCTGCAATCACTTTTTATTATAATTACTGCTAATCCAATTTTATTTTATGCACAGAAATACTGTGTGCCAACACTATACTAGTCTACAATTAACATTGTGTTTTAGGTGGACAGTACGTTGTCTATTTTGTTGTCCTAATTTATTAGGTTCTTCGTATAGTTTCATTCGTTTCCTTTTTCTTTTTCCTTTTTTTCTTTTTAGCTCGCGGAAATTATTTAAAAATAATGCAATAATTTTAAAAAGTTCATTCCTTTTTAATATATCTGGAACCCGACATCAACATGCTGGCTTGAAATATCGTAAACCTTGACAAGAGTTTGATTAATTGTTTATTTCAAATTAAAAATGTTATTTACACGATTCACCTTCAATTTTGTGGATTTTAGATCGCCATGCGTTTTTTTTTTTTAGAAAATCAGAGTAGTGGTCGGTCCAACACATCGTAACAACAATATTTTATAGTTAATTGTTTTTGTTTTACTTTTTCGTAATTTTCAAAACTAAAGCAAAACGGGAACATTGAGTTCCAACCCGAAATCGGAGCCGTATGAAGGAATTGTAAGTGTTAGGTATATGACTTCGGAGCTGTAATTGTGCATCATAGTGCACACAATTTGGAAATTGAACAAATATTATTACTTTTATATTTATTTAATTTTTTAAAAGAAAATTAGACTAGTACTTTATTTTTTAACTTCCTTTATCTTAGCATCACTTGTTTATCACGTTTGGCAGGATAGAAATCGACGATGATATGATCATATACGCAATTCTCAACATCATGTTGTCACTGTGGTCCTTGGAGTTGTGTGTGCACAGCTTGACATGGTGGAAAATAAGTACCCATTGCAGGTGGCAGCAATTCGACGTGTGTGGAGGATTGCTTGATGACATTTATGGAGTGTTACTGTATTACTATGTAATTGTGCTATGATGTTGTATTTTGCCTTTGGGGTTTCTTTTGGTTGTCTTTTAGGGTAGTCTATTACTGGTGGGTGCTGTGATCATATCATACATACTTTTTGTACTCTTTATTTTTATATACGAGACCTTACTAAAAAAACATTATATTTCTTTATATATATGTATATAGCAAAATAACATAATAGTGACATCTTACATAAATATCTAATTGACTAAAATTTTTATGGATAGGTACCATGTCAGAAATTTTCGGGTACCAGTTTCTTCAGTCACGCACGCCGTACCTTCCTGTGTGTGTATGGCATACCATAACACGTTGATATATGGTATCTAAATGTGTTTGTACGGTGTACCTTATGTGTTAAATATGGCGGACCTAAATGTGCTAGTACCATTTTCTCAACGTATAATGTATCACAATACGTTGATAAAGGGTACCTAAATGTGTTGTATGGCGTACCTGCGGCGGATCGGATACCTATCTGCAAAAAATTTATTGTACTAGGCAGGCACCTACATATAAAAAAATTTAACATGGTACTAAATTACAAGTTTTTTTCCAAATATGTATTTATATGAAAAGACCCCAAAATAATATAAAGGTTGAAACAAAATTTGTGAGACAAAAAGTGCAAGGTATGAACCACGCACGTGTATATTTTATTGAGTGTAATGAAGCGGTGCTAATATTAATTATTGTAGACTATAAATGAAAAAGGGAAATAGTAATGCGTGGATGAAAAGGACTGGATGGATGTGGATCTGATTTTAGTTAATTCATTTTAATACAATCCAATTTCATTTAATTTCTTACACCTCCCCTTCATAATTAGAGACTAGGATGGTCACGGAGTGTCACACTTGTTGCTGCTAAACGTATCCAACTGTAATAATATATAGGTATATATGTATAATATTTCAGAAACAGAGAGGGGCTCTTGAGCTTCCATTTAATTGTTTTTTCTTCCACATTTAGAAAATTAACCTCACGATTTCTGAATTATTACAGCAATTCCAAAGATTTTCCTCATTTCAGCCAGACAATAGCTGTCCATTTCTCAGACAAAATATCATATACAGACGCTGCTCTGTTCCGCAGCACAGTAGTACAATAATAACACTTAATTGCCAAAATATATATGTATATAATATATATACTATGTGTGTAGACAAATCGAAATTTTGTTTATACTTGCAAAACACTTGTCAAATGTTTACACAAGAGCACACTGTGCGAAGCGTGTGACACTTGTTAGGAAATAATGTCATGGATAAGATTAATAGGTCCCTCGAAGATTGTGTATATATGATTTTGATCAACTTTTTACACTAGCTCCATCCACTCTTGCATATTTGTATCAACAAATATCTGTCACACCTAATTAAGTGAAACAGGTTGTGTAGCCATGAATTACAAATACCATGAAACAAACTCCGACTTAATCTTTGTTTTTCCTTTTAGTCTCTTAAGTCTGTAGTTTTCTCTCATGGAGCTTCATTTCCTGTTAAATATTTTTTCACCTAAATTAACATTTGACGGAAACAAAAAAAAGAGACATGACGTGCTATATTTCGACGTAATTTAGATTTAATTAGGGCTAGCTAAGGATTGGCCATGTATATAAATTATCACATTAGTGATTTGCTGCTTATCTACATCTGACCTAAATAATTCAATTAAATTATTGTATGTTGAGTTGAAAACCACTTGCACAACCTCCATTAATTTAAATAAAGTAGACATGTGTGATGGTGAATTATATATATTGTAATTTTTCTTTAAGGCTTAGTACTAATCGATTTTCTACTTGCAGCTAATCATGAGATGGGTAGCCTGCGTTTCCAGAACTACCCTTGGCCTAATATTAATACCCCTCCTATTATTTTTGTATATACTGTATCTAACGTCTCGCGCTGTCTTTCATACGTTTCCTATTTTAGCAAAAAACCAGCACAACCCATATATAATATTAAATATTCTTAAAAAATGTATCAAATTAACCTTTTTACCTTTTAATTGCACTATATTATTAAAATATTCAGTTGTTTCACAACCGTGCATACTCCAAATCTTGTAAAAAGAAATGGGACGGATGGAGTATTTTTTTTTTTTTTTGCAATTTCTCTTGCGGGGATAAACATGGGAAAATGTCTGGAAAAAAAAGAAAAGGTATTAAATACTGGGATGGCAATTCTGTAATAAAGAGATCTCAAGGGGTTAGTTGAATGTCAGCAGACTAATTAATTAAAGTCGTCTCATCTTTATCCACTTCTTCCCACATTCATTATCCACGTCATTTCCTATTTATTTTCGAAGCAAAGAAAATCAGCCGAGCTTAATGGTTGTTGCACCCTACGCATTGGAGATTGTACACTTTATCCACTAAAATTTATCTTCGTCTCTTTTCTGCTTCTTTCTCCCACTTCGATCTTTTCAATCAGTCCAAAACGCACACAACAATACATCTCTTCAGACTCTCTCTCTCTCTCTGCAGAAATTCGTAACTCTCTCTGTCTCGCTCATTTTTGTCTCTGTTCTTTCGGAATATCTTTTTACAGTATTATCAATTCTAGGCTGTTCGTCGGCGCTGACGTTGACGGCTTTTTTTTTCCGTCTCCGATCCCGGTGAGTGATTGCTTATGCCTGTCTGTATCGATTGCTAGATTAAATGTTTGGTTTTGTGATGTTTATGCCTTTTCCTTAACTTGATCCTCCCTCAGCGTTAATCAGTCGAAATAGAAGACTTCGCTTTTAGTTTGATTCGTTTTTCTTCTCCCTCTTTGTTAGGTCTGTTATGGTTGTGAAGTGAATTTTGCGTCTTTTCGGACACACTTTGTCTGTTTCTAATCCTCCGTTTCGCAATGCAGATCTAGTTATCGCGCTTGTGCTGCCCACAACCTTCTTCGTTTTCGAACGTTCGATTTGATGGCATCAAAATCATGCGGAAACTTGCTGGACTTCGCCCCCGAAGGATTCATGGACCACCTCCCTCGAACCCCAAGGGGTTTATTACCAAGAGTCATGACGATCCCCGGCGTCATATCCGACGGTAACAGAAACATCGACGACTCAGATTCAGACAGCTCATCGTCCGTCTATCGCGAACGCTACATAATAGTAGCAAACATGCTTCCTCTGCATGCCCAGAGGGACCACAAAACCGCCAGGTGGCGATTCGCCTTCGACGAAGATTCCATTCTGCTTCAGATGAAGGATGGGTTCCCCCCCGAGACCGAGGTTGTCTACGTTGGATCCCTCGAAGTCGAGATCGAACCCAACGAGCAAGACGACGTCGCCCAGACGCTCTTCGACGAGTTCAAGTGCGTGCCCACGTTTCTTCGTACGGAAGTTCAGCGAAGGTTTTACTACGGTTTCTGTAAGCAGCAGCTGTGGCCACTCTTCCATTACATGCTTCCCATTAGCCCCGACCACGGCGATCGCTTCGAAAGGCAGCTATGGCAGGCGTACGTTTCTGCGAACAAGACTTTCGCCGACAAGGTCATGGAAGTGGTCAACCCCGAGGAAGACTTCGTGTGGGTCCACGACTACCACCTCATGGTTCTGCCCACGTTCCTGAGGAAGCGCTACCATCGTATCAAGCTCGGGTTTTTCTTGCACAGCCCCTTTCCTTCGTCTGAGATTTACAGAACGCTCCCCGTGAGGGACGAGATACTCAAGGGCCTCCTCAATTCTGACCTGATTGGCTTCCACACTTTCGACTACGCCCGGCACTTCTTATCGTGCTGCAGCCGTATGCTCGGCTTGGACTACGAGTCGAAGAGAGGGCACATCGGTTTGGACTACTTCGGGCGAACCGTTTACATTAAGATCCTCCCCGTCGGCGTCCACATGGGCAGGCTCGAGTCGGTCATGCGTTTGCCTTCGACGTGCGGCAAAGTCGAAGAATTGCAGCGACAGTTCGAGGGCAAGAAGGTCGTCCTCGGGGTCGACGACATGGACATATTCAAGGGCATAAGCTTGAAACTTCTAGCTTTCGAACAGCTATTGCAGCACCATCCCTCCTTGGCAGGCAAAGTTGTGCTTGTACAGATAGTCAATCCCGCCCGAGGCTCGGGAAAGGACGTTCAGGAAGCTAAGAGGGAGACCTACGAAGCTGCTCTGCGAATCAACGAAACCTACGGTTCTGCTAACTACAGGCCCGTCGAGCTGATCGACAGGCACGTTCCTAGGCACGAGAAAACTGCCTACTACGCCGTGGCCGAGTGCTGCATAGTCAATGCAGTTAGGGACGGGATGAACTTAGTCCCTTACAAGTACGTAGTTTGCAGGCAAGGGTCTTCGACTTTGGACGAAGCCATGGGAGTAAAGCGAGATTCGCCCAGGACGAGCATGCTCGTCGTGTCAGAATTCGTGGGGTGTTCTCCTTCTCTGAGCGGTGCTATTCGGGTCAACCCGTGGGACGTCGACGCCGTGGGCGAGGCCATGAGCTCGGCGGTCACCCTATCCGAAGTTGAGAAGCAGCTGAGGCACGAAAAGCACTACCGTTACGTCAGCTCTCACGACGTAGGCTATTGGGCTAAGAGCTTCTTGCAGGACTTGGAAATGGCTTGCAAGGAGCACTACGACAAGCGCTGTTGGGGCATTGGGCTTGGCCTCGGCTTTCGTGTCGTTGCGCTTTCGCCCAATTTCAGGAAGTTGTCGGTGGAGCATATCGTGTCTTCTTATAAGAGGACGAGCAGAAGGGCGGTGTTCCTCGATTACGACGGCACGGTCGTGTCTCAGACGTCCATGGATAGGTCTCCGAGTAAAGAAGTGGTGGAAGCGCTCAGGTCTCTCTGCGCCGATCTTAGCAACACTGTGTTTATAGTTAGTGGGAGAGGAAGGAGTTCGCTGAGCGATTGGCTCGCTCCTTGCGAGAAGCTGGGACTCGCCGCTGAACATGGATATTTTATGAGGTGCTGTAGCAGCAAATTTATCAATTTATTTGTTTCTTTGTCTGTTTTCTTGATTTTGTTTCTATAATTTTCAGGTGGGATGAGAAATCGGAGTGGGAAGCGTTGGCTTCGGACGTTGGGTGGAAGGAAATCGTCGAGCCCATAATGAAACTGTACACAGAAGCGACCGATGGTTCTTACGTCGAGACGAAGGAGAGTGCGCTCGTTTGGCACCACCAAGACGCCGACCCAGACTTTGGCTCTTGCCAGGCGAAAGAACTGATGAACCACTTGGAAAACGTTCTCGCCAACGAGCCCGCGGTTGTGAGGAGAGGTCACCACATCGTCGAAGTAAAACCTCAGGTACGCACGAGCATAATCCAACTGTCTGTGCTTAAAATTTGACGCGTGCCAACTTACACCGTGTTCCATCCATGTTGAGACACGGATCTGCATGTAAAATTTTAAGTCCAGTTGTGTTACGTACTTATGATTTGTTTATGTTTATAGGGGGTGACGAAAGGAACGGTGGCGGAGAAAGTGCTGTCGAAGCTGGTTAATGACGGGAATGCCCCTGATTTCGTGCTGTGCGTAGGGGACGACAGGTCTGACGAAGACATGTTTGAGGGCATATCGAAGGCGTTGTTGTCGAGGTCGGGTTTGCCTTGCGTTGCAGAGTTCTTTCCTTGCACCGTAGGGCAGAAGCCCAGCAAGGCTAAGTATTATCTCGACGATACTTGTGATGTTGTGAGGCTTTTGCGTGGGCTTGCTACTGCTTCGAATCCGAAGCCTAGGGAGTTAAGGGTCGCCTTTAATGGCAGCGTTTTCTATTAAAATGTGGATTTTTTTTTTTTTTTTTTCTTCGTGGTTTTATTTGGGGACTTAGTTTGGTGGCTGACCGTGGAAGGAAAAAGAAAAGAATGGAGAAAGGTGACACTTGGTAACTTCTTTTTTTTTTAGCCTAACTTAAGGGGGTTGTTTTTTTTTATTCTTTTTTTTTGTACAGGCAAGGCAACGTTTGTTTGATACTTCATCCGTCCCATTTAATTCTTCCCAAAGATTAGTGGGCACGGGATTAAGAAATTAAATAATTTTAATATTATAGTATACTTTTAAGGTATAGAGAGAGAAAATTTATTAGTGGGCGCGCAAATTAAGAAGTTTTTTTTAATATAACTGGTGTAGTTAGTTTAATTATTGGAATAATTTTGTACCAAAAATGGAAATGGAAAGAATTACGTGGGACGTTCGAAATAAAAATATGGGAAGAAATAAGTGGGATAGTACATGAAAAGAGTAATATTTGGCTGAAAAGAGTAATATTTGGCGATCTTCGGTCATTTAGGTTAATCAAGTGTGAGGATTAAGGTCTTACTTTCTGACAGGAAAAAGAAAAGACAAATGAATAACTAGCGATGTTTCTAATAGGCTGTCATTGACGACAATGGTACGAACGATGCGATTGAATATAAAAAACATACTGTCATTTCGTTGATTTGGAAGTACATGCAGTATGACTATTATTTACTAAGTAACATTATTGCAGGATACCATAATCTGGTAAGAGTTAAGACAAGAGTTCCCATACTATTTGTGTTGATTGCACACTGCGGTGACTGTACAAAGACCAAAATGCGTCCGTTTCTTCTTTTATTCTGTTCTGTTACTAATCTTTTCATTGAAAAATTGCTCTCTCTCTCTCTCTCTCTCTCTCTCTCTCTCTCTCTCTCTTTTAAGGCCATTTCACAGGCAAGTAGAGTAGTGCACTGGACTAAGCTCGTTCACCCACTTCGAGAAAAATCAGTACTTTCCCATTCCCTCACTTCCTTTTTCCTTTGGGCGCCATTAAGAAATCCACAAAACGTTACACCTTTTCTCGGCTAGGGTTTTTTTTCCTTTTTTGTTATTATTTCATGCCAATGTTGAGCTCCACTCACCATCCCTGAGCATATTATCATTCGCTCCAGAAAATTTTCAGAAAAAACAAAAAAAATGGCATCTAAAAAGAGTTGCCTCCTGCTCTTCCTCGCCCTTCTTCTCCTCTTTGGTGGTGTTTCTTCTTTCTCCACTCCTTCGTCACCCTCAAGTACTCATATATACATAAACCATTCTTTCTTTTTATTTTTTGTGTTTAGCTCATTTGATCTGTTTCTCTGTTTCGCTTTCACCCCATTTTTGCAGGGATTGTCAATGGCTTCTTCTCCAATGCATTTTCCTTATTGGTGAAAAGGTTTTTTTGGACGCTGAAAGCCTCCACTAAAACTGGTAATAAAAATTAACCTATTTATTAAACATGCTTTCTTTCTTCCTCAACCTCTCCTTTTTCCATCTATTCTTCTCTGTGTGTTACAATATTTTCCACTCTTTCCCTAATCAAAATGTGCAACTTCAGCGATTTCAGGCAAGCCAATGATGAGGTTTGAGAACGGTTATAACGTGGAAACTGTTTTCGACGGCAGCAGACTTGGAATTGAGCCTTACGCTGTTGAAATTTTGCCTGATGGGGACCTTCTTATACTGGATTCTGCAAATAGCAATCTTTACAAGATTTCTTCATCTCTTTCCCTGCGTAAGCATCCTCAGTAATTGTCTTCATTTATAGTGGAAATATTAGTGCATTGGCTGTGGTATAGAGCCCATTTTGCTCATTGATCATGAGAAAGAAAGGCCCTATTTTTTCTCTCAAGAATGGCAGGCATATCTTCAATGATGCAATTCTTGGATTTACGTTGCTACGAAAAGTTCGACGAAAATTGAACCTCTTTTTTACGCCTTCGAAAATTCCAGATAGCAGGCCGAAGTTTATCGCGGGATCTGCAGATGGATTTTCGGGGCACGTCGACGGGAGATCAAAGGATGCAAGAATGAACCGTCCGAAGGGCCTAACAGTCGATGACAGAGGAAATATTTATGTCGCCGACGCAGAAAACATGGCCGTTCGCAAAATAAGTGACGCAGGTTATATGTCCCGTTCTCAAAGAGTTGTACTCGATATAAAATATCTACCTACCTGTCGAAAAAATTCTAATTATTGGTGCGCAGATCCTTAAATACGTCGTTGCACCTTCTGAACTTTGCGAAGGAGTTCCTTTCTGGTTCTTCTATCGTTCTTTAGGTCAGAAGAACCACAAAAGGAATTGTTTTGCAAAATTTAGGAACCCAAAACGGTACATTTAAAAGTTCGAGCACCAGCATTAAGACTTCTGGTATAAGTACCAAAGTGTTCTGTTCATATAAATATAAGGAAAAAAAAAAGAGACTAAAGGCATAACCTCGTCTTTTATAGGCGTCACAACGATCGCCGTAGGAAAAAGAGGCTTCGGAGGAACGCACGTCGACGGGCCGAGCGAAGACGCAAAGTTTTCGAACGATTTCGACGTTGTTTATCTCGGAAGCAGCTGTTCCCTCCTAGTGATCGATCGCGGTAATAAGGCCATAAGGGAGATTCAGTTGAACTTCGACGATTGCGCCTATCAGTACGGCGCTGGATTTCCCTTAGGTAAGAGAAGTCATTGCATTTCATCGCAAGATTTGAGTTTACGTAACTAATTTTTATATCTCCGTGAAAAAAAAAAAAAAATCAGATTCGGGAATTGCCGTCCTTTTAGCCGCCGGCATCTTCGGTTATATGCTGGCATTGCTTCAGCGCCGAGTCGGCCTCATCTTATCTTCTTCCCGAGATGTAAGAAGATATCTTTATTTCTAAAAAACTGCAAGAAGTCGATCGATTGTAAGTTCTTTGCATTGGGTTCCTTGTCAGAAGCCGTCGTTGATGCTGCCTCCTCTAATCCCGCAAGAAAACGAGCGAGGAAAAAGACAAAAGGAAACGTTTCTCGGGAAACTCATAGGCGGGGAGTTTCCAATTTTCAGACAGAGGCTAGCGAACTATTCTAACAAGCAAAATGAAGACCGTAATCGTAGGCATCACAATTCTTGGCCAGTGCAAGAGAGCTTTGACATACCGAATGGTGACGATTCGCCTCCTCCTATGATGGAGGCTCGAACGCCTACTCCTAAGAAGACGTACGCCTTTATGTCCAAAGATTCTGAGAAAATGCAGCAGCTGAAGCAGAGCCGTGTTTTTTACTCGGTTTGGGACGCCGACCTTCAAAAGCAGCAGAAGCAAGCGAAGAAACATCATCAACATCAACATCAGTATCAAATGTCTTCCCCACAAACTTTCTATGAGCAGACAGATGATATCGTCTTTGGAGCTGTGCAAGAACACTGATTCTTTCTGTAATGGGATTGCTGCATTTCATTATTTTCGGGGATGGTGGCATGAATTGTGGGCATGAGTTTGTTAGTGAGACAATGGTACTATTACAACTACTACTTCTACTTAATTGCGGGGAGTTGGAAGTCATTACGTTACACGAACATCACTTGTCTTAGATACTTGCAAAAACATAGTTCATCACCTGCGTTTGACCAACTTTGAGGACGACGCCGTGGATGAAACTGTAGGAGCTTGGTCTTCGAAGTTCATGAGATTGGCTAGCAACATGTCTTCAATCTTCGCATTCTTGCCTCTCTCTTCTTCTTCGACTGGTCTGTCAGAATTTACAGGGGATATTTGCTCTCCACTGAAAGTGAGCAAGTCCTTTAACTGTTCCTCTACTTCAGGTGAGATGGTTAAGTTTCTGCTACTGCTACTACTAACAATAGTTTCATCAGAGTCTAGCAAAGATACTGTTATCTCACGGGGGTTATGAGATTTCGGGAAAATAAGCCTAAACACTAGAGAGAAGTGAGACAATCCTAACATTAGTATTTGCAAAAAGAGTTTATACGCAGTTGACTTAACAACTGCGTTTTTTAAATCGAAGCAACGCATCGCCGCTCGTCTCTCCAGATTCGTTAGGTAGCGTGTCCATGTCAAGCGGAACTGAAGAGCGTTGAAGACGTCCTGCCTACGAAATATATTGTTTCGATTATTAGTTTGATATAATTTATGATTTTGTACTGCAAAATGTCTGCTCAAGATTTGCACTTACGCATGAAAAGACGTATGGGCGAATGACTAAACCAACGATTATGCCGAGTAAGCAAGAAAGTCCCACTCCCAGAAAGAAGGCAATGCTCCCTAGAGCTAAATAAAAGATAAAATGTATATTTCATATTCACATAACACTTGGCAGTCAAGTCCTTAAAACTCGGCAAAGTTCTCCAAGAAAATTTGTTAAAGATTACCAGATTTAGATTTCTTCGAGCAATCTTCAGGTTTCAGATTTATCTGGCGCAGTAATCTGTTACCTCGGTCAGTGATCATCAAAGCACATCTTTCTGGGACAAAAGTAAGCTCAAAATATTCTGAAAATGATGCATTTCGTCCAGGGCCATCAGTGCGACCAGCCTTTTTCGAATAACCTCCAGCAATCGTAGTAACACCTAACAGTGTGCCGCGAATTTCAGACATGCTTGGCAAAAACATGGACTAGCAATATTCTCTAACTCAACAAGTTTCACGGATCCAACAAAACCATATATCTAATCTAATCAACCTCAAAACAGCAGCTTTGTGCCTAAGATAGATAGAACAACATCGTGCAAGAAATTGTTTATTTAGGTGTGGACTTCACTAAAATTCTACCCGATTCGGCGATTTTCCTTATGGCATGATTACGCTGGTCAGCAACATAAACATTTCCTTTACGATCGACTGCGAAACTCTTTGGCCGAGCAAAATGTGCAGAAGCAACATCACCATCTCTATAATTGGTCACACCATTACCCGCCAGCTTCTCCACTGCGCTTTCTGCAATACAAAACTTGCAGAAGATTAGTTCGTCATAAATCAAATGCCACTCAGATATAAAAAGGGAAAACTATCGAAATCTGAAAAAAAAAAAAAAAACCCTAAAGATCATCGTATCCCAGATTTGTCGGAGGAAAAAACTACTCGATGAAATTAATTGAGGCAAAAAAAGAAAAGGAAACAGGGGCAAACCCTCGGAGCTAGTTGGCAGTGAAACGGTGTAAAAAGTGCTTGCGACGGAATCGAGGATGATAAATCGATCTTGGTAATGATACTGAACTGAGTGAGGGTTGACTTTGAAGCTCGACTTGTCACCATCGAAGACCGTGCTTACTGTGTAACCTTCTTCATATATGATGGTGTCAGTGGAATATGCGCCTGTAAAATGCGAGAAAGAAAAGGAAAAAAAACACAAAATTGTTTGAGAAAAAAAAAATAGATTGGGAGGGACGATCTTCGGTTTGCTATTCTTTCTCTAACCTTGTGTTAGGGCGAGGTGGAAACTGAGGCATAGGATGTAAAAGAGGCGAGCAGCCATTAAAGCTTTGCGGAGAGTGAAGTGAGTGATGAGCTTTACCGAGAGAAAGTTACCAATTACATTACCATTGGTAACTATTTGTGTACGTATTTAAATAAATAGGCTTAATTATTTCTTTAGTCCCTTAATTTAGGGGGTGATGCTATAGGGACCGTTATTTTAAGGATTGGCAGACTAGGATTTAACTATCCAATGGACATTTTAGCCCAAAATTCTCCACGTGAGACCCGCGCGACCGTACTTTACGTCGTGGATGTTGAGTCACGAAAAAAGGAAAAAATTTTGACGTGAGCCCGCATCATAAAACGACAAAAGTAAATTAAAAACTAGAAAACAAAATAATAATAAAAACAATTCACAATAAAAATTCCCCCTCTCTTCGACACAATTTTGAGATCCCCAAATACAATGTCCCCTTACTCACGACCGGTTCTTCAACCCATTAAAAATCCCCTGATTACGGGTGCTCCAAAAAACCCTAGTTGAAGTCTGCTTTTGGGACTGGGAGTTCTCATTTCGGAGAGTGGTTTAGGCGATCGGAACCCTAGAGTAATTGAGAGAAGAGTCACAATGTCCTCTGTCCAAAGCTGCTTGTACTGTCATTGTAGCCGACCAGTCGTTTGAGAACATAAGTTACTGAGCAGAACCCCGTTCATCGATTCCACTCTTGTCGAGATTACAAGGTGCGATTATGATTTTTGCGGTGTCAAGCTCTCCATTTTTCTGAAAAAACAAATTACACACACTAACAGAAATTGAAATAATATGAAACAAGCCATGCCCCAGCGAAAAGTTTCTGGAAAAACAAAGCAGAATTATACACGTCTGTTACAAGGATTTTGGTTATAAGCTTTGTATATGGATACAAACCTTTAAGGTGTTATGAGATGTATAACACTAATCCATACACACCTCAAACATCAACCAGAATTTATATCATTACACTGCATATATATCAAACATGTTAAAATACTTCAACAAAATTCTTGTATAAGCATACACAATAACTTATACGTATGTAATACATAAACTTGGATATCAAACGACAAGAGACACCGTACAATGTCATCGCTCGCACAACTGTATTTTTTTATTATTTATTATTGTTTTCTATTTAAAATCCCACTCAATCGGCTTTTATACATCATATCCTCTGCAATGGAACTATCTTTGAGGAAAGTAAGAATGTCCAAATTCTCGTCCAATATCAATAGCCGAATTAAGACTACACGGTGGACGACAATAATATTTGACCTCATCGTAGTGGATGATTGATGGTTTTGGAAAAATACATGGAAATTATTTTTGAAAAGAAAATTCAGCAAACTTTTTAGTTAATAGAGTTAGATCACCTCGAGCCCAAAAACCCATTGTCAAACTCAAAACAAAGTTATTTTCTCAAGCCGGCAAACCAATTCTCAAACTCAAAAGAATATTATTTTATTATCTTCTATCGGATTTTTAATAGTATCCATGTAACAACTTTACAAATTAGACCATTCACAAAATTAATAATAAACTTATTATTTTTTATATAAAAAACATAGAGAGAAATAATTATTTATAACAGGAGTCATTTTATACATTTATATTTTTTATATGGATACTTTCATATTAAAATAAAAAAGGTATATATTGTAATTTTTAAAAAACACATCTTTTGGGACATCGTTTCCAGACCCATATAGGCATTTAAAACAGGAGATAAAAGATAAAACATATTTTGATTTTGCATTAGGCATTGAAAAACTTTTAGTATTTAATTTTGGGTTTTTGGTATCTTGTAGTCCTGCTATGTTGTAATAATGCTCATACCCACGTTCGTAGAAACAGAAAAGAAACACGAAAAAGGGCTTTTGGGATAGTGTCTATATTCTGGGAAAAGGATTATTTCCTTGAGTTTGTAAAGGCACTTCATAAGGTACATACATACATTCGACTTATGCATGCTCACTTCAAATGTACCAACATTCTTCTAGACACTAACTAGGAAGAAGAAGCTAAGGTAGGTAAGAACAATCAGTGTCTATATTCTCTTGAATGTTGAAATGTCTGCCCAGAAAGAGCTCCAACTATTTCTCCATATCAATTCCAAAGCATCGGTAGAGGAACACAATGCATCATACTCTAAGAAAGCTACTATGAGTCCGTCAAAAGCAGCAAAAAAAAAAAGGCTACTCAAACTAAATAGCTTCTGGGATTTACCTAATGAAAGAATTCGTTTTCCTTGTTAGCATAAGTAAGGCATACAATACAACAAAAAATTCACACTGACAAAACGTTATAGAATAGCACGGCGATCATCTTTCCTTGACCTTACAATTCGTAGTCGATCGATTCAGCTAAGTTTCCCACCCAAAGTGTCCTCAATAGAAGAATCATCCCCGACGAAGGGAAGATCTTTCCTCATCAAATGCCTACGCCGTTGTAAGGTCAACAATGTCAAGAAGCTATCAGTCTTAACAATGCTATAACCTGCTTTTCTATACATGCTTAAAGGGCCTTCATCGATTATCCTACAGTGAAGGTAAACTTCTCTTGCACTGCTCATCTGTGTAATAAGTCCCTCGCCTGCCTTCAGCAGATGCCACCCAATACCCCTCCTGGGAAAATTTTTCAATTGTTCATTTTGCAATAGAGAAATTGAGCCAATCGAATGAACAATCTTCAAAACCCTATAGGCGTATTACTACCTTCTAAGGGGTTTCGTCACGGCCATATTGCATATGTAGGGCGAATTCGCCGGCGGGCGAGGCGTGGGCGGATTTACGTTCGCTCCCTTTTCGTTGAAGCTCAGCTCCACCGTCCCGGCGAGCTCAAAGTCCTCCTCGTCGTTCTCTCTGTAAATTCCGAGCAGCGTGGCGCAATTGGGCACGGATTCCATCCTCTCCATCAAGTAATTCTTCACCAAAAATTCGAGGAGCTTGACGTAGGTCCCCGCCATCGCCATCGACTCGGCGAAGGATTCGGCGAGGAGCGCCGCCGTCATCTCCGTTTCTTCGTCCTTCATGGCTCGGACGAGTAGGAGCCCCGACGGTAGCTGGTGGTGGTAGGTGTAGGCTTCGAGGAGTTCGAGGTTTTCGAGGTCTTTGGGGGTTTGAAATTGGCTCCGAGGAAAGCTTTGGAGAGGCGAAGGAGATGAGTGGGCGATGAATAGGTTGGTGCGGTGGGGTTTTGTGGAGAGGCGGCGGTGGTGGTGGGGTTGGGCGGCGTAGGGGCGGTGGTGGGGCTGAGGTTTGAGGAAGAGTGTTATTGCCATTGATGAAGAGAAGAAGAAAAGAGATGAATGTTGTGCTTAGCTAAGAACAGTTAGTTGCAATTTCGGTGTTTTTTTTTTCTTTTTTGTTTTTTTTTTATTCTGTGGTCTATTTGTATTGGGCTTTCCGCTTTGATCTTTCTCTAATTAATAATTCTAAATTAATTAATGACTCAAAAGCTTAATTTCATCCGAGGTGAATTTGGTGACTAATTTAAACAATTACCAATGTTTAGTGATCCCATTCCCACGTTTATTATTTCTGACGCTCCGTACCAAATAAAATAAAATTAAGTAGCGAGTGTCCTACTAATTGTTTGTTCTAGAAAACACGTATCTATATTTCAAAATTTATTAATATAAAAGCATGCAAAAAATACAATAATATACTACGTTAATAGACAGGGCTGCGGAAAAATACCGAAATACCGAAATACCGTCCTTATCGTATCGAATCGTATCGAAAATATCAAAAAATTTGGTATACCGAAGTTTTTGGTAAGGTATGATACCGTACCGAAAATTTTTGGTACGGTAATGGTATGAAAGTTTTTAAAATTAGGTATACCGATTATACCGAATGCCGAAATACTAAATTTTTAATATGTTTTATATATATACACACCTACATATATTATATTATTTCAAAAAATATAGAATGAAAAATTAAGGATCTTCATAAACTTATTTAGCCCATAAATTATTAACTCATACACAACTTTCTAAGATTAGGCCCACCATATTATACTTATGTAACTCAAGTAACGTTTAATTTTTTCCTTTTAGTGTGTTTTTTTTAGGATTTTGAAAGCGTGAAGATGCAATGCAATTACTTTTGTTAATCTTCACTAATTATTTAATATAGCCGTTTCGTTCTAATTAATCTGTATATAA
This sequence comes from Craterostigma plantagineum, assembly GCA_027422505.1. NCBI lineage: Eukaryota > Viridiplantae > Streptophyta > Magnoliopsida > Lamiales > Linderniaceae > Craterostigma > Craterostigma plantagineum. The sequence goes on from JAPQWV010000029.1 coordinate 1,261,883, forward strand.
AGTTGTACTTGTGGTTAAGTATAGTTTTTTGTCTTACTAAGGATACTGGCTAAAATATGTAAATTATTTAAGGTTAAAAGATCTTTTTATTTTGAAAAATTTGAAATTAATGATCTATCTTATTGGGGCCTAAGGAGTTTGAATTGATTAAATTCCAAAACAACGAATTAACGAGTTACGAGACATGCATGGTAAAACCCTCCGTGTGAATGGTATAGAAGGTATGATACCGTACCATACCGAAATTTCGGTATGATACCGTATCGAAATTTAAGGTATACCGAAATTTTGGTATGGTATTGACATGATTTTTTTGGAAACCGAAATTTCGGTACGGTATACGGTATCACAGTTTTGGTACGCTATACCGTACCGAACCACCCCTATTAATAGATAACGAAAAACTGTACAAGCCGGCTTAAACTGTACGCGCAAACCCTCCTTCAATTTCTCTCTTAAAATCATTTAATATTCCCTAAACAATAAGAAATAATAAACAAAAGAAATTAAAAATACTACTATCACATGATAATGTCCGACTCCGACCAATCACTTCATGCCACGTGTCACGCCGGGCAAGACTTTAGAAGGGGAATTACTTGCCGTCCCATTTCATTAAAAAAATGACTATTATTACCTCCCATTTGCTCAATGATCATATCCTTCATTATTAAATAATACATATTATATTAATATTCCCACTAAACCCGCTACGTGTATTAATTAGCAGTTAGCACAAGCCCACCAAGAATATCAGTCCGCAAAAAAATAATAAGCCCGAGAAAAATAATTAATTATTGAGTCTAATTATTAATCACAAGGAAAATGATATATAATAAATGCATGTTGGCATTGTGAGTCCTCCCCTCCTCCCATTATCATCATCTTCTCCTTCATTCAGAATATATAAAAATATTTTAAAGTTCTATTTTATATGGGAAATTGCCAAGCAGTTGATGCAGCATCATTAGTAATACAGCATACAAATGGTGAATTAGAGAGGATTTATTGGCCTGTGACGGCAAGTGACGTCATGAGAGCAAACCCTGGGCACTATGTCTCACTTATAATTCCATTACAGCATCGGAAATTACCTTCTTCATCCGATGAAAATGGTGATGAAAAGAGTATTAGTATTAATACTGATGTGAGGTTTATTTCTCGTGTGAAGCTTCTGAGACCAAGTGATACTTTGGTTCTTGGCAGAGCTTACCGCCTTGTCACTACTCAAGGTATAATAAATTCACTTAATTCTCTTGAATATATGTATATATGTGCATATATATTCAGGATATAGGTTTTATTTATTTATGTGTTGATTTGATATATAGAGGTAATGGAAGTGCTTAGAGAAAAGAAGCATGCGAAGATGAGAAGAGAAAACAAAGCAAAATCATCATCGGCGGTTGATTTCTTGCACTTAGGAAATAACAACGTTAATAATGGAGAAGAGGAGAATAGTATGATGATGTATGAATCTGAGATGGGAAGAAGGCATCGACGGAATAATTTGGTGGTTGATGGAATTAAGAAGGCTAATAAGCCTTGGAGGCCATCGCTGCAAACTATTTCAGAATACATCAATTAACTATGTCTTGCTATTATTACAAGGAATCATAAATTTGAATGCTGTTTGTTCTTGGTGTTAATTTCAGAGAGAGAGAGAGAGGATTGAATCATAGCGAAATGCAGAAATATTTTAATTTTTTTATACTTGCGGTTTCTTTTATGGCGAATGTGACTGAATATTCAGCTTTTTTTCATTGGAAGAGTTGAAGAGCAATAGAACATAAAGTCAAAGGTCCCATTCAATACTATAATATATAGTCTCGGAAGAAATAACTATTTAATTTGGTTATTCTTTTTCTTGGAAAGAATCTCAAAAGATAAAATGAGTAAAACCACGAAAATTAATAACATTGAGACCGTTAAAATTTATTAATTTATAAACTAGAAGATTCTTTTTTTTAAATTCAACTATCTCTTCACCCATGTCAATTGCAGACGGAATCAAAACAGAACATGTATGTGTATATTATCTTCATATTACATAATCGTGTTCAATAAATTTATCAATAATACTATTTCACAATTTATATGATCTTTCATTTATGTGACATGGTATACGTAGTAAATCTCATCAATATCAAATTAATTAATACGTAAATTATTACTTTAGACTTTTGATTGGATCTAATATTTATAATTTTTGAAAAATTGTTATATTATTTTGTCGAATTTATGAATTTTTTTCAAAGATCCAAGTCCAATACATAATATTCAATATTTTATATAATTTATTAATTTATTGAATATTAACTACTAGATGTTTTACTGTAACACATGCAAAATTGGGGTGTTCGTCAGGTACAAACCGAACCGAATTAACCGAAATTTCGGCTCCCCTATTTCCAAAACCAAATACCGAACCGAATTTCTCGGTTCGGTATTCGGTTATTACCAAATGTTTTCGGATTAACAGAATTTTCAATAAAAAAAATAATTTTTAATAATATTTAAACAAATATATAATTTAATATAATTTTTTTGGTTTTATCAAAAAAGTTTTATTAAATCATATATATTAATTTAAAGTACTGAGAATTCTTTTTTAACATATAATTTAATATAGTTATAGTTATGTTTTTATTATTAATAAAATATAATATATTTTAATTTTTAAATTTCGATAATTCAGTATACCGAATTTACCGAAATCCAAAACCTATACCGAACCGAATTACCATTTTTTTTTAATAACTGAATATCGAGCCGAATTCGGTTCGGTTTTGTACCTAATTTTCGGTATTTCGGTTATTCGGCTCGGTTAACCGAATAACGCGCACCCCTATGCAAAATGACTATTCCAATGGCATGATAAGACTAGAAACGGCCCAATATAATTCTTACTGGGGTGCTCTTCTTCAACTAGCTACTTAATTTTCGAATTTTATATTTAATAAAGTGAATGGTTACTGCTGGGAAAAGAAATAGAAAAAAAGAAAAAAGAAAATGGTCGCCCAAGACCCCCAACAAGAAAACCCATCGCCATCCCAATTCACACACACCAAGCTGAAGCTGCGAAGAAAAAATGCTCGTTCATCGTTCAATTTCAGTGCTTTCCACCTCCAAATTTTCGCTTCGACCCAACGTTTCCTCGCTACTGAAATCGAACTATCGCTCGGTGGTACTCTTCTCCAATCCGTGCAGCAAGCGTTCCTCGCTCAAGAGCCGAGCTTTCGCGACGACCTTAGCCGCCGCTACAAACGTCGGCGACGCCGAGACGTTCCTAGCTGAAGAAGGCGTCACTTGGGCCACTCTCGGGGTATCTGATTCCATCTCGCGCGCCTTGAGTCATGTTGGCCTGCATCGGCCATCCCTCGTCCAGGTTATTGATGGTTTTCGAATATCTGCATCTCAATGTTGCGCGAAGTTTGAGAGCGAGCATTTTTCTTGTCTGAGGTTGGGCAGTTTGAGCGAATTTGAGGTTGATTTTGTAGTGAAAACTAGGCCACGTATGTTCTTTGATTGAAACTCTTAGGAAGATTCACATGTATGACCTGTGACTGAAGTTTTTTAGAGATTATGAGATACTCCTATGATGTTTCACTTCTGCTGAGATTTACTACATCATCATTTGGGTAGTATCTGAGATGTAAGTCACAATTCAGGCGGCATCTATACCAACCATTCTTTCAGGAGATGACGTTGTGGTTGCAGCTGAGACAGGAAGTGGGAAAACGCATGGATACTTGGTTCCCATCCTTCATAAGCTACAAAACGCAATGAACTTTTCTGATGATTTGTCTGATGATCTGACAAAACAGAGGAAGCATCGCGACGTTTCTCTTGTTCTCTGTCCTAATGTGATGCTGTGCGAACAAGTGGTTCGAATGGCTAACTCCCTCTGTGATGAATCGGGGACACCACTTGTTAGAACTACTGCAATTTGTGGCCGCCAGGTTAGGATAAAATCGTTTCGGTTTAACATTTCTAACCCCATATTTTATGTCAAGATTTCTTTAAGATCATGTTGCATTTTTACTGCAGGAATTGTCTTTTAAAGATCCCGACTTAATAGTATCAACGCCAGTTGCCCTTCTGAACTACCTCTTCGCCATAGACCCCGAGAGGCGTAGGCGCGATAACTTTATCCGTGGCGTAAAATATGTGGTAAATCTCGCTTTAAGTGAACCTACCTTCCAATTTGGCTTTTTTTCTTGTTTAATGAATCTCCTTTCGTTTATTCTTTTGTCTAACTATAGGTTTTCGATGAAGCAGACCTGCTCCTTTGTGGTAGTTTCCAGAACCAAGTAATCCGTCTTATAAACATGCTTCGTTTCGACGAGAAGCAGTTATCACGATTGCAAAATCCAAATACTGCAGCGAATGATACCGAGTCTTCATTTGTGGAAGCCTCTGTTGCAGAAGTGGAGGAAGAAGATAAAGATGATCCAATTGAAGAGGAAGAAGATAAAGATGAAAAGACCGACGACATATTTGTTGCTGAGGAACCCCAAAGTGAATCTGAGATTAGAGAAAGAAAAGACTGGAGAAGATTTAGAAAACCTTACAAGCGTAGCAAACAGTATATATTTATCGCAGCAACTCTCCCTGTTAATGGTAAGCAAACTGCAGGCGGGATTTTGAAGAGAATGTTCCCCGAAGCCAACTGGGTTAGCGGGAATTACCTCCACCAACACAATCCAAGGTTGGGTTAAGTTGTAACCAGCTTGATTACATTTGAAAAACGAATCTTTATATTGTTGTCTGATTTATTTCTTACGTGCTTAAGGCTGGAGCATAAGTGGGTCGAAGTCACAACAGATACGCAAGTGGACGCACTAATAAGTGCCGTTAAAAGTGGGCTCAGCTTCAAGACAGACGATTCCAACTCAATTTTTCGAACCATGGTGTTTGCCAACACAGTCGAGGCTGTCGAAGCCGTCGCCAAGATTCTTACAGGGGCAGGAATCACCTGCGTGAGGTACCACAGTAACATGTCCTTGGAAGAGAGGACGAAAAACCTTTTCGATTTTCAGCAGAAAGGCGGCGTCTTTGTATGTACGGGCGCAGCTGCTCGTGGCCTTGATGTCCCAGATATATCACACGTCATTCAGGTAAAAATTTCAGAGATTTAACACAAAATCTACTATCAACTTGTCTAGAATGAAAATGAAAAAAAGGTTCTTTAATATTTGGGTTTCTATAGGCAGAATTTGCAAGCTGTGCAGTAGAGTTTCTTCACAGAGTAGGGCGAACGGCTAGGGCGGGCAGGCAGGGGCTTGTTACGAGCCTATTTACAGAATCGAGCAGAGATTTAGTTCTTGCGGTTCGTCGATCCGAGGAATTGGGCTTGCCCGTGGTAATTATTAATTTAATAATCCTATGAACTTTGTGAAAGATGAGAATGATATGTTCTTGGGGATTTGCGTTAAAAGTTTGTGTATTTTTTTTGCAGGAAAAGGCGTTTAGCAGAAAGAGAAGTTTCAGAAAGAAGCTCAAGAAAAGAGGTAATAATATTTTACCTTCGTCATTCTCATACTATACACTATAATTTTCCATGGCATATTTTGCAGCTAAAGATTCTGCAACTACGTTGCCCCGAGAGCAGGTTTCAGCTTAAGTCGTCGGCGTGAAAGAGTAGAAAGGTTGTGGTTTGTAGTATAGTGTAATAATTCAAAAGTATACGATACTAAGTTGTATATTATATGCTTTATGTAACGGTATGTCGAAATTGTTGCATATCATTTTTCTTGCACGAGGATATATGCATGAGAGCATTTGCGTTATTTATGAAGACTTATGTTAAGTACAAATTAATGCCATCTTTTAAGTGCCGCTTTTCTCCCTCACGTGTTATGACTGTTTTACGAAAAATGGATGGAATCGCTTATATAAGGATCTCCCAAGAAAAATAAAAGCAATATAATATCATAGGATGGGAAGATTCATTATAACCGATACAAATATAATTCCCACTTTCAACTCTTATTTTGAGTTCATATATAGTGCAAATCATAAACTAAGATAAATCCTTATACAGCTTGTTATATATTTGGATTAGTTATAAGAACCAATAACTAATTAAGATAAATCCTTATCAAAAGTTCACTTGCCGACCCGTTTCCTCTTTTAAAATCGGACTATTATATCATATTAAACTCAGAGAGCTTAAAAAAACATGCATTGTCTATTCAAGACTCGAGAGATCACATATTTGTATAGCTTTGGTGTTACGAAATATTTACCATTTCAAGGTAACAAAAAACGGAAACCCTAGTTTTTGGATACCAATCATATCAATTAATATTCTGACCTCTTCGAACTGATAAGACCAAACATAAGATCATGCGAGCCTAACCATTACTAAAGATCAAATCTTTTCATTATCACAACCTTTTTATTTTCTTCACAGAAGACGATGAAGAAATAACATCGCTACGTACAGTCAAAGTAAAACCGCTAGGCGATACACAGCTATCACCACCATCGACGACATTCCATCTATTTGAACAATAAACTCCATGATTATCATCATCCCCACCACCATTGAAAGGACGACTAAAACTTATCTGCGTATAACCCTCGTTGTAATAACAATAATAATCATCATCGTAGAACAGTTCTTGGGGTTTTCTTTCTTGAAGCTGTAGCTTCTTCTTCTTACCCATCCTTTCCTTCTTATGGGCATTCTGATGTCCGCCCAACGCCTGAGAATTCGAAAAGAACTTCAAACAGTATTCGCAGTGGAATCTTTTATCTTCTTCTTCGTCTTCGTGGAGGGAAGAAGATCTTTTATCTGAGCATGGCTTCTCTACTGTCGTCGATGCTGACGTGGACGAGGTGTTGATGCTGACGTGGAGGGCTTCAGAAGGATTGAGAACTACACCGAATAGTTTGAGCTTTTTCTCCCGGCGATGGGCGGGCGATTTTGCTCCTTGAGAAAAGTAGTTATTAGTGCTGTAATAACTTTCCATTGTTGAAAAAAACTGGGAAGAAAATGGTGCGTTTTGTGTCTGAATTGGTGGAGATGATATATGCGTATCTAGTTCACCTGTTTATATAGCTGATATTGTTACTGGCTATTGACTAAAATATGTCCATCTTTAGGTTTTATTGCAACTTTATATTATTTCTTTATATATAATAATCTTCAATCGCATGAGTGGGCGACAAAGGTCAACAAAGAATAGTCAGATCTGTGGAATGCTATCATGCAATAGTGTTACATATATTAGGGTTTGTATGTATTAATAATAGCAGTAGATACGCCATGAACTTTTATTACCACCATTGAGGATGAAGTTTAAATTAATTCTTTTAAAAGATCTACAATTAATACTATATACGAAGCGACTGTGGTACCAACCATGCTTCGGAGTAGATACTATTTTATTGCATGCTTGTGAATGAGGGGAAATGACTTTTATACTATTAATCAAAGGAAAATAGATGGGAATGTAATAATCATCTCGAAGGATAGGGACTATTTTAAAACTTCCCATATAAAATACTTGTTAAAAGATAACTTTTATTGACCAACTAGTTAATGGATTTGAATTGTTATTATTATATTTGGTCCTACGAAATTCTTGTGTATGATATATATAGGTATTAGTGATATGTATTACCAAGCCTACGTATATTACAAGTACGAGAGCCTATAACTATATATTACAACGTTTTAATAATGTATATATATCAAATTATTTAGAGCTTGACCGAAGGTTCCTTGTATTATCCCCAGTAATCATATGCCTATTCTATCTTGACTTTGGTTCATTTAGGATGCATTTAAAAAATGATTAACGGACATCATCATTATTTTTTCTAAACAAAGCAATAATTTAAGGAAGTGGGCTATGATGTAAGCAAATATATACTAATCAAAGAAGTCTTCAAACCAAATCTCTGGCATATCTTCTTATTATATATTAAAAAAAGAAGATAACGTTCAAGGTGAATCCATTCATGATACAAATATTATTATAAGCTCTTTGTGTAAGGACAGTTGTTCAAATTATAATATTCCTTTTTGCTTTTCGATATATCTATTCTTATTCTATATTAAAAAATTCGGTGAACTATCTTCCACCAATGCATCTTTTCATTCCAACTTCTTTGTTATTTATTACATATTTCTTTATTTTTCTAGGTTGTCCTTATTTGGGTAGGAGAATTTTCCAAATAGGTCTGCTGCCAACACGTGGAATCTGATGAAAAGTAATTAAGATTTCAATTAGAGCTAAAAGCCATAAAAATAAAAGGGATCTTTACACATAAATATCTACTTGAATAAAAATTATAATTTAGTATCATGTTAGGATCTTTTTATATGTAGGTACCTAATAGAATAAATATTTTGCAAAGGTACCCGATCCTCCGCATGTACACCATACAATACATTCGGGTGCCGTATGTCAATATATTTGGATATCCTATATAATAGAAAATGGTAAGCCGTATTAGCACATTTAGCTACGCCCTATTTAAAACATAGATACGCCTTATGAACATATTTAGGTACCCTATATCAACATGTTATTGTACGCAATACACACACAGGAAGGTACGACATGACTGAAGAAACAGGTAAAAATTAAATCCGGCCTATCTGTAAAATTTTCTAACATGGGTACCTATGTGTAAAAATTTGATTCAATTAGATATTTATGTGTAGATGTCCAAAAATTAAAAGTCTAATCACATAAAAATTTATCAGTGTAATGGAATTGGGTATTTCGGGTACATTTGCAATCACATGCCTCAACTTAAACTAAATTGAAAAAAAAAGAAAAAAGAAATTCCCTTTCATTACACCTGGAATTTCAAAATTTATCTTAAATACACCTCTAATTATTTCTTAGTCAGTATCGATTTGTAAATTTCTTTATGTTTAGTAACTTTTTGACGTTGAAAAGACGAAAATAACCTTGCTTTACATGTTCAAAAAAGATGACAAATTATTATCGCATGTATTATACCAATAAAACTCGTTATTATACCAACAAAATGGATCGAAATGAGGTCGCAGACGAGGTTCACGACACCTGCTTAGGAGGTCACGACCATGAACCAGACCGGTTTGAGGTGAGTGAGTTGCTGCCCAGCTTCATGGCCGTGAAGCATGCTGCCCAAGGCCGTGAAGACGAACAGCGATGTGAGCTGAAGCGCGCCAAGTCCGGTTCAAACGATTCACGGCCGTGAAGATCGATGTGCGAGGCCGGGGATCGGGACGGAACCTGAAGATTGCGAGCCTCGACCGATTCACGGCCGTGACATGCGTGTAAGAGGCCGTGAATCGTAGCAGGTTTCTTGAAATATGTTATAACTGTTTCAGTGGTCAAGTGGGAACCTTCTAGACGATTTATCTTCTATAAATAGGAAGATTTAGCTCGACTTTTGTACTGTGAGTTGAGAGAGAAAGCGGCAAGCTTGTAATCTCTGTAAATTGTTCGGATCGTATCGTCGATCGTTGGACGTACTCAATTTGGAGTCGAACCACGTAAATCCTCTGTTTTTCAGATACCCTTTTTCTCCATTTTTGAGCGAATTTACATATCAAGATTGAAACTTTCGATTCGATTTCCACACACCCTCGAGGATCTCTCAGACGCAAATCTATAGGCGCTAATTTCTCAACAATTATACTAACTGTTATCAATATTATACCAACAAATAATGTTTATAAAAATAAAATTGGACATTATACCAACTGTTGTCGTTCTCATACATATTGAATACTACACCAACTGTACCATTATTTTACCGTTATAATAACAATAATTGTTGATATAATAATAATTTTGTTTGCATAATAACGACTAGAAATGGTATAATGTCCAATTTTGTTTGAACTAAAATTATTATAACGTCTGGTATAATATTTATAATGATTGGTTTAGTAACAACGACAATTGATATAATGTTCAGATTTGTTGTGAGAAATGTTATTTTTGTTTTTTCACTATTTGGGCTTTAGGGTATTAAACACACAACTTTCACAAAGGGTTCCGGACATGAAGAAATAATTCAGGGGTACTGAAAATGAATTTTTAAATTCCAAACGTAATGAAAGAGAATTTCCCCTGGAAACAATTCTCATACGAAACGACTTGTCGATAGTCACGGACATAAATTAATAAATCCTTTCGCAAAAAAAATAATAATAAGTACATAAAAATGTATCACGCCTCTTGATTTTTTCACAATAATAAAAAAAAAAATCCCACTTAGTCAACCAACAAAAAAGCTCTGGTCAGAGAATTCTCGTAATATTTAAAGTGAATCGATCTATTACCAGAAATACTCGACCTTTTCATTGCTCCATGAAAGAACTGCAAAGATAACGTAGCAGAAATTTACTCTAACCAGCAATGTTCCCACCTTAAAGAACACAAATGCCATAGTTCATACAACGTTATCTGTCAGGCATATACATTCTTCTCAATCTTCCAACTGGTAAATAACAAATAGTTCCACGCCAAAAACATCACATACAAGCAGTAGACTGAAGACATAAGTCTAAAAGTAAGAACAAAGGTCCTATGTAATAATTATATCATGCTTGTTGTTTCAGATTAGGTTGCAGAGCTAGTAGGATTTTCTTCCTTGGACCCTGTACAAGGTGTAAGAAAAAATATCGAATGATGTTTTACATCAGCATTAAGTTGTGGAACAGAAGCAAGATCATCCCAAGCGATCGAAAGATTCAGGTCAAGAATTGATCTTACAATTTATGGGTTTGTTAAAAGGGTTCTTCACTCAGATCATATTCAGAAATCAAAGCTTGATTATGGACAGTGAGTTTCGCAAAGAAAAGAGTACTTTACCATGGGTATTCCGAGCTCCTTAAGGTCTCTTTCGCCCATACGCTTCAGCGAAAACATATCCACCTGCAGAATCGGTCAGAATCAGGTTTTCTTGATTTAAAACAGATGTCAATTGATTTGAAGACTAAAATAAAAGATGGGAGGAGTCCATTGTACTCAATGGTTCACGGGAATGCTAATACACGTACTTCCTCAGCCTTAAGGAGGATCGCATACTTCTCAAGACCCAGCGAACGCAAAAAGTTGTCGACGGTTAGTTGATTGTCAACCTGCCACAACGGTACGATTGAAGATATGTGAATACTGCTGAATGGCATTGCAACTAAAACCAGATGATCTACAGCTTAGGTCTAGGAAAGCTGTTAAGAAAATCAAACACTACATTACCATACCATCAGTGGCTGAAGGGATGAGTTATCTGTCACAATTCTAATCACAAACAATAAAGCAGGGAAATTCAACAAAACTTCCCAGACATGAGAATCGAAATGTGGCACATTACTGAGGGCCAATTAATGGAGAACAAGAAGCCATAGCCATGAGTTATATCACTATTATGGGCCACTCAGATAATTTGCTATTCCGTGTTGGAGATATGTACTTTCTATATTATAATGTATCAGATAAATAGCCCATAAAACTACTCTTGACAATAATAGTAACATGAAAATATTTGGAAGCCGTTATCCATGACATTCTTCTACTTTTCAGCACAAAATCTTACATCTACGGAGGAGGGATGCCAAATAAACATTTTTTAGTAATGGCAAATTTGGCAAAAAAGGTACACACTACACAAGTGACAGACAATGCTGAAAACAGTGAAAGAGGTTGTCCATGTACCATGTATGAACTTCTCGGTGCAAGAGCTTCACGAGGGTTTGTGGCGACCATAGCCCCCACGTTCATCATTGGTCTAGCAGGTGGAGGAGCCATTTTGGTCATGTGAGAAGAACTAACGGGCCTCGAGAACTCAAGCATGTCTTTACCTACGTATGACGCCGTCCTAGAGTCATCATAAGTCTTAAGTGAATATCTTCTCTGAAGTTCCTCACCTCTCTGCGATGCCGAAACACCTCTAGAAGTAGCCAAGCTTTCAACAGGGGATCTTTGCCTTATACGCTCCAAAGTCCAGGGCGAGTAAGCACTGCCAGATTCCAATCCGCTCACAGAATGTGATGATGCTCTCATGGCTGGTATATCAGCCATTGCACGAGAATAACTTTCCTTATGAGCACGACGAATGACATCTTCTGCATCAAGAGGGTTTCGATCACCCTCCTTGGCCTTCAGAGAATGCTGTTTCCCAGAATCTGAAACATGTTGACCCCTGAATCCAGGTACAGGCTGCTGATTAGAAGTTCTAGTAAAAGGTGGTAAGTTTCCACCTACGGTTACACTAGTCTCTCCAGCTCTTGACTGTGCCCTCTGTAGTTCCAAATGACTGCGCATTCTACTACTGCTTGTATCAGGCATCCTCTGCCTTGTGGAAACGCTATCCACTGAAGATGGTGAGGGCCTCGACAAAATGTTCCTAAGATCCATTTTACTCTTCTGGCTATTTTGACTCCTTTTCAGTATGTTCTTTTGCATTATTTTGTACCGCAGATCATCTTGTCTAAGACGGGTGTCTTTATTAATTCAAATGGCATTGAGTGAAACAGAGGTCATGTAAGTAAGTCATAGTTAAAAATAATTTGTGAAGTCTTACAACTAGGCAGTTACCAGTAGAAGGATTGACAGCAAATCCACCGTCTCCTCGTTGCCTGCAAGATGAAAGAATGTGGATCATGAGAATTTGACCGATAGAGGGAATGCATAAGGGCATAGTTACCCCATGCACCGTTTCACTCAATAGCATATATAGATCATCTGATGTGCTAACTAAGTTTCGCAATAACAAACATAGAAGTGTGTTCTCCTTCTCCAGTGTAATAAACTTGCTTAATAGCATACTAAATCGATGATCACAACCATAAAAACCACATCAGCTTTTAAACAGTAGAAATAATGAACAGCTGATGAAATTTCGAAAAGAAAAACAGCAATACAGACCTCTTATTACTAATGCTGGCAGACAAATCGTCACTATACCCTAGCCTTTCTCTAGCCGACCTCTTGCTTCCTGCCACAGGGCTTAGATTCGTCGGACCGTCCGCAGCTGTTCCATCCCTTTTTACCACCTGGAAATAATGCCGTGTTAAATCACGCCATTGAGAAGATAGTCCTAAAGTGCTTTCTGTTTACAAAAATCAGATAAGCCTATGTATGTATTGGGCATTTCGCACTCAGCCTAGAAACACACACACATCAGCATTTTCCACCGTCTACTGTTCAATAGTGACCTCCAATAGATCAATAAAGACGGAGATTATCATACCAATCAAGACTTTTCATTCATTATCGGATGAAAATAAACACGAAAGTGACGAAACCATTGGCGCAGCACGATGAACTGCAGTTAGCAATCAAATCGAACCCTAACATAGCAACGGCAATAGACGAGAAACGCATTACTACCTGACCCGAGCGTCCAAGGGTGATGGTTACTCGAGACCTTGAATTCCCTGACATTTTATCAGAAACTAACGGAACCAATTGGAATTTTCTTCAAAACAAAATCATCAAAAGGTCGATTTTGATCGAAATCTAGCTTCCCATATTCAGTCGAAACTTGGCTCGCTCGAGGATAGCTAGGGTTTCATTGTCTCGTGCGCGTGGGGCATGAGCTGCTGCTGAGCGTTTGTTTACTGGACGCGCATAAGGCGCGTGGAGTAATGGCGAGTGTTACTTATTAACGATCTTAAATTTCAGCCAAGATACTTAATTGCCTTAACTATGGGCTTTGGTGTTTAGAAATTATGCAGCCCAATATTGTTTTCAGCCCAACGAAAGTGGGAAAAGTAGTTCATTTTTAACTCTAGATAAAATATTCATATGAAAAAATAACTTGTGAGCTTTCGAGTAATTACGACGAAGCGAGCGTAGCTTCGGTAGAACCAACCGATTAGGCATGGTGCATATTTTATACTCTATTTATTTTCTTAAATCTAAGAATGTAATAATATCAAAATCATTTTGGAGAGAGCTCATCAAATTGCACTCTCATCCAAATATATTTCTTTAACTTCTCCGTTGCATTATTATTGTGATACTGTACAGAAGATACACAGCATTTCGACATGCGTGTTACAGATATATGATGAGTGTGTTGTGTTATACTCCTCTTAGAGGTCATTTTACATCTCTAATCTTAGGAGGTCATTTTACATCTCTAATCGTATATAACTATAGAAATGTAGGTGTCCTTACGCATGAAATCATCTGTCTCAGAATTGATGTCCCTTCTATGTCCCAAATGAGTTGAATTTTAAATCCTGCGGTTCAAAATTTTTCTTTTTTGTTTATTAATTTCTTTAATTCTATATTCCACCAAATTATAAAATCGTTACTATTTCATGTGATATATAAGATAAAAATAAATAAACACAACCGTTTTATTCCTTGTTTTATGATGATCAATTTGATATCCATATCATATATTTTACGATAATCATAAGAATTATTTTAACAAAGTGGGACAGGAAGTGAGACAGAAATTGTGGGACAGACGATTTCAATTGGAGTCCTTATATGCCGCCACGGCCCACGTGTCCCATAATAATTAATTATAATACATTTAATTAATAATATATAATAAAAACATGAAAACTTACCCACTATCACACACGAATTACACAATGATTTACCCACTATAAGTTCTTTATTAATATAAAATAGTTAACACCGTGCATTGCAAGGTAATAGACTACTTTTGTGTTCTAATTAGAAGTCGCATTTCAAATTTTCAATACAAATATTTACTATATTTCCAGTTTTATCCTTTTATGTGATTTTCAATATTCATAGATGGTGAGACATTCCAGTAATTAAATAGTAGGAAACAATTAATTAAGGATATATGAGACTTCACATTCTATTTATAAAATATGTGAAAAATCCTTAAAAACAACCTCTATTTAGAATCAGAGAGTGTGATATACATTTTTATTGCTTATGGAGATTGAAAAACGTTGCTGATAAACGTAAACGGAACGATTATTTTTCTCTCTAAAAAATGACCCCGAAAATTTTTTTGTTTTGATGAATAAAAAAATGTACATTCTCTCTGCAAATTGTAATTGAATCAACCCTAAATGGAAAAAAAGGATAAAAAGAAAAAAAAAAGAAAGAAAAGATAATACTTTGAGCACTCGAATGGTTACCGAGTTGATTATCAAATATTTAGCCCCTATAATATGACTATACTACATTACGATTATCTAATATTTGAGAATCAGAAATACCTATCTAACTATTTGTTTGCATATAACGACGAACTTTATATTGATTGATGCCATCAAGATGTTGAGCATCTTCAATTATATCAAGTTTCTCCTAAATTATCCAGATAATTAAATCGGAAGCATGAAAAGTATATATCTCTATATATAATAAGAATATCCCAGGCAGAAGCTAAATCTATGTGGTACGAATCGAACATGCTCGATTTAGGTTAGATAGAGAACAAAACCCTCATTAAGATCTAGACGACTCTTATAAAATAAAACTCAAATAACACAAAGCAAGGGAATTAATCGAACATTCAATTTAGATCCACATCAGAATCTTTTAACAGCTCAAGTGCTCAAATTAAACATGTAAAATCAAAATACATAAGAGAAACAAATAGTTCTTACCAGTTGTAAAGATCAAACCCTCGTCAATAGTACACACACATAGGTGAAATAAACTCTTGAAATATGTATAGTCTTACTTATAGATTCGGACCGTTTTGCTTCAATTCCCCATAGAGAAAAGAGAAGAAGAAATCAACACGAAACCCCTTTTGAATGAATTGAGTGACGAATGAGAATTAGGGTTTTCTTCTTCTTGATTTTACCCATCGTCATGATAAGCTTTAGAACCCTTTTTTCCTCCTTTTGTTTCCTGAAAAAGCTCTGATCTTTGAGGTTGAAGACGAAGATGGTTTCTTTTCAAGATGGAAATAAAGGGTCATGCTGCGATTGATGAATAATGATGAAAGTGAGAAACTAATGATGAAATGTCGTATGTATTAATTATTACAGCACAGTTTTTACTATGTGTTTTTATGTCAAAGGCTCAGACTACAATAAACACGGAATTATTGTGTTTGTTTCTCCAGATGTACGCAACTTGGTTTTGTCATAAAATGATTTAAAAACATTACCCCAATTCAGTTTTCGTCGCTATATTTATTCAAACTTCAAAGAAAGGTATAATTAAGCATGTTACATTTTTATGCAAGAAAAAATAGTAACTTCTTTTTGTTATAGCTTTTTTCTTCCCTTTACGTTGACTCTCCAAAAAGTTTTACCACTTCTAAATGTTTGCTACCAACACATAACATAATCATATCTTTATGCGTCTGGTTTTACATGATATGATTAGGGACCTATGGCCAGCCTTACCCGAAATTTATTGCAAACATTGAGCTTTATTAGTCAACGACTGGAATTGTAAATTGAAGAATATAAATCAAATGTAAGAAATTCAAGTCAGTTGGTAGTGTTTGGGGGACAGTGGCGTCGATTCATTACTCTAAACGCCATCATTGTGTAGATGTAATCTTATTACATGTGGGCATCGTCTATTTTGGGGTTCATTGAATTTATTACACAGCTTGAATTTCATTTAGTAATAAATAAATTGCTTTTATATATCATAGCACACGTATTTGTGCATATATCTCATGATGCAAAATCTAATTAATTGCCAACATTTTGACAAATTATTATTCTATATGGGCTTTAAGGAGAAATAGTTAGCAAATCGAAGCCCAGGCGCACATCAGCGGCACACATTTTATCACTCCTTTTTTCTTTTTCTTTTCCTTTTTGTTTAGAAAATCATTGTCGTTAAAGGACTCGTGTTTGTACCTAATACTACCTCCGTCCCACTTATTTATTCCCATATTTCTATTTCGGGCGTCTCACATAATTCTTCTCATTTCCATTTTTGGTAAAAAATTATTCCAATAATTAAACTAATTACACCATTTATATTAAATAAGACTTTTTAACTGCGTGCCCACTAATAAGTTTTATCTCTCCATACCTGAAAAGTGTACTATAATATTAAAGTAATATAATTTCTTAATCTCCGTGCCAATTAATCTTTGGGAAGAATTAAATGGGACTGAGGAAGTAACTAAATACACTCAATTATTTGCACATTGAAATGCATGTGTAATAATATAATAATATAATACACATTAATTTCTTTAATTCAATATACTTAACAGAAACTTTATAATTGAAATTTAATTATGTATGTATACAAATTATAAACTTAAAGATATAATAGTTAGTTAAAAATAGTATTAACTAAAAAATAGTAATTAAATGTAGTGGATGTTTTTCTTTGAATTCTAATTTAATTTTTTGTTAAATTAATAGGGCAAAGTGGTATTGATCTTGCAATAAAATAGAATACATATCTAATAGAAATAGACAGATCGTATAACGATAAACATACAAATATACATAAAAAAAAAAAAAATTTGAAGCAAAAAACCATAATGATACTTGGAACACGGCCAATAAAGAAATGGCTCACGTTACCTTCATCATCAATCACATGATTTTCAGACATATATTCAGTAAAGAATATAAAAATCGTGCAAGAAACAAAATCCTGGAAAAAAAATAACAAAAACCTATACAAATAATAACAACAATAACCCGAAAATCAACCCCACCCAACATTGCAAGACCAAAACTCCCACTCTCACCGCCGAGCTGGTCCTATCATTCTCCCCTCTCGAAGCCGACTCGGGACCCGACCCGACGTAATTCGGATTCGACCCGTACAGCTCTTGGATCCCCATGACGTCATCCTGCGCCAGCTCCAACTTCCTCGTCCCCGGCGCAATCGTCGGATACATCACGGCGTCTTCCACGGCGCTGTGCCCCAACCCTAACAAATGCCCAATTTCGTGGACGGCGACCGATTCCAAATCGACGGCCGACAGCGCCGGCGACGAATCGACGAACCCGCCGTCGACGACCCAGTTCTCGTCGCCGTCGAGGTGCAGCCTCCCAGCCGGCGGAGAAAACGCGTGTGCCAGCGTCCCCATCACGCCGTCGAAGGGCTCGCCGTCGCCGTGGTCACCCCTGAAGAACCCTATTTTGATGTCCGCCGCTAAGAACGACGCCGTCTCGGTGAAGTTCATCGGCGTCACATCCGACCACCGCTCGAACGCCCGCCCGAACAACGCGCGAACGGTGGCCGGCAGCTGGTTTCCCGGCAGGAACGCGTAGGTCAGCGTCGTCCTTCCCGGCGGCCAGCGCGGGCGGTTGGGGAAGAAAGAGTAGTGTCGAACCGCGTGGACCGAACCGTCCGGCGAACCGGGCCGCCGCCTCATGGTGGAGGTGCCGTTGACGGCGTCGGGGTTGCCGCACCGCGGCCGCACGATGTGGTTCAGGGTCTGCGAATCGAGCTCGCCGGTGGGTTCGAGGTTGAAGTTTGCCTGGTAGGTCTTGAGGGCGTGCTCGAGGCCGTCGTCGAAGTCGTCGGTGAAGTTTCTCCCGGCGGCGACGCCGCCGTCGTAGTATCCGAAGTGGGCGAAGTAGTTCTTGAGCTTGGACAAGTTCTTCTCCGTGACGCCCTTCTTACAGCCGGCGAGGTTGTGGAATGCGTCGTCCCAAGCTGTCTTGTTGGGGACCAACGACGGCGGAATTAAGGACGTGTTTGGGAAGAAGTGAGCTTCGGCGGCGGCGAGTATGCATATTAATGTTGTGAGTAATAATGATCGTATCGAAGGCTTCTTCTTCATGGTTTTCATTCAAGAGAACTGAGGTCTGTTCTCTCTCTTCTGTGTGTATTGTGTGTGTGAGAGAGAGAGATGTCTGAAAATTTGGATCTGAGATATAATATATGTCGGGGAAGAAGCTATTTATTTATTTAATTAGGTGAACAAATACTTGGTCAATTACGCCGATTGACCTTTTCTGTGGTGACGCGGGTTTTGGAGGAAACTTCGCTTCGATATTTGTATTGTATTTTCTTCTAGAATATGGACAATCCAAGAATAATTAATCAAGATTAAGGTTTTGACAATTCAAAGAAGACGCGTGTCTTGTTTCAATCTTGGAAGTAGGGTTGCACACGAATCGAATCGAATATCACAATATTCTATTCGTATTCGGATGGCAATCGAATAAGAATACGAATATTCGCATATTTAATCGAATCATAAATTCGATTCTTATTCGTATTCAGAAATATTCGAATCGAATATTCGAATACTCGAATATGGATTATATTTGATATTTATCTCTATATTTAATAAAAAATATAATTATTATTACATTTAAAATATATCCTTAACAAAATATAATATTTAAGATAGTTTTTGATTTAAAATATGCTATAAGTAATATATACCGAATGACATATTATATTTAAATATAAATGGGCTCGTTGATTTTTAAGTTTGGGCTATAATATTTATCTTAGGCTCTAATATTCTAAACATTCTTAGTGGTTATTAAATTACAAGTATTGATAATATATTAAAATTTAGAAATATATATTAAATTATTCGAATGGAATAATTCGATTAATATTCCAAGTTCAAAATCACGACAATACCAGAAAAAACGCAAAATCACTGCTCTATATATTACATAGATGCGCATGTGTAATTTGCTTGTTTAATCATTGTTTTATAAGCACTGATTTTATAAAAGAATACGATTTAATTATTTTTTGTGTTTGTAGTCAAGAGTCTTATGACCTACGGTTATGTCTCCATTACGGTTATGATTTGTTTTCTTCTTATTGGCAGATTTTATATTTCACAGACTTTGTGATGATTTGAAAGGAATATTGTAGACATCCCTTACGATGGTTTTCTGTCTAAGCATCATAGAAAAGCCAAGTTCTAAAATTCCTCTTATATTTACCCTTACACAATATCACAATTAACCAATCTCGTTACACAGTATACTACTTCACTCACCAACAATTACAAAGGCAAACATGGTTATGGTATTACTTACTCTCTATCGACGTTTCCCTTTATTATCCTCATTGAAAGATTGCATACTCCTCCCTTTCATATTGAGGCTCTGCGTAAGCCTTTTCATCCCTAATGCCTTATCCTCCTGCGAAAAGAGTTGCATTCGATTCCAAGAACAAAGAGAGAGTTGAGTTTAAAAGGGTCAGAAATGCACAGAAATAATGAGATACACAAATCAGACACACCTTTGACTTTGCATGAGTTCGAGCATTTTCTGCTGTTCTAGATATCGATCGAGCCTCCAATTTCTTCACAGTAAATCGATAGGTACATAAATGAGTAAAGAAAAGACGAGGAGGGGCGTGGAATTAGACGCAGAGGATAGATGTATATACCTCTTGCCTCTTTTCGGTTATTCCATTGCTTATCAAGCCATTAGCTGGCGAAACAGAGCTCACACTTTTCCTAAATGGGATTTTATTACCGTGATTCTTCGTAAGATTCTTGAACGCATTTACTGTATTAGCACGAATACTCAGATATTGAAAAATCACACCTTGACGAGGGTAAAGGAGTTGATCTGATAGAAGGAGCACTCTTTGGAGTTATCGGTTTTTTAGCATCCTTTCTCAGCCTAATATCCACAATCGTTATTAACCAAGTATAGTTCGTATTAGCTTTCATGAATTACGAAACTGGGCCAGTTTTAAAAGAATAAATTTGCAGTAATACGCAGTTAATTACCCTTCATTCGGTTTTCCATGAGAGTGAGCTGAGGCAACCTTAGTCTCAGATGCAGAAGATGGTCCCTGTAAGAAAAAAACAGTTAAAAACTCGAAGAGCATGTGTAAGGGAGGATTACTAAAAGAAACACACGCTTGGACCGTAACTCGTTTCTCATTAGCTGAAGAAGATCCATCACTTCGATTCTGAAAAGCCTTGAAAGCTCGCTTAACGATGTCCTTATCGCCCATTCTCTCCATGATCAGAGATTTTCTGGACATATGAATACTCGACGAAGGAGGAGGAGGAGAAGAAGAATTCGTGGGACCGAAACTAATAGACATGTGCAAAGACGTAGGAGCGATTTTTCCCTCCATACTTTTGTGCAGTTGAGAAGTGTACGTCTTCTTCTTTAACATCTGAGACGAGGATAAAGACGTAGACAACATTGTTGGCTTTGCCTGTCTAATGTTAGAAGCTTGTAATGATTTGGCAGAAGTGGCGGTAACTTTCCTCTTCGCAGCAGCTGCGTCTTTCTCTTTAACGGGCGTTGCCTGAACAAAATAAATGTAAATGCAACTCAATCGATCAAAATCGTGAGAGTTCCACAAAAATGCACTCAGTTTGATCCATTACCTTCTGAACTGAATTTCGTGAGTTCGACATCGACTTAGTTTTTTCCTTAATCAATGCATTTGATCGTTCTTTCACTGTGCTGTCTTTTTTCCTTTCTGGGTTTTTCGATACAACCTTTTTCGAAATCTTACGAGTCTCTGAAACAGAACACTCAGCTCCTTCTCTGTTTTCTAACACAGTATCAGCTCTGTTTTGATGCTTGGATTGCTCAACTGACTCCACAATCGCTTGTTCCTCATTTACATTGACACTTTGATCGACTCCTTCTAACGAATTATCTTCGACCAATTCACAAATGGGCGAAGATTCTTCAACAGATCTCTGACCATTTGATTCAACACCATTATAATTACCAACATCAGGCTTATCCTCTGCAATAACCTCAGTCAATCTCTGACCATTTGAAAGAGAATCGAGTTTTACATCAGCCATGGATGAACACTCAACGCTACACGCCTTGCCAGGAGAATTTGGGTACGTAGCGGGCTTATTATTATCTTCTTGCTCTAATTCTTCGGCTTTCTTGGCAGCAATTTTCTTGTAATGAGCTTCGAAGTAGGCCTTTTTCTGGGCTACTGATCCTGGCGTGGATAAGCTCCCAATTTCCTCCAAATACTTATTCGGCGAAAACGATGACCATTTTTCCCAAGAAAGTCCATCGTTTTCGAACTTTCCAAAAGAAACTGAAACATCTAAACGAGCCTCAGATTTGACAGAGAAATCCATCTATTTGGGTGATAAGGTATCTACAATTTGAATAAGAACAAGCCATTAACAGTGATTTCAGATGAGATAGATGGCGAATTATGTTTTCCTTGCAAATGAAGTAAAGATCAACTATCGCAGGTATCAAACAAAGAAAACAATTGCACTATGCACAGTTGATATGATTTGAAGAGGGATGAATGTGTTTTATCAACTGCAGAACCAACCCAGACAAGAACAAGTAATAGATCCATAAATGAGGGCACAGAGAATACAAGGAAAATGCAGGAATCTTAAGGAAACCATGTGATGTTTTTTCAACTATATTATCTAATAATTATCACAACATTAATGGGCTGTCTCTAATACTTGTGGAAAGTCCTAAAGTCCGTATGATCTTAATGACAAAAACAGAAGCAGACGCACATGATAATCAAAAGAAAAAAGAGAGCAGAAACAGTGTAAAAAGTTCCACACAACACTGAAGATCAACAAGTACAGAGATAAATGTGCTTTAAGCCATTGATTTTGGTTCATTCCCATCACAGCTAATCAGTTCCTAAAAGCGTAGAAAAGGTGCAATCTTTGTGTCAGTGCAAGAAAAATCGAAGCATACCCAGCAAGTGGGTTCAGCTAAAAGCCTCGAATCAAAGAAAGAAAAGCCGACAATTCTCCACTAAAAAGGGAAACAAAAAAGAGAAACGCACATGATTTAGTCGAAGCATACTAAATCTAACGCGGACCTAAAATTAGCTGAAGGTGAACGAAAGCTTCGCCTCACCTAAATATACTTGCTTCTTTTCAACAAACACCTTGGGCGAAGCTTCAAGGCTCAAGATTGAAGATAATGATGATGGTTCGAAGTGGCCCACTAGAACAGAAAGAAGAGAGATAAGGAAGCTGCGTTTAAGGCAGATAGTACTTTACTGTTAGAAGCCATAGATTGGGACCGCCACGTGGCAAATAGCTTGGATTGGAACCAATAATGGAGGTGAAGTTAAAGCTCTCGTCTCGTGGAGTGGAAAGAGATAATAAATTAACTAATCAAGATTCAAATTAAAATTATTTATTTGAAGGGTCTTCATATAATAATCCGTGAAAGGAGACTGACTGTAAGTCTGTAAGTGTAAACATATCAATAGTCCCCGTCTTGTTTAAGTTTCTGTATTGAACTTCGATTTTTTGTTTTCAGAGATACTCTTTATTACAGTTCAGTTGACGCTGGCTAATTAAACACGTGTCTTTCCACTGAAACGTCGACTCTTCAACTTATCATTGTTTCTTAACTAGTTTGTTGGCCGTGCTTTGCACAGAGCATAATTATATATAATTAGTGTAAGTCGATTATACAACTTAATTAACCATTATTAACTAAGTAATTAAAGATTCGATATTTGATAAACATAGGTTGATTAGTTTTTTTAGAAAGTGGGGTCGGGGCGGTTTTATTAACTGTCTTAGGAAATAATTAATTAAAAAATTAACTGAAATGATACATGTCAACCCCGATAAAACTACATTTAAATGTATATACAGGATTTACGAAAAATTAAATTAAAAAATAAGTGAGAGGTAGGCTTTATACTAGGCTAGACCACTATGTATTAAGTTTGGGGCTAGGTTATTTATATTGGGCCTATTTAATTGGCCTTTGCCCAAACGAGATATATGTTTACAACTTCGATGCATTACATTTAAGTTGAGAAAATCTCCACTTGCTGAAAATAATAATCCTAAACTCCAGGTTGTTTCACGAGGAACTATAAAAATTAAATGAAAGAAGTTTAAATGAATACGATCCTGTTGAATGTCCATTTGTTCGAGAGTAGTCTAAAATAACGTGCGTACGCACCTTAATAATAATAGTGATTAGCGGCAACATCTACGTTGGAGACGTTACCTTGACATTTCAACTGTGAAAAGTATCAAGACACCTT
The DNA here is from genome assembly GCA_027422505.1 of Craterostigma plantagineum. NCBI lineage: Eukaryota > Viridiplantae > Streptophyta > Magnoliopsida > Lamiales > Linderniaceae > Craterostigma > Craterostigma plantagineum. Next base: position 1,285,765 of record JAPQWV010000029.1, read on the forward strand.
AGCGTGTATTTATATTATGACATATTAGTCTACTTTTCTTCTAAATTATGGTGAAAATGACGTGTCTGATATTTCCACTAACCTATCGAAACATGGCGACACGTTGGTGTATAAGCGTATAAACTTCGGTAAATTTGAAGATGTTGAACATATCATTTACAAATCAAATGATATCAATGAGGAGAATCAACGAGAGAATCACTATCGGTAACTCTTTCACAAAATCATCTCTTACATAATTGCATATTATCTTTATTAATGCATATAATTTCTTGTAATCGTTTGTTTTGACTTTTTGTTGTATTTGCCTATTTATAAGGCTGAATATGTTAATAGAAAAATCACTTCTCATAATTTCTTACATGGTATCAGAGCTATGAAAGTTCATATCTTAATTCTCTTCCCCTACCATGGCAAATGAGCAGTCCACCATTCCTAACGTCAATGAGACTACTAGGTCATTCACTATTCTTCAATTGCAGAACACCGTCAAATTAACACCAACCAATTACATAGCCTGGAAAACTCGGACAGAAGCAACACTTCTTGGTTATGAGAGGTTGCTGAGATCCCTGTCTGGCTACCACCAGGGTTTTGAAAACCGGACCGGATCGGCCGGTTCCGATCGGAAATTGGTGAACCTGCCGGAACCTCGTTCGGTTCCGGTCCAGCATTAATTTAAAATAAAAAAGAAAAAATAACGAAAATTGAATAAATACCATTAATGAATGATATCAACAGATTAATTTGGTTTTGTGGTCTCATGTTGGGCTTGTGATCTAAAGGTCTTGGGTTCGATCCCCAATAGCCTCATAGTAATTTTATTTTAAAAACTCAATATTTTATTTCTATTTAATTTTGACCCCAAGTTTAAAGATTTAGCTTTATCATCCCCATGTATATTTAATTTTCAACCACAAACACAATTTGCTTAATTAATTTTGACCCCTAATTTTATAAAATCTCTGTCTGGTAAAGTTTATAAGTAAACATGTATATAAATTTATGCTATTTGCTTAATTATTACATATAATATATATTTTATTATATTTATAGCTACCGGTTCGACTCCGATTTTATTCCGGACCGGTTAAACCATTAAACCTTAAACAACTAAAATTCCCGGTCCGGTTCGAAAACCCGGTTTCAGAACCTTGGCTACCACTCGTTTCTCCCGCTATATCATGTTTATCTGTTCTTTCGATTGTAATGCAGATTTGACACCAGCATGTCATACGTATCTTTTCCATATATAATGGTGTCACGAAAATGCTCTAAAGACGAGGGAAGGGAACATAATAATATTATGGCCTGATCTTTGACTTTCGAGTTCCCCAAATCAATCTGATTGAATGGAATTTATCGGGATGCGATAGTATAGAAGTTTCCGTCATTTTAATATCGTAAAGTTTATGCTTTAAATAAAGCCGACACTCTTTAGTCTTCTTCATGTAGATAGCTTTAACGCATCCCACATACCCGTGGTCGTTCGGTGGCAACTTCTTGTAAGACCTCGTAAGAGGAATTTAATATAATGCTGGATCTGAATTTCTTGCCCAAGTCATTAAATTGAGCGTCTTTCATTTTTGTCGGTTCTTCTTTCTCCTTCAAGCGCCACCTCACAACCGTCTTTTATGAGTATCGCCTCCATCTTGAGACTCCACATTGCAGAGCTGACATTTCTGTCGAACTTTTCAATTGACATTTTTATTATCATCAGGTGGCTAAAAATGTGTAATTCATTGAGCCAAAAGTTTTAAATTAGATCAGGAAGTATTTTGCTTTTTAATTTTGGGTCGTAATAGAACAATTAAAGGCTATTGATCGATCACCAAAACATTCAAAATGACAATAACAAATAATCATGTATTAAATCAAAATTCAATTCAGGTGTATCCCAATGAAGCCCTAATCCAATCAATCTAGATAAACATTTCTTGTACCTATCCAACTATCTATCTATATACCCATACAAAAGAATCAAACTTTAAATTCAAAAAAAAAGGAAAAAAGAAATCACTGATCATAGCGACTGTTCATCATCATCATCTCCATCGAAATCTTATTGCTTCGATTATTTCTCTTCCCATTAAACAAATCATAAGGCTCCCAAAGATAATCCAAGGGACATGGTTTCATCTCATCTAACCTAACCCAAGGTTTCCCCTTCCCACTCCAATGCATCAAACTCACCGGACCGGCGTGCAGCGGCCGGCAAGATCCGGCGACGTTGTCTCCGCCGAGCCCATGCTGGTTCCAACGGTGGTCCACCGGCTCCACGTCGCCGGCGAACACCAGCAAGAACGGCGGAAGAGAGCCGAGCTCGTATATCCTCTTCCTTTTCTGCACTTCCATCCATCTCTCTATCTTCTCCCTAAATTGCCCTTCCCTCCACCCCTTTAGATCGATGACCATCACGCCCGTGTTGAAATAACACGGGTTTTTCGACCCGAATACGCCGGAAAGGGTCGGGTCGGACCAGAAATCGTCGGTGAAGTACTTGGTGAAGTTTGCGTGGCAGTACTCGGGCGCGCCGACGATTCTGCCGGCGGAGAGTTTGACTTCCCAGAGCCTCCTCACGTCGTCGACGAGGATGAGGTCGGAGTCGAGGTAGATGACACGTGTCACCGACGGGTCGAGGATTTCGCCGAGGTAGTTTCTGGCGTAGTTTAGTGGGTTTTCCAGCGCCGGCCGAATGGAGGAGGAGATTAGGTTCGTGACGGCGGCGTCTTCCCGGAAAACGTAGGCCTTGAATTTGAGGGAGGGGAACGCCGCGCGGACCAAACGCGCCAGGGCGCGTGGGCTGAGGGTGGGGTCGAACTCGGCGGAGATGAAGTGGAAGAAGACGTTTTCCGGGCAGGCGGCGTGCCTGAGGACGGAGTGGACGGCGGCCATCGAGCCTCGGAGGTACTCGGAGTCGAGTGTCATCGCCACGTGGACGAATGAGCTGCGGCGGGGGCAGTCGTGGGGGCTGTTGCGGTATTCTGGCGCCTCCGAGAACGTGCCGGCGGCGGAGTCCTCCGGCGTGGTGCGGATGGCGTGGGAGATGGACGGCGAGGAGAGGAGGATGAGGAGTAAGAGTCCCACGGCGGAGATGGGAGGAGCGCGGTGGAGAAGAAGAACCATTTTTTTTGTGGGGTTCTTTTCTCTGTTTTTTGAGGTGAAATGTGCTTTTATGTTATTGTAAGAGAAAAGTCAAACGAACGTGTACAGCTAAGGTATATGACAACTGGGATTAGAACATGGTAGCATGTAATAAAGAGGGTTTGTTAATGTAATAATACCAATAAATTTAAACTTCATAAATTAAAAATTTCAAGATTCATATTTGAGTTTTTAATTCGGAAAATATTTACAGTTAAAAAATTGAAAGAACTGGAATTGTCTGGCGCATAGGCATAACTACCGATGTTAGTTAAGCGCGTGAGTAGTTGGTATGAGCTAAGTGGGTGGAGTGAAGAGCACGCGCTTAACACATCGTTAAATTTTGTAATGTATTCTCTTTGTTGTGGTTGTAAATTGTTAATTGTTACATGATGTGGCGCAGAAAGATTAAAAATAAATCAATAAATGTTTTGTACAGCCAACGCGGACGACCACTACAAATAACGCATCATTTCTTGTTGTATAGTTGGCAAACTTTAATCATTGATGCATTGGGTATAACTGTCTAATAGTCTCCGTCTATGGACAAAGAATATTATTTGCTTCGTAAACAAGGCTGTAAACGTGGCGTTGTTTTTACCGAATTTTTATAGCATGTTTTGTTAATTAGTAATAACCTACAAAGTCAAAATTTATTCACTTACTTTATATATATTGATATGCAATCAAACAATAGCACAATTATAAGAATAACGTCAAATTCTTAATACGGTTACCCCCTATACTATACCTTTAAAACAATAAATATAAAAAATTTCATCGAGATACTGATTAACTTGCTTTTTTTTTTCAATATTTTGGCATTGTATGTATAGTTTAGGCTGGCAGGAACAGAATACAGGTGAGAATATTTATTGTGATTCAAGAAAATTGATTCTGATCTGACCGTTAAGAAATAAAAAAAAAATTAAAAATTGGGAAGAGCAATTCAGCAATCAAAAATTAATAAATGTTTTAGTGCTTTGGGATACTCCGAGAATATTACATACCTATCTATGTAAGATATATAGATATTGCACCATAACTTTGAAATATACATTGATAAGTCCCACGGGTTTCTCTGAAAAACGATTGGCTCCAGTTTAATACTTGCATGGTCGAAACATGTAAGACGGTGCCGTTTATTCGCTTAAATCTACGTTTATTGTCAATTTAATCTGTCAATTTAACTATTAATTACAATTTTATCCTTAATATTTATTTGATTATAATTTTTCATTCTTCAATTAAAATTTTATTAGTTAATCAATATATAAAATGTTCGAAATATAAAATTTTTGATATACTTGCTCCCGTATGTGCTAAGTTTGCTTGTCCGAAATAGAAAGTAGGCTATATAGTGGATATTTTTCCACTCTCTTACTTTTAATTTTGAGATTTATAATTTTTAGTGTTTAAGATGAATTATATTTTTCAATATAAATAAAAACATACAGGTGCATGAGTACAGTAAATAACTTAGACATTATATGAATATTATTCAATTAATTAAATTACAATTGCAAATAGGTTGACATACCATGTGATAGTGTATGACATTTATAGCTACTCTACACCAATTATATAAGACTATAGATGCCGACTGCAAATCTTTTTTCTTATTAAGAGACGAAATCTAAAGAATTATTTTATTCTGCGTGAAAAAGCATGCTTAAGAATTAATATAAACAATGCATATATACATCTATATATTATTTGATATATTTTTTTTTTTTACTTTAGGGTGTATAATTTGATTGATATTAAATAGTAACCAAACTATTTTATGAGATGTCAACTACTCAAACAATTTTAATTGGTGAGACCAAAATTATATCTACCTTTTAAAATTGAATTTAGAGTAAATGACCTTCATAAGATATTAAGCATCTTAATATATTTATACATTAAATGTTATTTATCTTTTAATGGAAAAAAAGGCAAAGAAAGGAAATTGTTTTCTGATTAAGGGCAATATCTTCTGAGGGACATATTTAAAAAAAAAAGAAGATATACTTCTTTCGTTTTCCTTTCCTTTCTATTTTATGGAAAAATATATTGATATGCATAAGACCGGATGATGGGCTTTGGAGTTGATATATTAAGGTGAAAAGGGCCCAACGCTAACAAATAGCTTATCCATTAATTTGAAAATTTCAAAAATGTAAGAGGCCCATCATAACATATTTACAGCATTTTCAAATTGGATTGACTGCATATTAGTTCCTAAATTATTATATTAGGTATCCTTTCCCAAGCTCCTGATAAAAATTAAAAGTTTATATATGTAATTATTCACGAATCATGTAAAAGAATGTTTGAGAAAATGAATCAAACAAATATAAATAGCCACAGCTAGGAAGAATCTAAGATCCTTGGTAAACGAAATTCATTGAATCTATCTTGGGTCCATCATTTAGTTCCCAAAAAAGAAAAATAACAATTTGGGGAAAAAAAAAAGAAGAAGATGCAAAGTCCATGTGAACATTTTCCGACGAGATCAAAATTGTAATGTAAAAACACAAAGTACGCAAAGACTATCGATAAGAGTGATGGAGACGTATCATTAAAATCGATTGGATGAAATGCGAAGCAATATATATGACAATATGATACGATATAAATGCATTAAAATTTTTGTGTCCATTGAGAAGATGATCTAGAAATTTTGAAATATTGGATTCCCAACAAGGTACGTGACATTGCTGGTCAAGACAATTATAATCATGCTTGATAATTATATGATTTAAACATTCTTGTTTGTCTCATTGTCAATGAACATAAAATTAAGAATTTGGTCCCATAAATTGTATTATTACAAAGAATTCAATATGTCGGATATTCTTGGCCGCTGTCTCTGACTTTACCCTAATCCATGGTCATTGAGAGGTCATTCAATAGTTGAACTGTACAATCATTCATTTCTACTTGAACAATATAATCAATAATAAAAAAGGAGAGATTTACTTCGAAAAAACAAAAAAAGATATGAAAAATTGGGACATAAATAATTCAAAGTTGGACTTAGCAGAAACTCATAAGCTGTATAAAGACAAATCCAGCAAACATCTGAATAATAACACCTACAACAAAACTATTTAAATAACCTACTATGTCTATTATTAGACTAGAAAGTTCAACACATATGCATGGTTTTATAAGCAGTCAAATAAAATTGTTCTAAACATGTATATGGAGGATTTAATCAAAATCACGAGTCTATGGATAGTAGACAATAATGCTTCTCACTTAGGTCTAGATTTTCCTATATATATACACACTAGTAAGTAAATTGCCATGAAAATGCAAGGAGTTCCATAGGTACCCAGGTATAATGGTTGATTAATTGTCGAGCTTAATCCATCAATAAGAGATCAATGATTAGTTACTTAAATCTAAAGATTATTGAAAACGAAATATTTTTATAATAATGATAGGCCACCCTCTGACACCTCACCAGGACTCTCCTGATTACTGATAATTACACTATTATTCCCCATGTTCACTTGGTGATTTAAAAAGCATTTAGTTAACAAAACTCTATAATTAACATGAACACAAATCATTATTTCTATAAAAAATAATTTAATTTTCGGTCAAATTAAAAATATTATTAGCTACCAAGACCAGCCTGTGTATGACCTACATATTACTCATTGCAATCGAGCTAGTATTTTGGAATTATTTAAATCATAGATGCGTAAAAAATGTCTCTCCAATATATACGTACATCAAATAATGTAAGCCCTAACAGAATAACGTAAATTTGACCCACTGGTTCTAATCGATATTTACGTATAGTCCAAAAATTTAACAATAGTTGGGAACATGTGTTTTTCGCACATGATCATGTGCCTTGCTTTTAATTATGAACTGAAAAAATTAATAAATAAAGGTAAGCGGACAAAATACATCATTTTAAGATAAATCTACAACATGTCCGAGGAACGTAAAAAATGTGCCCCGGTTATTTTCGGTTATCATAAATCTATGGATCTATTTAATTAAATTAAATTTTAAATATTATCGGTTTCATCTACCTATCTATCTAATCTGTTCAATGAATGTTTCCCTGCAACGCTCACGTGATATTCTGGCACTTGTGAAAATGCATCCCATATCCACCTATGATATGCTCTGAATTTCAACATAGCGAATTATAGTATCAATTTATTTTCATTTTGCTTCCGTTTTTAATACGTCAAGCTGTAATTATTATCAATTAATATATACGTCGGCACTGTAGAAATTCCTGAGAATTTTCGATAAGGGTTCAGAAATCTACGCAATATATTTGTGGGGTTTGAATCATTAATGAAGTTAGTTTTAGAGTTGAATCGAATTTATTTAACTGATTCATTAAATTTGATCCACCATATGTGTATATATTAATGGGAAATTCTATTCACACCCCTTCATTTTCTATTTACACCCCCTATTTATTATTAAAAGTAGATTACATTAAATAGTTAACTTTTCAATGTTGACCAGCTCTTTTTTAATTATTTTGTCCCACAACAATGCATAAAATTAAAAACAACTAACGGTATAATGGTCTTTCCCATAATTATTTACTACCTTTAACTAATTAAACTAAATCATTTTCAATATAAACTCTAAAGATTCCTATCTAACATAAAATCTAAATATAAAACCTGTGTGCCTTTGCCTTACGCAAAATATAAAAACATATACATAAGATAAAATTCTATAATATTAAATTTTTTCTGTCATATTAACTTTATACTTATTTATTTTCTTTTATTTTATCATCTAATTTCTTGTGGATATTGTAGAAAAAATGGCATATACAGAAATACTTATATTATAGAAACTTTTATTAAAATAAATCAAACATTAATATTGATCAATTAATATATTAAAATATGTTCAGTTTACTATAAAATTGTAAGTCATGGAGATGAAATATGTATTCTTTTAACCTATTTAGTCAGGAGATGAAATGACCGAATTTTGACATTGTATAATTGTTAACTTGGATTAATGATATTAAAACGTTTGATTAACGTATAGTTGTTGAGGCATGTGTAATCTATAGTTATAACTAAATAAACTACAAATAATTAAGCAAGGAATATTGAATGCTGAAATCAATGTGCAAATGTAATATAAATTAGTCAATTAATACTTATTAAAATATGATAAGGCTAATTTTAGTGATTACGATGTAGGGAAAATATTTCTTTTGCTAAGAGAAATTAATTTCACTAACTTTAAAGAAATTATGTCATTTATTAGGGGGTGTAAATAGCATTTTTCATTTATAAGGGGTGCAAATAGTAGCACCCTTAATTAATAAGCTGGAATTGAAGAAGAACGTGACAAACCCAAAGTCGTATGCCTTATTGCGATCGATCTAGCACGACTTAATTAACTAGCTACACTTAAATATCATTTTTTTTGGCAATTATTACCAAAATTAATAAAAACGACGTAACGTTTGGCCTAACAACTCATTATTTTATTTATCTAGAAAATAACTCGAAATAGGTAAAATGTTATTCGATCACAGTACTCGTACAAAATCAAATCTTTTTGACAGATTTCCTTTCGATTTGCTTATTTACTTACTAATAATTTTTTTTCCGTCTGTTAGAACGAGATAAAAGAATTCGTGTTAGAGAAAGATTGGTCGTATGATTAATTCCATATTTATTTTATTAAAATAAAATAAACTTTCCTTTTTTTCCATTTTCCCTTTTCAGATTTTCCTTCGACGTATAAAAACAGAAGCGTCTCTTCATATTTCCCATTCACACCGTATGCCACCTCTCAGCGTCACAACCACCTGACACGTCAGCACCACCGCGCGATGACGATCTCCGCCGAAAGAGTCAACAACCTCCTCAACAAGCTCGCCGACCGGGACACATTGTCCCTCGCCGCCGGCGAGCTCGACTCCATAGCCCGCAAACTGTCGAGCGACTCACTCACGCCTTTCCTCAACTGCGTACTCTCCACGGCCACGGCATCTCATCCCTCCGCCGCCGTGCGCCGCCACGCCGTCCGCGTCGTCGGCCTCATCTCCCCCTCCTCACTCGCACCACCTCACGTCCACCGCATCCTCCCCCACCTCCTCCGCCGCCTCCGCGATTCCGACTCCTCCGTCAGGCAAGCCCTCATCAGCACCGTCGGCTCCCTGTCGGCGCACGTCAGCCCCCTAACCGCCCTCGCAAACCCGTTCGCGGAGGCCGTCTTCACCGAGCAGGAGGCGCGTGCGGTGGAGGCCGCGGCGATGTGCGTCCTAGCGGCAATCGACGGCGGAACGGCCGCCGAGGCGCGTGATATCGACGTGAAGAAATTGGTGGTCAGGGCAGCAAAATTGCTGGCGAGGCGCGACTGTAAAGCGAAAGCTGGCGTACTTGCGATGGTCGGCGGGTGCGTGGGTCGCGGCGGCGGTAGGGGGTTGGTGGGGTGTGCGGTGGGCGCGGCGGTGAACTGCTTGGGGAGCGAGGACTGGGCCGTCAGGAAGGCGGCGGCGGAGGTTCTGCAGAAGGTGGCGGAAAACGGCGCCGAGGAGTTTAAGAACTGCTGCGTCGAAGCGTTGGAGGCTCGAAGGTTCGATAAGGTAAAGGGATTTTCTTACTTTCTGAAGAATCACATATTTATCTGAGCACTTGTTGATATTTAGCGAACGAATTGAAGCAACGATTGCCAAAAATCTACAGGTGAAAATTGTGAGGGAGACGATGAGTCGAGCCTTAGAGACTTGGAAAAATATTCCTGAGGATTCTTCATCATCATCTATGGAGTTAGCATCATCACCGAAAGGTAAAAAGCATCACTACTACTGAGATTAATTATGAATCTTTGCTCCTCTATAGAAATCCCATTGTTGTCTCTGTTTATCAGATACGATTAGCGTAGAAAGCTCGTCGATTTCTAGCTCAAACGACGTGGGATTTCGCATCCCAAAATCCCGAGAAAGAATAATCCCGACAAGATCATCGCCGGCCTCGAGCAATTCATCCACAGCAAATAGCCAGAAAAGCACACTCACATACGAAGAGAAGCCGCCGTGTATGAGATTACGAAAAAACCACCGTGTGGTTCCTTTCGACGATCAAAAGGAGGAGCCCGAGGATCTATCTCTGATACACAAACAGCTTCAGCAGATCGAAAAGCAGCAATCTAACTTGTTGGACCTTCTTCAGGTACTACTAGAGATTTAGATACAATGCACATTCCTTCCCTTTGTTTAATGCGAAATGCTTTTTTTGCTTCTTCAGAGATTCATGGGAAGCTCGCAGAAGGGCATGAGTTCCCTGGAAAAACGAGTCGACGGATTGGAGAAGATGATCGACGAAATGATGTCCAACGATTTCGCCGGCCGAAGATTTGCTGCTGAAAGCACTGATAGTGCTTGCTGCATTCTACCTGGGGCAGAGTTCTTGAGTCATATGTTTTGGAGGAAAACAGAGGGTCAAATCGCAAATTCGAAGATGTGTTCTTCCATTAGAAGTAACGATAAGCCCTTCTTACAATCTACGCTGATGCCCCATAAAGATTCGAGCTTTGGAGTGTCGAAGCAAAGCTGATGACCGATGGCGACGTAGGAAAATTTCAGAATTTTCCAGGAGTTGTTTGTATTCTTTGATTCAAAGTTTGGTAAGTTTAATTCGAAAGTTTGGTAAGTTTAATTCGAATTTACAAGTGTTGGGCTGATGATACGTATAGAGATCGATCGAACGTGAAAGCTATTGCCCTTCTTGGTTTTTGATTAAATCTTCTTTCTGAGCTGATTTATTACCAGCGAAAAGCAATGATTTGATATTAACGTGTGTTCTCAATTGGGTATCATTTTTATGGGTGCTTAGGATTTTTTTTTCCCGGTCCCGAGGTATCCCATGCAGCCCGGCTATAGGCTAACCGCCACACACTCCAGGGTGGGACTAATCTCCGGGGTCAGATGGATACGTCCCAAACCCACCAACAATGATAGTCATGGGCCTAGGTTCATTGGGACTTCCCAAATTCATGTGAGAGGTGGGGCTCGAACCCCTGACCTCCTAATCACGTTTGAGTGCCTCAAGCTTGGCCACAATAGCCAAGCCTCATTGTCATGGGTGCTTAGGATTCAATTGGATGGAATTAGGCATTTTTGCTTTTGTTGGGTGGAATTAGGATATTTTTCACCTGGCCTTGGAATTAATCGATTTGAGTAGGAAATGCAAATTAAATTTAACAGTTCATTGATTTCTAAGCCTTGACTAATTGGTAGATATGCCGTTAGGATTGCAAACGAACCGAATCAAATATTTGCATTTTTTATTCGTTATTCGTTAATTTTATCTGATATTTGTATTCGGTACTCGATTTGTATACAAATCATAAACTGATTCGATTCGATTTGATAATGATATTCAAAACGGTTCGCAAATTTTCGAATTTTTTTTAATTTTTCTTCAAAAAATAACAGTTAATACTAAAAACAAAATAACACAATTCTCATTGGGTCTAATACGTAGTGGTCCTAACTAGTATTTATGTATATATATATATATATATAATATATTATTCTTCACCATATAATTCAAATTGAATCGAACATTTAATAACTATACGGATCGAATACCGGTATATTCGTATTCGGTAACTATTCGACTCGAAATAAGTATTTGTATTCGTACTCGATATTTAGAATATTCGAATACTAATTTTAATCGCTTATCGAATAAAAAGGTTTGATTCTTTTGGGACCCTATATAAGGTAGGCAGAGCCAGAGAGTATCATGTTCTTATATTTGTTTCTTGATGTTGGAATACTATTTGTATTTTTAATATTATTTGGATGCACAACGAAGTATTTCTATGAGCTGTTAACATCTGGTATTTACTGTTATTATTGATTCACGCTACTTTATTTCTTCGAATGCTTTTGACTCGCCCAATAATGTTATATGGTCCAGAAAGTCTTATCTTAGAAAGGAATAATTAATACACAAGAACTTCAATTTTTTTTTTTTTTTGTATTTCATTTGGAATGTGGACATCTTCAATAATCTGAAAGGACCAGTCTCCCATACCTTATACATGTAACATATGTAGCAATAGCCTTCTATTATGCAATAAAAATAGTGTCGTAACATATCTGTGTGTTGTACAATACGATCATAACATTACTAAATTCAACATGAATCAAATATAAATCTCATTGATTGCTTGGAGAAGCTCGATTACATATTCAATTTCACACCTTCAATGTTCTCATTACATCACTTCTATGGAACGAGATCTTGAGTGGGCCATCGATTACGAGTATCAAAATGAGCTAAATTGATTTAATGGCCAAGAGAAATAATCTATAATCGTAAGTTAAAACCAAATATGGTAAGCGAACAAGGACTATTCATTCTTGCCAGCTAAATAAATCTTACATATGTGGTAATAAATCTATGGAAGCATTTGTCAATACACATCTTTGAAATTTTTTTTTTGGAAATGTCTCATGTCACTACCATACCTTATATTTTCTGAATCACTTGATCTCATTATATCTTTTCAAATATACATAAGAATTCATAGCTAAACTAACATTAACTATATAAATATGACCACCTTTGAGCCTCTCGTAGAGACATCTCCTTAAATAGTACAAAATTGCACTAGTAAATAGAGGCGACCTTTATAAACACTAGAATTTTGGCACACCCGATGTGTGTGCTTGACTATAAAAATCTATTATATTAATTTATATTTTAAGTTTTAATAGATGAAATTATAGTGTTGAATTTAATTTGACATTATTTTTAAGAATTAAAAAATGATTTTAAGGATGTAATGATGATAAATTTAAAATTAGAGGTAAAATGATAGTTTGTGACTGCCACACCAAATCGATTTGGGAGGAGTTACTATAAGCATCCCTCCCTCGAGATGATAAAAAAAGACCCATTTCCTAAATAGGACAAACAGTTGCAATTGCAATAAATTAATCTTACAAAATTTTGCACCCTCATGCAATTATCAAACAACTTATGGGCCAAACTAAAGAATAATTATCAGTTGGGGACTCAATAAGCAATATTCCGCCACTCCAACAGAGATCTGCTAACAGCAAACCCCATTAAGAATGGAAAGCGAAAATCATCATCAGCAAAGCCTGATTTCAATCGCCATTTAGGCGAAAAATTGAAGCAAAATGCTTAGGACATGCAGAGCACCAAAGATCACGACCTTCCTAGTTTCAATTCTGCTCTTAATTGGATCGTCGCGCCTTTCGTCAGCTCACGATCTGTAAGTCTTGATCATTTCCATGCGAAGATACTGAGTAAAGCATATAGATTTTGGTTGCCGTAATGATAATCGTATGAAATTGCAGGGATTTAGGAGGGATCAGACAGAGGACATTGATGGGTTTTAAGGAGACACCGAAGGGAGGAAACCTAACCTTTGATTGCTCGCCTTCAGGGCCTTGTATACCATGTTCTCGCTCTGAAAAGGTGGGTATTTTCCCCCCTTTTCCCTGTTTTTGGTGTTTTAAACCGAGAAAAATTGTGATGGATTCTGTTTCTCCATCGTTTGCTTTTTATCAGAATTCAGCCCAATTTTTCTGTGTGATGATCTGTGTCGGCAAAGCTGATCATATAGAAATTTGATGTAGAAGCTTGGCTGAAGCTGATCAATGAGCCCAATTTAATCTGTATTAGTTCATTCTTCAATAGTTCTGTTGATCTCAATATATGGGGATGATAATGGTAATAGATGTATCCTAATGGATTGAATATATTGTTTTCTTACATCCCACAGAAAGATGAGAAATATAGATGCGGAGAAACTGGCTATCGCATTCGTCTAAAATGCGTTCCCAGCACAAACGATGAAGAAAATGTAAAGCAGCAGAAGACTCGCTCCCTTCTGCTCGAGAATCCCGACACTCTTAGGCAGAGAAGCTTACGTGGCGCCTCTTCGAAATCGTATACAACGTATAGGAGCTGTATACCTGCAGTGAATGAGGAGAAATTATCTGTATTGGGCTTTGTGGTAAGAAAGAACGAACCTTCCCAAGAGTCAGAAAAGCAAATTTTTATTTCAAGATTGTCCTTTTATGCTCGTTTACGGTACACTCTACTCGTAATTCATAACTCAAGATTGTTTACCGAAGTTTCCGATTGATGTGCGTTTTTTGCAGGCGCTTATGTTGGCTTTAATGATGGCCAGTGGCTCGTTTATATATTACAGGCGAAAGAGAGGTACTATTACTGCAACCCCAGTAAGAATTCCGACGAGTTCGAGGTTTTAGGGTACTACTTCATTTACACATTGTTGACTACTCTTTTCTAAGTTATTTTTTTTTTCGCCTTGCATATAGTATAGATTTGTTTGAAAGTTAAAGCGCAATGTTTATACTGTTTTGTATCAGTCTCGAATCGACTAAGTGGGAAAAACAAATTGCTAAACTAATGCTGCAACGCTAGCGAACCATCAAAAAGGTTGCTCGCACAGAAAACAAACTCGTACGATTTGGTAAAAAGGGCAGATACTAAACAAGAAGTCATCGCTGGAATAAATTAACTAGGCAGAAGAAAGAATGGAGAAATATAGCAAGACAGCGATAATCCTCCCCAAAGTCATTACTCTCCTCTTAAAGACAACATCTACACAAGAAAGTGAAAATATTTCGAAAGCATGCGCTAAAAACACAGGTTCAGCCGAGTTATTCGACAAGTGTTTTTACAAAAAGTAGTCGGGAGTTTTACGGGTAGTATCAGGCTCGATCTGCCGAGGCGCTGGGTCGAATTGGAGAAAATTCTGCTCCATATTCTCTCCTATTTCGAGTATCGCAGCCATATTCCCACATCGATAGCAGTAGTTTGGGGCGCTGAAAACCGTAACCACATTCTTATCCTACAGCAGATTCAAAAATCGAGGACAGCAACAAATAAGCATTTCGGATTAGGTCGTTATTAGTGTACGGCGTCGACTTTGAAGTAATTAGAAAAACGGTTAAGAATTTGAATGAGATTGAGTTGCCATCTATGGAAAAAAGCAAAACCTGACACCAATTGTAACCCTCCATGACAAGCTGGTGAGCCCTTGAGATCAGCGTAAGTCCATTGGTGTGGTTGAACCCAGAAGCTATGTCCTGCCCGAATGTGTATCCAGCGCCTCGAGGGGATATTCCCCAACCGCAACGATCGTCTGGGTCGGACCATAATAGATCACACATCGGTCCTTCGTGTGGGACCTACCATTTTCACGAGCATTATTACAATAAATGAGCAGAAACGATTTCTTTACCATCCCTTCTTTTTTTTCTTCCATACTTACTGAAGAAAGAACTATCGATGGGTAGGAATTATGGTGCATTAAGCATCATAGTAGAATCTTGCGAACTCATCACCCAAATGATAAATTTACCTCTTGAATACGATCTAATGCTCGAATATTGTCGAGGGTGTCGAGTGATGGAGAAAGACCTCCATGCAAACAGAATATCTACAACACCATGATTTGAGATTTCAGGACATAAAGATGATTTTTTTTAGAAGATAATAAAGTGGAAGCAACCTGGGACTCAATAAGTGCTGTCAAGGGCAGGTAATCGAAGAGGTCGGTGAAGAACTTCCAAACATTGGCATTGCCATACTTCCTCAAGCATTCGTCATAGAACCCATACCTGGTACGATTAAAGGTGAATAAGGAGATTGAAAATCATTCTCCATTTTACTATATTTCCGTTGTTCTTCTATGGATGATGACTGAGGAGAAATGTTAAGCAAAAGCAAGTACTCCTATCGTGAACAAGCAATTCAGACAGAGTTTCATTCCTAAAATCAGTTTAAAGGGTTGTACAGAACAGTCACTTAACTGAGATTATTTTGCCTAATTTTGATGTCCAAAATTTTTTTTTTTCCGACTTGTCCCTCTTTGAATCTATATCAGTAAAATATAAGCCACCAAAAACGACGGTCTTACACTTGAGTGATTTGCCGACTTTCATGATTTCCCCTGAGGATTGTGATTCTGTCTCTATAACGAACTTTCAGAGCCACCAACAGCGTGACTGTCTCAACAGAGTAGTACCCACGGTCTGCAGTAAAAACGAAACAATTAAGTGAATGTCATGTTATCTGCGCGATTGAAGTTAAATCGATTTACTAGATGTGACAGTAACACTAAAAATCAAACGACGCAAACAAATGAAACGGATAAATGAATCATGACATCAAGATTCATAGAACAGTTTCCGGCAAGAAAAAAAATCATCTCTTTACTTGTCAACAAGCCACGCCCAAGACATCAGAACAAACTTTGAACACAATAAGCAAGGAATCAACCACCTAGCACCAATAAAAACCTAAAAGTGAAAAGCTAAGTAAAACAGACTTCGTCATCTTTAATATTCAGCTTGGACTCAACTTGCATAAAAACAACTCGCTGCCCAACACCAAGCTCATCTAATCACGAAAGAAGTACCTATTGTTTCTACCCAAAGCATAAAAAGATGAATTAATTTAAACTAACTGGACTGAAATTAACACGAAAAATCTCACCAACGTAATCTCCCATGAACAGATAATTAGTGTCCGGCGCATTTCCACCGATTCGAAAGAGCTCGATCAAATCGTAAAACTGTCCGTGAATGTCTCCGCATACAGTAACGGGGCATTTCACTGGCTGAACGTTCCATTCTTCAACCAAAATCGCCCGAGCTTGATCGCACAAAACTTTGACCTCAGCCTCCAAAAGAGGCTTGCACTCCATCAATTGCTCAATCTGCCGATCTAAATCGGTGTTCACCGGCATCTTCTAGAACGGATCGACGATCAAAACAACCAATCGGTGCAATTTTGCAGCTGCTTGGAACTCCAAGGAGCTTGATCTTGCTCGAATTTGACACGACGAATTCAAAACCCGTCAGGATCTTTTGATTATTTAGTATTATTATTTTCAATTACGATTTTGTGTTTGCGATCGTCAGATGGTTTTCCATCCCGAGATTATAAATTATATTTATAAGTAAAAATAAAAAGAAATATAAAACACGTAAATTTGATTTTTGTATTTGTTGTGTTGTGGGAGCGAAGAATTAGAGGAACACGAAATGAAACTCAACTGAAATTCATATGAAATGAAAATTTGTCAAAAGTGAAGGTGGCCGCTAGGCTTATTTTGTCATGTTAAGTTTGATTTGGGCCATTGAAGCCCACATTTGACTGTCATACATAGGATTCGTTAAGGGGAATTCCAATAGGTACTCCGAGTTTATGGCTTTTTCAGTTGGTGTCCAACTTTTTTTTGAATTCCGTCTGGTACCCCTAAAGTATCATCAAATACAACTCTGTGACTCTGAAAGACGAAAATTAGCACTTTAGGTGTTTACACCCATTGGTTAGGAAAAAGACCAAAAGACCCTCATTTTATTAGATAACTTTGAAAAAAAAGAGAGAAAAGCAAAAATAGTTAAACGAGGGCATACACACCGGCTCCTCTGCCAACATCCACATCTCAAACTCCACCATAAGAACATGCGACGACTGCATCTTCGATATGAAGAACATGAGGTTCAAGATGGCGATGTCGATCTACAACTTAGCTTCAGAAATTATTTTCAAGGACATTATTACGAAAGGCGTGATGAACCCAATCTTCATTGACCAGTCATATTTCCCGTGGAAAACTGTGAACCCAGGGTAAAGCACATTTCCGGCGGCTTTGTTTTTAAGTTACCTAATAAAAATGAGGGCATCTTTGTCTCTTTTCTTAGCAACTAACGGCTGTAAAAATGTCAATTTTCCTCTTTCAGGGTCACAAAGTTGTATTTCATGATACTTCAAGGGTACCAGACGGAATTGAAAAAAATGTTGGATACCAATTGAAAAAGAAATACACTCGGGGTACCAACTGGAATTCCCCATTCCTTAATGTGCTTGTGTAAAGATAACCAATCCCTAATCAATTTGGTTAGTACAACCATTGAAACAACACGATATTAAACAAGAATTTATTTGGCAATTAATTAATTAATATTCTAGCAACAAGAACTCGAACAAAACAGTTCAACCCACCCTTGACGTTAAATTCAATATTCTAGTTCTTTTCATGCGTATAGTTATACTACAGAATATATAAATTTATCATAAATACTTGTAGAGGGATAAATTGAGAATATAAAAATGTCATGGTGGTTTTCTTCCAATTTAATATTATTTTTCTACTAGTACTAGTAATTTTCTTACAGCTTTGGAGGTTTATATCAGGCAGTGAGGCTTAATGAAAAGTACTAGTAATTTTTGCAACTCAAATACGTATACTGTAATATACAAATAAACTAAATATGGAAGGGTAAATTTGATAAATGTAATATCATGTAGTGGGTATTTTAATATTATTCTTTTTTAATTACTAAATCCAATGACAGACTACAACGGTATATACCAAGAGGCTTAATCAAAGAGTATCTATTTATCTATCTATTTCATTAAGAAAGAGCACCACATAATAACTGATATTTGGAATGTCAGTATCTTATTTATCATTTTGTCGTTAATGAATACACTATTATGTTAAACAATACAAAATTATCTTTATTACAATTTGTTATTAAAATACTAAAAAAAATTAAAATTGCATAAATTTAAACCCTATTTAAAGATTTATTTATTATTGTTTACATAGCAGCACATGTATTGATATTTGATTGTGCTAAATTATAAGTATACACATATAGTTGAGTAAAGATGGAAATTGCTGACAAGGACACTTATTTTATTTCCTATTTAATTTAACACAACGTCTTTTAAATGGGGAAAGATTTTAAAAATTTATGATCGGACAAAAGCTTCCACCTTGGAGACATTCTTGCCAACCGTATGTGAACTGTTGTTTACAGTAAAACAAGTCAAAAGATTTCATCTTTAATATTGCCGTTGTGCCCATCGTCTCTTTCCGCACTTTTTCATTCTTCTTTTCTTAGTATATGCGTTAATGCAATAGCACACATGGCCTGTTAGGTGTAATAGCTTCATCCGTGCTGATGAATTGATTTCTTTTTTCCCATCAGAAAGTTACCAACATTGATTGAATTCGAAATTGAACAAAAAAAACGAAACGAAGGCCGTTGATCTGCAGTGTCTTTGTCCATTATTCTGCTAAAAGGTTCGGCTTTCATAACCCATTGATTTTCGTATTTAGAATACATTTTCATTACACCGATTTAGAATGGGCAAGGCCAAGAGGGCAAGATTAGACTCCGTTATATCATTGGGTCGACTGCGATCGATTCAGCTATTGGTGGGTTTGCTGTTTTTGTATCTGATTTTGGTGGGTTTCGAAATTCCAGTGGCTTTTAGAGCGGGGCTAGGGTTAGGTTCAGAATCCCCCAATTCGAAATCCGATGTACCTCTTATCTCCCGCCCAATGACCAAGAACGACGATCAGTTTTCGAGAAAGGAGAAACTAAACCCCGTCTTTAGGACACAGAAGAGCGAAATAGGGCAGTTTAAGAAGGTCTCAGGCCTAATCTTCGACGAAGTTGCATTCAACAGCGTTAGCGAAAACGAGTTCTCAGAGCTGCACAAAATAGTTAGAGATGCCTTTGCTCGAGGAAAGAAGGTATTAGAGGAAACGGAATCGGGCGTAGTGTTCGACGAGCCTGAGAAGAGGGCCGAAATCGAACACGAAGAAGAGCCATGTCCTAACTCGGTTATGGTTTCGTCTGCTAAGGGTAATGCAATGAAAGGGAACAACTTGATGAAAATACCGTGCGGTTTGACCTTAGGTTCTCATATTACTGTGGTTGGAAAGCCCAGGCGGGCCCACGTGGAAAACGATTCTAAGATAGCTTTCCTGAAAGGGAGGGATACGGGCGTTATGGTGTCTCAGTTTATGATGGAATTGCAGAGGTTGAGCGCCGTGGACGGCGAAGATCCACCTAGGATACTTCACTTTAATCCCAGGTTGAAAGGAGATTGGAGCGGTCGATCTGTAATCGAGCATAATACTTGTTATAGGATGCAATGGGGTTTTCCTCAGAGGTGCGAAGGTTGGAAGTCGAAGGCAGATGAAGATAATGGTAAGTGTTTGCTGAGTTTTCTTGCCGGTTAATTCGATTTGTTTTTACATTGGTTGCTTTTTACTGCGTTTCCTAATTGTATGGAATGGACTATTGATCGTTGGATGTGGTTTGAACATGGCCGAAAGCTTTTTAAGCTGTTTGCGAAAATTCAACGTTTCTCCTTATAAACTTTACGCTGCTTTGTTCTTTTTTCTTTTTCCTTCTTCTAACATGAAGCTTCGATTCGCATGAAGTTGACGGACAGTTAAAATGCGAAAGATGGAACAGAGATGAGAACAGCACCACAGAAGAATCGAAGGCCAAATGGTGGTTGAAAAGGCTAATTGGAAGAACGAAAAAGGTCACAGTCGATTGGCCCTACCCTTTTGCGGAGAACAAGTTATTCGTCCTCACAATTATCGCCGGGTTAGAAGGATTTCACATCAACGTCGATGGCAGACATATCTCCTCCTTCTCCTATCGACCTGTGAGTAAACCCATTATTACCGACTTTTCGTATATACAAAAAAATTCTCTAATTCCATGTTTATTACAGGGATTTACCCTCGAAGATGCAACTGGTTTCTATGTGAACGGTGATGTTGACATCGACTCTGTAGTTGTTGCTGGTTTGCCCACCACACATCCCAATAACGCCCCTAAGAAGTTTCTAGACCTTTCCCCCCAATGGAAGGCCCCGAACCTTCCAACTGAACCCATCGAGCTTTTCATCGGTATACTTTCAGCTGGGAATCATTTCGCCGAGAGAATGGCTGTAAGAAAATCTTGGATGCAGTACAAGTCTGTCAAGTCGGGGCATGTCGTCGCCCGTTTTTTCGTCGCGATGGTGGGATTTTCAGTTTCGACGACTATTTTTTGGATTCGTTTCGAACTTTTTATATAAATGATGGACTTGCTTTTAATGCGTGCGTTTTCTTGGGCAGCATGCGAGGAAGGAAGTCAACGTCGAGCTCATGAAAGAAGCTGATTATTTCGGCGATATAGTTATCGTTCCTTACATGGACAATTATGACCTTGTCGTACTGAAGACGGTTGCCATCTGCGAATATGGGGTAAGCTAAAGAGAAATTTTATTGCGACAAAGTTGGATTCTTTTGTTCTTTCTTCTTGAAATTTACGTATTTATTTGGAGTTGGACGTTCTTAGGTTAAAGTGGCGGCGGCGAAACACATAATGAAATGCGACGACGACACTTTTGTGAGGGTTGATGCAGTTATGAACGAAGTGAACAACTTTCAGAGAGGAAGGAGTTTCTATATTGGAAATATCAATTACTACCACAGACCCCTCAGACATGGTAAATGGGCAGTCACATATGAGGTATTTTTCAGTTCCTATTATATCGTTTCCTTTTATTCCATTTCCGAGGAGGAGAAACTTAAAGATGAGCTAACTTACGTGGACTTACTTTCTATTTTTGGAAATTATCAATTCGATCAACGCCTTTTTGTTTTTCTCTGTTAATCTCCAGGAATATCCCGAAGAAGTCTACCCACCTTATGCCAATGGTCCTGGCTATATCATATCATCTGACATAGCTGAGTATACTGTGTCTGAATTTGAGAAGCACAAACTAAGAGTATGTTATATCGTCAAACCTCTCTCTCTCTCTCTCTCTCTCTCTCTCCATATAACTCTCCTTTCCTATTCAGTTATTCAAGATGGAAGATGTTAGCATGGGAATGTGGGTGGAACAGTTCAACAGCACGAGGCCAGTCGAGTACAAACATAGCTTGAAATATTGTCAGTTTGGATGCATCGAAGGCTATTACACCGCCCACTATCAATCTCCGAGGCAGATGACATGCTTATGGGGAAAACTGCAGCTTCATGGAAAGCCCTATTGCTGCAATGTAAGGTGACGAGCGATCGATGATGATGATGATGACTGGAAATTCAAGAACATGAAAGTTGAAGTCTTTTATCCTTTTCTTTTTTTGGGAGTTATTTACGAGTTTGTACATAGCTGATTGATTAATTTTCTGGGCCGAACCAAAACGGTGGATTTTTTGAATTTTCGCCTTTTATGTAGCTTCTCGCTAGGCAATTTTGTCCGTGTCTCGGCGAAGCTTTTGGTTAAGAACATGACAATGATTTGACTGAAGCTTTTATCAGATCATAATGCAATTAATTCTTTTACTACTGACCGGGTTCTTAACCTTCCTCGGTGAATTCACGCAATGATAGTCGATGATGATACTCATATACTGTTTCGGGTTTTCTTTCTTTCCTGCATGCGAAATGTCCCGAGTATTTCGATTGTGACGCTTGTTAAAAAGTTTCGATTTTTATGATTCATCAAGATCTTAATTGAGTCGGGTTTACGTATGGCGGGGATATGTAAGGAAAAAAAGATCTATTTTTCCGGTAATTTAGGGGATAGCCCAAGATACCTAACTTGTGAAATTTAAGGACACTAACCTTACGCTTGAAACTTAATTGTGTCATTATATTGCTTCAGTTTTGAAAGTTAGTGTCCTTAATTTGCAACTCTCCGAAAGTCGGTGTCGTGAAAATGTACGATTCACCTCCAAATAAGAAATTCCAACTCATCGAAGTTCCCTAGAAATTAGCTTTCCGTCATATTGCGTACTGCTACATTTTGATGGTCAGTGCCCTTAATACTGCAATCCTCTAAGTTGGATATTTTGAAACCGTCACCCCTAACTTGCAAAAAAAAAAGTAGTTAACCCAAAAATGAGTAATCAGGTAGAAAACCCAGGATTCATGTCTCAATCTAAGTGCAAAGGTTAGATTGAGACATGTAAGCAATAAGCATATTTAACTTGTCCTCTTGATGAAGAATCTCTCAATTGTTGATATGTCCGCTAATCACATCAAACATTTTAAAATAATGTCAAATGCAATCTTGAAACTAAGCCATATATAACAAAAGCTGTCCAGGCGTCTATATATATAAACACGTATTACGTCGATCGTATTGCAATATCGTCATCGTATTAACAGGGAATTGAGTTTTTTGGCATCGATGGCGGCTAGTGGAATGAAGCTCTTAGGAGCATGGCCGAGCCCGTTCGTCAACAGAGTGATGATGGCCTTAAAGATCAAATCGATAGACTACAAACTCATCGAGATTAATCCCCTCGAAAACCCGAGCTTCTTCTGAAGAGCAATCCCGTCCACGAGAAAATCCCGGTCCTGATCCACAACGAGAAGAAGATATGCGAATCTCTAATCATCGTTCAGTATATCGATGAGAATTGGACCGAGAACGGGTCCTCGATTCTCCACCGCGATCCCTACGAGCGTGCTGTAGCCAGGTTTTGGGCGGCTTATATAGATGACTAAGTAAAATAAAAGGCCTCTTTCTCTGCTTGTTATTACATGCGAGAACGGTTATATTATTGTTTTAGTCATGCAAATGGGGTTGTGGCGTTATGACCAGGGCCGTTTTTTTTATTTATTTTAGGAGGCCCTGTTCGAATTAAGGCCCATATAATATTTTTTTTCTTTGTGTGGTCTTGTTAAGAAATATTGCGCTTATTTTGTTAATTTATATATTTTATGTGTGGCCTTATTAAGGAATATTGGGCTTATTTCGCTAATTTATATATTTTAAAATTGCAAACCCATAACAAATTATGTGGCCCTCTATGGTCCGTTTGCTTTAACATAATAGGCCAGATAATTTTAATAATAGTACCCATTATAGTGTTTGGTTTGCTTTATTGCAGCCCGCTATTATAAAAAGCCCAGTATTATATCACATAGCCCGATATAAATAAAGCAGGAAGAACATGTCAGATTAATAATGATGGGCTTTCTATTCTTACGTTTATCATGGGCTTTTTTCTCACGTTTATAACCAAACGTACCCCTAGTATACTGGGCGGAATTTGTGGCCCTGTGTAGTAGGCCTGGATGCACCGGCCCAAATCCGGCCTTGATTATGACAACTAATTTAAAAAGTTTGTAATTTTAGGACAATATGCTTCGAAATCGAAGCAATTTGAAGATACGTAAAATTATCGGTTGCAAATTGAGAAAATAAATTTCAAATCGAAGACTAAAAAAGGCAAGAATTTCGAAACGTACTGCACTCAAGCTGCTTCAAGTTTTGGAACTTATTATACTCAAATTGCTTCAATTGTGAAACTTATGACCCTTAAATTGGTTCCATTATAAAACTTAATATACTCAAATTGCTTCAATTTTAAAACTTATTATCCTCAAACTACGTTAACCAATTTAGGTATCCTCAAATTGCGCCAATAACGAAATTATTGTCCAAAAAATGACAGTCCCTAATTTATGTGTCCTTAAAATATCAGCCACCCAAGACCCCGTTCGCTTTCTTTCCTATATAAGGCCCGATAATTAATAAGAACCTCATGTGTGCTGTTTGGTTTCTTTTTTTGTTGCAGTCCGTTAATAAACAAAGCCCGTAAAAAAAAACGGGCTCCGTGACTTGGATATATGGGTAAAGATAAAATAAAATGAACTTGAAAAATAATATTATATCTTGGGCTTCATCTGACAGATTATACCAAACATAGCCAGAATATACATGACTAAAAATATAATTAAGCCTGTCGAGAACTCAACTGCCATTTTTTTTTTCTTTCTTTGCATACTTCAGCTTCGCCACAGCTGAGGAAGCTCGACGAGGCGGGAGATGAAGAGGCGAAGGGGGCCGTAATGGAGAAAATAACTCGGAGTCTTGTTATTAGAGAAGGCTTTTATAGACTGCAGTAAAGAGAAAGCGTTCTTCGGCGGGGACGACGTGGGATATCTCGACATTGCACTAGCTAGCTTTTCGGGATGGTTCGGGTTTAGGAAAGCCATGACGGATTTGAACTACATAGACGAAGCGAAGACTCCCCATTTGGCGAAGTGGGCCGAGAAAATGTACGCAAGGAGTTGCATTAAGGATCTTATGATGGATCCACGAGCTTTGGTCGAAGTTCACCGAAACTTCAACGCGAAGAAACATGGTGGTAGTCAATGAAGGATGATCGATCGATTGGGTTTTACTTTTTTTTTTCGACGTAGTTTGATGGTGTTTAGAGATCAAATAAAAGGGATATTGGTTGAGATTATATAAAGTTTTTTTCTCTTTTTATTGAATTTTCTGTTCGTCACCACCCAAGAAATAGAGCAATAACATGTATCATTATGGAAGAATCAAACTGAAACAAACAATCTGCCGATTGATTTTGTGAGACTTACATGCATGCAGCTTTTGCCACCTTTGTGGAATGTGTTATTAGCAATCGAGCGGTCCTTACTAAAACCAATTATTGATGGGAGGAGAAAGCCTATGATATATAGTGTGGCTCGAATAAAACTTCAATTGAATTATTCGATGTGGGACAAAGCCAATTTTTATGAAGTCGTTGATTCGTTGTGTCATTCTTTATGTAATAACATTTCGTCCACTCAGATAATAAAATTATAATCAAAATCAGGGGTTTGATTAAGGCCAAGCTTTTATGGAGAGAGTAAGGGATATATTATATTACGAATAAATCTCAAATTTTCACATCCACATTATATTACTTTTCTGCCTAGAAAGATATTTTAATTATTCTAGAGAACAATATATACAGTTGTATATTAGAGGGTTAAGGGAAACAACTAAAAAAACTGATTATAATTCATAACCTTACAGCAAAGTCAGCCTCTAGGCAGAGAATCTATTATTATCTAATCTGTTCAATATTGTTACTTACACATGAAACGGCTCGAAAGCTGAACTTAGTCAAGAAATTAGAAGAGTCTTCTGTTAACTGAAAGAGACCATTAAGGATACAACTAGTACGTCCGCTCGAAGAAGAATCCATCTCAGGTAATAACTTCGTCCAATGCAGTTTTTTGATGATTCCCAAGTCATAAAACAAAGTCCAAGGTGTGTATATTTCTATACATATGCATACACACACACACATGTGCATATTATCGTTTTAAAAAAATCTTTCGAGGAGAATGGGGATGACGGGCGAAGTGAAGCTCTTAGGATCACTGCCGAGCCCATATGCGAACAGAGTCATGATGGCCTTAAAGATCAAATGCGTAGACTACCATCTCATCGAAACCGATCCACTGGATAAACACGAGCTTCTTCTGAAGAGCAATCCCGTCCACAAGAAAATCCCGGTTTTGATCCACGGTGATAAGAAAATATGCGAGTCTCTCATAATCGTTGAGTACATCGACGAGAATTGGCCCGACGGGCCCTCGATTCTCCACCAAGATCCATACGAACGCGCAGTCGCCCGATTCTGGGCAGCTTATATAGACGACGAGGTAGGTTAAGCAAGCCTTTTTCTTATGCTTACTTCACCTAAATGCGTAAACTTTTATGAATTGTGTCGTTTTTTAATATATATAATATTTTCAAAACATCCCCACATCTAGGCTGATGTTTTTATTTATCTGCCTTAGACGTGCAATTTTCTTAAGCAGTGTTTGGATCGAGGAGAACTGCGTGGAAAAGAAAATTAGAGAGAAAACTATTTCCACTAGCTTTCCTTCATTTTTCTCACCATTTGGTGTGAAAAATGGTTTTCCATGACTTTTGCTTTAAGATTAACTTAAGTTTAAGCTTTGGTTTTTTAAATTTTCCTCACCTATTGGTTATTTCTCTAATCAACCAAACAAAAGAACAATTTTCCTTTTCCATTTCTTTCCCTTACCTCACTAAATTCCTTAAACCAAACACACACTAAATGTGTGTCATGGGGATGCGGAGTTCAAAACTTGTTTGGCCCCAGCTCTCATATCATATTAATAGGGCGAACACCACTTATATAAGTAGCCTCACAGACATGCAATTTTATTATATGGCGAACACCATTTTTAGTCCTTGAGAAATTGGTTCCCCTTTTCTCCGAGATACCAATTTTCGTCCTCAACGTTATCGACTCCGTGTCGTTCCAATCCCCAATTAACTTAACCGTTAGTTTTGACGAGATTACGGGCCTGACCAACCCGAATTGTTGCAGGCCAAAAGGATTGAAGTACGGCCAGGCCCGTACAACAGTATTACACACCAAGAACCCCAGTGCCGTTTACGTTTTTTTTTTTTTTGCGTGTTTGCGCACAGCTTTTGCCGCAACTGAGGGAGCTCGGCGAGGGGAAGGGAGATGAGGCGAAAGGCGCTGCAATGGAGAGAATAACAAAAGGATTCTTTCTACTTGAGAAAGCTCACATAGATTGCAGCAAAGGGAAAGCCTTTTTCGGGGGAGAAAACGTGGGATACCTCGACATTGCATTGGCTTGCTTTCTGGGATGGTTTGGGTTTGCAAAAGCGATGACGGGTTTGAACTACATCGACGAAGCGAAGACTCCCAACTTGGCGAAATGGGCCAAGAAAATGTACTCCGAGGAAAGCTGCGTTAAGGATCTCATGATGGATCCTCGAGATCTAGTCGAGGTTCACCGCAAATTCACGGCCAAGAAAAAAGGCACTAATCAGTGAAGATCGATCGATCATTAGTCTCTTTTCGAGCTGTAATTGAAAGAAGGATCTTTGTTAAGATTCTGAAGCATTAATTTTATCACATTTTTTATGTTCTTCACCAAAAACCCTTGCAAGAACAAGATCCACGTCTAAAGTGATGGAACCTCAAACGATCCCTCATAACTATCTCCACCTCGAAAACCTTCGAAACCAACCTCGTAAACTCGTGGCAATCTCCGCAAACCCTAAGATTCTTAAACACGCGAACCTGACGAATGCCTGGCTTCAAGTTCATCAACGCAAAGGCGATTGCAAGCCTTTCGCTGTGAAGCCTCAGCGAATCCCCCTTCTTCTCTTCATCGTCGTCCACTAACTTCGCCTGGGAAAAGTCGGGGACATACCCTTCAGAAATCAGCCTCTCTTCGATCACATTCAAGAAATCGTAAATCTCTTTGGTCTGTGGATGGGAAACGTCCCCAGCGAAGAATTCGTGGACAGAGCCATCAATCTCAGTTAAGCTGCAGCCAGGCTGTTTATGGACGCCGTCGTCGGCCATCGTCTTACGAATTAATCCCACTTCGTCCCATCGTTTCGCTGATGCGTAGACTTTAGAAAGAAGGACGTAATGTCCGCTACTTTCGCCTTTCCCTTCGACCGTCATAATGTGCTTAGCCATTTCTTCGGTTAGGGTTCTTGAGCCTTCTTCGTTTTGCTTGCAGAAAGAGTCGAGGAGGCTCCTATAAATCGCAGAATCGGGCTTCATTGGCATGCTTGAGACCACCTTAAGGGCTTCTTCAATTCGCCCGTTTCTCGCTAGGAGATCGATTAGGCATCCGTAATGCTGCAGAAAAGGCTCGATTTTGTAGTCTTTCACCATTGTGTCGAAGTACTTTAGGCCTTCGTCGACTAAACCTCTGTGATTGCAAGCGCTGAGGACGGCCACGAACGTGATGGGATTGGGGCGTAGTTTCTCCTTATCGACCATTTGGTCGAACAGATCGAAAGCCTTCTCTGCTTCTCCGTGCATGGAAAATCCCAAGATCATAGCGTTCCAAGAATTGACGTCCCTTTTGCTCATCCCCTCGAATACTTGCACGGCCATGGCCAAAGCGCCGCACTTGCAGTACATGTCGATCAGAGAATTGTTCACCAGCACGTTGAAATCGAGAAAATTGCGCTGATTTTTCAGCACGTAAGCGTGGATCCACATGCCCGAGTACAGCGCTCCCAAGCCCGAGCATGCGTCGATCACGCTTTGTACGGTGTACCCATCTGCTTTAAATTGAGACGAGCCCATCTCGGAGAAGGCTCTTAGCGCCTCGTCGAACTCCCCTGCCTGGACAAGCGCGTCGATCATCACGTTCCAGGAAACCAAGCTTCTGTCCGGCATTTTATCGAACACCTTCCTCGCACTGCTCAGATATCCGCACGAAGCGTAGAAATGAACTAAGCTGTTGCTGACGTAAACGTCGGAGGCAAACCCTAGCTTCAAGGCGAGTGCATGAGCCTGCTCTCCTTCGCTCAAGTGAAACAGATACGCACAGGCTTTGAGCACGAAGGGGAAAGTGTGCTTGTCGGGAAGGCGACACTCTTGCCTCAGCAATTCTCGGAAGATTATAAACGCTTGCCCTTTATGTTCTCTGCTGTGAGCGTAAGCTCTGATCAAACAGTTGTACACGAAGGTGCTTGGATCTGAGAGCTGTGAGAAGAGCTTGAAGGTGTAATCAACGTCTTGCAATGCAGAGAAGTGAATGAGTCTGCTGTAGAGAAAGAGCGATTCTTGGGTCGGAATGTTCGAGCGTAGGATTTGAGCGTGGAGCTGCTTGATTCGAGCGACTGAAACGGCGTCGTATTGTGTCAACACGCGGCGGAGACGGCGGCGGTGGTGGTGAAGGGTCGTCGTCGTCGTCGTCGTCGTCGCCAACGGTGGAGATGGAGCCGTGGCGAAGATTGTGGACATTGTTCAATGGGCTTGTGCTGAATGCTCTGATTTGTCAAATTTTAATTACGTTAATGGGCTTATTTCGGCCCAATAAGACTAATTTAGTGGGCTAAGTGCAGTCGGCTTTGACGAGTTCTAGGTAACAATAATGTAGTTCAATTAGAACATGAGAGAGAAAACATAATTCTTGTAATCAAAACTAGTGTTAATTCTAAAATTACTCCAAGTATTTGTCACTATTACAAAATTAATCAAGTTTTAGTTTGAGCTAGCATTATTTTTATTTTTTACAATTTTTCTTACATCGCAACTTATGTCAAGCAGGCTTACCTACTTGTCAACCCGTAAGACAAGTGAGCTGACTCGATACGTTTTTCACCTCTAATTTGGACGGTTTATTGGTTTCATTCAAACAATAAAATGACTATTTAGTAAGTTTATATACAAGTAGCTCGTTGATATCAACTTATATATAACTCAAATTGAGTTTTATAGTCATTTGGGACGAATAGAATGAACCCTAAGAAAAAAAAAGCCATTTCAAGAACAAACCTTATATAATACACCATCATAGTTGATTCATTTTCATTCAATTATGACATTAAATATATGTAAAGTCAGCGAGAAGATTCTTGAACATACAGAACTGTTAAAATGAAAAGAAAAAAAAGAAGGTCCTAATAATAGAGATTTAGACATCAAATCTTCGTTTTTCACGATGTCGAAGATGATATCATCATGTTGTTGTCGTGGAAAACGACGCCAGCGCCGACGTTTTCAAACTTACCCAGGGCCATCCCACTTGCATGTCCTTTTGTTGTTGCATGCACTAATTGCGGAAGTTACGGACTAATAAATAGTGACCTTTAACTCTCTGCACAAATATTGGAATAAATAGAAATTAATTTCTATTGTCCGTAACTCGAAAGTTTAACACTTTCAGAAGAGATGCATTTATTTTTTATTAAGAGAAGCAAGATTAAAAAGTCCTGCTCAGACATAATTAGATGCAATTCTTCGGTTATAATCCAACCCATCTTTAACTAGAAGACTCGTTAGCTCATGTTAAGCACATCTAATAATCACAAAAAATTTCTTAGAACATTATTCTCTCGTCGTCGTTGGTCTTGAGAAACTATTCTCGTGTATAAGGCCATCTCCAACCGAAAAACTTATTCTCAAATCTAAAATACAGTAAATATCACATCAAAAAGTAATTCTTCCCGAACCATTAAACCCATTTTCAAACTCAAAAGAATATTCTCATAATATTCTTTTCCATACCAAATTTTACAACTTTTCAATATTTCCCATGTATTTTACGATTTTACAAATTAGACAACAATTACGCCAAAAATTAAACAATGATATATTTTAAATTCATAAAAAAATATTATTAGTACAATAATATTATTTTATTGTACAATAATATTATTTTTTATTCAATAATATTATCAAAACAATAATATTATTTTAAATTCAATAATAAAAAATAAAAGAGAAAACATTTTATAAAATAACTTTTGAAATAATATCATGTGTATATTTGTGTGGGAAGTGAAAGTTAATTAGTTCTTCAGCTAGTATAAATTATAATGGCACTAGAGATAATTATTAACTTTAAGTGGCCTTATTTGTAAGAGTTGAAAAGTTCTAAGTTCATGAACAGTACAAACCGAAATATGGGTTCAATGGAGAGAGAAAATCACATAATCCTTAGGTATACGAACGGGTGTCCATTGGATCATATTTTTGTGTTTTTGCTGGATAATGAGTTTCATTGGAGATGGCCTAAGAAGGATATACTGTTCAATGTTAGCCACGAAATTGCATTATTTTCTTTTTATATGATACCGAAGATTGTTTTTTTTTTTCAACGATGGAAGCCATGCGGACAAGTGTCGATAACATTAAATCTTACATGATGGTGGTTAATAAGTCGGACTTACATACAGAAATCTTTTAATTTCTTTATAAAGTTCGGAAAAGATAAAGTGATATATTGGTAGTAATGGCTGGGGAGGATATATTTTGACCACTTGGTAAAAGATGATATTGAAAGGATGGTACATTTGGACACGATGTGTATGGGTTTTGAATAAGTGGGGGACTGCAAAAAAGTGTGACAGTGGCAATATAGTTGAATGTCCAATTTGTAAATTGTAATCGAATTTTCTTTAGTAGTTTAACATATCACTAGTTGCTTTCCAAGATATAATATATACACACACAAACGAAAAAAAAAAATTTAACAGTTATTGTCACACGCTTGTAATCGAATTTTCTATTTTAGGCCTCATAGCCTAGTATAAAGTGTCTTAAGTTTGGTCTATCAATCAATCAAGATTAACTAAAAAAATATATATGTTGCATTCGGATATTCTCAATTGTACCGTTCTATTTTTAGTTATTATTATTTTATAATTAATATTATACATTCATATGTTATAATAAGCACACGCGTTTAATGTGAAAGAAAACAAGTATGAGAAATGGCGTAACGTTTAAATCAACATAAAATTTACATCATTGCCAAACGAACAGCTAATTATACGAATATACATCTCCTTGATTATGTTAGGTTTAAATTTTAATGCACTATAACACTCTGGCAATCTCCAACCATATCCTCTACAATTTACTCTATACAGAATATTCTCATTATATTCCATTACATATTAATTAATATTATACATCAATTTAGAGTTTAGTATATTCTTTTGTAAAAACACTTTGTAGAAAATAAATTATCTAAAATTAATAATACAAATTTATTTTTTTCATAAATTTAAATTATAACCTGTCGAAAATTATATTAATATATATATAAATTTTTATATAATATTTCCAAACAAGATAAAAACATGTAAAAGAACTACAACTGTATATTTGATTAATTGAAGACCAAGTTGCTTAATGATAAGCATATTAAATATTCTAAGTTAAAAATTATTGTTTTGTTATCATATCCATAACCACTATTCATTCTACAAACACTAATTAGAACTAAATTATAAAAAAGGAAATTAAGAAAAATAAATAGAAAGTCATAGAGGGTGAATAGTGTCCCACTACAAACACTATTCACTCCTTCAAGTTTTTAGTGTGGCATTTGGCATCTCATTGGAGGTGCTCCACCTCTATATTTGGAGTTAAACTCGAAGTTTGGAGTATTCTTGAAGATGCCAATGCCCTAAGGGGAAAAAAAGGCAATTTTTTTGTATGCGAACGGGTGTTCGTCGCCAAATTTATCAGAAAGTTAAGACAATAAAAAAATAAAACAATAATCAAATTGCGACGAACATTTTGTTGCACAAAAGTTAAAATAGTACACAAATAAAATAAAGAGATAATAAAAACTTGAAAAAATAGCCGGTCGTAACATATTAAAATATTAAAATATTAGAAACAAAAAGTAATTAAACAATAAAAATTTGCAACGGAAAAATTCCATCGTAATCCTCAAGAGTGCGTTACGTATGACGAATTCGTGTGGAAAAGAAAAGAAATATGTTATGGTACGCCATGCGTACAAAGAATTTTTTTATTTATATAAAAAAAAGTTCGTGTATTAGTTGCGAAAGTGGTCCGGCGAGATTTTTTGGGATGCAAAAGCCCTGTAACTTTCCCTTTGAAGTAGCGAAAACGAGATTTTTATCGTAACTTAAAATATAATTCGAATTTTTCTAGCGTTACAAATTGCGTTTGTATACTTGAATCAATATCTTAACATCAATGCTTCAACCTTATGATAAAAGAAGCGAATTCCTACATAATTATCACTTCTACATATAATTCAATATTTACATCGATTCTCCACAAAGACAACCCACTGGATACGCTCGCTCTTTTACTATCGACATATATATCATTAATCACTACTAACAATACTAATTACATACATCCTTAAAAATGCTTAACCCTATTCATCTCAACATCAAACTCATCCTTCTCATCATCGCCAACAACCTTATAACTCGTCTTATACTCGTAATGCCGAGCCACCCACAAAAAGTAACCCAAGTTCAAAACCCCCAACCCAGCAATCAACAAGTAAAAATTCTCAACCCTACCCTCATTAATATCCTTGGTCAGCCAATCAGGCCGGCCCGCGGGCCCGCCCGTAGTCCTATGAACCACGTTGACAAGCAAAGCGCTCACGTAACTCGAGCCCGCCATAGTAACCGAGAACAAAGAGTTGGCCAAGCTGCTCATATTCTCGGGAAACTCCTTGTTGTAAAACTCGATCTGCCCAATGATGTTAAAGGCCTCCGCGAACCCCATGAGCATGAGCTGGGGCGCAAGCCACATGACCGTGATGGGTGCGATCCCATCGGCCGAGCCCTTAGCTGAGGCCCTCCTCACGGGCTCGACGAGCCCGGCCACGACCATGGAGAGTATCGAAAATATCATCCCTATTCCCATCCTCTGCAAATAGGTGATTCCTCCCTCGATTTTCGTGAATTTCCTAAGGGACGGGACTACGAGTCGGTCGTAGATGGGTATCCATACGCCCAAAGTGATCATGGAGATGACCACGAGCGAGCCCGCCGGGATTTGGAAATTGGGCCCGAGGTGGCGGTCCATCTTTAGGGCTTGGGACATGGTGAATGTTCCTTGTTGGGCCATGGCCATGAAGCATATGATCCCCGAGGCCCATATGGGGATTATTTTCAGTACGCATTTGGTCTCTTCCACCTTCTGGACGCTGGTCAGTTTCCACTTATTTGGGATTGTGCCGTCGGGTTGGATTTCGCCGTCCTGGATCAAGGCGGCTTTGTTCAAGAACCTGTGTGGAATAAGTAAAAATGACGTCAATAACAAGATCACATGTTTCAATTTCAATGTTGTCCGCAACATGCGTAAAATTGAACTACGCACTCCTTACAAGCTTAATGTTTTAGGTAAAGTTATAATTAAGCATGACATCAGAAGTATGACTGAGAGGTAATGAATAAGAATCCTCATGACAACTCCGCTGAAAGAAAATTCGACGTCCATTGGGCACATAAGAAAGGAATCAACAAATAATCGGAAAAAATTTACCGTCTAGGGCTAAAAAAGAAAGAAATCAGATAGAGGGCGTTGATGGAAATAAAGTATATAATTTAAATGATCTCTACAAGTAAAATGACCAACCTAACGAACGTAGCGTAGAAAATTGACTTCTAAATAGGTTAAAAAATTTACCTCAACCGATTCGTCAGAGGCAACTTCTTAACGACGTTCCCCTCCAGCGGAGGATCGTAATAAACGCCTTCAACCTCATCCCCGTCGGGCAACCTAACCCTACGTTTCTTAAAACTCGCCGAAACGACCCTAGCGATCCCCGAAAGAACACTACCTTCGGGCTTCGCATAGACGTAAACCCTCGTCCCGATGAAAAACAACGCGATGGCCAACACCATGAGCACCGTGGGAATCCCGAAGCCCACGACCCAACTGACCGACTCTTGAACGTACACGACCACAGTGAGGGCTATCATAAGGACCACGGTGAATGTCATGTAGTACCAGTTGAAGAAACTGCTTATCCCTTTCCTCCCTTCCTCGGTCGTGGGGTCGAACTGGTCGACCCCAAAGGGTATGTTGCATGGCCTGACCGCGGCCGAGCCGAGGGAGAGGAACCCGAGGGCCGCGGCTAAGACTGCAAACTGAGGCTTGGTGGGCCCTTGGCAGTCGTGCCTTTTGTATATGTTGCACTTCGGAGGGTGTAGTTGGGGGAGCCATGGGATCAGCGTCAGAAGTGACATTCCCTGTTTTTCATTTTCCAAGAATATCGGATAAGTTTTGATAGGACGTGCCGAAAATTGTACAAATAATTCAACTCACACGACTCAAATTAGTATAAAAAAAGATGCAATTTCACACACAATTATTTTTAGGATGAGACCTCAATTTCTAATTAAACGAAAAAATTATAATTGGTCCGCCGGTTTTTGTGAACTTGTAATTTGTCCTTATTTCATATGCAAAGCAGCCAAATTAGAAATTAATTCATGGTCCTTATCACATGGTAAATAAAAGCAAACAAAAAATCGCACATCTATCACCAACTTGTCTAATAAATAGAGGTGATTAGATACCCTCTAAGTCGGATTATTACATAGCTACAAATATGCCTATTCCAATTGTTAGTAAATAGTAATTGTAATAATATAGTACACATACCGTGAGAGAAGCCATGGAACCGAAGGCAATAGTCTTGAACCTGCCCCAGTAAGCATCTGCCACGTAAGCACCAGCCAAGGGTAGAAAATTCGTAAAACCCGACCATATGCTTAGGACATTCGAAGCCGTAACTTGGTCCAAGTGAAACTGAGTTAGCAAAAACATCATGAAATTTGCTAGCAATCCTATGTTGGCCAGCCTTTCGCATGTCTCATTTCCTGCATTAAAAATAAAAAAGATTGTCAATTAGGGTTTGAAGAAAAAATATATATAAACAAATCATATTAATGATAAGGTGAAATACTCAATAGTATCGTATTGCATGCCGTGGCTTGATTCGTAAATGCTCATAAGGACGATACGTATCAGACAATGATAAAGCGATTATGTCTATGAAAAAAAGTACTGTGAGTTGAGATGTGATGTGTCCTACACTTGTAATAATGGTGTCTTGTCCGATATATAAATACATATTATATATAGCAGAAAAAATGACAACGATTATCTTAGAACCACGTTTCACATATAAATTATAACGGGGTAATACTTGATAAATAGAATTCTGATTCTAAATAACTGATTACAAAATTACTTAACACTTAACCATATGAAGTCAATGGATAGTTAATTACATGTGCAGGAAATGCATGCCGTGACTTGTTTGTGTTGTTAATAATGTTGTTTTCGCTAAGCATCCTTAGCACTACTCAAAAGAGTTTTAAATTCATTGTAAACTAGATGATAAAAAGGAAGAAAGTAACACTTATGTATGTATGATATATATACCTAGAACAAAGACTATGGCTTTCCATCCTCCAGGCTTTCTTTGCTTAAGGGCAGTCGCAGATTCTCCATGTCCATCTTCTGCGAGCTTTGGAGTCTCTTGAAAAGAAGGTTTGGAATTAGCAGAAATGGAGTGGAAGCATTGGAACTTATTAGTACAGCGAGCGAGCCAAGAAGGTTTTGACGGCGGTGGTGGTGAAGGAGGAGGAGAAGAAGAAGATTTCATCTTTATCAGTTGAATAAATTCTTTCTTCTGTTTGAGCTATAAAACGGGTGGTTTTGTGTCTATATATAGACAAAATGTAAGGAATGGCAATGAGAGTTGGAGCAATATTTTTATTTATTTGTGTTCTTTTAGTTACTATTTATTTTTCTGTCGTTTTCTGGAGGAGATCCAAAAAACAAATTGAAAATTAGACGAGGCGGATTAAATAAATTAGATGTAACATAGTATTGAAGTTATTTTCCGATAAAGGCAACTTATATTAATAAACTCTATTTTGTTGTTGAATTGGATAGACAACTATTGTCAAATAATAGGAGATGAATTGGCTTGTGAGCTTCTTTTCTTTATATGTAATATAACTATTTAAAACACGGGTTACTTAAAAATAGTCATTAACTAAAGATTAATGATCCTCCTTTGAGTAAATGAAAATGAAATGACACTTTGAAGCTAATTGAGCAATTGTATTCACGAAATAGTACAAAAACACTCATAATATTCTTACAAATTTGAGTCAAATTATAGGGAAATAGAATATGAGAAATTATCTCGAACTGTATAGAAGGGCTGATTGCATAGCTTACGTAAGAGATCAAACACAATCGAGAAAAGAAATTCAAATCCCAAAATCTATAAGATTAACATGTCATGCTTTTATCTTGATTTTTTGGTGCCATTTTTTTAAGCAATTTGTTATTTGGACACCACCGTAAAAACGTGTTTGGTTGTCCCAAAGAAAGAAAAGCTTTGTATGGTTTAGGAGCAAACAGTTCACGTGGAGAAAATAGGACGATATTTGTCCTTAAGCTTATTGGATATGGATTTCTGCCGTTCTCATTATTTTGCCTTAAAATTTCTTTTAATTATTTGGACTTGCATGCAAATTGATGTGCGATGGTTTGTCTATGAGATTTTTCAAAAGCTTTGTTTTTTTCATGTACCGACTTAGCCTTGAGAAGGGAAGGAGATAAATTATATACATAACAATCATATGATGTCCTGGAAAACAGGCAATTAATATATTCTGTCATTTTTCTAACACATTTTGATGATTCAACTCCACCGAATTATTGAACACATAAGACGTGAGAGATCGAAATTAGTTCTTTGAAATTATCAAGAAAAACCATATTGCGAACTTCTTTTGGAATTAAAAATCATTCTTGGAAATAAATTATATAAAATTCAAAAGTGATGCACTCCCTTCAGGTTAACCTTTTAGGAAAATTGGTCACTTAACATGGTATCAGAGCTTAGGGACCTGCAGGTCTTGAGTACGAATCCCCAACGATCACCCTTTTATTAGAGTTAGACGTCTAAGGCTAGAAAATATAGAAATCAGTCTAGACCTGAGGGGCGTGTTTGAAATAAATTATATAAAATTAACAAGTGATGCAATCCCTTCGGAGTTAATGTTTTAGGAAAAGTGACCAGGGACGTACCCAGCCCATGTATGTTCTAATCTAACATGCAAGAAAAATGAATATCATAATCTTACTTCAAGTTGTTTGTTGAATCTTCAAGGATCTATTCGTATTTATATATTAAGATGGTGAAATAAATCTAGGCTTAACTATAGTCCCGTATATTTTAGATGATGGCGATTTCGCGACACCTTAATTAACGGAGCATTTTATTCCCGTAAATTTAATAAAAAGAGCAATTTAAGGCCAATTTAGCGGGAATTGACACGTGTGCGCCAAAATTGATGACGTGGACCAAATTTTTTTTCCATCATCCAACTAAGCACCAGGTAACTAAAGAAAATAATTAAATGATAAGAACAATTAGGGAATAACAGTAGAAAAATAACTAAGTAATTAACAATAGTTATTAAATAATTAAATAATAACAACTAAGTTATTAACATATTGGATGATACTCCCATTCAAATATATCAGATTCATTTTTCTGAACTATCATCACAATCACATACCGGAAAAATGAACTAAAAATTTCTCGCATTGTAATATCTGCAAGAGTGGAATCGACAGCCAGATTCTTTTTTCCGATCATGAAGTTCTCAAACTCGCAGGTCTACTAATGGTACTGAAATGGAGTTATGGAACAAGTATGCACGTTATAGCGGTGTGAATGGCTCGATTTATTTTGGTTACAAGCTCGATTGTGACAGGGTTCTTGAAGAAAGAAATGGATTCATAGATTTGACGAAACAAATTTTGACTATCAAGATCGTGCTGTAGCTCGTCCTTGAATATATTATCTAATAAATATGTTAATTACTTTTTTTTTTATTATTTAATATTGTTAATTATTCATTTTTTATTTCTTTACCTACGTGGTGGGATGAGAAAAAATTGGGCCAAGACAGTAATTTTAGATTAGGGTTAATTACAGTTCAGGCCCTAATAACATTTTTGACTTTTGGTTCAGGCCCCATTCTAATTTCATTTAGGATAAAGGACCAACTTTTCGAAAAACTAAGCTGTCAGGCCCTAAAATGATGCAAAAAGACATGTTTAACCCTGACATATGCCAAAATTACGCTGTATACCTAAATAATATGTTCCAGCCAATTATAACAGTTCGGCGCTGAAAAAGAACACTTTCTTTCACTTGGATAACAACAGTCTTGTATTGAGTACCATATGTCGTCTATTTAGTAACAAATGACGTCACAGAAGTAACACAACATTAAAAAATAATACCACTTCCTGCAACATCATTTGTTAATGTGTTACTGCAGGAATCGGTATTATTTTTGAATGATGTGGTACTTATGCGACTTCGTTTGTTACTAAATAGATGCCAGATGGTACTCAATACAAGACTGTTGTTATCCAAATGAGAGAAAGTGTTTTTTTTTCAGCGCCAAACTGTTATAATTGTTCTTGAACCCTCCACCCGACCATCCCCCCTGTTTTCCTAGACAAAAAAATCATCATTATAGGGATCAATGTTCGATCAGTGGGAAAAATAGGGTTCGATAGTCGTGTAATAAATATGTCTGTTAATAACATTTTACTGTCGATAAGTAACGTCTTATGACGTTAAAATAACACTTACGATTTTTACGGTAACAAATCACTATAATTGTGTAACAGTTATAATTATTCTTAAACCCTCCACCCGACCACCCCCCTGTTTCCCTAGACAGAAAATTCATCATTATACCCAGCAATGCTCCTATAATGGGTTACCAATTTTTAATCTCGAAACGTGTAATAAGATCGAAACGCTAATGATTCGATCTTTTATAGGAGAACGCTAATGGTCGTCGGTCGAGTTTAGGATTTACGGTTTAGAATTTATGGTGTAATACCACATGATGGAAAACAAAAAAGGTGTTAACAATCGACTGTGCTCGATCAGTGTGAAAAATGGGATTCGATAGTTCGATTTAATAAATATGTCTGTTAAATAACATTTTACTGTCGATAGGTAACGTCTTATGACGTTAAAGTAACACTTCCGGTTGTTACGGTAACAAATCAGTATAACTGTGTAACATAAAACTGACATCAAATACCATTCAAAAATCACTTTTATTAAGGGTAATTTCGTCAAATTACAGTTTTTGGGTCCTTTTCACTAATTTTTCAAAAGAGATCCTTAAAACTAAAAAAATGTCTGACAGGGCCTGATCCCTAGTTTTAAAATTTTATGAGACCTGACACAAAATTTCCCCTTTAGATTAAAAGGAATTCATTATATTGGTTTCTTGTCATTATATACAATGCGCGTTTTGTGATAAAATGTTTAATATCGGTAGTGGTGTGAAACGAAAGGTATATCGTGCCAAAATCGTCCTAAATATTGGTGTTGACCGTTGACTCAAATCAGAAGAAAGTGGAACTTTTCGAGCAATTAGTAGCTGCATCATCATTATATAATAATCCACTGTATGATTTGATATCTTTTGTATCCCACATAAATTGGCAAAACGAATTCAGAGTTCTTTTTTGGTCGTCTTTGCCATTGTTGTTTTGTGTGAAAATCAGGGCTGTCTCATATAGCACATAAAAAAATTTGCAGTTTATTTAGACGTGTGGTGCTATGAGGAATAAAAAAGGAAAAAAAATAATTAAAGTAAAAATAAAATCGGGAGATTTAGGTTTAATTATTTTATTTTGAACATGTTCTTTATCCTTCTATATAGGGTGATATTTTAATTAGGTATCATGATTTTTAAATCAATTATAAGAAGTCGTGTCCATGATGAACTTTTGTCGTGAACTCCCATATCAGACCACACCACGTAAAAGCATTTTTATAACAAAACATACATTTGTGATTTGTGTGGATTTGCCAATAATGTTTCAATATTGATTGTATTTCCAGATTTGTTTTCTCCAAATATAGTAAATGGGCCAAAATCCCAACCTAATTATGTAAGCC
Source organism: Craterostigma plantagineum (assembly GCA_027422505.1). Classification (NCBI taxonomy): domain Eukaryota; kingdom Viridiplantae; phylum Streptophyta; class Magnoliopsida; order Lamiales; family Linderniaceae; genus Craterostigma; species Craterostigma plantagineum. The sequence continues at coordinate 1,326,854 of JAPQWV010000029.1, forward strand.
CAGCTTCGGATCGTACATATCTAAGAAAAACCAATTCTTGTTTTTGTCCAATCATTATTACCATTAGACCGTCAATTGGGCCCGTGGCCCGCGGGCCGGCCCGCCTCTCCCCCCAAACGGGCGGGCTGGGATGGGATATTTTAGGCCCGCCAAGGGACGGGCCTGAATGTGCCAGCCCGCATAGCTGCGGGCTTGGCGGGGCGGGGCGAGCTGGCCAGCGTGCCAGCCCGCCAGTTTTATTAAATTATATATATTTTATATTATACTTAAAATTTATTAATTTAATAGTTAATAATTGATTAATTATATCATAATTAATGACATATATTTATAAATATATTATTAATACGTTGCTTATCCATAATTTATTAATAAATACCCTAATTAACTAAACATAATTAATAAATTTAATTTAATTATAAAAAAGATAAGAATTTTTCTAGGCGGGCGGGCCGGTCCCCCATTTTGAGGCCCGCCAGATGGCGGGCTGCGAGCCCACCCGACCCGGACCGCCATTTTGACAGTTCTAATTACCATATTCATTGCTTCGTCCAAGATGCTGAATGTTCCCTTTTGTCTTTCACGTTTTAAATGTTCCCTTTCCTAGAATTGCTTGCTCTAGTTTCTATTTTGTCTTTTGATGTATGCTGATACCGTTGAGAAATGAATCTACCGCCTCGGACGACTAACAGACTCCTTCCCGCCTGAACTCCGCCGTGAATATCGCCTGGTGATTGAAAACAGGGTGAAGGTTGGGGGTCGTTTGCCCTCTTGCCTCGGTCAAGAGGGTATATTGCCGTGTTTCAGGGATTAAGTAAAGTAAGAAGTGTGTGTGCGTGTGTGTGTAGGAATTTTAGCAGAGTAACGGTAGGATACGCGAGAAAACCATACCTGTTTCCAAGCCGTATGATGGTATTTATAGGGCTTCCGATCTTGGATGGTTCCCCGGCGGTTGCAACCCATGTCCCGTGTTTGTAGGATTCGAACCCCCCCTTTTCCCACGATCGCACGTCTGCTCGACCTTCCTGGCGTCGGACGGTTATGATGCACGTCTTACTCGTGCTGTCGTGGGTGAGCCGTGACGGTTTTGGAATCAGATGATCGTTACCCCCGAGGTGGAGGCCGTCCTTCGTCATCGGGGAAGCTGACCGAGCACGCTCTGCACTCCCTTTCTTCCTAATAGCCTCCCGAGGAGTCCTCGAGGGCACAAGTCCCCTCGGGTATGGTACCCGAGGGAATGTCCCTGCATAACCTTCGAGGGGCTGGTATCTTCGTGATAGCCTCGGCCTTAGGGTTGTCATAGCCTCGGCCTTAGGGTCAGGGTCTTTCCCCAGTGAAGCCGTTTTGATATCCGAGATGGGTCGGGTATTTTGCCGTAGGGTCGATTAGACCCGAGGGTAACAATAGTCCCCCCTTCGAGTAGTCCAAAAGAAGTATGGTGAATTTTGGACGTTTTTGTAAGGTGGCGGCAAAATATCCGGGGCATCGAGGTTCCGAGGGTTGTAGGTGGGCCTGACTTCGCGCAGTTTTTCCTCACACCGGCCCGTTATCCTCTATCTCCGAGGTTGGGCCTGTCGATCCGTATGTCAGCCACGTGTCATGTTTCTATTGGTCGGCGCTGATGGGACGTCTGGGCGGGAACCTGAAGTGACGCCTTTGGTGTTTGGTGCGGATCGATGTACCTCCGACGCGGGTCATCCTCACCCGTCGATTAGAATCTTCATCCAAGGGTCTGAATCGTCGAGATGGGCCCTATATATACCCCACTTCTTCGTTCCATTGTTTTCCTTTACTTTCTCTCACTAATATCTTTCTACACGCAGCTCCCGAGCTCCCGAGCCTTCCTTCCCCCTTCCGAGCTTTCTAGGTTCTTGTAAGTTCTCCTTTCCTCAGTCTTTTCCCTTCTGCAATTATGTCTTCTGCTAGTTCTAGCGATAGTTCTCGTGTAGCTTCGGGTAGTTTTGTTGGGGGGTCGGGTAGGTCCGGTAGTGACAGTTCGGGTAGTTCTTCCGATAGTAGTAGTTATTCTTACGAGGCTTCGAGGAGTCCTGTGGTGAGTGTGGGGGGTAGCCCGCGAGTGAGTGAGGGAAACCCTAGAGATGGTTCCCCGAGGACAGGTTCTGTAGACTCTGAGGCCACCCACTCAGCCCCTGTCGCTCCCCCCGTCCCGGTTGTTAGGGAACCAGCTCCCCCTCGCGAGGCTGATTTTCCCGGCCCCGGAGCTTACCGTAAGGCCTTTAGTGCCTGGGTCGAGGAAGTCGAGGCCTTTCGAGCGGGTCGAGAGGGTGTCCGCTGGCACCAAATCAAAGTCTCCTCTTTCAAGTCCTCTGACCTCCCCAGGCTAGAGTCTCTTTCCGGCATGCCCCGTGATTTCGAAGTTAGAGTTCCTTTACCCACAGATATAGCTAGTTCTCCTCCCGCAGGTTTCGGGACATATTTCTTTGATCAGGTCGAGATGGGTCTTAGGTTTCCCATCCCCCGATTTATCGTCACCATCTGTAAATACTTCGGGATTTCTCCCGCTCAGCTTGCCCCAAACTCCTTCAGTCTCCTCCTGTCTCTTGCCGTTATTCTTTCTAACTTTAGGTTCGAGCCCTCAGTCCCCATGATCTCGGCCTTTTTGAAGCTGAACAAGAAAGAAGAGGGGAAATTTTTCTTCTCCCCCTCCAGATCTCCCATCCTCATCCGGGGTAACCCTTCGTCCCATAAGGGTTGGATGAGCAAATTCTTTTTTGTTAAACCCTCGGCGGATTGCGCCGAGTCTGAATTAATTCCCTTCTCTTGGAACAACGATCCTACAATCTCCCATCTGCTTCCTCCCGAATCATCCTCTAGGGTAGAAGCCTTCTTGGCCAGGGTAGGCCCCCGACGCTATTGGGCCAAAAAACTCCGAGACGAAGAACTCCTTTGCGCCCATGGTTTCTCCTCGAAAGCTGTCAACCTCACCATGACCCTAGGTATACCAAAAGAGTCCCGACGTACCCTGCCTTTGGCTTGACCCTTACTATGTTATTCTCTTGACTTTTTGCCTTCTCTTTGTAGCTGAAAGGATGTCGCTTGCGGAAGTCATCGCTATTGCCGACGACGAGGAAGATGATATTCCTCGAGCTCAGCCGCCTCCAGATGCCCCTTATACCCGGTCTAAGGGTAAGGGCAAAGCTCCCGCCTCTTCCTCGGGAGCTAAGAAGCCTGCATCCAAGAGAGCCGCGCCTTCCCAAGGAGAGGCTTCAGCCAAAAGAGCTCGAGCTTCTTCCGGTCAGCCTGATTCCTCTTCTCCGGGGGGTCAGGTGGCATTGGGTCGGGGCAAGCAGCCCGAGCTTTTTAACGACCCCTCGAAAGAGGCGAGTTGGGAATTCCTCCGAGAGTTCCCCAATGAGGCGAACAGGCATTATACCCGCGATCTCTCCTATGAGGACCTCCGCAGTCGTCTCGGCGTTACTCTCGGGCAGGTGCGTGTTTCCTTGTACTTTTACTCCTTTGGGCCTTCTTGATCTTGATAAACTCTTTGTGCAGTCCCTTTTGCTTGGAGCCGAAGCTATGAAGCGTGTCTCCCGTCTGATTGAGCGGAATAGGTCGCTGGCCTACGCCGAATCTGAGTTTCGTAAGAGGGTCGAGGAGCTGGAGAAGGAGGCGACCGAGGCGAAAGCTCGGGAGAAGAAACTCGAGGATCAGGCTGCGGAACTTCAACGCCATCTCTCTAAGTCAGAGGTGGCCCGAGTGGATGACCGCAAGCAGTGGGATAAGGATCTGGAGGCGAACTACGTTCCCCGTCCCAAATTCTTGAAGGAGATGAAGACCTACTTCAAGTGGGGCTTCTATGGTTGCGTCTCCCAGCTTCGAGAGTTCGGCTACCAGCGTCCCGACCACCCCTTCGAGTTCCTAAATGCCACCCTGGCCTTGAAGAATACCCCTGACGAGGGGTACTTACCCGAGCCTATAGATGCGAGCGGTCCCTCGAGGACGCCCATTCCGCCACCCAGGTTGGCGAGGGTTTCCGAACCTGTGCTCGAGGAGATGAGGGGTGCTTCAGGAGATGAGGCTGTGGTGGAGCCCGAGGGAACCGTCGCTGTTGAGGAGCCCCTTATAGAGGAAGCTCGCGAGGAGCACGCCAGGGATGCGGGTCAGAGGGAGGAGGCTGGAGTGGAGAGGCCCGAGAACGTTGTCGGGGAAGAAGATCAGGCCAGCTAGGCCGCCCAGTGTCGTTTCTCTTTCTTTTCTTTTTCTTTTATGGGATGAATGTAATGAACCTTATTATGTATATATATATATATATCTTTTCCCTGTCTTCCAGAACATAGCCCCCCCCGGGGCATTATATGTATATGTGAATGTGGAGCCTTCGGGCGGTTTTACTTTGTGATGTCTGTCTTTCCTCTACTTCTGCCTCTTTCATCACCCCCTGTCCATATTACCCTGCTGGTCCCAATATACCTTTGAGCTTTACCCGACGCCAGCATCAACAACCGAGGGTTTCAGGGAGCCCTCGGGTCATTCCTCGAGTCCCCATCGCACCGGGGTGTCTCATCTCGGTCTTCCTTAGCTCCGTAAAACGCGGCGTGGACTCAGTCCGAACTGTGAACGATTCTGCCTAAATCTTCGTTCTCGGGAACTTAGCAAAGACTATCCGGGAAAATCGCGCACCGGGTCAGATGACCGTTTGAATTTTAAACTTTAGATTTGCTGGCTTCCTCTTCTAGCATAGATTCCTCTATAAATACTAATAATCGTCGAGCTTTCCCAAATCATCCTTTCTCTACATCCTTCTTTTGTTTGCTTCCGATTCCCAGAATCTATATGGCTTCATCTTCTTCTTCAAAGGGCAAACATGTTGTTACTTGTTTCCCCAAGACAGAGAGCGTTCCTTTTGCCTTTGGTAATTCCCCCAGTTTCCGATATGACTCGGGCCTACATCCCGATCCAGCTTCTCGCGTGAAGTCGCCGATCCCCCAAGGCGATAGTGAGGACAGAAGTTATCGTAAAAGTTTAGCTAAGTGGTCCGTTGAGGCGGAAGAGGCTCGATCCAAGGCAAACCTCCCGTGGCATCGAACGAAGGTATCGACCCTCAGCCCCCAGTCACTCCAGGAGTACCTCGAGAAGGCTGAGATCCCGTCGGACTATGAAGTTCAGCTGCCTGGTCCTTTACAAGTGGCGTCCTGTCCTCCCTCTGGCTTCTTAACCTTCTTCGCTGATCATATAGACATGGGGTTAAGATTCCCCATCCCTTTTTTCCTCCTTGACCTATGTGAAGCCTTAAGCATCTCTCCTGGACAAATATTCCCTAACTCTTGTAGCCTGCTCCTGGCTTTAGCTGTTGTGGCTCGCAAGCTTAGCTTCCCTCTTACCACCGAGTTGATCCTCAATTTCTTCCGCGTATGTGAGCGGGACGTCGGTAAGTTTGTTTTCGTGCCTTCCACCGATGTCTTACAGGATAATTTTACCGCTACCAAGGGATGGATGAACAAGTTCTTCTTTGTGCGTCCCTCGCCTCAGCATCGGGACCGTCGGTTCTCCTTACTTCAATGGCGAGATCACTGTACGTCCTCGGGCAACAACCCCGACCTTCTGCTGGCGTTTATGGATCGTGTTGGCGGCCAGAGTTTTTCGGTGAGGGAGTTGATGTCTGTGGTCCCCCCGGAATCGGCCGTTCCTCCCCGTATTTTAGGTATGCTTTCCTTTTGTTATTACTTTGTTAATTGCCCTTGTCTTGACTGTTCTTCCTCTTCTTAGTGAGTGACGGCTCGGGCGTTTTGCCCGTTATGGCTATTCGGACCCGGGCCACCTCGGTTCGCTCCCGGGAGGAACTTGGCGAGCGCTCGGCGAATATGCCCGCAGAAGGGGCGTCAACTCCTCGTCATGAGGCAATTCGACCTAAGAGGGTGAGGCCATCGCCTCCTACTCCTCCTATTTCATCTCGAGGAGGTCCTTCCCATTCTCAGCCCGACTCTCACCCCCACTTCCTACTGGAGAAGGATGGCGAATCGGCCTTATCTTATATGATGAATTTCCTTACCCCCGAGGAGAAGGATTTTGCCAAAGAGATATCCGATGGTCGTTTTTGGAAGGAATGGGCTTTGGCCTTAAGTCAAGTAAGTTTACTTTCCTTTTGTCTGGCCAAGTGTCTGCCTTAACTATTTTCCTTCGTCTCCAGGCTTATTCCTTATCCTGTGAGGGAGCTCGGCGATACCGCCTTCAACAGAAAATGACTGAGTCGGCACGGTCTTGCAACGTCGAAATGACCATGCGAGTCAGTGAGGAGGCTCAAGAGGTAGGTCGTCTGAAGAATCAGTTGGCGAAGGCTCAATTTGAGGTCGGTAAACTTCGCCAGGAGCTTCACACAGAGAGGGAGATCCGTCGTAGTAGGGAGGATTTGCCCGACCCCAAGCTGGTTCCCGTGGAGAAAGTGACCGAAGCGGCGAACATGTACTTCAACTTCGGATTTCAAGGATGCCTGTCGCAAATTAGGGCGAATGGTTTTCCGGAAAGTGTGCATCCCTTCAACTTTTTGAACCCTGAGGCGGCTTTTATGGCTTTAGCTCCTCGCCGATCCCCACCGAAGCCAATGAAGGGGAAGAGCCTATGGGCGGAGTTTGACCTAGGCGAAAGTAGTGATGCTTCCCCAGGAGGTGGTCCGGGCGAAAAGGATTAGTTTGGCGTCTTTGTTTGAGATTTTAGTTTTCTTTGCTTTCCGTGAATGTCTTCGTTCCCTATCGTTCTTGTTTACCTGCTGCATATTTGAAGTATTAAATAAATAAAGGATTTCTAGTTACCTGGGTATGGCCTTGTATCCGATCTCTAGGTCCTTGCTACTTCTTTCCTTCCTTCACCATTCTTGATAATTGCCAAAAGGGTGAGGTCTCTTACCTTGGGACGAGGGCGTCCCCCCACTCCCCAGGAGAGCCTCTGTGTTTCGTTACCCGAGGGACGAGATCCCGAAGGGTCTTCTTTGCCTCTAGCTTATATAGAGGTGGCGCTGCCTCGCGTAGAGGGATATCGATGTGCGCGAAATTTTACTTCCTCTAGGAGGAAAAGTGTCTCAGCCTCTCGCAGAGGGAATTCGATGTGCGCATTTCCCATTACCCGAGGGGAGATGTCCCGATGGGCCTTCTTTGCCTCTAGCTTATATAGAGGTGGCGCTGCCTCGCGTAGAGGGATATCGATGTGCGCGAAATCTTACTTCCCCTCGGGGGGAGCATGTCTCAGCCTCTCGTAGAGGGAATTTTATCGTGGAGGAAGTCTCTTGCGGGATTATTCCCGAGGGTATCGAAGTGGTCGTTTCGTTAGGAGGCGAAGTGTCTTCTACCCGGGTCTTCATGCCTCTTGGCGTTTTTGAGTTTTTGTTCAAACATCCCTCGTACGAAAAGAAAGCGAACTTCATTAATAACTTAGCATAGTTTACATCTTAAAAGCAGTAGAAGTAAACTTAAGGAAATAGTGTGCGAGAATCAAAGAAAAAACATATGCGAATGAGGGTACCCCCCTCTAGGGATAATATTTCCGCAGCTTGCGGGCGTTCCAAGGGCGATCGAGCTGTTTTCCACTGGTGTCCTCGAGATAGTAGGAGGCTTCTCCCACTTTCTTGATAACACGATAAGGTCCCTCGAACTTGGGCTCCAACTTTTTCCTTCCTTCCTGGTTCAGGATCTCCTTCATTACTAAGTCTCCCTCTTCGTATTTCTTGCCTCGAACCCGGCGATTGTAGGATTTAGTCATCCTTCTCTGGTAGGCGGTCATCCTGATGGCGGCTCTCTCCCTTCCTTCCTCGATCAGGTCGAGGTCTTCTGAGCGGAGCTGGTTATTGTCTTCGGAATATGTGAGAATTCGGGGGCTTTCCATACCGATTTCGGCGGGTAGGACCGCCTCGCTACCATAGACTAGACTAAAAGGAGTTTCATTAGTTCCTTCCCGAGGTGTGGTTCTGTATGACCAGAGGACGCTCTGAAGCTCATTGAACCATGACTTCTCGAGCCCTTCAAGGCGGGTCTTCAGTCCTTGTACGATGGTACGGTTGGTTACCTCGACTTGGCCTTTGCTTTGGGGGTATGCTACTGAGGTGAAGACTTGTTCTATTCCGAGCTCTCCGCACCACTCTTTCAGTTTCTTTCCGCTGAATTGCCTGCCATTATCAGACACCAGTCTCCGAGGTATCCCGAAGCGGCAGATGATACTTTTCCAGATGAACGCCGTGATGGCCGTTTCAGTAATCTTGGCCATGGCTTCGGCCTCCACCCACTTCGAGAAGTAGTCTACAGCCACCAGCAAGAACTTTCTTTGAGCAACGTTCCCCGAGAATGGTCCTACAATATCGAGCCCCCACTGATCGAAGGGACAGGGAGATGTCACCGATTTCATGACTTCTGCGGGCATCCTTTGCAAGCTGGCGTGTTTCTGACAGCTGAGGCAGCTTCGAACTGTCTTCACGGAGTCTTCCTTCATTGTCGACCAGAAGAATCCCGCAAGGAGTGCTTTCCTTACCAATGCCCGACTCCCGATGTGGCTCCCACATATTCCCTCGTGGATTTCTCGGAGGACATAGTCTCCCTCTTCCTTAGATATGCACCGCAGAAGGGGGCCGGCGAAAGATCTTTTGAACAATGTCGTATCTATCAAAGTGAACCGCTGGATCCTTCGCATGAGTTTTTCGAGCTAGGGCCTTGTCATCTGGGAGAAGTTTGTGTCGCAAGTATTGGTAGATTTCGTATCTCCAATCCTCTCGAGCGATGTGGGGTTCGGATGCATTTTGGTCATCAATCTGCCAGACGGTCAGGACCCTTCCCTTTTCCTCGAGGGGCCCGATTGCACTCGCCCACTTAGCTATTTGATCCGCCCTCTCATTCTGGGCTCGGGTGATCAGGATGATCTTAAGTTCCTCGAAGCCTCCCTTAATTTCCTCGAAGGCTTTGACGTACTTTTCCAAGTGTTGACCCTTGATAGCAAAATTCCCTTCCAATTGTTGGACCACAAGCTGAGAGTCCGAGTGCACCACTAGGCGTGTGATTCCCATTCTCTTCGCGGCCCGAAGCCCGGCGAGTAGCGCCTCGTACTCTGTCTCGTTGTTTGACGCCTTGTGCTCCAATCTGATGGCTAAGTTGGTCTCTTCCCCCCAGGGTGATATGAGAAGTATCCCGACTCCATTTCCCGAACTGCAGGAAGAACCATCCACAAACATCTTCCACATCTCCTCGGGGTCATCTCCTACCATCTCCACCATGAAGTCCGCCAATGCCTGTGCTTTGATGGCGGCCCGAGGTCTAAATTGGATGTCATACTCTCCTAACTCTGTTGACCACTTGACAGCTCTTCCCGAGATATCAGGTCGAGTGGCGATCTTCCCGATAGGGTGGTTAGTTAACACCACAATGGGGTGTGACAGAAAATAGGGCCGTAGCTTCCTAGCAGTTATCAGAAGGGCTAACAGGAGTTTTTCGGAGCGTGTGTACCTTGTCTCAGGGCCCTTTAGAAGGTGGCTTACGAAGTATATTGGTTTCTGAACCCTTTCTTCTTCTCGAACCAGTACTGAACTTATGGCCCGAGGCGAGGCCGCCAAATACACAATCAATTCCTCCCCGGGCAGTGGCTTGTTAAGTATGGGTAGCTTCGTCAAATACTCCTTCAAATCCTGGAAGGCCTTCTGACATTCGGGTGTCCATTCGAAGTTCTGAACTTTGCGTAGTACCTTGAAGAAGGGCAGACTACGATCGGCGGATCGGGAGATAAATCGCGAGAGGGCTGTGATCCTTCCCGTTAACTTCTGAACTTCATTTAGATTGCGAGGAGGCATCATGTCCATCAAAGCCTTGACCTTGTCGGGATTAGCCTCGATGCCCCTCCTGGTCACCATGTATCCTAAGAATTTTCCCGAACTCACTCCAAAGGTGCACTTGGCGGGGTTCATCTTCAGGTTAAATCTTTGAGCAGTGGAAAGTGTCTCCTGAACGTCGGCTAAGAAACAACTCTGCTCTCGCGATTTGATTAGGATATCGTCGACATAGACTTCTACATTCCTCCCGATCTGATCCTTGAAGACTCTGTCCATCAGCCTCTGGTAGGTGGCACCGGCGTTTTTCAGCCCGAAAGGCATGACCATATAGCAATAGGTCCCTCCGGAGGTTATGAAACTCGTCTTCTCCTGACCTTCCTTGGCGAGCAAGATCTGATTGTATCCTTGAAAAGCATCGAGAAAACATAGTAGCTCATGCCCCGAAGTGGAGTCCACCAGCTGGTCTATACGAGGGAGAGGATAGCAATCCTTAGGGCACGCTTCATTCAGATTCCTGAAATCTACGCACATGCGCCACTTGCCCGAAGCCTTAGGGACTAATACCACGTTTGAGAGCCAGGTCGGGAACTGGACCTCCCTGATGTGGCCTGCCTCCAGTAGTTCCTCCACTTGTCGTCGAGCTTCGGCGTCTTTTTCCGCGTTAAGGTGCCTCCTCTTTTGGAAGACAGGTTTGGTTGCTCGGGAGACGTTTAGCTTATGTTCGATTACCCCTCGATCGATGCCCACCATATCCTTGGAGGTCCATGCAAACGCTTCTTTGTTTCTTTCTAGTAACTTGATTAGACCTTCCCTAAGATCCTGAGGTAGGTCCTTCGCGATCTTGACCAAACCCTCGGGTGGTTTGATCATGATCTCTTCAATGCCCTCCTCTTTATCTCCTTTCTTGGTGGTTCCGATGGCGTACATCGTTTCTCTTCCCCTCGGGTTGTCATCCCTCTTGACTCTGGAAGACTTGATTTCTACTCGAACCTCCTCTACGTAGCATTTCCGAGCCATTTTGCGATCTCCTAAAACCTCCCCGACCTTATCCCCTACTGGGAACTTTATCTTCTGATGCAATGCCGAGGCGATGGCCATAAAGGAAGTCAAGGCGGGCCTTCCGAGAATGATGTTGTATGGGCTCGTCCCGTTAATAACCATGAAAGGCGCAATTCGCGTTTTCCTCGTCTCCCCTTCCCCCAGTGTGAGAGGAAGGTGTAAGATCCCAGCCGCTTCTATGCAGTGTCCCGTGAAGCCAAAAAGGGCCATTTCCACCTTATCCATTGGGTATGCTCCCAAGTCCATCTGGTCCAGGGCCCTCTTGTATATGATGTTGACGGAACTCCCGTTGTCGACGAAAACCCTACCAACGTCGTGATTGGCGACTTCTGCCCGGATGACCAGGGCATCTTCATGTGAGTCGTCCCCCCCATGAAAGTCCTCGGGGCCAAAGCTAATGGTGGGCCCCGATCGTTTACTTCCTGCTTTGATTTCAAAATTCTCTAGTCGGCGAACCCCTGCTTTCCTCGCCCGATTGGAGTCTCCTCCTGTGGGTCCTCCAGATATGATATTGATTTGTCGTGGTGCGACCCTCTCTGGGGATCCTCGTCGCCTTGCATCCCGATTGTCCGGGTTCCTCTGAATGTCACTTCCTCCTGGCCTCGGGCCTCGCCTGTCCTCTCCTTCTGGTGTTCTCCTACGTACATCCCTTGGGCGGTCTTGTCGAGCGTTAATTCGATTCCCGGTTCCGGGGTATCTAGGCTTAGTCCCGAAGCCTCCATCCACCCCCGCGAGCTTGGCTCGAGCTTCGGGGTTGGTCGCGATTAACTTCTCTAACTCGCGGTTCAACTGAAAACATTCCTCGGTAGTGTGCCCGTACTCGTGGTGATAGTTGCAGTAGGTGTCGGACACCGGTCGCCTTGGGTTGCTGTCGATGTATGGTGGTCGGCGAAGAAAGTCGTTTTCCTCACATATCTCCAGCGCTCGCAGTTTGTTTACTCGAAGCCTCGGATACTCCATCCGAGGGAACTGGGGCGCAGGGTAGGGACGATCATCCCTTCGGGGGAATACCCTACGGTCCTGACCTCTTGGGGGGCTCTTTCGACGTTCCCGAGGAGGACTCTTGCGTTTCCTTTCCTCGGGTTCCTGAGCTTGAGATTCTTCTACGCGGACGTACTTCTCCACCCGTGTTATCAGCTCCTCCACCGTAGTCGGATATTTCTTTACTAATGATCTGAACAGGTCCCCATCTCTCAAGCCATGGTGAAAAGCCCCGATCAGCAACTCGGGTGCAATGTTAGGAACCTCCATCTTGACCTGATTGAAGCGTCGAAGGTAGTCTCTTAAGCTTTCTCTGTCAGCCTGTTTTATGTTTAGCAATTTTACAGCCGATGAAGGGCGTCTTCGGTTGCTGGAGAAGTCTTTCAGAAAGTGCCTGGTGAAGTCCTGAAAGGTCCTGATTCCTCCTGGTGGCAATAACGTGAACCACTGTTGGGCTCCTTTTGATAGGGTGGTCACAAAGAGTCGGCACTTGACTGGGTCGCTTAGTTGGTAAAGCGCCGCGTTTCCTTCGAAGGCGGCCAAATGATCCTCAGGAGGTCCGGAGCCATCATACTTCCCCATTTCGAAAGATCGGAAGTGTTCAGGTAATGGAGCTGCTAGCACCTCGGGTGAAAATGGCGATGCTCGAGGCAGGATCGATGGCTCTGGTGGGTGGGCGAGATTCCTGAGATGACGAATCTCCTCCCTCATCCTTTCCAAGTCTGCTGCCTGCTGGTCGGTGCGCAGTTGATCGGCACGCTGTTGCTCGGCGCGCCTCCTTCTGTCGGCCCGAGCTTTCCTCTGCATCGACGCCAAGGTGTGGTCGTCGTCATCACGTTCTCCTACCGCCGAGCCTATGTCATTTTCTCCACTTCCTATGTCATTTTCTGTCCAGGCCTGTTGCCTCTCTGATTCCTTTCAGCCATTAGGAGACCTACATCAGCCCCAATCCTTCGCATTTCTTGCATGACAGCAGCGAACATTGCCACGGGATCAGTTGGGCTTGGCCCGTTGCCGTCGAGTGGCGGTTCGTGATCATTTTCAACAACTACCATACTGAATTTTTCTTATAAGAAACTAGACGTTCCCACAGACGGCGCCAAGTTGATACCGTTGAGAAATGAATCTACCGCCTCGGACGACTAACAGACTCCTTCCCGCCTGAACTCCGCCGTGAATATCGCCTGGTGATTGAAAACAGGGTGAAGGTTGGGGGTCGTTTGCCCTCTTGCCTCGGTCAAGAGGGTATATTGCCGTGTTTCAGGGATTAAGTAAAGTAAGAAGTGTGTGTGCGTGTGTGTGTAGGAATTTTAGCAGAGTAACGGTAGGATACGCGAGAAAACCATACCTGTTTCCAAGCCGTATGATGGTATTTATAGGGCTTCCGATCTTGGATGGTTCCCCGGCGGTTGCAACCCATGTCCCGTGTTTGTAGGATTCGAACCCCCCCCTTTTCCCACGATCGCACGTCTGCTCGACCTTCCTGGCGTCGGACGGTTATGATGCACGTCTTACTCGTGCTGTCGTGGGTGAGCCGTGACGGTTTTGGAATCAGATGATCGTTACCCCCGAGGTGGAGGCCGTCCTTCGTCATCGGGGAAGCTGACCGAGCACGCTCTGCACTCCCTTTCTTCCTAATAGCCTCCCGAGGAGTCCTCGAGGGCACAAGTCCCCTCGGGTATGGTACCCGAGGGAATGTCCCTGCATAACCTTCGAGGGGCTGGTATCTTCGTGGTAGCCTCGGCCTTAGGGTTGTCATAGCCTCGGCCTTAGGGTCAGGGTCTTTCCCCAGTGAAGCCGTTTTGATATCCGAGATGGGTCGGGTATTTTGCCGTAGGGTCGATTAGACCCGAGGGTAACATATGCTATAGAAGAAAATTTGGTGGTTGTAGTTTCTTCCAAATCGTTGTTTTGATAGTTTCTCTAATTTCGGGATTGATTCATGGAAAGAAAGGAAATTCAATTTCTTGAAGAAAATAGTAAATAAATTGCAAAATGTGAAGGGGATTATTACAAAAAACTTAAAGGGAATACCTTTGAACCACATAAAGAGAATATTTGTGCATCCTTAATTAGTCCCTTAACCTTCAGATGCGTTAGATAAGGAACAAACTTATGCTTCGCATCATTTACCTTGGTGACATCGCCCGTTTTCAGACTATGATATACAGTCTAAATATTCGCAAACATACATATAATTTAAATATAAAATACGTGTATAGTGAGTGTATGGGATTAGCTAGGTGACAACGCAGACCCCTGTTGTTGAAAACGCGTATATATACCATAAAAATATCAAGAATCAAAATCTTTTATCTTACAACATTTGTAATTAATCCGATAATGAACTAAGCAATATGGGTAGATTGTGAAATGGGAATGGAACGGTATGTCATCACAAATTATGTATTAATATAAATCTTTTAATGTAAAAAGAAATATATTTAAAATGTTCGGGTCAAATCCACCATGGAATATATTGGTAATATTTCCTCGGTTAGATATGATTCTACCAATCACAGTAATTAAGTAATTCTTCGTAACACTCCGTTGAACTAAAAACTTTCGTCAAAACAGATAAATGGTGAATGTAATAGTCACTTTTCGAATATGATTTCGGTTAAATAGAATAATTGTGGACCAGAAACTATTCATGGTTCAATCTAACTTTGCTAAAAAAATTATTGAATTTCATGCATACATCACTAAATTATTTTTTTTCTTATTACAAAAAATATATTCCTTTATGTTGGACTCCCCTTCACCTATCTTCAACAAGTATTTCACTATAATTTCAGCCCCACCACCCCATTCTTGAAAACAAGTTCATGCAAACTCGATTCCATCAAGAAAAAAACATGGTAATAATTCAACATTTCTCCATCATTACAAAAAAAAACTCGACCTTTTCTTTCAACCCATCATGTAATAACCATCATACACTTGTTTTCTTTTTTTTTTTTTCCTTACGATTTAGGAAGTGGAGAAGCACATGAGCAGCAGTGATAACACGTGGAATGGATATGTAGATTGGAAAGGCAAACCAGCTTCGAGAGGCAAGCATGGCGGAATGAGAGCCGTTTTCTTCGTTTTGGGTATATAAATTTTCCTTTTAATATTGTTTTATATGAATAAATAACGATGAAAAAAAAAAAAGAAACAAAAGTAGTCGTGGAGGTATTGGAGAACTTAGCATTCTTGGCAAATGCAAGCAACTTGGTGCTGTATATGACTGAGTACATGAACTTCTCACTCTCCGAGGCTGCCAATGGCGTCACTAATTTCATGGGAACGGCTTTCCTTTTGGCCCTCGTCGGCGGTTTCTTGTCCGATGCTTTCTTCACTTCTTACACC
This sequence comes from Craterostigma plantagineum, assembly GCA_027422505.1. Classification (NCBI taxonomy): domain Eukaryota; kingdom Viridiplantae; phylum Streptophyta; class Magnoliopsida; order Lamiales; family Linderniaceae; genus Craterostigma; species Craterostigma plantagineum. The sequence goes on from JAPQWV010000029.1 coordinate 1,342,005, forward strand.
ATCTCTCTCTCTCTCTCTCTCTCTCTCTCTCTCTCTCTCTCTCTCTCTCTCTCTCTCTCTGTGTGTGTGTGTGTGTGTCAACAATTTATTTGAAGTAAAAAAAGAATTCACAATTTTGATTTTCATGTATTGTTTTCAGCCAAATAGTATTCTCACTCAATTGATAGTCTATCCAACAATACAACCATGATTTTATGATTTGATGCAAGGTGTTTAGAAAATTAGATAATGATAAAAGAAAATATAAAGAAAATTTATGAACCACTTAATTTAACACTTAATCAATATATGTGTAATGAGACAGAGGATGAGCCAAGGGAGTGGGACAAAGAATCTATTGCATGCAATATATAACGAGACATATATAGCAATTGCACAAGTGATAGAATTCATGTTTACGTCATCATGCGATAATGGAATGTTATGCTTAGCCAAAGATTTAGCCATGGTTAAAAGCGTTGACATAACCAACCTAACCCATGATTATCTACCACTAGGGGTTAATGATACTGACCGTACATGCCCAATCGACGGCCCTAAAGCCGTCCAAATGCATCGATCGCACAACCACTTCATCGTCATGCAAGCCAGTCGGCGGTCTCAAGGCATTGCTTCCCTTTTTGGGGCTCTACACGGTGGCATTAGGCGTCGGGGGAATAAAGGGTTCTTTGCCTTCCCACGGCGCCGAGCAGCTCGACGAGGGGACCGTCGACGGGCGAAAGCAGAGGTCGACTTTCTTCAACTACTTCGTGTTCTCGCTAGCATTTGGCGCGTTGATCGCCGTGACTTTCGTGGTGTGGATCGAGGACAACGTTGGATGGCAATGGGCCTTCGGAATCTCGACGCTTTCGATTCCAGTTTTTCTCTTTGGGCCGACGTTTTATAGGAACAAGGTTCCTCTCGGGAGTCCTCTTACTATATGCAAGGTACGTCTCCTTGCTATTCAAATTGTTTATACTTTCAAACGGGTCGACTCGCTATCCATAACCCGACTAGCAGGAACCATACTGTTCGGCAAATTAGGGTTATAAAATCACTTTGGCGCTATTAGGACATCAGATCCTCTCCAGCCCTAACTCAGGAGCCCATGTCGGATATTGCTATAAAACTATTTGACAATAGATGGAGTAGCTCACAAGCTAATCTGCATTTCTCAATTGCGTAATCCATCCGATGTTGTACGGAGCTTGACACCCCGACATGTTTCCCAAACCAGCCAACTCACCTTCGAACATGCTTTCATTTCAATACCCCGGCCGCCTATTCTCGCAGCAAAATTTACTAGCCCGCCGACAAAATGGCCTTGGCATCCATGGTGGTTCTAAAAGCAACATAAATAATATTTCCGACCATCTCGAGCATCTTCATTAAATCATTTAGGAGTTTACGCCACACACTTTGCTATGTGATTATTCTCAAGGAATCATTTGCATATGTCTCATGTTGCGATAGCCATTGGGGTTTGAACCTGTTGGCTGTCAAATCCAAGTTCATGTTAGATAATTAGAAGATCTGTAAGCTCCTTGTAAGCAAGCTTATATGGGCTTGAGCAAGGGTTGGGCTAAAAAAAACCACAGAACCCATGAACTAAAGGGATGTAATACTATACCATAACTATCTCATCGTTGATCTTACGCGATCGATTCGTTTTTCAATAGGTTCTCATCGCATCCCTGCTAAACGTCACCACGAAGCCAACAAGTACAACCAGTACCTTTATGAGCATGGCTTCGAGTCCCCTTCCAAAGGCACCCAAGAAATTTCCGGAACCTTCCGAACCTCCATCCGACATAAATTTCCTTGACGGAGCGGCAAACGAACAACCCGGCTCATCCCATCCCGCCCGCCTCCCTGCCCGTCTTCCCCGTCCTCTTCGTCATGGTCCTCGCGCCCCTCTATGACCGCGTAATAATCCCCTTTGCCCGCCGCCTGACCCGCACCGAAACGGGCATCTCACACCTCAGGCGGGTGGGGTTCGGGCTGACCCAATCCGTTTTGGCCATGGCTGTAGTGTAGCCGCCCTGGTGGAAACTAAGAGGAAGGCCATGGCAGTGGCGGACTCGGGCGGGTCGACTTCGGGATTTAAAACGTCGTTTGGTATATAGTCTTGTAGGAAAAAAAAAATTGAAGAGCTCAATGAAAGATCGTAATCGATCATATTTCACTATCGTAACGCGGTAGCATTAAGATCTTTCAACTTCAACTATTTCTAAATCGCTAGAGAAAGAAAAAGCGAAAAACTAAACGTTGCAAATGTGTAAGAAAATGTTGGAAGGTACCACCGTCTAAGAAATAGTTTGCGGAACGAATTGATTTGTTTGTAAAATATAAGAGCCAAAAACAGTTCCTTAGGACAAGTGTATGTGTCTTAATGGGTTTCAGTAAACACATTAAAACCATCAAAAGGGTGCCACTCAAGAATCTGCAGCTTACCAAGAACTTCATGCCTTGCATACCATTACGGTGTAATATAGAGCTTCTTCAGTTCAGAAACTCAGTATATAATTCATTATAGACTAGATTTTCAAGAATACGCTCGCATATACGATAGGCATATCAGGTAATAGGGTATTTATCAGTCCTAGGACATGCTTTACTGTATTAGAAGAAGTCCCTAGCTAATCGCAGCTTAGGCGCATGAAAAGGTTAATCACAAACGGAACTCACAATACAAAGCTTTGTCTGATTCTGCCAAGGATGACATAATCTGCCCTTTCCAAGCTAAGCAACATCTCTTTCTTTCTGCCCACAAGCTTTACTTAACCTACGGCACTATATTTGACATATATATTTTTGTAATATTAAACGTTTGGTCGGTCTCAATATATATTCCCACATCGTACTAAATAACACGTGTTAGGACCATCTTTATCAATCAACTTGTCGTCTTTACAGATTTCAGCAGATAATGGAATATCAACCATTATTTCGGTCGTCGAATTACTGCAATCGGTAATCCTACTTATCCTTATTTTACTTTCTTCAACTTTCTGATTATTAATAATAATTTAGCAAAGAATCAAGAAGGCTAATGCTCTCAAGTGTCGACCTCGAGTAGTTATTATAAGGTTTTTCCAAAATAGGACTATGAATTAACAATTGAGATATATGACATAATAAGATACCTTCTAAAGATGATCGTTCGTGTCGTTGTGGGTCGATTATTAAGCCAATTAGCGTCTTGTTGGCCCATAGATTGAGAAACTTTAGTCCTATTAAACTATTTTTCTAGGCGAACCGAAATAGCTAATTGTGTTGCCACGTCTTAAATACACAGATCCTACAATAATTAACGATTTCAAGTGCATTTGAACTTACAAAGATGTCAATTGAATAAAATATGCGTCTCAAATATTCTTACAGATAAAAATTTTAATCCACCTAAAAGAAAGAAAAGGTCAAAAATTTAGACAGATGAGAACTGCCTACCTAAATATAAAATATTTTATTGCACAAGTTATCACGCGCGTATGTGCGTACGGTGGGTCCCGCATAATTGTTTTTAGGGGCCTTTCCAATTCAGCCCCCATTTAAGTTTAAAATCGAGTTCAGCCCATGTCAGAAAAAAAGTAATTAGTTTTAAGGACCCGATTTTTCATACCACTTCATCGGTCTTCGGTTCAACTTCTTTGTTCGGCAGTATTACTTATTTGTTATGCAATACCACATAATTGTTCTGCAGTACCACTTAATTGTTCTGTAGTAAAAATGAAGTGGTACTGCAGAACAAAAGAAGTGGTACTGCAGAACAATTATTTAGTATTGCAGAACAAATAACAAAGAAGTGGTACCGCAAATCGATGAAGTGGTATGAGAAATCGGGTCCTTAAAACTAATTATTTTTTCTGACAGGGGCTGAACTCGATTTTTAAACTTGAATGGGGGCTGAATCATAATTAACTCTTGTTTTTATGATTTAGGCCATTTTCTATATAATAATTTGCTTTGTACACGTCTACAAGGCAAGGATACCAATTTGACATCAGGATAAATAAATATTACTAGTAATTAGCTATAATGTATACATATATAATATTAAATTTATTTTAATTTAAAATTTGTAGTGGAGATTATGATTTAAATTAATTTTGTACCTATATAAATTATAAATTTAGAGGTATAATAGTAATTAGCTAAAAATACTAATTAAATGCAGTGAAATTAATTCATTTGTTAATTTAACAGGCCACCAGCTTAATAAAATAGAATAGCTACTATAATATGCAAAATAAGATACTAGACAGTGAAAAAAATGACAACTCTTTGGATTTATTAAAGAAGTGGTTTTTGGTATTAAAGACAGTAGTTATGAGTATTGCTCAAACTGTTGAAAAGAAACAAAAACTAACTTGAAACTGATTGTTTTCTCAAATATGTTATAAACTTTAAATGGGACAACATTATTTATTGATTTAATTATAATATTACTTTATATATATTATATATATATATCTCTTGAGCCTTCTTAACTGGTCGGCGTCACTTGTGACGCCACGGCTTTGAAAATTATAATATAATTTTCTCAAGATTAGGAATTTATGAATTATGGGCTGGTGGGAATTGGGATAAATCATATATGCAGCGAGCAACTTTTTCAATGAGGAATATCACTACTCGTACTATTTATTTTCATTATTTTTTATAGGGATTACTATTATCATATGAAATTCAACTTTTTCTCGTGGAAACAGTGCCGAGGGGCCACAAAAGCTCTAACCTTTGAAGGTTAATCATATTCAATCAAGCCAATTCCAGCGCCTGAGCCTTGTTGAGAGAGATGTTCCTCATCGATCTCCTTTTTCTCCGATGTTTGACTTGATGGGCTGTTCTTCTTCAAGTGCGATCAAATACTAGAATATTCAGTCGTATTGGTTCTTTTTCTATTTCCTAAGATTCTTTACCATCGTTGTTTTCTGTTTTTCGCTGCAAAGAGGGGGAGGATTTCAAGTAGGTAGTTCTTGTATTGGAATGCCCTTATACCTTTTCTTTCTTGTACGCTTTTGGACTTCCAACTTGTAAGAGATGGGACAAGGCGACGATGTCTTAAAAGTGGATAATTCTTGGGATGTGAAGAAGTCAAAGGCAAGGAAGAAGATAAACGATGAAGAAGAAGACGATGATTCTTCCGTGGGCTGTTGGACTAATTTGTTCATCAATAGCTGCATATCTTCAAGATCTAAGGTCGATAGTTCCCTTAGCGGCATCAGCCCTCGCGGTAATTTAATTTTCTTGAAAAAAATCATCCGATATCTGAGTTATGTTCAGCTTGAGTTCTTACATAGTCTAGTTTGACTATTTCGTTTGATTATGCATTCTTTCTTCAAATAGGTTAGAATACACACTCATGTTTGCTTTTGTAAGAGCCCTTTTCAATATCCTCAAATCTCTCCGTTTTTTTTTTCATTGGTTGATATGATCACAGAAGGCAAAGCTACAGAAAAAACGATCAAAGGCCAACAACCGATTGTTTCTCTAATCTCCCCGCCCTCGATTGATAGCAATTTATCAAGCTCGAAGCTCATAGAAGAGCTCAAAGTTTCTTCACGGCTACGAAAATTCACGTTCAACGACCTCAAATTGGCCACGAGGAACTTCAGGCCAGAATCCCTTTTAGGAGAAGGAGGTTTTGGTTGTGTATTTAAGGGATGGATCGAAGAAAATGGGACAGCGCCCGTTAAACCTGGGACGGGGCTAACCGTAGCTGTCAAAACCCTTAACCACGATGGGCTTCAGGGCCACAAAGAGTGGATGGTTCGTTGTAATATGAATTTGTGTTAGTTTGCTCGGTCTTTCTTGGATCGTTGTGTGATAATTTCTGGAATTTTATTGCAGGCTGAAGTGAATTTCCTCGGCGACCTCGTTCATCCTAATTTGGTTACTTTGATCGGCTACTGTATTGAAGATGATCAGAGGCTCCTCGTTTATGAGTTCATGCCTCGAGGGAGCTTAGAGAACCATCTTTTCAGACGTATAACTTCTTTTCATCATCAAGATTTGTTCTTTTTCTTACGTAGAATCTTCGAATTTACTTAAGTTATTATACCGTGTCTTCTGTTGTAGGATCTTTTCCTCTTCCTTGGTCGGTTAGAATGAAAATAGCTCTCGGGGCTGCAAAAGGGCTCGCCTTTCTCCACGAAGAAGCCAAAAGACCGTTGATTTATCGCGATTTTAAGACTTCTAACATACTGTTGGATGCTGTAAGATCGACCCTCAGCACTTCACACACACTACATTCGATCTTTCTTAACCTCGACTATGAGTGCCTTGTTAGGCGAAAGTTAGTTTAACTTTTTTTTTTGTTTTATGCAATTAGGAATATAATGCGAAGCTTTCCGACTTTGGACTTGCGAAAGATGCGCCCGATGAAGGCAAGACTCACGTCTCCACTCGAGTGATGGGTACCTACGGCTATGCCGCCCCGGAATACGTTATGACGGGTACTTTTTTTTCGATCCTCCTTTTATCGCATATTACGAGGGCTTATTCAATCATTATTGCTACTATTTAATTAAGTTTTTTCTTACTTAGTAGTTTATATTTGAATTTAAATTGGATTCAGTCATGATTTACTAGGACTCGGATGAGATTTACTAGGACTTGGATGAGATATACTAGGACTAAATATTTGTTTTAGTCCATATATGGGGCGTGAAGTTCCGCATAAGGAACCTTTGATTTGAAGAAAATTGAGGGCCATAGTTTTAACTCTCTGTTTGGCTATTAGGAAAAGCTATTACTCTGTCTTATCTTTGTCTCTGTTCGTTCGTGATTAGTAAAAGCGTTTTGATTTTCGACTTTTCGTGCTTGTCATCGTCTGCACTGTAAGGATGCGTTTGGTATGAGGATTTCAGTTCGGAAAAGAAACATTACGGTAGGACACCCAAGTAAAATTGTTCGACTTAGTTTTCCTTTGCCCTTCCAGCGCACGAGTTCAACATACCAAACGCACCTTAACAATACAGTACAATGAGTAGTGCATTTCGGCTTGGGAAATCAACTAGTTTCGCACGTCTTATTTTTTTGTCGTTTTCTTTTTCAGGGCACCTCACGTCCAAGAGCGACGTGTACAGCTTCGGCGTAGTCCTCCTCGAGATGCTCACGGGCCGTAGGTCCATGGACAAGCACCGTCCCCAAGGCGAGCACAACCTCGTGGAGTGGGCCCGGCCTCGCCTAGCCGATAGGAAGCGGTTCAACCACTTGATTGACCCGAGGCTCGAAGGCCACTTCTCGGTCAAGGGTGCGGCTAAGGCCGCCCAATTGGCGGCTCGGTGCCTGAGCCGCGATCCCAAGCTCAGGCCCTTGATGAGCGAGGTGGTTGAGGCTTTGGGGCCGTTGCCGAGCCTTAAGGACATGGCTAGCTCGTCTTATTATTTTCAGACAGGTCAAACTGATCGAGTTGGTTCGAGCCCAATTGGGAAGAATGGGTTTCAGACGAGTTCGTTTTCTAGGAATGGGCAAACTTTGTCTGTATCGAACGCCTCCCTTCAGGCCTCGCCTTTTCGCCAGCTCGTGAATGCTTCTCCTAAGCCGAGCGGTAAACCGTAGATTTTGTTGTCCCAGATTTTTGTCATTTTATGATGTGAATTTGGTCGGAAACAATGTAATACTAATGTAATGTATGAAGTAGGCAGTAGTTCTTGGAGTAGAGAAGTGAACCTTTAAAGATTCAGATTCGTATGAAGATCCAATTTGATTGTCATTGTTAGGTTACGATCCCCATCTACAAGAGTCTTTGTCGTTATACCACAAACTTTTTCATTTATTAAAACGATACACACGACGCACCCATTTTATTGAGATACATATAATTGCACACAATCTTATATTGTTAAGCGCAGAAGGCGAATAGATATTTCCCACTATTCCAAGTAGGGTGGAACACAATCTTATATTGTTAAGCGCAGAAGGCGAATAGATATTTCCCACTATTCCAAGTAGGGTGGAACAGAGCTAACCCTACCGAGTAGCCATGGCCGATGTAAACGCACCCATAGCTCGACGAAGCTCCTCCGTAGACCGTCGCTCCCGTGTTATACGACCATATTATTTCGCCCGTTTTGGCATCCATGGCATAGACCGGCCCGCTCGGAGCCACCGAGCCGGCGAATAGAACCCCGTTGACTATGGTAACCGGCCCGTGAGCCGTGTCGTTGCTCGGGTCGGCGGTGGTCCATAGGATTTGGCCCGTGTTTGCGTCCATTGCGACCCAACCGCCGGCCGTCGTGGTTTGGGTAGATGGCTTTAGCGTGAACGGTAGGTTGTTTGCATTGACTATGTTTGTGTACACGCGGGCCCCGTCCGTCGCCGCGCCCCACACTCCGCCGCCTTCCAGGGATCCCGGACCTGCTTTCTGGTTGGGTTTTTCGATTTCCAGACATTATTAGCAATTGCTTAAAAGCAAGAACAATGATTGTTTATATTTGACGTTAAACTTAAAAGCATATTATTTTAGCTTTCCAATTTTTCAATCAAATCAGCGAGAATAATATGACGAACGAGACGCTAAAGCGGCACCCTCGCATGGCACACATTTGGCATAGATGTGGCGATGTATATGACAGGCGAGGGTGCGACGTCGTCATCTATTGGGAAGTCCATTGACATAAAAAAGACTAATGAAAATCGCCTTCCGATCCGTGGCGGATGTAGAAACATAAGTTAGTGGGGTTCAGTGTAATGGACTCCATACCTAATATTTGTAAAATTTTTCTATAGGGTACCTAATTTTATTCAATTTTAACCCCATCGTTAGGCAAACGACCCCATATTTTATTCAATTCAAACCTCGCGTGGCTCTGCAATTGCTTTCAAGTTTATATTTATGGTCGTTAGGGCAGGACGGTCAAGCCCCTGATATTCCAACATCAAAGATCATGTGTTGAAACCCCAAAGACTCCTAACATTAGTCGTTGGATTTGGAATGAGATATATTCACCTGGCTCCGAAGATTAATCTCATCTCTGGAGTGTGTGACGAACTCATATCCAGTCGTGTGAGATATCCCATCCCGAGTTGTTAAAAAGATGTCTACATATTATAACGCCATGAAATAATTAAAAAAAAAAAGACTTACAGTGAACCAAATAATATTTCCGTTATCGCGGTTTAAGGCCCAAGCGAACCCGCTCTTCTGCACGGCCACGACCACATCGGTCAACCAACCGTTCGATTTGATCGTGAGCATCATCGGCGCCTCTCCGAAATCCGCATCCAAGTTCGGTCCGGGCGGGCAGTCCGGGTTATTTGGCACCAAGCACGTAAAGTAGAAAACGTCGTATCCGCCGAGCTGCCTCGCCCACGCGATACTTCCCGTCCTAAGATCGAACGCCATTAGAGAGTTGAAGTGCACGTCCTGTCCGAAGCACTGGTCCTGTGCGGTGGGCGGCGTAGTTCGATTGTTCTGACGAGCCTGACACGCGAGGACGTCGGGAGGGGCGATGTAGAGATTTCCCGTCCCCACGTAGACGTGGTTGCGAATCACGTCTATCGAAGGGCTGCTTCCCCATATGGCCGCCCCAGAGTAGCCGCCGAGCTTACCTCCGTTGTCGGGGAGAGTGTACGTTTGCCATATGATTTGGCCCGTTTGGACGTTCAGCTTTACGAGGCTTCCCCGAAATGTGCAGCATTGTCCCGCCGGTAGTAGTTCTTCCATCGACGAGACGCCGACGTAGTATGCCCTTGATACAAAAGAAAAATAGTGAAAGACTGCATGGGAATTTTTTCCTTCTTTTCTTTCATGGCAACAAAAGCAACAATACTTGCATTTATCGCAACAGTAACTCTTGAAATAATATAAAAATGATATACTCTCCATCAGGTACCATTTCATTTGGATTAGAACATCGAATATTCCCCACAAAAGGTCTAGGTTAAAAATATTTCATGACTAGGAAAAAAAAATGAACTTGTAAGTTGCAAGTCTTAGATAATAAAAAATCACTAAGATGGTGAAGATAAAAATGGAGCGAATGTCATTTATTGTCCCAATGTTTGGGGTATGGGCGTTTTTCGTCTCCATGGTCCGATATACCACTTTTAGTCTCAATGTTTCCGATTTTGTGTTGTTTTGACCATCCAATTAATTAAATTATCAATTTTGACGTAATTTACGAGTCTGCTTAGGCCCTAATTTACAATCGGGTTCAGCTTGACCCGACCGTAATATTTACTGGTCTGACCCATGAAATTCGTCCAAACTAACTGTTAAATTAACCGACTGACCAAAAATGACACAAAATCGATAGCATGTGGGACTGAAAGTGACATATCGGAATGTAACAAAAATACGCACATACTCCAATCATTGAAGATTAAGAGCGGTATTCGACCAATTAAATATAATGCACCATTTAACAACTTTTATGCAAACTTTAGCATGAACGAACTAACCCTTGATATACGGTGCCAGAAGCCGTGACCAGGCCCAACGGGGCTGGGTCGACCCTCGTCATCCACACGAGTTGCCCCGTGGACCGTGTCACCGCCACCACGTAAGCCGGTCCGTAGATCCCAACTATCAACAAATTGCCGGCCACCACCGGCGTGGCCCGCGAGACCGTAGCATTTCCGTATTTTCCTGAGGGGGGTATATTAGTTAGTTGAGCTAAATTCTGTTGCCATACCAACGTCCCAGTGAGAGCGTTCACGGCGTATAGATTCCCGTTCCACGATGGGAAGTATACGACTCCGTCCGCTATCGCCGGCGTGGCCGTCGTGTCGGAGCCTGTCAGAAATTTCCATCGGAGCTTCAAACTGCCCAAACGGACTGATATAGGGTTTACGGATAGGGAGCCTTTGGCTTGCCTTCGGTTAGTTATGTCTCCGCCGTGGTTGTACCACTGCATTGCATTGTTGTGGTAAGTCAAAAAAGGCAGTAGATAATTGAATGTTAATATCATTGGTGCATTTGGCGTGCAGAATTTTTGCGTGGAAAAGATGAAGGAAAATAAAGTTAGCACATCGAACAATGGTGCGTTATGTTTTGAGTTCGTACCAATTACAATGTTTTTCTTTTCCGCATCGAAATTCTTATATCAAACGCACCTGGTATGTGGATTTCGATGCAAAAAATAAAAGCAAAAAATATATAATGGTACGCAACGAACCGTTGTATGGTATACTCGTGTGTTGTACCGTTACAAATTTTCGTTTCTTTTCCTCGTCGAATTCCCGAAAGCACCGTGAAAATTTAACATCAAATGAAGAATAAGATTGACTTACTTGTGCCGTGGAGAAGTTGACTAGTAGAAGTGAGAGAACCGATAAAAGAACCGATCTTGCCATCTTTGTGTATGGGTTGTTAGATTCAAGAATATGGAAATTTCGTTTTTATATATAGAAGCGTCTGAAGGAGTAGATCTTAGTTATGGCCAAGCTACATAAGATGTCAACTTTTATACAACTTTAGAAGATTTAATGTAATTTAATTCAGTGAATTGATGACTACGCCACTATAGCTAACGGAACGCGCCAAACCTCACACGTAGGAATGATCGATTGCGTTTGCAAATTGAATATTATTTAAGATTTAATTGCATTTCCTTTTATTAGAAAGCAATCCAATTATGAATTAATAATATTATTGGCCCACCAGCTAATACCAGAATTAGTTATTCTGAGGACGAAACATCATTGTTTCAATAAAAAAAATTGTATATTCGTAGACTATTTGATGTAAAATGCAAAATAAGATATCGGAAGGAATTCTCAAAGGTGGGAGCAACACAAAATAGTCCTCGTTGTTTACTACGCGGATCAATCCTGATATTTCACGTCAACCAATTTAGTCTCCGATTGATTGAACCACTTTAGTTCCTTCGTTAGTTTGACCGCTAATCTTGACGAAAATGCCACGTTTAAGCATGTGATTTTGAGGGAGGGACTAAACTGGTTCAAATTTAACAATATCGAGGAATAAACGGATTCACGCGAAACATCAGGAATTAAACTGGTTTATGGGTAGGGGACTATTTTGGGTTTTCTCCCTAGAAGTTTCGTAATTTCTGAAAGGTGGGTAGCTAGACCTAGACTAGACTGATCTATGAGTAAATTAAATAAAATTTGTTGACCTCCATAAATCTTTTCGAATTATTGACAGGGTAGGTGTATCATGAGTTGACTTTGTATCTGGCATGAAACTGCTTTCTTTATCCACTCCAAATTTAGAGGTTATTTTTTTAGAAAGTCCATCACTTGAAACTATTTTATTAGTTCAAGCAATACCTTATTCAATTTGATGACTCCGTGATCTGTTGCAACATATAGAAGAGGTGATATATATTAGAGTGGAATCCTAGTAATCGAAACGAATAAATTCTCGTTTGTTATTTCTCTTTTGTTCAGAAATTGTTGGTAGTAACTTCATAAAAACATTTATGCTTGAGAGAAGACTTTGAATTCTTTAGTCTCATCTCGTATAACATCGGTGGCCACGAAATAGCGACATGTCATGACATGACGTGGGCGGACAAGAGCCGGCTATTTATTTTATTTATTTATTATTTAATACATATTTCTTACAGCAAAATACAAACTTCAATATATAAAAACACGCAGAAGAAACCCTTTGTAACATTATTAGCGCGAGCAACAACTAAGGTCTCTGCATTGAATGGGCACGCAGCATAAAGGGTCACACTCTAAGGTTGCCTTCTTATTAAACTTCACAATTCTTCTATATGAAGAGATGATCATCGCATCTTCATTAGATGAAACGCCGCCATGAACAAATTTGCCCGAAAGTGCTAAGAATATGAAGAGGGCCAACCACAAATGGCGTGGAAAAAATGTGGTTTTATTAGCCATTATTGTTGCAAGTTGAATGGTAATGTGCTTCACGTTGGAAAAGTCTTATATAGGCCAAAAAGTATAATGTCGATGTTTTCAATGTTATCATAATTCATAGTGTGAATCGTTTCATTGCACATATGTTGCTATAGTAGATTAGTGCCATGTCATTTACTAGGTAGGAAGCAAAGCCTCTTTCCAAGTGAAGAATGCTATGGAAGTGTCTTTTTCGCGTATGGGGGTTGAAAACAAGGAACAATCGAAAACGAAATGGGAAAGCAAAAAACAAAATAAAATTAAAGAAAGATGGATAATTTTAAAGCTTATCAGTTATCCCAAGTGACTGAAGATTTGGATATTATAGTCGCGTTGATCACTCGTTAAATGCACAATTCCATTCAACTAAACTATCATCGTGCACCAGACCAATTATATTTATATAAATTTAAAAAAAAAAATTTAAGAAGTTCAATGGAGGGTTTTAGATCCTCTGTTTCATATTATTGTACCACTATTTGTCCATTTGACATGTGTTAAATTCTAGGGTTCAGAATTTTCTTTTTCTTTTTTAATTATCTTAAAATTTTCTAATAACATATTCCATCACATCATAAAATCATCATTATTTCATTTGATTTACATGATATAAACAAATAAACATATCTAATTTATTATTTGTTTCGTTATGATCAATATATATATCATATATTTTCGATATTCATAAGTATCATTCTCTTTCGTAAATTATGCAAAACCAAGGACACACGCTATAGAGCAATTTTCCGAGATCGCATTAGATATGTGATCAGAAGCCATTTTAGAAAATCAAGGTTGAAGATCATTTGTTCACTCTCAACAAGCAACGGCTAGTTTAAACCTTTCCTCTATTATTTTGCAGATTCTCAACATTGATGAAGACGATTTTAAAGATCAACACTATCGCTCACAATACTTCAATCAAGAAATTGTACAGTGAACAATTCAGACAAACTAAGACCATCTCCAACCGGAAAACCCATTCTCAAACTCAAACTCATTCTTAAACGCAAAATGCAGTAATTCATCTCTAACCATTAAACTCATTCTCATACTCAAAGGTGCATTTTGAAAATATTTTCATCCACAATTTTTTATAATTTTTCAATACTACCCACATAGTTTATAATTTTACAAATAATATTTTTATATTATCATATATATAAATAAATATAAAAGATATAAAATAATATATTTATTTATTTAATTTTTATGTGTTTTTTAATAGTTAAACTGAAAAGACACGTGATGCAGAAACCCTAGCTATGGACAAAAAATCAAGACGACTGCAACAAAGATAAAAAATATATTCAGATGCCCAAATCGAGTCTTCACAGTCCAAATCGCGAGTATCCTTCTACTATCATCTTCTCTGCTTCTTTCTCTCCTATTAGAAGAGATGCTTCGTCCTCTTGCAAACATCTTAGACTATTGACGTGAATATACTGACAAAAGAAGAGACACATCAAAGCTTCCTCACCATTGCTGAAGATTCTCCTTCAACTGCAGCCTCAGAACCACCTTGATTAGCCAAAATGTTGAGCAGAAGATCGGCGTCTGTATGTTTCTTCAAACAATTATTTCTCTTGTGGCGATACTCCTCTTGCTTGTATGTGAGTTCAATTCTGATTCATAAATTTTTTTTTAACCAGTTTAATAAATTTAAATGTTTGGGCCTAATATGCAAATTAAAAAATGCAAACGCATAGTTTGCAATGAAACGCATATTCCCGTTTGAATGATGAGAGAGAAAGTGAAAAACTCATTTTGGGTTTGGGCTTTTTGTGTTCGGCTGGAGTAAATTTACCCCATTTTTTGGGGTTTTGCAGCTCCGTTGGAGATGCTCTAAGCATATAAGAACTCTGTTGAAACAGAAGTCCAACATTTGACCAACTAAGTCTACATTTGTGGTTTAGTTATAGATGTCTAAGTTGTTTGTGATGTTGTATATTAAAAATCTTCTACTAGATTACTTCTGATAGTGGTAGAGAGGGAAACGTGGAATCATTGGACTCCCAAAATAAAATCATATGCATACTTACAAGTTACAAATCAGTGTCTTTACACACTCGCACATGCAGTAAAGTCTTATATTAATAACATTGACATTATTAAATTTTATTAATTTATCGAAAAGTTAATATTATTAATTCAAAGAGAAAATTCTAAAAATTCAACTAGATTAAAATTTTAATAAGAAACAATTAACCATATATTCATATGTAACAAATTACCATAATATTATAATTGTAATATCTAAGAATTATTAATTTACATTTTTTATGGGACCTAATATTTATTAAGGAATTTTCCGAAAACTTATTATCTTTATCTTACCGAATCTGATATTTTTTTACAAAGGCCCGCAAAGGCGATCATAAGATTTATTATTTTAGTAATCTCCATAGTATTATTTTACGGAGGTCTTATTGTACATTGATTTACAGCTGAGGATTAGATAAGTCTTTTTATCCTATGGTTAGTTCAAACACAACCTACTATCAAACAAAAACCACAAAAAGCCGAAAACAGAGTTAAGCTCTTGGAATAATCAGCCATCTATATATGACAAACGATGTACGGAACGATTAATAAACGATGATGATCACGCATGACCTTATATCCTTGTCTTAAACAATGGAATTCAAATTACATATCTCGCTATTGATTACCAAGTCAAACTCTAACATCTCCCTTAATGTTATCATACTATGTACACAACAAACACACGCACCAAACATCATTCAAATTCACACACAGATCCAAACATAATTTTCCACCAATAACGGCATATAAAACCGACGACAAACTACGGCCAAAATAAGGTTCATCGGCGGACCAATTCCACCAACAACACATAAGCCTCATCTCCGAAATTTTTGCTATATAAGCCAAGCAATTTATTACACAAAGCAAAGAGCTACACACATTAGAAAAGAAAAAATAAGAAAGAAAAAGATGAACCCCTACTACTTCTACTCTATACTTTTCATCCTCAGCTCTCTCTTACCACCAACACAATCAGCCAACTCCAACCTCTTCAGAGAATACATAGGAGCAGAATTCAAGAACATAAGATTCTCAGACGTGCCCATAAACTCAAACGTCGAATTCCACTTCATCCTATCCTTCGCCATAGACTACACCACTTCGTCTCCCTCCAAACCAACCAACGGTCATTTCAACGTATTCTGGGATTCAGACAACCTCAGCCCATCTCAAGTCTTGTCCATAAAATCCCGACATTCGAACGTCATGGTCGCCCTAAGCCTGGGCGGGAACTCAGTCAACGACGGGTCAAACGCATACTTCAAACCATCCTCGGTCAACTCATGGGTGGCCAACGCAGTTTCTTCCCTCACGAGCATAATACAAAGGTACGACTTAGATGGGATAGACATAGACTACGAGCATTTTAAGACCGATCCACAAACGTTTGCCGAGTGCATAGGCAAGCTTTTGACGGCACTCAAGCATAATGGTGTAATAAAATTCGCATCGATAGCTCCTTACGATGACGAGGAGGTTCAGCGTCATTACATGGCTCTGTGGAGGAGCTATGGGCACTTGATCGACTATGTGAACTTTCAGTTCTACGCTTACGATGAGGGGACGAGCGTTTCTGAGTTTATGAGTTATTTTGCTGAGCAGAGTTCGAACTATAATGGTGGGAAGGTGTTGGCTAGCTTCATCAGCGATGGAAGTGGTGGGCTTTCGCCTGAGAATGGGTTCTTTAGTGCGTGTAATAAGTTGAAGGGTCAAGGGAATCTTCATGGAATCTTTGTCTGGTGTGCAGATGATTCCAAGGGTTTAGGGTTTAAGTATGAGAAGCAGTCTCAGTCTTTGCTCGCCATTTGATTTTTTTTTTTTTCGGATTAGTTAACTGCTACTTTTTGAAATGTTTTGTATATGTATTGTTTATTTTGAAATGTCAAATCAAACGTCCGTAGCGGCAAGACAGTGGACCAAATCCTTCAATTTGTGTGTTTTTTTTAAATATATTTGTTTTCCAAATTAATCTATATAGATCTATTTTGTTGATATCAAAACTTAATTGCAACTAAACGTCCTTAGAGTCATCAAACTTTTTTTATTTATTTAAGGCAAAATTATAAAAATGGGTCACAAAGTTTGCAACTCGAACGTCCGTATACCATTTTCTGATTTTGGATCACTATGTTTGCCAGTTACAAAACTAGGTCACTAAGTATGTATATAGTAATAAAATTAGGTCACTAAGTATGTATATGGAGCAAAACTAGGTCACTAAGTACGTATATAGTTACAAATTTGGGTCACTAAGTATGTATATAATAAGAAAAAAGATGCCACTAGTAGAAAATGACTTATAGGCCAGCGCACTATGGGCGACGGTTGTACATAGACGCGGTGGCATTAATGTAATCCTTTTTAAGTTTCGGTGAACAATGGGCGAGGGTGTTCTATTAAACCCGTCGCCTATGAGTTTAGTAAACGTTGGGCGACGGTTTTCTTACAAAAAACCCATCGCCTAAACCTTTAGTTCTTTTGAAAATTATTTTTGTTTTAATCATGGCCGCCGGGTGTTTCACGAAATAAAAACCGTCGCCCATTATATTAATTTTTTTAAAAAAACAAATCATTATTTAAGTATGGGTGACGGATGTTACTTGACAACCGTTGCCCATGTTGTATTAAAAAAAGTTTTAAATTTATATATGTCATGGGCGATGGTTACGATATTTTTCGTGACAACCGTCGCCCATGAGTCTTTATATTACACTTGTTCCTCCTCACTTCATTAACTCGAACAGACGAAAGGGAAAACTAAGTGGCGCGGCTTTGGGCGATTTTCCAGCGAGATCGAAGCTTTTCCGGCAAATCCGAGCTTGGAGAACACGGTAATGACTCTATTTAGCAATTCCCCTAATTGTATTTAGCGAATTGAGGCTCGAAATTGGTGTTTTTCAAAAATGGGGGTTTTGAAGTTTCGAGAGTTTGAAGCTTAATTTATGTGATTTCGTAGCTTACTCGTGTGTTATATTTGATTTAAGGTTGATATTGATCTTTATCTTTGCGAAATTTAGGTATTAGGGTAAAGTTTGGACATTAGGGATTTTTTGGGTCGAATTTTGGCCGCAACCTCACCTTCATTGGCGACATTTTCCGGTGACATCGGACGTTTCCGGGCTACGACAACACGGTAAGATCTCTCCTAACCATTTTCCTCATTGTAATTTGGCGAATGTGTGTTGAATTCTTCGAAAATTTAATTTTTGCATAAATATCTATTACGAAATTTTGAGTATCACGTGCGTAATTTTGGCTTAGACCCTTGTTATATTCGATTTGAGGTTGATGTTGAGCTTATATTTTGCGAAACGTAGGTTTTGAGTCAAAAATTTGGAGGATCTGGCCAATCTGTTCAAGCTCGTGAGTGTGGATTCCTCAGTTATTCAACTTTTTATGAGGTATTACTTAATCTTTCGTTGAAACAATAAATCATTACAAGTTTTATTTTTGCTTTTTTGCATTTTATTGAGTAATCATATTCTCAGGTATCTTCATAACGAGTCCGAGAACTTCAAATGTTGCGACCCGAGTCGTTTGGCGGCTATGGAACATGATGAGATAGAAATAGCGAGGTTGACTTCCTTGCTGATATTATCAAAGACTCGTATCGGACCGGCACTTACTTGTTTGCGCCTTACTGTGACGAGTAAGAAAATGATATATATTTTCTTAATTCATAGCTTATGTTATAAATAATCATTTCGTTTCGTTTGTTTATAAAGACTCATTTCGTTTGATTTTCTCCCATCGCCCATTGGCGTAAGGAAGATAAGAGTTCGTCCTCGAATAGATGCCTATGTTTTTTATATACAATAAAGTTCATATATATTAATAAATCTATGTTATAAAATTATTTAATTTTACCTACTTTCGAGTTTCAGGGCAATTTTGAGGGCGTCGCTGTTGGGTGCAGTTGGAAATCGTAATAAGAAATCGATTGGAAGAGATGCAAGGTTTGCATTTGACATATGCATCTTAAAGTTTATTTGGGTTAAATTATCACCATTCGATATTGAAATGAAAATCTTTCTAAATTAGTGCTCATGACAACCGAGCGGGAGCGAGTTATGTGGCTTTTACGTTATAAGGAACATGTACGATATTATCTGCAATCGTATCGGCAGAGATGATACAACCAACTTGCCAACGGTATTACTTTAAACCATCACCTTCTTTGAGTTTAAAAGTTTAATATATGTTGTAGAGTATGTTTTAATATTATCCTCTCGTTTAATGTTTTATAGATATTAGAACGCTCCTCCGCTTACGGCGTCGAAGAGATCAACGAAGTGCGGGAATTGTGCGCGGATCATTTTATGCACTCCTTGACGTAGGTTAGACTATGGCGTTAAATATATGTTTGTGTTTATGTTATGAGGATAGATATTTAATGTTGGATGATTATTAGTTATTGTTGAGATAATTAGTTATTGTTGACAATATTTGTTCGATAATGTTGGTTAGTTTGGATTTGATTGATAATGCTTTGGTTGATTTGGGATTGATTGTTAGGTGATGATTAAATTAAAAAAAATAATAAAAAAGTTGATAATAGGCTACGGTTTCTAAGCAAGAATCCTTCGCCCAAGTTTTATATATTAAAAAAAGATGATCATGGGCGACGATTCCTAGCATAGGATGCGTCGCCCATGATTTACTAAGCTAGCATGGGCGACGGTTTTTAGAAAGAAAACCGCGCCCAAACCCAAAAAAAAAGCATCCAACCGTAAGGTGTTAGGCGACGGCTTCGGTAACGACCGTCGCATATATTTCGTCTTGGGCGACGGGTATACACGCGTCGCTCATAATTATACACATGGGCGACGGGGTTCTAGGCGACGCATTCAAACCGTCGCCCATGACCCATAACATGCGTCGCCCATGTGTGTTTCTGCACTAGTGGGCCAGTGATCCAATTTTGTTACTATATACTTACTTAGTGACCTAGTTTTGTATGTGGCAAACATAGCGACCCAAAATCGAAAATTGGCATACTTAGTGACCCATTTTTATAATTTTCCCTTTATTTAACCATGTAACTATGATAATTTCTCATAACTATGATAATTTCTCAAAGTTACAGAGCCCGAGACGAGTTGTATCAACACAATATTTAGTTAATTGCTCCTTTAATATAAAATAATATCATGACATATGAGTAACACAAATAAAAGTAGGAATACTTGCAACTAGTTTTGGCTTACTTGTCTCCATAAGTTTTGGAACGCGAAATATACACCTCTACTCTACCAATGTATGAAGAGTTTTTTTCAAGATTTCAATATATAAATAGACGTAGTGCAACAGTTTATAGATATATATGGAGATAGGGATACACCGTGGTATCAACCAAATCTAGGGCTAGCCAAAAGTCCCACAGGTTTGACCTAATATACATAGTATGCGGCCAAACCCTAGCTAGGCAACAATTAGAGCCAAACTGACATGCAACAATTTAAATTTAAAACAGACCACTAATTATCCTTAATTATTTTATTAAACTTGGTAAATTTCACATTAGCAAGCTCCTTATAATGGCTGCTTGGTCACCGTCGATCGACTGCAAAAGCTCCGATAATCGATCGCTAAGATCGTCGACCTCTCTATGTAAGTTACTTATGTAGTTGCAAGTCTCTTGCAAAACCTTCGAGGCAGAAACCTGCTAAAAATGACAGATATATCACTATAGTTTTTTTTTTTGAATAAAAAAATACAAGTGGGATTTTCTAGCATAAAATAAATTTGTATTTATTGCATTGCAACTACTTAGTTATACACTAACGTGGACCTGCATGTGTCCGAATAAATGGTGAAAATGAAACCTAATGTGTGTGCTAGTGTGTATTTACATAGGAAACTTTGCATGGAAAAACGCACAAACACAAGCACATGATATACATAAATTTAGATGTAAGGAGTGAGGGGAACATACAAGTCCCACACTAAGAAGACAACATGTGTGAGATTTAAATTGCCTTGTCATGAAGTAAGAACAAAAGAAAACACCTAGTTTCACACACTAACTAGCTACGAAAGTAGAAAAAAAACACACCACACGCACACACAAAATATATATCGAATTAACATATATATATATACCCTGTCAGAACGTCGAGTGTTGCGAATCTCGGGTACAATCCTCTGAAGCTTGTTGACGAGATCTGCGATTTGATCGTCGCTTATTCTAGAAGCTCCTGATTGCCTCGAACGTGATCTTCGTGTAGACATTGTTTGCGTTTTGTAAGAGAAAATCGATCTGTGTAATAGGGTTTTAAGTGTATAATGTTGACTTATTTGCTTAATTGTCTATTTTATGCATAACATATGAGATGATTGAATGTTAAGGTGCAGTGTTATGTAGTATGGGAAGAATGAAGGATTGTAGAGGATTATATAGAAGCGAGCGATGTAGGGACAAGATAGGAGAGTAAGATTAGAAGATATATTATTAATTGTATGTATATATATAGAATTAAAATAATCATATGAGAAGTAGTGTTGGAGTAGAGAGAGACAAGTGCATAGGAGAAAGCGGTGGGCTATGTCGGCTCTAGTTGTTTAAATAGAGTTTGGACTTTGACGAATGAGAATTTTACTTTACATGGTAATTTCTACAAAATCCAAGTAAATGCATAGTACATAATATGTGTGTGTACGATTTAAATTGCCCTCGTACATACGTAAGTGGGGAGAAGTACTGGTCTTTTTCATTCGTATGATCGATCGTAAAATTGGGTTATAATCGAACATGAAGAAAATTATAATAGATATAAATGATAAGTTTAGAGGCAAAAGTTGGTATTAGACTTTATGAGGGTATCGTCCTTTCTCCATAACATAAACAAGAGATGTTCCATCGAAGTTAAACTTTGCCTCTTCATTACACATCTTTCGGGGCCTATTTCTGTCGGTCTAAGCACGCAACTCCACCTTATCTTCAGTTGTATATATAAAATAGGAGTATATATTTATTTATAATGAATGGATGTGTATTATTCTAACAGTAGTAAAAACTCCATCTTACATCTATCCATGCAAAGAGTTGAAACATAAGGGTTTTTTCAGACCAAAACACGTGGTGTCTAGTAAGCTGCGCATTGACTTCTTTTGTCTAATATAATCGTCGAATGTTGTAGTATATATTAATTCTCCTAGCTATTCAAGATGCTATTAAGTATATATTACGTAGTAAGTTAAAGTTAGTACGAAATCAAGGATTTGTAGTTCGGTGGTCGAAATACATTTCAAAACAAAATAAGAAAGTATCACGTTTACGCCAAAAGATGAATCGAACGAGAAGTTGTCGATTTTGGATCAATTTGGTCTTTTCGTGACCATTAATATCAATTTTAACGAGAGTATCGCACGTGCCCCACGTGATGCATTTCATTAAAAACTCACTAAATCATGTCTGAATCGAATAATTCAAAGAGTTACTGAAATTAGGTTGCGCGACATAAACATTTATCCTCTTAAAATTCGAACATGGCTCTAAAAGTAGGCCACCTCCATCGCAAGTTCATATACGATTGAGTGAGAATACTTTGAGTTACGGAAAAAAAAAAAAAAGAAAAGAAAAGTTGTGTATAGGTGAAATGGACAAAAAGGTGTGATTGACCAGGTGCTTTGGTTCCTTATAAAGAATGTCATTATATGTATTTTATTACTACATAATTAAACTATAATTCAATCTATTTATGTACGGGCGAGCATCGGGGCTGTTAAAACACCTCACGTGAAGGGGATATGCTGCATTATTTTCCGGCGAGATTCTAGGGCTCAGTTTACGAGCACTATGAAAATTATTAAATTTAATTTAAACTGCATTGGATATTGAATCTACGAAGCATTTGCCCGAAATCTCAATTGAAGGGTTTTTAGTTCTTGCCTTATTTTAAACAGAAGTACTTAAATCAATATTAAGGGGCGAAAATAAAATTTAAATGCACGAGTTACGTACGTTACTTTTCCCACCATTCAGATGATCATGATACAAGTATGGTTCATTCGTGACTGTTAATTGAGATTATATTATTTAGAGATAATAATCACGTGCAATTGTACTATATGATTCCCTCTCACAATATTGTTTGCACGCTCTCATGTCGGTAATGGAAGATCTCATCGTATATCGTAACGTTAAAAAAAGAAAAGGAAAGTAACTCTTTGATTGAAATAAGAATTAGGCCAAAATATAATTTTAGGTCACTAAGTTCACATGTTTTCTTTTTTGGTCACTATGTTTGATAATTGCAAAAATAGGTCACTAACTATGTATGTTAAAACAAATTCGGGTCACCCTTTCATTTTTGGGTCACTAAGTATACGTGTTTTCAGTTTTGGGTCACTAAGTATACGTATTTTAAGTTTTTGGTCACTATATTAAATCCATTTTCGCATTAATAGAAACATAGTAGCCCAAAATCGAAGACATTGTATACTTAGTGACCCAAAATGAGAGGGTGACCCAAATTTGTTTTGACATATATAGTTAGTGACCTACTTTTGCAATTATCAAACATAGTGATCCAAAATCGAAACATGTATACTTAGTGACCTAAATAATAATTTGGCCTAAGAATTAATTGAGATTGTATGCCAGCATCACATCAATGGACCCCTGGTAATAAATAGGTGATATTTCTTTTTTATATATATAATATAAAACAAGATGTAGATGACTTTTAATGTTAAGTTGTATATCTAGAATATCAAATGATAACGATAGACAACTAATGCACTGTCCTGAAGGTTTTCTCTATTTTCCGAGTTGATCTGAGTGCGAATTATCATTACATATTATTATTACATCAACGTAATAATTTTGAGACTTCAGTTTCTTTATTATTTCCATTCAAACTGAAAGTACGGTCCTAGCCACTTGAGATTAGCCCTATTGGCCAAATAGATGGTGTGGTACCTCTAAAATAATTATACCTTGGCATCAAAATCAAATCCAATTGTACAAAAAACTAAAACCAGATCCCTCATTATTTATTCGAAAAAAAGAGTAACTATCGAACTATATTTTAAAAAATTCGAGATTTAATGGATCAATCAAAGCGGTCACATGCCGTATGGAATCCTCATGACAAGTAACATGCATATGTGATTATTTTTCTTGATTCGCAATTTGCTTAAAATCATTTCATTTAAGTAACGGTCCATAAAAACGACACACATCGTATTATAATTTGGAATTTTCAGAGTGAATCCATCCAAATAGAATCCCCATTGGTCATACTCATTGAATTGGTTTGTCTATGTTTCCACATTAAAAATTAAATCTCAAGCATTGTGTAACTATAGCTTATATTCAAATATATTTAAATATATATGCCATAAATATGCGTACTAGTAATCACTTGGTCCCCATCTAAGAAAAACACAAAGAGCCCCATACCTGCAAATGTCTGAAATCTGAAATGCATAAACCAAACAACCATTTTATATATCTATATTTGCATCTGCATATGGCTAAAGATTTTGATGTCTGAGACAATTTGAAGCCACATTAGTTGTTCGAAGATACCCACACACATTAAAAAAAAAACCGATATGCCATAATACAGAAGTAAACTGTGGGCCATAATCAGACAGAGCAAATTGAGACCATGTAAAACATTTGAGTAGTGTAATAAATTCATACCATGTGAGGTGTTTTCTTCTCCTTAATTATTGCCAATTCCTTTGGTTTTCAAGAACCTGAGGAGATCTTTATCTAACTCGGTGTTCTATTAACATAGATTAGATTAGAGGCATGAGACATGACCCTTATTATTTAAGTATGAGCAAAGAATGCCATTAAATGAGAAGCCACCAAGATTTGGGCCCTAAAACTCAATCATACAACAGACATGTGACACAATTATGATGATTGTCTAAAGCAATATTATGGTTGGAACTCAGCAAAAATCAGATTAAAATTGGCATATCAAGTCGTTGCCCGTCTTCTGGGAACAAAAAGATTGTGACTTCAAGGAAAAATGTTCAGCACAGAAAACAAATGACCTTGGGAGATGCACTGATTGCCTGGAAATAAAGAAGAAAGCTCCTCAAATGTTATACATTTTGAATTCTTTGTGGCAGAGAAAATGCAGATAAATATATCTCAGAGAAGTACTTCGCCCTGCAATGACCATATATGTTTCTTGATAGCAGATTTTCAGTTGAGTATAAAATTAATGATCATAAATACTTGCCATGGAGATAGATAGGCAAGTGCTGATTTTTGTGCTGATTTTTTCATCTGTCGTTTGACTCCATCCATATCGCTGACCATATATGTACAATTGGAGCAGCTGAATGTACAAGCTGTTTATTATGGTGAGAATAATAGGCCTAAGCCCAATGAAAATGAAATACTTTTAAGCGCAATAACGATGATTTATTATAGCTTGCCTCAGTAACCAGGTTAGGCCCGTTTACTCGATTAAAGTCCAATTGAAGGCCCAACTAAAGAATTACCCTGTTAGGTTTTCCTTCCCTTGTATATAAATTGGTTTAACTCGACTTGATTTCGCTCTGCTGCTATACTACGCCAAGCAAAGCTTGTAGAAGGAGAATCATGGTTCACGTTTCCTTCTATCGAAACTGTAAGATCTATCTATTTTTTTCTATGTATCCTGCTCAATACATAATTGCTGGTTGAATTATTTAGTGTGACTTTTCGTTTACGATGAAATTTTATGTAGCCTACTTTCGATTTTTGAGGAAGCACTGTAACTAGCCTTCTTCGGGTTGGAATTAGCTTCTTTTTTCTTCTGTATAAATTCTTATAGATCGACCGGGGTCTTCTTTAGCGATGGCTGATTTGTTAGTACCGCGGAGGATAGATCTAGAATGCGGTTGCTGCTTACGTTTGTTACATCATGAGTAAAAAAACTTCACCTTTCGATTGCTTGTTTTCCGCTGTATGGATGTATGGACAAATTTTATTTCCTATGCGAAGCTTTTAGTTCTCCCTTGACACAGTGTAGTGATTTGATTTCATTTAATGTATGTGATTTTAATTTTTTTTTTTTTGTTTTCAGATGGGAAGACTTTTAAGAAGCCCCGTCGTCCATATGAAAAGGAGCGTCTCGACGCAGAGCTGAAACTGGTGGGGGAATATGGACTGAGGGCCAAGAGAGAGCTGTGGAGGGTTCAGTATGCACTGAGCCGCATCAGAAATGCTGCTCGTAATCTGCTGACACAGGACGAGAAGGATCCTCGTCGTATCTTCGAAGGAGAGGCTATCATGAGGAGAATGAAGCGCTATGGCCTTCTCGACGAGGCCCAGGACAAGCTCGATTACGTCTTGGCCCTAACTGTTGAGAACTTCCTCGAACGCCGCCTTCAGACTCAGGTGTTCAAGGCTGGCATGGCCAAGTCTATTCACCACGCAAGAGTCCTCATAAGGCAGAGGCACATTAGGTAAACTACTTCTACATTTGTTGTTGTCTCCATATGTATGTCTCTTGTGATTTGATATTTATCCTAGCGTGTGTTGTTGTTGTTGGTTGTTTGTTGCCATTTGATTCTTCAATCCGCAAACCCTTTGTCGTCCTTATGCTATAACGCTCCACAAATTTGTAGGGTTGGGAGGCAAGTTGTGAACGTGCCCTCGTTCATGGTTAGGGTTGACTCGCAGAAGCACATTGACTTTTCTCTTACGAGCCCCTTTGGTGGTGGACGGCCTGGTAGGGTCAAGAGAAGGAACCAAAAGGCTGCTGCTAAGAAGGCCTCGGGCGGTGGTGGAGAGGAGGATGAGGAGTGATCGATTGATCATATTTTGATTCTGATGAGATGTCTAATGTTTGGAAAAAACATGTTCTGAGTTGGTGTTTGTTCTTTCGCTGGTCAAGGATTTTCGTTAACATTATGTTATGACATTCTGTGCTTGTATTGTCTCCTCTCTTTTGCACTCAGGCGATGAGATCATGGCATTTGGTTTTCAAGTTGGAACATTGTATTACGACCTTGCTTTCTTATGAGTAAGTAGCTTAACTTTTAGAAGATTAAAGGCAACGTGACATTGTGAAGTTGGACATTTATATTTATATTTTACCAAGGATAACCATGTGAACTCTACTCTTAGACCCTTGTGTATTGAGTTAAGAGTCAAATGTTACCTATAAATAGTTGTTGCATCCCTTGTTGTGTTGTGTTATATCCCATGGTGTCTCCGTGTCTGTGTTCGTTCTTACTGGGGAAATCCTTTTAGTTGAGAATGAAGATTTGAAGGTTTTCGTGTGTTCTTACAATGAAAATCCTCGTAGTTGAGAATAAAAATTGAATTGCACCTAATTGTTGTTCTTTACTTGCATCCGAGAAATTGTACTCAAGGAATTAGGCACACAAGTACGTAAAACACAATGGAATAGAATTAGCGATGGGATTGTCTCATCGAGCGGATCGAGTAATAAAATAAAACAAACACTAACAAACTATCACACGTTCATCAGGCAAGCGTACGTATCGAAATAGTATAGACGTAGCAAGTATTTGAGTATCGAATTGCAAGGGAACTATAATTTGAAAATTTCACGTTTAAATATTCTAGTAGAAAATTTGATGTTTTTTTTGGAAATATAAAATAAACACAAATAAAAGCTGATAAAAATAATAAACGCGACGACTTCTTAAAAAAAAGGTATTTGAGATTCGAATCCCCCTAACTCGATCGAACGATAAATAACTTATATATTTTAGCTAATTATTAGACCGTGAGGATTTCTATGGTACGTATACAAATTTCTATGATTGGGCGAAACTGCGCTTGCTCGCTTCGACTCGTAACAACTAATCTACGTCTTGAATAGCTGCTTACCTCAATCGTTACTGCTTCGCCGCCACCGTTCCGCTGGTTATTTCGCAGCTCCATTAACAGATTGCGGCGGCAAGTATGGTGTTTGAGCAGTGTGCTTCGTGAAATGAGGAGAGCCCAAGATTCTGCTCCGGATCAGCCCCTGCTTCTCGCTTAAGCCTTATGTGATCGTGTATAAGGCCTTTCTCTTCTCTTTCTTTTTCCCCTCTTTCAATTCAGGCAGCTGAACTTATTTATAGATGATGGAGGGAGGGACGTCAAATCTTCATGGCTGCTCAAGAACGGCGCAATTTGATTTTCTTGCCTTGAGCCGTGAGCTTGTGTCCGGTGATTTCCAGTTCTTGTTCTTGCAAATCCCCATCAGAAGGTCTCCTCTTGTCTTTTTCCTTTTTTTTTTTTATCTTCTTTTGTGTGCTCTTTCGATCGATCATGTGGAGTGTGAGCATTTTGTGTATTATATCTATTCTAGCAGTTGGCTTGGGCTTATTTTAGCTCTTGGGCTGTTTCTTTCTTCATTGTACTCATGGGCGAAAATGATATTTGGGCGAGTATTTGGGTGAGAGATCCTCCTATTTTCTCCATGTCTGAATATTCCCGATTGTAATTAATTTTACCAATATCTGTCGAGAATGAAATACAAACATAGAAGCATAATATCTAACAAATTCGTATTAATATCAATCGGCAACACGCTTAAACGGAGTATAAATTGTAGCTTAAAATTCTTTTATCACTGCCTTTACGGAACAGATTAGGCTGCATGAAATGGTGGTCGTGACAAACCTTTCTATTAAGGGACAACAATTGAACACTTCTTTGACACACTTCCTAAAGAATTAACTACAAAATTAGGCACTTTATGCAGTGCCAACGGTCAATTATAAAAGTAGACACTATGTGTAAGATCACAAAGCAGGCATTCTTTTATTTTATCTTTTTTGTTGAATTAATCTTATTAAATGCACAAAGTTATTAAAGAATCGATATCTTTTTATTTTATTTTCATTTTATGAATTAATTTTATATCTGAATTAAAGATGAAATATGAATTAAACATATGATATGCACAAATAAAGAATACTCCCTCTGTTCTAAAAAGAAAATCGTTGAAGAATTTTTCACACATATTATGACATGGGTTAAAATGTCTTTTATACCCCTCATTAATTATCTGCCATGTAATTATCATTCCACTTATTATGCATCTTCAATCCACGTTCAGTTTTTCTTTTATGTTCTAGAAACAGATAAGACTCTTCATCTTCATCCGATTCTGATCAGTTTTTTCAATAAAACAAAAAATAGATCTTGGAGCGCAAAATTATTCAACTTAAGTGATCTGAAAAGTAGAAAAGGAGGGTAAAACAAACACGTTCAATTTTTTTTTTCATTTTCTAGAAACACAAGAAGACTCTTCATATTCATCAGATTTGGTCAATTTTGTTCAGAAAAAAATAGATCTGGGAGCCAAGAATTATTCAACTTATTTGATCTAAAATTTAAACGTAGAAAAGGAGGGTAAAAACGAACTGATTTCAATGTTTTCAAATGACTATATATTATGATCGCACCCAAACACAAGAAAAACTAAATTATTCCATGTATTCACAAAGTATTGATCTGAATATTCCAGTAATAGATGACCAGCGTGAATTGATCTTCCGTATTAACTTTGGCGGATACTTCATCCTCCTCAATCTCCTGTTTGACATGATATTGGAAAGAGCACGATGCTTTTGAAATGGTTTGCTTTTTCTTTTTATCTTTCATTTTTGAAGAGATTTTCTTCTACAATTGCAACGGGATCTTTACAGATTTTTTTGTACTATTTTTTTTATAGATATTTAAATGGGAGTAGTGGAAAAGTTAAAAGATATTGGAAGTTGGTGCGAACATTGAAAAGACATATTATAAGTTGGAATATTGACTTTTATGTTTGTGTATATATTTTGTATTCAACCTTGTGTCTGTTATTTAATATGAGGGGCAATTTTGGAAATTACACATATATTTTTTGAAAATACCCTAATGACTTCTTTTTGAGAACAAAAGAAGATATGTAGAACGACTTTCTTTTTAGAACAGAGGGAGTAGTTTCTAATATTGTGTCGTATTAGTAGATTTTTTATTCATTTCATTATAAGAAAATCATTTCTAAAGTTACAGAACAGTTCGAGAACCGAAACACTCCGATAGTTTAAAGAATTAAATAGTTTCGATCAAAATAAGAACCAAAACCCAAATTATAATATATTAATAAAGTAATGAAATTAACAAATAGTTAGTATATAAATTGAAATGTTGCTCCACACCTGATTTCGAATCAAATCTTGACTTTTTGCTCCTAAAGCGAACCCATACGGAACAATCGATAATACCTATCTGTAAGTCAAATTCAACACTCTATTATGGTACTCAAACGATAAAAAGTCAATCGAACCAAGCCTAACGTTCGGTTAACAGAAAATTTAATTTGAATTTTCTGAAACCGCATACCAAAGCAAACATTCGGTTTGGTTATTAGGGAACTTTTTCGGTTTGGATCAATCAACCAACTGAAAAACTGAAATTTTAGTAGAAAAAGTTAGATAGTATTTACTATTTTACTTATGGATATATAATATCGTATAAAAAAATAAAAAATCACTTTTTTCGGACCGTATCAAAATAATATTTAGTGATAAAAACCTAGAGACGAAATATCGAACCAAAAAATTCAATTCAATATTCTCTACGAACCAAATTTTTTATTTCACAAACAGTAAACTACAAAAATGCCTTTATACAATAAATTTAAATAAAAACTAAACCAGAATTATAAGCCACTAGAAGAATTATGAAAATAAAAGAGAACAACTTATGCCTATTTTAGAAAAAATTATGCCTATTTTTGTAACAGATTACGAGTGCCTATTTTTGATAGTCACCTTTAACAAGATACCTACACCTAAATGACGTTCAGATAACTGTATCGAAACATAATATGATACTATGAAAAGAAAAATAAAATACTTATTCCAAAACACTGTAGATATTCCCATTTATGCAACTGCTAGCAAGAAACTCCACCAAAAAAGGTTCAAAAGAGAGAACAATAAAAAAATCAAAAGGCCAAACTGTCATTAGATGAAAAAGCAATGAGAGCAGCAAAGAAACATTGAGCAAACAAGACATCGATCAATCTATCACTCCTCATCCTCCTCTCCACCACCGCCCGAGGCCTTCTTAGCAGCAGCCTTTTGGTTCCTTCTCTTGACCCTACCAGGCCGTCCACCACCAAAGGGGCTCGTGAGAGAGAAGTCAATGTGCTTCTGCGAGTCAACCCTAACCATGAACGAGGGCACGTTCACAACTTGCCTCCCAACCCTACAAATTTTTGGGGCGTTATAGCACAAGGACGACAAAGGGTTTGTGGATTGAAGAGTCAAATGGCAACAAACGACCAACAACACTAACGCATATCACATCAGAAGCCACATGAAGACGACGAATGCAGTAAATACCTAATGTGCCTCTGCCTTATGAGGACTCTTGCGTGGTGAATAGACTTGGCCATGCCAGCCTTGAACACCTGAGTCTGAAGGCGGCGTTCGAGGAAGTTCTCAACAGTAAGGGCCAAAACGTAATCGAGCTTGTCCTGGGCCTCGTCGAGAAGGCCATAGCGCTTCATTCTCCTCATGATAGCCTCCCCTTCGAAGATACGACGAGGGTCCTTCTCGTCCTGTGTCAGCAGATTACGAGCAGCATTTCTGATGCGGCTCAGTGCATACTGAACCCTCCACAGCTCTCTCTTGGCCCTCAGTCCATATTCCCCCACCAATTTCAGCTCTGCGTCGAGACGCTCCTTTTCGTAGGGACGACGGGGCTTCTTAAAAGTCTTCCCATCTGAAAACAAAAAAAACAATTAAAATCACATACATTAAATTAAATCAAATCACTACACTGTGTCAAGGGAGAACTAAAAGCTTGGCATACGCAATTAAAATTACAGAGGAAAACAAACCAAAGTCGAATCATGTAGTTTCTTCTTTACTCATGACCGAACACACGTAACCGGCAGCAGCATTCTAGATCCATCTTCTACGGTACCAACAAATCAATCATCGCTAAAGACCCCGGTAGATCCATAAAGAAAATATATAGATAAAACAAAAAAAAAAGCTAAAATCCAACCCCAAAGAAGGCTAATTACAGTGCTTTCTCAAAAATCGAAAGTAGGCTACATAAAATTTCATCGTAAACGAAAAGTCACACTAAACAATTCAACCAGAAATTATGTATTGAGCAGAATAGAAAAATAGATAGATCTTACAGTTTCGATAGAAGGAAACGTGAACCATGATTCTCCTTCTACAGCTTTGCTTGGCCTAGTATAGCAGCAGAGCCAAATCAAGTCGAGCTAAACAAATTTATATACAAGGGAAGGAAAAAAACCCTAACAGGCTAATTCTTTAGTTGGGCCTAACCTGGTTACTGAGGCAAGCTACAATAAATCATTATGAATTTAGAAATTCTTCGTTATTGCGCTTAAAAGTGTTTCATCTTCATTAGGCTTAGGCCCATTTGTCTCACCATAATAAACAGCTTGTACATTCAGCTGTTCCAATTGTACATATATATGGTCAGCGATATGGATGGAGTCAAACGACAGATGAAAAAATTAGCGCAAATCGAGA
The DNA here is from genome assembly GCA_027422505.1 of Craterostigma plantagineum. Lineage (NCBI taxonomy): Eukaryota > Viridiplantae > Streptophyta > Magnoliopsida > Lamiales > Linderniaceae > Craterostigma > Craterostigma plantagineum. The sequence goes on from JAPQWV010000029.1 coordinate 1,374,363, forward strand.
CCGTCTCGATGCGTCGTGAGCTTGCTTGCTTGCTGTTGATCAATCATCTACGTAGTTTCTTTTCTTGTGTTAATCGCTGAATTTTATGGATTAGTTTCTGAACTATATTCGTAGTTGCTGAAGAGGTTTGACTGTTAATAAGGCGTTTCAGTTCAGTCCTGTCTCAATTGTGGGCTTCTAACAGTTGGATAATTGTTTTGAATCGAAGGCTGAACTCTTAGAACATCAAGTTATGGGTCGAAAACTAACTGTTTTCTTCCTTTAAAAAAGAAAACCCTTTAACCAATTATCCAACTGTTGAAAGCCACAATTGAGACAGGACCGAAACTAGCGGCTCGTTTGATATCGATGTTTTTGGATTTAGTGTGTATAAGTTATTTATGTATGGTTATACAAGGATTTTGTTGATATACATTTTTTTATGTCTGATATGTGTGTATTAATTATTTGGGTAATAATCTAAAAGAGCGTTCGATACGACTGTTGCAGCTGTGTACATGATTTGTTGAAAATGCTTAAATGACATTTTTGGCCTTAATTATATTTGGTTTTCTACCCATCGTTCTCGTTCATTCCACATTTTCATTTGGGAAATAAAGCACCACCAGAAAACAAAGAAAATGAGCAAATCATGGACTTTTCACCAATAACCTATTAATCAACGAATTACTGACATGAACAGAATTCCTTGAAAAACAAGCAAATTCTAAAACCTTTCTCCAATAACCTATTAATCTAGCACAAAGGAAAGCACAAGAACCCCAAAAAACCTCATATGTTACAACGTGTTTCAGAATTACCTGAGCCAATAACTATCTTCTCAACAGTGACGGAGTTATCAGATTGGGGTTCATATCGTTAATAGTGAAAAGCAGTTTTCATATTTTAAATATTAGCAGTTGTTTTTATAGCAGTTAAGAAATTAGTATAGCTTATCCGTATGGTAAGTTTATATAGCATATGATGTAAACGATATCCGATATCAGATATATAGAAAAGTTTGCTGGTTTTCTTTTTGCTTTGATCTTCTTCGGTTACTGCTGGTATTGTTACATGGTATCAGAGCCTCGTCGACAACAAGGTGTTTGATATTATTCCTGTGTAAAGATGAACGGTGGTAGTAGCAGTATTTCTGTGGAAAAGCTTGTCGGTGACAACTACAGTTACTGGCCTTTATGCATGGAGGCTTATCTGCAGGGTCAGAATTTGTGGGATCTTATTTCTGGTGACGACGTCGAAATTCCAGAGGATACGCCGCAAAATTCTGAGGCACGGAGGAAGTGGAAGATCAAGTGTGGCAAGGCTTTATTTGCTTTGCGAACGTCGATCATCAAAGAGTACATTGAGCATGTTCGTGACATTAATTCACCGAAGGAATTGTGGCAAGTTCTTGACCGGTTGTTCACTCAAAAGAACACCATGAGGCTGCAATTTCTAGAGAACGAACTTGCTGGAATGATTCAAGGTAACCTTTCGATTCCTGAGTATTTTCTGAAAGTTAAAGCCTTGTGCGCTGAAATTTCAGAATTGGACACGGAGGGCGCTGTGAGTGATGCTCGTCTACGTCGTTATCTCATTCGCGGACTTCGGAAGGAGTTTATGCCGTTCATTTCTTCTATACAAGGGTGGGCTACGCAACATTCAACCATTGAAATGGAGAATTTGCTTTCAAATCAGGAAGCGCTAGTGAAGCAAATGACGGGAGGTACTAAGCAGCCCGCTTCTCAAATGGAAGACGCTCTTTATGTAAAGGACAAAGGAAAGAGGAAATTTATCTCGAAAGATGGTTCTAGTGGCGGCAAACCATACAAAAATGATGGGCAATTTCAATCTCGGGATTTTTCTAGGAATTGCTATAGATGCGGAAAGCCGGGACATTTTAAGCGCAATTGCACGGTGAAAATCAAGTGTGAAAGGTGTGGCAAGCCAGGCCATATTCAATGGAACTGTCGTGTAAAACTCAAAAGCGAAAGGGCAAACGTTGCGCATGAAGCTGATGAAAGCGATCAAGTCAAATGGGATCAATGTTTCTTCATTGAAGACATTGAGCAGCCAAGTATAGTGAACGCCATTACGCAACACGAAGAGTTGCATGCTAATGCTTCGATAGACTATAGCAAGGATTGGATCGTTGTTCCGGTTGTTCTCATCATGCAACCGGAAATGATTATCTATTGTCCGATATTCGTCCGCATAAAGGAAAAAGAGTTATTGTGACGGCTGATAACTCTTTGCATCCGGTTGTTAAGGAAGGGCATTTCGGCGTTGAGAAAAATGTTTCTCTTGATGACGTTTATCATGTACCCGGGATGAAGAAAAATCTCGCTTCGGTTTCTCAGATTGCAGACGCTGGGAGGTATGTTCTTTTTGTCCTTCTGATGTGAAGATAATATCTAATATAAAACATTTCGATTGTGATGTTTTATTTACGGGGAAGCGGAAGGATTCGTTATATGTGTTGTCGGCAAGTGACGCATATATTGAGAAGACAAGTCAAAATACTAGTGCGACTCTTTGGCATGCTCGCCTAGGGCACGTTGGCTATCAGCTTTTGCATAAAATTTCGACGAAGAAACTTCTCGACGGGATTCCTCTTTTTGGGAAAATTCATGACGACGTGTACCGGTTGCCAATTTGGAAAATCTCACCGTCTTCCCTTTCCGAGTTCGAAGAATAGAGCTTCGGTCACATTGGAATTGGTGCATGCTGATTTAATGGGGCCGACTCGGACGCCTAGCTATTCTGGTTTTCGTTACGCCATGGTTTTCGTCGATGACTTTTCTCGATTTTCTTGGGCGTTCTTCTTGGAAAATAAGTATGAGGCTTTCTCTAAATTCTGTGAATTCAAGGAGCAAGTGGAGAAAGAATTTCAGCGGCAAATACGTTGCTTGCGCACAGATAATGGGGAGAGTTTACCTCGGATCAGTTTACAAATTATTGCAAGGCGCATGGTATTCGACGTCAAATGACATGTCCCGACACTCCGCAACAAAACGGAGTTGTTGAACGTAAATTGGCGCATTTGACCTCCGTTTGCTTATCGTGGTTACATGCGAAGAAGCTTCCAAGGGAATTACGGGCAGCAGCGTTCTTATCGGCATGTCATGTCATTAATCGCCTTCCACCATGGCCCGGGACAGATTCGTCGCCTTTTGAAGCGCTATATCTTCGTAAATCCAATGTGAGTTATTTCCGAAGGCTAGGCGTTGTATTTTTGTTGGTTATGATACTCAAAGAAAAGGGTGGAGATGCATGGACTTGGAATCGAGAAAAGTTATAGTTTCTCGTGATGTTGTCTTTGACGAAATATCAGCCGTTGATATAGTTTAAGATAATCGCGCCTTCTACCGTTCATAGGCGAAGATACATCTGATGGAAAGGAAAGCGACGATACTTTTGTTGAAGATCATTTTCACCAAAATGATGTTATTGAAGAAGCGTCTCGAAGGTCTTCTAGACAAAGAAAGCAACCTGATTATTTGAACGACTATGAGGTGCAACTGAATCATTTATCTTCTTTGTCTTGCTTTGCCGCGGGAGATATATACGCCAACGAGCCGAAATCTTATGAAGAAGCTAAAGGCGTTACGGAATGGGAAGAAGCGATGAACCAAGAAATATTGGCGTTAAATAAAAACTGCACATGGGAGCTCGTTCCAAAGCCAAAGAATGTTGAATCAATTACTTGTAAGTGGGTTTACAAGTTAAAGAAGAAGATCGATGGAACTATCGACAGATATAAGGCTCGTCTGGTTGCTCGCGGATTTTCTCAACGATATGGTGAAGATTACGACGAGACTTTTAGCCCGGTTGTGAAGATGACAACGGTTCGGACGATCATTTCATTGGCTTCTCACAAAAAGCTGGGTATTATGGCAGCTTGACGTAAAGAATGCTTTTCTTTACGGCGAATTAGATCGAGATGTATTTATGGAGCAGCCCCAGGGATTTGTTTCAAAGGAGTTTCCCGACTATGTTTGTCGTCTGGAAAAGGCGTTGTATGGTCTAAAACAAGCTTCAAGAGCTTGGTTCAGATTGCTCAATATCTTGAATTTTGCGGCTCAAGTCTTCAATTGCAGATTCGAGTCTATTTATCAAGAAAAATTCAGCGAAGTGCACTATGCTTCTTCTCTATGTTGATGATATGATCATAACCGGCGACGACGACGATGAGATAAGATGTCTTCGTGATGCTTTATCTATTCGTTTCGAGATGAAGAATCTTGGAGAAGCTAGCTGTTTTCTCGGCCTTGAAGTTCGAAAATCATAGGCGTATTTCATTTCTCAAAGCGCTTATGTTGAAGTTTACTAGCTCGTTTTAATATGACAGCGTCGAAGCCAATGGCTACTCCCATGGAGGCACATATGGAGTTAGCGAAAGACGGAGCATTGGACGACGCTACAACGTTTAGGCAACTTGTTGGGAGCTTGTTTTATTTATCTATTACGCGACCGGATATTTCTTACACTGTTTGGGTTATTTCTCAATTTATGGAGAGACCATGCATGAATCATCTCGTCGCAGCAAAGAGGATCCTTCAATACGTGAAAGGCACTTTGAATTTTGGGCTATGGTACAAGCGTCACGCTTCATTCTCGTTGGCTGGTTATGTCGATGCGGATTGGGCCGGCGATGTTAATGATCGGCGTTCCACAGCAGGTTACTGTTTTAATACAGGTTAAGCGACGATCTCGTGGTGTAGTAAGAAGCAACACACCGTTGGTCTTTCTAGTTGTGAATCGGAGTATGTAGCGGCTACTTTGGCTACTAAGGAATGCATATGGCTTAAGAAGCTTATCGAGGATATTTTCTTTGCTTTGGATTATCCTATCTTGATCTATTGTGATAACGAAAGTGCTATCAAGCTTGCTGGGAATCCCGTGTTTCATGCTCGGACGAAGCACATCGAAACACATTACCACTTTGTTCGTGAGAAGGTTTTGATGCAAGAAATTCAGCTGCTGAAGGTTCAAAGCGAAGCTCAAGTTGCCGACATATTTACCAAGGCTCTCGGTATCGCAAAGTTCGAACTATTTCGAAAGGCGCTTGGTGTTGTTGATGGAAGGCTTTTCACTAAGGGGGAGTATCGTTAATAGTGAAAAGCAGTTTTAATATTTTAAATATTAGCAGTTGTTTTTATAGCAGTTAAGAAACTAGTATAGCTTATCCATATGGTAAGTTTATATAGCATATGATGTAAACGATATCAGATATCATATATATAGAAAAGTTTGCTGGTTTTCTTTTTGCTTTGATCTTCTTAGATTACTGCTGTTATTGTTACAGTTCAATGGTTGGGGTCTTGATAGAGACAAAATTACGGTGAAGCTCGAGATGGAGGACGCGGAGATGGATGGAGAAAGAAAAAAAAAATCAGATTGGGGTTCAATGGTTGGGGCCTAAATAGAGACACAATTACGGTGAAGCTCGAGATGGAAGACGACGGAGATGGATGGAGAAAAAAAATGTCTGGAGAGATGGAAATGAAAGATGCGATGGAGATGAGCGCGTTAGACCAACTCCACCCGGCACGCAAAACCCATTGTTGGTAGAAGGAAGAGGCCCAACCGAGCGGCAAAGGACAGTGCCTAATGGGTTTTTTATTATTTTTTTTTTCTTTTGAACGCATTTTTGCATTTGCACTGTTCATATACTCAAAAGTTTGATAAAATTTGATTTTTGACCCATAATGTTACTTAATTATGTTAAAGTCCTATGGTAAAATTACATTTTCGACCAAAAACATTTTTTTAATTATTTTCAGTCTTATTATTATTGTTTGTTATTATTACTATGATTACTATTATTATTATTCTCATCTCATCATTACTATTATTATTATTCTTATTTTGTTATTATTATTATTACTAATAATTATTATTTTCTCAATTTTTATGTGTACCTTTTATCAATTCATAAAAAAATTATGCATTTTTTCCAATCGAATTAAATTAATAGTGTGATCTAATATGTAATTATGACAAAATATGTGATTAATATAGAAAAGCTATAAAAGTTGATGGGAAATAGAATATTCTAAGAATATTCTTTTGGGTATGAGAATGGGTTTAATGGTTGGAGTTGAATTACTGTTTGATGTGACATTTACTGCAAAATGGGTTTATAAATGGATTTTTCGGTTAGAGATGATCTTAGGGCAGATAAGGGGTAGAATTGGTATTAAGAACATATGTATTGACAAACCCACCTTTATGATGGGTATCTATATACAGGAGCTATAAACGATTTGCAAGTAATAGCCTTGTATACCTACTATACAAGGTGTGTATAACTTTACACATATAACAAACATAATGTTATTTTATCATACACGCCTATTACCCACGCATACACTCTTATCAAACGAGCCGTAGGGGTGAGCGTTCGGGTTCGGGTATTCGGGTTTTACCTACCCGAACCTGATCGGGTTCGGATAGTTCGGGTTGGATAATTCGGGTTGAACTTTTATAACATCGAGTTATGGGTCGAAAACTAACGTTTTCTTCCTTTAAAAAAAACCCTTTGTTGGATATATATATATATATATATATATATATATAATTATATATGTCAAGAGGCAATGCACCTAGATCATCAACTGGTTTTAGGATGGACCCCTCAGATTTTGAGATAATCGTCATTTGTTGGGAAAAAAAGATGAAAACCATAACTAGAAAGAAAAAAGATTCGAAAGAAAACAAGTTCTAGAGCAAAAATAAGAAAAAAAAACTAAAGAACCTACTGCAAATGTAGTCAAACCTTTCAGTAAGGTATTTTCCTAGCCTGTAAATCAAGCAAACCGTTTCAACTACACTAGCCCATCAGGTTCATGTGTGACATACTTTCTAAAGGAAATGTTAACATTGAGATTCACTTATGTAACCTCTTCCCCAACAACCCCTGATGCCTCGACCCCGACGATTCGTATGGTGGCCTAAGATGTTCCGTACAAGTTTATTCAGCTCATTTTTGCCGGACCACTCAGAATTTTTTCTGCACACCGAATCCGTGTGTTATGTTCTCGTGCGCGTCGTTCGTTACTTAGGTTTCATTTCCGAACACAAGTAAATGAGCAACACGGAACCTTCCATCTTCATTGCCAACTAAGAGACTATGAGGATTTTTTTTTGCCCCCCAAAACGGTAGCTTCATTAACACACAAAGATATAGGGGCTAAAAAGCCCAATGCGTCTCTCCAGTGACATCAGTATCAGGTAGAGAACAAAGCCCCAGAAGGAGCAACACACCACAAGTAACAAAAGCCGACAGAAAACGAAATAAACCACGAACTTCGACCAAAGATCTATAAAACATACCACAAAAGCTATTAATCCAAACTACAGTACTCTACATTATCTTTGTCCAACGACTCGAGATCATCGTCTTCATCGGAAGAGGCTCCACAAGGGAGAAGTAGCTCCACAATGGGAGAAAAAACTCCTGACCAAGTGACCAGGAGAAACAAGCTCCACTCGGGAGACTCGCGGGTGGAAGGTAATGAGATGTGGCGGCGGTGGTGGTGGTGGGTGACGGCGTGAATGTTGGGCGCGGTGGCGAGAGATGTGACAGACTGTGGTGGTGGGCGACGGCCAGCGAAGGACGGCGGACGAAGCTGGCGGCGGGAGGTGGAGGATGGAGGCTGGCGGAGGCCGAAGGCGGCGGACTGAATGGCCAAGCAATTTTTATTTAAATTTGTTTTTTTTCAGAAAAAAGGAAAAAGACCGGAACAAAGAGAAAAAAAAAATGCACGAGCTCCCCCACCATCATTCAAGGTAGGATCTGAGGCGGCGGTTTTGTTAGAAGTAGGGTTTGAGAGAGTTTTGACTGATTACCCCGTTTTGGTAAATCACAGACATCCAACTCCTAAAATCTACGTCGATGTAATCAGAAGTCGGATATTTATTTAAAACAATAGCATTACTTACTCATCAAAAGAAAGCAACGTCGTCACAGTTCCAACTTGAAAAAAAAAACGCCATAATTTCATCGCCCGAGTGCAAAGGCGTAGAACCTTACAAATAAAAAACGTAATAACTTAATGTAACAAGAATCCTCGACCAGTAAAAGAAAAAACACCAACTCAGAACATGTTTTCCTGACATTAAACACCTCATAGACATCAAAACAAGATCACTCTTCGTCCTCCTCTCCACCACCGCCCGAGGCCTTCTTAGCAGCAGCCTTCTGATTCCTTCTCTTGACCCTACCAGGCCGCCCACCACCAAAGGGGCTCGTAAGAGAGAAGTCAATGTGCTTCTGCGAGTCAACCCTAACCATGAACGACGGCACGTTCACAACTTGCCTCCCAACCCTACAAATTTGTGGGGGCGTTATAGCACAAGGACGACAAAGGGTTTGTGGATTGAAGAGTCAAATGGCAACAAACGACCAACAACAACACACTAACGCATATCACATCAGAAGCCACATGAAGACAACGAATGTAGTACATACCTAATGTGCCTCTGCCTTATGAGGACTCTTGCGTGGTGAATAGACTTGGCCATGCCAGCCTTGAACACCTGAGTCTGAAGGCGGCGTTCGAGGAAGTTCTCAACAGTTAGGGCCAAGACGTAATCGAGCTTGTCCTGGGCCTCGTCGAGAAGGCCATAGCGCTTCATTCTCCTCATGATTGCCTCTCCTTCAAAGATACGACGAGGGTCCTTCTCGTCCTGTGTCAGCAGATTTCGAGCAGCATTTCTGATGCGGCTCAGTGCATACTGAACCCTCCACAGCTCTCTCTTGGCCCTCAGTCCATATTCCCCCACCAGTTTCAGCTCTGCATCGAGCCGCTCCTTTTCGTAGGGACGACGGGGCTTCTTAAAAGTCTTCCCATCTAAAAACAAAAAAGAAAAAGGAAAATCACATACCTAAAATGAAATCAGATCAATACACCGTGTCAAGGTAGAACTAAATGCTTCGCATACGAAATTAAAATTACAGCGGAAAACAAACCAAAGTCGAATCATGTAGTTTCTTCTTTACTCATTCTACATCCATCTTCTACGGTACTAACAAATCAATCATCGCTACAGAACCCGGGAGATCCATAAGAAGTTATACAGAATATAAAAGAAAAAGCTAAAATCCAACCCCAAAGAAGGCCAATTACGGTGCTTCCGAAAGTCACACTGAACAATTCAACCAGCAATCATGTATTGAGCAGGAAAAGACAGAAACATAGATAGATCTTACAGTTTCGATAAAAGGAGACATGAACCATGATTCTTCTCCTCGCCGCCTGCCTGCTAGACTTCGCTGCTTGGCGTAGGTAATAGTAGTAGTAGAGTGAAATCTAAGTCGAGCTAAACAAATATATACAAGGGAAAGGAAACCCTAATGGGCTAATGCTTTAGTTGGGCCTGACTTTACTCAAGTAACAGGACCAATACCTGAGACTCGAGAGAAAATTCGAAAATTCGGACCGAAATATTCCTTTATTTTTACAAATTTTGCTTTTGGTATGACACTTTTTGAGGGATTTTGGTGTGGTTAACGAGACACCACCGTTCGACATCCGTTGCTTATGACCCAGCGACAGTGGATAATAGAGACCTTACACAAAACATCAAGTATAAATTAAAAAGGGCATGTATTGGTGAAAAATAACAAATAAGATAACGGATCAGAGATCGAACAAAAATTTGAAAAGAGAATCACAAGAACACATCCAAAGTCTTTCATCAAATTATCTTGTACGATTCAATCCTCCTCCATTGGTACTTGGGGTATATCAAATCTGTCTTCTTGAATAGCTTTGGTAACTACAGAAACTGGGGTAGGTGATCACAGGTCAAGGAGCACCATAATTGAAAAATGAATATATATATATATATATATACACACATATACATAAATATAACTAAGTTAAAACACTAGTATACTATTGAAAGTAGAGCATCAATTAAGGATATATATTGACATAGGATCATCCTCTTTCTCCCCACGGTTACGGCTATTGTTGAGTTCCCTTAATATTTCAGGCGTAACCTTCACAAAGTAAAAGAGAGATATCACTTGAATTTATATCATCAATACCTATAGGTATATGCTCGATAGAAGGATGATCGTCATACCAATTTGTGTCTCTGCCTCCCAACAAGGGCATTGAGATTCGTTTTGTCCTCCTTTGTCAGCTCGTTTTTGTACCTGAACCCCCACCAAGCAGGAAACTTTACAAATGTGGAGAAAACTATTCTGGAAGTTGATGAATATAGATGAAGTTCAACGACTTATGCGTAAAGCCGTGTTGACTTTACCTCTGAGCGAATGCGAGAAGAGACTGGTGCCAAATCACCGGCATTACCCTCGAATCGTTGTAGAACTTCATAAAATGAGCAACTAATGCATCGAGCACGCGATAGGGCAATGCATATTTCTTTTCAATTAGTAGCTTGATGAAATAACTGCAGTAGCATAACATGCAAGCGAAAGATGATCATTCATAACGATGTTCTTAGACTGAGAAAAAAAACTTGCACGATACCTTGTTGTACCACAATACTCCATCTCTGCAAGCTTCAGCAACGCAACACTGGCCACAGAGAGATCAGCGACGGCATATTCAATCAAAAGTCAAATAATGCAGAAGCACACATTATCAACAGATATGCTTCCACTAGGCTTAGAATACAAAACAGGACAAATTTGGTGGCGGCGACCATGAGCTTTAAACGAAATTGGAAATTCTCGTTTTATCGTGATGAAACAAATAGACCTCAGCATAGTGCACAATGGCACCCAAAAGAGTGGATAGTGTTAGTATCAAGACAGCGTCCACTAGCAGATGAGAGTTGTCGCTACCATACCTTGAATGAAGCGGAGGAATAGACATCTTTTCAATAATGCTGCCGACAATGACAGCCTCCCTTAGATTGCAAGTCCTTGACTGGTAAGATCATATTACCCACAAAACATTGAAGATACTACTTGAATATAGTGTCTGCATTCAATGTTGCTATTCAGAGACAACGACGGATAGCAAGCAATATACCTCACACAATGGTAACAAGATTCCTTTGTTAAAAGCAGCTGGTTTGTACAAAGCCTTTTTCAAGGACTGGTACAGTGAAAAGTGAAGCCTCTTGTTTTTCCGAATATCTTCCCTTACACGAGGCAGCAAGACATACTTATAGAACCTTTCCACTTTCTTTACGCCCAAATTAGATGCAAAGATCCTTGTTGCTTGGAACATGGCATTTGGAGACCAATTTTCAGGTTCAGTTAAGTGTAAGACTTCCTCCCAAACCTGAAGAGAGGGTATGTGCTTGAAAGCTTTTGGCATCTTTCCAGAGGTGTATTTGCTGAGCAGCTTGCCAACCCTGTAAAGTCCGTATTTTGATATTAAAAAAATATACACATAAAAGAAAAGGAGTAATTATGAAACAAGAAAATCCTGCATACCCTTTGTACAGCTCTACAATGGAGTCGTCTAATTTAGGCACTTTCTGGACACCTACAAAGACACGAAGCTTCGGAATTAATATGCTGGTAAACAAGAGCACGCAAGTTGCTTATCCGAACCACAAACCTCCGATTAAGAAATCTAAAGATAGAATATATCATTGACCGTTAACATAAGATTGGGCCGACCATTAAATTAACATGCAAACCTGAAGAAACTTGAGCATCATTTTCCTTAAGCTTTTTAACAATTATGTCGGCCAAAGTGCGCTGGGGCCGGTTGTCCTTTGATAGAAAGGCTTCAAGCAACTTCTCATCGTCCTCATCAATCTCATCCTGTTTAGAAGATAAATAATTTTCGTAAAATCCACCATAGAACAGACGATAGTCTCAGGGATATACGATATCTCTAGCCAAGAAGTCGAAACTATCATCACCCACTGAGTAAAAAATATTACAAGGTAGAACACTTTAAACAAGGTATAGACATTTAAAGAACTAAAGCAACTTCTGTTCATAATAGTAACAAATTACACCTAGAAATAAAAACGTTATCAGGCATAATTGCTGAAGAAAAAAACTAAACAAATTACAAAAGAGATCCAAATTTTCAGTGCAATGAAAAAACTAAACACAAAAATTTCAAAAAGTAAAATCTACCTCAACATCAGTTCTCCATCGCGCATATTGACTCTCCGTCTTCTCGGAGAACCCATCAAAATCATCGATATCCTCCTCCTCGTCATTGTACTCTTTCAATCCCTTCAAACTGCCGAGCGACAAACCACTCTTCTCAGCGGCGTCTTTTCCCCCTTCGTCTTCTTCGTTCTCAATCTCCTTCTGCTGATTAAACGCTTCTTTAAGAACCTTTCTGCTGACGTCGGATGGCACAAGCTTGTCTCCACTCTGATGCTTCTTCTGCTTCGGGTTCGACGAGCGTTTCTTCTTCGAGGATTCAGTGAGCGCCTCCGAACCCAACGGCAGAAAAGGTTCGGGATTGGTGATTCTGCTTCGTTTCTTGGCGCTCGGCATCGTTGGGATTTGTAAGCTTTGCTGTCTTGGCGACGGCGTCGGTAAACCCTAATTTGACAGAAGCGTCATTCAGGCGTTAGGTTTTGGAGTTCTTAGTTTTTTCTTCGAGTGCCATATTTATTTGTCTGTGCACGTGTTTGTATTGTAACTACTACTACTTGTGAAGCGATGATTAGCCAAAATTAATGGATTAATTATTATTTTTCGGGGATTTTTACATAAAAATATCTATTAATATAAAAAATTAGCAAGTCGGTACCTGTCACTATTTTTTCATATGCAGCTACCTGTCAGAATAAATATTTTGCGCATTGGTACCTGCCGCCGCAAGGTACATCATATACCACATTTAGGTATCATAGAGAAACGTATTGTGGTACGTAGCTAGTAAATGGTACCATTATATAGTCAGACGCAAGGTACCATGTGGAACGTATATAGGCACCCACCTCATGCCCGCCGCCACACACCGGGCAGCCTCTCGCCGCCAACCACAGGTACATCTTCCGCTGCTTTCACTCACAAGTCTTCCTAGTAGGAGTCCGTTTCTATCGGCCTCGGGCCGGAAACTGGAGCTCCATTCGAAGAATGTAAAATCTTTGTCGAAGTCCGAAGAAAGTGAATAGTATTACAAATTTGGCTTAATAACTTTTTTGTGATAGGTTCTTTAGTTATACACCATGGATTTTATTTTCCTTCGTTTTTTTTTTTGTTCTGGTTTTTTTGCTCTGTGAGCATATGTCTCTACCGCAGTCGAAAGTTAACGGAGAGGTTCATTCCGGCCATTTAGCTCATGAATCTTTCTGGCCGTTAAAATTCAAGCTATCATTCTAGAAAAAAAATCTCTAAATTGTTTTTCCGTAAAATTGTGAATTTTCTGTATTTCGAACTACTATTGTCACGTATATTGCACAAGCTCGTCACGTAACATTAACATAATAAGTCGGGCATTAAGTTTCAGGATGATCAAAACTTAGTTTACTTGGAAGAGTTGCCGCAAAATCCAACCGAAAACTCGACAAACTGAAGAAAAGAAGCACGAGTCACATTATGTCTCAACGAATCCATACAGAACGCAAGAAAGACCTTAAAATTCCAGATTTTTTCCTCCAACAAAACCGCGCCATTAGTACTCAGCTGCCATTCAACTCTTAGCAGCAAGCTTTTCTTTGGCCTTTTGTATCTTCAACACCTTCTTCACAATCTTCTGTTCTTCCACCAAAAAAGCCCTAATGATCCTACAAAATCCAGGCCAACACGAATGGATAAGTCACCACGAATCAAATTTAAGGCGCAAGGTGTTGTCTCGCCTCAAAAGAAAAGTGCAAACGTGTCTGCTTATGCGTCTGATGTTTCGAATACTTCCAAACCACAAGAATAATTACGAGGCTGATGAATCAACTAGTTAGTATTTACATGGAAAGCTAATTTGCACAAGAAATTAAATCAAACCTTTCCCTAACAGCACCGCCAGATAATACTCCACCATATGCACGGTTGACAGTTCTTCGGTTCCTTGACAATCTAGACCTCTTGTACTCAGCAGGCCTCAAGTGAGGAATCTACAGAGAAGTCAAATATTGAAAAAGATCAACTTTGATGTTTGGTAATATATATACATAGTTCTATTATATTGCCAAACATTATGATTTATTTGGATTGGACGGTAATTAAGAATCATACAATACTTAGAATAGTTGGAAGGACGAAAAACACCAAATCTCACAATCAAATAACCTAACGCAGTTCTGCTACCAACAAAGGCAAAATCTGCTAAGGGAGAATAAGCAATCATTGCATATCAGCAACACTGAATACGCAACCCAGCAAATTGAATATGCATTTAAGCTTCCGCATCTCCATCATCCATCAGAGTATAGCTACCAACCACGAATCAAACACATTTCTCGACTAATACACGATGCATTGATCGAATATTAGAAAGAACGATTGCTACATAAAAACGTCAGTACGAGAGAAACTAGCACCAGAATCGAATTTACAAACAAAATATAACAAATTAAAATACAAAGCAAAGCATCCATCATACCCCTTGAATCCTCTTTCCAGTAACAGGGCATTTCGGTCCGCTTGCTCTCTTTTTGGTGGTCTGATACACCAGCTTCCCTCCTATTTTTCGTTTCACGCGGCAACATAATCAACGAATGCATTAACCGATAACACGTCAATTTGGGGCGGCCAAAAAACCCTAATTACCTGGAGTTTTGACAATCCGATGCTGATTTGACTTCGTGGCATAGCTGTGCCTACTTCTGTAAGTGAGCCTTTGCACCATTGTCGCGAATTCGACTACGAATCTATCTCTTAAGCTCGAGCTTGGGCGGCCAAGTCTCAAAAGAGGGAAACGTCTAGAGGCGAGAGGCGTATAAAAGGAGATGATCAGTAAGCCCTACTACCTAGCTAGCTAGCTGTATATTATATGGGCTGGGCTTATATTTCTGAATATTAATGGGCTTTTAACTTTATTCAAGCCCGACAGTAACCGATGCAAACGGCGTCGTTGCGAGTTCAATTCTTTCGCATAAACGCCGCCTTCCTTTTGTAACGAAAGTTCAATTCTTTACTTTGAAATTATGAAGAGCACTTTGGATTAACTTAGAAGCTAATGTAGTCAAACTGAAGTATGAAGTTCTTCTACTGATATGTATGTGTGTGTGCGTGTATTAATGGAGCACGAATGACTTGACTGGAGACATCGACATGGATTAATGGAGTCGAATATCTTTCGTTAGTTTCATACAAGTTTTAGTTACGGCTCAAACGTGCCTGCAAATCATCTCTACCTTTAAAGAGCTAAACTTTCAATTTGAATAAATGCCACAGAAAACAACAAACGATAAAGGGCACACCGTTTCACACCTTCATGAGAAAAACAGGAGAAAGGAAAAAAAAGAGAGAGAGAGAAATAATGAATATCCAAACAGATGAGAAGTGCCTCGTGCAATTACGTTCAGTGTCTCCACATAGCATCGTCGATCTTCTTATTCCCTCTAAATAAACCAAGAACTCCATGCGATGATGATATGTCATATAATAGGGTTTTGTCCCTCTAATAATTTTCCTTTGACCTTCATCAAACCTTTCTAGTCTATAAATCGCCATTGATCGAAACTATTTCCAAAACAAAATTGTTCGTTGCTGAGCCTCTCTTGCATGGGATTTTGTTGCTCTGTCAAGTTCTGTTGTGTATAGGATCATGAGATCCCCTCCTTACTTTTCTTTTGCTCGAATAGAATGAACTTCCCCTCGAAACTGCTGATTTCTTCTCGAAGATCTCCTCGAGCATTATGCGTCCGTTCTTTGTTACGATTGGTTCCCCACGCCTTATTACAAGGCCAGAAATTGTAAATCCACGAACTTGGTATGATTCAGACAAAGCCAGTAGTAATAGTCCTATGCATAAAAGCAGTGATGTCAAGAACAATCTTTCGAGTGGGAAGAAGAACTTCATGGCGTTTTTTGCTTGATGATGATGAAGTAGAAGGAGAATATACAAAGATATTGAGGGCTTTTGGTTCAAGACTTTTACTCGGCAATCAATGGATTAATATCCATTATTAGTTTATATAGTACAATTTAAAAGAATATAAAGCAAGGAGACGGTCCCCTTAGTCCATGCAATAGTTGGGATAATTCATAACTATATGATTATATCCTAGGGAAGCAATTATGTATCTTTTATTAATTTATGCTTCGCAAGTCTATGTATGTGCTTAAACTGTAATTATGTTAATTATTACTTGTAAATTTTGAGATTTCTTTATTTAGTGTTTGAGATACCATGTAATTTTAATTATATAAAAGAAATAATGTATAGGGCTATGCATACAATAAAATGAAATATTAGAAGTGATATGAAAATTGTTTAAATAATCAAATTAAAATAAAGGGGCTAAATTTGAAATAAGTTGACAGACCACGTAGCAGTTTATAGCCACCCTACATCAATCATATAAACTAGTACTACTTGCACACTCTAACAACGTGGCGTGCTTTCTATTAATTTTATTATTTATTTTTGTCAAACTGACAGGCCAACATGACAGTTTATATACACTTCTCATGCTTAATATATAGACTAGATGTCTATAGATTATTCTATCGTTTGTCAATTGACAGATCAAATTAATTGAATAAAAAAGACAGTTTTTATCGGGCCTTCACCGTTTATAAAATATATCTATAATGGATGTATAGATTATTCTATCATCTGATCAAGTGTATGCTTTTGCCTCTTGTCCTCCAACTGCCATAATTTAGTCTGGATGCCCAGGACCCGTGCCACGTCATCCGTATGTGCCGACGTGGCGCCTTAATCAATCGTAGAATTATTTGCTTGATGCCTTAGCCACTAAGAAAGAAGAGCTTATTGTTATTAATTAATTACTTGTTTATGTATGTTAGCAGCCAAAGGCACAACAAAGATTATCGATCATCTGAAAACCAGTCATAAAGCGGACAACAAATGTTACTAGTTTTAGAGCATCTCCAACGGGTACTCTATTTTTGTGTAAAACACAAAAATAGAGTACGATTCTACTCCAATGGGACTCAATATTTAACACAAATATTGTTTTGATCAGCAGAGAAACTCTAGATCTAGAGTACGCACAATTTTTAACACAAAAGTAGAGTTTCAATTTCTATTTATTATATTTATTTAATAATACATATTTTATTATATTTAAATATTTGATGCACTATTATAATACAACTAAAAATAAAAAATAATATAATTTATTTAATATAATAAAATTGAACTTAAATAATATGATATTAAAATACATTGACTTTTTAATTTTATATAACAAAGTTAATAAGTTAATTATGATAGTAATATATAGGAATTTGATTTTTAGTATAAAAATAGAGTTGATGGGTTGGAGTGGAAATTAGTGTAGAAAATAGAGTTTATGGGTTGGAGTAAAAACACTGTAGCAACTGTATTATTGTGTAATATTACCTGTATTTTTATGCGTTGTGTTGGAGATGCTCTTAGGACATATAATTACAGATCTTCACTTTTGAATTCGAAGCTCTGATATCTATGCCATGGCATGGTCTCTTGTGCTTTTCTTTATGCTTTATACATTTTGGTGGATTAATTCTTCTTTTCTCTCTGAAACAACAAACCATGGTGAGTTGGAACGTTCTATTACAAGCCGTTTGATAGCTTTATTTCAATTTAAAGCCGTGGCTTTTGGTACAGATAATCTCTGCGTGATATAGAAAGCTCATCAATTCAAATAACGGGTCGGATTATTATAATTTGTCGACAATTAACAAATAGAAAAATAAAGACAAAGCTAAAGATGGATCGCCTCTTCAAGAACTGAGTTCCAATAGAAGAATATGTTCAGATTCTTAAGATGCAGTCAGTCAAGTAATAGCCTTTCATGCCTTCTATGGGACGCATATACCAAGAAAAGAAAAAAGAGAATCGACACTAATCACTGATTAATGTAGTCATTAGGAACTATATTAATCTTTTCATATATTTAGAAGAAAAAACAACGCTGACGTTGGCTTTTCTAATTTTTCTTTATTTCCTTTAGGGTGTGTTTGGTTCGTGAAAATTAGTAGGGAAAAGAAAAAGAAACGGAAAGGAAAATCAATTTTCGTGTTTGGTTGATTGAAGATATCGTCAAGGAAAAAAAAGGAAAGAAAATCTAGTTAAGTTTATACCTAAACCTAAGGAAAATCAATTTCCTCACCAAATGGTGAGGAAAACGAAGGAAAAACTTATCAAATCGGTTTTCCCTCACATTTTCTTTTCTACACCACTTTCTTCGAACCAAACACAGCGTTAGGCATTGTTCGGTTTGTGGAAACTAGTAGATAAAATCTATATACTATAAAAGTAGGATATGGACCCTATTGTGATGACACGTGGCAACAAAATGCCCCCACCATGTTCAGAAATTCCCCTCCCAACCAATCACATTGCTCGAAATAATTTTAATTATTTTTCTGTAATTTCTTTTTGTCCAGATCATGTGTACTTAGACTCTTGAGCTGCTTTGAATGCTTTGAAGGAGATACTAATGATAATGATAGTACGTGTAAGGCACTGTTTAAAATGAAAAGACATTTTATATATTAAATAATGCACAGAAATCGAACAGACACGTCAAAGAAAACGCATCTTCAATTAGACTTACCTACGAAGCGAAATAGCAGTCGGCCATGGAAGAAGAGAGGATGACAAAGATTCAATCGATCCTAACAAAATACAACAGAATGAAAACCCAGAAACGCAGAGATTTCCCACAAGGCGGTGCTCATCAGCGTATGTCATTTCCACTTGGGGGAGCAGAACATTCGAGGTGATTCCCCTCGATTATGTTAGGCGGGTTCTCAGTTCACATAATATGTAGCTAAGGAAGAGTCGTGTGCGCCAATTCATTTTGGGCAAACACTAACAAGCTTTCGGGATCTCTTCAACTTCGCCAGTTTCCTTCACGGTCTCTTCTCTTTACTGCACGTGTCTCAGTTTCTTCAAATATGTTTGGATCGTCTTTACCGTAGTTATTTCTCTTTTTTCGTGGTTTCTGTTTATGATTTTTATTCTTTCCTTTTTATTTGTTGGTTTGCTGTAGGCACCGGATAACGGCGGTATACGGCTTGACTGGCTGGCCGCCAGCTGGGAGTTCAGGTATATCATGTCCCTTGATGCGGCTCGCACTTTGGCAATCCTCTACGACGGCTGCTCGCCGCCCATCGTCCACAGAGACGTTATGGACAGCCTACCGTCATTCTGACATCCTTTGCTGCAGATCAGCGGATTTTGGTGTTGTTCTGTTCCTTCTGGTATTTGGTTTCTCCTATATTATATTAATGGGATTGGGGCCAAGGATGATAAAAGAACGATGGCGATGAGGGTGGGATTGATTGGATTTTGGAAAGGTGTTGGTGACGATACCTGTGTGCATTTAAAAGGAGGTAGGATTAGATATATTCAACTGATGGGTGTTGTAATTGTGTTGCCATTTGGCATGGACATCAACTTGATGATTCTTTTCTGTTGGCTTTTTGTCAAGGAATTTTGTTTCTCAGAGGAAGCTTTTCCTGACGGGTATTTTTTTTTCAGAGCAACTTCATTCTTTGCAAAGATCATCCTTACGCTCTTCAGGTATTACGCAAACTCACTCTTTTAATTTTTCAAATTGTCAGTTAGTAGTATTTTGAAACAAATCAGACAATGTGACTGCTTGGTATTTTGCCGTTGGTATAATTCTTTGTTATTCTTTCTGAATTTCACTAATGATTGTTTTGATTATGGAATTTATAATAATGAATGTTTTTCTCATTTTTTTATTGATAGCCGACGATATGATGGGCTGGTATGAAGCCTGTAAAGCCTGATGTTAATGTCGACTCTAATAAAGTGGAAGGAGGTAAACAAGATTTACCTTAAATCAGTTCTTTCACAATTATTGGTATAAGGCAAAATGTGACTCCTTAATTTGCTACAACTCTTAATTGTTGTTACTATTTTATTTATTTATTTGTTTCAGATAACTATTTACTCAAGGGACAGAGCCAACAACACATGTTGGTTCTTGAAGACTTGCTCTGAGTCAAGGCATCTAAGTTGTCTTATTCATTTCCTTTTTTTTTTGTACATCAATTTTAAACGTATAAATGGGTTGCAGGAATATATGGAGGTTGGTGACAGTTTGGTGGTCGGTGACTTGCAATAAGTTACTCTTGAAACTGCATTGTTTATAAATGGGTTGCAGGAATATATGGAGGTTGGTGATCAGTTTGGTGGTCGGTGACTTGCAATAAGTTACTCTTGAAACTGCATTGTTTTGTAAAAAGTATTGGGATCTTATATATATATGTCTTCTTATAGTATAAATTTTCTTTTGATTTTATGATTGTTCGTCGGCCATCGGCGGGACGAATGGACACATCGAGAAGCGTAACTAATATATGGATGATTTCATCTATTTATATGAGCAAGGCCTTAAGCATCAACGTAACATGAAAGCTGTTGATGCAAGACATGCATGGTTATGGTGATTTTTTAATCTAATAGGGTTGTTTTCGTCGACCTACTCCGACATTCACAAGAATAAGTAATTGTATTTCTTTGCTTTTTCCTTTTACTTTTCTCTCTGTTTACTTCTTTGCTTATTTTACTGCTTTTTTGGTACTTCTATTTGAATGGGTTTTTACTTCGAGGTATGCAATAATTTAATTTCCATTTTTTTTGTATGCAGAGTCACAGAACAACAAAGACGAGAAAACGAATGATTTTACCTGATAGACATTTACGATGCATTTGATCTCAAGGACGATGAGGAAGGTAGTGACTTGGAACCTGGATAAAGGAGCGGAACCATATTCTTGAAATTTTGAGATGGTATTGTCAAAATTGCACCATGGTCAATGTCGAAATTGCGATGTAAGAATATTCTATTACTTTGATTGAGCACTATACTTGTAGTTATGTTATTTCTTTCACTTATTTATCATTTTTGCTAATTATTGGCACTTGGCAGGTGTGGTATGGGCATAGAAAGTTGTAATCTTGAGGCATGGGTTTCTGTTCGGCTCTTGCGTGAGGTGATATATATTGCTCGATTCAGTTGATGGAGCCAAATAGGAAACAACCGATTCAGTTGATGCAATAGGGCGAGTGCTTTACCCGATCTTGACCCTGTATGGGGAGTATTGGAAAGTGGAACTTACGAATCTCACTTGAGTAGTTTGTATCTTAAACGCTGCAAGAAATTCCCGAGATTTTTAAAGTTTTTGAAATGTTTATTGCCATCGTTGTTAGGTGTTTGTTGTTGTTCTGAACACTGGTTGTTGTTGATTTATTTATTTGAGTTCACTGAGATTTGGTCGGGTCACTTATTGTACCAAATATTACTAGAGGTTTTGTCTTCAACCACGTGGCACATACTTAGATGCCATGTCCGTCTAAAATTAAATATCAACTCTTCTTTAACCTTTCCCCACTATGGCTGAGAAATATACCGAAATACCGATATACCGTCCTTATTGTATCGATACGTACCGAAAATATCGAAAATTCTGGTATACCTAAGTTTTTGGTAAGGTATGATACCGTACCGAAAATTTTCGTTACGGTAATGGTATGAAAATTTTAAAAATAAGGTATATCGCTTATACCGAAATACTAAAATTTTTAATATTATAATATATATATATATATATATATACACACACACACACACACCTACATGCATTATATTATTTCAAATAAATATAAAATGGATAAAATATTATAAGGATCTTCATAAATTGACATAGTCCATAATTATTAACTATACTCAACTTTCTAAGATTATTGAGGCCCCTCATATTTTACTTACATTAAAAATAACAAAAGGAAATACAAAAGAGTCGTTTCGTTTTAATTAATCTGTATATAAAGTTGTATTTTGTGGTTATGTAAAGTTTTTTGTCTTACTAAGGACACTGACTAAAATATATAAATTATTTAAGATTATTTTATGAATTATAAATCTTTTTATTTTGGAAAATTTGGTTTTATTAATCCATCTTATTGGGCCTAAGGAGTACGAGTTAGGTGATTTCGAGGTTTAAGACCTACATGCTATATGTGATTGACTTATGTGTACATTGCACTACATGTCACGTAGGAGATTGTGGTACCGTACTTATACAGTGACGCCTTACGGTGTCGGATGAGTGGGGTAGAGTGACATATATTGGTCGTCAGGTTTAGACTCGATTGGGCACCTGGTGGGAGATATGGTTTGCGACACCCATCTACTCGGGATTGAGCCACCCGAGGTGTATACCACCGGATATATATTTGGCTCAGGGACGGCAGACAGATGTGAGATTCCTGTCTACCCGGGTGAGTGGTATACTACTCGGGGCATTACACTGATGTGTGATACAGTCAGGTTGAGATTGTGTGCGGAAGGAGCGATCCGACGCGACTGGCGTGGGCTACCGCATGGTTTGTGGCGATGAGATACATAAAATGACATCGGGCAAAGAAAACTATATTTGGTGACCCGGCGCAACCGGCGTGGGCTACCTGGAATGAAAGAATATAGGTATGTGAAATTTGTAAGACTGTGTAAGACTGCTAGCATGTCTTTAAAACTATAAGACTGCGCACGACTGCAACAATGTCATTACAACTGTAAGGCGCCCCTAGAAGCATAAGTTTGCAAGGCTGAAGGAACACAGAAGGAATTTCTTAGACTTGTGTTGAACAAATAAAAAAAATACAACTCGATGATCAATCATCTCTCCGGGCAAGTATAGCATCCTTGTAATCCTACTACCTCCTTTTGTGTCGTTCATTTACTACGGCGAGTGCGGTAATAAAGGCGAGGGTGCTGATACTTCAAATCGAGTCGCTTGGAGCAATCAGATTCCGGCCGAACATGTCGGGGCTTATTCGATTCATAATTTCATCCAAGGAGATTGCACCGTTGTAAAGTAAAACTTAGTTACCAGAATGTGAGATCCCGTAATGGTTTGAATTTTATTTTATCACAAAGAAAGACAAAATTTCCTTGAAGTTAGTCAAAGGCGATCAAAATGCTCGAAACTGGTGGTGCAAGGTAGAAATCCTCATAATATGCAGAAGAAATGTTATTGTTTATGCGACGGGAATTTTTTCTTCGAAATGGAATGAATTTGAAGTCCTACTGTGAGTTGGAGAAGGTGTGGGTAAGTGGCGTAGACACTGTTTTCAAATCTATCTACTGGGAAAATATTCCACGTTTTTTTCTACTCAACTTCACTTGCCTTTGGAGTTGGCCACCTCAAATCCATGATTAGGTAACAAGACGCTCGAGTTTTTTTAAAAGGTGTTGGGTATTTGTCGTCTTGATGACCGAGGAATGTGTAAAAATGATGCATTCGCTTTTTGTCAAGTATGAAATATTACTTGCATTGTGATAGAAAGAAGACGTCGTTGTTTTATTTATTATATTTTTATGAACCTGGGCGACTTCGGGGTAATATTGCTATAGTTGTATTTTCTGTCAAATTACCTTCAGCTGCTCGAGTTTACTGCTAGACGTGTCAAAGCTGTTCAAACCGACCTCCAAGGAGGCTAGAAGAATTAGCATAAAAATGTAAAGTTTCACTAGAGGTAGTAAAGTCCCATCTTTCATACAAGTCATTACTTTTTTTTATCTCATTGACATCATTGATGGTTTTCTTAGAAATTTTGGACGTGAGACATAGAAATCTGCATTAAAAGATGGGTTTCTCAACGTTATGTTGCTTTGTGCCGTCATGGGAATGAAACCGATGGGCTTTAGGGCGTTGTTCGACTATTTTTTCCTTGCCAGTTTGTCGTAATTTAGTTTCTTAGTTAGCTTATGAACATATGTGTTTTTCAGCTATTTGTCTTACGCTGATAACATAAATGTTATCTTTATCTATTGGAAAGATTGCTTTATATGTAGACACATATTTAATGATTTCGGATTCATATAGTCATACGAATTACGGTAGTCTTCCAAAATTGCAGGCGCACAAGTTAGCAGTCTTACATTTGTAGGTAGCCTTACACTGAAGTAGTCTTCCGAAGTTCGCAGTCGTACATCTTACAAATCACTGCATTCATACGAAGTTCACAGTCGTGCACTCTTACAAGTTACAACAATCTTGCGAAGTTCGCAGTCATACACTTACAAATTACTGCAGTCTTCCAAAACTGCCAAAGCGCAATTAAGCAGTCTTATAGTTCGCAGCCTTATACTGAAGCACTCCTACGAAGTTTGCAGTCATACAAATTGTTGCAGCCTTCTTCAAGTGCAGGCACGCAAATAAGCAGTCTTACAGCTGTTTACAGTCTTACACTGAATCAGTCTTACGAAGTTTCGCAACTAGATCAAAACAAACTTCTTCATTTCCATAAAATTTTGGTATCGGACTTTGAATTTGATCTGCATCCTATGGATGACGCTGGTGTATTATCTCATGAATGATAACATAAAATATTGAGTCTAGGAATGGTACACTTTTGCTCGGGAAGAATATTTAAATGTAATGTTGCAACATAATATCATTGAGCCAATTCGAGAATTACCATTTATGTTATCTATATATCCCACACCGATTGGAGGGGGGAATGAAGCATTCCTAAGATAAGGGTGTGGACACCCTCCCATTGACGCGATTTAAAGTCGTGCGGGTGGGTGGAAGTTCATAGGAACTCCGTAGTTAAGCATGCTGGGGGACAGTAGTACCAGAATGGGTGACCATCTGGGACGTCCTCAGCCAGGCAGCTTAACGCCCAAAACGGACAATATCAATGCGAGCAAGGTCTGGGCTGTTACAATATATGAGACTAAAGCTATTGAAAGTGATATGCATGATTTAGGAAAAGAAATTTAACCTTTCTCTTATGAGTATATTATGAGCATGAAAGAAGACGACGTAGAAGATAACGGGTTCACTTCACCAACATAGTATACCACAGTGTTTTCAGCACCATCGACCAACATATCCTATCGTCATTTATTATGAACACAATTGTATTTGATGAAAACATGTTTCGCCGTATTTAAACTGAGGAGTTACTTTTTCGCTTTTAATGACGAATGGAATGATTGGTGTATAATTGAAAGAGATAATCCATCTTAATTGAATAATTGTTCAATTTTCATGACAGAAAATTACCCCGTGCATTGCACGGGGGCAAACCTAGTGAAATGAAAAATAAAAACTCATGTTTGGATGATCAAAGAAATATTTATGGAAAAATAAGGTAAAAGAGCTTTAGTTTAATTGACTAAAATTAAAAACTTAAATTATTTTCTCTACCCTCTTTTCCAAACTTCCCTCAAATCAGTGTTTGGTGAATGTTTGATGCATTTGGTATGCGAAATTCGGCGTGGAAAAGAACAGAAAATGTGTCATGGTACCGCACGCGAATATAGTGTACAACTTATCTGCGTTGGCCTACCAACGGACCGTTAGTTCCCCACCTCTATTTCTCCCTTGATTATATTACAAAACCAGGCAAAGATTAGTTCAATGGGGTTATCTTATTTACATGGAATGGATACTTTAGATGTCATTAAAAGTTAAATTCAAACAGACAACAAAGATGGGACACTACATACGGAATTGCCACCCAATCTAACTAAAGCAAAGCTTCAGTTCAAGTTCATAGCATCATTTATGGTCAACAAACTAAGGGAAAGAAAAGAGATCAAATGCAAACAACATATCACATCACCATCTCTCCTTATACACATTTCTACGCATCAATTTCTCCGATAAGTTCACAAGCTAAACAAGTTCATCAGAGAACTGGGATTAATTCAATGTACACGACGATGCACGTTACCCAAACAAAGAAAAAACCTCGTTTCGTTCAAATAGAAGTAAAGTAAGGGGGCAGCGATTCTTTACTCATACGTTTTCTTGCTGAGGTGGGGCCCGCGGTGCATCGGCAGCTAACTGCGGTGCTGGTGCTGACGTGGCAGAGGCTAAGATTAGACCTCTGGCCTGAGCTGACTGAACCACGATCGCAAATTGCGCTGCTGCCAAGGCCGCAGCTTCCTTTCACACACAAAAAATGGTTTTTAAGTAAAGTTGGCTAAAAGCTTATCTTTTGTTTGAGATATTAAAAGGCGGGCTCGTCTGAATTCTTGAAAATGTAATAAGGTGATCTATAGAAGCTGCTACTGTAAAGGGGAAATGGTTTGAAAACCTGTCTCTGTCTTCGGCGCTGCAAGATATTGATGGCCCAAATCATGACGTAGAAAGGCAAAAGGAAGCCAACTGCTCGAAGCAAGAATAGCTGTGGATTGAATTGAACGAGAGATCATTAGAATGTTCTAAAAATCTAAATAAAACTCAAATATATGCATATATATATTATATATATATATATATATATATATATGTAATTACAGAGAAGAAAGCTGATGAATCGTCCTCTCCGTCACCATCTGTTCCATCATCAGTTATGGAAACTGCGTTCCTCAGCAGCAGTAGAGCAAGAAACTGCATTTATGGAGCTATAATAAGGATATATGAATTGAATTTGAATGCTTTAAGGTAATCATAAGTGTAAAAACTTTTACAATTAGAGCAGCTGAACGACAAAAGGCAGCACCACTGCTGTTAGAACCATTGTTATCATCGTAATCAGCTTCGAAGAGTCTCCGCTCTGCTTCAGTAATAGCTAAGAGACGAGGATTGTTCATGTCCAAAGGCGTCCCTGTTATTCTCCATATTCCTCTGCAAAATATTTAAATGATTAAGGCTATAAACGAGTTATTATAACAGCATAATTTTTAGACAAAAATCTTACCCAATATCGATTGTAGTCTCCTCTGGAGGTGGCCTTGGAGGAGCAGTATAACCATGTTGATATGACTACATTAGTACAACGTAAGAATGTAATAACTCTATTAGATCATAGAGACACAAACACAAATACACAATCATAATTCAGACATACCTGATGGCAAATCTCGCAAGTGATATCGCCCTTCTCATTGCACCACTGCTGAACACATTTCCTATGTGCATACTGCAAAACACAATAAAAACGCCCATCAGAGTAACTAAACATGGCCTTAACTTAATAATCATATTACATACATTCGACGAAAAAACAGACCTTAAGACTCCCATTACAAGCACAAGGACTCTCAAGATTATCGAGCGAATCTTCGTCCTGACAAATACGACATTCGCCGATGGATATAAGTGGCGATTCTTCGCCTGCCTCGTCGTGGTCGACCACCACCACTACAACCCCATCAGCATCTTTCGCAGCAGTCGAAGATTCTACGATTTCAGGGTATTTACCACTGTGCATTTTCGTCGTGGATTTGGGCAGCTCTTCTATGCTCGCCGTGGAAGAATGCTCGACCATTACGCTTGTGAATATATTGATAACTAAACAAGAAAAATCCCTCAAAATTCAGAATCAAGGGGAGAAGTATTTTCCTTTTTCAATTCAACTAGTGATGATGATGATCTTCCTTTTCTCATGTTATTTTGTTTACACCCAATTGGTCTGATGTTTGATACAGAAGGAAAAATCTTCTTTTAACCTATGCATTCAGCAAAAACCACCTAAAAGGAAAAAACCCATTACCGAAAACCTAACCTAAAACTCCATCAAAAACAACGATTTCGCAGAATTCGGATAAGGGTCGGAAAATCAAAGCCGATCACGCTGGATTTCACAGCGAGATCAAACTTCGAACACAAAAAGCAAACCCAAAATACAAGGTCAAATATGAAAAGAAAAAAGGCTGAAATTTCTAAAAAAGGGGGGAAAAATATAACAAAAGGAAACCAAAATATTATTACCTGTAGAACGACGAAAAAAGAGAAACTTGAGACTAGAATCGCGAATTTCTTGCGGAACCAAAGGAATAATGTGAAGAAATCAATAGACGGGTTGGTTGGGGTTGGGGACGATGATATCAATCAAATCGGTGAGCGCGTTTTTGTTATTAGATGACAATTAACAACTCGTTTTGTTTGTTGACCAAGCAAGCAGCTAATAAATAAGCTTTTTTGACTTTTTTATTTTTTGCCTTTTCTCTTACATTACGAAAAATATATGTTGACTCAATCCAACGTTGTCTATTCAACGTTGTTGAATTTGAAGTAATTTTACCTTTTTATTTTTCCTCTTTCGTGCTTCTTTCCAAAAGATAAAAAAAAACGTAATGGATCTTTGATATCTAATTACTAATCTCACACTCATTATCGAACTAAAATTCAATTTTTTTATTAATTTCTCACGTTACGAATTTACCAGAAAAATCAAAGAGAGGAGAGGATATAAGAAAGTAATACAAGAAGAATGAATAGGCAAAATTAATATGGGCAAAATGGGTTCTATGAGTTTTCTGCATAGTTTCATATACTAATACCCATTCAGACATTATGCAAATTTGTAAAAGACATGTACTAAATAAACAACGTAATGCATGGGACTAAAAACTAACCCCAAAATGCTCCTACTGCTATATCGTCCTTCCCAAGTAATAGTATTATTTCTAGGTTGACATGTGATAACGATGATGTATCTCTATATCTATTTCAAAGAAAGAGAAGAAGAAGATTTTTGCCGAGTCTAAGGGATTTGTTATAACAGTTTCCCTATTCCACAACGTGGGCGTGAACAGTAGTTGCTGTGTTTCAGGCCTGGCCCATGCGTGTGCAATAAATGAAGAAAAAGGAATGTCTTTTTCTTCTTCTTCTTCACATTTAGTTCAATTACATACCCATTCTTACACTTCCTTTTGCATGATATAATGTTCCTAGTTCTTTATTCTTTGGGTTTGCAGAACAAGGAATGTATGTCTGGTGAAAATGGTCCAAGATTTTACCCGCTTTTGCTTCACTTGAACACTGTTACGAAGATTTAACGAATTTATAACCTTCCAAACAAATGCCATGACACAACAGTAGACAATTTTTTTTTTCACTTCAAATCAAACTCCAACCCCAAGAAAATCTATGAACTTGGGTGGAATCCTTTGTTCTTCGGCTGATGCTTCTGAAGCTTGATTGCGATCAGTTGATGATGGTACTGTGAACTCTGAGGTGTAATAAAAGTTATGGTCTATGTTCATGGCAGAAATGCTACTACTGTAGGGATATTTGGCAAGAAAAACAGTGTCCCAAGATTCACTCTGTACTTTGAAGGCATTCCTCGCCTCATTCGTACCAGGGCCTGAGGCAAAATGTAGTCAAAAAAGAGACAAAAAAGAGATGACGTCAAGGAAGAACCGAAACAGTAGTTATGTAATAATAGTGTGATGGAAAACCAATTCGAAGAACCTGGGAAGAAACTGATGAAAGGAGGAGATGTCTGAGGATGACGATGATCAGTCCAAAACCTTGTACTAATTAGGGAGACATCTTCCATTGATGATCTCTTGTTATTGTCGAAGACAGCCATGTTTCTCCTCTTGTAAGTAGAATCAGATTGCTGTTCTCTATACTTCCTTGCCATGACAACGTGCCAATGGTTCTTCACTGCATTGTCAGTTCTACCTGGGAAAAGCCTAGCAATCATAGCCCATTTGTTACCATACAACCTATGCGCAGACATGAGTTTGTCTTCTTCTTCATCGGTGAATGCTCTCCTGTTGATTCTTGGATCTAACTGATTAAACCACCTTAGTCTGCAGCTCTTACCTTCCCAAACAAAACCCCAAAAGCGAAAGAGAAGAAAAAAATGAACTTAGAGAAGATACACACACATAAAAGCTCAACTTCTCTATGATGTTTTTTTTTATTACCAGATCGACCTTGTAACTTCTCTGCAATGAGATTCCAGTTTTGAGGGCCATAAATGGAGACAAGTTCTCTAAGCTTTGTGTCCTCCGCAGGCCTCCAATGTCCTCTAGCACAAAGCTTTGAATGTTCACTTGCATTATTACTGCAAGTGTTATTGTTGTTAATATTACTTATATTAATGATGATATTGCTATCTGATGAGCAATGCT
The DNA here is from genome assembly GCA_027422505.1 of Craterostigma plantagineum. NCBI lineage: Eukaryota > Viridiplantae > Streptophyta > Magnoliopsida > Lamiales > Linderniaceae > Craterostigma > Craterostigma plantagineum. The sequence goes on from JAPQWV010000029.1 coordinate 1,404,291, forward strand.
TGTCCTTATAAGTGCTGGAGATTTCTTTCTCTTCAGAGGAAAACTCAATGTCCGAATCTTCTTGTGTAGTGTGCTTCTTGCCAGCCATGAAGAAATAGAAGCAGCTTTGAGAAAGAAATAAGTAGGGAAAATATTGAAATTCGAATTAGAGAGAAGAAAGGTTGTATAACAGAAAGCTTTTTTCTTTCACAGACTAGGGATGTGCTGAAATGAATGCTGATTACATACATATTATATATGTCTTTTTTTTCGGTTTTTTTCTTTTTTAAGTTTGGAAAATGTAATAACTCATTAGTTAAAGGAAAATGCCTCAGTTGTTGCAGTTGTTAATAAAGACTTGGTTTCCCAAAAGTGTGGTACATGTGATGTGTACTGATTCAATCTCAGCCATTGGATTGGATGGACGAAATCATATTTCTGAAAATTGGTAAGGACCTGAAAGATAACGTTGCAATCGGGGTTGTTAAGACCGGATCGGACCGGCCGGTTCCGACCGGACCGGTCAAAAATCCGGTTTGGTTCCGGTTTTTTTAATTTAAAAATAAATAAAAACAATTGGTTTAAATAAATTATACAAAATAAAAAAACTAATAAATTAGTTTGGTCCAGTGGTTAATTATAATTATTTTACTTAGTGGACTTGGGTTCGATCCATCCAACACCCTAAATTTTTAATTTTATAATTAACCTATTAGCTCACTATTTTATTTTTATTCAAATTTGACCCCAACTCATAGATTTAATACTTGACATACTCATCTCTAACAACCCACGACAATTTACTTTTATTTAATTTTACATCTTGATTTATATAATTATAGGAAGAAAATTCATTAAAAACATGTATATTTTTCATATTATTTGATTAATTCGTATATAAAATGTATATTTATTATATTTACGGTTTGATTCCGATTCTATAGCGGTTAAACCACTAAACCTTAAATCACTAAATTTTTGGTCCGGTTCAAAAACCCGGTTTCAGAACCTTGGTTGCGATGAAGCGTTTACTTTGGTATTACAGTACAATTTAAAATACATTTTTTGACTTGGACCCTTAATCTGGTCTGGTTCTGGTCCGGTTTTTTTTTTAATTTAAAAATAAACAAAAACTGTTGGTTTAAATAAATTATACAAAATAAAAAAACTAATAAATTAGTTTGGTCTAGTGGTTAAGTTATAATTATTTTACTTAGTGGATTTGGGTTCGAATCCACCCAAGACCCTAATTTTTATATTTTATAATTAACCTATTAGCTCACTATTTTATTTTTATTCAAATTTGACCCTAACTCATAGATTTAATACTTGACATACCCATCTATAACAACCCACGACAATTTACTTTTATTTAATTTTACATCTTGATTTATATAATTATAGGAAGAAAATTCATTAAAAACATGTATATTTTTCATATTATTTGATTAATTCGTATATAAAATGTATATTTATTATATTTACGGTTTGATTCCGAATCTATAGCGGTTAAACCACTAAACCTTAAATCACTAAAATTTTTGGTCAGGTTCAAAAACCCGATTTCAGAACCTTGGTTGCGATGAAGCGCTTACTTTGGTATTACAGTACAATTTAAAATACATTTTTTGACTTGGACCCTTTTTAGAAGAAGTTAAAAGTAAATTTATAGATGGCTATGTTAGACATATAATTTGTGCAGCATCTAGGGTTTTGGGGTTATTAGATTTCCCTTCGGAGTTGGGACAATGAAGAATCATGGCAAAGGAAGCTAAGCTATCCAAGGTTGTACCGTATATTCTGCTCCCTACGATTTTATCCAGAAGTGGTTTAAGTATTTTTCACATATATTATGAAACATAATAAAATGTCTAGTATACCCCTAATTAATTGCTTAAGTCTATTTAATATTACTTACCATTTATTAAAAATTACATAAAAATGGTAAAATTGGAAATATGGTAAATAGTTGTATTGAAATATGTAAAACGACTTCTAATTAGAAAAAAATTTAGATATGTAAAACGACTTCTAAATAAAATCGGAGCGGGTATTATATTAGGGATTCTATTATAGCAAGGCGAGGGTGGATATAAACAGCCAAACAAATGGTATGTGATTAAACTTGAAAAAAAATTATAATTAATGAACAAAATCAGCAACTACAATCAATTATTATTCTACTAAAATAAATTTAAGAATATATATTCCCGTAGAACGTGAATTTGAGTGTGCAGTGTAGTAGTTAGCATCAGGTTGTGCTATTAATTTGGCCCGAGTAATTTGTAATTAGATATTAGTTGTAATTAGTATTTTTAATTGCTATTTGTCTCCAAATAAATTAAGCGTGGTTATGATGGCGCACCCAACAAAACTAGATTCTTACATACAATATAAGTTGTATATTTTTTGGTCGGAACATAAACTAGTTGACTTCCACACCCTAGTTGTTATTATTTATTTGTTTATTATTTATTATTATTATTGTCATATTTCTATTATTATTATTGACAATAAAAGGCAGAAATAGTTTGTCAGAAGATGTTTCTAGAGAAGTATATAGTTTTATAGTGATGTAAAAGAAACGGTTGAGTATCAATACTTAAAATACCTGAAAGTATAAAAAAAATTTCATTCATTTCCTTGATAAATTGAGGTACCTAGTTTAAAGTTTTTACACATTTTACCCTCTTGTAGAGTACTATTTATGCTTTGTTACGTATCTTTTCATTTGTACAGTAAAACCTCTTTTAATTAATAACCTTGGGACCATTAAATATTATTAATTTAAAGAGGTATTAATATATCGATAAATTAATAATTTATTAATTAGAAGAAAACAAATTTAAATTCATTTGATTTAGTATTTAAATATGTTTAATTGATTATATTCATGAATAAACCAATTCGTTGTAACTAATTAAATATAGTCATGTATATATACATTTTTTGTTACAACTAGAGAACTCGACACCGGAACTTTTGGCTGCAATTAAAAAAAGTTAGTGATGAAATTCAATTAGATTTACGTTTTAAGAAAAAAACAAGTGACAATAGATTCATATTTTAGCAAATGCCCATAATATTTATAATTGTAATATATGAATTATTAATTTATAGTTTTAATGCGACCTAATGTTTACAAAGGAATTTTTAGAATAACTATTATCTTATTATCTTATCGAATTTAATGATTTTTTAACAAAGGCCCAAGTCGGGACCGGAAGATTTTATTATTTTAGAGAGGTTATTAATTTATCGAGTATTAATTTATAGAGGTTTTACTGTATATGCCACATCATTTATTTGTATGCTACTTCCACTGTATTATGCCTACCACAATATATTTCTCAATGTTATTTAAATTTTATATGATGTACCTCCAGCCAAGTGGATACCTACATGAAAAATGTTATTCTACCAGGTAACGACATATAAAAAGTTGTGAAAAGTGACTGCTCTCATATTTTATATACCTTAGTGTAAACTTCCCAAATAGTAGATAGTAGATACGCCATTTTTTTTATCATAATATTATAAAACATTATATAATACCATAATTCTATAAATCAACTTGCCTCATTAGTCTAATTGAAGTATAATTGTAATATTATTAACATACTGATACCAAAACTGAGGAATTGTAGCACAATACCCTATATCTCTTCTATATTTGAGATATTAAAATTTAAGTTACCTGTGTTAAGGAAGAATCTAAATGTTCTAATGAACTTACAAGTTTCGGGGAATAAAAAAGCTAAACTTAAACTAATAAAAGACTAACCGCTAGAGACCAACCGAAGATAGCAAACTGAGTTCAACTTCCGGTTTGATCAACCGAAGATAACTATCGGACAACAGACAACCGACAAGGCTATAAATTGTTACCACCAGACAAGTATAGATCGATTTGTCTAATAAGACAAAAATAAGTTAAGAACAAACTGTTATTCAAACGAGAGACAGATCGATCTAAACCTAAGACTGAAATTCAAATATATTTCAAAATAGTTTTCGTGTACAACGACTTTAAAGACAAATGCATGAGCATTTAATTCAAGGCTGCACGAAGATTTGCACACCATTTGTCTTAGCATTTTGGTGCTAGCCGTCGCAGACTAGGACGGGGATCCGCCCCGAACGGGGCGGGGAATCCCCGCTATTTTATCCCCGCGGGGCGGGGATGGGGAATAATCTATCCCTATTGGCGGGGACGGGGATTGTAGTCCCCGCCCCGCGGGGATCCCCGCCCCGTTCCCCGCCAAATATAATATCTATATAAATAAAATTATACCTAAAATAAATATTTAATAATTTTTTTATGCAAATTATTATTATAATACTAAATAAGTAATACTTTTTTACCCAAACTTTATTATTATAATAAAAATACTTATTAAAATATACGTTAAATAATATTTACAATTTATATATATTATAAATATATTTTTTTTAAAAAAAGTCGCGGAGATGGGGAATCCCCGCGGGGACGGGGATGGGGACGAAATTTTCCCCGTTAATTCGCTGGGACGGGGATTCCCCGTCGACGCGGGGACGGGGATGGGGATCAAATCCCCGCCCCGCCCCGTCCCGTTGACAAGCCTATCGCAGACCAACCATTGCTCGGAGTCGGGATAGAGATCCATTTTTGGAAAGCACATTTAATACAATTGCTGAGCAAAGTCTTCTTAGAAGAATGTCTATATTTTCAAGACTCGTGATAAATGGCCAAGACTCAAGAAGAGAATACTACTTTCGTCATTTAGAAATTCTCAAGAGCAAATCTCCAAGTTAAACGACGACTTCGAATGTTCATTTCGCCACAAAAAGATATAGTGGTCATCTAAGTGAAGTGGAGTAATTGTAGTTCAACAGTCTTTAAAAACCTGGTGAAGTAGGTGGATTGCCTTAGCACGACTGCCTAGTAAGTCACTAGAATACTTAAGTAAGACTTAATGGATAGGTTATACGACTGTAATTTCGTAACTGAAGTACTAGTGATCCTTCCTTGCGAGGAAGAAGAGGAGATGTTGGAGAGTTAACTCCGAACTTCCACACACACGTCAGTTACCAACTCATTGGTCACCCTATTCTGCACAGAACAACTTGGTTTGCTCGATTCGCCCGTCAGTTAATGCTTGTACCGATCGAAAAATCGGAAAAGAGACAAGTAATATTCATTGCCTCTAAACACGTTAGCCGTATAATGGTTAAAAGGATCCACACGCGCAAGTGATTGAGTATATCCGATACATTGATGACTATCATAGTTTCTCTGTGATTGTGTGTTACATACAACATATACTCGACTCAATGTCCAAATATGTGGCGTAAGTCTATTGCAAATAGAGTGAAATAGTTAGTGATGGGATGCACTCATTCACAGTTCACAAGTTCACACACAAAGCTTGACAGCTTGTCAAACGAATTGGCTATTTAGACTTAAATATCAACACAACATCCACATCAGTCTTTCATACGATCCAAAGTGGATTTAGTTTCAGCTTTATATGAATGGTATTTATTAATTACTTATGGGGGAGTATAAAAAAATTGCTAGAATGATTTAATAAAATGTTGTTTATTATGCAAAAAGCAATTTCAAATAACGTCGAGATAAATATATAAACTACATATAATATGAAAGCAAAATATAACCACAACATACATACCATAAAAATAAAAGAGACCGACAACGCAAAATCCATTAGGCTTTTAATTTTGCAACAAACTAAGGGGACAATACGTGTGTATGATTTATGAGATTCGTACGTTTCAGGCAAATAAAGGGCAGTGAAAAAATTGATCATGTGTTATTACATATATTTTTATTATTAGTATTTATCATCGTCTTCGTTGTTCTCTCACTTCACCTTGTCGGTCGGTGCTAATTATATCTTATTAAATGTAATGCTTATAATAACAGCTTGAAGCTTACTTGCATTTTCCTACGTACGGTGCCTTTCATCATCACGCTCGACACACGACAGTTTAAAATGAATTCGATAATATTTACTTCTCGTCACATATGCATTCTATGATCCACATAAATATATGCTATGCAAAAACAGTGATTGATAGTGTTCTTTATTTTTTTTTTTGAAAAAAAAAAGTGAGTAAACCTGACAAACTCGTTAGAGAATAATAGGAAAGTCACGCAAAGACTTTCGCTATAACACAACTAGATGTTTTTAGTGAGCTGGATTGGAGTTCAAGTTTTGTTCTTTCAATCACCGAAATTTATATTACATGAAATATATTGAAGTCAAGATCGCACAACAAACCTAGTACAGTATATGAAGAACTAATCTCCAAAATTTTCAGTAATTGCTTTTAGCAATATTCTTGATATGAATAATCAATTATTCATGACTTCTAAACCTAATAAGTAGACAGAGATATATGTATATACATATATATATATATATAAACATTATACTTTGAAACTGATTAGGACAAAAAAGGTCAATAGTACGAAACAGTAGTAGATTGTAAGAGTACTGTTACTGTTTCGTTAGTTGAACGTTATTTACTACCTAACCTAAGAGTGAGCTGCAAAACCCTCACAGGCATTTGATACCAAATATAGATATAAGAAAGTAGAGCTGTCAATTGGGCCCGTGGCCCGCGGGCCGGCCCGCCCCGCCCCCCAAAAAGGGCGGGCTGGGCTGGGATATTTTGGGCCCGCCCAGAGGCGGGCCTAAACGGGCCAGCCCGCGCGGGCCGCGGGCTTGGCGGGGCGGGGCGGGCTGGCCCGCGGGCCAGCCCGCCAGTTTAATATAATTATATATATATTTTATATTATATATTATGTTTAAATATATTAATTTAATAGTTAATGATTCATTAATTATACAATAATTAATAACATATATATTTATAAATATATAATTAATAGGTTGTTTATCCATAATTTATTATTAATACCTTAATTAACTAAAACTAATTAATAAATTAACTTATAAAATGAAAATAAAAAAAATATATATAATTATTTATAAGCGGGCGGGCCTGGCCCGCCTGGCCCGCGGCCCGCTGCGGGGCGGGCCGGTCCCAGATTTTTTAGGCCCGCCAGATGGCGGGCCAGCCCGCCCCGCCCCGCCAAGTGGCGGGCTTTGGCGGGCGGCGGGCCAACCCGGCCCGGCCCGCCATTTTGACAGCTCTATAAGAAAGTAATCAGTTTGAATTGAATATTGTCCCACACACAATATTGAGTTAGTAAGAATGAATAGCTCCAACTCGTGAGACTTGCTTACGATTTGAGTTATTTAATTTTACTAAAAGTGGTAAGTAAATGTTGGTTTTTCCCACACTTTATAATGACTTTGCCAGAAGATGTTGACAACTCATTGAGTTCGATGGTAATTGAAAACCCTTACACTTGTCAGGTTATTCCTTTCTTTCTTTTCCCACATAAGAGCTTCCATACTTCCCACACTGAAATTAAGTCCTATATATAATATATATATATATATATATATATTTGGCGCTGTAGTCCTTATATTTTATTTCTTTTCATTTTAACAGTTAACCTAATTTCATGGGAAAAGTGTCGCCCTTCTAAGAATATCTTTATCCATTACCTCACCGTCGACCATGATAAAAATATTAATTTAACTCTCCTCCACATCCACATCCACAACCTACGTCTCAACTCCAACCTAAATAATTTTCAACTTTATCAACAATCCAACACAACACATACTACTTGTATTTTATAATTATTTTTAGTAGTATTTGAATGTTTGAAAAATAGATTACATTATATGATATAAAATTTAGATACTTTGCTCATTGGAGAAAAAAATACGATAGATTATAGAACGCCATAGAGAAGTAAATGATTTGAAATTATGATTCAAAAATATATCAATATTAGTCTTTATTTGTAGAGCAAAAATTATATATTTTGATTAAAAAAAATAAAAAATTTAACAGATAATTAATTATATTATAAAAATTCATTAAAAGCATATAAGTTTTTAATGAAAAACAATTCACAACCGGTTGGTGAACCAGGTTGGTACACCAGCTAGTTGTGGGATATTATTTATTTTACTGATTTATTTTTCTCATTTCTCGATTTAATTCCTCACAACCGGTCGCCGATAACGCTAGTCTTAAATTGTTTCAGAAACATTGTTAGATTAACTTATAAATTATTGTTTCTGAAAGTATCACCGCCAATCTTAACTTGCAGGACGAAGAAAAAAAAATAATTAACCCCTTAAACAAATTTATTAAGTTACGGTAATTTTCACTGTTAGCTGTGGAACGATTTGCCTGTTAACAGATCTACATCTCAAATCCATACGAAACATAGTATGCTGTTCAAGAATAGTGAAGTTGTTTAAAACATAATAAAAAGCCTAGGGTTAGTAGAAAGCTGACTCTTAAACAGTTGTTATTTGTCTTTGCTTTGATATATATACATGTGAAACATTCTTTACGTGAAATGATTATTCAACTGTATAACATTTATTTGTCTATCTTGGCAAAGTCTTTAGTTGCCTTCGAACTAAATCAGTAAGCCACGTTGTGAATTTAATTTAGTAATTAAGATGCTCTTTTTTCCAAGTGATGAAAAAAGTATGTATTTACGTCTACGTGACCATTATTAATTACCCATGAGTTCGCGAGCGACAAACTTTTTTTTTTTTTTTACATAAATAACTTATTTATGACATATTAAAAACATCTTAAAATAATAATAATAGTAATATAAAAAATAATAACAAAACCCTTGTTTACATGTTTCACCCTTAAGATTCTGCTCCAAGGATTTGAAAGCATTTTATTTACTATGTACGGGGCTATTAAATCTTGCATCAGATTGTAAAGAATAAGTAAGCACTTGCATAACATGATATGTTGATGTAACAAAGTCTACTAACGGAATATTTTTTAACATTTTCCTTAATGTATGTATATATATATGTCCGTGTCAAGCAAGAGCAATTCGTACAGTGCATCATCTATGGTTGCTCCGTACACTATAAACTGGCATCTGTTGTCATGATATCACTGTCTGCGTTAGCGATATGTTTATTTTGAATGTAATATAATAGACGATCTGAAATGAAAACATATTGTGGAATACTGATATATTATTGACCAGGGGATGCTTTTTATTACACCTTTGACAGCAATTTATCTTCGATTTGTGCAGTATAGGTTTATTAGGTAAAAGGGAAATGTAAGAATTGGGTTGAAATTTAATGACGCAGCAGGTAAATTTCTGGATTTTGCTCACTCAGGACAGTTATTGCAACTTTTTATGGCCTCTGTCCTTTTGCTTATAATTTTTAAAGATTGAAATTTAATTACTAATTTTGCTCACAACAGGTGCCCAGATAAAATGCTCATATAAGGTGAGCACCATAAAATTCCTCCATATATATATATAATATATATATATATATATATATATATATATACTATTATATGAAAAGTTAATCTCATGAAAGGATGGGTTCTGCCGATTAAATTATTACTAACTACTGCATCCATGTTGGTACACAACCCAACTCCTTAGATTTTCGACACGTCATTGAATCCAACTTTTGACGCGATGAAAATCCAAGGGATTTGGATTGTTCCTTCCCAAGTGGATATCAAATAATTGACCTTTAAATCAATATAGTGCAAATATATATATATATATATATATACACCCACACACACACATATATATACATGTTTTTCAAACGGTGCCCCAAAATATAACAACAGTACAAACGGGCTAAATAATCCACAAAACCTCTGGTCAATTATAATTAGTGGTGAAAGATTAGCCGAGATGGCTTGTGAACTCGATGAGCTGGATCGACAAAGCTCGGCTCGAGCTCGTTTATGCTGACCTCGAGCTCATTTATGTCGAACTCGTGCTTGAGCCTAGACATAAGACCAGTCCTGTCAAGCCCCCAAATGCCTTAGAATTTTTTTCGCTTCTAGGGACCCTTGACGCAACACGGCAGCGACTTAGTATGGCCGTACTATAAGCCGCCTAAGCCTTATGCGGAATGACCGTACGAGAGGAACTGTCTTCTTTTACTCAACTCACGAAATTGAAGCTAATGAGTGGTAGAGTGTGAGTGTCAAGTAGTTCATTTGGTTATTCGCTTGTGCCTAGTGCTTGTGTGTGTGTGCGTCCTAAGAGTCTTGTACGAGTCACGATAGTCCTCGGACTTAACTTGTACTTCCCCGTAACCCGGGGCATCGAAAGCTCGCGAGCTTCTTTTTTTTTTTTACTTTTTTTTTTATATTTTAATTTAATAAATATATTATTTTAGAAAAAAAAAGCTCGAGCTCGCTCAACGAGCTTCATGATCTCGAGCGAGCCCAGAGAATGAGCAGAGCGCGGTACAGCCCTAATTATAATTGCCACTTGCATTAGGAAAGACACCTCTTAAAGAGGACAAACACTCCTAAAAAGGAGACTAAGTTCCACACGGGAAAATAAATAAAATAAAACCGGAAGAAAATAAATGTTCAAAATTACAACACCATAGGTCTTTTAGATCTTGAATTTATACTGTTGTGGGCTTTTCTTGGAAGGGCTCAATAAGCGAGCCCATTGGAGCAAATAAAGGTGAAATTGAACTACAATGCTTATTTCAATTTTGGACAACATGATCATCAAACATAGGACACTTAGATCATCGCAACACGTCAGAAAATCTGTTGAACTAATATATGAAGTGATTGATTTGATTATATTACGGACCAAAGATTATGACATGTTGTTGTCTCATGAAAAATTAAGTATAAGAGCAATCCAACGTTGCTTCTACGGCTATATATATAGTAATTAGATAAGCATTCTTCCGCAGTAAATACCAACATAAGCTAAATTAACCTCAACTTTACAAACTTAGAGAAAAATTGATATTAATAAAAAATGGTTATATCAGATTCAATCTGAAATGATTCTCTATTCTGTAACATCAACCATGCACACTCCCCATTCAACATCTGATTATAGTTGGACCAAATTACCCTTCAACCAATTTTTTTCAATGAGCTATTTTATAAGGAGAATTGAGGTTGATCCATTTATTCAAAACTCTGAATAATAAAATTAAAAACTCAAAACTAATAAGACAGTTGTTGCAAAATGGTTGACCGAGAGGTCAATGTGTGAGATTTGATACGGAAAATATATGTCAAGATTAGTTTCATTGGAAACCATTAATTGTATTTCAAAGCAATATGAGATTTGGGGTCAACTCAAATCGTATTGAATCAGACGCGGGGTAATATTGTGGTGTTTTGAGATAAGTCATGTCCAGAAAAAAATTAATAAAAAACTATGATACTTTTGTATTCTAACTAAATCAATGACATGGAGGATATTTTTGCAAACACTAAGCCATATTATTAACCATTTAGCAACGAAAAAGATTGAATCACAAACGAAAAAAAATGGGTTCAACTATATCAAGAGTGTCTCATGGTTTACTTTCCTTTTTTTTATTTTTTTTCTCTTTTAAGAAGGTATGCATAGCCGTATTTTCCACATTCTTACTAAGTTCAATCTGAATCAAATATGAACCTCAGCTCGACTATGAGGAAATCTTAACTTTCAGGTGGAGTCTCTGCCTTGCCTATGTGTAACATACCGTTCCATATCCATACAAACAAAGAAATTCAAGGAATACAAATGGGATTCGAATTCATAATCCTTCTATAAAGATATCACGTGCTCGATCACTTGGCATTTCCCCTTTTTCCTTATATATCACTTAGTATAATTTCACTTGATATTCTTGTGTTTAAGCCTTTTTTAGTTGTGCCCAAAGTTATTTTCAATTCTGGTAGGTACCCCTATGTTTAAGACTTTTCCAACTAATACCCGATCAGTTATTTCCTAACGTATGGGGCCGTGATTTTAAATGACCAACAATGAGATTTTCTAGATGCAAGACTCGTTAATTACTAATGTGATTCTAGAAATGACTAAAAACGGTTCTTGCACCCAAAAATCACATTTGTGCATCCACTAGGAAAGCTTAAATACTGGGATACCAATTGGAATTGAAAAATACTTTGGGTAACAGTTAGAGGAGTCTTGTACACAGGGATACCTACCGAATTTGAAATTAACTTCACCGGTGTACAAAGTGCGAATTTCCCTTGCATTTATTTATTTAACATATGAGGTTAAAAGCCCACGTTTAACAATTGGCCCATATATCTAAGCCCAATTTCAAGTAGGGCAATGGTTGCTCCTTCATTACCATACAACCCCCACGTGTTTAGGGGCCCATTCTATTGCTAAATGATGAACTGACTCCTGCGAATCTGTTTGATTGCATACATACACAGGCATTTATTACCATCGTTTAAAAGAAAAGGAGAAAAGAAATAAACTTGCAATAATACATACCCCGTGTGTAATTTGAATATTGATCAACCCAATTCCATAATTGGTGATGGAAGGTATTATAGAAATTAAATGATGGCAGGACATCGTGTGATTCACATAATGGAATGACAATACGATATAAATGAGTATATAATGGAATGGAATATGGACGTTGCTATTTAGTTCCGGATTATTGGCCGAAATATAAATACAGCAAAAGGCATCACTTTGATGCTTTAAATAACTGTATCTATTTATTTTTAAATATTGTTTACAGTCAAGCAAAAAAAAACATTAATTCCCTTTTTGATTTGATATCACATGAAATGTCTAATATGTACAGTACTATAAAGTTCGTTTAATTAAAAAGATGAAGTCCTGAGAGACAACGATCTCTCATGGTCTCCACAGACTCTGATGCAAGTATTTAATGGCGGAGAATCTTGTTTTTGTTGATAATGAAATTAATCTATAAAAGATGTAATAAAATGTAATATAGGCAAAAAAGATTAGAGGGGCCATATGCAATTACTTTATGCTTCCACAAAATTGGTCTCATTTTGAAAACCCTAAAAAAAATCATATTAACCATTCCTTCGTTACCCGTTTTCCTTTACCTCTATTGTAGCTTTTAATTTTTACATGGCAGAGTGCTTTTGTGTGTTACCATTTGTTAGTCTCCTTTCATGCATCTTAATAAATACAAATTAATAATTCTAAACATCATGAGTGAGAAGTGTCATTAATAGTCTTTACATAGTTCCTCTTAACGGCCACTTCAACAAAAAGATTACGTTTTAAGGGAGTATTTTTAAGACATCCTTTCTACCATGTTGAATGATCACTTCCGTTAAAAGCTTAAGGTTGAAGAGTAAATTTTATCATATTTCGAACAGTCATATCTCGTGCAAAAACTTTATAAACGTTCAAGAGATATATATTCACAACCATTATCCGCGAGTATACCACCTTAGCGATATTATGATTTTGTTTTCACCATTGCATATGGCACGCCTAAACCTTACTGAGCTCAATATGTGTTACTAGGTAAGATATGATTGATATATTAAACCAATTAGGTTAAATTACAAAACGGAACGAATAATCTCATCGATTTAAGGAAGTGAGAAAGAGACATTCAAAGTGGAGGAGGCTAATTATTGCATATGCAGAAGGGAAGGTATAGAAAGTATTGAAGCTTTTAATAGACAACTTGACAAATGTATTATATTCAAATAATTACATCACCCATAGCTCATTCGACACACGTTGTCCGTTTGCGGCTGCGTTGTATTAATGTACAGATGTAAGAAACAGTATTAAGTTCAGAGAAAATTTTTACAAAAATCAGAAAGTTGTGAATTGTGAAACTGAAAATGAAGTTTCATTGTGAAATGAAAGATATGTTTAAGATAACAAATGAACATGCACGAGAGTTGTTTCCTTTTACGAATTAAATGACATCGTAACGAACGTATTATAAATATATATTATATAATTATATATTGCATCATAACGGACACATATGTCAGATATTTTACCTACACTGTTTAAATTCAATTCTTTCATAGTTAGTCCCTCAAAGCGTTCCGAGTTTTGACTGTTAAAAATGGTTAATATCATTAACACTATTATAACCTTTGTAGTAGCATTACATTGAGCAACATTATTGCAACCCTTGAAGCATATTATCATTATAAATATATACCCTTTTACATTGCAGCTCCTATTAAGTGTCAGAATATGTTTATTCACATGTTTTATAAAATAATAAGAAATGAAAATCATGAAACAATATTTAGTCCGAACCAATATTGATCTAGATGAGTTATAAAAAAACTCTAACACGAGATATAATACGTACACATGATTTACGAATAGTCGCTATTACAATTTTTTGAAAACCCAAATTATATCTCAGATATCGATAACGATAAAACACACTCAGGCACATATATATCATTATATATTATATATTGAAGTTAGAAGGGACACACAATGCATGGCAATAATAATAAAATTTTCAGTGTTCTGGCGAAGTAATAAAAGACTGACCCCAATGCCTTTAGTATGCACGGAGAATAGAATCCAAAATATATATCGTTTATTAATTGTCTAACTTGTCATGCATACGTAATCGACGAAAGCAAAAGGACATGTATAATTGCGATCATGATGATGATGATGAAAGAAAGGCGGATCTCGCATTCAAATCCGTGTAATAACACAAAAAAGAATGTTTATATTCTTTTTTTCTTTATTACCAAAAACAGTAAGATGTAATAAATTTATTACTCTCTTTTTTCTTTCATTTTTAATTTTTTTTACCACGTACGACGTGTTTTCTCGATCGTCCCATTTGAAATCAAGTTGCCAATGATGTATTATATGTACTTCATCATGATGGAGCCCTTAATTTACTTGTTACTGTTTTTATGATTATTATACTTGAGATCTTTCAGTTTTACTGAGCTTTTATTTCAATGCGTGGAATTGCACAGAGAGACATCTTGGTAGGTAAAAAAATTACTACTTCTATTTTCTTTCTTTGGTTTGTTTTAAGAAACCATGTCGCAGATGAGGATAAACTGTTTGTTTATGACCGGATTTTTAAGATAGTTAATCAACGTAATGAATCGATTCATCTTAGGCACACACTTGTACATTTACTCCGTAGATATTCTGTTCCCACCTACCGTGAGCAACCACCGTGAGCACCATAAGCAAACCTCTCAATATTTTGCATTTTTTCGATTCCCGATGTCGCCAACACCTACGTAGACCCTCTCATATCTATTGCTAACATAAATCATCATCTCCAATACGTTAAGTTTTAAGAAAATTCATTATTTATTATTCACATGTGGAAGGCGTACTGATGTGATGACTTTCTTAAAACTTAACGTGTTGGAGCTGATAATTTATGTTAGCAATGGATATGAGAGGGTCTACGTAGGTGTTGGCGACATCGGGAATCGAGAAAATGCAAAATATTGAGAGATTTGCTTATGGTGCTCACGGTGGTTGCTCACGGTAGGTGGGCACCATAGCAAACCTCTCTCTCTATATATATACATATATATATATATATATATATATCGTACTGTAAATTTAATCATTAGTTAATTAGTCAATTCAGTTTTTCACCGTGTCTGTGTGTGTTTTCCGTAACTGAGCTAACTGAGCTGTCACGGTAATATATGTGTGTTGTATGAACTATGAAGGTGTAACGCCTTAAATTAATTATTACTTAGTCTCAACCCATCCACCACCTTATTATAGAAATATATATCCCACCTAAAATTCAGTAAATTAAATATATAATGCATGGAACTAAATAACTTCCTACACCTTTTAATTGAAATCAATTATTGACTGAAGAAACTCCGCCAAAATTAATACAATCATAAATGACTGTGCGCGTAATGAATGTAGTGATGATATAACGGGTAACGAAGTGAACTTAATTACAATTAGACATGGCCTTAAAAAAACACAAGTATAATTTTGTCTTTTTCTCGTAAAAGCACTAGAGAAAAATCCGGTCATAAACAAAGGATTCGTTGAAGACGAAGAAGATAAAGAAAGGATTCGTCTTGCAATTAATATTTCTGCATTAACACTGCCATGATCGTACATATGTCCTTCATATGCAGTATGTGTAATTGATATCTCAATTATTCCTAATCATCATATAATTATTTACTATAATACGTACACTATCCTAATTGATCTCATAAAATTATTACATATAATAATAGAGCATGATATATATACAGTATACATGTATTGTCTCTTGCTTTATGGATATGAGTTTTCTATATTTATACATGTACATATATGCATATACTGACAACCGCGTGAAATGCGTTGAAGATTGTCATTACCACAATGGATCAATTTGGCTTAAAAGAACACTGAAAATTAGGGTTTCATGAGTTTATATGTATAACAAGCTTCTCTTACCATTATGCTATAGCCGTTGGCGTATTTTCCTCATATGGAAAAAATATCGTGGAATTGCAAAAGTGTCAAAACTAAGCCATGCTAAATGAACAAGAAACAAGCAGTAGAGGAAAATAAAAGGATAAAAACAAATCCACAAGACGGCAATATTTCCACCCATTTATAATCCTTGCTCTTATTGTGTTTTCGAGATATAATATATGACATTATACACTACTCGTACAAGCATTTAGGCGATGGATGAGGTTTAAAGTACAAATCCTCACAATAACTATTTAAAAGATAAATTTACATTAAGGGTAGAAGAAAGAACTCGGAAATGAGGGATGATAATAAAATATATAATACCAGACACATGCTACAACAACTACAAGTTACACTTTTAGGAGAAAATGTCATTTAACATCTTACGGTAGTGATGTAATATCATTTGGCTCTCATAAGTCGATCAATACAAAATCCATGCACGTGAAGGCCAATCACAAATCACATTTCTAAGCGAGATAAACTTAAGTAACTAAACATGCCATTTTTTTTTATCTTGATCATAATGTTGGATAATTGATTTTTATTGTATTTTGGGGCTAACGATAATTTTAGTCCCCAATGTTTAGAGCATACGAATTTCTAATCCACCATCATTATCGATTTTTGTCCGTTTTGATCCCTCGATTAACTTAATCGCAAAGTTAGCTAAATTTAACACGCGAGAGCACACAACCAAATTTTGCTCGACTTAAAACCTCATACCTCATCTTCTTCTTCGCCTTAAATGCACGTGGAGATCATTACATATCACATTTAGGAAGGATTGACGATCTCGAAGCTGAGTTAACGTGAAACACAACAATGCCCACGTGCGTTTCGAACAAGGGGATGAGCTATGAGGTGTAAGTCGAGTTATCATGTTTTCGTGGAAAATTCTGTCTAAATTAGCTATTAAGCAACCGGATTATCAGCGGCTCAAAACTGTAACATTGAAAACTAATAGTGGCACTTCGGAATATGAAGGATCAGAAATGCACATGCCTTAAATATTGCGGACTAAAAATAATGATGTTGCTTGTATTTTATGAAACATATGATTTTCGATTTATATTATCGATAAAATGATGGGAGACCCATATTTATTCACTAGTAGAAATGATAAATAGGCCACGGCACTATGGTGGCAATGGTATTTTGTTTAAGTTTCGGTACTTTTGGGCGACGGTTTTTACAAAGAATCCGTCGACCAACTCCTTAAATTTGTTTTAAAATTATTTTGTTAATATGGGCAACGGGTACTAGTCGAAACCAAAAGCGTCGCCCACTATTTTATTTTTTAAAAAAACTATTTTTTTACTTTGGGCAACGGTTTCTCATCAGAAACCGTCGCCCTATTAATTCACGGTTTAAACGGCGACGGTTACATGATGAAAACCATGGCCCCTTATGTTGTTAAAACCCGCTTCTTCATCCCCAAAAAACAGTTCAAACGCGAGGAACTCTTCTCCTCCTCCAAGCTAGGCGATTTTCCGGTGACGACTTACTTCTTTTCCGATGTTTTCGAGCTAAGAGAACACTTTAAGACCTCGCAACCCATTTCCTTTTAAAGCTCTCGACTTGATGCTCTAATTTTCGAAATTTTGACATTTCCAAAAAAATGGTTTTCGATTTTTAGCCAATTGTGGGGCTTATTATGCGAACTGAGGTTAGGTTTAGGCTTAAGCTTGTGTTATATTTGATTTGAGGTTCATTTGGAGCTTGATTAATGCGAAAAAGTGGCGAAATTTTTGTTTATTGTGCTTATTTGGAGCTTGATTTTTTCGACTTTGGAGTTGTTTTATTGCCATTTCATGGCTTAATTTCTGCTATTTGAGGCTTAAGCTTGTGTTATATTCGATTTGAGGTTGATTTCGAACTTGATTTGTGCGAAAATATGTGGCTAAAATTTGGTTTTGGGCTTGAACTCGTTCGAGTTTGGAGTCGTTTTGTGCGATTTCATTGCTTAATTTCTGCGATTTGAGGTTATGTTTAGCTTAGGCTTGTGTTTTATTCGATTTGAGGTTGGTTTCGTGATTTGTGCGCAAATTTGTGGCTGAAATTTGGTTTTTGGGCTTATTTTGAGCTTGATTTTTTCGAGTTTGGAGTTATTTTGTGCGATTTCATGGCTTCGGATAAATGAGATAGGATTTGAGATTTATTTTGATAATTTGATGGGTGATTTTCGAAATCCAAAAGTTGATGATGTTAACAATTTTTTGAAGTTGAACCAAATTATAGTGAATTTGGAACAGAATCGTAGGAAAAAGATAACCGAAGATTCCGCTGCCTTGTCGTAATGTAATACATGAACTTGTGGAATATTAATAACTTCATATTATAAAATTAATTTATTTTAATTACTTTCGAGTTTCGGGGCAATTCTGGCGGCGTCGCTCAGGGGTGTGGTTTAAAATCGGGATAAGAAATCTAAGGTTACTTGAAAGAGATGCAAGGTTTGCGTTTGACATATGAATTTCAAAGTTATTTGGATTAAATTATTTTATTCAATATTGAAATACATGAAAATCTTTCTAAAACCGTACCCACGACAGCCGAGCGGGAGTAAGCTGTGGCTATTACGTAATGCAATACATGTACGATATTCCCTGCAAACGTATCGACAAATGTGGTACGAGCAACTGGAAACGGTATTGAACTTTAAAACATTATCTTCTTAAGTTTCAAGTTCATTATGTTATTGTTATGTTTTAATATTATCCTCTGTTTAATGTTTTATAGATACTAGAAGGCTCTTCCTCTTACGCCGTCGAAGAGATCAACGAAGTACGAGAATTGTGGGCGAGCATTTTACGAGCCTCCTTCTTGTAGGTTAGACTTTTGCGTTAATATATGTTTGTGTTATGTTATTAGATATTTGTTGGATGATGTAACACTCTTGATTTATTGACCATTATTTGTTATTGTTGAGGATTGATTGTTGGGACTGATTTTTTGGGTTGATTTGGTTGTTTTGGATTTGTTTGTTGGGCATATGAAAAACGAAAAAAATATTTAAAAAAATATAAACATAGGCGACGGTTCCTAGCTCAGAAACTGTCGCCCAATATTATGTTAAAAAAAGATTGGCTTTGGGTGACGGCTCCTACACAGATTATTTAAAAAATATATAGTTGGCGACGGTTTCTCGCGCCCAGTCCCTCATAACTACGGGGTACTTTGGGCGACGGTTTTGAACCGAAAACCGTCGCCCATAACTTATCTTGGGCGACGGGTGCACAACCGTCACCCAAAATCTTGCAGATGGGCGACGGGGCTCTGGGCGACGCACAGAAACCGTAGCCCATGACATAAGAACTGTTGCCCATCTGCAAATTACCTGTTTTCAAAATTATCAAATATGACAGACCCAAAATTCTAGCCTGGTTTACATGGTGACTAAGTCTAATAGTCTATTATGATGCCAATATATGTTAGCATTAACAATTAATACAGACCTGAAAAACTCATTAAAAAGGAATGTCGTTAACGCTTTTGCAAATCCAATATTTTACCTTTTTCTATTTTGTTTCTTCGAGTGCATAAATAAGCAGCAGCCCAAATTTTTAATGCGCAAATAGGACATGTGTGAGAGCTTAGCAATTATTGTCGAGAGCGATATTCATCCCAACATTAATTAGTGGGAGATCTTATCGGCGTAACGATGACGTCACAACTCCATTAATGCTCTCAGACGTAATCATGCTATGCTGTGCACATAACATAACGCTGCATTATTAAAATTTTAATATTATTACCAATATATTTCTCCCTCTCCATTGTTGCTCTCAGGCAGGAAACCCTTAGCTTGTTAGATTTCCTCATTAATTGAATAGGTAAAGAAATTATTATACTCTCTCTGGGATCCTATTTGTAGACGTATTAAATACTATCACAGTTATAATTCCTTCTCTATATATAAAATACACACCAACACATGAAATAATGCAGTTATCAACCCAAGTCTCAATAAGCAGAACATTTTCCCTATAACAAAAACAATATCTTGAAATTGTTATTACATTTTGACTATAATAATAGTCTGTATGGGAAGTTCAAGTAACCACGTCGACGAAGCAAATGTAGAGCTGAAGAAAGGGCCATGGACTAGGGAAGAAGATCAGAAGCTTTTGGCATACATAGAACTTCACGGTCATGGAAGTTGGCGTTCTCTTCCATCAAAAGCTGGTAATTATTACTAAAACTTACTGGCTATCAAGATTAGGGTTTTCTACTTTTATTGCATGCTAATTTTTTATAACTTTTATTTTGTTATATAGGGCTCCAAAGGTGCGGTAAGAGCTGCAGACTAAGATGGACGAACTATCTTAGACCAGACATAAAACGAGGAAAGTTCAGTACACACGAAGAGAAAGCCATCATTCGCCTTCACGCCCTTTTGGGAAATAGGTACCTACACTACACCGAACATATAAGAAAACGACAACCATCACTTAACTTAACTACGCTTGTCCTTGTCCGTACTACAAACTTCCCAATTACACACACTAATAAAAATGTTTTCTTTTCCTTTACGAAAAATATCGTTTTTTTCTTGAAATAAAAGGTGGTCGGCAATAGCAGCCCACGTACCAAAGAGAACGGATAACGAGATAAAGAACTATTGGAACACCCGCCTCAAGAAACGGCTGACCCGAATGGGCATCGACCCGACGACCCACAAGCCCAAGAACCGCGGATCGGGTCGGGCCTCTAATCTGACGAGCCACATGGCTCAGTGGGAGACTGCTAGGCTCGAAGCTGAAGCCCGACTCGCCCGAGAGTCCTCACTCCTTCACATCCTCCATGTCAACAAACCCTACTGCCCCGCCGGCGCCGTCCCACCTCCACCGCCGCCGCCGCCGGCGTCCGAGCAACCACGGGTCCTAGACGTGCTGAAAGTCTGGCAAGCCACAAATAGTTGTAACAACAAAGGGTTCTTCAGCTTTGGGTCGACGTTTGGCGCCTTAGAGTCTCCTACTTCGACGCTGAACTTCGAGGCCTCCTTGGGCGTAAATGCGGAGGGCAAAATGGGGAATTCTATGGGTGTATCGTGTAATAATAATGGGGACGGCAATAACGATGACGAGATGTACGGACTGAGTGACGTCACCGCGGGGCTATTGGAGTCTATGTTGGCTGGTAATACGAAGCGTATTGCTGGTAGTACTTCTTCCGCGGCGGCGGACAATAGCTGTAATGATGAACTTGCTGGTAGTAATGGCGTTACTTTGGGCGACTTTGAAGATACTGAGAATTACTGGAGTGAGTTGTTGAACGTGGTGAACAACTCCTTTTGAGTGAGTAGTCCTCCTTTCGTTTTAGTTAGTGGATTAGTGAGGGAGCTTATTGCGTTTTTTTTTTTTTTGATCTTTTCTTTTATCTTTTGAGTATATGATGGTTTTCAAACCGTAGTTTTAGTTAATTGGTCACGTTGGCCGGTCCGTATATATCATCGTTTCATTACACGTAATTATCTTTTCATGCATAAGCTAGTTTTTGCTTTCCTAAACCAAGAAGTGTGGCATGTTAAGGCGTGGAAACCCACGAGAAAAACTGTCCCCATTTTAATGGGTTTTTTTTCCTCCTCCAACAAGGCAAACTTAGAGTTCCCGTAGGTTCAATATTGTCTATTTATCTGAAAAAATAACCTGAAAATCGAAATAGGATTTGGACCAAGAACAAGTCACAACACTTGATATGTGTCGTTGGAGTTTGTTTTTCGGAAACGATCGCGATGTATATTTCTGTCAAAAGTTATGTACAAACGGCTAGATAGCCAAAAGGGCCCGAATGTGGACACGTACGCAGCGGGCAAAAAACCAAGAAGGCCCGATATGTGTTGTTGGAGTTGGACATTTTTTTTCCACGTTTGAATTATAGGATTAACCGGCCGTATTAATGGGCCTTTACACATTTTTTGTTGTAAACATGGGCCATTGCAGTTTTGCGTCCGTTTCTTAGAAGAAAACAGTAAACAACGAAATGGTGATTAAACTATATCAAAATTTCACAATTACCGTTGGTACTCGAACTTTTAAATGTGTCATTTGATTCTTAAACTTTGCAAAACCTGTCATTTCTTGTCCTTAACCTAAAGAATCGGCAAAATAACCAAAAGGGGACGATTTTGCAAAGTTCAGCAATCAGTTTCACATTTAAAAGTTTGAGTACCAACAATTAAATTCTTTTAGATAGACATGATTTTGTGTAAAATTGATATAAAATTCATCGTCGATCATGACGAGATTTTTGAACTTTTATTTGAAACGTATCACGTCACAGTTACACCGTAACAAGGGATACCTCTTGAAAAAAGAAAGAAGTTAAAAAATACGTAAAAAAAATTACTGTTGTTGTCTTCGAAACTTAAAAAATTTCAATGTGATTGTGTAAGGATGTGCCTCTTGACAATGACAAAAGAAATCATCGTGGTAATCAAAGCTGAATTTTATATTTAGTTTATGCAATGGCATGTATGTAAAATAAAAATTCTACTTATTGGTGTTCAAACTTTTAAATTTGTCGTTTTGGTACTTGAACTGTGCAAACTGTTCCTTTTTTGTTCTTTACTGGTTGTATGTAACAAAATCGAGCAGTAATAGAAGAAGATTAATAATGAAAAGCAAAGCAGAACCAAAGAGAAAACCAGAAGCAAACATTTGTATAACTGATGTAAGATAGTTTTTACACAACTTGATATATATGTAACACCCGTCCCATACCGGGATCCACTTGTTAATGTCATAGCATGGTGGTGTGGGAACTATCATTCACTTCAGTGGTCAGGTGTTTGATTCTGGTTTGGTATCACTTTTTATTCTTGTTTCTTAAATTATACTTGCTACGTTTTTTCTGTCCTTAGCAATTTGTCACTTTTAGTTTTCTTTTTCTTTTTAGTTCGCACTTTTATATTCTAAGTTTATTGCTTAGACATTTTTTTTTTCTTTTTTTAGTTGGCTGTTTCTTTTTAGTTCTTAGCATTTTCTATTTTATTTTTCGTTTTTTAGCTAAACAAAACTACTAAATTCATATTGCCTTAAGTTCTAATTAAATTCTTTTTTTCACCTTTTCTAAGTCCTTTCATTGTCCATTTAAATTTTTATTTCCACCTGCAATACAAAAATCCATTATAAAAACTCCACACAAATTTTAATTACTAACCTTTATTAAAAATCACTTGCCGAATAAAAAAATGGTACCAAATAAAAAGTTTAAATAAATATTGCAATTAATATTCGTACGATATTTGTCTTGTGTTATTTTTTCCTCTATTTCCTTATAGCATATTATGCTTGTTTTAGTATAATATTATACCATGCTACGCAATATAGTATGGCATGTTGTGGTTGTTTGAGATTCATTAAGATTATCATTGATATCTTTTTTTGTATATTGATATTTTGTGTGTTATTTTTATAAAATGTAAGACTTTTTTGCAGATCGGTACTGAACCTGAAGAAATTTTTGTAGGGGTACTGATCAGGAAGTATGAAACTGAATGGCGAGTGATAAGGAATTTCCAAAAAATGTTTAACACACGTGATCTGGGCCCACATCTCAGCTTCTTATAACGATTCACACACATTGATATCTTTAATGATCATTGAGTAGGATGGATACCTTTTTTCTGATCTCTATAAATATAAATTTAAAAATATATATTTATGGTCTGTATTTTATTGTACTTGTGATAGTCCGTCGTCCGTATCTATCTTTCTTTCTCTCTTTTGTTTTTCTATTTTCATTAAATATCACAATTCACAAACACCTGCATGCTAATCATGTGGCGCTAGGATAGAAGAGAAGACAAACAATTTTCTCACCTTTCTTTTTTTCTCAATCCCACATTATTACAGAGGGAACTTATTCGTGAAATAGCACAAGGCATCACCCAAAAAAGATCTCCGTGCCTATTTTTCTTAGTTTTTTTTTATTTTTATATATCTTTTCGATTGGAAACTAGGGAAATAATCGAGCGTTCGCTTTTCTTGGAAGCTTATTTAATCGGCCAGTTACACATATCTGCTCTCCGATTTCAAAAGGGTAAGCGTTGTTGATGATGAAATCCGCCGCCTTATTCCTTTTTTTTTTCTTTGAATTTATGCGTGTGAGTGTGTGTGAGTGTGTGTGCGTGTATTTGGATGAGCAAAGAAAGTAATACGCCTTTTGTATTGCTTTTATCTTTTTTTTGTCTACTCCACTGTTTTTGTGGCCTTGCTCTCATACCCAATGATTGAATTAGTTATTTGCACTATATGGCTCTTCGTAAATGTTAATACTTTATGGATTTTAGAGTTTGAATGCTTCATGTCTGTCTCAGTAGAGTCGTCGATGTTAAGTTAGATTTCCCTTTGTTTTTTTAAGGATTCCGAGTTTTCTTTCTTCGAACGTGTAGCTCATCCTATTGTAGATAGATAAGAGGCTTAGAATATGGTAAAGATGGTGTTAGTGTTCATGCATAGCATATAATCATCTTTTACTATATTTCCGACAATATTTGGTGTAAGATCTGATAAGTGCACAACAGTGGTTAGTTGTTGAGGTGGTGAGAAGCTGTTGATTTGGCTGATATGTATGTGTGCTTTCTTGTTTTCTTTCTTTAAAAACAAATGGGCCCTTATTTGTTCTATATTATTGGAATTTTCCTCTTTTCAAGTCGAAGTGAGGCGGTGTCTAATCCTGATTACAGTTGAATTTAAACATATACTATATGACCTTAGCTTCAATTTCATGCCCCATGTATATATAATAATCAAGGCCTATCATGTATCTTGATTTTATTTTTTATTGCATTTGTTATGCCACGAAGCTAAGTGTTTTTTCATACCTGAGTTTGCTTCACCATGTTTTTCGGCAGAAGATGGTAGAATTTGGGAAAAAACTGAAGGAGAGGCAAATCCCAGAATGGCAAGGGTATGTTACTATGTTTGTCAATGATTATTATTACAGTTTCTTTCACTTTGCAGCTGTTTAAATCTGTGATATAAAGTTGGCATTTTGGACTAAACAATGGTGTTTTTAGATACTACATAAACTACAAGCTGATGAAGAAGAAAGTGAAGCAGTACCTAAATCAGATTGAGGCCGGCGCGCTTGATCGAAGAAACGTCCTCAAGGATTTCTCCAAAATGTTGGACAATCAGGTGAATAACAAATTTTCACCGAATCATTCGTTGCAAATCAGTGTCTTGAATCTTTACTTATTCTAATATTCGAACACAGATCGAAAAGATCGTAATGTTCATTTTGGAGCAACAAGGCCTTCTGGCAAGTCGAATCGCGGGCCTCGACGAGCAACAGGAAAACGCCATGCAAGAACAGTCTGACTCAGGCATATCGAAGATCATCGAGATAAGAGAGTCGTACAGACAAGTCGGGCGGGACCTTTTGAAGCTACTCCATTTCGTGGAGATGAACGCAGTTGGGATTAGGAAGATACTCAAGAAGTTCGACAAGAGGTTCGGGTACAAGTTCACCGACTACTACGTCAAGACCCGAGCCAACCATCCCTATTCCCAGCTTCAGCAAGTCTTCAAACACGTGGTTAGTTAGTTATTTAGTTAGTACGTGTATATGCGCAGAATGTGCTTGTTTTGTCGGGAATTTTGGATTTTAGTAGTAATTGTTCGTCGAATTTTTAGGGTGTCGGCGCCGTCGTTGGAGCTATATCTCGAAATCTTGCGGAACTTCAAGATCGAGAGGGAAGCTACTTGTCCATCTACGATCAGCCTACTCTGCCTCTTCAGGTACGTCCTAATCCTATTGTTGGCCAGCCTCATTTTTAGTCTCTAATATTTTTTTAATCTTCATCTTTCGAGATGTCATTTTCAGTCCCCAATATTACCAATTTTGTGACATTTTGGTCACTCGGTTAGTTCCGTTAGTCCGGACTGAATTACGGGCAAGGCCAGCTAGAACTTTTGCAGGTCGCATAGTAATTCCATCCGGACTAACGGTTGAATTAACTGGGGGACTAAGACGGTACAAAATCGTAACATTGAGGATTCAAAATGGCATCTCGGAACATGAGGGACGAAAAAACGCTCCAACTCCAAACACCTGGAGAACAAAAAATGCCTTTCTTCCTTCCTTCTCTTCCTCGATTAGCCTTAGACCCTTCCTTCTATTCTTTGCTCAGGACCCGATCATCGACTCGATAAAGTCGGCGGTCGACCGATTATCCCGCTCGACGAACTTCCTCAACTTCCTCGCCCAACACGCCTTCATCATGCACGACGAGGACCTTTTGCCCTCGTCCGCCGAAGACGAGGAATTAGGAGGCGTCGCGGACGATCATCGTCAGAGGTACCACTTCATGTCGCTACTCCTCAACCTGGCGAACACGTTCCTCTACATGGTCAACACGTACATCATCGTGCCGACGGCCGACGACTACTCAACGAGCCTCGGAGCCGCCGCCACTGTGTGCGGGGTGGTGATCGGAGCCATGGCCGTCGCCCAGATATTCTCGTCCGTCTACTTCAGCGCTTGGTCGAATAGGTCATACTTCAGGCCGCTAGTGTTCAGCAGCGTGATGCTCTGCGTGGGGAACGCCATGTACGCCATGGCCTACGACCTCAATTCGATTGCCGTTCTCCTCGTCGGTCGCCTGTTTTGCGGGTGAGTTCACGCCTCGATTTTTTTTTTTAACTCCTAGACGTTGTGCGTGGTGCTTGCGTGCGTTTAACTAGTTATTCAATAAATCGACCGAAAGTAGATCATGCATGCGCTCCCACGTGTTACATTCAGTCTGAATTGACAATGTAATAACCGGGGTGTTGGAGGACTAAAATAAAATGGGTATATCTCAGAATTTGAAGGACCAGAAACGTCCTACCTCAAACATTGTGGACAAAAAATGCTGGTTTGTCCGTTTAGTTCGCAATGTGCTCCTCAAATTTCTTACCGTGTCGAATTTTTTTTTAACCGAGTAGGTTGGGGTCGGCGAGGGCGGTTAACCGTCGCTACATAAGCGACTGCGTACCGCTCAAGATACGCATGCAAGCCTCAGCGGGGTTTGTGAGCGCGAGCGCTCTAGGGATGGCTTGTGGGCCCGCCGTCGCTGGGCTGCTACAGACGAGATTTAAGGTTTGGAAGCTCACGTTCAATCAAGATACATTACCCGGCTGGCTCATGTCCCTGGCCTGGCTGGCCTACCTCGTATGGCTTTGGGTCTCTTTCAGAGAGCCCGCCCACGCTAGCCGTGAAGTCAGTGCTTCGCCTCGAGAATCGAACCGTGGTAGTAATTACGTTCGCTTTTTTACTCTTTTTTTTCGGCATTTTTCGAAGAGAAAGTTGACGTTGATCATATTATATATTGGCTAAATTATTTATTAAAGAGCACGATAAGCTCGAGAAAGGTCTCGCGAAACCGTTGCTTTTGCCTTCGACCGAAGAGGCGACCAACGAAGACGACGAGGGAGAGCAAGAGTGTGATGTCAGCGAAGAAGCTATAGAGGAAAGTCATAAACCCGCTAATTCGCTCGGATCGGCCTACCGTTTGCTAACGCCTTCAGTAAAGGTCGGTCGAAATTACCACATTTTGTATGTTAGGACTTGGCGTTTATCTTGTGTAATAATCCGAACTTTTGTAGGTTCAACTGTTGATCTACTTCATGCTTAAATACGCAATGGAGATCTTGCTTTCCGAGTCGAGCGTCGTCACGTCATATTATTTTGGCTGGACGACGAGCAGCGTCTCCCTCTTCCTCGCGGGCCTCGGGCTGACCGTTCTGCCCGTCAACATATTCGTCGGGAGCTATTTGAGCAATATGTACGAGGACAGGTAGGGAACTCCCATCCTAAATTACACTATAGACCCTGTGTAGTTTATACTGAAATGCACGATACTACTTTTATAGTTTGGTTATCACGCAAAACCCCTTTATGATATCTTAAACGTAGCATTGTACCCTCCGCTCAGCATCTTCTGCCCGCGAGTAATGCTCATATTCGCGGGCAGAAGCTGCTGACATGACCAAAGGGTGCAGTGCTACGTTTCAGATATCATAAAGGGGTTTCCCATAAACGGACACAATATAGTAACATGCATTTCAGTATTAGCAACAATATCAACTTGATTGACTGAAAAAAATGTTTTTGTAGGCAAATATTACTGCTATCCGAAATCGTGGTGTTTCTGGGCATAATCTTCAGCTTCCACTTCATAATCCCTTACACCGCGCCGCAGTACGTCATTTCCGGCCTCATAATGTTCGTAGCAGCCGAAGTATTGGAAGGTAAAAAAAAACAAAAAAATTCTACTTATTTTTCCCTCGATCGCAAATCTTTATTTTATACGGTCTTTTTTTTATCGCAGGGGTAAATTTGTCGCTCCTTTCGAGGGTGATGTCGTCGAGGTTGTCTCATGGGACCTACAACGGTGGCCTGTTGTCTACCGAGGCCGGGACATTCGCTCGAGTTATTGCAGATGTCACGATAACCTTAGCAGGTTTTCTCGGGCGGAGCAAATTGTTGAACGTTACGCTAATCCCTTCGCTTGCGATATGCTTCGCTTCGATCGTTGCTACTTGCTTTACGTACAATTCTCTTTACTGATTTTTCTTTCTTCCAAGTATTCATTGTTTCCTGTTCATAGTTATTTATTTTTTTTTTCCGGACATTCGAAGTATATTCGATCGTTCTTTATACTATGTTCGGTTTACGAAAATTAGTGGGACAAAGAAAATGAATGAGAAAAGGAAAATTAGCCTTTGTGTTTGGTCCATTGATAAATTAGATAAAGAAACTAAAATAAAATAAAATCTAGTTACAAGTTTATGTGAACTATTTCTTAATCAAATGATAAGAAAATTTGTTAAAACCATTTTTTCTCCTGCTTTCTTTTCCACTATGCTTTGTTCAAACCCAAAACATGCGTATTTGTCGATGAGTGCATCATCGGAGGGTTGTGTTCTGTTTTATTTTATTACAACTACTGAACTGAAATCGAAAACGAACATGAAGACGTTTTTAAGTTCAACTCTTCACCCCAGAAAGAAAATCGTGCAGAGGAAAAAAAAGAGAATCTCAGGAAAATTTAACTGAATATAATTCGATTTACGGCGGTTACAAGTGACAAAAAAGCATTGAATAACAGAAGCTACGGATTCTAACATGAACTACGAAAAGACGGGAAGTTATCGAGCATTTTGAATAACTCCCGCTGTACAAAATTGCCTCGCCTCTTCAACAAACTAATCCCAATGGAAATATTTACCGATTCTTATAAATTTAAAGAATCGTTCCCATTAAAACGCTCTTCGATCAGCGAATGTACGTTCTAAAATGACTTGACGAAAATCCCATGATTCCTCTATCAGCGTTCTGCAACGAAGAAAAGTAAATAAAATAAGCAAATTGTTGTTTCTTCCTGACATTGTTTTCAACATAGACTGAGTAGCAAAAAGGGAAAACCTCTGCGTTGAGTAAGAAGATTCTAAAACCGTAAAACGAAAGGTAAACTTACAGAAGGTTTAAGTGTTGGGAAAACATTCCAGAATCTGATCGTCTCATCTCCGGCGCCAGTTGCAATTGTCTGCGCAAACACATATATTACGCAAAGTCGTATTATAACTTGATATAGATTAAAAAAAATCACAAAAAGAGAACTCGAAAATTCATGTAAATACACATACCTCTGCATTGGGAGAAAGGGCGAGGTAAAGCACCCTAGACGTATGGCCCGTGAGAGTAGCTAGCTGTATTATTATTCACAGACAAATAAAAAACCATTCAATTTCATAAATCATACAAAAAAACACACAGGGAAATTAATCTTCTTTTTGCCAAGGTACCTTCGACATTGTGGGGTAATTCCACACTATAATCTGGTTATCTACGTACCCATGCGTGCTCACAAGTTCGTTCGAGCTCTTCGACCACACAAGATTACACACCTATTCAACGTTGGCATTTCAGTCAGCAAAAAAAATTCAGATTGAAATGTATATACAAATTAATAAGTTCAGATATAAATAGTTAAAAAAAAAAAACCTGACTATCAGTAGCCACGCAATTGATCGGTAGATTAGTGACTGTATTCCAAAAACGAATGCACTTATCAGCTGAGCCGCCGCCCGAGGCAAGAAGTCCATTAACATGTGGAGACCATGCGATGGCTTTCACAGCAGCCGTGTGTTGATTGAATTTCAGGGCGGGTTTTGTCGTATGTTGGTTCCATACAAGAAGCTGTAATAACGACATACGAATGAGCCATCAAGCATTAAAAAGAAGGAAAAAAATAACAGCGACAAAAATCAAGTTCTTCTTACTCGATTGTCATTCCCTCCGGATGCTAATTCTCTGTCGTTTGGAGACCACTTCAGCCCACACACCTAAAGAGGCAACACAAATTTAAACGTTATGCTTCTTGAAACGAAGAGAAGAAAAAAAAAAGGATTGTCTTATTTTTTTACATACTTCTTTTTTATGACCGGCCAGCTTGGCGACGTACGGTTGGGGAGATCGAAGGTCTCTTTGGAGTATAGTTTTGTCGTAGCTTCCCGAAGATAAGAGAGATGTGCTCCATGCGAGGGAAGAAGCACGTGAAGAATGGCCATCCATGGTTCTAATTCTCGAGCAACGAGAGGCATCCCACAACTGAATATTGTAAGGAAAATAAGTCCATTAATAGATCGCAAAACGACAGTCGAACATTATTGGAAGAAGAGGAACTGTAATAAAGCTTACTTGGAGTTTTCCCTTATGGGTTCCAATGGCGAGCTGTGTTCCAAGCTTTTCCCAGCTCACGGAGGAGACGCTATCATTGTTCCCCAAGTCGCATAACATCTCTACCTGC
The DNA here is from genome assembly GCA_027422505.1 of Craterostigma plantagineum. Lineage (NCBI taxonomy): Eukaryota > Viridiplantae > Streptophyta > Magnoliopsida > Lamiales > Linderniaceae > Craterostigma > Craterostigma plantagineum. The sequence goes on from JAPQWV010000029.1 coordinate 1,435,430, forward strand.
CAAGAGATTGTTATATGCAAACTTTAGTGAACTTCCCAAGATATCATTCATTACACAGAAGTAAGTGAAAATTTGTTTGATGTAAGAAATTAATTGCTCACCTTGTTAGTGGAAGCATTCAATAGATAAACAGAGTTATCCAAACCTACGGCGAGTATGTTACTAGACGACCAGTCTAAGAGGTTGAGGTAATAATCGTCTCGCAGCGAAGGTGCATCCAAGACCTGTAGATAGATAGTTATTACATGATATTTAGTACATAGGGAATATGATACTGTAAAAAAAACCCAAAAGAACATAATTTGCTTGAGTGATCTGATCAAGATAAACTAAAAATACTAAAACAGAGGACGAAATCACATAGAAGAAAAGAAACAGAAATCACCTATCAACTAACACGATAAGAATAGCGAAGGTCATTACAGTATTAAGGAATCTTATTCTTATAGAAAAGTGATCCCAAAATCAACAAGTCAAAGCTTCGACCCAAACCCTAGACACCCAACAATTTGATGAAATTCAAACATTAACAAACCAATAAACCCAAATCATTACACAAAAAAGGGGGTCGAGCTCGTATAGAGACCAAATCCAAAACCCTAAACCAAGGAATCGAAACCAACTCCGATTAACAAAACCTAACAAAAAGGGGGGAAAAAGGCAGAAAACGAAAAGAGAGCAAAGATCCAACCTTGGAAGGAGTTTTAAGGATTTTTCTCGGAGGCTTAACTGGACTGCTCGAAAACCCAGCGCCCAAATCATCTTCAATCGGAAATGGCGTCGGAAAATCCAACCTCCTCGCCACAGTCTTGTACTTGAATATATTACAATTGGGAGGAGCAGAAGACTTCCGAGGGATCAACGGCGAGTCGACACATTCCGGTCCGAAAAGGGTAGCTTTCATGATGGTTTTGTAAGGAGAATCACCATTGACAGAAGCGGAACTATTATTAGGATCGTCGTTTTGGGAATCTCTGATATCAAACAGCGCAAAATTGGAAGAAGAACGGCACGGGATGAAGCGATCGCTGTAGATTGTGCCCGGCGGAGGAGTTCTTCTTGCGCTTCTACTGAGAGCAGAGAATGAAGGAGTCGGCGTTCCCATGTTTTCGTCGAGGAGATGAAATTTGCCGGGGAATATATTTATATTAGCGCCACTTTCCTTCTTATTTTTATTTCCTTAGATTAAAAGATGTCGAGATGCCCGTTGTAATATAATGACGTTACTTCAGTTATTTATTGCCTTAATTAATTTTGAACTGTGACTGATTTTCTTTCTAACACGACACGCGCTCTAATTGCTAATATTAGCGGGAAGTCAATTTTACTATTAGCTTGTTAACAAATTATATATTACGTTATTCTTAAGTTTGAGATTTTTTTTTATTATCAAATAGATGAAATAAAAATTTTAACTATATAAAATCAAAACAGGCCAAATTAGTTTTAGGGATGTATGTATAATAAATAAAAAATATTGAAGTAACATGAAAAATATTAAATTGATTAAAATAAAGGGATCAAATTGCATATAAATATGACATACCAAATTAACAGTTTATATTCACCACATATCCTTTATATCCACCACATATCCTTTATAATTTGTGTACTATTTAATATGTGTAAATTTTTAGACAATTTATTTTGGTGTCCATATCAGATTATGCAAAAGAAACTGAGCAAAGGAATGAAGAACTCAGCAACATGAAGCTGAGGAAACTGAAGTAGACTGATTCAGTTAAAAGGAAAGCGTTTTAAATAATGAAAGCGCGCGTCTTATAAGTTGCACTGTGAACTTATGAAGTCGTTTGTACTACCGACGTTTTCAGCTAGGAAGGAGTTTTCGCGCGCCTTTCATATAAAATTAGAGGCAGTGTGCATTGCGTGCGTTAATCATCTCATTTTTCACTCTTTCAGTTAGAGTTGATCTCTGTAAATCTCAAGAAGGTCATCTTCTTCTTGACCTGTACTCAAAGCTAGGGGTGTTCATTATTTGGGTGACCCAATTAACCCACCCGAACCGAATTGAATTCAGCTTATTTGGTTTGGTTAATTCGGGGATCGGGTGGTTAATTGGGTACCCGAATTATTAAACGGGGAAATGGTTTGGGTATTGGGTGGGATAAAAAAATTGGGGCACCCCCGAAACCCGAATAGGATAATTATTTTTTTAATATATATTAACCATATAAAAATAATACTAATTTGGCCTAGCTTAAAAGATATAAATCATATAAAACTAATACTAATTGGGCCTACCTTAAAAGATATAAATTATATAAATATAATACTATATGTACCTAGGGATTTGTGTTATGAATATTTAGACCACCAAGCTTGTAACTTGTTAATTGGTTTTTTACATAACCAAACCAATTAACCCGAAAACCGAATAACCCGAGAACCAAATAGTTAAATGGTTTTGGTTTGGTTTGCGGATGGTTATCTCAACTATCAAAAACCCGAATAACCCAAACCGAATAACCCGAACACCGAAAATTAACCCATTTGAACACCCCTACTCAAAGCGTGTATCAATAAAAGATCTAGATCGTTTGATCGTGGATGTAGGATCCAATTGATCCGAACCACGTTAACTCACTATGTCTACAAGATTCACAATTCACACACACAATCTGCTTCGATTTCTTGTTATGGTATCAGAGCTCGCTTTCTGAGCTGCGATTTGATTCGTGATTGAGAACATGACGGAAGAATCAGTGCCAACTCCAAGCGCGACGAACACCACAATCTTGGCAAATGATCCATATTTTCTGAATGCGAATGATCACTCGGGACAACTTCTTGTTCATGAGCAACTGAGTGGGGATAACTACGCCACTTGGCATAGAGCAATGATGATAGCACTTATCGGCAGGAACAAGGAGGGATTCGTCAATGGGGATCTTCGGCCGCCAGCAGCTACTGACAAGGATAAGGTAAATGCGTGGAAAAGAAATAACAACGTCGTAATCTCGTGGATTTTGAATTCAGTTTCAAAAGAAATTTCAGCAAGCATTCTATATAGTTCGTCAGCTAGGGATGTTTGGGTTGATTTGGAGGAGAGGTTTGGTCAAACCAATAAGCCAAGAGTCTTTCAATTGAAGAGGGAATTGATTAATCTAGCGCAGGGTAGCAATAGCATCTCAGTCTACTTCACCAAGCTCAAGACATTGTGGGAAGAACTGTCAAATTATCGACCAGCTTGTCAATGCACCTGCGGAGGCATTAAGCCAATGAACGACTATTTCAATGAAGAATATGTTCTGAGTTTCATGATGGGGTTGAACGAGTCATACTCACAGATAAGGGGTCAAATTCTGACCATGGATCCACTCCCAACTATTAACAAAGTTTTTGCGTTACTGATTCAAGAAGAGAAGCAACGTTCGATGGTACTTGGGCCAGTCAGAGGCTTAGAAGATCACAGCAACAACATGGCTATGTTGACAGCAAGAAGTGATCAAGAGAGCACCAAGAAAGCTTTCTATCCTCAGAAAAAGGAGTCAATGAGGCCGTTCTGCACTCACTGCAGCAAAAGGGGGCACACCATCGAGAGTTGCTATCAATTACATGGCTACCCGCCAGGTTTTAGGCAGAATTCAAGGTTTAAACCGGCCAGGATTAATCAAGCCTCAGCAGAGGCGCCACAGAGTGTTAGACAATCAGGTCAGCCAGGAAAAGGTCATGATGCTGTTGGAAAGAGCCCTCTAATCCAGCTGCAGGTTACAGCACAGCAGCTCCAAAATCTCCAGTCTTTGATAAACCAGTCCAATGCCAATGGGGCAACAGAGTCTATGGACATTGCACAGGGAGCTGAGAAGGGAACAGGTATTTGCTTGTCGTTCAATTTACCTGAACTAACTAATATAAATGCCTGGTTGGTAGACTCGGGTGCAACAATGCACATTTCTGGGAGCAAGCTCCTACTCCATGACTTGCATCATATAGAAAAATCTGAGGTAATTCTGCCTGATAACAGAATAATTCAGGTCAGCCAAGCAGGGAGTGTTCATCTGAATAAACATATTACTTTGACCAATGTGCTGTATGTTCCACAGTTTTGTTTTAACCTTATATCAGTGAGTTCATTGGTGAAAAGCAGAGGTTGCAGTGTAACTTTCGACACTGATCACTTCCAAATACAGGATACTTCTCACCAGGTGATTGGCAAGGGTAGGATGTTGGCAGGACTGTATGTCATCCAAACTGAGCATGATCAGCAACCTGATAGTGATAAATCTGGAACTGTCTTCTTGAATAAAGTGTCATCAAACCTTTGGCACAATAGATTAGGACACCCTTCTCATAAGGTGTTAGATGTTCTAAGGCATTCTCTTAGGAATAATGATGTGAGACAGAACACTATCTGTAAAGTTTGCCCTTTGGCAAAACAGAAAAGAAAAAGATTTCCTGATGAACCTAAAACAGTTTGCTCAATCTTTGATCTAGTCCATTGTGATCTTTGGGGGCCCTTTCATGAGCCATCTTACTTAGGACATAGACATTTTGTTACCTTAGTTGATGATCATTCAAGGTTTACGTGGGTCTTCTTATTAAAACACAAGTCTGATGTGCAAGCTGTGATTACCCATTTTTTAGCATATGTTGAGACACAGTTTGGTTGCAAAGTCAAGACTTTTCGGACTGATAATGCAAGAGAATTAAACATGAGTAACCAGTTTCAGGCAAAGGGAATTATTTACCAACTTTCTTGTGTTGAAACGCCACAACAGAATTCGGTGGTGGAGAGGAAACACCAACACCTCTTGAATGTGGCACGTGCCTTGTATTTCCAATCTGGGGTACCAATCAGTTTTTGGACAGAATGTGTGTTAGCAGGTGTCTTCCTTATAAACAGAACACCATCTTTGAATCAGGCAAACAAGAGTCCTTATGAGCTCTTGTACCAGAGGACTTTTGATTATAGCATTTTGCGGGTATTTGGATGTCTTTGTTTCTCCTCTACTCTTGCAGGGTCAAGAAGGAAGTTTGATCCGAGGGCAACCGAGTGCATCTTTCTAGGATACCCGAATGGAGTTAAAGGTTACAAAGTGATGGAGCTTGCAACCAACATGGTGTTCATTTCTAGGGATGTGGAGTTTGTGGAAGATGTATTCCCACTTAAGAAACAATCTGATCACTTGGGGGACAACCCTTTTCCTTCTTGTGTGCTGCCTAGGACTCATGTAGCAGATAATGGACAGGAAGGAGAGCTATTATTCCAGGAATCAGGTAGTGAGCAAGGTCCATCTGCAGGACATGCAGAAGAAATACAACAACAGCAGTCAGAAGTTATTCAAGAACCACAGCAAGAAAATCAGGAGGAAGTAGAAGACATGAATGACTCTTCTGAGCCAGAGACTGAAGGAGGGATCATTGAAACTTCTGAGAATGATGTGGCCGAGGTATATACCAGATCAGGGAGGCCAACAAAGAAGCCAACATACCTGGCAGACTACCAATGCAACAGTCTGGTAGGGAGAAGAGAACTGTATCCTATATCTGTAGCGCCCCGTTCCCTATTTTCCTTTTTACGCAGCTATAAAATATTCGTATAAAATTTTTTTTTTTGATTCCCATAACCATTTCCTTTATCAAAACGGGTGCGTACATCTGGTCTAGTTCCTTTCACAATAATGTACATATATGTACCTATCATACGAGTCACAAAATGTAACAGTCTAAAGCCGTTTCTATTTCATATGCTAACGATGAACCAGAGGGGAGTAGGAGGAGAGCGTAGTTGGCCAACCTTGAATCCATGCTTTATGATATGCTTCCTACGCAGCCTGCTAATTATCTACACAACTGTGAAGACACCGATTCAGAGTATGATCGCAACATGTTAATTAATACAAGTAACAATAAAATAAACAGTAATCTGTTCCTTCCTATCAATATCGTAACCATGCCATTTTAAGTCATATAACCATCGTTCACATAACGATCCTTCATAGAATCCGTATGCCATTTCTATATGTCCATTTATTTTGATACTCCCGTTATAGACTAGCTAGACTTTACTGTACGCCCAGTCGGCGCCCATGCATGGGACTCTGTAACCATGTCGTAATCCCCCTATTTGTAGGGATACGTGTTGCCTGTACAGGACTCTGTAAAATCCCCCGATTTGTAGGGATATATGCCGTAGCATCCGTATCATACCATCTGTAGTCGTAGCAGTCATAACGGTTTCTCCCTTCATTTTATATGTATGCCATGCTATAGAAGATACCTTATATGACACGTAAATCATACAAAAGCACTTTACGGTCACATAATTCACATCGATCCATGAATATCATATAAAGCACATATTAGTCAATTAATCCATATAAGGCATGTAAACACATATGGCACATAAGGTACATGTTGCAAATCATACTCACAAGTTTCGCCTATTTTTCCCGCTTGCTTAGGCGACCTTGTCCTTGCCCTTATCGGACTCCTGACCTATATAATTATTTTATCCGTAAATATGAAATTCCTACAATGATATGCGTACGTGATATGCATGCTTCATTATTATGCATGATCGTTCCTTATTCGTAGCCTTTACTGGAAACCCTGACTTATTTTATATCAAAACCCTAATTTTACATAGATAGATATATATATATATATCGTACTATTATATGTATAAATATTTTATTAATGATGATATCGTTTTCTTTTAGGCTAAAGAATTGTATAGTCATCATCATTAACAATGATCTCGACATCATAACCTACTCAACATTATCATTCGACATCCATTTCGACAAATATAAAGAATCTCGAGATTCATCTAAGTCTTCTCGACATTTTATTTAAACAAGGCTCGACTTTATCCTTGAAATTAACTCGACATTTTATGAATTCTTTTCTTTAAATTTCGACATGTATCATAAGGTACCACGTATATGTATAGGATTTCGATATCTAATAACCCATCTCGACTTTTGATAACCCATCTCGACATTTAGTAATCCATTTCAATATCATATTAGAGATTCTATCTAAATGGATTATCATTATTTGACATCTTATATTTAATTCATTATTATAACTCGACATCTCATATCAAATTCATTATCAATCTCGACATTCCATTTAATTCTGATTTTACAATCTCGATATCAATATTCGACATTTTACTCCATGTCATACTCGACATCCTAGCTATATAAATTATTATTACTCGAGATCCTATCCAATGAATTACCATAATTCTAACTCTATACTTATCGAAGTCTTTCTAATCTATTCCAATATCACACCTCGGTATCCATCTACTCGAGATCTTATCTAACTCGAGATCTTCCTCTTTAAATATCGAAATGTCTCAAGATCGAATTCTATAATAACATTCGACCTCTAAATCTCGACACCACCTTTCCTAAATATCGAATTGTTTCGACATCTTATACTGCAATACCCTTAAAAGTTAAAACACCTTTTCCTTTCTACATTTCTCCAAAAATTCGATCAAACCTAGCCTTCTTAAGAACATAAATACATCGAAACTCCAGAATATCTCAAACACTTTAATACCTTTCATAATCAACTTAATAGAATACTAAACCCTAATATTCTTAAGGATCAAGATTTTCTTATATACTTCAACTATCCATTAAATCTAAGTATCTCAGGAACTGCGAATTTATAGGTGTGTTAACACCTTAAATGTTAATCATAGCTATAAGAATCGTAATAACCACATACCCTGATTAGTTTTCTTGGAATCGAGTTCTCTCCCTTCTGTTCCTTAGTCTTCACGAGTTATTCTAACAATAATATGATTTTTCATTTTCTTGTTTCTTATCCTAACTAAGTTGCGTGTTATACTTATCAAATGACATCGATGGTCTTCATTAGTATCTATCCCAATTGTAAGTAATATGAATTATTTTATTTATTAACTTTGCTTCAAGACTAAGTTTATGATATCTCTTACAGAGAATTGTTTAAATGGTCGCCCTTTCATATCGAGAATTAAAGTTCTCGCAACCTTTGTATTATAAAATCTCGAGATTTCCTTAACTGATCATTCCTATCTTAAGGCCTTAGTTTTTGATAGCTCTATGAATTATTTACATTGCTACGGTTTCATATCGAGAGCTTAGATCTCGTGACCTTATAATAAGGAATCTCGAGTTCTTTGGTTGAAGGATTTCGAAATTCTTTTTGAACTAATTTTGAAACCATCATTTAAAATGTTTCGACATTATACTAAAGGGTTTTGAACTTTTTCTTTAGTGATACTATAATATTATTTAAATATATTTTTTTTTTCCACTTTAAAGAATCTCAAGAATATCATCGAACTTCCTAATTTATTTAATTACTTTAATTGGTATACATATAAATATAAAACTTGAGAAAACCCTAGAAATTTCTAACTTCCGTAACATTTACTTCTATCTCTTTGAGGACCTAAAACTATAATACTTTAAATACCTCATTCTATTCATACCTCTATTTTAAAATAACTTATATGAATGCATAACTTATATGAATGCATGAATTTATATAAATGCATGAAATTATAATATAAGGTTTCGGTTCCTGACAATTCTCCCCCCCTTTAAAAATTTCGACCTCGAAATTTCGTACCTGTTTCGGCTAATAACCATGGGTACTGGGTCTTCATATGTTCTATGGTTTCCCACGTAGCTTCACGAGCCGAATGATTTTTCCACCGTACTTTTACCATTGGAATCGTTTTATTTCGTAACTGCTTGTCAGCATATTCCAGGACTTCTGCCGGTTCTTCTACGTAACTAAGATTCTCAGAAATATTTATTGGTTCGTCCCGTAGAACATGAGTGGGGTCTGATCTATATCGCCGTAACATACTGACGTGAAAAACATTGTGTATTTGTGAAAGTTCAGGTGGTAGTGCTAATCGGTATGCTAACGGTCCAATTCTTTCAAGTATCTCGTACGGTCCGATATATCGCGGACTTAACTTTCCTTTCTTTCCAAATCGTAATACACCTTTCCAAGGAGATACTCGCAAAAATACCTTCTCCCCAACTTCATATTCCATTTCTCGTCGATGTTGGTCTATGTAACTCTTCTGTCTATCTTGGGCCGCTTTAAGTCGACTCTTTACTACTTTAATCTTTTCCATTGTGTCCTGAATTAACTCTGGTCCTTCCAATACTTGTTCTCCTTCCATATCCCAACAAATTGGGTTTCGACATTTCCGGCCATACAGAGCTTCGTACGGTGCCATTCCGATACTCGAATGGTACTGATTATTATAAGCAAATTCCATTAATGCTATATAATCATCCCATGAGCCCTTGAAGTCAATTACGCATGCTCGAAGCATATCTTCCAGGGTCTGTATCGTCCTTTCTGACTGACCGTCGGTCTGTGGATGAAACGCCGTACTAAAATGTAATTTAGTTCCAAGCGCTTCTTGTAAACTACCCCAAAATCTGGAAGTAAATCGGGGATCACGATCAGATACTATGGACGTTGGCACTCCATGTAGCCTAACTATGTCGTTGACATATCTCTTTGCTAAGTATTCTAACGTAGAACCCAATCGAAATGGCAAGAAGTGAGCTGATTTCGTAAGTCTGTCGACAATTACCCAAACGGCATCATTTTTCTTAGCCGTTGGAGGAAGTCCATAAAGAAAATCCATCGTTATCCGTTCCCATTTCCAAACAGGTATGGGTAAAGGGTGTAATTTACCCACTGGTGCTTGGTGTTCAGCTTTGATTTGCTGACACGTTAAACATTTCAAAACGTACTCGGCCACATCCTTCTTCATCCTTGGCCACCAATAATGAGATTTAAGGGTCCGATACATCTTCGTACTGCCCGGATGCATGGCATAAGGAGCAGTATGTGCCTCTTCCATTATTTCTTGTCGAAGATTATCGATATCCGGAACACATAAGCGACCATTTATCGTCAAAGTTCCATCATCGCCTATTACAAAAGACTTCCCTAACCCTTGTTTCACTTTATCAGCAATCTTAGCTAGCTTTTCGTCTTTAAACTGTACTTGTCTGATTCGATCTAACATGATAGGTTGAACTACTATCGAGGCACAGATAGCACCAGTATCGTCTACTTTCATCTCCATATTCATCTTTCTGAGATCGATTAGACTTGATAAAGAACATGCCGATAAATAAGAGATAGTACCATATGATTTCCGACTCAAAGCATCAGCAACGACGTTAGCCTTTCCAGGATGATACTCTATAGTACAGTCGTAATCCTTTAGTAGTTCAATCCACCGTCTCTGTCTCATGTTTAGCTCCTTCTGGCTCAACAAATACTTTAGGCTCTTATGATCAGTAAAGATCTGAAATGTTGTTCCGTATAAGTAGTGTCGCCATATCTTCAGTGCGAATACCACGGCTGCTAGTTCTAAATCGTGAGTTGGGTAGGATGTTTCGTAGGGCTTCAGTTGTCGAGATGCATACGCCACTACTTTTCCGTGTTGCATTAGTACGCATCCTAGTCCTTGGTAGGACGCATCACTATAGATCACAAAACCTTCTGTTCCTGACGGGATAGTGAGTACAGGAGCTGTCGTTAGTCGATCCTTTAATTCTTCAAAACTCCTTTGGCATTCGTCAGTCCACTTAAATACAACTCCTTTACGTAATAACTTCGTCATTGGAGCTGCTATCAGTGAGAAATTCTCTACGAATCGCCGATAATATCCGGCCAATCCCAGAAAACTACGAACTTCTGCTACATTTTTAGGGCTCTCCCATTTGATCACTGCTTCAATTTTGCTGGGATCGACTTGGATACCTTTGCCAGAAACTACATGCCCCAGAAATACTACTTGATCTAACCAAAACTCACACTTTGAAAGTTTCGCATACAATTTCTTTTCCCGTAAAGTTTGGAGTACAATCCTCAAATGTTGTTCGTGCTCCTCTTTTGACTTAGAGTATATAAGAATATCGTCAATAAAGACGATCACGAACTGGTCTAAGTAGGGTCGGAAGACATCATTCATCAATGCCATAAAGACGGCTGGAGCATTCGTTAATCCAAATGGCATAACTAGAAATTCATAGTGCCCATATCTTGTCCTAAAAGCCGTCTTTGGGATATCACTTTCTGCGATCTTCAATTGATGGTATCCTGATCTCAAATCGATTTTCGAAAAGATTCTAGATCCTTGCAGTTGATCAAACAAATCATCAATCCGAGGCAACGGATATTTATTTTTCACCGTTACCTTATTCAACTGCCGTTAGTCGATACACAATCTGAGCGTCCCGTCTTTCTTTTTGACGAAAAGAACGGGTGCTCCCCATGGTGATACACTTGGCCGTATATAGCCTTTATCTAATAACTCCTTCAGCTGTACCTTTAACTCATTCAATTCTATCGGAGCCATTCGATACGGTGGAATAGAAATCGGTGCCGTGCCCGGTTGAAGTTCTATAGTAAACTCTGTATCTCGATCAGGCGGTAGTCCAGGTAGCTCTTCAGGAAAGACATCAGGATATTCACTGACTACCGGAATATCTTCTATTTTTAATCCACTTAACTGCACATCTCTAATGTAAGCTATATACCCTTCGCATCTTTTACTAATCATCTTAGAAGCTTCTAAATTTGATATTTGATACGCCGTCCGTACGCTCTTTTCTCCCCTAAGTATTATATGGATTTGATCCGTAGGGGTCAACTCGATTTCCTTTTTGAAACAATCAAGCTTCGCTCGATATCTTGACAACCAGTCCATGCCTAATATTACGTCGAAATCCATTAAAGGAATGACAAATAGGGTTGCTCGCATCTCTATCCCTTCACTGACCATTTTGCATTCTAAGTATACTGTATTCACTGTAACCACTTCACCCGTTGGAAGTCGAACATACAATTCCTCTTCTAGGGGTTCGGGTTTATCAGGTAATAATGATGCAAATGTTCGTGATATGAATGAATGAGTGGCACCTGGATCGAATAAAACATATGCATCAATATCACAGATAAATAATTTACCCGTAATCACGTGTGATCCCTCTTGGGCCTCCTCACCAGTCATGGTGAAAATCCTTGCTTGTGCTGGCGGCCTATAAGCTTGGCCTCCTGAGCCTCCTCTTCCAGAACTTGTGTTAAATGGTCCTCGTCCCCTTCCTCTTCCGCGATTTGTATAAGTTCCACTGACTCTTGATTGATCTACTGTCGTTTCTGTTTGTAATGTTGGGCAATTCCTTGCTAAATGTCCCCGTTGCCCACAACGAAAACATTCGCCTGTGAGCCATCTACAGACGCCCGGATGATTTTTCCCGCAATGTTCACATGCTGGTATGGTCTGTAAAATTCCTCGTCCGACCGGTCTCATTCCGCCCGTACTGCCTCTTGCGGAATTACTTTGCGTGCTCATTGATCTAGGTGCACTAAATGTCTTTTTCATCTTCCCACCTGACGATTCTTCTCCTGGCCTTCTTTTATTACTCTGGAAATTTCTTGATTCGGTTTCTAATCTTTCGGCGCGAATAGCCGCCGCCCTCAGTTTCCCATAGGATTCCATATCTGATGGTGTAATACGATTTATAATAGTATAACGGAGTCCAGCTTCAAACCTTCGGCACTTATTCTTTTCAATAGCAACCATATGTGGAGCGTATCGAGATAACTGATTAAATAGCACTTCATACTCGTTTACAGACCGGTTTCCCTGTTTGAGTTCTAAAAACTCTTTTTCTTTCTGATCCTTATAAACTTCAGGCATGTAAGCATCGTTGAACTCTCTCAGAAAATCTTCCCAGGTCAACACTGGGGGTTGAGTCATACTGTCTGGGACAGTTTCCCACCATTCATATGCATGTCCCTGAAGGAGTGAGACTGCATAATCGAATCTTTCCTCAGGAGTACATTGCATCATATTGAATACTCTTTCCGTCCTTTTCAGCCAGGTTTCCGCTTCCGCGGGATCTGTCGTACCCATGAAATCCACAGCACCCATCTTCCTCAATTTGTCATATCGTCGTTCTCGGGGAATTGTCAGGGGGTGTTCAGATTCATGCTGTCTAAGAGTATGAGATGAATGGGATTCAGGTATGGCCGTTCTTCCTCCTCCCTCTATTGTTTGTTCATCATGTTCTAAATGCGTGCGTTCGCCTATTGCCCTTTGCCTATATATGCAAGAAAAGTTTAAGGGCAATTCGTAACATGTACCTACTATGCAAATGTCTACAGAACCTAAGCCTTGGCTCTGATACCACTACATGTAGCGCCCCGTTCCCTATTTTCCTTTTTACGCAGCTATAAAATATTCGTATAAAATTTTTTTTTTTGATTCCCATAACCATTTCCTTTATCAAAACGGGTGCGTACATCTGGTCTAGTTCCTTTCACAATAATGTACATATATGTACCTATCATACGAGTCACAAAATGTAACAGTCTAAAGCCGTTTCTATTTCATATGCTAACGATGAACCAGAGGGGAGTAGGAGGAGAGCGTAGTTGGCCAACCTTGAATCCATGCTTTATGATATGCTTCCTACGCAGCCTGCTAATTATCTACACAACTGTGAAGACACCGATTCAGAGTATGATCGCAACATGTTAATTAATACAAGTAACAATAAAATAAACAGTAATCTGTTCCTTCCTATCAATATCGTAACCATGCCATTTTAAGTCATATAACCATCGTTCACATAACGATCCTTCATAGAATCCGTATGCCATTTCTATATGTCCATTTATTTTGATACTCCCGTTATAGACTAGCTAGACTTTACTGTACGCCCAGTCGGCGCCCATGCATGGGACTCTGTAACCATGTCGTAATCCCCCTATTTGTAGGGATACGTGTTGCCTGTACAGGACTCTGTAAAATCCCCCGATTTGTAGGGATATATGCCGTAGCATCCGTATCATACCATCTGTAGTCGTAGCAGTCATAACGGTTTCTCCCTTCATTTTATATGTATGCCATGCTATAGAAGATACCTTATATGACACGTAAATCATACAAAAGCACTTTACGGTCACATAATTCACATCGATCCATGAATATCATATAAAGCACATATTAGTCAATTAATCCATATAAGGCATGTAAACACATATGGCACATAAGGTACATGTTGCAAATCATACTCACAAGTTTCGCCTATTTTTCCCGCTTGCTTAGGCGACCTTGTCCTTGCCCTTATCGGACTCCTGACCTATATAATTATTTTATCCGTAAATATGAAATTCCTACAATGATATGCGTACGTGATATGCATGCTTCATTATTATGCATGATCGTTCCTTATTCGTAGCCTTTACTGGAAACCCTGACTTATTTTATATCAAAACCCTAATTTTACATAGATAGATATATATATATATCGTACTATTATATGTATAAATATTTTATTAATGATGATATCGTTTTCTTTTAGGCTAAAGAATTGTATAGTCATCATCATTAACAATGATCTCGACATCATAACCTACTCAACATTATCATTCGACATCCATTTCGACAAATATAAAGAATCTCGAGATTCATCTAAGTCTTCTCGACATTTTATTTAAACAAGGCTCGACTTTATCCTTGAAATTAACTCGACATTTTATGAATTCTTTTCTTTAAATTTCGACATGTATCATAAGGTACCACGTATATGTATAGGATTTCGATATCTAATAACCCATCTCGACTTTTGATAACCCATCTCGACATTTAGTAATCCATTTCAATATCATATTAGAGATTCTATCTAAATGGATTATCATTATTTGACATCTTATATTTAATTCATTATTATAACTCGACATCTCATATCAAATTCATTATCAATCTCGACATTCCATTTAATTCTGATTTTACAATCTCGATATCAATATTCGACATTTTACTCCATGTCATACTCGACATCCTAGCTATATAAATTATTATTACTCGAGATCCTATCCAATGAATTACCATAATTCTAACTCTATACTTATCGAAGTCTTTCTAATCTATTCCAATATCACACCTCGGTATCCATCTACTCGAGATCTTATCTAACTCGAGATCTTCCTCTTTAAATATCGAAATGTCTCAAGATAAATTCTATAATAACATTCGACCTCTAAATCTCGACACCACCTTTCCTAAATATCGAATTGTTTCGACATCTTATACTGCAATACCCTTAAAAGTTAAAACACCTTTTCCTTTCTACATTTCTCCAAAAATTCGATCAAACCTAGCCTTCTTAAGAACATAAATACATCGAAACTCCAGAATATCTCAAACACTTTAATACCTTTCATAATCAACTTAAATAGAATACTAAACCCTAATATTCTTAAGGATCAAGATTTTCTTATATACTTCAACTATCCATTAAATCTAAGTATCTCAGGAACTGCGAATTTATAGGTGTGTTAACACCTTAAATGTTAATCATAGCTATAAGAATCGTAATAACCACATACCCTGATTAGTTTTCTTGGAATCGAGTTCTCTCCCTTCTGTTCCTTAGTCTTCACGAGTTATTCTAACAATAATATGATTTTTCATTTTCTTGTTTCTTATCCTAACTAAGTTGCGTGTTATACTTATCAAATGACATCGATGGTCTTCATTAGTATCTATCCCAATTGTAAGTAATATGAATTATTTTATTTATTAACTTTGCTTCAAGACTAAGTTTATGATATCTCTTACAGAGAATTGTTTAAATGGTCGCCCTTTCATATCGAGAATTAAAGTTCTCGCAACCTTTGTATTATAAAATCTCGAGATTTCCTTAACTGATCATTCCTATCTTAAGGCCTTAGTTTTTGATAGCTCTATGAATTATTTACATTGCTACGGTTTCATATCGAGAGCTTAGATCTCGTGACCTTATAATAAGGAATCTCGAGTTCTTTGGTTGAAGGATTTCGAAATTCTTTTTGAACTAATTTTGAAACCATCATTTAAAATGTTTCGACATTATACTAAAGGGTTTTGAACTTTTTCTTTAGTGATACTATAATATTATTTAAATATATATTTTTTTTCCACTTTAAAGAATCTCAAGAATATCATCGAACTTCCTAATTTATTTAATTACTTTAATTGGTATACATATAAATATAAAACTTGAGAAAACCCTAGAAATTTCTAACTTCCGTAACATTTACTTCTATCTCTTTGAGGACCTAAAACTATAATACTTTAAATACCTCATTCTATTCATACCTCTATTTTAAAATAACTTATATGAATGCATAACTTATATGAATGCATGAATTTATATAAATGCATGAAATTATAATATAAGGTTTCGGTTCCTGACAATATCTGAGGTTTTATCCTACCAGAATTTCTCAGGGACCTTCCAGACATTAATCAATAATGTCTCTGCTGCAATAGAACCAAGGACTTATGCACAAGCATCCAGTTCTGAGAAATGGCAAGAAGCCATGAGGGATGAACTGCAGGCATTGGAGGAAAATAATACATGGACTGTCATGGAGCTGCCTAGTGGGAAGAAATCTATAGGAAGCCGGTGGGTGTTCAAGATCAAATACAACTCACTTGGTGAGATAGAAAAATACAAAGCCCGTTTGGTGGCTAAAGGGTACGATCAAAGGGAAGGTGTAGACTACATAGACACGTTTGCCCCGGTAGCTAAACCGAACACCATTAAGATAATTCTTTCTTTGGCAGCGAAGCTTCGATGGGAGCTTGTCCAAATGGATGTCAACAACGCCTTTTTGAACGGAGAGCTAGTAGAAGAGGTATACATGGACTTACCACAGGGTTATCACCAAGGAGATAAGAGAGCAGCAGGGAGCAGATTAGTTTGCAAACTGAACAAGTCAATCTACGGTTTGAAACAAGCTTCAAGAGAATGGAATAAAAAGTTTACGGCGGCTGTCACAGGTTTTGGTTTTATACAGACTCAATCAGACCACACCCTCTTCATAAAAGGCAAAGGAAAAGAGCTCCTCATCTTACTGGTTTATGTAGACGACATAATTCTCGGCGGACCATCAAAGGAAAGCATACTGCAGGCCCAAAGTTTTCTGCACAGCTGCTTCAGAATCAAGGATCTGGGAGAATTGAATTACTTTCTGGGGGTAGAGGTGGCAAGGAATGAAGAAGGAATCTATATCTCACAAAGACAATACACTCTAGAACTGCTTAAGGACACAGGATATTTGGATTCCAAGCCACTGAGTACACCAATGAGCTCGAGCCAAGTAATCACAGAATCTGATGGAGCCTTACTGACAGATCCTTTCCAATACCGCAGATTAGTTGGGAGGTTACTTTATTTAACATTTACCAGGCCCGATATTGCCTTTTCGGTGCATAAACTAAGCCAGTTCATATCTCAGCCTAGAACAGTCCATCTGGCAGCGGCCCATCACTTGCTCAGGTACCTGAAGAACTCGCAGGGCAGGGAATATACATGGGATCAGACCAGAATTTTGTCCTGAGAGCCTTCTCAGATGCGGACTGGGCATCTTGTAGGGACACAAGGAAGTCAATCTAGGGATATTGCACATTCCTTGGTGACACTCTGATAACTTGGAAGGCTAAAAAGCAGGTCACAGTCTCGCGATCCTCAACTGAAGCAGAGTACAGGGCATTGGCAGCTTCAGTGGTAGAAGTGCTGTGGATCAAGAATCTACTGGCAGAGTTGAGCATACCTCTGAGTCACAAACCTGTGGTCTACTGCGACAATCAGTCGGCATTAAAGTTGGCTTCCAATCCCAAATTTCATGAGAGGTCAAAACATATAGAGATTGATTGCCACTTCATCCGTCATCACGTTGCTAACGGATTGATCAAGCTCTTACCGGTCAGATCAGAACATAATTTGGCAGATCTATTCACTAAACCACTTCCAGCTGTGCTCTTGCAAGACTTTCTAGTCAAGATGTCAGCAATTAATCTATGCCTTCCATCTTGCGGGGGGTATCAGATTATGCAAAAGAAACTGAGCAAAGGAATGAAGAACTCAGCAACATGAAGCTGAGGAAACTGAAGTCGACTGATTCAGTTAAAAGGAAAGCGTTTTAAATAATGAAAGCGCGCGTCTTATAAGTTGCACTGTGAACTTATGAAGTCGTTTGTACTACCGACGTTTTCAGCTAGGAAGGAGTTTTCGCGCGCCTTTCATATAAAATTAGAGGCAGTGTGCATTGCGTGCGTTAATCATCTCATTTTTCACTCTTTCAGTTAGAGTTGATCTCTGTAAATCTCAAGAAGGTCATCTTCTTCTTGACTTGTACTCAAAGCGTGTATCAATAAAAGATCTAGATCGTTTGATCGTGGATGTAGGATCCAATTGATCCGAACCACGTTAACTCACTGTGTCTACAAGATTCACAATTCACACACACAATCTGCTTCGATTTCTTGTTAACATTTGAAATTTAACTATAAATCATCGGGCCAAACAGCTTTAGTTCGATATCGTACATGCATATGTTCTCACAGTCCCTCATATCATAAATCAAATTGATTTCTAAAAAGATTATTATCTATTACCAATTGATTTCAAGGAGCCTATCATTCAACTAAAGTGCTAGCAGCAAAAGAAAAGGAAAAAATTAACGTTTTCAAGAACACAAGAATTGGTGCTCAGAAATCATATTACTCCTTCGGTCCACCGTATTTTTAGCAGAGCCTATGTGCAGTAAAATGAATTATTAATTAATGGATTTAATGAGTGATATACTAAATATACAATGAGGTAATTGTTGAGAGTTGTAGACTATGTGATGTATATGTTTTTGAATTTTAATAATATTTAACGTAGAAAAAAATGTGATTTATCAATTGAAAGATCAATTTACTTTTTTTATCCCTCATATGCTTTTTATAAAAGAGTTTAAATATTGCATCGAATGTAAAGGCCCATGTCTCTTACACGTCGTCATCCAATTAAAAGAAAAAGCAACGGAACACAAAATTCAACAGTCACATAGTATAGTATATATATTTGTTTTTTTTCGGAGGCAAAAAATAGGAAAACATAAAAAAAAAAAACTAATGCACAAATTTTTCATAATCGATCATCAACGGAAGTTGACGTTGCAGCCATAGGTCATCCCTACTTGCCAGTTGGCGGGCGCAACGTTGTAGGCTATGATGGTCTGTCTCGTCGAGTAGGACGTTATCTTGAAAGAAAGGGATTGCCCGCCGAGGGAGGCGAACGCTTGGTAAGAAGCTCCCCAATTGTGGCTCATGCTTATCCAATTTGTCCGAGTCCCCTTCACCCACATGCTCGCAACGTCCCCGGCCCCACCCACGTTCATCACGTACACAAGGAGCCAGTATCCGTTCCCCTGGAAGCTAAATCGTATGCCACCTTTCCGAGCACACGGTACCCTACGCATACAAAAAAGAAAATAAAAGTCAAAATTTTATTCAGAATGCATGAGTTAGCGCCTTTCACAAAAAGCGTCAATCAAGCATTGGCCTAGTGGTCAAGGCTTTGTCCTCAAGGATTATGTGAAAGGGGTCATATGTGAAGTATAAAATATGCCTAAGAGGGAAATGACGTGAAACAGTAGGATCGATTTTCCCCTGCAGTATTTTCTTGTACTGGTGTGGTTGAACGGTTGACGTGAAACAATATGGATCCCACATGAATATCGACCTTATTTTCATGACTGGAATAAAATCGAACAAACTTAATGTATAAGGACCCCCACTTAAATTTCAAAAGAAAATATCGAAGTGGAAAACCAATTTCTGGCTCCGTCACCGTATGCAGGCTACCGCCCGAAAAAAGAAGCGAGATAATTTCAGTAACACAGACCTACGAAATGAGACGGGCACGATGCCGGCTACGGACTGGGCGATCTTGGTGAAGGCAGGCATGGCCATGTCGAAGTGGAGTCGGGGCGGGTTGCACCACCCGCCCGCGTTGGACGACTGGGCCCAGTTAGGCGGGCACAGGTTCGTGGCGGTGATGGTGGCTATGGCTCCTTTGTAGCACCACTTGGAGCCCGTGCACATGAGCTGGAAGCACTGGCCGCAACTGTAGCCGTTGTTGAACAAAACCGTGCTCAACGCCGCGGTGTTCGTTCCATAGCCAGTCGAGAATAGGTTACCATAACCACACGCTCCCCCTAATAATCATAATAATGGCACAATATTATATTAAATATTACGATTTTTAACTTAGATAACACAAAATAATTTCATATAACTTTCTTGGCTTACCCATTGTGGCGGAAGCGGTTTGGTCACCGTAGAAAGTAGCGTAGGCTTGCTTCCAAGGGCTCGGTTGGAAAGTAGGCGAGGCGTATCCTCTCGCCGCTACTTTGCCTGAAACAATTGCTAGCACGGCAAAGAAGAAAATCCCGCATAAAGCCGCCCGACAAGCCATATTATTTTTCGGTCTTTTTCTCGAATTTCCTCTTCTTCTTAGTGTACTTGTCTTCAAGGAATTTGATTGATCATCGTATGTTTTCTATGTAGGTATATATAATAGATTCAAAGCTTTGCTGAAGGAGTAATTATGTTTTTCAAGGTTCGTGATCATCACTAAGTCTTTCGGTAATGAAACGTGCGCGCAGGTCTAATGTAGGAATAAAATGTGATTTATGTAATATCTCGGTCAATCATTAAGGAATATTTATTGTGTGCTAAAGATTATCTAGTGTTTGATACTATAGGGCTTCACCAAAGTTGTTTGTAGGCTAGACAGAACCGTGAAAGTCCATTAAAAATTAAAATGCAATTTGCAAATTTAATTTATGTCCAAGAGATGTTCGAATTGAGATATCTCGGAAGCTTACGAATTTTTCTTTTTTTTTTTTTAATTCTTTGACTTTCATTTGTGTTGGAGGAGAGAGTACATTCTGGTACATCCTGAAAGAGGATTGTCCTATTGGCTATCAATTAAAGCTGGGAGAAAACTCAAAATAGTATCGTTGTTTACCTCATTAACCAACTTAATCCTCGATGATTCGCGTGAACTAATTTAGTTCCGGATGTTAATTTTGAACCAATATAATCCCACCTTAGTTTGACCATTAATTTTGACAGAAAACGCCGCGTATCAGCATATGATTTGAACATACTTAAAAACTCATAATTACAATTAAAAAGGGGGAAAATTTCCCAAAAAAAAAAAAGAGAAACACTAAAAATATCAAAAATAAATTAATAAAAATACTAAATACAATATAAAACTAAATTATTAAAAATAAATAAACCAAAAATAGAAGAGGTTAAAAACTAAAATAAATAACTAAAAATAAAAATATGAAAAAGATAATAACAAAAATAAAAGAATAATTTATTAAAAACTAAGAAAAGTACTAAAATAAAGATAAAACCGCCATGGAAGTTTACGAGAATCTTTGACCCCATCCATGCCAAGTTAACGAGGACGCAATCGTCCCAGATCTCACGAAATTTCCTTTATAAAGATACTTTTTATATTAAAACATAGATAATATCAATGAATTTTTACGAACGTGTCTAAAAAGTATTAGACGATACTTTTAAATTACATAATACAAACTATTTTGTTAACAAAAGATATTGTCGAGAACTAGGAGGACTGCATACCCGTTAACTTCCATTGGCGTTTTTATTTACTTTTTTTGTTTCATAAATAAACATATAATTTTGTATTTTTATTCTTAACATCTCCTGTTGTTTTATTTATGTTTTATTAAATTAATATTATTTTCAATGTATTTATTTTTTTCTTTATTTTTATTTTAATTTAATTATTATTTTTTGAAATATTTTTTATTCTCTCTCTATTTTAATTTTTCTAATTATTTAAATATGTTTTTCATCTCTCCTTATTTTTTATTTTATTTTAACTTTTATTTGGAACTTTTTCTCTTTTTTATAGTATTTATAATTTTTTAAGCTGGTCAATCACATGCTGACACGTGGCATTTTCCTCAGAATTAACAGTCAAACTAACTGGGGATCTAAATTGTCAAAATTAACAACATCGGAGATTAAATTGGTCCACACGACACGAGAACTAAACTGGTCCATGGGAAAAACAACGGGAACTATTTTGGGTTCTCTTTCGTTAAAGTTTAATTCTGATTCACACTTACTAAAAAGTGTGGTTACTTGAATATCATTGTATGTCGAGGCAAACTAATTAGTTCAAAAATAAAGTTTCCTTGAATCGCAAGTTCACAAAATAGAAGTTTGAAAAGATGAAACATCTACACGTTAAGAATGTGTTTGGTTGAGGGTATTAGGGAGGATTATAGGGGCTAGGATTAAGTGAAGTAGTGTTTGGCAGGAGTGTTTATTTAAAAGTGGGATTTAGTTAATACCTCCTATATACCCCTATTAGGTATTAACTGAAGCAACCCCTCACCCTATCTCATTTATGACAAAATTACCATTTATTATATATCCAATTCGAATATGGGTAAATTTGTAATTTTGAATTTAATAAACTTAGAAACATCTAAAATTATCTATCAAATCCATTCGAGATCATTATTTATATTCATCATCCAAACACTGTCAAATAATTTCATAAAAAACAATAATAAATGATAGTAATATTTATCATGTACGGTTTTTTTTATATATCCTAAGATTCAACTCCAATTTGCAAGATATGAATAGATTCTTAAGAAATATAAAGTGCAACCTAAATATGTGGGCTAAGCTCACTGGACACTTCGGAGGAGGCCCATGCTAATTATTACTCTCTATCATTCTAGAAGGGCCCACACACAATGGACTAAAAGACAATTTTTACTTGCAATTTTTTACGATTCTAGAGTATCCTCAGTCAACAAGCTATGGTTTAGGTAAACGCAATACAATAGTACTTTTTATACCATTAACACGGATGATTTTTTACCGTGCGTGTTCCGTAACTCGTTAATTCGTTGTTTTCGTATTTTTATTAAATTCAGACACCTTATGCCCAATAAGATGGATTGCTAATACCAAATTTTCCAAAATAAAAAGATATTTAATTCCTAAAATAACCTTAAATAATTTGCATATTTTAGTCAGTCTCCTTAATAAGACAAAGAACTTTACATAACCACAAAATACAACGTTATACACAGATTAAATAAAACAAAACGGCTATTTAAAAATATAAGTGAAGATTAACAAAAATTAATTGCATCAAAATTAAAATAAAATTAGTGAAGATTACAAAATATGGTGGGCGTCAAGGATATAGTTTATAATTTATGCGCTAAATAAATTAATGAATATCCTTATATTTTTAACCATTTTATAAATTTTTTTGAAATAATATAGTATATGTAGGTGTATATATATATATATATAATATTAAAATTTTAGTATTTCGGTATTACGGTATAATCGGTATACCTAATTTTTAAAATTTTCATACCATTACCGTACCGAAAAATTTCGGTACGGTATCATACCTTACCAAAAACTTCGGTATACCAAAATTTTTGATATTTTCGATACGTTATAATACGATAAGGATGGTATATCGACGGTATATTTCCCCGGCCCTAACCCTAATTACTACAACGTCGCGTGAAATCGGTCGTTAAACTAAACTCCCATTACTACCCTTCTCCGAACTCTACCACCGCAGTAAGGGCACGAACGTCATTTAAATTCAACTGCTGATCATAATCCTTACCCTTGTGTCTTATCGCCCAAGAAAACACAGCACCTTTAAATTTCAGAAATTGTTAAATTCTTGCACAGATTATCTTTACACATCGCTCTACGTTTGAATTGCGTCTTCTAATTCCTTCAAGAAAAACATTCGAAGTCAAAAGACATATGGGTTCTTCTTCGGACAGGGAAAATAGCTCCATGGGTTTCCAAGCCGCCGAGCCGGCGCCGTGCGCCAAGGGCTGCGGCTTCTTCGGCGCGGCGGCGACGAAAGGGCTCTGCTCCAAGTGCTACGGCGAGTTGCTCTTCGAACAGGAGAGCGCCGCCGCGGCCAATTCCGCCCTGAAAAAATTCGCGGGCAAGAAAGAGGAAATCGAGATAAACACGGCGGTTTATGTTAGGAAGGTAGTGGAGGAGGAGAAACCCGCTTCGGCGGCGGAGGCGGCGGCGCCGGCGGCTAGAAACAGGTGCTGGCGCTGTAAGAAGAAGGTGGGGCTGCTGGGCTTCGAGTGCAGGTGCGGCGGCGCGTTCTGTGGGGCCCACCGGCCGGCGGAGGAGCACGGCTGTCCGTTCGACTACAGAGCCCGCGGGAGGGATGAGATCGGAAAAGCGAACCCTTTGGTTAAGGCTGATAAGATTCATAGGATTTGAAACTTAAAAGTCCTCAATGTTCATATTAGAGAGAGATTTCAGGCCCTTTTTTTATGTCTCTCTCTTTCTTCGCAGTTTGAAGATTGAGGTTATTATTAGATTTGTAAGGTTGAGAAAATAAAGACGAGTTGCGTACTAATTCTTTACTTGCAATTAAAAAAAATTCGGTATATATTTTCTCTTCTCAAAGATCTAGTACACTAGCGGGTTTAAGTTCAGAGTAATCTATGACTGACTACCAACCATTAACCAATTCCCTTGAAGAAATTAGGTAATTTTTAACATTTTGACGTATAATAAATAGTAAGATGTAAGGTAGCACGTTAGTCGATATATCCAATGCATTATAAACCAATATTGCTGCAACCTTTTCTTTTTATTTAGTCTATCTTTAACGATAGCTCTTCTGCTTTCTATTTGAGAATTGGTAAAGATCAAGAAAATTTCATAGGCCATAACAATAATCTGCCTTCGTTTAAAAAGAAACCAAAAAGTCCACTCCCACAATTTTAGAAATTTTGAGCCAAGGAATTGAGAATAAAATAAAGAAAGAAAGAAAGAAAGAAAGAAAGAAAGAGGTAAAAACAAAAAATAAAAAAAGCACCGGCCAATCCCACATATGGGAATCAGTTCCATTTTTCACGTTCTGTACATCACGTCCCCCACTATTAAAATCCATTCATATAATAATAATAATACCAACAATGACTATCTTATTACTTAAAAAATACTATTACCACAATTTTCAAGATCAAACCATCATCAAACACATCGCAACAACATTAAGTCTTCTTCCTTCACTTCACCCCTTCCCTTTCCCCTTCAAAATTTATTATTAATTAATAACTCTGCAAAACTCTTTCGATCCTAACAAGTACATGTCCGAAAGAGAACTAAGAAGAAGAGTTTTGACAAATCGCCGATCAATCAGAAGAGCACCAAAGTCTTCCCCGTCGCCGTCGGCCCTTCGCCGGAGGATCAGACCCCTGACGGAAAACGTAACGGTCCTAAAGAGGAGCAAGTCGGAGCCTTCACTTCCCACCGACGGCGTTAGGGAGAAAGGAACAAAGCCAAGCAAAGAAGACGAAGAAGGCGGCGTCCTTTGTCGGCCTCAGACATGTACGGACCTTTTCAGTTCGCCGGAAAATCTAGGTGGGAGATGTAATAACAACGAGGTATGTAGTAATAACTTTTTTCTTTTTTTTTTTAAAACGGAGTTAATTAATTAATTATTAACTATACGGGCCTGCGCAGTTATTCAACAGAGATGCGAAGGTGGTCGTTAATGTGACCGTTGAAGGAAGTCCCGGCCCTATCCGTACGATGGTAAGATTAGGGTCCAACGTGGAAGAGACAATAAAGCTTGTGATCGAAAAGTACAATGAAGAAGGAAGAACTCCTCGCCTTAGTAAAAACGCAGCTTCTTCTCTTCAACTACACGACTCCCATTTCAGCCTTCAAAGTAATGTGCATACATTTATAAAAACCTTTTCTTTTCCATATCATAGCCAAGCTACTACACAATTATATTATCTCTATCGATATATGTATAATATATATATATATATATATATATATATAAATAGGTTTGAGCAGATCAGATGTGATTGGCGATCTTGGAAGCAGAAGCTTTTACCTTCACAGGTATGGTAGTAAAAGCAGTTCGAACGAGAGCTTTACGTCGTCGAATCAATCTGATCGATTTCTCCCGAGATTCGTCAAGTTCGGGAACTTCGTTCGAAAGTTAATGAGTTGCTTGCCATGTAATTTATGAGTTCCGTCTTCCTTTGATTTTCTTCATATATGAAGAGGAGAAATTGTATTTATTGGTTAGCCGTTGGGATGAATTAAATTTTGAAAATGTACAAGAGCAATAGCAGAACCATTCATTCCAAGAGAGGGAACTAACAACAAATCTCTGAAATCACACATCAAATTTGAGTAAAATCTTGGACTGGATTTTGTTCGAATACTTCTTTTTTTTCTTTCAAAGATCTAACTGGGCAACGTTGTATCTGCGTCCGCAGTGGGCTTGTTGGGGGCCCCACCCGAGGACCAGCTGTCTCCTCCGAAGGAAGACGATCTGCGATAGGCAGCAGCGTCGTCGACCGATCCCGGGATCCCCGGAGTAGAAGCTATGACGACGGTCTTCGGTTTCTTGTCTGTGGTCTTCTGCTCCTGCTGATTTCCCGCCAAGAAGCTCCCCACGACGATCTATTACAAAAAAAAAAGATCGGAGAAAATTAGCAGTTAGATGGATCTGTCACAGTGTGGTTAATCCGCTTGGCGTGGCTTGCAGGCTATCGCGTCAGCCCTCAAGTTTACTTGATCCGAATGCCGGAGTTTACCGTAACACTAATAAAAAAAAGAGGTCTAATTATTTTTTAGTCCTGTAACTCAGAGAGGATTATAGGGGCAATGAATTCAGCGGGCGACATTGTACAAACTATAACTTTCAGAATTACACAATTTATGAACATTATACACCGTAACCCTAGATTTTGCGCCAAATTCTAGGGTTCCGGCGTATAATCTAAAGGTTTCTACGAATTAAGGGGTTAGGTTCCGACATACAATATCCCCTAAATTGCTTAATTTTGAAAGTTATGCCCCGTATATTGTTACCCATGCATTCTCTGTCCCTATAATACTATCCCCTAAATATATCGAGTAACATCCACCCTTACCTGGACGGGCCCGGCGGCTACTAACAGTCCGGCGACGCCGCCGCCCATAACCCGACCGTCGGGACTCGCCAGTGAGATGCTCATTCCTCCCGATCTGTTCCTTATCCCGCCCATCTCAGAAGGCATGAACGATCCCGTCAACGACAGTATTTCAAACAACCCCTAAATTTAAAAAAAGAATAAAAACATCTCCCATATACATCAAACACTTATGGTGTGTTTGGTATGCCGAATTCAGTGTGTAAAAGAAAATATATAATGGTATGACACGCAAAAGGGTGATGTACAATGATTCGATGCGTATCATTACATTTTCCTTTCCACACTGAATTCCGCATACGAAACGCACCCTTAATGATCACACACGCCAATAACTTTATCTATTTTATAGCATTAAGGATCGGATTAATTTGTCGAAGATGAAACAAACCTCGTATGTGAGAGTGCCGCCCGAAGAATCAGGCTGGCGAAGGGTTACGCTCGAAATCACGCCGTTCGCCGATAGAATGCAAATCGCCCGAGGGCCTTTTTGGGAAAATGATATAACCTTCATAGTCACATCCTAAATTGAAAAGAAAAAAAATCACTAAAAAGATTAGACATGCAATTTGGTTGAGATTAGTGAGTGTTGAAGAGGTTTAGTTTTTCTTTTACCTCGCCGGCGTTGACTGTGATAATGTGAGGTGTGAAGTTAGCTCCGATGGACGAAGAAATCGATTCAGTTGCTGTAAAATTAAACAATGTCATGAAGCAAATTCTCATCTAAAAATGGAATCTTTATCATTTTTCCGCCAAGAAATAAATAAGAAGGTTCGAAAACTAGCGTCGTTTAGTTATTACCTTCGCCGGCATTATTATTACCGAAGCCATCCACTCTGAACAACTGAGGCTGCTGATTGACGATGTGATGAACCTTAGAAACCGAACCCACTGGTCGGACTTTACCCCTCTTCGCCGCAGGGGCGGAGGAGAAGTCTATCACCGGCGGCGCCGTGGAGATGGGCTTCGCGGAGACGACGACGGAGCCGTCGGGTGCGTACTTTCTTGGCCTCCCTCTCTTCTTCTTTGCGATGCCGGCGGCGGCGTTGGGCTGCGTAGATGTCAGTTGCGGCGGCTGAGCTGATGCGACGGTGGTGGATACCGGCGGGCTCGCATCGGCGGTGGTGATTCTTGGGGCCAGGTGGAAGTCGGAGGGAGCATCTGATGGTATTACTGTCACGGCGGCGCTTCCCAAGCTGGTGGTGGTGTTAGTTACTACGGTGGTGCCGTTATTACCTTCCATGAGTGCGTTCTAAGACTTGGGTTTCAAGAAAAGACAACTCTTTTAGTTAGTTCCTGCGTTGTTTTGATTTATTTTTATCTTAATACGCCATTAACAAGCAAAGCCAAGAGGATCGATCAGAAAATTAAATAAAAGGAAAATAAGTAGAAGTCTTTTAGTAGATCAAAGTGAAAGGCAAAGCCAAAGTTTGTGTGTTTTGACGAAAATAGGAAATATTTTTATCGGCGGAAGACATAAGATGAATTTTTTTTTTTTTCTTTTTTGGGAGGAAAACAGAGAAATTTTTCTGGGATTTTGAAGAAGACGAGTTAAAGATGAGGTTTTTGAGTATTAAATGAAAAACGTCAAGTTATGGGAACTCTTTAAAAGAAATAATTAGGGGGGATTATAAAATTATACCCCTTGATTATTTAATCAATTAAATGAAGGAAACTATGTATTTCGGTTGATAAAATGGTTGGAGTCCGGTTGGAAAAGAATTATTTTATTTTTGTGTTTTTAATAAAGGTAATTATAGTTGTGCAAAAGTGAAATTAGGTTGCCAAGGCATGAAGACAACTTTCACTCCCTTTAAAAAAATAGGAAATGCATTAAAATATATATTATGCATCCATCTATATGTATTTAAAAAGTATTTATTTTTCATTGGGATTCCAAAATCCAAATACAGACAATAAATAATATGAAATTTTAGTAAATTGCTACCCAATTTCCTATGTATGATTCGTTTTAGTGCATCTTTTTTTAATCTTAATAGTTATTAAAATATTTATTAGCATTTGCATGTCGACATCTTTTTCATCTAGACTTTATTTTTTAGTTATTACTTTATATAGCTTGATTCACACTTCAGTTCCTAATATAATACTCGACATATGATTTCATCTATTAAAAAAGATACAAGTATTTTCCGGAATTCTCGAATATAATAATTTTCTTGGCGTAGCAAGTTAGAAATTGTAGCGGGGGAATTGCCATATCGGACCCTTAAATTAGTTATTTATAAAATCGCAACATAAAATTATTATTTTTTACTAAATTCATTGACAAATCGAATCCACAATCTATTATTTTTACCTTATTTTTTTTTCCAAATATTATTTCTACCTTAGTCCATAATCTCAACTAAAATAAGGGATGGCTTTGCTCGACATAATAGTTCAAGGATATAAACGTAACTTTCTGCATAGTAGAAATACATTGAGAGTTGGCGTTTGCCTGTTTGAAATTCCGTTAATTCTATTTATAATAATAATAGAAAAACAATAAAGCTAACTTCTTTTGAAAATATTTAAATTGAAATCAAATATTCATTTTAATACGTCCTTCAGGACCACATTCAAAGTCCTCATGAATGATGCCACCTATTTAAAATATATAAAGATACAATATAGTCAAATTGTCTATTATATATACTATATATTAGTAATATGTGTGTTTGCTTTCACATACAGAAATAGCAAATAATGTTATCATAAACAGTAATATTTTATAGAGTCAGGCCGAGCCAGGGTTGGGATACAATTTAGTTACCGTACCATTTTTGGTTTAGTGCAGTTCAAAAAATCCATTTTAACGGGATGATTTGCTAATTAAATAGCTTGCGATTTAGATTGTTAATTTATAATAAAATTTAGATTAGCTAAGAGAAAATTGAGTATATATTGAAATCATTAACCTGGCTAATAAAATTTGAAGCAAAACTGGTATATAAAAATAGAGCTTGATCGCCACCTATTTTTTCTTTTTTACTTTAAGATAAACAGTTATCAATTAATTGGTACATGTCAATAATCATAATTATTATTTTAACTTTAATTTAAATTCTTTCAACTATATCCTAAAAATTCAAATTTTTATATACTTATAAATAATATAAAATTAAACTTCTTATTATAATTTCACCTATTAAAATAACTTAAAATGTAAGTTAAACTTATATAGTTGTGTAGTCGCACATATTGGATATGCAAGAAATACTAGTACTTATTTAACTATAGTACATGCATACTAAATTATTAGTAGATTAAGGTCTACAGTTTGGTAAAGTTTGAGTACAGTAAAACCTCTATAAATTAATGCTCTATAAATTAATAACCTCTCTAAAATAATAAAATCTTCTGGTCCCGACTTGGGCCTTTGCAAAAAAAAAAATCATCAAATTCGATAACATAATAATATAATAATTTTTTTGAAAAATTCCTTTATAAATATTAGGTCCCACTAAAACTCTAAATTAATAATTCATAAAAATTACAGTTATAAACTGTGGTAATTTGCTAAAATAAGAATCTATTTGTTACTATATTTTCTTAAATTTCAATCTAATTGGATGAATCCCTAACTTTTTTAATTTCAATCAATAGTTCCGATGTCGAGTTTTCTACCTACAACAGAAAAATGTGGAAGGTTGTTTTGTCGCCATTTTGTGTTGCTTAATATCCCCACCCTTCTGAAAGTTGACTGAGCGATACTCCAATGATATCCTGAGAGCATTTGAATCGTACTTTGACTAATTTTCAAACGATAGTTTTCATTAGTTCATACTTGCAAATCGTTTTGAGTACATGAATATAATTAATGAAAAATATTTTAATTCATTTATCATCAATATATTCTAAATTTGTTAAAATTTAAAGCGTCTCTCTTTTATTTAATAAAATATTAATTTATCGATATATTAATATCTCTCTAAATTAATAAAATTTCATGGTCCCGATGTTATTAATTTATAGAGGTTTTACTGTAATTTATAGAGGTTTTACTGTACTTCACAAGTTCTTGATGTCATAACTCTTAATAAGAATGACATCTTTTATTTTAATCTTAAATCTTTTATTATAGTTCAATGGATAAAATATTAAAGTATTATCCAAAAATATAGAGGGGTACTTGCAATTCTTAAACTACAAAGGTTAAGAATTATGATTTTCCTAACCTTCAGACCAAAACTCTGTGGTCATTCCTAATTAATTGCCTACTGCTTGACTAGACTAGTGATATTAGGGGTCGTTTTGCAATATCATTAACCTAATAGGTGCAAACATAAATATCTAAACAATGTGCTCATGCTATAAGAGCATCTCTATTCCAACCGAGAAACCCTTTCTCAAACTCAAATTCATTCTCAAACTCAAAATGCAGTAATAATTCTCCAACAGTTAAATATCAAACTCAAAAGACCATTATTGTAATCCTCTATTCAATTTTTTAATATCACTCATATGATTTATAACTTTACAAATTATATCAGAGTATTATTAAAAATTAAATTGACGAATGATATAATAAAATAATTAAATAAATAAAGAAGACACTTAACGCAATTTCCAACAAATATAAGAATAAATAGAAAAAGACTTAAACCGAAAAAGCATGGCAAAAAGTATAAAAGAAATAAATAGATCAAATGTAGAAGGACTTGAATGCTATTTTAACATTGAAAGGCATTTCCAAACCAAAAAGGCATATGCATTTGAACGAGGAGAAAAACATTAATACCCATTTTGGGATTACTTTTGGTGTAATTGGAGAACTTTTACTCCATTTTTTGGATTTTGGAGTACCGTTGGAGAGGGTGTAACCATGACAACTTGCGTTTAACGATACTCTTAATGATTTGCCTGAGATTTTTTTGGATATTTTTACGATAAGGCATTGGTGGGGATCCTAATGAAAATGCATGGCACTTAGTAATTTGTACTTTGGGCTTGTCTCTTGATTAATGCTCGACTAGTTATAGCAAATTCATCATATATCAAAACATTATATTGCCATATACAAATATAAAAGAAGTGCCATTCAGTTTTTTTTGTACATGCCCAAGACCATTCTCCATACCGACCCACGAAAAACTAAAGGAAACCTACTACACATTTAGTATCGAACAAAAGAAAAGAAAAGAAAACAAAAAAAGATAGAACGACGAGTCAGATCTCTTTTCCTCAGTGGCAGACGATGTCGTTTTCCTCCACCAACTCAATCCCTTCCTCGGCGAGCCTCTTCTCCTTGTACACGTACTTCCTCGAACACAGCACGAAAACCACCAAGTTCATCACGCTCAGCACGGCTAGCAACCAATAAAAGTTGTACAACCGCCCCTCGTTCAAGTTATCCGTGAGCCAGGGCGCTCGGATCGTGACCTTATGGACCACGGTCACCAAAACCGAGCTCACGAAAAACCCTAGAGACAAAGTGCTCAAGAACAAGCCCGTGCTCATAGTCTTCATCCCCTTGGGACACTCCCTAAGAAAAAAGTCTAGTTGCCCAATGTAAGTGAACGCTTCCCCGGCCCCTACTATGAGGAACTGAGGGGTCAGTGCGAACACGGTGAGGGGGACCGTCGCGCGGGCCTCGTGGGTCAGCCCGTTCGAGCCCGCGACCCTTAGACGTTTGATCTCGGTCAGGGCCGCCACCGCCATGGCCAGTACGGAGAGGGCCAACCCGACCCCTATGCGCTGGAGGGGAGACAGGCCGTGCGGGTTCTTGAGGATTTTCCGGCATGTTGGGACGACTATTTTGTCGTAGATTGGGACGGTGACGAGGATTCCGAAGACGAAGAATGCGGTTAGGGAGCCGGGCGGGATTTGGAAAGTACGGCCTATGCGTCGGTCCATGGTGGTTGCCTGGGAGACGGAGAACGTGGTCATCTGCGCGTAGACCGTCCAGAAGATGATGGTGGTGGCCCACGTGGGTAGCATGCGGATCACTTGCTTGACTTCCTCCACGTCGGTTAGGGTCGATAGCGTCCATTTGTTGGCAGGAGAAGAAAACGGTTCGGTCTGTCTGATCGCGGCCTTGTCGAGAAACCTGACGGACATGAAACGCAGCGTTAGGAAGACAAAGACTACTACAGGACATGCAGATACAGGGAGCAATGCTGTAAAATTCGCTATGCGTTAGACTGGCGTGAGCGGGGCCTAAAGGGTTACTAGGCAGAAATTAAATGGTTCACCTGTTTCTTTTTTCATATATTTTTCCTCACATCAAATATCCTCATCAAAATAGAGGTGCATCAAATTTATTTAAGGCAGAAACTAAATGTCATTTTGCATTTAGTAGTCCAACTAAGTTCCTTTTTTTTTCGTATTTTTTTCAATGAAATAATTACCCCTTACGAAAATTCGGTTGATCGTCGATTAATCGAATAAATCAGCGATAAATTCGAATTCACTGATCTGGATCCCCGATTAGGTGATTTTTTTCCACGGTGAATGGCCAATAAGTGACTAGACGATTAATGGTCCATTACCACCTAGGCACCGATTAGACCGAACTTTACAACAATGAAACGTCGGCGAAAGAACGTACCGAAACTCCTTGCTGTGTGGCAGCTTCTGCTTCTTCTTCTCGTCCCCGTCGAACAGCTCGAGGGGATCGGAGGGAAGCTCCATCCTCCTCTTCCTCCACGCCGCCGCGAACACCGCGGCTATCTGAGTCAGAGGGCTCCCGACGAGCTTCCTGAACCGATACCGACCCGTCCCCGACAGGAACACGACCAACCCTACGGCTATCCAGCACGCGCATATCCCGTATCCCCAGTGCCTTCCGAGGTTGTCCTGGACGTACACGAGCACCGTGACGGCCAGCAGCGACCCGACGTTGATGAAGAAGTAGAACCAGTTGAAGAACTTGACCATCTGCTTCCGCTCCCTCGGGTCGGACTCGTCGAACTGGTCCGACCCGAAGCCCGAGACGCTCGACTTGAGCCCGCCCGTCCCCAACGCGGTTAGGTAGAGGGCTAAGTAGAGGACCGAGAGCTGAGTACCCGTGGCCGGAGCGCACGATTGGCTCGCGGGCTCGCATTTCGGTGGTCTGAGTGAGGGGATGACGGTTGATAGGGTCAAAATTGTCACACCCTAATCATGGATAAAAAAACATAGAATTATTTTCACAGAATCTCCATTGTTAATAACTCGAAATGACATATGAGTATGTATGCATGTGATCAGTTAGACTTACTTTTTTTTCAGGTTCGGCTTTAGTATGTAAAGTAGTCAACAACTCTTCAATTTGTTGTAATTAAAGTAGTTTGGCATCTCTAGTTTTCTTTCCTAAGATGGGATAACCTAAGCATTTGCAACTAATTTACTTATTCGATTTTCCTCTTCACATAGGAAGATTACGTGTATATTATATGTATGAATCTAGTTTTTTTCTCCGAAACAAGACTCAAGAGCATGGAGTGTCGGACATAACGAGGTAGTAAAGGTTAAGATTGGTTAAAACTGTGCAAGAATCGATTTCTCCTATAAAAAAAAATTTCGAATGTCACGTTAAAAGTTCTAATTTCTAATAAAAAGAATATTCTCGAGAACCCTATTGATAAAACATGATACTCTACGTCATAAAGCGAACAGTTGAAAACCATCACTTACTGTTGCTTGAACGCCAGCGAAGATTCCGATGGTCCTATACCTACACAAATGATAAACACGAAGACAAGAAAAATATCAATAATAGAAAGAACGAAGTCCCACAAATTATTACATGCATACAAAAAACATGCACCGACAAAGTCATCGACATATATGTACATAAAATTAATTTTAATTATTAGTATATTACCTTCCAAGATAAGTGTCAGCTATGAAACCACCAAGCAAACACAGCATAAACGACGTGCCAAGAAAATTGGTAACGCCGTTTGCTGACGTGGCATTTCCAAGATGCATCGTCCCCGTTAGATACGTCAGAAGATTCACAGCTATTCCCAGAGTAGTCAGCCTCTCATTAGCCTCAACCCCTAAATAATATCATAATAGTATATACATATATATTAATATTCGACACATAAAAGAGAAAGGAAGAACAAGGTCTGTAAATTGCTACGGAAATTTATTACATACCAAGAATCATTGCAGCACTAGTCCAGCCACCTGACTTAGATTTGATGCTCGGCCGACCTTTGTAATCCCAAGCATCGTGAAGAATCTGATTAGCTTCTTGTGTAGTTTCTGGGATTATTGCCGACATTTTTTTTTCTGAGGAGTAGTGTTAGAAGTATAGTTTTCGAGGAATTTAATGAGCGAGTTGAGATATGTAAATAGGATTGATGTAGAAGGTTGTTGTAATATAATAGGTGATGTTGTGAAGAAATAAAGAGAGAAAGGTGTGGTTTATATAGATGGGAGGGGAGGGGCTTTTGTTAGAGTGAATTTTTTAATTTCCTATGGAAGAGGGAGAATGTTTTCTTTTTAATTATTTTATGGTGAAGAGCCATACTTAGGACTAACGGAGTGTAGACTATGTTATTATATGTATTTCCTATATTATATTTCTCAATAGTATTGCGGTTTCAAGATCTACTATGAGAATTAGAATGGGTATACAGATAATAAAACGGTAAGGAAAGATTAAAAAAAACTTATTCTTAGAGACGAAGATACATATATATGCTTATTTTTGTATTTAGCATATTTTAGGGTAAGATGGCACACATATCTAATTTTTTTATATACGTAAAACACTTTTTTAACATGCTCCACCGGTATGTATTTTATTCAATCATGTTGACGTATTATGTCGTCTAGGGTTATATAACATATATATATATATATATATATATATATATGCGCGTATATATAGTTCCAATTTGGAATAGACAAGCATAAGCTTTGCAAATTAAAAAATAATTTATATTTTCCTTCTCTAGTTGATCATGGTGGTCTACATTTCGACGGGTCTTAAGTCGGGTCAAAATACAAATCACGGGTTTGCCATACCGTTGCTTGATACCTATAACTAAATAATTATATGGAATCTTAGAATGTGAATAAAATTCAGAAACATGTTAAATCGATAAACCGAATGCATTGCATGTATCGACACATGTTTGGTTTTTTGAAGTGTATTTTCTGTACATCTTGTATAGATAATATCACCGTCTCAATTCAATATTCTCTTTACCAGAAGTCATGATCATGTTATAATCAAAATAATTTTCTAAGTTTTTAAATACATCACGTAATTTATAACAACATGAAAAGATTGGTGATATTTAGGAACTCCACTTGTCATGTCTTCACTCTTCATTGTTCCATCAATGCCCTTTCATTAATAATTAATTTTAAATGAACCGTTATTAAGTTAAGGTCGGTTTAATTGTTAATTTCTACAAGATCCAAACCTTCATTGTTAATTTCAATAAAATTATGACCTTAAATCAATATCCTCGTGTCAAATTACGGAAGAATCAGTAATCTTGTTGATTTGATTTTGGTCAGTGTTTCGTGAATAATGAATTATTTACCGTTCTTACAATAAATGTATGTTTATGGCCGACGAGCTTCGGTTAGATTCAATTACCCGTGAAAAAAGATATTAAAAAAATAACCTAAGCTAAGAAGATGATAAATCAAATCTTGGCCCTATAGTCGTGGAAAGTGGATAATTTCCTGTTAAATGAAGTCCATTGGCTTTATATTAAAAAGTACAACCGTCCCCAGTTAAACACACTCCTCATATGACTTTCGTTGACTCTCATTAAATCAGGAAAAAACAAAAGAAAGAAAGAAAATCCCATCTACAGAAGAATATAATTTCATATATCTATTTACTGATTTTTCTTTGTAGATGAGTTAAATGTAGCACCTCGTGACATTCCACGATGGAGAAAACTGAAAATTGGCTCCACAAATAGTTCAGAAAATTGATGGTACAAGTTGATAGCTCACAACTTACATTAATGAATGAATATTAAAATCGATTTGGCATTGCAAGTGGGCAAATAATAGACTCTTTCGTCTTTATTTTTGGACGTATTTGGAAAAATCAGTCGTCTTAGATAAACCAAGTTGGATAGGTGATTATTTCATTATTATTTGTAATTAAGATCCTGAATTAGACCTAACAACATGTGAATCCAATAATAGGCGACGATTAATCCTTAATGAAATTATTTTATACCTTCTTACACGCGCAAGCCGCTTTTAAGTGATACAGGTGACGGAGGTTTGTTTTTTTGTTGACTTATAACAACAAAACTTGAATTAAATATAGTAATGTGATTGGTATTATTATTATTATTATTATTATTATTATTATTATTATTATTATTATAACAATGACATAAGCTGCTTACTTGCTTAGTGGATTCCGAGGGCAGAGATCCCATCCCACAAGAATTAAGGACAGAAGAAATTTTCTCTCCATTTTCTAGTGGTAATTATACGACCGATAAATTATAATATAATTTTATTTGTGATACCTAAACGAAAACTTGGTTTTGATTTGAAATAACCCGCTTGATAGGGATATATTCTAAATGGCACAACTAGTTCGTGTGGAAAACCTAAATACGGTATATTCAAAGGAGTAGAGAGAGATGCAGAGCACACAAGCATATAATATATTATATATATATATATATATAATACGTACAAAAAGATACAATATGCATACATGAATAACTACAGGTAGGAATATCCACAACTAAGGTTCATGATCATCCCAAAATGTCAACGACATTTTATTGAATCAAATTCAAGTATACCGACCCTTTAATTTGTTTTATTAATAAATGCCAAGTATTATTGGAGGTATTTAATTAGCAATAATTGCTGCGATGTCGGATGATAGAATCAGGTAAGAATATATAAATATTTTCTCGTATTCCTTGAGGATCTCCAAAGGGCAAGCCAAGGGACACGAAGTGACAAATAGACGATGCATCATTGCACACAAACTCTTATTAAATAGTGCAAATTGGATCTCACAAGTCACAATAGTATTTGTTTATATTTGATATTTTGGTTCAACTCTACAATAATGGAACTATTATATGCCACCAATACAGGTGGATACAAAGCTGCCTTTGTATTTATTAAATGATAGGCTATTTTAGTAATTACGTGTGCTGATAATAGTAACTATATATTTTTTTTAAGTTTCAGTCTTCCAAAGCATGAAAGCCATGCTACGTTACGTTATATCAACAAAAGCAAGTGCCATATATGGATACGAGGTTATCGTATTAATTTGGTTTTAACATCTTGATATATATGTGTATAACCCGAAGATGTTGATAGCTTGGACTATTTATATTTTCGCCAAAAATTATATTTGAGTTGTTAAGAATTTTCTAATTATATTTGATAATTGTAAAAAACATCGTGATAATTTGAAGTATTCGGTCCCATTTCGGGCAGAAATTAAGTGGGTAGGATTTTCAACTTATTTTGTTGTAAGAATATCGAAGCACTAAATTTATTTTCCCAATATTCTCATAGTAGAATGTTTTCATATTTGTATCTTCGTGTGTGTTGTGTGAGTTTAAAGCATTCTGTTTAGCTTTTGTTTTTTCTTTTATGTTATTATTGTTTAATGTAACATACTTATTTTCTGTTGTTTTCCTTGGTTGATGGTAATAAAAATATGAAATCACAAGCTGTAATAGTGATATTGCGGTTTGTAATATGTTGGGTTTGGATTTGGATAACAACATATTCTGCCGTGTTATTTTATATCTCAACATCATGATACTTATTCTATTTAGCAATCGACGTGGAATGCTATAGCCTATAATAGTCAATAGATAATCTAGGATAGACATAGAATTATAGTATAAGGTAATTAATAGCATTATTTGAAGATAGGGCGTGAGATGATGATATAATAAGTGTCTTGATAAGCTGCATCAGGCACTCCAAAAATGCAATTAAATAAATCTTAATAATGACAAAAGGCAAATATTTTAATTCAATCACAGTTGTATATTGCGCGTCATTGCAATATAGTTAACCTGCAAATTTTGTAATTTTTTGGGGTGAGGTTAAGACTTTTATTCTCTTTTATTTTAAAGGAAAAGTATGAGTATGTTCAAAGTGATACATAATGCAAACTAGCATTCATCGTCGATTAGGCGTGGAACAAATCATCACCATGATTGTCTATTAATTTCAACAGATTGATTTGATACTTTACTTACATTATAAAAATGGTAAGTCATGAAATTAGAGATAGCAATGCAATAAAATTATCGATATTCCAATAGTCGTTGTTAGCCTTTCTGTACAAGCCTTTTTTCGAATGAGATCAATGCCAACGTTTCTTATTGATCCCTTTTAATAACGGGAAAAAGGCCTAAATAGTAAGAAAAATCATACATATCTGATATACAACCATATTAAGTAAATTAAAACAGCTTCGACTTGGATCTATGGATTGCGAATTGCGACAACTCATGGATGGTCATCTTCGAAAACCTTTTCTTTTTTTTTCCTGTATTTTGTTTATTAGAAAAAAAATAAGTTATATGGCCACT
The DNA here is from genome assembly GCA_027422505.1 of Craterostigma plantagineum. Classification (NCBI taxonomy): domain Eukaryota; kingdom Viridiplantae; phylum Streptophyta; class Magnoliopsida; order Lamiales; family Linderniaceae; genus Craterostigma; species Craterostigma plantagineum. The sequence continues at coordinate 1,474,855 of JAPQWV010000029.1, forward strand.
TGGAATTTTGAATGGTCATATGCATATTTTGTCGTATGTATAATAATCAGCTTTTATTTACGTGGTGGAGGTGACAGATGAATATGAATTGAACGCACACCATCTATTAATTCCCGAAGTTTTTGGAATTTGTCTCTCATTTATTTTAGGGAAACTTATAAAAATGGGTCACTAAGTATGCCAATTTTTTTATTTTGGGTCACTATGTTTTCAGTTATAAAACTAGGTCACTAAGTATGTGTATAGTAACAAAACTGGATCACTGACCTTTTTTTGTCTTATTATATGCAATACTTAGTAACCTAGTTTTGTTATTATATATATACTTAGTGACCTAGTTTTGTTTTACACATACTTAGTGACCTAGTTTTGTTACTATATACATACTTAGTGACCTAGTTTTGTAACTAGTGACCCAATTTTGTTACTATAAACATGCTTAGTGACCTTGTTTTTTAACTGGCAAATATAGTGACCCAAAATAATATAATGGTATATTTAGTGACACATATTTATAATTTTGCCTTTATTTTATTACAACCGAAAGCTGTATGCATGTACCTCTTTTTTTGTTTTTATTAATTCATAATATTCAACCGTTCGATCTCGTTTATATGCCCATTACAAAGCATGCTACTAAATTAAAGGATTCAAAAGTAATCGATACTGTCACGATTCATTATTTGTAAAAATACGAAAATATAACACTTTCATTGAATATTGGGCCCAATCCCAGCTCCAAGTAATTAACGAAAAAATGGGCTTTTATTTGTTGACGTTTTGCAATTCGATTGCAAGAGAAGTTCGGCTAATATGGTCGATTTATTACAAAGCATTGTTGATGTGAATGATCCAACTCGTCAATAAGCCCAAGTATATGTATAAACCAGATGAAGTTCTGGATAAATAAAATAATAGGGTGACAAAATGACCTTGTCTTCGCCATTAATACTTAGTTCTAAAAGGTGTTAACGAGACGAGCTTGTCCCATTATTTGTAGACCTAACCCATTATTTGTAGACCTAATTGAAAATGAATTATATGCTTTAGAAGTAGAAACTCGAGAGTAAATCTACAATTGGAAACATTGTTATTCAAGTCTCTCTCATTCTCTGGGCTTGCGTTAGCTATTTCTAGTTTTACTTCGACATACATACATACATACATAAATACATACATACATACATACATACATACATACATACATACATACATACATACATACATACATACATACATACATAGTATCTAATGAAAAGTGAGATAATAATTGTTTGCATCAAAATTTCTCAACGTCCTATTCGCAGTTAATCCTTGAATGAAGATGGTTGAACTTTCATTCAGCTTCAAGATTCAGACATGAAATATTAAATAAAATAATTTCAGCTTCAAGATTCAGACATGAAATATTAAATAAAATAATTAAATAAATCATAAAGTCGTTTACCCAATAATGACACGTCCCACTTCCTCATATAAATAATATTAAACTAGCAATAATTAGCCCCAGCAGCACACCCAATCCCCCACCTCTTTACCAAAACAAAAGGACAAAGTAGCACACAAAAATAGTAAATATCTTTATACTATTTTCATACGATTAAATAAATAATTGTATTACCAAAAATAAGAAGACTTCCCCAAATTTCTCTCAAACGCTACGCTCCCATTCGTCAATGGAAAACAACAATAGCAGCCATTCCGAGCCACCTCATCCGAACCAAAGGGTCGGGCCCGAGCCTCAGCTTCCGCCGGGCCTAAACCGCGACGAATTCGAGCACCTACGGCCCGTAATCGCCCGATCCCACAGCTACGCGGCCGGCGGCGGAAGTCAATGCTCCTCACTGCTCGCGCAGCGAATCCACGCGCCGGCCGAACGCGTCTGGTCCATCGTCCGCCGATTCGACAAGCCGCAGGCGTACAAGCACTTCATCAAGAGCTGCGCAGTCGGGGACGATTTTTCCCTCGCCGTTGGAGATTTGAGGTACGTCAGCGTCGTCTCCGGCCTGCCGGCGGAGACCAGCACGGAGAGGCTCGACGTCTTGGACGACGACGCTCGAATCGCCGGCTTCAGCATCATCGGCGGCGAGCATAGGATGAGGAACTACAAGTAAGTCGTTTTAGGGACTGGAGAACTACTCATCGATTCCGAGAAGCTTTAACCATAGTTAAGCTTTAACCATAAGATTTGCTCGGAACGATGACTATAGGGTTTGTCAATGAGGCATCTCTATGTGGCTAAATACTTTTTAGGTCCCTTAATTTCGGGGTAAGATTTATTAGGAACATTAGCTTTCAACATTTAGGAGCATTATTTATACCTCAGAACAACCTTTGATTTTAGTCCAAATTCTCGGGTCCCAACGCATAAATTTAGGGTTTTGGCAAATTGAAGGGATGCATTATGCAAACGAAAAATCTCAAAATTAAACAATATTGGAACAAAATTAGTATTCCAGCTTATTAATGTTCCAGCTTATTAATCTATACCGGCCGAATTTACTGAATTACCGAAAAATCGGTACAAATCGAACCGAAACAGAAAAATTTCGGTTCGGTATTCTGTTCTTCAAAAACAAACTCGGTAATTTGGTATTCGGTTCGGTATTAGATTTTGGATATCGGTAAATTAGGTAAACCGAATTAACGAAATTTTAAAATTAAAATATTTTGTATTATTAACCGTGAAAATAAAACTGTAGTTATATTAAATTATAAATATTACTGAAATACTTTTTTTATTATTTTTTTATCGAAAATTCGGTTACTTCGATAAAACCGAAGTTACCTAAAAAAACCGAATACCGAACTGGGAAATTCGATTCGGTATTCGGTTCTTAAAGTTGTCGTCGATTCGGTACGGTTTTGTATCGAACGAACACCCCTATCTGAACCCCTACGTTAGAACTGAAAAAAAAGATTAACCCTGTATATATATAGGTCAGTGACTACATTGCATGAAATGGAAATGGAGGGTCGGCGATATACGATTGTTTTGGAGTCGTACAGAGTGGACGTGCCCGAAGGAAACACGGAAGAAGATACGAGGCTTTTTGCGGACACTGTGGTGAAGCTAAATCTGCAGAATCTTGCTTCCATTGCAGAAGCTGAACCCTAAACTTGTAAGAAAATCTCGACGATCATCTCCGAATTCGTGTTTGAAATTAATTGCATTCTCTCCAAGGGTCAGTGTTTGGTTGAACTTGAATGCTATACAAAAAGTTAAATGGGATTTTTCGTATGTGTTGCTCTTTTCTTGGCATGTATATCATTGAATTGGTGAAGAACGAAGAATTTTGTGTTGTAATTTTTTCTATCTTTTTTTGTTCTTTCCACTTGTAATCTACTGTGATTTGTGAAGTGTTTGAAAGATCATGGCATATGTGGGAATGTGGGTATAAAGCAAGATTCGTGGGATAAATATTGTAAAGTTACAGATATATGTTGTCTATATTTGTAATTTGTACGATGTATATTGTGTAACATTATGATCAACTAGTTACAAATGTAGATACAACTCCAATTTGATTATATTTCAACAGATCATTCCATGAAAAAACCCGTCTTTCTACGGCGATTTCCACCGTGAAATCGTTCGAAGAAAGAAATTTTGACGGCCTCTCCCTTCGAAAAAGAGGATTTCCTATGGATTTTCGCAGGTGTTGACCTTGTAAATGCGCAAAAACCGAACTCACCATCATCATCATCTATAGAGGCGAAATGTTTATGTAGTTTCCAATTATTGCATTTACATAATATTAGAGACAAAACACAAAAAAATTAGTATCTATGAGTAGTAAAAGGGTTAATTTTTTGTTGATGGCGATCACTTGAATTTGTATGTATCAACCATTTTGGATACAAACCCAAATTTGGTTTTTGGACATTGACATTTCCAACAGGCACGAAAGACGTTGAACCCACTTCGCAAGTATTCAAATAGAAATTAGTTTTTAAGTGGACATATGTAATTTATGTTTGATGCTAACCAACTCCGAGGGGAGAACATTGCAAAAAGAATTTTAGTTGATATCTTCTCCATTTTCGTCCCCATTTAAGGTGTGGCATATGAAGTGAACGATTATATCATGAAATAAATAGTCTTCCTTGTCCTTTTTTTTTTTTCAGGCATGGACACAAAATGCATTTGCAATCTAAAAAAGTTGTTGTACAAGTCGAAAATGGGGTTTTTGTAAAGTATTCATTATAAAATTTCCCTGAGAGATCAAGGAAGTTGGTGAGCTGATGCAATCGCGGTAAACTGGCACTAATGATCTTACATCGCCTTATGGGCTATGGTAAAGAAACTTGACTTGTTATTCAATGTAATCGTTTCTAATTTTTTGTGACTTACTTCAAAACCTTAGCTTTAGGTATAATTTAAGTGGACTTAAAATTTTGACATGCGACATCATACCTCATCCATATTGAAAAATCAATCAATCCATTTTACCCTATACGATGTCAAAGCTACTTGTATTATACCAAGTGGGTAGTTTTAGCAAAGATCGGTTAATATTTTCGTTGAAGAAAGATCCATCAGTTGAAAGAATTTCCTTTATTTGAGTTTTAAGGACAGTATAGTAAATTTCAATATATCATCCCCAATCTTCGTTTTCCTTTTTTCCTTGAGTCGCTCTCTGCGATATACCAATTATTTTTAGTGAGAGCACCGTCCTTCTTAAACCCCAAATTTAGGTATAAAGAACGCCCAAATAAATAGTGAACATTATTGTGGGTTTTTGTTTTTTCGTCTGAAAATGCAGAAAAGATTTACACTTGTGCAGACGGTGGCCACGGCCGGGCTCTTCTCCGCCGTATCCTTTTGGTATGTATCAATTAATATCTCTCTGTATATCTACCTACGTATTGTATTCTTCAATGTAATAAATATCATGTTTTTTTTTTTCTATTAGGTATGGGTTTATGTTTGGGAGAGAATCTGCGCGCAAGGAGCTCAACGATTTGATCGAAAGTCTTCGCCAGTCTAATTCAGATCCTCCTCCTCCTCCACATCCATAGTTAGAATTTTAAAAAAAGAAAAGAAGAGAGAAGGTTTTTCCTTATGCCTTCGTTTGTTTCGTTTCAGATGACTCAACTTATTTTCTTATGCCCCGTTAGGAAATCAAGGAAAGATTACATTTTTACGTTGAATCGTTTCGTTTCTTATAAAAAATTTATGATGAGTGGAGTCGTGGGATGGATCGTATGTTACATGGTGAAAGATTTTGCACATCAAGAAATTGACTTGGCTATTCTGAGTTCTTTGCTGCTATTATGTATTGCTGCCACTTGCTAATGGTTCTTGGACTACTTAGTTTTCTGCAAGCTTCAGCTGAAAATGAGGGCCTTGAAGCAATTATCTCGGCATTTTTTAGTTTTTTCTCACTTTGGGGAACATTCAGCGTTGATTAAGAGGAATTCTGTATTTTATGTGATCAAATTGTTCACAACATTGCAGACAGAGTTCGAAGGCTAACGAATGGGTCGAAGAAAAACTGATCTTTTAGGAACAAACATGCTTTCAAAGTTTAATCAGTACGACTTGAAAGTCACATGTATCATCAGAAGTTATTTCATTGACCTTACAACATTCTTATTTCCATTCATCCACAAACTCACTAATAAACCTCAAAATATCCAACAATCACAGCCAATTTTATATCATAACATCACAAACAAAAGAGACCCATACCTACCTCAGAGCCTCAGACGCCTGGCCAACGCTGCTACCATTTTCATCGCCGTTACCGTTATTATCAGCAACGACCCTTTTAGGCTTGCGCTCAGAATCATCACGAGGTTGTCTCAACGCAACAAACTGAAGAGACTCGCTAAGCGATTGATAGATATGGCAAGCCCAGGGATAGGAGTCGGGCGATGACCAAATCTTTTGCCCCTCGAATGCTGTCTCTTCGCAGATAGTTTCCCTAACGCAATATACAGTGTGGGGTTTGGGCTCTTCGAAATTGGGGACGGCGACGCAGCCGAGGGAGAAGTAGCCCGGGGGAGCACGTGGGTACCAAATTGATACTGGGCTCTCATAGTCATCAGCGCAATTTCGCCACACCTGGAAAAAACAAAACACATTTAATATTGCATCTATTTTATCATGTCCCATCAGTCCTCAATACGTTTGCCTGCGCAGTCGTCAAATGATTTTAAATCGTCAAAAGGGGAAATTTTTTCTTCAGCCCCAAAACATATCTCCGCTCGTGCTTGTGCTAGTACATCCATGATGTTTGTTCATATGGCAGTGCAATCGATCAGTTTCATATACTACAATACCATTTTTCTCTGATAATATGCGAACATGATATCAAATGAGGCTGGTTTTTCTACTGCTATTAGATATTTTAGAGTGAACACAGTCGACTTTATCAAATGATTATGAAGAAAACTTGTTCTTATGAAGCATTTTTTTTTCATGTAAGAGAGATTTGAGCAGGAATTAATTTTTTACCAGGTCATATCCAATTGGAATGGTGAACATTTCATCAGAATAATGATATACGGCGGCAGCATTAGGAGGATGACTATTGGGTTGGGCTATATCGCCAATCGAGATGTAGCTGAAGAAGAAAAAAGAACATGAAAAACATTGATTAAAGGCGATATTACACGGTGCAAGAATATGAGTTAACCTATTGAATTGTGCAAAAATTAAACCGGAACAATAAGAACTCACCCATCAGGACAAACAGGACGCCAGATGCTGCAATGTTCATCATTGTCCGAATTCTAGAAACAACAAATTATGATGTATTTTATGCAACTTGATTATATTACCATATCTGTCAGTTTCAACTATTAGCAGGTCAGAGTGTGAAAAAAGATTGCATCTACCTTTTCTCTGCAGAAGACAGATCGACCTTTTGATTCCCTTTCGCTACTCCAAATCTTCGAGAAGTTTGTACTTTGTATGCAAAATCTTTGTTCATCAGAAATAGAACTCGAAGATGTATCCATTGACTTGATTATGGTTCTGTGCTTTTTATGAGATTCTCTTGGGTTGATTTCACTCCAAGGCGAAGATAAATAACCTTGGCTAGAGGAACCCTGCAGATTAACCAAATAAAAGAAAAAAAAATCAGAGATAGCACATATGCTTTATCATCAAATCAAATTGATTCGTTTTGCCAGCGAAAGAAAAAACTGTAAAAACCTGTTTCGTATCATTCTGATAAGAATTCCACATTCTACGTACAGCCGAACATATCTTAACTGCTTGTGGCTCTGTTTCTTCAGATAATTGTTCAGTGTTACACGTCATCACCCGAACGAAATTCTCACCCCTCTTAAAGCTTTTCAAATGAATGATTAAATGCGAGGGCTTAGCATATCCAGATTTGGCCAACTCAAGAGATAACACTTCTTGCCATGGTACATCCCACATTATCTTGCAGGGCTTACTATCCATCTTATCAGGGGCCACACACTGTGCACAGAAAAAAAAAACAATTTTTTTCTTTGAGAAAGGAACAGAAAAACAATTTGAACCATAAGCCCATATTCTCAGTAATGGGGATACACAAACCTGAAGCAGCATAACTCTCCTATTCGTCACTAAAACAATCCTTTGATATGGAACCACGAAATGCTCTTCGTAGCAATCAGTCCAAGCGAATTTCGAAGGCTCCTTGAATATTTCAGTGCACCCGAAACTTCTACTTGTTTCAGCAAGAAAGAGTATCATCTGTTGAAGGAGAATAAACCAACCAAGTTGAACATTTTATATCAAACGGCAACAAAAGCGCTTAAAAACATCTGCAAAAATATCAAGATTTTGTCAACCCTATATGTATATATATGTTCACCTGACCAACTGCTTCACCCTCCGAGTACTCCCTGAGTACATTGTCAGCATGAAAGGCCCGTGGAGTACGTATTCTCTGGGCATGTTTCTTGTTGGTGAGCATCTCTAAGCAGCTCGTCCAACTCGCACCGATCCCATCAACAGTCATAGAGAAAAAATCCAATGCTCCACTAACGGGCTGCACAATGAAGCCCAGGCATGCTTGTCCCAGCCCATGGACGAGCCCAGGCAGTCCGTGTTGTCTAGCACCTGCCACGGGTTTTCTAACGACGCCGGATACACCAAACGTGAATCCTTGTGCAAGAACTTCGGTTCCTTGTACGATTCCATCACCAACACCCGTAATTCTCCTCGACCAAACCTGAACCATTCGATTGATATCAGCTGGTGAAACATTTAGTTTAAATTAAACATAGACAACTGTAAACTTTTGATTGGCATCACGGCCCTGAAACAACCCGGGATAAAATTTTTTCACATCATCCTCCAATTTCACATCTCTGCGTGTTTGGCTTAACGTCATATGAGAGAATGGGTAGATATGCTATCCAACTTGGGGAAAAAATGTCAACCCGATTCAAATATAGAACGGAGCCTACTTTTTCCTAACAAAAATTGGTTTTAAATGAAACCCAGAAATTTACATGAGCAAAAGTAGAGTGCTGTCACCTGCTTTGACCGTAGCTGCAAAAACTGCCCATCTGTTGAAATCTTGGCAAATCCCTTGCCAAGCGAAGCCAATGTGGAACTTGTAATTCCGAGGACATCGACGGAAAAGAGCAGATGCAGTGGATCTTGAATGAGGTCTCTCCATATGCGGTTTCCAATAGCAGAGGCGACAGAACTCTTTCGCAGGAATCTGTTCCTGTGAGTTACTTTACGGAGATGAATCTGTCACAAGACATACCAGAACATTAGCGTGAAGTGAAACAGTTGCAAGAAGTATGTGTCATGGATTTGGAAAGTGGCAAGTCATGATAGATGATAATGTCACCTTGTAAAACTTATGATGATCTTTTCTTCTTTTACTCTAATATTCGTGACAGGAACTCATTTAATTTCCACTCCATATAATTATGAGTTACTACTTACCAGTCACTACATCAGATTTTTTTTTTTTGAGAAATACTACATCAGAATTCTAAGTCTAAAAATGTTTTAGAATGTACAGTCTTTTTTGAGATGAATTATACCTATTTTGATTCAAAACAACAATAATTAAATCTATAAACCGGCCAATGATATTTAACAAATGTAGAAGGGTAACAAGGATAAAGTGTAAGTCACAAAACATGGCAGGAATAATAACCAAGTAACCAACGGGACACTCATTAGTGTTCAAATACGAATTTTACATCCGGAACCCATTTGGAGATTGATTATTTCACTAGTCTTCTTCTTTGCCAATATCCATTCGTTTTAGATATTAACGTTTTGGAAAAGAGCATAAGAAACTCGTAAAAGAACATAATACGAGGAAGTCTAAACATAAGAAAAACAGGCATCTGAACCTGAATTTTGAAAGCATTTCCAACAGCTGAAAGGACTGGGCCCCACACTCCCAACGTTCCATGTGGTCTTTCAGCTGGCGCCGTTTCCAAAGCAACTCTGAGTCTTACCTCAGAAATGTCAATCAAGCTGAAACAAGACACGCATACATATTTAATCATGTATCTTGGATATAGCATTACTTTGATTTTTAGCATTACTTTGATAGTGAATAGCAGCAGGAAACAGCATGTTTTAAGAAGGTATTCAAAAGGTGAACTTGCAGTGACCAACATTATTTAAAGTAACATTAGCCTAATTCATCATATCAGAGAAATCAGCAACAACCATCCATGTATAATAAATAAGATAGAGAAAGCAGACAGCAGATGAAAATGAACTAATAAGTGACTTAAATCAGACCACGCAGCGGACTTCACGAGTTTGGAGGAATCAGAAACAATAATGATGATAAATTAACAGGCTGGAGAAAGGAGAATAACAGACTACAAAGCAGCTAGCATAAATTTAGAATGAACAGGTATCAAAGAAGATTACTAGCATCAGCCCAAAGAACTAAGGAGTTTAAGTCATCCATGCGATGAATAGGCACTCACTCGATACGTATCTCAGGATCAACTTGGCTGACACCGGAATCTTTAGGAATGCGATCTAGCTGAAGGCTGTTGAATAAATCAGCTAAAGCCCATATTATAGGCTCATGGACACTCAGTCTCCAACCTTTATCAGTAACCTGCAAGGTGCTAAAATATATCAGCAACTGTTGACACTATAACCGTTCCAGGAATATAACCTTTTAGTAAATTGTCTTTTATCACATACCCGTATATAAACGTATGGATATATCTGGAGACCATCGAGGTTTTCATTGCGCATTGTTACAGTCATCTTAAATACAGGATGATGCACGTCAGTAGTCTGTTCAGGTGCTAAAAGGACGGGCATTGCTGACAGAGGGAGCTGATTATCAAGCTGAAGGTATCCAAGTACGAGCTTGAATCTGAGCAAGTAGAAAGCAAATCAGCACCTCAATCAAACGATAACATAAATGTACAATTCATAGTCACGTGGAAAGCAAAATACATGAGATTTTTTATTCAAACGCCATGGCTCATAAAGATATATCACGATTGTAGCTGAGTCAGAAAATAAGGGTGATGCAACCTAACTCAATGCATTAACTGGCTACAGAATTGAACTGTTTCACGTTTCTCTTACTGCATATGCAATCATCAAATTAAAAGGAACCTAATGACACTAGTCCACATGTAAAAACCATAATACTAAAACATCCATTTCCACGACAAAGAAATAGTATAGTTCGAGTAGGCTTCATATGACAAATGGATATAATTCACCTGCTTGTGGTCCCACCATCATAACCAGTCGAATAGGATATGAAAACCCTCTCCATGTACAGATAGGCAAGCTCTCTTGGTTTATGGTCCACAATAGAAACACCAAGAACACCCAACTCCAGTATAAGCTCCAAAGAAGATCCTTTATCTGAGGTCTCAGCCTCCGCAGTATACTCGCCCCAATTTCCTCCCAACGCAATGGATCCACTTTCCTCCTTCGATCTGGACATAAGGGAATATTGGTCCAGGAACCTAACAACCTTGGTACTACCATTACTTGCAATGTGGAGAAACAACCCAGTATTGTTATTTATGGAGGAGAAACCAGCTTTCTCCAAATCTAATTGGTAAAACGTAGTGTTGTTCCCATTGATAACCTCTGTGTCAATAACTTTTTGCCCATACGGATCCTCCCAAGAGAAATTTACGGTTGAAAGGGCCTGTAATTGTATCCAAGCATCATCACCAAATCCCACTTGCCGAAACCTTACTACACTGTTTACTGTTCTGTTCTCAATCCTATTCAGAGAACGCAACAAGTCAGGACTAGAAATACAAATTTCAACAGTCGAAGGATAATACACAGATGCACCACTATTCATGCTTAATTAGTGAACTATTGAATGGCGCAACACTATGAAAATCTACCTGATAGGACCATGAGTAGATCCCAGGCGAAAGACAACTATAAAACGAGATCCCTCCTCATAGCCTCGAATTTCTGTTCTTAAAAATCTCCGGGTACCATCAGGTTTCCTGAACACCAGTGTGATAGTATCTTCCTTCAGTATTTGAATAGGGAACGACCAATCCGTGTCGTTCAATTTTACCTAGACGGCGTAAAACATTTAATTTGGGAGGTACTGCAAACACTGCATAATCAAGGATGGAGCATCATGTGAATCTACGAAAAAATCTCATTATTTTATTAGTAATGAAATGCTTCATAAGTAATAAATGGTATGTTTCAAAAATACTGACATCCTCCATCGTCAAGAGGATGCTTAACCATATTCACAAATGAGGTTCAAGCACAGTCCATCCACAAATGAGGTTCAAGCACAGTAAGCATCTCATTTTCTACAGCATCTGGACAGACGATACCGCGCACATACAATAGATTGTTCAAGATTGAGCTGTGTCAGAGTTTTCTCTATAGAAGTCTGTGCTATTAAATTCAAAGGGCTCCATCCCATGATACATCAGTTGAAAGGGAACGGACAACTTGCTTACAATAGAGCTTTGTTTATATGGGGGAATTAACATCTCAGCCTACATAATCCAACACAAGGCCAGATAATATAACATCTATTCTAGGACCTTGATGTTTGAACAGAGCATAAATTGTACATTTTCCGCTTTATGAATATCATACAAGGCAACACAAGATAACCAGATTAGATACCCTACCTCGAGATGAACTTTAATGATTAAGCTGTCATCCTCTGAACAATTTTATCTAGAAAACACCTACAAGCTGATATCACTGGACAAGGAATACGGAGAAACTGACCTGAAGTTCGTCAGGCGTGTCTGATTTGCGACTCACAAATGAAACTCTGGTGTCAGACCCACGCAAACGCTTAGGTTCATCTTCACTGCTAAACTTTAGCAACATATCTTCCCCAACTCTGTTAGTGAAAGTCATAAATGGCCTGATGAAAATTATCTGGGAAACACGAAGCACGATTTAGGAAAGACGGTCCAAGCATCAAATAATTACGAAAGAAGTGAAATTACCTTTGTTGGAACAGATTGATAGGGGCAAGGTTTTGATGAAACAAAAAGTTGCAAACAATTTCCTTCCGCATCATAAGCGAAAAGGTCAAGAGAGCCATCCTACAGGTCCATAAATCAGTATGACTACATAGTTGCAAAATATCTTGCAAAATCTCATAAGCTAATCATGACTCACCATGTCTCCAAGCGGTGAAAGATCTTTAACAGGACCAAATCCCTCCTCCCTGGATGTGGCTATGGATGCAGAGAGGCCAAAAGATTTGAAATTTAACGCCGATGCAACTGTGTAACCATCATGTATCTCCTCCTCAGTAATCTCCTCAAGAATGGTATCATCCTTATTTTTGTTCTTCAAAGAAAATGGATTCTTTTTCGACGTTTTAGCATTCAGGTCAATGAGTCTAAAACACAGCGGCGGGCATCTTGCAACTCCAAACCAATAGGGTGAATAGAATTTGACAAGTATCGGCTGCAGAAGCCTTTCATTGGTATGGCTATGCTCAATAATGATTTGTACGACCCTGTGTAGCAAAATTATGAAGATTTAAAATGAATGAACAATAAAATATAGCTGTGTTTAGGTGAAGTAATAAATCCTTTAATTTGGGAAGTTCAAAACCTTCCAGAAACTGCACTTCTAAAGCTTATTGTCTTTGCCGGTGGCTTGTGAGGATGAGACATGAGAACAGCATCCTACAATAACTTACAAGAGTCAGCAAAGCAATAAAAGATGTTCAAATAGAAAACGTAAAATCCTCATTCAAAACTTACATGCATTGGCAACCATCCTTTTTGAGGAAGCAAAGAGCAGTACAATGGATTTCTCGTATCAACACCGTAAATCTTCACATTCTCTCCAGGGCCAAACACCCCTCTGTAGCCAGAACTGAAATTACCGCTGGCTTGCATCTTAAGAAGAGAAACCTCTGCAGTTACAGGAAGATAATTGGCAATTGACACCGGGGGTCTTACAACAATAGTCCAGTCCTTGATTGGATTAAAATGACCGTCCTTCCCAATCTCAGTCCCTTCTATGGTCAAACAAAACCAAAGGCCACGAGTACTATCTGATGAGCTTCCACTTAGTTCAGAGCAAAATACAAGCTCCTCAGACTCTGTGAGCTCGGATATGTAAGTTTCTGATTTTGACTTCTCCACATCCGTTGAATCAGAAGACTTGTCCATAACACAACTCCATGAGTATTGACCAGTACCAGAAGGTTTTAGTTGCAGGACATAAGTAGAAGACTTAAACAAGTAAGGCAAAGGAAGAGGCACGCGTTCACCGGGTTGTATATGCCCAACAGTTATCTGTGATGTGATGTCCTGAGCGTCTCGTTTCCTATTCCTAATCCACCTTCTTTGCCTCTCGTTATCAGTTGTATAAACCCATCTATCATCGTAAGCCTTGTCTGGCGTACCACCAACATGCCATTCATCAATCCAATCCCAGCCAGGTGCCAACTGAACACCAGACATTTCCTGCACGCAATACATAGATTTCCATAAATAAATTCAATAGCATTGTACAGAAAATCTTATTGGAAGTATACAACAAATGACCGAAAGAGAGGTTTTAAGAGTCTCAATTTTGAGGAGTTGATTGAAAATAGGGCGTAATTACATGTGGACTTTATTATTCATTGCTAATGCAGTTCATTCGTTGATAAAAAAGATGAACGAAAATAGAAGGGTTGATTTTAACTTGTAAGCTCATTATTCACATCATGAATGACTTACCTCCTTAAGATTAGTACAGGGTACCCAACCATCGGAGATACTATATTTCTCGGATTCAAACAACTCATTTGTTTCTAATTCACTCCCACTAAGAGAAGATTCTTCTTGGTGACCATTGACTGGGTTCAGACCATTTGAAGGTCTGTGGCTGAGGCACAATTCTAGAGGGACATCAGTGCTGTTATAAACCGATACCAGAGATCTGACGCTGACATATCGATTTCCATCAGTCACACTGACTTCACTTGCAACTATGCTGTTGCCTAGCGTCAGGCAAGCCACAGGTGCACCATAATTCAACCTCAGTGTGGTCCATGGCCCATCTTTTGTCGGGCTAATCTGAATAGAATCGTGATTTCTGTATCGATCAGATGTTTGCTTATATTTTCTTTCTGATCCAGATGGAAAGAAAACTGCACATTTGATTCTACCGAAGTATCTTGATCTGGGATCCAACTGCATAGTAAAATGAGTTATCAGCAGAAATAACAAAGTGAGTTAACATTTCATACTCTAAACACCATCATATATCAATGAGGTATGCCACACATGAGAGAAAGAAGTCGAGAGGTTACCATTGATTCTTCAGAAGACAACCCTAGCAACATAAACTGATTTTCATCACTGTGTGAATCTGAATTTTCTTTCAGTTTGCTAAGGTGACTCAGAGAAGAAGAATGGTAACCAACAATCTTGCCTGCAAGTGTGCAAAAATAACTCAAGCGAGGATATAAATAGGTGATAAAGAGATTTTTCGGAACACACTCTTCGCGTTCACGGAGATGCTAAAAATTCTTGACTGGTAACAGCACCGTATAATGTAGCAGATTCTCCAACATAAATAACGTTTGTATTCAACACAATTGTCATGTAAACCAACATAAAGTAACAGACTGCTATTTTGTTAATTTAATTATGATATGCCAAAAGATCTAAACACCACGTCATGTGTCTGCTTATGTGAGCTTGTACGCATTTATCTCTTCAACACACAACAATGAAGCAGAACTATATATGGAACCAAGTAGGTGGAAATGGAAAGACTATGGATGTTACCAGTTCCAGTTTCGGTCAAAGCAAGTTCCAACTTGTAGTCCTCCTGTAAAAACCGGGACGTTTTGTTGTTTCCTCACCAATTAATAAACAATGACAAATTTGGGCACTAAATAAGTATACCGACAGCTGCAAAACTTTATATGTGAAACTGCAATAATTTAGTGGGATGCAAAAGATACGACCTCCATAACCTCAGAATAATGACAAAAAGATCAACAGAACTGAGCGTTAACTTGGTTAATTTTCCGCAGCTAAACAGGCGACAGTCACAGAGATGAACTTTCCTACAAACATGCAATTACCAATAGATTTCCAAGATGGGTAAAAAGATCAGCAACTTTTGTAATTTTATCATTCAGGACAACACATCGATGGAGACATTCAAACTAACTGGATTGTCTAATATTATGCCCTTGAACAGAACAGCAAAGTTTGGGCAACATAAACCGTCTTCTGCATAAGAAGTTCAGCTAAGTTTCTCACACGCTAAATGTAAACATTTGAACTTCTGATTCAACTCACCACAGAATCAATGTTAAAGTAGAACACTTCATTCCACTTTATAGATTCTGAATCTGAAGATTGGGAGGCACCGCGATCAATCCCTGATGTTCGTGCAGTTTGCTTGTTTAAGTATGTTCGATTGGCATTAGAGTGGTCATTGTATAGCCGGACTTCAACGCTGTATTGATGCGAAGACAAACCCTCGAGATTGGGAAACTGTGCATCCATTCATAAGAAAATTATTCCAGAAATTAAAAATAAAAAATCAATATAACTTCAATAGACAAGGAAAAGGGAAGAGAAAAAAAAAAACAGAGAATTTTAATGTCACCGAACCTAACTGGTATTGACGAAATGTAATCAATAAATATATAATCAAACATACATACCTGACAACAATTGGTTTTGCAATGCAATAATCAAAATTTAACAACAGAAGTGAGTTAGGAACGAGCGGAGAACATAGAATCAAACAAATAATAAAGAGAGGACTTAGAGCACACCTCCGCTTCCACTATAATGACAGTTACCATCAGCCGTTTTTTCATCGATTGACCCCCTTTTAAATGAGAATCCAGCATGTTCTTTGGAATGGACAGTTTTAAGGCCTTCTCGTCTCCAGCTGAAAATTTTACTATCCCAGACACTCCTTGATTTCCAAATATTCGGATAAAAATGTCTTGACCAAGCTTATTTTGGGGAACCACGTAGTAATTTTTCTTCTGATGAACAGCAATCATGGATCCACCATTAGTTGAAGGGGACTTAGGTTCCTGTCAAATGAAATATAGTGAAAAACAGATTTTGAAATGTGCAGTGGATCGACCAAATGAATCATCAAACAGTAATCACATATTTAATGAGGAAATAAAATGGGAAACATACCGCGTTTGAATCACCTACGTGGCCAAGATTGTTCCAGCTTGCATAGGCTTGTAAGATTGTGTTGGCATTAGAAGCAGACACATTCAAATTCAAATCTGTTGTAGAAGTTATCCTTAACTGAGACGCTACACCAGGAGCATCAGGATTAGACTCGTACCTGAGAAAAAAAGTATTATGAATAACTGTCGACGAACAAAGAAGCAAAGAAATTAGAGCATGTATTATCAAAACCGTTCACGAGGAAAGTATCAACTGCCTCGAAGAATAGAGCTTATAACCACAATCACACACAAATGCAGTCACCACAAACCGAAAACCCTTGTAAGCTAAAAAAAATAGCGGAGTTCACTGACGATATTGAACCATTTACGGTAGAACCATTTACAGACTTCACAAGTTCACATAAGACTGGTTGACAAACCAACAACTACCAAAGCAAATTAGCACAAATAATGTAGTAATACCTTCATAAATTTGCATCCAAAAGCTTTAGCGTTGGTGACATTTAGGCAATTAGTACCAATATCTACTTCAGAAAGACTAAGGATGCAATAGAAACAACAGTATACCTCAGCGAGCCATCAACTAGTTCAATAAGAGGCTCCCATGATTCATATTTGTCATTAAAGGACCTAGCCGATAAAGAAAATGTAACATTGGCATTTAAGCTATCTGGTCTACCATGTAGGCTGAACCCTATTCCACTTAGAGAGACGTTACACAAGGGTACCATCTGCAGGAAGCCGAAAACAATGGTCAGAGGATGTAATAAAAGCATATAGAATCATGTATCAGATTATCCATCAGTTCGACATAGCAATATAAAACATTATATATATATATATACATGTATATATATACGTCTAAGTGCATTAACTTGAAAACGCGCGATAGATTTGCAAGCACTATTTATTCTGGAGAACCTATGGATTTGCATGAAAGACGCATGCCGCGTTAGAGACAAACATGATATACAGTTGGCTTCCACAATGTTATAGTTAAGCAGCTTGAATATGGCCAAAAAATTTCAGAGCTCTAATGGAATTTAATAAATTACCAAGCCGCCATAGTCATCGAAAAGTGTAGCAGAGAAGGTTTGTATTTCTGCTTCAACCAAAGTAGCATCTGAACCACTCGATGTATCCGAACCAACAAATTTGAAAGCGAACCTTCTAGGAGGTTTCCTGTAACCATGCCACGCAATAAAGGTACACAGTTCGTTACCAACTAGCCATATACTAAACGGATCTTGGGTAGACCGTGTGTCAGATGTATCCCAAAGGCATTCATCCAAGAATTGATTAGTAGAAACCATATCGCTGCGAATGCATCTTAGGGAGCTGAAATCAGATTGTTTGGGAGACCCCTTTGAAGCAACACATCCCAACGAAACAAATCCTGGTGGTGCCTGAGGCATCCAAAACGACATAGAATCTGTTTTCTTGTGCCGTGTTATATGACCAACCAGCTGAAAATCTAACGGAGATAAGACTAGGTCTTCTGAATCTTGAATAGTCATGCATGTGTTCGGAGGCTCGTACCTGAAAATACAGCGAATAGAGGATGTGAAAAAGGATATATGACGGGATAGTACATGTAGCTTGAGGGCTCCATCCGAAACCAAATGGCATGGAACCACTGTAACTTACATGTTGAAAATGCATTAATTCATTTTTGGAAGAGAGAAATATAACTTCCTGCATGCATCCACTAACATGCGTCATGATTTAGAGTCAGAGAAACAGAAGCTTGGAACTGAGTGATGGTGAGCTAAACATTCACGATAACAAGCTGATCAAGCGCATACACCATATATATACATTCCATCCAACAACCAATTTGTATAAGATGCACTAACATTTAATGTGTTTGCATGGAGTCAGAGTTCATTCTAATTTTTTTTTCAAAAGCGAGGGTCTCAACAGTATCTGGATATATAAAGTAGCCTTACCCTTGAACTGCAATATCACCAAAATAAACCATTCCTTCGGGAACAACAGGACGCCAAATAGATAGCTTCTTCCTCGACCCAGAGCCTTGATTCCACCATATTAATTTGAAAGTAGCAGCCCTATCAACCCTACTTCTCGAGCTAACGGCTGAAATCCTTTCTGATTCGACTCTATCATTACCGTTAGAAGATGAAGATTTGTTTTCCACTGCCTTCAAGTCTCCAGAAGCAACTTCCCGAGATGCATAATACAATTGCCGCAACTCATATGCTTTCTGAGATGGAGTCGATCTCGCCAGATCAGCAGGTAGGAACGTACCAGATGCATTATCAACCCGCCAAAACGTCACATTTGGATTTCTAAGGAAATCAACAAATTTCGGATCAAATCATCAAACAGAGTAAGGATCAAATAGTACTTGAAGAAGAAAGACGAAAGTAAGCTACACGCACATTAACCTTACTATGGATATATGATTGGGAAAAACAAACATTTCATACCGAGAAGATGATTCGAGGCTTATACAATCTGTCAGGCCACATGGAGAAACCAAAGATGATAAGATGCAGAAAACGGAAGAAACTGGAGGTGGTGACCTCCCAGGAGAAGCCACACATCCCAATGCTACATAACCATTTGGGGCTTCAGGAAACCAAATCGAGCAAGCCACGTCTTCATCATCTGCAGTCACTATACCATCATTTGAAGAGAGAGGCCACACCAGAGTAAAAGACTTTGGTCTTTTCACTTGAATCAAGCTTGTATTGACCGCAATTACACCTTGGGTTGGTGGCTTTTCACTGTGAAATGATGTTGGAAGTTATGCGAATTGCTGATATTGCAAACAAAAAAGCAGCAATCAGAAATTCTATTTACATTGGTGTCAGGTGGTCACCGAGTACGGCAAAGCCAGTTGGTGCACGAGGCCTCCAGAATGTATATGTATGGCCACTGATTGTATCTGTAAGGCAGACAAGAATGAAACTAGCTCACATCGGAAGCATCAGCATGTACAAAACAGATATTTATGCTTACGTTTAATGGTTGCAACTTTGTCAAATTCAAAACAGGAGACAGTTGTCGTTTGGGATCTCATTCTCAGAAAAGACAAGATATCTTCTTCGACAGACAAGAAAAGTCTCAAGATGCTGAAAGAGAAATTCATGAATATATCTGAGACAGACACTTTTATGCTTGTTTTTTCAGAACTGCTGGTGACAATAGCTGATGCATCGAAGGGCTCCAAAATTTTAATTCCGTTGCTTTCCACCATAAACCCAAGGGTTTCAGCACTCACTTCAATCGTATTTCCTTTTGAAACAAACCTGCATGAGAAACAAGAAATGTTACTGAGATTGTGGTGATACTCTTTTCAGTATGTCAACTAAATAAATGGGCGTGAATATAAGCTTATTGGAAACCACTAACATACAATGAAATTTATGAAAAGGCATAGGATTGGTATTTCTTGATGCAGATAAAGTCAACTATACTTATGTCACTTTCGGTGAATAATCCAAAATCCATCGTACGTATTACTAAATGATACCAAACAAACAAATGATGTCTTAGTTTCTGAATTTTCATCGGAAACTTGACGGAACTTTAAATTGGCGAAGCAAACAACAAGAAATGACCTGCAAAACGCGTCCATCTGTACATGCAACAGTTTGTTGGAGATAGAAGCCTGGCCAGCATGTCTCGAGTTGTTGTAGAAGGTAAGCTCAGGGCTTATAGCCTGACAACAGCGCCAAACAGCTTGTTCAGTGTTCACTGAGCTAAAATCCTCAAATAATCATAAATGCATATGTAAACAAACTGTAAGGGTCATATTGATGGGCATGGACCCCTCCATATGCCATGATATTTCAATGTCTTTTTTCATGTGATACATCCATACTGACTAAAAAACACCAGTAACCCAACTCAGTGCTGATCGAAACAAGCCTATATTAAGTTATACCTGCAGTTCGAGAATCAATTCCGAGGAACTTCCAGTACCAGAACTTCTTGATGGGTTAGTAGCATGGTTTCCTCCTGAAAACGGATCTGAAGGGGTATCATCTTCGCCAGTTAGAAACACATTATCATTCTCACTGACCGTGTAAGAACCGTTAGCACCAAGAGAGATGCATGAATCTAAGTATGACCCACCCTGGGAAAATACCACAGAAATTGGGAGTTCATGTGAAATTCCATATGGTATGTCAAGCATTGTGGTATTATGTTTTCAATTTAAGAGGAAGATGTAAAGCAGATGCTACAAATTACCACAACAGTGACGTTTTTGAATTGAAGAGTCTTCCCCTCCCCTACATAAACCAAGGCTTCTCTGCTTGGAGTTGAGAGAGTTAACCCTTGTCTGTCTTTCAGATACAAGCTGCCACCTTCTCCATCGTAGACAAAATGATCAAACCTTTCGTCATCCACAACCAAAGGTTTTCGAGGAGATAGTGAGAATACTTCATTGGGTTGACGAAAAATCGGCCGATCGAGTACGATTGCTTCGAGGAAAGGTGAAGAATTATGATTATCTTCACTGGACAAGTTACCAAGAACTGTTGGGACAAAAAACTCAGCAATGGCAATCAGAAAGTCAAGAGCAACAAGCAATTGAGGCCTTTGGATACGCAATGAAACAAACGTTGAAGCATCACGAAAGTTGGCGTCTAGTATCAGAATAGGCAGATCATATTTTCCCACACTGTCACCAGAGCAACTGCTCTGAACTACGCTATCGTCGGTGAAGTCCTGAACAGACTCTGGGTGACTGTGTCCATTAATATCGGGTTTCCCAATTGCCAACCTCAGTTCCTTTTCTGTACCCTCACGGTCATCAACAACAATCAACCCCTTCAGCGTAGCTGAGAGAAAACCTGTGCCCACGGAGTTAGACTTGTACAGGAGCCACACTCCACTGACCTGACAGGAGAAATCAACTCACCAATCAACTGGCATTCCAAATAAGTAAATGTGAAGCAGATAGACAGTAATAGTCAACTGCAGTTGTTCAGCTGAACCCCGAAGATGTTGTCTTAACTGGTAAGTAATAAAGTAGAACGTATCTCACGTGCAAACAATTTTCACAGTTGGTTCATTATACAACTGAGAATGTTTGTCCGTCAGTTGTTCTGGAGATTAAACTAATACATAAACGCAAACAACAGAAGCACTCTCAGCAGTAAACTACTTGAATTTCGTCGGAGACAACAATATGTACTACGGGACCTTCCGAAAATATCTCCGGTGCCGAAATACAAAATTCGTGGTGTGCCAAAATAAGGTTTTTATGCATGATCTGAATAGTTGCACATCTTGTTAGAGAACAATTCATGAGGCGTTTTTCTTTGAAAGAATTATTGGAGATTATTATAAATTTCAGATCATTGAATTTTTTCTCAACACAGAATGTGCATCACATGTGGTGCGTCATTGGATTCCTCGGACCTATCATCTAAGTACTAAGCTTCAGCATATCATCACCAACATGTGCACCTGGAGTGTGAAATACCAATCAATGGCAGGTTTATGATGACATGCCTCATAGATGAACCTCCATCATTAGTCAACATCAAGTCACATAAAAACATTCAGATCAGTAAAATACCTGTAGAGTAGCAAGAGGTGAATCCCTTGATACACCATAGTGAAGAGAAAGTTCAACCATATTAATACGCAGAGAAACTCTCATTTGCTGCCAAATTTCTGTGGCCTCATTTTCAGATCTTGCACGAGCTAAACTTTGAGAACCTTCTTCTACCACATCTGTTGAAGGGGCTGAGGTTTCATCTCCTAGAGGAGGCACATTATTTGGGGTCTCAGAAATATTAGATTGGGCACATTCTGTGATTATCTCATATTCTTTATTCGATAAAGCTGCTTTCAACCCTTCAATCTGAATATTAAAAGGCAAGGTAAGTCTTGGATGGTATAAAATCAAAGCACAATCTGTGTGGCCATTAAACAGAAGAGGGGTCTGCATTTTATCAGAAATCTTCTAACAAAGGCCATCAAGTTACCATAGATCAAAGATAAATATATTGAAAGGAGATGACCGCATATATTCAAGGCAGTCAGAGAGTGAAATCTCTCATACCGCAGCAGAAACTTCAATACTCGGTATTTGATGCGACAGATCACGAAGTGACCTACGTAAAACAATTGAAACACCCTTGATATCTTGAATTATGTTCTCACCCAAGTCCATTCCAGAACCAATGTTCAAATTGATACTTTCAACCTGAAAAGTAAAATAGGATCAATAAAATAAATGTATGATAAATAAACTAGAGACTCCAAAGCCTCTATCATCTGTAATACACATAGTGAATTGAAAAGTAAAGAGGAAGGGCATCACACAAGAATATTTAATATATCAACGTGCACTGCATTGATATCACTTTTGTCTCCAAACCATCTAAAACTGTTCCGAACCGCAATCTGCCCAAAGTCAAGCTTCAAATAGCTGTGAGGAAATGAAAGTAGAGAGTCATGTTCCCAGGTCCATAGCAAAATCAGTAAGCTCGCACAATGATAATTGATTTAGAATCTTTGAACTCACTTCGAGCTGGACGTTCTTTGTGGCATGAGTACAATTGGCTTCTTGAGTGAAAGGTCAAACATAATAGCAGGAGATCCTTCAATCTCACTTGCTTCCAGCCACTTCTGTTTGTTTGTCATCTGATCTTTAATTTCGATAAAATCCTTGGGAGTGCTAGGAACAAGACCCATAAAGTAACTAGTAATCTGAAATTTTGTTGCCCCTTCAGTATCAGTATACAAAGAGAAGGCAAAATAAAGACATAAATAGAATTTGTGATATAGACCTCTTGGATAAATCGATTCAAAAAAACAAATTGGACTTCCAAAAGCTGCCCAACTAGGCTATAGTCGTATCCTTTGTAGTCTTCATCATCAGAGCTATATGAAGAAAATTCCAACTGCACGAATGCTCATCGTTTTTGCATGTTAATGACCCACACAAGTCAATAATTTAGTAAAACGAAAAGCTGTGTTATCAGATTCCAGGCCAAGTAGTAAAGCTAAGAGAGTAAACATGATTGAGGTAATTTCATACGAAAATATGTGCAGTCTATGATACTATCATCCTGACATTCCAGCGAATATAAATCATCAAAATATCAGCAAGACATTCAACTGATTAAAGCAATTATTGCATCATAATAACTAAAGCCGGAAAAAGGTGTTGTTCAGCAAAGATTTTATGTCCCCTAAAATGGAGACCACAAGAAAAGTAAAGCAAGCAACTATACCAAAACAAATATGTATGCTATGACCACTTCGCCTCACATTCAGAAAACTAAACTAAGATTGCAGAAGCAAGTAATACTGCAGAACAAGTTCAAGAGAACTACAACATAAACCCCATGCCACATATGAAAAAGGTGAATCGAGCACCAATACCTCCACAAACGAGTTTCCACCAGCATTCCTCATGTCACACACCCAGTAGTACATATGACTCTTCTCCAGGCTGTCATCACTTATCTTAAGATTTCCTAGTGAAGCTTTTATGCTAAATGATGACGGGAAAACCTGCATCATGGATGACGATAACTTCAGATACCTGTGTTGGATAATGAGATTGGATGCTAAGGAGAGAGAAAAGCATGGCATATGAACCTTAATCTCAGTGAGGAAATTATCATAAGCCAAAGTGCTAATTTTA
The DNA here is from genome assembly GCA_027422505.1 of Craterostigma plantagineum. NCBI lineage: Eukaryota > Viridiplantae > Streptophyta > Magnoliopsida > Lamiales > Linderniaceae > Craterostigma > Craterostigma plantagineum. The sequence continues at coordinate 1,499,104 of JAPQWV010000029.1, forward strand.
GAACCATCTTCCTTCATTAGGAAGATTTCGGCACGAGCCATGTTCAATAATAAATGGATGATAACCCTCGATTTTCCCTTCCCAAGAAGAGATTTAGCGACAGGTTCTTCCACTGGAGCTGCAGAAAGATCATCACTTGTAGTTTCTCCTGATGGATCTTGTGTTGCACCATCAGCTGAAGTAGCATCAGTGGAAGCTTCACTGCTCTGTTCCTCCTTAGCATTAATAGCGCTTACAAATTCCATAATGGCAAGTATGGAGGGTCTGCGGCAGTAAAATGAGAACGTAGATAGTGTGACTGCCACCTGAAAAAGAAAAAAGGAAAGAACTCAAAACCAGCCACATATTTACGAAGGGAAAAATTGCATCAAAGCATGGTAATTGGAAATAAAATATATAAAATTAAAATATGATACACTCCTTTCAAGCTTAAGCTTTAGATGGATCAATAGCACTAGATTTAAGCTATCATCTTGTCTCAAAGTTCAGAATTAGTGAAGCATCTTATTATGACAAGGAGTTTCAACATTCAATCACATAGGAGGGTGATACAAGATACTTAGCAGAGAAGAACCATAGACAAGAAATATGGACAAACAACATATTCCACTCAATATTCCAGCATCCGCTGCCTAAGGAGTCTAGGAGTCCCAAAGTCCCATCCGTATGACAACTTAAACATGAATACAAAATTTCAAGGTCAAGATAATGACGCCTGGTGAAAAATGAGATTTTGTTATGTTGACTAATTGATCTGCCTCTTTGACTATAATATTGTTGATATTCCCACTTCTAATACCTCAACTCTCCTGGGCTGGGACAAGATACAAGGATTGCAACACAGGAAACTGTTGCACAGGAACCCTTTTGACAAAATTAGGCACATATTGAACTGTTCTGTTACTTGCTAGTACTGCTACACGACCCATCAATAAATAAGGTAGCATCACATAGAACTAGGCTACATTTATATTTTAACTTATCGAATTTTGTAAAATCAGTATCTCCAAATTTTATCACAATTAATAGCATGCAGCTCATCAAGACGAATAACTGAGGCACTTTAACACTAGTAACATTATGGGAAATGCATCAATCATCATATCAGACAAATAAATATTTGATGCCCGATGAGAATTGGAAGTATTGATGTAACTATTAGCTTACTTCCATATCAACATTGGAATAAAGTGGTGAATTCTGGTTGAGGGAAACGATCTGAGCTTTGACGAAACTGTCTATTGCATCATTCTTTATCATTTGGCCAGCTTCCAGATCAACACCGTCAGAAGGCAAAATCCCAGAGGTACGTTTGAAGCTCAGGGATTTCAAGTCTGAGCTGCCTGATTGAAATATACTTTGAGAGGACATATGCTCTTTACCTCCTGACATGGGACTACTCCCCGAATCATCAAGATTCTCAATGGCCTCATAAAACTCGTCATCTCCTCCAGATTTATTCAGACCATTACCACGTTGGTTTTGACCATCAGTAGTATCCAATAATAAAGGTGTTTCAGCATTCCGAATAAAAGATCTCGCTAGATAGAGTATTTGAGATGTACTATTGCGTTGAATTAGATCCTCGATCTCCAAAGCCTTTAGGATTGTGCCAACGAGAATATCATTCGATCTAAGTGACAGTTCAACCTGCATCAAATTGATTAAAAGTTAAAGAACACAATTGTTATGAAAATAATACAAAATATATCTTATGGTACCTGTCCTCCAATTGCTCGGAACTCAAGCAAGGGCCTCTCTTCCGCAAGAAGCAGCTTCATAAGACTTTGATCTTGCTAAAAAAAGTTGAAAAGATCTCAAGTTCTCCGGATTAAAAGAGGAAATCCCAAATGTGTAGGGTTCTAAAGATTACCTTGTCTACAAGAACACTGTAACTGACAGATATCTTCAACTCATCGAGTTCGCCGTTCAAATAAATGTTCTCCATCATTGATGAACCCTCTGAATCATGATTATCCACTTCAGATTCTTCTGAATCTGATGAAGAGTCCATCAGACCAGTTAGAGGGGCAGCTGCCTGCAAATTGATTCAGGGGATTCAACTAAAAAAAAAATATTCAGGAGGAACTCAACAGTGTGTGTGTGAGTGAGAGAGAGAGAAAGAGAGAAATTTTCCCTGAAAACAGATATAATGAACATTTTTACAATAGCTATAGCTAAGAAAGAAGCTCCTTCAAGGAATATTATTTGACACGCAGTTCCAATGTTTCACATAGGTCAACAAAACCAGATCCACATTCCCAGCATTGGTATTACGAATCTAACTTTCTCTAAAGTTGAGTCATTTTGAATGGATGTAGATCAAATCAGTTGGCAACCAAAAAACTAGGAGACTGCCAGAACCCAAAGGAGAGAGGGAGAGAAAAAACGTGCCGATGCAAAATAGATGGCTCCCTGAAGGTAGCTTTGCCAAGTCGTCTTTGAAGCTTCAGAATCAAAACGCAAAAGAAGAGCATTGGCATCTTCCAGGACCTACAAACGATTACGATCATATGAAATCCATATAGTAAACAGCTCCTTGAAAAAAAACATACAATACAAATAGTGCCGACCTACCTCCAAAGAGGAGCGTTCAGCATCTTCGTATATAGCGAGTACGTTATCTCCATCACCAAGAAGAGTTGAAGGAACTTGATACAAATGCTTCCCTCGCAGACTAGAATGGTAAGACGAGAACATTTCAGCATTAAGCAAGTGAAAATGTGTTTGTGTGTGTACAGGCTATAGAAATCAATATATTCATGAACTACGATGGATATCAGGTTAGTTTTGGTGAATGAGTAGAATTTCTCTGAGTCTTATAGCACATTTCTTTGCACGAGAACTTGGTATATTGACTAACATAAGACAATATGCAAGAACCAAGACATTTTCTATGTATTTCGTAAGTGATATATCAGTACAGTGCATATGATATTTAATCATGTCAGCCTTTAGAAATTCCGCCATCTATACTCGTGAAGAAACCACTCGCCATATTTAAATGCAAAAATCAACAAAATTACCAAAACACAATGGCGTCCATACCTGTAGTAGAATTTGTAATTTCTTGCCTCCGGATTCTCTAGAACGTAAACATACTGGCCTACTATACAAAAGTATCTACGCTGCCATATAGCTTCTCTACCTCCAACACCCTAACCAACAACACAAGAAAACCATCAGAAAAGACAAAAAACCAGAACACCATCATTTTCTGCAAAACCAGTGGAAAAACCACAAAAACTAAGGTAACATAAACAACCTTCCGAGTAAGGATATATAGCCAGCCAGAAAAATCAGCTTGATCCCAAGGACGGGTAAGATTAGTTTGGTTGGCCTCGTTCCCTTGGAAAATATTAACTATCTGAAGTAGACGATGATAACGAGATGGAGAGAAGTGAAAATTCAATGAGGGTAACCTCACTGCAACTCGTGTTGAGGGAAGCGAGGCTACCGGTGATCTAATCTGAAGAATCACATTACTTGTGGTTAAAAGACATTTCGATAAAAAAAAAAAAGTCAGTCAAGTACAAAGTAGATATTGTTATGGACGTCACCTGCTGAAGCTTGAGATACACTCCGCACTTGTCAAAAACAGGTATGAAACTAATAAAACTACTGCTTGATGTACCCTTCGCCGTACTGGGAGAAGAATTGCTCCAGCTATAGTCACCATCAATCAAGAATGCAAATACATCTCTCAGAATCAGATCAAACTGATAGTACATGTTTATCTCTTCAGGTGAATTATAGTCAGGATCATCCTGCACGTGCACACACGGATTTCAAGCGAAACTAATCCAACAAGAGAAAAAAATCCATGCATAGTTAGCATAAGACATAAAAGTGGTTCTTCAGTCTAGGCCTCTAGGGTGAAGCACCAGACGAGTTTTGCTCCTCATAAGAAAGGCACACCATCATATTATACATGACTATTACGCCAAAAAGAGAATAAACAGAAAACTAAAGAAGTGCATACACGGGCTGCTTCCAACTTGAGCCTCAAGAAAGAAAAACAAGAAAAAGAAAGAGGATCAAGGAAAAAAGATAACGATAGGCACGCTTCGAGTAAAAGGAAAACAAATATGCCCCAATATTCGAAACAACAGAGGGCGCCTCACATCACAATCACATAGCCATAACAAACCAAATGCCTACCAAATGACAATTTTTTCTCTAACTCCAAAGCTTGAAAAACAAACTCCAAAGCTTGAAAAACAAACCTTAGAACGAATGACCAACTTTCCCAAATCGATTAGAAGCTTTGTAGGGTGAACGCCATCCGGACAAAAGTCCGTTGGAATGGTAACTTTTGGTGCTGCAATGTCGAGATCCAATCGAAACCTGAAGAAAATGTTGATTAGCCAAAAACGCACACAAATAAGCAAAGTGAAAGGTTTAGGTGGTAGCATCGTAAGAAAACACAAATCATAAGCATTACAAAGGCAACCACTCATAACTCGTTTCCTTAGTACTTAACACTAGTCGCATAACAGATGAGAAAAAGTAGTGAATCTTATACTTGGGAGTTCAAACATAATAATGACGGAAACAGACGAAATAGCTTGGACCCTCCATCTCCTAAATCTTTATCTATAACACGAAACTACTGCTGAAAAAAGAAGAAACCTGGTACGCTCCTTCAATGCCCTGTTCATTTGCTTTGTTGCTGTGCGCTTGACTTCATCAATTTTCATCTGAAAGCCATAACAATGATTACCATAACCAGGAAGTAGCAAAACACATTAACAAAATGATAGTGGAGAAAGTCGTTGTATTCCACTTTCGGAATATATAGACGAAGTTCATCTTCTCATTTTCGACAATACCAATATGATAGTGAAATGAGATCGTCAACAAAGCAAATAAGTGAATGAAAGCATATTTAAGTCAAAAGAAAAAACCTGCACTGCGGAAGCAGTTTCTCGAGCTAATGTCTGACTAACAGCACCACTACTGCTTTGAAAGAAGTTGATGATATCATCTACGGATTTCTTCAAATACTGACCCACAAGAAAAAGGTCAGGTCAATAATGTCACAGGTTAAATAGGAAAAGAAAAACACATGATCTTACAGTCACATAACAAGGCGAAGCTCTAGCAACTACACTCCAATCGACATCCACATCAAGAGGTTTGTAGCAGAAGACACCAACTAAAGAGTCAGAAGCACTCTCACTCTGGAAAGATATATCAGAACCGAAACACATAAATGAGTGCCACAGAGTTCTCAACCAACAAACAGATGAAAATGACGACGAATGCTGGTCATAATGATATGGGGGTTGCAAAGATAGTGCTACCTCGGCAAGAGTACCATTTGGAGACAACAATCTGTACGAGCCCAAGTTTACGTCGACAATTTTAGCCTCCGAGTAAAGTTTTATGGAGCATGCAAGGTCATCACATGATAAGTCAGCAAGAAAGCTGTCAGAATCCACAAGTTTTGATGCATTATGTCTCATGTGAAGCTTCAGCAAAATATAATCCCCTTTGTCAAGAGACAGAAAATCCTCATCTTCGCCTTCCTTGTATCCAATGATACTATTCAATCTATTCCAATCTTCCTCGGTAAACGTTCCTGACTCATTATCATCTTTTGCAGGACTGGACCTGAAGGAAAATGAAAAACAGATCGGTTAAGAAAACAAGGACTAGGGGAGCCTGTGCGGGTGCTACTGAACTGAGAGTGAGTTAGGCATCTACCATCCAAATGAAAACCATGATTTCTTGGTCTTCTGCTTTTTCTGTTTCTCTGCGCCGACTGTTTGTTGCACAAATTTATGGGCCAACATCCTGATTCAAAGAAAAACACATGCGATTGGAACATATAAAGATGTCAACGGGATGTCATATACAGTTGAATGACATTACGAACAACTAGAAAATAGTACTAATCACAGTTCATGGAAGCATAATCCAGTATAGTGGCATTACCTCCATTGGAGGATGATGTCAATATCAAGCCCACGATCAAGCTCCTCTATGTCTTCATTGTCATCGACCACAACGCGGTCAAGATCTGATTTCAGCGATGCAGCATACAGAGAAATGTATTTCTTGCGCAAGTTTGCATGCCTAAGGACCTGCTTCCATGAAATTTTTCCACTGACAACAAAGACAAGAAAAGAATGAGAAAGAATACAACTTTCAGCCTTCGAACCTTCCAACTTCAAATCATAAGAAATAAGATATAACCATTATTGAAAAGCTTTCAGACCCAAATTTTTAGAGGTCTGCCCTTCTAAAGCTTAATAAAACAAGACGAATTTCCTATACTCGCTATGCAACGAGTGACACACAACCTGTCCTCAAACAGTGTCACAGAACAGCTGAGAATAAAACAGAAGTACAAGAAACAAAATGTGAAAATATCCTATGAGGCCCATCAACATATATTACACTGTAACTAGCAATTTCGTAAAGAGAGATCAATGCGATCTTAACATTATCATAACTATAAACAAACCTCGCCTTCTTGTGCTGATCTGAAACAGCTTTGCTGGCATACTTCCACCACGATCTTGGATCACCTTTCACAGGTACAAGTGGCCTGTAGTGTGCGAATTTCAGCCTTTGATTGAAGGCTGCAAAATTATCAGCCAACTTCAACAGATCCCGATAACCATTCTGTAGAAACAAAAGATGGACCAAGAGACAAAAGTAGGGATAAATTATTTCCAGTTGCGAGTAACGGGCAGAAATCCAACGAAGACTAAGCACCAACCTTCGAAAGACACAAGGTCACATCATCAAGATTTACCACAGCTGTTTGCACGGGTTGGCCTTTTCTTTTGGACTCATCTGACCGAAGCTTCAAATACATTGCATTCCCACTGACTGGTTGAAGTATATACATGTGTTCCATCGTACCACTCGCTGGTTTTCCATCCGATGTGCCAAATTTAAAGATCTAGAACTTGTCGATTAGTATCAATGAGTAGAATTGGAAGTTAGACAAATTTTAACTTTCCAAGATGAGTGTACCTGACTCCATTCAGATGGTTGCAAATCCTCCCATGGTTTGGAGATGTACCATGGACTAATATCAGAATCCAAATATACAGCCATGCGTTCCAGCTCCACACGCTAAAGATTGTGAAGAACATGGTGTACAAATTATATAAGACCAATTGTAGGAAAGTAAGCATTCCAGCAATGATAACATCAACAGCAAATCAAGCATCATGCGGTAACCTATACAGACACACATCATGCAAGAGCTATCCAAAATAGCCTATTCCGCCAGTATAAAAAATGTGAGGTAGGATTACACTCAAACGTACAGTTCTTGTTTAATAAACTTCAACTGAAACCGTTACATTTTAAGTTGAATTTTCTTAAACAAAAAAAAGGCACAGATCATGCATGCACAGTGAAGATAGCAGGATCCACTCATGTTTGCTAAAAGATTTTCCAGCATTCATATAGATGGCTTACGGAGAATTGACATGGTCTATATCATTTTGTCAGATTTCAATAGTATATTATCATAATAGCTGATAACTGTCAAACATAACGAGATAACCAAGCATACATGCATCATACGATGCTTAGAACAACATATGAAGGAGAAAGAACACCAAATACAGAAGGTGGACGAACATTTACTATCATATTTCATTTCTACTATACTACTTCGTAACAAAGAATATAACCTTCTGTATTCGCTCCAGTGCACCACCAGTTGCAAAAGCCTCTTTCCCATTATCATCAACAGTGAATGCAGAGAGATTATCTAGGGTCACGCCTGCTGCAAATGGATTTCCGGGGTTGCTATAGAGAAAAGCAATAGCATGAATTTGACACAGCACAATTGGGATAAATGAATGTGAGGGTCAAGAGAATAGACACAGGAGAACATTACCTCTCAGTATCTTCATATCTGATGTGAATGTTTGATATAGAAAGTCTAAGATTCCCAATCACCGTATTGATCAGCGATCCAAGCCATGACTTATTCTTAAAGGCAAAAAGACAGATATGAAGTGATTAAACCATGACCATACTTTGCAGGGTTACTAGTATCATGTGGTAGTTTCCATGCGTAATTATTATTGGCTCTAATGAAGAAAAACTGGTGTAAAGGATTTATAGGGCAGATCATATCATTCAGAAAATTGAGATGGTAGGATATGCCACCGCTGAATCAAAGAAATCTGACTAAATTTATTTTCATTCAACCTTATGATTGGAGTTTCATACGGCAATGTCGAGGCAAGTACATATTACAAAGGCCTACTAGCCAAAACACATAACATAAACACACACACACATAAACACACACACAATCAAAATATATCCTAAAAAACACGCACTAGTCAGACCAATGAAATGCAGTTGTCTCATTCAGCATATACTACTTTAAAGAAATCAAGTAGATTACTACATAAGGGTTTTAAGTACTTCAGATCTCAGTGATTGATGATACACGCAGACGGAATTTAAAGTAAATGCTACAAGTCATTTGATCATATATTCCAACACGTACTATTTCTGTGTTCAGCTTTTTTTGACTCTCTACCAGCTTCGTTTCGGTTTCCTGTTAAGAGATAATTTTTGTTAACGAATTAAAGTAAAATAAAAGATGACAAAAACCGAAATCATACAAGACGCCATACTCGTATTCGATTTCTCTTAACTTCTTGGATGGCATCCTCACTAGATCCTTCAACATGCGTTGCAGGCTCAGCCAACAAAAAGATACGATCTAGGTGAACTAAAACAGGCTCTTGGCCAAGCCTGCTCCATGGAACCTGACTCTCAAAACAAAGATACAAGTGATCAACATAAAATGACCTATTACTACAGAAACATGAATGTTAGAAGAAAAATTAGACAATCAGAGTCAGAGGCATGTTGAGCAACGTACGTAGCAATAAAAGACAAATATATGTCATAAAGAAAGCCATGAATTAGACAAATCCTTGCAACCAGAGTTGTCATTTTTCAGCATACATCTAGGTCCAGCACTTACGATTAGAAAAAGATCAAAATCATGTTATCTCATTAAGTTATTAACGAAAAGGAGATTTTAGGTAAATTATACATGAATAACTCATCGGATTACATATACCAGCCAAGGTAGAAAGCAGCATGAAAGAAGATTATGTCAATTTTCTTTGAAAATAAACCAACAAAACATTACTAAGCAACAAACCTTAAGTTTCACGGACCCAAGAAATCCTGCCTTAACCTTCACAGGCAACTTCAGCGCGTTTAGAGCCTCGGGTTTCAATTGCATATTCTTTAACTCTACATCGCCTGGAGAGCAATTAAAACGTAGCAACCAAATGGTTAGACGCCATGAAGGGCACTTTTATGTACCCTATCCTAGTGAAGACAATGAAAATGAGGCGTCTACAACTACCAAATATGAATATGGAAAGCCCAAAAAACTTGTACACTAATCAAAGAAGAAACTCCACAAACTCTTTCCATTTAACTAGTTAAAGTAGAGAGCATATATCAGTAAGCAATTGTCGTTAGCATCATCAAAGACGGCCAAAATATCCCTATTCCTTCCCAACAAACTTTTAACTCCAGCTTCCACCAATCACCATTAACTTTGTTCTTCCAATCTCAGGGAGATATTCAAACAATACATATCCACAAGCCAAGAGATGATAAAAAAAAAAAAAAAAAAAACACAAGTAAAGCAATGTTACAAGCCGAAGCGACTAATATCTAGCCAGCATAATTCTAGAGTTAATAGGAAACGAACGGTATGAGAAAATAGCTTGAGACCTTGCCAAACACTGATCTTGAGGGCCTCCTTGTTGAGACCTCTAACGTAGTCGCCCAAATACCTCTGTAAGAGGTGTGCAACTTGATCCTCCAACATATCCTCTTATCTGTCGATAAACCTTCGAATCAAACTGCCAATACTACGCACGCATCGACTGAAGCTTGTCTTCCGTTCGTTTCCTACGAAGGAAGAGAAACAAAACAAGTTAGTAAACGCTTGATCATATCCGATTTTGAGTCGAGCTACTCAGTTGATATATTTAGCTCGCTGAAGAAGAAGAAAAAGTGTGAGAGGAGAGAGAGAGTGAGGGTCGTGAAGTTTCCTCCTTTCTGCCACGTTGTGCTTTTTGGATACATGAAAATGATATTTTTATTCAATTAAAATATGAATCTGCGTGCATGCATATATCTATCAATTTCGCCGGTGTGTTTTATACTCAACGGAAAAAAAAACCAACAATCATCGCCCATCGGGTCACAATAGTAAAATATAGGAAAATTCATCTTGATACCCAAGTGTTTAATGCTTTTTTAATTGGTAGCCAAAATTATTTTCAATTCCGATAGGTAACCGTATACTTAAGATTTTTCCAACTAATACCGAACGTATTTGTCAATTCCAGTTGGTGCCGCTGTATTTAAGACTTTTCGCTTGGTGTTCAGAGTGTTTTCAAAGCAGGTACCCCTAACGTATAACGTCACGATGTTAGATGACAAAAAACGAGATCTTCTAGGTGTAAGACTCGCGCGTGAAATCGTCTGTCTCACCTATTGTGTCCCCCTCTATGTCCCAAATAATCAGATACGTTAAAATTTAAATCGAACGGTTCACAAAATTTCTTTTTTATTTATTAATTTTTTAATCATATATTCCACCAAACCATAAAATCGTCGATATTTCATAGGATTTATTTGGTAAAAATAAATAAACACATTCAATTTATTCCTTGTTTTGTGACGATCGATTTGATATCCATATCATATATTTTCCGATAATTATAAAACCAATTTTAACGGAGTGAGACAGGAAATGGGACAGGGATTATGGGACAGAGGATTTCAACCGGTAAGACTCGTTAATTGCTAACAGAATTCTAATGACTAAAAACGGTTCATGCACCTAAAATTGACATTTGTAGCTTTTCAAAATCACGATGTTATATGTTAGAGGTATCGAACTTAAAAACACTAGATACCAATTAGAAAAACATTATATATGGGGTATCTAGTGGAATTGAAAAATATTTTGGATATCAGTTGAAAAAAGTCTTAAACACAGGGATACCTATCGGAAATGAAAATAATTTTGAGCCCAAATTAGAAAAGTCTTAAACACAAGGGCAAGTGAAATATCCCCTAAAGTATATTTTTAATATACATTTATCAGTATAACACGTGCATTTGAGTTTGCAAAAATACTACTTATATTAAACGGCTTAATCTGCCATAAAATTGATTTGTCAGTTTAGTTTATTAAAATAAATAAATTTAAAAAATTACGGACTACCTTCAATTAATTAATTAATTATTTTGCCCCTCTATTTTTAGTTAAGATCAACATTATTTATATATTGTTGCACATCAGTGCACAACGTACTAATTTTTAAAAACGAGATCCGACTTGCCAATGAATTTATTTGATCGATTAATCGAAAAAAGGAAGGAAAAGGAAAGGAACAGATAGAGGTAATCGCACAGGTGGCTTGTTTGTTGTCCCGATTATACTATCATATCTTTAATACCTACCTATGATTGATATCTGTGCCATTGATTGCTCATTACTAATAAATATACAACTTATTTGACCTTTTTCACGCGAGCCAGTCGCACTACAACACCTGCCTGCAATAACTCTTTGGAGATTGGAACCACAAATCATTTTCTGCGTTTATCATTTTTTATGACATGATCATACTATGAGTGCATTACAAATATAATACATGATCTTTGACTGCCCGTTCTATGATAACTTTGCACCTCAGTTGCACTACAATGCAATGCATATAACAACCTTTTCTTTTTTTTTTTCCGTTTCTTGCCCCTTTATTTTCGTCTTCATATTTGACAATCAAATGAAATGAAAAGCCCAATAGAGCCCACATGATTCAACATATGCCCGTGATAGGCCCAATAAAGCCCATATTTAGTGATGTTCTCCTCATACTAGCCCATAAAAGCCCATTTGTCAAATTATCAAATTGGTTTGTCAATTTTTTTTATTTTTTTTCGAAACGATAGCTTGTATTTATCAACAAAAATACAGGGGTTAATCGCCCAAAAGGTCTTTCCGGTGACATCACCGATAGAGAACAGAGGCTCACACACGAGCAAAACACGACAAAGTAGCAAAAGCCGACAGAAAAAAATGAACTAAACCTCGAACTTATACCAAAGAACTACAGAACATACCACAAAAAAAAACTATAAATCCAAATTTACAGTATTCTACACTTTCTTTGTCCAATGATTCGAGGCCACGTCTTCATCGGAACGGACTCCACAATGGAGAAAGGGCTCCACAATGGGAGAAACGAGATCCTGACCCAATGGCCAAGAGAAACAAGCTCCACATGGGAAACTTAAGAGTGGTCGGTGGTGGTGGGTGACGGCCGACGGCCAGCTGCAGCGAGCCGGAAACGGTGGTGGCGAGGCGTAGACGGTGCCAACAAGGCGGCGAGAAGACAAAAGTCATCGACGACGACGGCGCAAGAGGTGGTGGCAGGTGGCGGGCAACGGTGGAGGAGCGGGAGGCGGTGGTGGAGGAAGAGGCTGACAGGGGCTGACCTCGGCGGCGCCGGCGGCCGGCGAGCGACTTCCCTTGGCGGTGACGTATATGGCAGAAACTAGCATATAAGTGGCTAACTGCGGCGAGGCGTTGGGTGGTTGCTGGCGGTGGAGGGAAGCAAAAAAGATTTTGTTTATTAATTTTTTGTTTTTTAAAAAAGCAATGAAAAAAGAAAAAGGAGAAGGGCTCCCCCAACCTCCGTTAATGGAGGCGGGAGGAGGTAAGGAAGGAGTGGGGTGGTTGTTGGAGAGGAATGGGGTGGGTGGGAGAAAGAAGAGTTATAGTTTTTTTTTCTTGAGAGAGAAGTGGAAGAGAGACTGTTGATTAACTTTTTCCAATTGATTTGTCAATTTGATGAATGATTATTTGCAATTTTACTCTTCATTGCTTAATCACACTTTTACCATTGATATTTTAATTTATACTAATTTATCTTTACATTAAAAAACTTCTAATTTTTAAAGAACCTTAATTAATAATATATATTTCCAAAATATAAAACAATTGGATATTTGCATGGGAGACGTTTTAATTTGGAAACGTGTTGCACAACTCATAACCGGCACTTGGTAGGATGGAATTAACTCATAGAAACAAAATATTTTTTTACTTAGCTATAGCAATGATTCGAGATTTTGCTCTTATATTTTGCAACATCGAATAATGCTATGTAACTCTGCTAGAAAGGTCCAGAACATACAAACTAAAGAGAAGATATACGCTGCATGAAGATAATGAATGAATGCTATACGAAAATTCCAAGACTTTTAATGTGAAAACACCAAAGCGGTGTAACTTGCGAACGAAGTTATAAAATATTAAATAATTAAAATAAAAAGACAAGAACTTCTCAAACTCCGCCCTTTCTATAAAAAGCAGTTGAAGCATAAAGAGGAAAGTCGTCGCAAAAACTATTCGCAGGCAAAGAAACAGAAATCAATGGATTCATTCACGACTTTCTTCGATTCGCGTACCAATGGGTGGAGCTATGATTCCTTGAAGAATTTTCGACAGATCTCACCCGTCGTTCAAACTCATCTCAAACAGGTTTGTCCGTCCCCTTAATTTTTCTTTTTACTGTTCAAAGTATGTGATGAATTTGGTTCTGCAGATTTCACGTGGGAATTGGGGTTGTTGTCAGATTATCGTCTGGGGATTTGGGGCTACATAATTAAGCATCGACTATTGCATTTCTTATTGATGATATATGCGTGGGTTATTTTTTTTCCTTGAATTGGGGCTTTATTGGTTCCTGAATTTGGGATCGCAGTTCGGACATTTTGGAAGATTATTTACCATCGAAGGTTGAATTTCACATTCTGTTGTTCAATTGCGTCTTTTTTTGCAGGTCTATTTGACTCTATGTTGTGCCTTGGCTGCATCAGCCGTTGGTGCGTATCTTCACATACTGTGGAATATTGGTGGACTCCTCACCACCGTTGGATGCATGGGCAGCATGATTTGGCTGCTTTCAGTTCCACCTTATCAAGAGGTATGCCTTTTACGATGGTCTCGACAGAGCCTGTACGATGCAATTTCGCCTAGTCGTTGTACTTTTGTAGATTGATGTCAAATTTTATCGTTTTTCATGGCAAACAGAAAAAGAGGTTCTCACTCCTTATGGCCTCAGCACTCTTTCAAGGTTCCTCACTAGGGCCTCTGATTGAATTGGCAATCGACATTGACCCAGGGTATGATGTCTCTTCATACACATATCAGTTGAAACTCACATTTCATTGGAGTTTTAGAACAATTAGAAATTTTGACCCTCTTCTAACTACCTATTGCCTGCAGTGTTCTCCTTAGTTCTTTCGTTGGTTGTGCTGTGGCCTTTGGTTGCTTTTCAGCTGCTGCTATGGTAGCTAGACGAAGAGAATACTTGTACTTGGGAGCTCTTCTATCATCTGGCGTCTCGATGCTCTTTTGGCTGCACTTTGCATCATCAATTTTCGGTGGATCAATGGCTCTTTTCAAGTTCGAGGTATCAATTTCACTATTAACATGGTTTTGTAATATACTTTCGTGCACATCAATCTGCAATTGTACAATATTTTAGTAACATACTCCTTATGGTATTGTGTACAAATCTTCAGTTAATGAGAGGTTAGCAAAATTCTTCTCTGGTCTGGAACCACTCACGAGTATTTATTGAACATGTTTAATGCCTGTGATTGTGAATTTGATTGTGCTTTGTTTTTGTTTGTTGCAGTTGTACTTTGGGCTCTTGGTATTTGTGGGCTACATTGTGTTCGATACGCAGCAGATAATTGAGAAAGCTCACTTTGGAGATCTTGATTATGTCAAGCATGCTCTTACACTCTTCACCGACTTTGTTGCTGTATTCGTTAGAATTCTTATCATCATGGTGAGTAACTTCTCTAAACCATAATTCGTAACAGTTGTATTCGTAACAATTCTTATCTATATGATTCGGCCTTAAAATTTAATGCAGTTGAAGAACTCGTCGGAGAAGGAGAAGAAGAAGAACAAGAGGAGAGATTGAGACTCTTGAGTTTTAGTTGTTCTGCACTTGTGAAACAAACGACTTGTCTTTACATGAGTTGTGTGATGTTTAAAAACTGTGGTTTGCTAGACTTTGGATTTTATTATCTATCTCTATTATGGTCCGTTTGGATTCCGGATTTCGATTTAAATCCAAATTTCTCCCAAATCCTTCGTTTCGAGCGGATTTGAATTTCGATTCGACCAAATCTAAGGTTAAATTAAATATTTTGTTTGTCGGAATTGAAATTTCATGTCAAAGTGCGAAATCTAGTGGGAATAATTAATACTCCTAATACATAAAGTAAAAATAATGATAACAATTAGAGGATGAACGATGAGTCAAGTTGACTTGCGAGCTAGACGAGCCGGCTCCAGCTCGTTACGGGCTCGCGAGTGAGCCGGCTCTAGCTCACTTGTGGGTGCTCCAAAGCTCTCAAGCTGGCTCGCGAGCTTGTTTGTTTTTATTATTTGTATTTTATTTGTGTACTTAATTTTTTTAAGGAAACAGATCGAAGTAGACTTCGACGCGCTTCTCAAGCTCGAGCTTTGAAACTATCGTTTGCCAGACAATATATTTGGATTTGAAATTACGATTTGAAATTCATAATTTTAAACCATCCGATTTCGTTCAAATAAGTGATCCAAACGCATTCTTAGTGAATAGTGATAGCTTTAGCTCAAGTCTCCATCTCCATTTAATTATTTTTGCTTTGATGTTTTTCTTTAAGCCTTTCCACTTAGCCTAAAAGAGGACGCTGTCTGTCTGTATATACTACACAAATCGAAATAAAGCTAAACTAATATTAACATGTCAACGTATAATATCTCCACGAAAAGCAAATGAGAGCCACGTTTGGCTTGGAAGTAGTACTACCGTAAAAAACCTAAACTCTTGGACAAACACGAACTCAGAAGAGCGTACATATAACACCTAAATTATCATCAATTCTATGAAGCTTGACATTAGTAAAACCAACCCAGAAATTTTGTTAAAAAACAAGGAAAACAAACAAAAAACAAAAGCATCTCTTTTTCTCTCCACGGTTTTATCTCTTGCCTTTCTTCATCCGCCTTTTGGGCATCTCAACTCGTCTGTAAAGCGGACAATAATGGCTCTTGCTCAACAACTTCTCGATTCCATTCTTACCAAGACTACGACTGCCCTCTAATGATAATAATCTTCTAGAAGCTTCCCCATAAAAGACATGATCGTGCTCACAAACAAAGTGGTGCTAATATAAAGACTGGCGTGCCCTTTGGGAATCGATTTTAAGGCTTTCCTCGCAATCTTTACCGTCCTTTCAATCATTTCTCGCCTTATTTTCCTGCTTATAGGCCAATCTTTGATCCTCTTTCCTATGATTATGTAGGCTCTTTTTGAGGAAAACAACTGCGCGGAGGTGAGATGGGCAGCTGTACAAATGAGGGGATAAGTAGGGCTATGGACATCAGAAGGCTTGAGATCATCTTTGGATGATGATGATGATGATGATGATGAGTCTTGATATTGAATGTTATTATTGCAAATGATAACTGTTGTAGGTGTGGCTGTAAGAGAAGCTCACGACGATTCTTGGTTTGGAAAAGTTGTACCCTAACATTTCTGGGGCTTTGTCGCTTCTTACCTCGATGTCTTTTATGAGATGTGATTTCTTGCACTTGAATGATTGATCGGCTTCTAATTCTTCCATTTTCAAGGACAAGGTATAAATTGGTTTCTTGTACGAGAAATACATGATAACACAACTGATAATTAGGGTTTTATCAGAAAGAACACGACGAAGACAGGAAGATATAGTTTGTGAGCAGCCAAAGTGTTAAACAGAGATTTTCATAGTTCATCGAGGGAATACGACAGATACAAAATCAGTGTGCACCTTAAATGTATGGATCTAGGTCACAAATACTAAAGCTCTTTACAAACACGCAAAAAATACTCAAAGAAACTTATCTGTGAATCGGACGATGACTGAAATGTTGCAGCTAACGTTTCGGCCGAAAACGGGGATTATCCGAGCACTTAGCCAACAAGAAATTTGACCTTGTGCTACTAACAAATCGAGGAAGGAAATCTCAGATCAAAGAAGAGAATCAGATGTGTAAATCACTGAAGGTGACTGTATATGCTAAAGGATGATGAAAGCTGTGAGATGGGGTTCGCGAGATTAGGGTTTCTGTCGATTGATACTATGGAAGTAAAACGGGATCTCAGATATGTTGAATGGGCTTTTTTGGTATTTGCATGATAGTCCCCGGAATATTACAACGGCACTTTGAAACAGTTAGTGCATGTTGATTTAGCCCACAATTTTCCTACTTAGATCAAATACGTCCCAGTTATATAGAACTGGGCCGTAACAGACCTTGTGGGCCAGATAAACATTTAGGGCCCAATCGTCGTGACGACCCAATTAAGGGTCCATTTTCTACAGCCCCCCTCACGATGATGGGCCCAAAAATGTTTATCATCAAGAAAGAAAGCCGACCTGGGGTTTTTTTTGGCTTTTCAGCCTCAGCATCTTGGTCCAGCTATTCCAGATTTGTCCCTACAGATTTACACAGAAGCTATGTTAGTTAACAGTTCAAGGGTGAATTGAAGAATCAAAAATGTTAATCATAGAGAGCCCGTCTCTGTGTTTGTGATGGCTCTCCTTTCCCAGTGCTTTTGTTAGGATGTCCGCCACTTGATCCTGCGACTTAACAAATTCAGTTTTGATTAAGCATTTACTTATATACTCACGGATGAAATGACAATCGATTTCGATATGTTTTGTCCGTTCATGATAGACCGGATTATTTGCGATCTGCATAGCAGCATTATTATCACAGTATAGTACAGCAGGATATGACACATCAACTTTCATATCTTTCATCAAATTAAGTATCCAAATCAGTTCGCACGTCGCTTGAGCCATAGCCCGATACTCGGCTTCGGCTGAAGAGCGTGACACTGTTTTCTGTTTCTTACTTTTCCACGAAATCAATGTATCACCAAAGAACACACAAAAACCTGAAACTGACTTTCTAGTTATAGCACATGATGCCCAGTCCGAGTCACAAAAAACAGCTAACTGATTACTGATTTTATTTGAGAACAGTATACCATAACCAGGTGCAGATTTTAGGTATCTCAATAATCTAAATGCAGCAGTTACATGAGATGTATTTGGACTATGCATAAACTGACTAAGAGTTTGGACTGCGTAGGAAATATCTGGTCTAGTATTACACAGATATATCAACCTTCCCATTAAACGCTGAAAATACCCAATATCAACAAAGTCTGAACTGTTCTCAGCTGTGAGCTTCAGATTTTGTTGCATTGGTGTATCTTTTGGTTTACTATCCAATACCCCAAATTCTCTTAACAGATCTAGACAGTACTTTCTTTGATTTAATACTAAGCCATTACTGCAGTTTACTACTTCCATTCCTAAAAAATATCTCAGCCTACCCAAGTCCTTTATCCCAAACAGTTTACTGAATTCAGCCTTAATCCTAGTAATTTCAGCAATGTCATTTCCAGAAATTAAGATATCATCTACATAGACAAGTAAAAAAACAGTCAAGTTTTTTTCAGTTTTTGAAAACAGGGAATAGTCACTCAAGCTTTGCTTGTAGCCATTTCTGGTCAAAACTTGAGTTAACTTTTCATTCCACTTTCGCGGAGCCTGTTTCAAGCCATAGAGTGGTTTGTTTAGTTTGCAAACTCTATGTTCATTGTCATAGAAACCCTCAGGCAAGGACATATAAACCTCTTCATCTAGTTCACCATGTAAGAAGGCATTGTCAATGTCAAGTTGAAAAACATTCCAGCTGTTCATTACAGAGAGGGCAAGCAATAACCTAATAGTAACCATTTTAACAACAGGTGCAAAAACTTCATTAAAGTCAATACCCTCCCTTTGACTATATCCCTTAGCCACTAACCTAGCCTTGTATCTATCTATCTCTCCATTGGACTTGTATTTCACCTTAAAGATCCATTTACTACCCACTGGCTTCCTATCCCTAGGTAATTCAACTAAGTCCCATGTCCTATTCTTAGCAAGAGCTTGCATTTCTAGATTCATGGCCTCTTTCCATTCTGGTATTCCTAGTGCCTCAGTCACACTCTCTGGTATGCTTACTTTGTCTATGTTGCTACAGTATTCCTTATCATCTACCTCAAGTTTTGAGAAATTCAGAACAGCAGACATTGGATAAAGCACTTTAAACTTTGCAGCATTCACAGAACAGTCATAAGCATTAAGGTAGTTTGGTCTTCTAGTGTTTCTCTTAGGCCTATTCAGAGGTTGATCAGTCAGAGCAGTCAGTGGGTCAGTCACAGCATCATCATTTATGGAATCATGTAATTCATTCACATAGTCAGGACCAGGATCAACAGGGGGTGTATCAGGCACATTGGGCATATCATTATGTTGTTCAAGCAGAGCAGGTTGCATATTTTCATCCATATTGATCTCATTTTCACATGTTCTGCCATGTGCTGCTACATTCCTATCAAGTAAGTCATCAAATAATGCATGTGACTCTTCATTCCTACTTGACCCATCATCCTTATTCAGTTTAAAAGGAAAAACAGTTTCATAAAATTTGACATCTCTAGCTGCAAACAGTTCATTGCTATCTAAATCTAGTAGCTTATAGGCCTTCTTATTTTCATAGTAACCTAGGAAGACACATTGCTTAGCACGAGCATCAAATTTGGACTTAGCACCCAAGACAGTAGCATAACACAGACAGCCAAAGGTTTTTAAGGTTTCATACCTCACAGCCTTTCCAAACAGTATTTCATAGGGTGATTTACCTTTAAGTACAGATGATGGGGTTCTATTAATTAAAAAAACAGCCCCTAGAATGCACTCAGACCAGTAAATTAATGGCACATTAGATTGAAAGAATAGGGCACGTGCAACATTTAACAAATGTCTATGTTTTCTTTCAGCTATGCCATTTTGCTGTGGTGTATCAACTACACTAGTTTGATGCAAGATGCCCTCTGACCTAGTTAACTCCTGAAATTGGTTGTTTACAAATTCTGTTCCATTGTCAGTCCTAACTGTTTTCAGTCTTTTCCCAAATTGAGTCCTAACCATGCACACAAAATATTTCACATGTTGGAACACATCAGTTTTGCTCTTAAGGAGAAACACCCAAGTTGCCCTAGAGAAATCATCTACAACTGTGAGAAAATATCTACACCCATTATGACTAACTTGTTTAAAAGGACCCCACACATCAAGATGCACAAGTTCAAACACAGCATCAGACTTATGAAAGCTAAGAGGGAATGGGTCTCTAGTCTGCTTTGCTTTGTGGCATATGTCACAAGGCTCAGCTGACACATTATCTTTAAAGTTTAGGACAGGTTTCAAGACATCAAGGACAGCAGATGATGGGTGGCCTAACCTTTTGTGCCATAAATTGTAAGTAGCTAAAGTACATGCCTTACCACACTTACTCTGGTTACCAGTCATATTGTTGTTGAAGTAGTACAGCCCTTCCCTCAACTCACCAGTCCCCATTACTCTCAGGGACAGTGGGTCCTGAAAAATGCATACATTATCTTTGAAACTGATCTCGCATTGACTAGTGCTAGCTAATTTAGACACAGATAACAGATTGCATTTGAAGGCAGGTACTACTAGAACATTTCTGAGAATTATACTATCATTCAGCATGCAATCTCCAATCACTTCAACAGTCAAACATGTACCATTAGGCAGTTTTATATATATACTATCAGACTTAACAAGTCTTTCATTAAACAAGCTTTCACAAGAGGAGACAACATGATCAGTTGCCCCTGAATCAATAATCCATCCATTACTGAAATCAGATGACAAAGTATTAATAATAGCACCTGCCATGATGTCTTGATTAGCTTCACCTTGATTTTCTTTTTCAAGTAGTTTCAGTAATTTGCTGTATTGCATTACTGACAAGCTTGGAGTTATTGTTTCAGAGGTACTTTGGCTCATCTCTGCCACATTGGCAGATCTATTGGTGTTCCAGTTAGCCCCCTTTTTAGTATTATTATGGCTTGGATTATACCTATTTGGTCTACCAAACAACTTAAAACATTTTTCAATAGCATGACCTTTAATACCACAGTGTTTGCATATAACAGAGTTGTTGCTACTATTATTATAGGTATTAGTACTGTTCTGATAGCTATTAGGATTGCCTATAAGTTTGTAACATCTGTCAATTGAATGACCTTTAATTCCACAGAGTTTACACACCAAGGGGTTTTGAGGAGTACTGTTTTGGTTGGACTTATTGAAGGCTTTGTTTAGAAAGATTGAGGTACTATTATCAGACATTTGCATGACTCCCCTGTGTGATTCTTCCCTGCTTACCATATTGTAAGCATGGAGAACATTTGGCAGTGGTTGTTGTAGTAAAATGTTGCTTCTTATAAAATTGTAGCTTTCACTAAGACCCATTAAGAACTGCATAAGTTTTTGTTCTTCATTTATATTATGTTGATGTTCACTGGCATCACAGATGCAAACTGGTCCTGTGGTAAGAGCTTCAAGTTCATCCCACAGGTGTTGCAGTTTAGAGAAATATATTGATATGTTATCATTGCCTTGCTTTAGATTATATATGGACTGCTGCAAACTGAACTTCCTAGACCCATCTATGTTTTTGAAAGTTTTTTCAAGAGATTCCCACACTTTTGAGGCAAACTTGGCATAAGTATATCTAACTCTTAGTTCAGTACTAAGTGAATTTAAAAGCCAGGATAGGACTATTGCATTACACCTCTCCCAGTCACTAACTAATTCTTTGTCTAGTGGGATTGGCACTGTTCCATGAATGAAACCAGTTTTATTTTTAGCAGTGAGGGCTAGCAGGATTGAATTGCTCCAATAGGAGTAATTTTCAGATCCTGTAAGGGTAATGTTGGTTATATTTGTTACAGTAAGATCTGACTGACTTATGTATAGAGGACTCCTAAAGTTAATATTTACTTCAGAGTTGTATGAGGCACTGTTTTTGGGTGGAGAAGGTTGTTCATTATCACTATTTCTTTCCTCAAGGGTTTCCATAGTGTTTTAGGTTGACTAGGGAGGTTTTAGGCACGGGCACAGAATCAACTAGATGCACACAGAGGCAGTTAAGAGTAACAGAAGAAGATATCACCGAATGAGGTTGATTCACAGTGTCCTCAAGATGCCAGACTGATGCAGCTTTGATCTCAGACGATTATGTGCGAGGCTTGGATCAGACACTGCAGCGAATTTACCAGCAAAGTATTAGTGAGGTGGTAGAGTAAAACTCAATGACTTATTTACACGAGACAGGTTATAGATGGGATAAAGACTCAGATCTGAGTTCCCAATATGATTTCACCCAAAGCATAAATCACCTTAGTTCAGATTAATCGATAATATGGCTCTGATACCATGTTAAACAGAGATTTTCATAGTTCATCGAGGGAATACGACAGATACAAAATCAGTGTGCACCTTAAATGTATGGATCTAGGTCACAAATACTAAAGCTCTTTACAAACACGCAAAAAATACTCAAAGAAACTTATCTGTGAATCGGACGATGACTGAAATGTTGCAGCTAACGTTTCGGCCGAAAACGGGGATTATCCGAGCACTTAGCCAACAAGAAATTTGACCTTGTGCTACTAACAAATCGAGGAAGGAAATCTCAGATCAAAGAAGAGAATCAGATGTGTAAATCACTGAAGGTGACTGTATATGCTAAAGGATGATGAAAGCTGTGAGATGGGGTTCGCGAGATTAGGGTTTCTGTCGATTGATACTATGGAAGTAAAACGGGATCTCAGATTTGTTGAATGGGCTTTTTTGGTATTTGCATGATAGTCCCCGGAATATTACAACGGCACTTTGAAACAGTTAGTGCATGTTGATTTAGCCCACAATTTTCCTACTTAGATCAAATACGTCCCAGTTATATAGAACTGGGCCGTAACAGACCTTGTGGGCCAGATAAACATTTAGGGCCCAATCGTCGTGACGACCCAATTAAGGGTCCATTTTCTACACAAAGATGTGTAGTTTCTTCTGATGGTGATTGACTGATTGATATTGTTTTTAAGGGGCATTACATATAGTAAAAAAGTATAATAAATGTCTTACTTGCGGTGGAAAATTCAAATATAATTGACTTGCTTTATTATATTTAATATGATATCTCGTAGTTCTTATTACGATTACGACGACTTTTAAGTGAGGATCATAATCATATGTATATGTGAGATTTGTTAAAATCAGTTATTAATTTATTAAGGACATACAATATTTGTGTTTTGTACAATTATATACAAGTATTGGAAGAAAAAGTTATTTATCTCTATAATATTTATATAATCGTAATTACTATAGGGGGATTTTATAGAATGACCTTATTGTTGTAATAACTTTATAACGCGTTATCAGGACCGGCGCATATGTCGTCGAAACCAGCATCCGCTGAAAATTTTTGTACGCTTTTAATCAACAACATGCCATTTTTATAAGAATGGTATCTGGTTCTTACATTATTTATTGTGATTGTGAAAATAATTTTTAGCAAGACTTTTAAAAGAAAGTGTTTAACTACAGATTTTTTAAACACGCGTTATAATCACTAAATGTTTTTGCATTTTGTAATAGAAATATTTTACAGAGTACCAAGTTTGATTTCTTAGACCATCTCCAACCGAAAAACTCATTCTTAAACCTAAACTCATTCTCGAACTTAAAATGCAGTAATTCTACTCCAACCATTAAACACATTCTCAAACCCAAAGGAATATTCTCTAAATATTCTCTTTTACACCAACTTTGGTAACATTTTAATACTACCCCTAAATTTTACAACTTTGCAAATTAGACAAAAAACAAATTAAAATATTCTTTCAAGAATTTTAAAATGATGTAAATATATAGTTTACAATAACAAAATATTATTTAGGTATTATATAAACGTTAAAGAAACAAAATAAATTTGATACAACAAGTAAATTAAGATATTACAAACATATTTTTAATTTGGGGTGTTTTTGTAAGAGTCAAGAAAATATTGGTTTATGAACAGTGTAAACGCATATTTGCGTTTCTAGGTGAGAGAAGTACAGGTGTCGATTGGAGGAAAGATTTACGTTTGCGTTTCAGTTTCCATACCGATTGGAGAAGCTCTTAGTTCCTATCATATTTGCGGCAACATCGTCAGAATCTATAGAAACAAGATTTATATGCTTTTAACATTCGATTATTTTTTGATTGAAAAATATGTTTTTTTTCATATAATTTATGATAGTATATGTCAAACTTGACCGGCACGTTTCATAAATGCAATGTATAAAATCAATTCCCTCGAGCGCGAGAGGGTGTTGTGCACCACAAGGCCAAACACGTGCGCAATGGATGTTTTGACTGCGCACTTTGTACTAAAAATCTCACGTGTCATATCGGAAGAGACTCAATCCAAAGACCCAACCGACAATTTAGAAACACCGAAATTTGGTCAGATGGCATATCCAGATGATTAAAGAGAAAACGTCCCAAAAACATTGTAATTATTCACGGGAAGACCCAAATACTCTTGAAAACCTTAAAAAATGCTTGAAAAATTCATAACAAATACTAGGAATGCCAACATGGCTAGGGCTGGGGAAAAATACCGAAATACCGAAATACCGTCCTTATCGTATCGAATCGTATCAAAAATATCGAAAATTTTGGTATACCGAAGTTTTTGGTAAGGTATGATACCGTACCGAAAATTTTCGGTACGGTAATGGTATGAAAGTTTTTAAAATTAGGTATACCGATTATGCCGAATACCGAAATACTAAAATTTTTAATATGTTTTATATATATACACACACCTACATATATTATATTATTTCAAAAACTATAGAATGAAAAATTATGGATCTTCATAAACTTATTTAGCCTATAAATTATTAACTTATACACAACTTTTTAAGATTAGGCCCACCATATTATACTTATGTAACTCAAGTAACGTTTAATTTTGCCTTTTTAATGTGTTTTTTTCAGGATTTTGAAAGCGTGAAGATGCAATGCAATTAATTTTGTTAATCTTCACTAATTTTTTAAATATAGCCGTTTCGTTCTAATTAATCTGTATATAAAGTTGTATTTGTGGTTAAGTAAAGTTTTTTGTCTTACTAAGGATACTAGCTAAAATATGTAAATTATTTAAGGTTAAAAGATCTTTTTATTTTGAAAAATTTGAAATTAATGATCTATCTTATTGGGGCCTAAGGAGTTTGAATTGATTAAAAATTCCAAAATAACGAATTAACGAGTTACGAGACATGCATGGTAAAACCCTCCGTGTGAATGGTATAGAAGGTATGATACCGATACCATACCGAAATTTCGGTATGATACCGTATCGAAATTTAAGGTATACCGAAATTTTGGTATGGTATTGGCATGATTTTTTTGGATACCGAAATTTCGGTACGGTATACGGTATCACAGTTTTGGTACGGTATACCGTACCGAGCCACCCCTAAACATGGCGGGTCTGAAGTTGGTCTGAAGGGTATAACAGAGATTTTGTTTTATTTCTTAATATATGTGCAATTACCTAAACAACTTGTATTTAAGAACGAAGGGAGTATCATATAAGTGGCCATCACATATATTACAAATATGTTTTATACAGTTGTGGGATGTGAATATTGTTAGTAGGTACCTAAACCAAGTAGCACCGTTTATGTGGATTGTCTAAATAGCACCACTTATTAGGGGTGTTTTTATTGGGGTTATTCTATCGAAACATCTTCGTGCTCCTCTCATCCACAATTTATTACTCTATTAGTTTAGTTTTATGTGATGAACCATCAAGGCTCGTGACTCCCCCGCCCCCGGTCGCCAAATGGTTGGGCAGCCTGAGATTTTTTAGGTCAGCCAAGGGGCTGGACACGTCGAGCTAACCTGCTGGCTAGGCCGCCATCTATTGTAATTATATATTTTATATAATTTATATTATATAGTAAAATAAAATTAATTAGAGGAATTAATGATTAATTAATTATACAATAATTAATGATATATTTATTGATGAGTGCACAATTAATGTACATAATTGATTAATAAATATCATAATTAAGTAAATAAATCTTAATAAATTAAAAAATTTTAAATTAAATTAAATATAAATAACTTTCCCAGACGAGCCACTGGGCCTGCGGGATGGGCCTCATTTTCTAAGGCCCGTCCTGCCCCGCCAAGCAGCGGGCTTTGGCGGGCTACGGGCCGTCCCACCCTGCCGTCCGTTTTGACAGTTCTAACCAGAATGATGGATCACCTCGGTGATGAAAATATAGGAAAATCGTAGATATTAAAATATTAATCATTATCACGTAAATATCACCTTACAAAAATTAAACAATTAAATAATATTTATGGGGTTAAATATGAAATTCATACAACATCACCATATACATCACATTGATACAAACAAAATACTTCAATATCACGTTGATATGTACGATGAAGAATTGCCTCAAAAACAAACATATCACCGTAATTCACAGTCCGATGATTGATGTGGGTATCACTGTAATCTTCGATCACCTTAAACACCCCCTTCAGAATTCAAGATTAACTAACATGTTAAGCAAGCTCGAATTTGGAGGAAATCAAAGGTCTTGATAACGCTTCCACAATGTATGACTAGTAGTTTTGCACACCCATAATTATGTGCTATAATAATATTATGTATATCTAGTTATGAAATAATAATACTAAAAATAGAAGGATAAATTTGGAAATATAAAAATATTATGTAGTGGGTGGTTTTTTATATTTAATGTTGTTTCTTAAACGGAGTGAATGTGGTAGTTTAAAATTAATGATGAATAAAAATAACTAACGAATTGAATCAGAATTTGGGTGTAATTAATACACCAAATTTGCAAAAAAAGGTAGTTTTTAAAAGGTGGTGAGCATTAATAAAATAGAACGGATGATGTTTGATGTAAGAATTAACTATTACTTATAAGCCCATTTGCTTCGTTAAATTGGAAAATCGAAGCCCAGCCCAAACTTGCAACAGTCTCTTTCCTTCTATGATCTTCAATCTTCATGCTTGAATTGTAAGTGAAGTAATCCAAATCCATCGACAGCGATAATTAATTGATTGGTTTTCGATTCCAATCGTCACAATCGTTCCTTCCCCTCTGCATATTGAGGCAAAATCTTCGGCGGGGGTAAGAAGATTGGAAGGAGATGGCTAGGGCCGGTGGCATTACGAACGCCGTGAACGTCGGAATCGCTGTTCAAGCCGATTGGGAGAACCGCGAGTTCATTTCCAACGTCTCTCTCAACATTAGGAAGCTCTTCGATTTCCTCGTACAATTCGGTAAGAATCAAACTACAGCTCATACATGTTTCGGATCCGACCGAAACACAGCTGATTTTCTCACTGGTGGTGCGTTTGATTTTTGGGGTTTCAGAGTCGACGACGAAGAGCAAGCTGGCGAAACTGAACGAGAAGCTCGATACTTTGGAGAGGCGCATCGAATTGCTCGAGGTACAAGTCACCAATGCTACGGCAAACCCTAATCTCTTTACTGCTACTTGATTGATTTTGATTGAATCAGAAAAAGAGGATTTTATTTCTTTTTAATTTCCTTCTTCGTATTAGTTATCGTTCATGTATACTGTTGTTCGGCGTTTCTCTTACCGATGAGCAAAAAGAACGAATCTTGTAAAAAGAATGTCTTCTGTAGTACGATGTGTGTTGGGCTCAGAATTTTTAATGAAACGAAACTTTGCTATGTTCCCTTTCTTGCTATTATCATCTTTCTTCTGACATCAAAATCACAAACACACAGAGTTAGTGAAATCTGCGTTTCTATTTTCTGCAAGAAAACTCTGTTCCCTGTGCTGAATATTGACAATGCTTGGATTATTGCTTTATTTGTGGATTATTTGGCATTACCGAGAATCGGAGATCATCACTTATATTCTGGTCATTTGATGCGAATAAACCTTTCTGAGTAATGATTTTGGAATCATAAACAAAAGGCACAAAAAGAAGAGTAAAAATCATATATAGAGAGAGGATAAATGACCCTACTCCTTGGTACTTATTTATAGAAGCATAAATAACATTCATTTGAGATCATTACTTATATTACTTATTTTGTTCTTTAAGATGTAATAGCTTCTTGGGGCACGAACAAATTGACAAAAGATGAGATGGAGATGACATTTGAAATAATGATGAACTACATTTTACACTAAGATGGAATGATAAACTAAATCGAATGTTGGTATGCTTATATATATATATGTATATATATATTTTGTGTATGAGAGAGATACGGGCGAACAAAGTATCTCTTAACATTGTGTGAACCAAAACGTTTCCTATGTGATATTTTTGTATTCATCTGTCCGTCGAGAATACTACAATTACAATCTGTTCGAAGATCAAGTAATATAAGTATTTATTTATCTGCGTGAATAAATACTTATATGTGAGCACCTTAATATGGTGCTCACTTATGTGAGCACCTTATATGGGCACCTGTTGATGTGGCACCGATTCGTGCCACATCAACATCCCACATCGACATATAAGATTATAACGTCTTAATTAACACCTTATAGGATCCATTAATCGACATTTCGGACGCTGATATGGCATATTGTACGCGATATATTTCGTTGACACGAAAAATGTTATGTAAGGCGTCGATATGTCAAATCAGCGTCCGAAATGTCGATTAATGGATCCTATAAGGTGTTAATTAAGACGTTATAATCTTATATGTCGATGTGGGATGTTGATGTGGCACGAATCGGTGCCACATCAACAGGTGCCCACATAAGTTGCTCACATAAGGTGAGCACCATAAAATTCCTCTATACATATCTGCATATTTTCTTGTTGCAAAAACCAACAGGCTTGGCTCAAAATTCTTCAACGATGTCCCTTCTTCACCTAACTCCATCGTCGTCGTCGTCATCTCAATGGATCCTAACAAAATCCTCGAAACCCCAAATTTCAGCATCTTCTCTTCACAGCTTCAGACCATTCAATCTCCTAAACCCATTGAAATCCAAGGCATATCATCGCCGCCTCTCCTCCGATCGAATCCCTAAATTCCCAAATTCGAAACTCCGATGCTCCGCCGCCCTAACCCCCGAGCTGAAGACCACAATCGACAGAGTCGTCTCCTCTCAGAAGATCGTCTTGTTCATGAAGGGCACCAAGGACTTTCCCCAGTGCGGATTTTCCAACACGGTGGTTCAGATTCTGAAGAGATTGAACGTCCCCTTCGAGACGGTGAACATACTCGAGAACGAGATGCTACGCCAGGGGTTGAAGGAGTACTCTAGCTGGCCGACGTTCCCACAGCTGTACGTCGACGGCGAGTTCTTCGGCGGCTGCGATATCACCCTCGAGGCTTATCAGAGCGGCGAGTTGCAGGAGGTTGTGGAGAGGGCTATGTGCTCTTGATGAGGTTACTTGGCTGTTCTTGATGATATTGCTTCCATGTTGCAGAGTAACTATTGATGAATGTGTGTGTTATAACTAAGACTCAATTGAAGGGAAAGAAATTCTTTCTTCTTGCATTTTCCAATGACTTACAATCGATATGTGTGCTTTGATGTCTGCAAAAGATCGTGGGTTGTTGTTTCCTGATGGTATTATTGCTTGCGTAGTTATAATTATCGGAGATTGTACGCGTTATGAGACTGTTTTTTATGTCTGTGAAAGATCTGAAGGTTCGTTTTGCTGTTCTGAGACGGAACTGATAACAACTGACCAAACGATTTGAATGCCTGAAATTTTGGCTCGATTTCTTTACTTGGTGCATTTGTCGTATGGTATGGGTAAGTTTTTCTTTTTGCTAGATTCCATTCCTCTAAAGAATGGTGAAGCCCGAAAAAAATTTGGTCGATTTCGTCGGCTAAGTGTTTTTTTCTTGGGACTTAAGAAAATGCAGACATTGGGTCCGTACGAAGTTCTATCATTTATCACTCATTCATTCTAATTTTTCCTTTTTCATCGAGAGAATGAGTTATCATTTAGGTAGAAATAACTAAGATGCTCATATGCACTTCATTGTTTACTGTATATCCTACTTGAGCAGAACCTGTTCATAATATACATGATCTTTTGCTCGATTTTGGAATTGTGGCCATGATTTGATTTGAGTTGTATGGACCTTTACAGTAACTGATCTGATTTGAATATAATTTTTTTTTTTTTGCTTTATTATGCCTGGGAAATATTTATATTCAGTTACATTCATCTGCAATTTCTTAAAATTGTTGTTTGCTCTTGGGAATTATGACTAGTATCTGCACACGGATATATATAGACATAGGTATACATAGATGCATATGGCAAGTATAAATAGAGGAATTTTATGGTGCTCATATTCGTGGGCACCTGTCGGTGTGGTACTGATTCGTGTCATGTCGACATGCCACATCAACATTAGATTATACGTAACACTAATTAACACATTCTGGGTTCATTGATCGACATATTGGACGATGATGTGCCATGTTATGCCCACATATCAATATCATAGAACATTACCACATAAAGCGTAAACATGCCACATCATCGTCCGATATGGACCAGTGACCCATAAAATTGTTAATTAGTGTTATGTATCATCTAATATTGATGTGAAATGTCGACGTGACACGAATCAGTGCCACATCGACAAGTGTCCACATAAGGCGAACACCATAAAATTCCTCAGTATAAACATACGAAGTCGATCATTCGAATAATAGTATCATAGGTTTTGTTACAATTTATGCAAGGTTGGAAATGGGAAGATATTCCGCTTTATGGGTCTTATTTGGGAGGCTGAAGACACGAATAGATCAGAGGATGTGATGATGATGATGAATTTCTAACAAATATTGGTTGAAAACAAAAAAAAAAATATTTAAGAAAAATGCTTACATTGTTGTTATACCCGACCTTGTAAGTTGTAATTTCATCAACGGCGGGAGAAAGAAAAGCTTGAAATTGGAATAATCACATGTTGTTTTGTTTTGGTGGAGGAAAGATGAGATTTTCTTAAAATTATTCTGGACAAGAATACTCAATCACATGTTGTTTTGTTTTGGTGGAGGAAAGATGAGATTTTCTTAAAATTATTCTGGACAAGAATACTCAATCACATGTTGTTTTGTTTTGGTGGAGGAAAGATAAGATTTTCTTAAAATTATTCTGGACAAGAATACTCAATCACATGTTTTGTTTTGGTGGAGGAAAGATGAGATTTTCTTAAAATTATTCTGGACAAGAATACTCTCACGTACATTACTGATCGTAACGTTATTAGAAAATATTTAAATAGTTTTTCAACTTCGTACCAAACATTTCAGGGCGGTTGTTGGCTGATTGGATACTCTTTTTATTTTAAGGGTAAATTCCCTTTCAGTACTTTTCAAAGATTCAAATTCCTCTTAAATACCCCTGAAGTTATTTATTCCTGATCAGTACCTATCTGCGAGAAGTTTCCTGTTTAATACCCCAAACCTTGAAATGTCGAAAATAACCTTTCTTTAAAATCGCAGAACAACTTTCATATTCTTGTACCATCAGACCGCATTATTATACCAATAAATGATGTTATCGTACCAATGAAGAAATACATGATTGTACTAGTAGACATTATTATTATACCAAAAGCAGGAATTATTAAACCTAGAGAAATTTTCATATTAATGTACCATCAGACCCGATTATTATACCAACAAAAGATGTAATCGTCCCACTAGAAAAATAAATGATTCTGTTAGTAGACATATTTATTATACCAAAAGCGGACACTATTTTACCTAGTTAAATTTTCTTACTATTGCACCATCGGATAAGATTATTATACCAACAAAAGATGTTATCGTACCACTGGAGAAATATATCATTCTACTAGTAGACATATTTATTATACCAAAAGAGGACACAATTAAATCAGTTAAGCCAAATAGTATTATACCACTAGTTTTCAAAATTATACTAAGAAATAATATATATATATATAAATTTATTATACGAACTGACTGTCCACATTATTCCCGCAAAGTTGAAAATTATACCACGAAAAACCCGAATTTCGCCAACAAATATTCCCAAACAATTATCCCTAAAAAACTTCGCATTATGCCAATAATGATCTTAATTTCACCAACTATTTCAAGTACGATAACAACACTTCAGTGATCGAATTATACCAAATGATATGTTTATTGTACCAGTAGTTCTAATTTGCCCATAATTTGACCAGTAAACGACCCAATTATACCAACAGTTTCGCACATTATACCAATAAATTTGAATGATTAGTTTATAGTTTTATACCAGCAAAGCGATTAATTGTACCAACTAGTTGGAGTATTATACCAATCTTTCATCAACACAATTATACCTTCCGACATGTTTATTATACCACCAGTTCTAATTTGCCCATAATTTCACCAGTAAACGACTCGATTATACCAACAGTATCGATGATTATACCAATAAATTTGAATGATTAGTTTATAGTTTTAAACCAACAAAGCGATTAATTGTACCAACTAGTTGGCGTATTATACCAATCTTTCATCAACACAATTATACCTTCCGACATGTTTATTATACCACCAGTTCTAATTTGCCCATAATTTGACCAGTAAACGACCCGATTATACCAACAGTTTCGCACATTATACCAATAAATTTGAATGATTAGTTTATAGTTTTATACCAACAAAGCGATTAATTGTACCAACTAGTTGGCGTATTATACCAATCTTTCATCAACACAATTATACATTTCGACATGTTTATTATACCACCAGTTCTAATTTGCCAATAATTTTACAAGTAAACGACCCGATTATACCAACAGTTTCGAGTATTATACCAATAAATTTGAATGTTTAGTTTAAAGTTTTACACCAACAAAGCGATTAATTGTACCAACTATTTTGCGTATTATACCAATATTTTCATCAACACAATTATACCATCCGACATGTTTATTATACCACCAGTTGCAATTTGCCAATAATTTCACCAGTAAACTACCCGACTATACCAACAGTTTCGAGTATTATACCAATAAATTTGAATGATTAGTTTAAAGTTTTATACGAACATAGCGGTTTATTCTACCAACTATTTCGACGAATAGAACCTATATTTCATCAACACAGTAATACCAACCGACGTGTTTATTATACCACCAGCTGCAATTTGCCCACACTTTTACCAGTAGACGATCCGATATACCAACAGTTGCTCATATTATACTAAATATTTGCAGATTTGTACCAATACTTAGTAACAGTATTTGATTATACTAACAGATGCATATGTTATACCCAGCGATTCGATTATACTAACAGATGCACACATTATACCGAAACTAATAGCTTAGTTGTACAAACTTTCTAGTATCGTACCAATACTTACCAATAGTATAATACCAACTAACATGTTCATTATACCAACAAAGGATAATACTTCTGATGATCGATATACCAACATACTTACATATCATACCATCAAAGTTTTAGTTTGCACTACACAGCAAAAATTGTAACAGGACATTCCAAAACAATCAGCAAAATATACCCACAGTATCCCAAAACATGTGCAGAATATCCAAAAACAATCATCAAAAGAACCAGCAAAATACGCGCACGTTTACCTTCACATGGGCTCTTTGCAGGATCTACGATTGTGTCCCAGCCTTGAACATCGGCCACACTTCACTGCCCTAACATCAACCTGTGATGGAATTCTGGTTGTCCTTCTACGACCCGGCGGACGGCGAACATCCGGGGCATTGATAGTCTCACTTACCGGATCTTTATCCATTTCGTGCGTAGGAATTGGATACAAGACATGCATGTATGCCTCTTTATATTTTTCAACGCCGTATAATGCATCGCAGAACTCATATGGTGATAGTTGTAACGTGTTGATGCATGCACAGACATGCTTACAAGGAATACCCTCAATTTGCCACCATCTGCAAGAGCATGTCCGTTCGCTCAAGTCCACAGCATATGTACTTCCTTCATCAGCCACTTCGAAGATGCGTCCGCATGATTGCTCAACACGTAATCTCCGAGACCCGTTCATCTTCTTACAGAGCTTCTTCTCTTGATTCACACATATAGCTCCAGTCATTTTAATTGCCGCCTCCCTTCTTGTGCTCATCGTGACCATAATATTTCTGCGGATTTCATCCACCAACCCAAGCACGGGCAAGAATCTGGCCGATTTTACCCAATGATTCCACGACTCAGCAACATTATTGTTCATAACACCCCAACGCATGCCTGTGAAGAATGAGTTAGCCCAATGATCGGGTTTGGAGTTATGAATGAATACGGCGCCATGCTCCTTGAATTTCTCCAAAATCTGATTGACGTTCGTGATAAAACCTTGACGCGTCGGGGCATACGCAGCTGCCTTGAATATGGACTTCCACTTCTCTGTTTCTTTATGCGAGTGCTTAATCACGACATCCGTCTTAAAACTGTCGACTAAGTGCCGCAGACAGTAAGCATGATTACTCTCGGGGAAAACGAGCGGAACACCGTTTAAGAGACCATTATGACGGTCTGAGAAGAACGTAAACCGTGTGAAATCATTGTTCCCATGATAGATAAACACCTCGCGTAGTTTTCTGCAAAACCATTCCCAATTGTCATCGCTCTCATTATCAACAACTGCGTATGCGATGGTGAACAACCCGTCGTTTGCGTCCTTCGATGTAGCACTAAGCAATGTACCCTTGTATTTACTTTTGATGTGCGACCCGTCTAAGAACACTATTGGTCTGCATCCTCTAACAAATCCAACAGCGCAAGCCGCAAAACATAGGAATAATCTACGGAATTTTCTCGACTCTGCGATTATCTCACAAGAAGCAAAGCTGCCTGGATTCGTTTCAAGCACAGTACGACAATACCAACCGAGTTTCTCATACGACCCACAATCACCACCATGTATTGTCAATTCCACAAAATATTGTCCACTGCAAATTCCACAACGGGAAAAACAACATATTCGACAACCACTAAACACAAAATACTGTCCACGGCTTCCACAAAATAAATATCAGAATAATACATAATGTTATATTGTAATTCCACAAAAAGATTGTCCCAACAATGTTACCCTGCTTCTTGGCTCTTCTTAGCAAGGGACAGAATCCCAGATGCGACGATGGCACGGAATTCTTCAATGGCTCCGGCATCTTCAACGTAATCCCAACCGGCTACGGTATCCTTTAACACCGCATCAGCCCACATGCATACAAGCGTACCACAGTCCATCGAGCCCTCTGGTTGTTGTCGACATTTAACGTGCTCGACGTTGTTCTTAGTTTCCAAATTTAGCTGATGCCGGAAATTGAGGTATTGCGCAAACAAGGTGGCCTGAAATGTTGCAAAAAACGCGACCATGTAAATGCTACATACCCACATTTAATATATATATATATATATCAATAAATTCACAGGGAACTTACAACGAGCTCACTGTCGGACCGATACTGTGGGGCTTGCAAGGACGTATAATGACGGAAGATACTCTCTCGTGGGAGGAAAACAAGCAGATGCCAATGGAATTTGGTGTTAATTGGAATCAGTATAGCTCGAATGTTACGTATCGTAAAACGTTCAATCAACTGAAGCTGAGTCAGCACGTTGGGTAACAACTTATCGTCAAAGGATAAACTTCTCACGTCCTTATCAGGGAATTTCTTATTTTTCCGCTGCCCCAACAATTGCAGGAAATTGCTCTGCAAAGCATTTTAATGATTCGGTATCTATTTTATTGAAATTAATAAAAAAATCTCACGATCAAGTAGGTAAACTATACTCACCGCGACATATGTACTGAGAACAATGCCAAAGACATTGGAACGACGTCTGTAATCCGAGGTAGCGGAACCATGAATCGATGATATCGCCTTGAATGGGCTCACCCATTAACAAGTTAATGAGCAACTCACCCGTCACTTGCGATGTCTCGTGGGCGAACACGATAGACCTGCAAATATAGATTACAATAAACGCACATTCTTTATTACAGCATAAAAGATATGATCAATTTCAACTTACGTAAAATCCGTTTGGTCAAAAAAATCATCAACCAGACACCTCTGATCCCCGTCCAAGCAATTTCTGCCTGGATAATCCCTCGACATATAATACTTCTGCATTAATGCAGCTTTCTTGGCTTCGTGACGCTCTTTTTCAATCGCCATGTTCGCCTCATCTTCTTCAGACTCAACTTCAATCACTTTACCCTGTGAAAATGAATTTGCCATAATATAAAGTTCTAGTAATTAAACCGCGAAAGAATACAAAAATCGATTATACCTTTGCCTTATACGTACGCCTCTGCTTCTTTGTAGGCGTAGTCGTACCAGGAGGCGTCACGAACAACGGATCCTTTCTTGGCTTTCTGTTTCTCTTTCCTACGACCTCTTCGACTATGGAGCTATCTCGGTTGCTTCCTCTCTTGATCTTTCGTTCGAAGACTACACCAAAGCGACGGTCGTTCTGAACTACCTCGTGCTCTCGCATTCTCCTCCCACACGAACTTCACACGTATGATCTCCCGCACCTCCTTGCCCTCCAACACCTTCTTCGGGGCTTACGTCACGTCTACCTTGCCCTCCAACGCCTTCTTCGGCGCTCACGTCACAACCAAGTCGAACTCCAACACCTCTTTCGGCGCTCACGTCACGTCTACCTTGCCCTTCAACACCTTCTTCGGTGCTCACGTCACATCCAAGTCGAACTCCAACACCTACTTCGGCACTCACGTCACGGCTACCTTGTCCTCCAACACCTTCTTCGGTGATCCCGTCATATCTATCTTCCCCTCCCATATCTGGGGACATGGAAATGAATACTCCCTCAGACTCTATTCGAACATCAATTAAATTAGCTAAGTCGTGGTCCTCATGTTCTTCCTCGACCCAACTCTCGTCTTCGTCCATCACTCCATGCATCTTACTGACACTAGTTAACTCCTCGATTCTGCCCTCCAACTCTGCGTTCCTCGCCCTCAGATGTTCTATTTCTCGTAAATACACGGAAGCATCGGTGTGCCTTTGTGCAACTACGTCGTCCACAGTCAGTGGCATCGTCAAATAGACTTGTTCTTCGGTTAATGGATATATGTCGACGATTTGATGCGGCTCTATAGCATCAAACTGCTTTTGGACGTCCTCTACCTTCGGCCGGGTCAGGGGATCTTGCCACCGTATACAACGGGGCACCTCGTTCAGTCCGCATTTCTTCCCAAGCAATGGACAATGTTCGTATACCCAAATCTGCAATATTGATAATAAATCAACATAATTACTAACAACTTAATCTACATCTCTTCAATAAAAGTAAAAGCAACGCCCGTAACTTACCAACAAACCATACGTACATCCTTCCACGTACGTTTTATCTGACCGGAGGGACTTCAACAAAAACTGATGCACAGCAGCACCCCATGCAAAAACTCCAACCTCCCTCAAATTGTCGACATACGGGATGAGGAACGACGGCAAGTTGTACGTCGTCGTCGGAAATAAAATACAGCTAAATACATATAATATATACAGCCGAACGAAATCATCCACAATCAATCCTGAACCTTCAGACTTTCTACTTAATGCACGTTGTATGTCCGACCTACTAAGTGTGTATGCCTTCCTCTCCCCGAAACAACGTCTAAGGAAAGGCATACTCTTACTACACACTACATTATCTACGACAGGTTGTCCTTCGCATTTCAGTCCAAGAAACATCGAAAAAGCTTGTTTTTGAAATGGAATGGTATGATCCATTCCAAACCTAAAATCTGAAAAATCCTCACTAAACCTGCTTATCACCCCTTCTAAACGGCCATGGGGTATTTCCATACGCGGTACACTTAGAAATTGAGAAAACGGACACTGTCTTACAGCCCTTTCGTGTTCTTCAGTTGCTGTCTCGAGCACCTCCTCCATCTGGTCTCTAAAACAACCCACATGGCAGCGGGTACGTCTAGGAGCCTCGACGTTCTCCTCGTTGGAAGTCGCCGGCACCTTTTTCTTCCTAGGCATTTCGTGTCGAATCTGTACCCAAATAATCTACCAAATCGTCAATACATTAACTGAAATCAACAACAAATTAAACCAAAAGCAACACAATACCTAATCGACGCTTTCGCGCTCCAATGACAGTCGATTGTCGAGCTCTAAAATCGTGGGTCTTGGTATAATTTCTATTTTGTGATATGGGTAAATTAGGGTTGTGTCGTTTTAAATAAGTCCCTGTTGGTAAAATCGATCGAAGGATAAAATTAGAAGACCTGGTATAATTTTGGCCTTTGTTGGTAAAATAATTCCTTTTACTGGTATTATCGTTCGTGGTATGAAGTTCGAGTCAGCTGAAAATGTGGTATAAATTCGGTATTTATTAGTATAATATTTTATTTCATAGGTATAATATCTATTTCGTGGTATACTGTCGTTCCAGTGAAGAAATTGGATATAAATATATAATTATAATAAATGAGTTTATTGGTACAATAATTCCTTTTGTTAGTATAATAACAACCTTTCGTTGTATAATGCACTTCGAGTAGAATAACCAAAATAGTTGGTATAATGTCCGCGTTGGTTAGAATACAGATGGAAATATTAATTTAATAAATTACTTTGATGGTATAATAGATCCTTTAATTGGTATAATGTTTGTCTTTTGTGGTACAGTGATTCCCGTAGAATAACTCAAACTGTTGGTATAATGTCGGCGTTTATTGGTATAATGGTCAGAATTTGGATGGAAGTAATTATATAATAAATGATTTTGTTGGTACAGTACGTTCTTATGTTGGTATAATATTTGCCTTTTGTGGTATAATTATTCTAGTAGAATAACTGCAACTGTTGGTGTAATGTCGGCCTTTATTGGTCTAACGGTTAGAATTTGCTGGAAATAATTATTTAATAAATGATTTTGTTGGTACAATATTTCCTTTAGTTGGTATAATACCTGCCTTATGTGGTATAATAATTCCAGTAGAATAACTGAAAAACTGTTGGTATAATGTCGGCCTTTATTCGTATAACAGTTAGAATTTGGATGGCAGTAATTATATAATAAATGATTTTAATAGTATAATATTTCCTTTTGTTGGTATTGTATTTGTCTTTGTGGTATCGTTATTCCAGTAGAATAATTGAAACTATTGGTATAATGTCGGCGTCTATTGGTAGAAGGGGTCAGAATTTGGATGAAAATAATCATACAAAAAATTATTTTGTTGGTACAATATGTCGTTTGATTGGTACAATATTTGTCTTTGGTGGTATAGCAATTCGAGTACAATAACGTCAACTGCTGGTATAATGTGGGCCTTTATCGGTATAACATTTTAAATTTGGATGGAAAATAATAATATAATAAATGACTTTGTTGGTATAATGTATTCTTTTCTTGGTATTATATTTCCCTTTCGTGGTATGGTAACTACAGTACAATAGCTGCAACTGTTGGTATAATGTCGGGGTATATTGGTATGACTTTTAGAAATTGGAAGAAAATCATAATATAATAAATCAATTTGTTGGTATAATATTTCCCTCTGCTGGTTTACTTTTTATCTTTCGTGGTATTTTTCTTCGAGAAGAATAACTAAGACAGTTGGTATAATGTCGAAGTTGACTGGAAAGTTGTTAATATAATAAGTGACTTTATTGGTATAATGTTTCTTTTTGTTGGCATAATTTTTGTCTTTAGTGGTTTACTGTTTATATCTTAATTCGTTAATAAAATAATAATATCACTATTCGTTGGTATAATACTGATAACAAATGGTATAATAATCTTAAATTTGACTTTGTATAATAAAGAGAATAATTGGTCTAATCTCCGTTTTTATTGGTAGAATTACATCTTTAACAGTGAGTATAATTACTGGTTGTTGTGGTACGATTTTAACGACATGTGATATAATAATCTGGAAGTTTTTTAAATCGTTGAAGAAGGGTTATTATCGTCATTTTACGCATTTGGGGTATTAAACAGGAAACTTTTCGCAGATGGGTACTGATCAGGAATAAATAACTTCAGGGGTATTTAAGAGGAATTTGAATCTTTGAAAAGTACTGAAAGGGAATTTACCCTTATTTTAAAACCAAAACTTCTGAAACGCCGCCGTCCATACGCCACGTGGCAAAGCGTAAGGTCGCCGGCGTCTATGATATGAACGAGCTTCCTTTGAAAGTATCAATCACATTGTAATTTCCCCTCCTCAACCTTTCTCGTCTCCATTTTTTCGGTTTGGAAGAATCAATTTTGTCTCTCTCCTCCTCCCTCTGCAAGCTTTGCAGTTTCACGATTGATGATTCTATCTGCGAGGATTGATGAATTATAGTAGTTGACTTGACAATCTGCCAAAACCCTCAACTACAACAGTGTCTTCCAAAATTTCCCCTCTCTGCTTTTCGTTCTCTCAGCCTAACCTAATTCATCCACCATTCCCCGTCAATTTAAGGCATCACTAAGCCCTATCGCAGCCTTAATCGTTGCT
The DNA here is from genome assembly GCA_027422505.1 of Craterostigma plantagineum. Lineage (NCBI taxonomy): Eukaryota > Viridiplantae > Streptophyta > Magnoliopsida > Lamiales > Linderniaceae > Craterostigma > Craterostigma plantagineum. The sequence goes on from JAPQWV010000029.1 coordinate 1,539,728, forward strand.
TAATTTACGCACGGATCGAAGTAGATGAGCTTTCAGGATATAGAATCGGGCCGCCGGGTCGGATACGTTAATGGGAAACAAGATCCGACACAGGCCGTGGCTTCTGGAATATTCCAAATCAACACCGCCGTCGCCACGTTTCAACGGCTGGTCAACACCCTTGGTACTCCTAAGGATACCCCACAACTGCGCGACAAGCTGTTAGTTTCTCCTTTCTTTTGTCTTCTTTTTGTTAGCGCATTTTGTCAACATGGGAAGAAACGATCGTTGGTGGCTTGCCTGGTTTGCGATATCATGTGCATATTAAAGTGTTCTCAAAGCTCCTTAAGTTAAGAATGTGAGAGCAATTGAATGACTTCTGTTTGGTTCGTTATATGAATTTCTCCGACGATAATCTTGAAGCGTTCTTTAGGGTAATGCAATTGAAAAACTTGTGGAAATTCAGCATTACAATGTGTACTTTGCAGACATAAAACTCGGCTGCATATTGGGCACCTTGTGAAGGATACTTCGGCTAAACTTAAGCAGGCTAGTGAAACAGATCATCGCTTTGAAGTCACTGTATGTTTGTTTTTCTCCCTTCTTTAGTCGGGGCTTGTGCTTCGTAGAAACATGAAGCAATTCCAATTAAATAGCTGTAAGTTTTAGATGATTCTTATGTGATACACTTTATCTGCTTTAGGCGAGCAAGAAAATTACGGATGCGAAGCTTGCAAAAGATTTCGAGGCAGTACTGAAGGAATTTCAGAAGGCGCAGCGGCTTGCAGCGGAGAGGGAAACAGCTTTTAAGCCTTTTGTTCAGGAAGCAGTTCTTCCTCCAAGGTAACCACTACTTGTTTGCTTGGTAATTGAAAAGGTTTTAGATTGGTAGTTAAATAATTTAGTTGAGATGAACTTTTCTGAGCTTATATGTTTCGTTTGATATATTTTTCTTTTGAGCTCATTTTTTCGTCTAAAGCATCGAATTTCCTCTTAAGTCATATATTTCATGCTCCTTAAAAATCTCACATGCTGCAGCCACAGAGCCACCGAGACATATGGAGGACTTGAGAATTTGGAGCAGCAAGCTATTCTTTTGGAATCCAGAAGGTATGTTATGCCTCGAAAAGATGACTGTATTTATAGTCATAAAACCAACAAAATAAAGATATGCTGATTTTCGTAGAAAAGCAAGTATAAACTGCCATACCATACAGGAAATGTTTTTCTTAATTTCAACAAAGATTCGACTCTCCGAATATCATCCTTTATGTCCGTGGTCTTGGTTTTTTGTGTTGTAGTAGAATGATATTGTCAGTGATGGTAGATCGTTGAGGCCTTCCCTTAATCTTCAACGAGATAGATCTGCATCTGCATATATTATGTGCGTATGAATGAACAACATCATTTTGTGTTCTTTGTTTTCGGTTAATTTGAAACTCTTGAATACAGCATGAATTTGCTTATATGCTTTATATATATGTCAGGCAAGAGGTTTTGCTTTTGAACCATGAGATCTCTTTCAACGAAGCGATAGTAGAGGAAAGAGAGCATGGCATTCAAGAAATACAGCAACAAATCGGCGAAGTCAATGAAATCTTCAAAGATCTCGCGGTACTTGTCTACGGCCAAGGAACAATGATCGGTAAGGGTCTGAGCTGACATTCCACCGATTTTACCTTGATTTTCTTTTACTTCGAAGGATTGGTAATGCAAATCGTTCTCTATCTTTTCTTCAGACGATATAAGCTCTAACATTGAAGGCGCACATGCTGCAACTGGTCAGGGAAAATCACAGCTCGTCAAAGCAGCAAAAACGCAGAGATCAAACTCTTCCCTGGTAAGATGAATATGACGAAGCAAAATACATCCTAAATTGATAAAAAAAATCTTTTATTTGATTTTAATCGTTATAATCATGTTCAGAAGTATGAGATACCTACTACCCATTTCGATTAAATTTATGGGGGGATCAAATTTTCATAACACCCAAATCGAACATGCTCTCGTTCTCCTTCCAAGTAGCTGTTTTAGTTTGAATTCTCAACATTAGAGAATTGCGCACTATGTCTACGATACTTTGATTTCTTACGTCGTATTTTCTTTTTTCTTCGCAGACTTGCTTGCTTCTCGTGATATTTGGCATTGTGCTTCTCATAGTTATCATACTACTTACTGCCTGATATGATAAAAAGGTACAAAGAATTGCAGTATTAAGCTATTGTCTTGAAAAAAATATGGGAAGATTGCCATTCTAATACATTGTTTTTATTACAACGTCTAATTATCATGATTGAAATTCTAACATACATCAATGTTACAATGCATCAAGCTTATTATCAGCAGTACGTACTCATTCTTATTCATGAATAATTGCTTACCGTTATTACTTTAAGGTGTTGGCAATGTCAATGACGAAGCGATATTTGACATCCTTTTTTATCATCCTCTCAAGGCCTTCATTAGCATCTTGAATAGGAATCACTTCAATCTCTGGATATATTTTGTGTGAAGCACAAAACTCCAACATCTCTTGTGTTTGCTTTGTTCCACCTGTTAAACTCCCTGCTACTGTTTTTGAACCTAAACCAACAAAAAACCCATTTCAGTTATCTACATATAATCCTTCCATTTTTAAGAATGGAAATAAAAATATTGTACCTAAATTAATGCTCCCAGGATTAAACTTGACTTCACTTGGAAAGCCAACAAGAACAAGCACGCCGAACGTCTTCAGCAAAGACAGGTATAGGTCGAACGAGACGTCCCCTGAGGCCGTATTTATGATAAAATCGAACGATTTTTCCAAGGCCTGCATTTGCATATACGTATAGAGTCAAGGTGATTGTTTTGTAAGATGAGTTTTCAAATTTGTGGATTTTGAATCAAGATAGAGCAGCTCAAGCAAAATGATAATAATCTCAATCGAAAATTCTTCTCTTACCTTCATTTGATTCTCATCGGAGGAAATGACGAATTGATCTGCCCCAAGAAGGTTCAAGGCCTCGTCTTTCTTGGAAAGGCTCGTGCTGAAAACGGTGACTTTGAGCCCGAAAGCCTTACCAAACTTCACGGCTAAGTGACCCAACCCGCCCAAGCCGACGACCCCTAGAGATTTTCCGGGTCGGTCCATACCGTGGCGGATCATTGGTGTGTACACTGTGATCCCAGCACAGAGCAAAGGGGCAGCTAGTTGTGGAGGGTAGTTTTCTGGTATTTTATAGCAGTATCTGAAAAACAAATGTTTATTTATGTACATGCATATATTGCTAAGGAACTCAGATGTTTTCTTGGGCCCATAAGATACATAATTTGGACACTAAAATGCAAACTAAGGTTATATAAGCTATGAACTACAAGCTTCTTACTTCATTGTAACAACTATAAGGCCTCAAAGCACACAACACAAAATCAAAGAGCATTATTACCTTTGGTGCACGACGATGTGAGTCGAATATCCTCCCCTGGTAATAGTACCATCTTCGTCTACGCCGTCAAACGTGTAAATCGCACCTTTAGAGCAGTGAACTTCTAATTGGTCGTTGCAATACACACAATCTCGGCAAGAACCAACGTATGTCCCGACTCCAACATGATCACCGAGCCTAAATCGCTCGACGTTCGACCCGACCTCTTTGACTACTCCAACAATCTCGTGTCTGCGTTATTCCAACAAACATCTCCTTAGAACAAGCAAGAAATTAACAATAAATTTGAATTCTTTCTTGAGCTATTATCTGTATATATACCCGGGGACTAGAGGATAATTCGTGTGGCCCATTTTGTTCCTCGTCCAAACAACATCAGCATAACACATCCCACAGTACAGTATGGTGATCGAAACATCATCTACACCAACAGCCCTGCAAATGAAAGAATTTCGCCTTGATTCATGAGCCATACATAGTCCCGCAACGTAATGCAATCTTCAGGATCTGATCCTAAATAAGTGATACAATACTGCAAGCAAGGCATTTCCTCTAAACGGCGTTTTAACAAACACTTGGGGGATGATTAGTATGAACGGAAAAACGTCGCTTAATCGTCAACAACGAAGAACAAGATCGGACCTGCGGGTGAACTTATAAGGCGAAAGGAATCCTGAATTATCTCTAGCAGCATATCCAAGGCATTCCTCACTCGCACAACCCATCGCAACGTCTACTCTTTTCTAGCCTCGAAAAAATTTCCAGCAATGCTCTACATCAGCGTTTGTGCGAGCGGTCGATATATATATACTAGCAAAAGATATAAAACAACATTAGGTCCCCTTTTTTCAATATATTTACAGACCAGTCCTTCGTGCTTTCATTCGTATAGTTCGTAAACGTTCGAATCAGCCCTTGAAGTTTAAAACGTGACACGTTACTCCTTTATGAATCTCTGATCGTATGGGCTGAAGTCAACCTTTTTCATTGTTTCAAGACTAGTCTGATTTTAATTGGATATTTGACTGGAAGCGGATGAATATGTTCGGCGTATATTATTAAATTCTATAAAATAAGTCCAACGTCAATACATACATATTGGTCATTCAATGTTTTGTTTTGGTTGTAAGCAATGAAGCAACTAACCATGGTTAATTAATTAAGGGCCCGCTTAATCTCTTAAGATTGACTTGGACCTATACTATTTTTATCTCGAGTTAATAAACCACTTTATGAAAAATCCTAACCCTCCTTCTCTCTAACCCCGCACACACAAACCCATTTCGAGCTTCTCCCCCTCCTCCATTAATGAAGGTTTGGGAAGTCACATTTCTCTTTATTTTTCTTCTTCTTTCTTCTTTTCCAGTCGTTCATGTCCCGTAGGCTTTTCCTTTTTTTTTTTTAATTTCCTTTTTTGCTACGTTTTTCTTTTCCATCGTGCACCCCTGCCCACCGCGTCGTCGCAGCCTTCGCCTTGCTGCTCTTGCCACATCCGCCTCTGTCGGCTCCGCAGCCTTGTCCTCGTCGCCCGCCGCCTCAACCGCCATGCCGCCTGACGCCTCCGCCACCTCGCTGCCTCTCCCTCAGCCGCCTCCACCACCTCACCGTTGCCAGCCTTGAGTTCCCCATAGTGGGACCTCATCTCTCCCGACCCACGGGTCGGGAGCCTTTTCTCCCATTGTGGAGCCCCAAGTCCGATGAAGATAAAAATTCAGAAGTCGAAAGCCAAGCGAAAGTGAAGAGTATCGTAGATTTAGCTTAATAGCTTTCTTTGTTATAGGTTCTTTAGTTCTTGGTCATAGATTATGGATTTTGTTTTCTGTCGATTTTTTGTCCCATGTGGACATTTTTTTCACCACGTGGGAGTGTTGTGCCCCCATTTTGGATTGTGTTGTGCTCGTTTGTGAGCCTTTGTTCACCCGTTGATGATGTACCGGTGAACCCCTTTGGGCTATTTAGTCCATGTATCTTTGGTGATGTATACAAGCTATCGTTTCGGGATAAAAAGATAAACCACTTCGAAGGGGCCATATTATACCCTTTTGTTGGATCTTACTATTTTCATGGATTGGAAAATTTATCTTTTTCATCCTCCAAGAATAATAATGTACTAGTACACCTTGCACACCAAATATATGTGCTAATATATAAATTAAAAATATTAAATTTTTATGTTTAGTTGGGAATTATAATTTAATATAGATATTATAAGATTAAAGATATAATAATTAACTGAAAATAGTAAATAACTAAAGATAGTAAATAGTGTTAATGGGTGATCTTTTTAATTTTATAATTATTTTTTTTTTGTGAACTGCAGACCAAATGAGTAGTTTAATCAAACCCCCCACGCTTAATAAAATAGAATAGATTATTCCAAGTAGAAAAAGTAAAATTACTATGGTAACCCCTCTTTACTAAATTAAAGAACATCAACATTAAATTAAAAGAACATTGACAAAAAAGTCGACGCTTTCAACTAGATCCAAATAAATATCAAACATTGAATTCAATCTTGGTGCCACAGTGATGACATAAGTCGAAGAACTCATGCATATGTGAGTCGAATTAAATAAAAACATCACAAATTCCTTTAAAAAATCACTGGAGTAATACTTACAACCAAAAATTAAATGGTCATCATTATGGAGTTGGAGTAATGAATAGATTCTAGTTTATAACTGAATTCTGTAGAAATTCGGGCCGGACATCCGATAATTTCATCCGTTAACGAGGCCCACGCGCATGCACCACACGGAGAAGGGATACCCTGTATAAGCTTGATGGGGTTCCTTCTTAAAATTAATTGGTATTAAGAGGAGTGACCCATCAAGCTTATAAAGCCATTTATTTAAAAAATTTGTAAGTTTCGATGTGGGATTCCTCCTCACACCACACGTGATATTTCAACACTCCCCCTAACGGGTGAACCCATTTCAATCGGACGGGAACGCCATCCTTTTCGAACCCGCCATGTATACTTTTTTTTTAAAATTGAGTCGGATCTTCCCACTCTGATACCATGTAGAAAACGGATCGGACCTCCGGTCATTTCATCTGTTAATGAAGCCCACGCACATGCGCCACACGGAGAAGGGATACCCGGTATAGGCTTGATGGGGTTCCTTCTTAAAACTAATTGGTATTAAAAGAAGTGACCCATCAAGCTTATAAATCCATTTATTTTATTTGTAAGTTTCGATGTGGGAATCCTCCGCACACCACACGTGATATTTCAACACCGACTATAAAAAGGCACATGTGACTCTATGATAAAACAACGCATGCATTATTATCACATGGATTGTCCAAGCACTGGTTTACTTTACAAGACATAATCTCATGAATGTTTGTACAATGACAATCAATATATAGTTTATAAAAAAATTATTCTTATGAATATCGAAAAATATAAGATGCATATCAATTTGATCACCATATAACAAAGAATAAAATGGTGTGGTCTATTTATTCTTATAACATAAATCACATGAAATAAAGATGATTTTATGATATGGTAGAATAAGGATATTATGGTCTTTTCATAGCAATCAGGATTGGATTAATAATATTGGCCCAACCCATCGGACCAATTATACGAGGCATGCTTGATATAAGAACGGGCTGATGTTTTATTGCGCTGATTTTAAATATACTGCACGGTATACATTAGATATCCTAGTCTTTATCCTACTTTATCCAAACATGGCCTGAGGTAATAAACTAATTAATGAATCAACCCATTATTCCACCCCTTCATAATGATGACTATCATTTAATTGTTGGTCGCAAGTATTTGTCCAATGATTTTGATATAAATTTGTGATGTTTTTAATTCGATTGACATAAGTATATTCTTCAACTAATGTCATTGCAATATCTTTTACGTGTGGCGCTAAGATTGAATTTAATGTTTTATATTTACTTCGATCTTAGCTGAAGTCGTCTCACATTTATCAAGCTTCGACTTCTTTTTTGTCAATAGGTCTATGTTCTTTTAATTTAGTGTTGATGTTCTTAGTAAATAGGCGTTGTCATGGTAATTTTACTTTTTTTAACTTCTGATAATACATTATGTGACATCTACAATACCTACTTGACTAAAAAATTTTCAGATAGGTACTCATGTCAGAAATTATTACAGAAAGATACCTGATTTAATGTTTACCAGTTTCTTCAGTCATGATGTACATTCCTGTGTATATGGCGTACCATAACACGTTGATATATGGTACTTAAATGTGGTTGTACGGCATACCTTATGTGTTAAAGATGGGCGTAACTAAATTTGCAAATACGGCGTACCATATGTGTTGTATGGCGTACCTGTGACGGATCGGATACCTATCTGCAAAAAAATTATTCTACTAGGTACCTACATATAAAAAAATGTGACATGTACTAAATTACAAGTTTTTTTTCCCAAATGAATATTTATGTGTAAGAACCCAATATATTATTATTCTTGAAGGGCGAACAATCTGAACTAGTATATTAAGCACATCCTGTACAAAAATGCTACTATTTTATATTTTAATATATTAATTATGCTACTTAAAAAATACTCCATCGGTTTCTAAATACTAGTCCTTTTAGACTTCTATTTTTGTTTTTCAGGTCGTTTTACTTTTCTCAAGAAAATATCTTGAACTTTTATAATGTTACCCCTCGTCTTAAATAAAAATAATTAGATAGGATAAAAATAATTAATTAAGGATATAATAAAGATTTTGTTCTATTTATTAGGTGTGCAAAATGCAATTACCTTCTTATATTTAGGAAAGAGTAGAATTTTAAAGGGTTGTTTAAAAAAATAGCCTTGGACTCGGTCAACGTTTAAAAAATAGCCTTGGCGTTTTGACCATTTTAAAAATTGCGTTGAATTTAAGGGTATTTTCGTCTTTTTACAGGAGTTATTTTAAAAAAGTAACGTGTCCCATCATAGTAGGGGACTGACGCACACAATGGGGGACCCCTGCTTTATAGCAGGGGTCCCATGAGCAAGGGACCCCTTCTATAGAGCAGGGACCCCTGCCTTGTAGAAGAGGACCCTTGCTATATAGCAGGGATCCCATGAGCAAGGGCCCCCTACTATAGATCACGGGTCCCTGCTCTATAGAAGGGATCCCTTGCTCATGGGACCCCTGCTATAGAGCACGGGTCCCCTTGAGGGGACCCGTGCTCTATAGCAGGGGTCCCATGAGCAAGGGACCCCTTCTATAGAGCAGGGACCCCTGCTTTATTGAAGGGGACCCGTGCTCTATAGTAGGGGGCCCTTGCTCTATAGCAGGGATCCCATGAGCAAGGGCCCCCTACTATAGAGCACGGGTCCCCTTCAATAAAGCAGGGGTCCCTGCTCTATAGAAGGGGTCCCTTGCTCATGGGATCCCTGCTATAGAGCAAGGGCCCCCTACTATAGAGCACGGGTCCCCTTCAATAAAGCAGGGGTCCCTGCTCTATAGAAGGGGTCCCTTGCTCATGGGACCCCTTCTATAGAGCACGGACCCCCTTCTATATAACAGGAGACTTAAAAATAAAATTATTGGGGATTTGAACCCACGACCTATCACTTGAACGTCTGACTACAACAACCACTAGACTACACGCCGCCCACCCACCCTGAATCGCACGGCATTAAACATATTGGTTTCGAATGTGGGCCCAATTAGTAAGGGTATATTGGTCGTTTTACATTTCAAGGCTATTTTTTTAACATTGACTATGTCAAATGCCATATTTTTAAATATTCCAATTTTAAACTAAGGGCAAAAATCCACAACAAATCAAGCCCAAGAATTATCGAACGCGGCGGAGGAAATCGCCCTAGAGAACTCCTCAAAACAGATCCTCCCATCTCCGTCGGCGTCAGCCTCCCTGATCATCCCCGTCAGCTCGCCGGCGGTCAGCGCGTGGCCCAACCTCGCCATCGAGTGCGCCAGCTCGGCGGCGCTGATGAATCCGTCGCCGTCCCTATCGAACACCTCGAACAGCTGCCTCAGCTGTTCCTCCGTGTAAGGCGACTTCTCCGGCGACAGAAGCTCCGGCGATACGAGCGCGACGAACTCGGAGAACTCGATCAGTCCGATGCCGTTCGTATCGGCTCTGCGGATCAGAGAATCGAGCTGATCGGCGCTGGGCTTCAGCCCCAGCGACCTCAGCAGCGCGCCGAGCTCGAGCTCGGTTAGGCTTCCGTCGCCGTTGCCGTCGAATGATCGGAAGATTTCGCGCAGTTCTGAGATTTGTTCGCCGTTCAGTTTCACTCCTTGCTCTTTGCTGCTGCTACCCATCGTCGGCAAATTGAATTAATTTCTGAAGATTATGTGGGCTTTGACGGAGATTTCAACGAAGTTTATTAAATTAGAGTTCTGAAGAAATGTGGGCTGTGATGAAGTTAATGAAGAATGATATGAGATGGAAGTTCCGAGAAATTTGATTAATGGTTATGGAGATGAATGAATGAAACCAATGAATAATACAAGTCTCGTATTTAGTCTTCCATGAGATATCATATTGGATCCGATGTTTTAGTAGTTTACTTATCTATTTATTTTCATTCATTCATTTATTTATTTATCTCGGAACATTTACATCGAAATTCCGAGAGCTAACGCAATCGTTTGTCAACTAAAGATTTGAGGGACTTGCAATTAGTGTCTTTTTTTGTTTTTTGGATTTACTTTGATAGGTCATCTTTTCTCGGAAGGGGTTAAGAATGCAATAATATGCAATCGAGAAATTACACTAATTTTGTTGATTGCATATTAATCAAAATTGAAAATGTGATCCCAATAAATTGTGAGGAACTTGGAAATGAACTGAAAAAATTAATAGTTGGCGGCACATATGGCGAGAATTGCGTGAAGAAACGCTATATTAAAGACAACCATGGCAAGAAAATCATTTAGGTCATCTCGAATGGAAACCCAAAAAAATATCCTAAAATCGCTCCAAGTCCAAGCGAATCCAAAAATCAATCCCAAAATGGTTGTACTTTCTCCCTTCTCTAATAAAAAATAAATAAAAATACATAACAGCTAAATAGAAAGTTTTTTTAAATTATAAAAAATTACTAGCAACAATTTATTTAGATCTAGTATAATATTAAAATGTTGTTTTTATTAGAAGTTATAAGTTGGTGGTCAGTATTGAAAAATTGTAAAACTTGGTGTATAATTGAATATTTCGAATACAGTCTTTTGAGTTTGAGAATAAGTTTAACGGTTGGAGAAGAACTACCGCATTATGAGTTCGAGAATGAGTTTGGATTTGAGAACGCCTTTTTCCAGATGCAACATGCAAAACTAACTTCCAACTAACCATACTTATCAAACTAAAGTATTTTCAATTACAATCCACTCAAATAAAGAAAAAAACAATAACATAGACCAGCATTGTCACATGAGATAGGTCAAGTGATCGAATTATAACTTATAAGGGGTGATAGGAAACTAATTTCGCTCTTTCATTAGGTCAATAAGAAGAAACCCTTGGAATTAATTTTCTCAATGTATATTTAAATAGTGATACACGAGAAATAATATATTTTATAGAATTACAATGCTAATGAGTTTGATGCTCACTGCTAACAATAACAACGAAAAAAAATGGAGCCATAAATTGATTCGTCGTGAGTTTTGGATACTCCATGTTCATCTGTCCACTCCAAACCAAATAACTTGATATTAATCGCCATTTGCAAGGACAAAGGTTTGTCTTGACAAAGACCAAAGAAACCCTAAAAAACTATATGTGCTTCAAGTAAATACCTGCAAAGGTAATATGGTCTCTTTCTCTTCCCTCATAGTCACGCAACATCACATTGCATGAATTACTACAATGAAATGTCTACTTCCAATTGTAATTAGGTTATTTTGGTTGTACGATGCTGTCTAAATAACTGCACAATGTTAATGGGCTAGAATCTCTCGAAATTTTTGACTAAGCACACGCACAAACACACATCTTTTGATATTTGGATCGATTGGAAATACGTAAATCATTCCGCTAAGAGCATCTCCAACGGGTAACACAAAAATGAAGTACGTTTTTAATCCAATGGGACTCTATATCTAACACTAATATTGTGTTGATCTGTAGAGATACTCTAGATCTAGAGTACACACAATTTTCAATACAAAAATTGTGTTGAACTTTCTATTTATTTATAATTTATTTAATAAAAAAATATTTTATTTATATTTGAATATTTGATATTCTAATAATAAAAGTAAACAATATTAATTTTCTATTATTTATTTATATTTTCGTTTTAACTTAATAAAATTATAATTAAATAATATGCTAAGTTTATAGTTAGTTAATTTTAAAAATTAATTATTATAATTTATTGACTTTTTAATAATTATACTATAAAGTTTAATATAGAATTTGATTTTTAGGTAGAAAATAGAGTTAATGGGTTGGAGTGAAAATTAGTGTAGAAAATAGTTTATGGGTTGGAGTAAAAGCACTGTAGCAGCTGTAATATTGTGCAGAATTAAATGTATTTGCATGCTGCTCTAAGTGACTATATAATATGTGTCGAAGAGATAAGTCTACGTAGCCTGTATTGTTCTATTGATATCTTTTCATGAATTCGATTCAACTTCGACTTGACTTTTTGGATTTTAGAAAGGATACAATGTATTCATTGGCTTTGCCAAAGTCAGGATCGTCTAATTGCTGACAATCCAGATAGAAAAAAAAAATAGCTCGATAACATAGTTTGAACATTAATTTTGGTCGTGACTGCAACGTATTTAAATTAATAATATATATTACTGAATGAGAAAGACCTGTTAATAGTACTGTCAAAACGGGTCGACGGGAGAGGGCGCGAGCAATCCCGCCCCGCCTGCAGGGGGGCTTGGCGAGCTTAGCCATCCAGTTTTAAAAAATAAAGAAGAAAAAATAATAAAGAAAAAGTAAGAAAAAATTAATAAAAAATAGGAAAAATAATATAAAAATAGAAAAAAGAAAAAAAAAATGAAGAATTCAAGTTGGAAATATAAAAGTTTTTTATATTAAATGATTTATGTTCGAAGTACCAATTATAACTAAAAGTATAAAAATCATTATCATTTATTTATAAATCTTACTACCTCTGTCCCACTTATTTCTTCCCATCTTTCTATTTTGGGCGTCCTACATAATTTTTCCCATTTGCATTTTTGGTAAAAAACTTATTCCAATAATTAAACTAATTACACCATTTATAGTAAAAAAAGACTTCTTAATTTGCGTGCCCACGCATAGTTTCTCTCTCCGTACCTTAAAAGTGTACTAATATTAAATAATGTAGTTTCTTAATGCCCGTGCCCACTAATCTTTGGGAAGAATTATATGGGACGGATGACGTATTATTTAAAATAATTAAATAATATTTTATCTTTGGGTGGGCACATGCAGCCCGCATGTAATAAAATATAGTATTAGCTCTAGCGACATCTATTTAAGTTATTGTTTTACATTAAATTGGGTTGGATTCCCACAAGTTTCATTTAAATCATATTTTATATTTAGCCTTTGATCCCCAAGTTTATAAATTTCATATTTGACACCCATTTTACAATTAAATATTGATATCTCTTGCCATTTTTACTTTAATTTTATTGAACTCTCAATTTATAAATCATAGTTGTATTTTACTTGTATAATTTGATTGGTTGAAAAGATATATTTTTTGGGGACCGGTCTTACTCTAGTTCGATTTTATACCGGTTAAACCATTAGACCTTAAACCACTTTGACGGTCCGGTTTGAAAACATGGTTTCAAAACCTTGATACGAATCAAGAAATAAACAAAGGTAATTAATTGAAAAAACGATTGTTAGGATCTTACTATTCTATAAAATGACACACCCATATTGATTAATGAAAAGTAATCGTATGAAAGAAGATATAATACAAATAGTGCTATAGATTGTAAATAATAAAAATTTTAGCGGGTGGAGTTGGTTGTTTATTCCCCTACTCAACATCAAGATAGATTTTTGACAAAGAAATAGTACAAAGGAATATTTTAAATTAGTTGTTATTCATTCAAGAATAATATGGGTTCATGACCTAAGAACTCGATCAGATCCTATCGTGGGACTATATCTGTAATTGCCTTTTCATTTTAATATGCTTTTCTTTCTTCTTTTTTCGTAATGGTGGGGTTCACATTGAAAAAAGAATTTGCCTATAAGACGCAAGTTTAAGTCTTTTTCTTTCTTTTTTTTTTAAAAAAAAATTAGGTTTACTTTCACATTTGAATATGCACTTCAACAACAAACCCTTTTAAGTTCGACTCTGGGTATGCTATTTTCACGAATCATAATTATTTCTTATACTATCAAAGCATATATCAAATGATATGTCACTTGGACTCTCGTGAAAATACGACCGAAAAATTGTTTTTCTCGACAACTGAGGAACGAATTCGTCCTAGATTTGAATAATCATTGTAAGTTTATAGTATTACTTTTGTTACGATCCCATATGTTCCTCTTTTGGAATACGATCCCAATTCCTTATTGAATTACATGATTTTTTAATCAATGTGCCAAAAATGACCACTTTGATAAATTACATATCATTGAACTTACAAAATAACAATAATAGTAACAGAAAGGCGCAATAACCGTAGCAATGAGGAAGGTGATATTTCGGTGCTCAAAGCATGGATGTACTGGCAATCATTGACATATCAATTAATTTAAAGGATTACAGTTGAAAATCACACTCTCACAACGTTATCTTTTGTATAATTTAGTATTTAGTCAGCTTATTCAAAAGAATCTCTAGTTCTTCAGCGATACAAAACAAATCATGCATCACATAATAATTTGGATGCTCATAGGACTTCATATCATATGAGATTTAATATTTTTGTATCATCACATATAGTGACAATCCCATCAACACGCTTGGCACATACAGATTATGAGTTATATATCTCACAATTATAAAAGTGATCTTATTTTCTGTACTGACAAGCGTAGATTTCTTCATTTTTTCTTTAAATATGTATATAGGTTTCTCAGGTCAAAGTCCTACCTGTTCCCATGTGTTTCAAGTTGATTGAAAAATGCACTATGATTAACTTGATCTCGTAGAACATGACAAAATAATTAAATTGGGCAACCAGCTAGTAAATTATATGTATGCATATACACATTACCTGTAAATAATTATAGGCATCTAGGAGTTGTCATGTTATTACAACATGATACTATAATGTCATGTTATATTGTTATTACATAGAAGCACCGAAATTACATGTACATATATAGTGACGCGACCGACTGATGGAATAAAATACCACACATGCACACACAATGCCTCTTCACTTATACAAAGGCTTCATATATGTTAATTTATTGGAAGTAATATAATTCCATATCATACATATAAATACATGTCAAACCCTATTTTCTCAAATTTTACCTTTTTCGACTATTTCTAACTAATCTTCCAATCAAGAATCAATTATGTAGACTTATATAGGAAAAACACAACTCTAAACAACAGAAGACTGAGAAGTGTTCGAAAAGGTATATGAAAAGAAACGATCAAGTATTTATCGCCATTGTCATACGCGAATAATTTAAATCAGTAAAGGCCTAAGTCCATTATTTATGGTTAAAAGTAAGGCAATATCTAGCATCTTCTTGGCTCTTGCCCAATGCTCACTTCTCTAATATGATCTTTTTGTTAGAATATCAAATTATAAAGTACAACTCTGGCGGGTGGATAGTTTCGTTTCCAAACATGGGATGAGTACGGATGCGGGTCGGGTACGGGGGCGTTGAATAACATTTGTCATATATGATTATTAAACTTTACGATTATTCTAAAAAGAAGTCTATACACCAATGAGATGTTCCAATGATCTTCACCTCACATCCGAATGACAGATGGAACAATCTTTACTATAGAAGTTCTAACCTCACGTGCGAACAAATTGTATATAATTCCATTTAATTTACCTTAATGGGGTAGGTGCTTTTTACCCGACGCATAGATAATTGTGCCATCACTCCACTACATTTAAACCTAGTGTAACCTTTCTGTGAAAAAAATGAGATGAAAAATAAAGTTGTTCTACTCGTTTCCCTTGGTTGCTCTCGAAATTGATTAAAAGAAAGGGTCAATTCGAAATCAGGCCCCATTAAGGGTTTGATTTCGAATTCGGGCCCTGTTTGAGAATTTTCTAGGTCAAAGGACTCATTTTGTATGGTGTAGAAAAGTGGTATGAAAGATATATGAACTGGTATAGAATGATCGTTTTGTGTTACAAACTTTCAACATACTGGTATATCAGAGCAATGGAGTGGTACTGCAGAAAATAAACTGGTATCAGATGATCATAAACTGGTACTGAATTATGGTTTTGTGTTACGAAATCTGAAGAAACTGGTATGAAAGAGTAATGAAGTGGTACTGCAGAAAATGGGTCCTTATAACTAATTTTTTTGGTAAGAGGGCCTGAATCCTAACGATAGTTACGTGGGGGGCTGAAATGAAAGTGCCCCTAAAAGAAAAGTGTACGTAAGCCCGCTATGAGAGTAATAACATACTAGTCTTTTTTCAGATGCGCGCGCATGTGTAAATGTATCACATTAATATTATTTCAAATATTTAACAGAATTATAATTTAAATGTAATTATCTATATTTATAGGTATGTAAAAGAAAAAAATTGATTTATTATGCTTTTATCAATTTTCCAACATTACAAATGCAACTGTTACGAATTTGGCCAATAAAGATGGTATGCCTACCGTGTTGATTATGCCACTTAAGACATTTATTACGCCCAATTGATAATTATACCTGGACAACAATTGATAAACCTAATGCTTAGATATCATATCATCAAAGTTTTTACAAGCAAATGGTATACATCATAACATGAAATTCAACAATCAGCAAAAGATACCCACACGTATGCCAAAGATGTGCATAAGACAAAAAAAAAAAAAAACTGTGTCCCAAACTGTTTACGCCTACATTTACATTCACATAGGGTCTATGCAGTATTTACGACTGTGACCCAGCCTTTTGCATCGGCCACACTTAACGTGTTGATGCATGCAAAGACATGCTTACATACCCTCAATTTGGTACCATCTGCAAGAGCATGTCCTTCTACTCAAATACACAACATAAGTACTTCTGTCATCTTGCCACCGCATAAAACGAGGTACCTCGTTGAGTCCGCACTTTTTCTCAAGTGAGAGAAATGTTTAAACACCCAATATGCAACATTGATGAAGAAAAATCAACATTATTATGAACAAAACATTTCTTCAATAACTATAAAACATACCAATAAATTACCAACTAATCATACGTACATGCACTGCGGCACCCCATGCAAAACCTCCAATCCCCTTCAAAATTGTCCACATAAGGGAGGAGGTACGACGACAAGTTGTACGTCGAAGTCGGAAACAAATTACAACTAGATACATCAGTTGGAATACCTTAAGGTTGGCATAAGAGCATAAAGTTTGTATTAATAAAATATGGTTGGAATGATAATTGAGTAAAAATTGATATAATCGCATAACATAAACCAAATAAGAAATGGAATAAACATGCTCATTTATATCCTCATATTTGACACTAACACATAAGAGTTCGACGAAACATTGTAAACATTATCAAACATAATAAACCTCGTCATAACCATATTCGAAACTTAGCAACATTCATTCGTACATAATAACACATCTCTCTGCGATAGTTGAACGAACAAAACATCGTCAACCGCATATTATTTGCCGTTGTTTTGAAAATAGTAATCTCATGAAATAATACCGAAATTGTCTGAAACATAAACTAAGTGCAAAATAATCACATTGTCCGAAACATAAACCAAGTGCAACATAAACCACTTCTTATTTCTGAAACATATAATGCATAATATTCCATTGGCATTCCGCAAAACATAATAACATACTTTAAACATAATATTTACCTTGGCACATATTGTCTTAAACATCCTTTAACTCTGCTCCTGGCAACTCTTTCCCATTTACAAAATCCTGGATACAATAATGGCACAGAATTCATTAATATCACCGGTTCTTCCACGTAAGCCCAACCAGCTATGCTGTTATTCAACACGGCACTATATTTTATGGAAGTGCTGATGTGGCATTGTAGGAATGATTCTATATTTTATTTGGGGCGATTGCACTATATAATACGCTATTTTCTAGTTGGAGATATTAATCATGATTCATTAATAGAACTATTAGAGTATAAAACAATGATATTTATGTATTATACGCATCGGGTGTGCTTATTTCAAGTTCTAATTTTGAGCCTAGCCCAGCCCACGCACATCTATATAATATCGGACCCAATTCGGTTGATGGCTAATTAATTGCCCAATCTAAAAACTTCTCAGGGGGCAAAACAAGGGAAGATAATAATATTGGAGGACTAAAAATATAAACAATCAACTGTCATTTCCCTCCTCTATAAAAAGGCACCTACTTACTGGTGCTACGTATCACACACTCAACACACACTCACACACACAACAATGGCTTCCATGCTCTCTCTACTATTTCGCACTATAAAAAATCGGTGCTTCTCATCAACTAGGATTATGGAGGCCAACATAAAGTAGTTCGCGGATGCTTGCCTTTCAGGAGCCCGTGACTTTGAAGAACTTGAAGAAGCTGTTGCTCAGAAGATCGACAGGGCAGAGGAGTTCCAAATTGACGAGTGCAGCTCAGTTGTGTTCGCCTACATCAAATACAAGACGGCTGAAGATGCTGAAAATGTGCTCAAGGATGCTCTTGCCAGGGGCTTTACACCTGCAGCGATGGCCAAGTTAGACTGGTTCCTCATTTCACGCCATCTCAAAGGCTTTCTGTGGAGGAGTGCTAATTATGGTACGATATGATTTATCAGATAGAATCGTTTATCGATTAAGCAAAATATGCTGTTTATCACATTGATGTGGTGGAGATTATGTTCTCAAACTGCTTTAGTCGACGACCGGCAAGAGAAGCTCTTAATTTGTTCCAGGATCTACATTATGAATTTGCTTACCACATTAACCAGCAGCAGTATTGACTGCTTTTGCACACTGTTTTTTGAGCATGGAAGCCATGATGACCTATCCTGGGTGAGAGTTATAGTGCAGATGATGATTGACGGTGATATTTATATTGACGAGGGAGGAATACTTGAGAAGCTCAAGCGTGCCTACGCACCTCATGAAATGCCTTTTGATGAGGGAGGAACGAAACCAACTCCAGCGGAGGTCGATGAAATAATTTAAGCAGAAATTCCTGACCGTCAAATTGACGAAGAAGGATATGCTTTAGTTGAACAATTTATGATGCATGGACCGTGTGGTTTTGAAGGGGTGAACTCACCTTGCATGGAAAACAATAAAAACACCTCCCAAAATAATACAGCAACCGTATGGCAATTGATGATGCTGGACACATCTAGTACAAACGAATGAGGAACGGAAACAGGTATGTAATTAAAAAGTCGAAACAAATTACAGCTAAATACATCAGTGAGTGATTGAGGTAAACTCTACGTGATACTCCCTCTGTCCCATTGGTTTTGGACATTTGGGATATGGCGCTGTTTTAAAAAACTGAATATTTTAATAATATAGTACAATTAAAAGGTAAAAAAGTATATATTTTGACACGTCTTTTAAAAACATTTGTATTATTATATTGATTGTTTGTGATTTTGCTAAAATAGGAAATGTGCAAAAGATAGCAGGACACCCATGTATAAAAACTTTTTGGGACGGAGGAAGTATAAGTTATCAAGGAAATCATATAATACTAATTGCTATTATTAGAAAAGCAATTGGTCAAAGAAATCGAGGTATAGATTCTCGATACAAAGAAATTTTCCAAGTAAAAAGGTAAAAAAGAAAGAAGGATTACAAGAAAACAAAACTCGTAATTTTATCCCAAATGATCCAATCCTCTTAATAATTGACTAGATTAATCCCACCATCATCACCATGTAATGAATAAAATATCCCCTTTCGTCCTTTCACTTTCATCCTTAATAAATCTCACCACCTCCTCTTTACATGTACAAACACACACTGAGACACACACATACACATAGACTTTAATTCTTCTTCAAAGTGCATGTTTATGCGTACTTTGCTATCTTTTCTTTTCCATCAGCCACAGTGATAGATATATATCATCTCGACATTTCGATTGGACCCCATCTTTTTCCTTTTTCTCTCGTTAATCTCTTTTTTCTAAGAGAAACCCTGAAAATTTCTAAAATAATAACTCGAAAATTTTGTCCTAATTTGAGAGAGAGAGAGAGAGAGAGAGAGAGAGAGAGAGAGAGAGAGATGCTTGAAACACTAAAGTACTTAATCGGTTCAAATGGGCCGAGCGGTTTTGGCTCGAAGACGACGGCGGAGGAAGTCACCGCCGTCTGCTCCGATCTCAGCTCCGTCACGGCAATAATCACAGGTTATTTATTTTCATTTTTTTGTTTGCTTGTTTGTATTATCGGCTGCTGGTAATTATTGTAATTAACCAAAATGGCACTCAACATATTTTCATTAGGTAATGATTGGGAAAGGAAAGGGAAATAATAAAGTAGAGGAAGCTTGATTGGGAAAAAATAAACGTATGTAAAGAAAGACTACAATATGGTGAATGCATGTGCGCGTGCAGCGCTGACTATTTAGACAATCCCATATGTGTCTTCTTCATAGTATGTAAGAAATTTAAATGCATCCATTACCCATTTGTTTTTACTCTTAGGAAAAGAAAAGAAGTCATGTGGGATTTCAAGAAAATGAGATGAAGTTTCATTCTTTGCGTTCTTTTTTATATTTCTTGATTTATGTAGTCTAGACCACCGTCTATAGTACGTAATTTAACAATGTGATTACATGTTTCTTGTGTATGTTATGAATTCCTACCAACGTATACTGTAAATTTCTGAATAAAAAATAATTATGGGCAATGAATATTTAGGTTCATAATTGACCTTGTTTTATTTTTCTAGGAGCCACTTCTGGGATTGGAGCCGAAACGGCTCGGGTTCTTGCAAAGCGTGGAGCTAGGCTCGTATTACCGACTAGAAACATCAGAGCCGCCGAGGAAACAAAAGCTCATATCTTGTCAGAATTTCAAGATTCTGAGATCATAGTCATGTCTCTCGATTTAAGCTCGCTGTGCTCCGTTAGGAAATTCGTGGTCGAGTTCGAATCTCTTGGTTTACCCCTCAATCTTCTCATGTAATTTTTTTTTTAAAAAAAACCCTCTCCTAATTATGTTTTTGTATATATATTATAGTGCTATCAATAATTGAGATAATTATTTTATATGCAGAAACAACGCTGGGAAATTCTCATCGGATCACGGTGTTTCTGCTGATGGGTTCGAGTTGACGTTCGCTACAAATTACTTGGGTGTGCTCTTTAATTTATACACTTAATCTTTGCTTATTATGTTCATATGTATTGTAATACGTAAATTGCGGATGAAATTAAATTTTATATGTTAAGCGTAGGTCACTTTTTGTTGACGAAGATGCTGCTAAAGAAAATGGTAGAGACAGCGAAGAGCAGCAATATTCAAGGAAGAATAGTGAACGTTACTTCGGGCATTCATACTTGGTTTTCTGGTGATATGATCCCTTACCTTGGCTCCATAAAAAGAAACGACATGTAAGATTTTTTTTTTTCTTTCTTTTTTAAAAAGAAAATCTCTACTTTTTAATTAAATGATGCACGTAGAGGGATGAAAACCACTTGTTGTAGGAATTAAATTATTTTGGATCGTCTTACTGACAAAAAAAATAATCTGAAAAGATGTGTGCTTTAGGTCGACATTCGATGAAAATTCAAGTCAAATTAAATGAGAAACTGGGTTGACTTTTTTATTACATGCATATCTTCTTTCTGACGAGACTGTGTAAAATGTCTGCTTTTGCAACAGTGATGAGTACGACGGGACACGTGCGTATGCTTTCTCGAAGCTAGCCAACGTTTTGCACACCAAGGAACTAGCTAGGAGACTCAAGGCAAGTACAATTTCATTGATCATAATTAGTTGATTAATCTTTTAGATTATAGTAAATTAATATCATTGTCATTAAATCGTCGCAGGAGATGAATGCAAACGTGACGGTGAACTCAGTTAATCCTGGGATTGTAAGGACAAGGCTCACCAGAGACCACGAAGGCCTAATTACAAGTACTACTGAGCCATTATTCTTAACTTTCATGTTATGCAAAGTATAACACAAATCACCTTTTGTCATTTTTAAATTAATTGGATCTTTTCTTTTTTCCCTTGCAGATATGGTGTTCTTTATGGCTTCAAAACTCTTGAAGACATTACCTCAGGTTATACCTCTTTTTTTTTTCACAAAATTATCATAAAATGGACGTATATATTTATATAACATATATAATCAAATGACGTCGACTTTATTATTTCAGGCAGCTGCTACGACATGTTACGTGGCAACAAACCCTAATCTTAGGGACGTAAGTGGGAGATACTTTTCAGATTGTAATGAGAGCAAAAGTTCGAAAATGGGTTCAGACTCATCAGAAGCTGAGAAATTGTGGGCTTTATCTGAAGTTATGGTTCAAAAGCAGCTTTTGATGATCGATTGCCCATTTATGATTTAGTGATCGGTGAAGAGACCCGCCATGTTATTATTACATAAAGTCGAAAATATAGATAAAGGATAGATACATAAAGTAGGCTAATTGAAAATATATGTGTGTGTGTGTGTGTGTTTGTGTGTGATGTGATCGGGTATGATGAGAGAAGCAATCAGTTAGAATTTGCATTTGCATTGATCGATCTATATAGTCTGTGTAAGAGACAAGTGAAATGGACTTCTCTTTTGGACGATTTCCAATTAAGCAAATAGTAATTTATTAACCTCATTCATTGTCAATCAAGTTGTCAGATGTAAATAGGGCTGAGAAAAAATATCATCCGGTATCCGGTTTTCAAAACCCGAAAAAAAGAATATCCGATCCGATTTTTTAGAACAAATCGGATCAGATACGGATAGTGGTTTGTTTAAAATCCGGATATCCGGTATCCGATTTTATATTTAAAAAATAATAAAAAATAAAAATAATATAAAGAGAAAAATGAATATTGAAAAAGAAAAAAATCATCAAAGTAGAATATTAAATATATATTATTAGATTGCGAAAAACCTTGTTAATAAAAAAAGATAAAAACATCGAGATGCAAGTTAAAAAATCAATGTGATGGTACTGTGTTTATTATTTGTTATGTAATTTTGAATCATAAATTCACATATTGTATCCATTACTAAATGTAGAAATTCTTATATGAAAAAAATATAGTTTTTTATTTTGATAAGAAATAAAAAATTAATTTTGAAAGAAAATAATAGGAAATAGAAGAAAAAATAAATTAAAAACCGGATGCGGATATCATATTTTGCTCACCCCTAGATGTAGAGCATATCACAGGGAATCGAGATCATGTTGGTCAACGTATACTATTTTATCACGACTATCTATTTAAAGAAAATAATATACGTAGGACTTAGACTTAGGAGTGTATTATAATTACGAGAAATACGATAATAATAAGGGGAATCATGAACAACGCGGTGGTCGACTTCATTTGGTTTACCAGCATTAACAAAAATTTGAATAAATCTTTTATCTTTTAGGGGCCTACTAACATGCATGGGGCATATTTTATTTTTACGGTTTCTTAGGAGGTTCTAAACAATTTCTATTTTGGAGAGTAATATTAACTTCATCTCAACAAAGATGCCATTATTTTTTCTTTCTTTATGGATCTTAGTGATTGTTTACTCGTAATTTCTCAACATATAAGCCGTTGATCAGATTTATCATAACATTCGATTTTTTTCTGCACTAGAAATTAAACGGTAGAAAATGAACAAATGCGTATAAAGACTTCGAAATAAGTTTATGAAGCTACAGAAAATTATGGCATGGAAATTGGAATGGAAAATCTTTTACGATATTGTTTTCCATAGTCAATGAAATATATACAGACAGTGTGCTTCCATTTTGTTGGGAATGCAAACCCTATCCCACGCCGAATAAATACAAGAAAATTGAGTGGCTTATTAAGCTTGTGTGCTCACTCCCTCTATTGCCAATTGGTTTTAGAGAGGAACCTCACAAGCTTATACGGGCCTGGGTTTGGGCTGAAATTGGGTCGATAAAAATCCCTACATGGTGCGGTGAGCGTGGACGAACACGTGAGGGTGCCTTCAGATGGTGAAATTCTAGCCCGAATACGGTGTGGGTGGTGTGTCCCCGGCCCTTGTAAGACGATTGATACCTTGTGTCGAAAGTCTTCCTGACATTGACGGTGGTCAGGCGGCGGGTCCCGTTGAAGAGGAACAGCGGTATAAGATGATTATCGTTGAAAGGAAGGCCTGTTGTGTAGTTTTGAGTTTGAGGGAAGGATTGTTGGGTGCAAAGCAAACCCAATACCACATGTCCCACATCGACAAATCAAAAGAATTAGGAGTGGCTTACAAGCTTGTGGGTTCTCTCCCTCTATTGCCAATTGGTTTTAGAGAGGAACCCCATAAGCTTATACGAGCCTGGGTTTGGGCTAGAATTGGGCCCGAAAAATACCTACATGGTGCGGTGAGCGTGAACGAACACGTGAGGGTGCCTTCAGATGGAGAATTCTAGCCTGAATACGGTGTGGGTGGTGTGTCCCCGGCTCTTGTAAGACGATTGGTGAATGCGATGAAAAAAAAGCGCTTGATGCAGATGATTGCAGTGGAAGCGCTTGGTGCAGATAATCGTCGAAAGGGGAGTCCGTTGCGCGGTCTTGAGTTTGAGGGGAGGATTGTTGGGTATGCAAACCCTATCCCACACCACATAAATACAAGAAAATTGAGTGGCTTATTAAGCTTGTGGGCTCACTCCCTCTATTGCCAATTAGTTTTAGAGAAGAACCCCACAAGCTTATACATGCCGGGGTTTGGGCTGGAATTGGGTTGATAAAAATCCCTACACATTTTAAACCAACGTTCTATATCAAGTGAAATACCCCTTCCAATTAAAACAAGGAACATCTGTATCTTTGATGGTGAGAGATGGTCCGAGTTGGACACTGTTAACCAAGCAGTGGCCGAGTGGACTGAGTTCTCTTCTTTGATTAACCTGTTTTTATCGAATCTGAGCTGTTTTTGGGAGCATTTTGTCTTGGTCAGTGGGTGTAGGATCGGTTCCGTTGATCAGTGCATTTTCTGACTTCAACTCTTGAGTTTGGGTGCTGCTTGGGGTGAACAGCATTCGAGGTGATGAACACAAGCTGGTTACTAGGGAGCTAAATCCAGTGGTATGATGCTGATGTTTCTTTGGAGTTGTTTTTGTTCTTTTTGTTGCTGTGTTATGTCTCCATGCTTGTTTTTGACATTTTGGTTTTTTTGGTGGTTGTTTGGGGTTGGTCGTGCTCTTATAGTGAGCTTTTGTTCCTACTGGTATTATCGATGTCACCAGAGGAACCCTATGGCTTCTTAGCCAAATAAATACTTTTTGAGGAATGAGATAGCAAGCTTTCGTTGAAAAAAAAAAAGAGAATTCAGAACCTAACACAGTGAACATGACTGTTTATAGGTTTTAACTTCTAACCTAAACTCAGGTTGGTATCAAACTAAAGTTACCTATTAGATAACGACAAAATTATAAACTTTGGGTAACTATGCCAGCTTCGATTTTGGAATATTAGATAGTTGAGAACATATGACTCTTAACTTCACAGGTCGGAATAAATTTGAATTTTTTGATCGAAAATTATTTGGCAAGCCTTGAGAAATATTCCTAGACAATCAATCAGTCAAGTAAAGTTTGCGACCCATTATGTAAATGTAATAGCAAGGAAACAAGGGTGCGTAGCACACGATTAATCTTGAGAATGAGAGTGTAAAAACTAAGCAAAAAGCTCATTAGTAATAAACGTATAAGGCTCTTATCTTTTGTTAATGATTTTTATTATAAAGCTATGTTAATTTATCTAGGTATCGGGAAAAAAAAGTCTAATCAAGATATATTATAAGACACGCGAAAGATATTAAGACTGGCCTCAATTGATAAAGATATAGATATAGTGAGACAACGACTCTGAAAGATATATTGAAGGGTATTTTTCCAGTCATAATAGGTCAAACAATTATGAGATGTCTATAAGCACGTGAGTTACTCCATCTATTGTCAATTGATTTTAAAGTGAAAAGCTCGTGCACTTATCTATTCTATTATATTAAGACTGGAGGTTAGTATAAACCGTCAGCGTCATATAGTCTTTCAATTAAGATTAATTAAAAATTAAAATAAAATCACCTACTACTTTTAATTAATTACCATTTTATCCATCTATTTTTAGTTAAGATTAATTTTTATCTATTATATTATTTCACGCGCATTGCTAAATACTCCTACTAGTTAAAAGAAATCCCAGAAAATGAGGCGAAACTCATTTCCAATACGAAGAAAGTAAACATGAAAATATAAATTCTCACAATTCTCACGAGTGCTGCTTTGCTTCTTCAACCAGTGAAGTTGAATACAAAAATTTCTAAAAAATAATTAAAAAAAACGATAAACTACACTTAAAGATATCACACACAATACACACCTTTGCTTTGATTCTACAACAAAGCTTCTGTTTAAAAGAACACCACAATCATGTAAAAAAAAGAGAGGAAAGAGTTCGAACAAAATAAGCTACTACTTTCGTGGCGTCTTAGTTTTCCTCATGCTAGCTCTCCGAGCAACGTCCCACGCCTTTTGGGGCACGAAAACGCCAGCTTGGGATGCGAAGAACGACTCGTAACCCGGCGAATCAAATGCAAATCCCGTGTGTTTCGATTTCTGACCTGGCAATTGCATTATAGCGTAGCTCCGTGCTTCGTCTGGGGTTAAGTTGCTATTGCCAATCTCCAATAACCCTATTCTGCTATCGTCGATTTCATGCCTGTGGATTTCTTGAACGATTTGATAATCGTATGGGAAGAACCACCGTTGAGCCCTTGAATAAAAACAGAGATTAAGTCAGACACGTTTATGTCAGAAAAAGGAAGAACGAAAGACGATGAAAAAAACCTACCCGAGGTATATGAAGTCGACGAACAAAGCAGCCACGGGTACCAAAAGAAGGGTGAAGTAGAAGTAAAAGGTACTCATTATCACGTAAATTACGAAATAGACATTTTCCTGTACAAAGCATGACAATTGAGATCTCACATGATCAAAGGGAAAGGAATAAAGGAAAAAGAAAGAAAGAATGTGAACAAACCTAACCTGTTCTTTAGGTAATACGATGCCAGAATATATGAATACGAATAGGAACCATGCTAATATGCTCCCGCCGACACTGACGTGGTGCCATCTTGTAATAGTATTACACATCATAAGTAGGCGTAAGTTCACCGTCACAACAACACAAGTGAAAGCCATTGTGCTAACGTCCCAAAGGCCAAACATCTTTCCAGACGAGTTCATGGCCCTGTTGCTACTAGCCACGACGAAGTAATACAGAACGAGGGACTGGTAAATTGCAAAGAAAGCCCAAGTAGCTACGACCCTCCATCTGAAGAATACGTTCTTTATACCTTCCTTGTACAGCTCGGGATACTTTTTGGATAGTGAAGCACTGACATCCTACACGTATGTGAAAACATGACTGTAAATAAATATTGCACTTGCTATACAACCACAATGAATGTGTGAACGGTAAAGATAGAGAAATGCTCACTACCTTGTCGAAGAGACCAATAATGATGACGGGCAGAGCAGTGAAGATGACGTTATAGAGAGACTGGAACCAATCATCATAGAACCTTTGGCCCGAAAAACCAGTTTGGAAGGTGAACCAGAATTGGGTGAGAGTAAACATTAGGTTCTTGTAGAAGAAGTATGTCACGACCTGTTGAAAAACAGAGTAAGTTAACTTATGATAGTTTTGGGAGAAGAAAGAGTGGAATAAACAGCCAAAGACTAATAATATGAGACATTACAGACCTTGCATATCCTGTGATACGACCATCGTCCATGTACGAGCAATAACTCTGTGAGAAAGCGAAACTGTGCAATGGCAAAATCACTCGCCATAACAGCTTGCATGCCTTCTTGTCCACTTAATCCAACCCCGACATGAGCAGCCTGAATCATACTGACGTCATTAGCTCCGTCACCTATACTGAGGGTGATCCTTTTTGCCCCTTTCTTCACTAAGCTAGTCACCTGGGAGCAGAAAAACTGATCGGTTAGGGCCCCATTGCTTGCAAACACTGTTAATCACATAATGAACACCGTTTAACAGTGGAATATCTTATGATAAATTGCATGTGAAACTTCAAGAGTCACTAAGGAATGGTACCTGTGCCTTCTGTAGAGGAGAAACTCTACAGCAAACTACTGCACTGCAATTCAAGCTCAAATTTAGGAGCATTACTCGTAGACTGGGATCCAGTGCATACATCAAACACTTCCCATCGATTACAAGTGCCAGTTTTGGTCTATCGACTGAACTAAGATACTGCTGGGCTTCCTCGTTATATTTTTTCAACTCGTGCTTCACCATCTCTTTCATAAATCGAGCAAGTTCTACTTGATCACCCTAATATTTAGTGGGCAGGGCAGTACGTCATAAAACGGTAAAATAGGACAAGTATTAAGTGGGAAAGAGATGAAGATGATCAAATTTCACTTACCGTATCTTCAATATCTCTCACTTCATCGGTTTCTGAGCTTAATATGAATTGCTTCATGCTGTTATTTATTAGCTTGCATGCTGCAAAAAATGAAAAGAGAGACTGCAGAAGTTAAAAACATGTTATGGTCATACCGATCCATCATTTCAAAAGATTTGACCACTAGTTCAAGTACCGTAAGCAATATTTATCGCTGTTTCCATCTTGTCACCAGTCAGCACCCAAATCTTAATCCCAGCTCGTGATAGGGTCTCTATACATTCAGGTACACCTTCCTGAAGCTTGTCTTCTATGGCAGTACAGCCAATCAGAATAAGTTCCTTCTCGATCAGTTCAGAAACCTGAAATAAATATGTCGAAGTGACAAAACTGATGTCTTAAGCTTAAAAGTTGAATGAAAAAAAAATATATTTCTAGTGCTAATCAAGAAAAACTGATAACCAGAATTTACGGGTGTTCAAGGTAAATGAAAGAACCCAAGGAAAATTCCAATGTACCTCATCTAATTTTTTCTCCCTATCCCGCAAAGAAGATTTAGCCTGAACGTATTTCTCATTCCAATTCTCATACATATCAGGATTCAGATTTCTATAGGCAAGGCAAAGTGTACGCAGCCCAGAAGCTCCGAACTGCTCCAAGTGCTCTCGAGTAATTTTCCTCAATTCATAGCCACCATCTGCTAGTCTCTCATAAATCACAGTATCTGCTCCCTAAAAGTACATGATAAACAAACCTATTATCTTATTCTAAGCACTCAATTTTGGGAAATATGGTTTAAACTGTCATAATGCAACCTTGCAGTAGAGAACCAGTCTACCATCTGGGTAGCGACACACGACAGACTGGCGCTTCCTGGTGCTGTAAAACACGGCAACGCAATAATTCAATATAAAATTGCGAGGACCGTAAAATAAAAAAAAAAACAGATAACTAAGTACCTATTGAACTCGAGGACATTTAAAATTTCATATGGAACATCCTGAACCATTCCCATCTTCTCGACATGTGACTCGCGAACATATATTGTTGTCGGTGAACGCCTGCAGGTCATATCCGTACAAGCTTCAAATTAAAGCATCGATATTGTTAATGCAGAAAACAACGAATAGGCAACCACATACTTAAAGAAAAAGAAGCCAAAGTTCTTGGCTGCTGTAACTAAAGCAGCCTCGTCAGGAGATGCAGCTTGATATCGGATTTTTTCAGGGGTCTCCTCACCCTCAGGAAGCACAGTGTGACATATGGCAAGACACCTGAAGAATTCCTACGCCGAAAAAAAAAGAATAATTTTTCTGACAAATCTCATTAGTCATTAATGACCATCAAAAGTTAATATTAGATAGATTAGTATTATACTGAGGTTCATTCAAGACCCACAAGATGTGGATCGTGAGAACACAAGACATATCCGTAGACATGAGAAAGTATCACTAAACAGACTAGTTTTCCATCCCAATGACGGCCATTTCATAAATAAATCTCGGGGGTGGGGGGCGACTCCTTTGATGGGTGTCACAATGGCTATCAAGACATTTGAGTGATTGAAACATTAGGGTTGAAAACGAATGCAATAAATGACATCAAAATCGTCGCGAACCTGGCAAGAGAAATGCTCATCATTTAATCTAATTTACATTTGATTAATTATTCCTCGACAATGAAATATTATATTTATACAACCAGGAAATTCTGCCTCCTAAGGTGTTCCACAAGACCACATGCATCGATTATTTATATTTTGTGCATTCAGTAAGTTATTGCACAACATACTTTGCAAGATTCAGGATTAGGTTCATTCCTCCAAGCACCTTGCATGAGTCGTGCATCCTCAAAGTTGAAACCCTTTTCACGTGGTGCATTTGATTGCTTTTTAACCTGAAAATTAAAGTCAAGAAATCAAGATACATGATCAAGTAACCTACATCCAGTTGCATAGCAGATGAACTTGCCTCAACTTTTACTCCCGTCCTTTGAGCTGTTCCCATCTCTATTTCACTGACGCCAATACCATATACTTCCCCTCCAATTGAGCATTTAAAGAACTCCATCAAGTTTCTGGTCAAAGTGCCAGTTTTATCAGAAAAAATGTACTCCACCTGTGAAGAGGAACAGATTTTAACGAGCTATGCCGAGCAAAATATGCTAAGAGGAAACCATTACGATGTGTATCAATGATCTAACTCCCACATTAAGAAACACAATAGGCAGTTATGAAATTCTCTCTAACTTCAAGTCGGACATTTCAAATCGCATCCCGATACCTGTCCAAGTTCTTCATTCAAATTAGATGTTCGGGCCGAGGCAGGGGTATTGCTCTCGACATGGTACATATGCAAATCATTGTTGATGAACTGAGTGGATTGAATAAATTTAATCATCTGAAACAAAACAATCAAAGTTATTTAATATGATGACAACAGGAAAAGAAAAATTTCTGATTGATTTACCTCAACAGAGACATAGAGAGAGATGGGGATGATAGGTGAATAAAGCGTAATCAGTGTAAAAAACGTCAAAATAGCAACCTACAAAAACGAAAAAAGAAAGTATAGAAAAAATATAGAAGTAAATAGAATATAATCAGAACACGCAATGATAGTGGTCTTACCACAAATCTGTTACTAGGATCAGATTGCTTCTCTGAGCTGTCAAAGTGCAAATAGTAGTACTTGCGATTTATGAATATCCCACTGAAATAACAAGACAAAGTCTTCATGATTACACTGCCAAGAAAAAGTTTACAACAACCTAAAACTGAGATATGCAAGAAGAAGCACCTCCCAATGGCACCCAAGAGACACATACAGAATAGAACAGAGAACAAAGTAAGTATGAGCCTATCAAGTTTCTTCTCCAAGGTACTTCTTTTTGAAGGAATCTTCATCGAGTTCATCATCACCTGCAATTATAACAGCTTCCAAGGATAAGCTACTGTCTAACTTGGCAGTAATGACTTCAAGCCACTTTCTGGAGGTGTTGCGGGCAGCCCAAGAAAAGATGAAAAACAAATAAGTGGCGGCAAATGAAACACAGCAAAGCAAAGAGCAGGACCTTTGTCTCATGACCAGTGAAAATGACAACGCCAACTATGTGTGCAGTATTTCTTAGGCTACATCCCTGAAAGAAAATTAGGGAACAAGAATAGAGACAAGGGAAACAATAAATAAAAAAGGTATGACAGCAAGAGCCAATCTATTTTGTTACCAACAATCATAAGAACATGTGGAATATAGCCACCATTACATAAAAGATTCCTTTTCAGATATCTGAAATTAAACAAATGCACTACTCGAAGACAATATCTTAAATCTAGAAAAGATAATACATTATTAGACATCAGCTCATCTGAATAACTATAAGAATACAACTGCCAACTTTATGCTTCTTTAGAGAATCATGCATGGATAAGAATGTATCTTATATCGTACACGCAAAAGAAGTTGATTTGGACTGAGCGGTAACGTCTGCTTATGAGTGATCAAGTTGCCAGTGAAAGTATATAAAGAATTGTTTGGCTGCTCACACTGTACTTCACCTGCAAACAAGTGAACAGGCTTGATAAGTTTATACTTAGCACGAAATTACTTTACTAAGAGCATTAATCATCCTGGTTAAAAGCTTGATCACACACATCATTCTGGAGTTGAAATTGATTTCCGGTCTAGCAGAAATAAGGAACAGCTATGCACATTTCAGCATGTGAGCATATAGTTTATTTAATAAATCCTCTACGACAGCAATTTCGCTGAAGTGCTAGTACATGTGATCCATATTTAGACAATACGTAAAAGGTCTAAAAATTGTTCTGTCATCTAACTGGTTAACATCTCTTCATGCCTTATTACTAACCGAACTTGATGGAACCAAAAAATAAAACATATTAATCCCCAGTAAAAAAAAATAAGTCAGAACACCTTTGAAGTCAGAGACTTTGTCTGGGGTCACATAATCCCAGGTCCTTTCCAATGCTTTCCTTATCTTCAAGTTAGTTTCACCATCCAGATTTGCAGTCTGCAAAGCCTCCAAAAAGCCAACATAAAAAAAATACAGAACATAAATGTGGAAAAACTTCGCAAGTTACGAAACTAGATTTGTGGAGTAACAATTGAATGAACAGAACACGGGAAAAAATAGTATTATTAATCTACAAAGCTGAACAGCGAAGATACAGAAACAGAGGAAACCTCCACATAGCAAACACCATCGGGATTAGTGCTGGCAAGGAATAGCAGATCAGCTGGAAAAAATTCATCTTGTTTCACCTGTTATCAGATAGAATTGTGCATTAGGCAGTGAAAACTACCCATCATATCATGCTCTTAGAAATATATGATGTGAAATGACCCTTCAAAAATTTTAAGTTGTTACATGTATAATATGAAATATTGTGTAAACATAACCTTCACGTGTGCGATAACTGAGTGAAATTATTTGTTATGTGGGTGGTCATAAGAATTCGCATACTGAACCTCTTTAAGGCCTGGCTTTGATGCCCTGACACTTTGACCACATCTTTTAAAAGCTTAAGATGTTAGTGGAAGGCTTCATTTCTATTTATTTCCGACCATGAGAACTTGTGCAAAACCAACTCGTTTAAAAACATACTTCTCAGTAGTCAGTACTCAGTCCCACGTAAATAAATTTGAAGGGTTTTTATGAAGTATATGCTACGTAACGTGAGCCCCAGAACCCAGGATATGCTGGTAATATAACATAAACCAGCCTGTGAAGGTACGGTATCTGCATATAAAGAACCAAAAGCAGTTGACATACCCTAACAATATCTCCAACCTGGAGCTTCTTCCAAGGGATAGACAACCACATCTGATCTTGCAACACTTCTATGCTGGATTTATTAATTGTTACGTCATTTTGGAAACGTTTCTGTCTTGCATAACAGAAGAGCATAACAGTAAGAAGAAATGACCGATAGATCCATTGATAGAAAGCAAAACTGATACTTACCCAATCTTCCCATGCTTCTTTAATAAGAGAAACAAGAAGCACAAGAGATAGAGGAAGCACATTCGTAATTGGACTCACAGGACTGAAATAAACCAAAAGTTTGTCAGCTTCAAGTGCAGAACGAACTAGGACAAGTTTCCGAACTTCTCAGCAATCATGATTTCTTGATGAACATATAAAGCTCAAAAATGTCACCAAACCCAGCTAATAGATCCACGATTTATGCAACTGGAAATATTGAACTACCAGATTTTATATCACTGTAAAGTAAAAAAGCGTCGCCCCAGACCTCTGAATCATTAATCAACTTCTCCAACATACAATATCCAAATCGAATTTCATGAACTGCCCAAGAAAATCAGATGTAGCTGCTTAATCTTCTCTTTCGCTATGAAGGGACAAGTTGGGCTGCACCATGGGTTACAAACTATTCACGATTCTAACTGTTATATACCTTGTAAGAATAATATAATATTCAACCACAAATATCCTAATACATTTGAAATTTACATCTGCAGGGAGATATATACTCCAATTTATCTAAGGCAATATAATTCTCTTTTATTTAATAGTAATGTTCAAGTTTGCAAGCGAGTGGCCAGCATCAATACAACGTTGGACTACATGATAACATACCTGACAGGGGTGCATGATAAGATTGATATCATGAGAAAATAAAGGTTAGCCACCCGCCTGAACTGTCAGTATAATAAAATCAAACAAGGCTGAGATCAGGAAAAACTTCGAGAAACAAAGATAATGTAACTAGAATAGAATGAACCAAAAACACCAGAAAATTTCGCAGATTTCTTGTTTAAGCACAGTGTAAGCTAAGGGTCTTCATAGCCACAAAGGGATCTCAAACACTACGTCGAAAAGTTTCGGTTAGATGCACACAAGACCAGAATACATCAAGTCTACTAATCTTCCTGTAAATTTCTGCTCAAGCATGTCACAGCAACAAAATTAGGGAGAATCTTGGGCATTCATTCTCCTAAAGAAGACCATCAGGTCCCCTTAACGCATGTACTCTCAACCAGTCAGTCTCCTAAAGAAACTAATTAAATTCCGGGTACATGATGGAATCGAAAAACCTGCAGTTTATAAATGGCAGGCTGGGAACAGGAAGAGAAAGGGAGTAAGCCGGCTACAGATGTTTAGTTTGAGCGAGATTTCTATAATCTATCAAGAGCTGACTTTTTGTTTCATTCGCGAGAGTTGCACTTGTGAAATTGAATAAAAACCATTGTTCCAACTATGATAATTTTCATTGATTGATCAGTTATGTTTACTTCATTATCCGTTGTTCATCACGTATACAAAACTCTAACAAAGCAAACCACGAGGAGACCTACGTGTCGAGAAGCCGTAATTTAACGTTCTCCAGCAAGAAGCATATAATTATGGATTGTTTCAATCAACACAAGAAGCTACTGGGATAGAATGAGCCAACATCACATTTATTTTGGAATTTCCAAAAGAAGTCTTTGATAATTGTGAGTTTCTACCTATTGGGACCATTCTTGGAAACTATAGTTCAATCTCAAAATTCCAGCATATGCAAATAACGAACTTTTTTTCTCGACTCGACTGGTGTGGTAATCAAATATATAGATAAAAACTAACATACCAGCTCAGCTCATCAAGGCCGAGTATCATTGCAGAAGATAGTACGACAATTCAAATTATGGACTAACTTGGGAGTTTGAAATTCTGTTGTCAATACACTGATAAAATAACAAATACTAACCTGCTCAAATAGCCCCTTTGGCAGAAAAGTAAAGACATCATACTTCGTGGTTGACACAGAGTTGCCCTGAACAACAATCACGACAGATTGATTCATTCGCTAGAGACAAATTTTGCATGCATAACAAGAAATTTCTACCGTTAGTAACGATTGCACATTCGATCACCAAAATGAAATAATCTAGCCAGGGAATCATTAATATCACCCGAACAACCAACAAAAAACTGCTGTCAAAAATCCCATAACCTAGCCATGGGACACAATTGAAAAAACATAAATTCAAATCATTTACGCATAATAACGAGCTGTCCTTAGTTCTTCGAAAACATAATAAACAGGGAACCAAACTGCCTCTCCGAAAGTTATTAGATCGCCCTACTACCCAAACCAACAATGTTTCATAAGCACCAACGTGAAAATGCGTAGCTTGAATTTCACTAGGAAATGGATGGAACATACCCCATGGTACGAAACACAATGGCAACATAAATTCGAGCAATCATAAACACCAAAAGGGCGAATTGCCAACAGAACCTTGAACTTGGCCAAGGCATTAGCTTCGCGATCGTTGCAGAAAACCGTCCTATGACCTGGTGCTTGCGGCTGAACCTTTCCTAGCCTGACCGTACGGGACGCCGCATCCGCCGTCGGAGATCCGCCGCTAGATCCCCTCCCCCCGGCCATGCTTCGGTTCGTCCGATTCAACGGACCCAAATGCAGATGAGAAAAGCAACTGGGATATCCGAATCTATCGAACCTGCAGCCAGCGTCGTTCGAGGCAGTCGATTGTGAAGCTCCGATGGGATTTTTCCTTTCTTTTATTCTTTTTGGTTCAATTATTTCCATCCACCAGATTATTATTTCCACAAATCGGCGTTGAGCTGCTGTGCGCTGTTGGCGAACACCGGCAAGAACTAAGTTTCAATTCGCATGATCGCAAGTTTATTGTCCCGTTATTTCATTAGTATTTATTAATTTTATTTGCGCTTTGATTAATATGTTTTAGCGGGCTAAAACTCCCATAGTCGAATGATTATTCCAAGCATAGGTTGGTATAAACTTTGGGTTCATTATTTCAACTGAGTGTGGAATAGTTTAAGGTTGGGTTCATTTTTAATAGATAACAAATAGGATGGATTGTTTTCACTAACTATTCCAATGTTCCATGGTCAATAAATAAGTATAGAAGTTTGAGTTGACATTAAATAATACTAGAGGATAAGTTGGTATAAACTTTGGGTTCATTATTTCAACTGAGTGTGGAATAGTTTAAGGTTGGGTTCATTTTTAATAGATAACAAATAGAATGGATTGTTTTCACTAACTATTCCAATGTTCCATGGTTAATAAATAAGTATAGAAGTTTGAGTTGACATTAAATAATACTAGAGGATAAAAAAAGTTCCAAAATTTAGAGAAATTTTATATTAGAATAGAAATGTAGTCTATATAGTAATAAGATAATTTACTTTGAACATAGGTAACCACGTTTGATCGGTTAACTTAAACAAAACTCAGTTAATAGTTAAGAAAGGGAAAAAAAAGAAAGTAATCTAGCCCACTAACCCGCGATTGATTCTATTCATCTTTGCAACTATACTAAAAGGCCACAATTGATGCAGGAGATCGAACGTGAAGAACTGAATGCACCTCAACATATGGCAACGTCAAAAGGCTTTTGAAGGAGAACGGTTACCGCGGCAATAAGAAGATACGATGGTTGTTGGAATCATTTATGTTCACACATTGATAATTTGATATCAAAATATTGTTCAACTGCTAGATAATTTTCATGCATGGGGTCTTAAACATAAATGAGGAGGAAGAATAAGTGAGGGAGTGAGGAGGAAGAAGAGGAGGCGCTCTGGTTTATTAAACCAGTCGTCGCTGTCATTGGATGCGGCGTCGCATCCATTAGACAATACGGACGGTCTATTAGGTCAACATTTGGGCCCAACTTTATTTTTTTAAAAAGACCCGTCGCATCCATTAAACGCGACGGATGGTCTATTGGGCCAATAACTGGGCCCAACGTTTTTTTTTGTAAAAAGACTCGTCGCACCTATTAGACGTGACGGGCGGTCTATTGGGCCAATTTTTGGCCCCAATGTTGTTTTTTTCTTTTTTTTGTAAAGAAGCTCGTCGCGTCTATTAGGCGAGTCGTCGCAGTTATTACATGCGGCGACGCTGCTATTATATACCATATGCTCGAGTTTGTTAATGTTTCGCAAAATCAATCTATTTTATTAATATTGAATTTAAAACCCATTATTTTAATAAAATGGCCAATAAAGTAATATATATAAACTTAAATTAACGTTAAATTAACAATATATAAATTTTGAAGAATTTGGGTCGGGTATGCTTTGGTTCAAAGCAAATTGGGTTGGGCTCGCTTTGGTCCATTTCCAGCCCAAACAATGCCTAAAATGAAAAAATAAAAGGAATAAAGAGAATCACCGACCGTCACTTTCTTCTAAACCCTACCTGTTTTCTTTTTAAGCACTAAAGCCTATTAATATACACCACCTTTGCCTTCGACCACGCGCCTGCTGATTCCTCAGTCACTTTGGAGATGGGTCCGGGCTCGAAGAATCCCAAGAAGGAGAAGCGTAGGAATAAGGTTCCGTAATCTTTACACTTTTGGCTGTATTCAGCCTATGTTGTTGACGTTCTTTTTTTTTTCCAGTATCTTACCCAATTCTTTACAATTTATGTTTCAGAAAAAGGGGGACTGGTGTTCGTCATCGTCTACCAAATCGCCTGAACCAAGCGTGTGGCGACCAGGTTTGGACAGATTCGAGGAAGGAGGAGAGCTTCAATGCGATCCTTCTGATTACGATTCTATCTACGGTGTTCACGTTGGATGGCCTTGCTTTAGGTTAGGGATATGTTTTGATGTTATGAAACGTACGCTGAATCATACTTTACTGATGCAAAGTTTGCGTATGCAGCTTTGATGTACTGAGGGACTCTCTCGGTTTGCTGAGAACTGAATTTCCGCATGCTATGTATTGTGTCGCTGGTACACAGGTGCATTTTTTTTTCTAAATCAAATTTGGGTTTTAATTTTACGTTTATGTTTCATCTTCATATGCGTGAAACATCCCATCTCTATTCGACCGAAGTTTTTTTGTTAATTTGCTGGTTTGTCTTGGTGTAACATTTGTTTTCTGTGTGATCTTTCTTTCCGATTGCATCTGCATGCGGTGCTTTCTTTGTCCTGATTTGAAAAAATAAAAAAAGAAAATAATAAAACCCTTTTTAGCCGACCAACTGACTGCTTATTTGGCCTGAATCATGATTTTGTGACTTCCTAGAGATGAAAAACGACTTTGTTAATCTGACAGGCAGAGAGATCTTCCTGGAACTACATAGCTTTGTTTAAGTTATCGAACATTTGCAGAAAGAAACGCGATTTAATGCCGAAGAGGAGAAACGATGATGGTGATACCGTCATGGAAAGGGAGAAAGACGATGAAGACGATGGTGTACCAACGTTGCATGCAAGTGCCACAACCGTCACTCGATATTCTAAACTGTAAGGATTTTCTCTTGTTTGTGATACGCTGCACTAACTGTCTCTCAATCGTCTTCAGCTACGTAAAGTTGTCCACGATGGTTTTGTTAATCGGATACGGGCTATGCCTCAAAGTCCTCATATCTGTGCTTCTTGGAGCCATAAAGGCATTGTCGAGGTACACTATGCGATAGTTGGTAATAAATCGTGGGCTTTTGTTTTGAAATACTGGGCTATAAATATATAGCAGTTCCTCTAAGCACGCATGCGTGGTTCGTAGGTTTGGGACCTGAGCACCCATTTGAATGCGCTGGTCGAATCAACCAGCGAGGCTGATCACGGTGGATCAGCTGTATACAAGCAATCTCCTCTCAAAAGGTTCTTCGGTCACAGGGCTGAAGGCTATGCACTAGACTGGAGCCCTGTTGTTGCTGGGAGGCTTGTGTCGGGTACTTTCGCGTGATGCCCTGTTTCTCTCTTCGTCTGCTGCTAAGGGTTCCTTACGCTGTCTTCTCGTTATTCTTTTCGTCAGGTGATCGCAACAACTGTATCCATCTGTGGGAGCCGTCTGATTCGACGTGGAGTGTTGATGGTATTCCCTTTGTCGGTCACACTGGCTGCGTCGAGGATTTACAGGTAAGTAAGCTTACTATGTTCCTTTATGTATGTTTGTCTTGTTAAAATCTGGCATGTTTTCCCTAGATTGAATCCTCTGTTCCGGATTGGTGTACCGATCTGGTATTCCACCAACCGAATTGCGACAAGTGTACAGTTGGTCAACTGAGTTTAATACTTGTCGGAAAATGGTTGGTGGAACACAAAGGTGGAACACCGTTGTGGCACAGACAATCCGAAACCTGTTTTCCCTATTTATTTTATTGCAGTGGAGTCCTACGGAGCCATTTCTCTTTGCCGCCGGTTCGTCTGGTGGAAACGTTTCGATTTGGGACACACGGTCGGGAAAATCGCCTACGATAACAATCAATGCTCATGAAACCGATGTCAACGTCATAACCTGGAACAGGTTTTGAGTGATGAACATATATTCTCTGATAGATTTTTCCAGAGTTTCCTTGTAGTGAATCGTCCTTTCAACAGCCTCGCGAGCAATATGCTGGCATCTGGAAGTGATGATGGGACGTTTTCGATCAGAGATTTAAGGTTGCTTAAGGTACTGAACTCCCCTTTACCGTCCATGGCCTTTAAGGTTGTTTTGCTTGTATTAGAAACATGAAGAGTTTTGTTCTTACGTCGGTTGAACGCAGGTGAGAGATTCTGCTCTGGCACATCTCAGCTATCATAAGGAGCCGATAGCATCGATCGAGTGGAGTCCAATTGACGCCTCTACTTTGGCAGTTTCTTCGTCTGACAACAAACTAACGTAACTTTTCGTCTTCTTGATCGTGGGATTCTTCTTCCTTTTTTTTTTCTTTTCCCTTTTTCTTATTGTTCCTCATGTTTTCGACATTTCCATCAGGATATGGGATTGGTCTGGAGGCAAAAGGGGGGACGAGAAAGTCGAAACTCAGACATCAACAGATATGCCGCCGCAGCTCCTTTTTGTTCATAAGGTATAATCTGATGGTAGTTAAAACTCTGGGTAACTTTAGTGCTAAGTTCGTAATAAATGAATAACTTACAGGGGCAAAAGAACTTGAAAGAGCTTCACTGGCATTCACAAATACCTGGGATGTTAATATCCACTGCTTGGGATGGTTTCAACAC
The DNA here is from genome assembly GCA_027422505.1 of Craterostigma plantagineum. Taxonomy (NCBI): domain Eukaryota; kingdom Viridiplantae; phylum Streptophyta; class Magnoliopsida; order Lamiales; family Linderniaceae; genus Craterostigma; species Craterostigma plantagineum. The sequence goes on from JAPQWV010000029.1 coordinate 1,579,824, forward strand.
GTTTATGCCTTCAAACGTTAGAGAAAATGCAAGCAACAGTAGTACTTGATTTTAGCAGCGATCTTCTGGCAAATGCATATGATTTTTTGTCTCTGAATGGAATGGAATATGTAGACTCTTATCAAATTTTACGAAAATTCTCATTGGAGTTGTAAACGAATCCAGTCCTTCGGACGGGAATCTCATGGAAAGCACACTCTCGAAACTGCCCCAACAAAGAAAAACGCCTTTTAACCTCATATAATACTAAAAATGGGCCGAATCTACGGAAAAATATATATTTGTATAAAAAATTTGCAGTTTAGCACCTACGCCAAATTAAATTTTAGCAAGTACAACATTGTGCGTTTTTATGGTACTTATATTTGGTACATACATACGTTTCTGTATTACCTTAATGTGTTATATGATGTAGCATTCCGCACTATATAATGTACCACAATACGTTACTATATGGTACCATAGTCCATAACGTGTTGTGTGATTTACCCGCGGCGGAACGGTACCTATGTGCAAAACTTTTATTATAATAGGTACCTAATAAAAAATACTGACAACGAACTGAATTGACATTTTTTATCCTAATAGCTACTATTTTTTAGTCTTCTTCCCAAAACTAAAATAGACCCATATATGTTGTATTAAAATAGCTACAGTTGCAGCCTTTATACACATTTTCTTATTTAGGACGTGATAAAAGAGACCGAGTATGGTCGAAGAAGCTAAAGCCGGGCGTGAGGAGGCTTCTCTCATGACATGATTGCATCGCGAGATAAGTTGTTAAAAGTCCGGTGTCTCAACACGAACAGTGTTCCTTGTGGATTTGCAACTGAAGATTCACGTCGTATTTTCTCAACATGCCCCGCGACGAAGCTCAACATTCACGTCGTTAGAAAAGATGATAGTCATGTAGCTTCCTTTCGAATCTCGTATCGAGCGTAAACAATTTGATTTTTTTGTACAAAACCCTAATTTCGCGAGATTTTTGTGGTAAAAAGTCGGGATTGCTCTTTTTTTTGTTAATTTGCTCATGTACATGAATGTTCGTTCTACTATTATTCGCCCATGAATATATGTAGTCGTTGTTGTTTCATAGTCCAGAGTGAGTGAGATGCTCCTGAAAAAAAAATGAAACATCATATTTTGACAAATGTCCGTTGCATTCAAACATTTTTCATAATGTACGATGTTGGTCAAATAAAGACCCAATGAAACCATCGCCCCTTATTCCTTAACGTCTAATATCAACATGCAAGAGATACCAAAAATAGTCAAAGTTCCTATCAATCTCCAACCTCAATTTTTATATACCTTAGACATGCATGGCTCTTCGCTATTTCCGCCTTATCGTCCTCTATATAAACATTTATATAGCTTCCCTTCATCACTGACATTCGATCCTTTCTGCAGAAGAAAAGGAAAAAGAAAAAAAAAAGAAAAAAAAAAAGAGAAAATAAAGCAAGAGCGAAATCGCTGGTTTTTTTTTTAAAAAAATAAATTCCAGTGGTTTCGCTATGGCGTTTGGTTACTACAAAACGCCATGGGCGCTAATCCTATTGTGCGTCTTGATATCGTTCTCCGTATGCGCTCAAAGAACGAGTGCCAACATCGGAGTCTTCGACGATTATCTCCAAAAGAGAGCCCAACAATCATACGACGAGTCCTTAGAAGCATATAACCCTAACCCCGAAGCACTAACCAACGATTTCATCGGAGAAGTCGACGAGTATGTTCCCTCGCCTCGTGATACTCATATCATTTGAATATATACTATAGGTTTTGTGTCACATCGGATAATTCAAACTCTTCTAACCACTATCAAGAGGTTATCCCCTATCATCACCAATTGATTTTAGGAAAGACTTCTCAATTTATAATATGGTATCATAGCAATCTCGATTCTGCTCACCGTCACTCAATTCATATGTCAACGTGTTAGGTCTGGCATACCACACATGAGGGTGCATGTTAAGATTTTAACTTGGATTTTGTCCCACACCGAATAATTCAAACTCTTCTAACCACTTAATATATCAAGAAGTTATATCCCCCTATCATCAATTGGTTTCAAGAAGGATCCCCCGCCTCCCACAAATTTATAATATTTATGGGTAGTAATCAATGAACTCAAAATTATTCTAGCGCCAAATGGCAATATGCCATAGTTAGTTAGTTAATTGGCTACATTACATGTGCTATTGTTCTTACTGCAGAATTTTGAAAAAAGAGCAAAATGGCACAAGGAGACGCCTCGGAGAAAACAGATGTCAAGGGATGAACCCTATCGATCGGTGTTGGCGATGCGACCCAAAATGGGCCAAGAACCGCAAGAAGTTAGCTGAGTGCGCCCGCGGGTTCGGCCATGGGACCACCGGCGGAGCCAAGGGCCGTTACTACATAGTGACCGACCCGTCGGACAACGATGTGGCTAAACCTAAGCCCGGAACCCTAAGGCACGCAGTGACCCAAAATAGGCCGTTGTGGATCATATTCTCACACAGCATGGTCATTCGACTCAAGCAGGAGCTCATTATGACGAGCCACAAGACCATCGACGGGCGAGGAGTGAGGGTGGACATTGCCTACGGCGCGGGGATTACGATACAGTTCGTGAGAAACATTATTATTCACAATATATGGATACACCACATTGTCCCGGCCAATGGGGGTCTTGTTAGGGATAGCGAGGATCACCTAGGGTTTCGTACGAGGAGCGACGGAGATGGGATTAGCGTCTTCGGGTCGAACCACGTGTGGATCGACCACGTCTCTTTGGCTAGGGGTACCGATGGGTTGATCGATGTTGTCGAGGGGTCCACTGCCATTACCATCTCCAACTGCAAGTTTAATAACCACAACGACGTAAGTATTCGAAAATTGCAATTGCTTACCAAAAGAAACTCGTTTTATCCCGATCAACCAGTGAAATAATTTTTCTTCTCAATCCTAATATCTGGGGTGACATTTAGGAATAGAATTTAGAGAGTGACATTATACATCAATAACTTTCAAAATGAAGCATATGGACATTATACGTCGGAACCTTAGATTTTGTTCCTAAATTGCTTAATTTTGAAAGTTATTGGCTATATAATACATCTCCTGAATTTGTCGAATCCCTAGAATTTCAGGCAATAGTAGTCCGACGTATATTGTCCCTAAATTGCTTAATTTTAAATTTTAGCTCGTATTATACAACCCCCAAACAGACTAAAGAATGATGAACCCCGTAAAATTTAGGCGATAAGTATATATATTTGAAATATAATACACGCACTCCCTTCAATCTTAAACTTTTAGGTGGAGTGGTCATTCAACGTCGTATCACAGTCCATGCCAAGAGGTCATCATGGATACGAATTCTCACGACCATCCATTTAGAGAAATTGCACGTCGAATGCTTAGATAAGAAAGAAATCAGCCCAAAGTACGAAGCCTGCTGAAATAAAATAAACAAAAACTAAAATACAGCGGACGCACTCCCTCTTAATCTTTTAGCTGAAACAGACGTTATGTATATAAAACTCTCTTCTTTATCATCGTATAGGTGATGCTACTCGGGGCGAACGACGCGACTTCGAAGGACAAGATCATGCAGGTGACGATAGCGTTCAATTTGTTCGGCCACGGCCTAATCCAAAGAATGCCGAGGTGTCGTTGGGGATTCTTCCACGTGGTGAACAACGACTACTCGCATTGGGAGCTCTACGCCATAGGGGGGAGCGCACACCCGACCATTATAAGCCAGGGAAACCGATTTAGGGCTTCGAACTACCGATACACGAAGGAGGTGACGAAGCGCGACTACGCTTCCCCCGCCGAGTGGAAGAAATGGCAGTGGCGTTCCGAGGGAGACCTCTTTCAGAATGGGGCGTTCTTCGTACAGTCGGGCCCCGCTTTCAGCCACAGGAGGAATCCCTTGTCGGGAAACCACCCAATCAAGTTCAGTCCCGGGTCGGAGGTGGGTCGCCTGACCCGTAATGCGGGTGCTATGAGGTGCAGCGGGCGGACTTATTGCTGAATGATGATGATGCTAATTTTGGGTCGTTTTTTTTCTTTTTTGTTATGGAGTGAAAAATATATGTGAGATTTGACGATGTAAAAGTACATAATGTGTTTTTCAATAGGAGAGAGTGAGTGGTACTTTATTATTGGTTGTGTTTTGCCTTTTTTATGAGTAATGTAATTTACGTGTTGTGTTCTTAATTCAGTGTATCTGTACTATTTTATTAAGTGTGGGGTGGTTATAAACTCAATTCACAAAAATATTAATAATATCATTTAATAAATCACCATCAATCTTTTAATTACAACTTTTAGTTAATTACAAGTTTTAGTTAATTCTAATATCTTTAATTTTATATTTATATATACATAATTTAAATTTAAATTATAATTTCAATTAACTATTTTAAATTAAAATTCATTTAATATTATATATTTATATATACACGCGCCTTTGCGTGCACAAAGAGTACTAGTGTTGTAATAAGAACTTTCTGATATTGTTGCCATGTATCTTGTTTGTTTTCCTTGTGTCGGTTGTTATATTATATCTCTGACGTTCGATTGAAAAACTTTGCGTTTCATTCAGTTATTTGTAACCTACTAGCTAATAGTTGCCGCACGTTGTGCGGCTTTGCGAAATTTACAACCCGGATAAGTGTTGTAGAAGTGACCGTATCAAGGCTTGAAAGCGTTTTATGTACAAAAATTTAGCTAGCAAACAGATAGCAACAAAGTTAAATGACTAATTTAAGATACCATGCTGGCAATGTAACTAAATCAACCAATTAGTATTTATATCGAGCATGATTGATGTAATAGATACAAAACTACTCATCAACTAAGAAACTTCTACATAGATAAAGTAAAACGAATGACCAATGAAATCCTATATATGAGGCTGTAAGACCATCTCCAATAGTACCGCAAAACGCAAACGCAAACGCAAACGCAAAAATGCAGTAAAAGTGCTCCAACAGTACTGCAAACGCAAACGCAAAATGCGTTTTTTACATTCTCTCTCCTGTTTCGAACGCAAATTTGCGTCTGAACGCAAAAATGCGTATGATGTTTCAAAATTGCAAATAATCCCTTTACTTGTATTGAATTATTAAATCAAACATGTAAAAATTATAAAATAAATAAAATTATATTAAAGAACCCATTTGAAAATGTATACTACGATTACATTGATATAATAATTAGTTTAACCTTGACACTTATGTTAGTAATAATTCTTTTTATATCTTATTAAATTTTTAATATTTTATTTATATGTAATATAATTAGATATTGTTTTGACCACAAATATGGAATTTAATATTTTACAAAATTTCACATTAAAAACATAAAACATTACCACAGATATAAATTAAACTAATAAAACAACAACGTTGAAACAAAATATAAAGAAATAAACAAGTACTGAAATAAAAATACACCATAAATTATAAAAGTACGCGCAGCCACGGAAATGAAAACACGCCACACAATATTAAACTAAGATAAAGTTAGTAATCTGGAAAATATTTCAATATTAATTGCTATATTCTGTAATTTTAATATTTTTAATAAATATTTTGTTCTGTGTTTTTAATATGTATAAATAATTACTCAAAATTAAAAGAATATTGTGGTTAGTTTCTAAAGTAGTAATATATAGGGGTGATAATGAAAAGTTATAAAAGTTGGTATGAAAGAGAATATTACAGGAATATTCTTTTGCGTTTGCGTTTGCAGTTGACTGTTGGAGAATAGTTACTGCAAACTATGGTTGTTACTGCAAATTAGGGCTGAAATATTGGGCGGGCCGGCCCGCCCGGCCCGAATATAGCGGGCTGCCCGATTTTTATCGGGTCGGGTCGGGCTGGCCCGAAATTTAACGGGCCTAATATTCTTCGGCCCAAACCCATTATGTCATGGGCCGGGCCAGCCCGTCGGGCTAACGGGCCTAATTTTTTATTTTTTTTTTAATTTTTTTTTCAAAATCTTTTATTTTTTTCAAAAAATACTTATATTTTATACTATTATTATACCCAATATTGCAAATATATAGTTATAAAAATTTTATATCCCATAAATTTATCAAAAATATTATTTTTTACATATCAAATTGAATTATATAAATATATTATTGAATTTTATAAACATTATATATAGAAATTTTTTAAAAAACACATAAAACTAACGGGCCGGGTTTGGCCCGCAGCCCGTCGGGTTTTTTGGCCCGTGGCCCGTTAGCCCGCCGGGCCTAATGGGCCGGGCCAATGGGCCCGATTATTTATCGGGCTGATGAAATTTAGGCCCAAACCCGATATTTATCGGGTCGGGCCGGGCTAGCCCATGGGCCGCGGCCCAAACTTTCAGCTCTACTGCAAATTGCGTTTGCGTTTGCGGTCGACTGTGGGGATGGTCTAACCACTACACATTATTACGGCGACATGAAGATAGATAAGAGCATCACAGACCTTTTCAACATCGCGCGAAGGCTCGGGAATCAATGCCTCCATGATGCTTCGGTCATTTCTCTTCTGTCACGCTCTACAAATGGCGCTCTCACTTGCTTATTTACACTTCTACTTGACATGACTGCAACGAAAACATACAACACGAAAACTCCCAATCATTTTGCTTCTCAATTCTTCACATCCTGCGAAAAGCAAAAAAAACCAAACATATAAACAGAAGGACGGAAAAGGTATCGCCTTTAAAAGGAGGGCTTCTAACCTTTCAATATTCTCATTTATTCCAACTAAGAAACTTAGGCAGCGATTCCGACTCAAACCTATCCCGCGCAGCATGATTGGACCCGCGAGCTCGGCCAGAAAACTCATCAACCTTATCTCGAAAATCGTCAAAATCAAAACCAATTTCTTCCTTCATTGACTGCCCCAAATCTCCAAGAAGCGTGGCGATGTCGTACGAGTTTTCAGAGCGCTATGAAAACCCATCTGGTCCATTCGAAGACGAAGAATAAGACGTTGGAATACTGAGCTTTCTTCGGGGCGAAAACGTGGTTCCTCGACAAAGCTAAGGTGAGTGGAAAAGGTTTGTTTTTGGGGAGGAATGAAATGGTCTCCAATAAGTGTGAATGAGATTGGTCTGCAATGGATGCGAGCACCATAGTACTTTGCAACGCTGTTCTAGATGGAGTAAAACATTAATTCCTTGGTATCTGAATCTTTCTACGCTAAGTACAACATCATCCTTTAAGAAATAGTATAATTACAATATTGCCATTGGTGACTGGCAACTGGTATGAAACTGGCTATCGAAACGTGGCTTCAGACTTTTATAGTAGTATAACAGAAGTAGACGGGATGTTATGTTATTGGGTAATTAATTCTATCCACACCCCCTATTTACTAAATATACACTCATATTAATGTATTATTTTATATTGTAATTCAGCAAAAATAAAGAAATATAATTGTTTCTTTGTCATATCATTTGTATATTTAGAATATCTATATTTTAGCATTATTATACTATTTATGTATAGTTGTGTATTTGACAAAAAAATTATAAATCTTTTTCAATAATTATTGTGTCAATGAGATATTTATGTTATATGATATGATTATAAGTAAGTTAGTTATTAATGTTTTTAAATTTAAATGCATTGTTATACTATTTATGTATAGTTTTGTATTTGATAAATAATTATAAATCTTTTGCAATAATTATTGTGTAAGTTAATGAGATATTTTTATGTTATATGATTATTTTATTAAGTTAATTATTAAAGTTTATAATTTAAAAAATTAATACTTTTTAAAAATATATAAAAGCAAGGAGTAGTTTAGAAATACAATATTATCAAATGCAATATGTTAACGTAATTTAATCAATAAAATTATTATAGTGAATTCAAGCGAAAGACAATTAGGGAAAGTAAGTTTTACAATTTCATGCTTTTTAAAACGGAAATTATTAAATTGATATGGGGTGTGAAAACAATTTTTTACCACAGGGGTGTGAATAGTAGAACCCTATATTATTATATATATATATATTTTTTTCTTTTCGAAAGATTTGACCAAAGATATGTGCTGGTTTATGAGGAAATTTATAATCGGATATTACGGGTTTTGTAGGTTAGAGAGGTATGCTATACAATCCTAAATTTGAAATTTCTACGGAGAAAAATAAAATCTATGTCAAGGTCGCTAAAAAATAATAGAAATATAATCAAATAAGGCAATTTTATTTTGAACTTCCCTAACAAACTGCGATCTATACGAGAAAACAGAATCTTCCGCAATTAAGAACGATTACGATCCTCCTTCCTATAAAATATAGACCCGTCAAAAAAACTACTATCATTAATCCAATCTTTGCCCACAGAACTATCTTCTGTCGTCTTCTATACGATAAACCCTAACTAATATCAGTTGTTTCTCTTTGTCCAAGAAACCCTTTTATTCCTCGTCTCTGAGAATGGAAGAATCAGAAGCCGATCACCCATTCAGTTGCAAGAAATCACACCGCATAAAAGACATCGAGATAAGCAGCGATAAAGCCCCAGAAATGTTAGGGTGCACTTTCATCAAACCAAGAATCGTCTTAAGCTTCTCTTACAACCACGTCTACTACAGTTACTATTGCAACGACAACATTCAAGACTCGTCATCATCTTCCATCGATGATCTCAAGCCTTTTGATGTCCATAGCCCTACTTTCCCCCTCCTTCTAACAGCAGCCTCTCTAACATCCAAGGAGTTGTTTTGCTCTAACAAAGCCCAGAAAATCATAGGAAAGAGGATCAAGGATTGGCCTATACGTAAGAAAGTTCGGAGAGAAATCATAGAAAGTACGATAAAGACTGCGAGGAAAGCCCTAAAGTCCATTCCCAATGGGCACGACAGTCTCTATCTTGAGACCCCTTTGCTTGTGAAGCACCATCATGTCTTTTCTGGGGAAGGTTCTAGAAGATCGTTAAAGGGCAATCGTCGTGGTAATAATAATGGCTTCAAGGATTTGCTGCGCAGGAGCCATTTTTGTCCGCTTTACCGAGAAATGATGCCCAAAAGCCAACGTTGACATTCTAATAATTCGTTCGTTTGTTTTTTTTTAAGCGTAAAACTGCAACTGTCCTCAATTACTTTTGCGTATTAGTTCGTTAGCGGAGTTTGTATTCTGCAATTTTCGATAAATCTTAAATCTGATTGAAGATGTCAAAACCCAAATCACTTTACGACGAGAGATAATTGAAACGCAATGCGTTGGTCCCAAAACGAGATTCATCCTTTTTTTTTTCCTATAATAATATTGATAAGAAACTTTTTTGGAATAAATAACACTTGGTATGCTGGGACTACGTCGATCGTTGACGTTGTAACAAGTTAAGCTACCTAATTAACATTTATTATATTTAATTTATAATTGTAATCATTATTCAACAGTGCCACAGAGGTGCTCACAAATAGTGTTCACAATACCATTAGGTTCCTATCTATAAAACTGAGGTTAGATTAATTTATTTATGTGTGTGTCTGTGTACGTTCCAACAATAACGCGGATTTTGGACCCGAGAAAATTCAGATTTAAACAGTTTTGCGATTCATAATCGCAAGTGTGTTTGTGTTCTCGAAATTTACACCATCTTTCAATTCGACTTACATGAAAATATAATATATACTATAACTAAATATTCATATAGACTTAAATCATACTATCATGAAATTCGGATAATATTGTTACGTAAAGATCAAGAATATAAAATTCAATTTATAGATCAACAAATCATATATTTTTTCTCACTACTTCCCGCATCTTTCGTCCTCACCGCTTCATAATCAAAGTAAAACAGTAAAAAAATGAAATGAAACTCAGAGATTATATATGGAATATACCTAACAGACTGCCGACTTCTTCGATTTAGATACGATATGTAAACGAGTCAATAATTCTCTCCATGTATATATTGTCCCTCCCCTCCTCGCTATTATATATTGTGCGTGCCCTCTCGTAAACTATCATATAATCTCATCAAAATCATCTCTCAAAAGCTGCCACATATCGTCGTCGTCTTCTTTCTGATAATCCCTAAACTCTCTTGTCTGAGAAAACCCTAATAAACATTCATTACTACACATAGCCATGGAAGAAGAAGCCCATCATCAATCGTACACTTGCAGTATGTCCTACCGCATAGGAGCCGCCCAAATAAAGACAGAAAAAGGTACTCGGATGTTAGGGCGAATCACTTGCTCTAAGCCAAGAATCGTCATAACCTTGTCTTGCAAACACACCTACAAGAGATGGTTTCGAGCCCACGAAGAAGATTCCCATGTCCAACTCTTAGACATCCTAAACCCTAATTCCCATCAAACCCTAACAACCCTCGACCTCAGCCGCGAAGAGCTGTTCTCTCCAAAGAAAGCCCATGAAATCGTAAGCGAAGGTATCAAAGATTGGCCTTTGGAGGAACATATGAGGCAAATGCTCGTCGAGAGAACCTTAGCCGAGGCAAGAGCGGCGATAAGCTCCATCCCTAAAGGGCACGATGGCCTTCTATTGGAAGTTCCGTTGCTCGTAAATCACGACCATGTTTTTCTTCGAAGGTTGGTAATAGATGACGGTATGACGCCGGCGGCTGATTGGTCGATCGAGTCTTTGGACGACAGTGTTGCTTTGGACTGCGATGGGAGTTGCTCGATTTGCTTGGAGGGCTACGATGGTAATTTGGGAAGAGGAGTTTTCTTGCCTTGTTTGCATGTTTTTCACGGAGATTGCATCAAGAAATGGCTGGGGAAAAGCCATTTGTGTCCTCTTTGCAGATTTGAGATGCCCAAGTGATCATTTAGAGCTTTTAGTTTCGAAACTTGAGTAATTTGATGGGATTTTAATGATTTCATTCATTAGTATTGTGGGCATATTGGATGGACGATACTTTCATCAATTTGTGTTCTTGTTTCTTCCGGGAAATGAAAAGTGAAGTCTTTGGCTTATTCTTTCTGCTAATTATTCCAATCATGTCACAGTCATATGTGAAAAAAGTAAATGACAAGCAAAAGGAAAACTCGACCATAGTATTGAGATGAAGGTAATGCTATTCATCAGCCACATTTAAGTTACTTTGTTACAAATGGATGAATCTATTACAGTTGTAATTCTCCTACCCTATTCACTAATCATCCCCACTTCGCAACAATGTAAAAGCCCAAAACAGTATAGTAGTGAAGTCCCATTTTCTCCATATCTTTTTCTTGGAACGATGAAGAAAAGAGCACAAGAAAGAAGGCATTCATTCATTCAACATGGAAGCAACGAAAAAGATGGCTCCACCGTCACTTGGACAACCTTTGTGCCTAAAAAACCAATGTTTTCAAGCTTCTTCTTACACCAAAACATCTGATCTCTGCTCAGCTTTTGAAGGCTGAGAACCCTCGAAACCAATCTCAAGTAAACCTGAGATTTGAGTACTTCGTTGTCCGACGACCTTCGCTCCTTCTTCAGTTTCTTTATCACGCAGCTTTCGCTCCTTACATTTTCTCTCATTCTTCTTTCCTTCTGCAAATATCATGACATCCCAAGAAACAAAAATGTCGAAATGATAGATAGATAGATAGATAGATAGATAGATAGATAGATAGATAGACTGTATTAACGTGGGATAATCTCATTACTATTTGATCGGGTGGACCTTTTTTAGGGCTTCGATTAAGTTCACAAAAAGTCGAGAGTCGTCCAAAGCTTCCTTATTACCGTCGAATTTGTTTCCACTAACGCCCTTTAATTCGTGCGTCATCCGCCTATTATTTGCATGGAGGAAATCCCGAAAAGCAATCATCGACTCTTCGATCGCATTCAACAGAGCTTCTAGAGAAATCGCATCGGTTTCCTCCATCGTCGTCCTCTCCTTCATGTCCTTGCAGGAGTCGTCTGTATCCCACCGCAACGTTATAAGTAAAGAACGACGTGCAACACTAAGTGCGATATTCGTTCCCTTAGTCCCTAACGTTATCGATTTTCTATTGTTTTTCTAAGTTACATCGGTTAACTTAATAGGTAGTTTGGACGGATTTACTGGGTCAGCCCGTAAAGTTCGTCCAAACTAACAGTTAACTTAATTGGGAGATCAAAACGACACAAAACCGGTAAACTTAGGGACCAAAAGTGACATCGAAATATGAGAATTCAAAAAGCGCGTATATAACCCAAACAATGGAGTAACGGTATTCTACCCAAACGCATAAATTTAGAGGTCCGTCACCTTTGATCATCGGGACTTGAAGGAGATTTCGGACGACAGAGCGCCTCTTTGCGTAGAAAATCGTCCTATCTCCTCCTCCTTGGAAGGGTTCGTCCTCCACGAACCTCTGCAAAACCACTTGAAACTGCTGAAGTTCCTCGTACGCTCGATTGTAAGAGCGTCTCCCCTTCGAATCGCATTGTATTAGCTCTCGGGCCTTTACGTATGACCACACAAGAACTTCCCACGACAGACATATTTGTGCCACGTAAATCAATTCCAAATCCCGACCCATTTCGGCTATCGGCCTCCGAGAAGGATCGGCGTATACTTTTCTTGCGTCGCATTTCCCGATCCTCGCAAAAGCCAACGGCTTCCAACCGACGCTTTTTCTATTCCGGGGTTCCTTGTCCTTCATCTCGCGAAAGCCTGATAGAGCAATCATTACAATATTGCGCTGACTTCAAGCTTATGCTTTTAGGGAAACCGATCATTATCGGAACTCATGCCTAGAGGTCATCGGTACAAATTCTGACTACCACCCATTAAATAAAATATTACACGTATAACACTAAGTAAGAAAGAAATCAGCCTAAATTATAAAACAAATATAATATAAAGTTAAGAAAGACATACTTCTAAGTTTAAGTTTTTAGGTGAAGTGGTCATGAGTCAGATTTTACTAATTTATGCAGAGAACTTACTAATGGCCTGCAAAGTCTGGTAATTGAGGACGTCCAATCTACGCATCTTCTCCGCGTAAATCTTGTAAAACGCTCGAATCTCACACATGGCGTCTTTGTACTCGAACTTGAAATCGAATTCGAAGCGCTTCGAATCTCCTTCGAACGTCTTAGGATGTTCGACGAGCTCTTCAGAGATGGTGGGAAGACCTTTAATAACTCTACTGCAGTTCTTGAGCTCGATCTTCATCTGCTTAACTAAGTTCTGATGCTCTCTCAACACATCTACTTCGTCTTCATCGCACGCCGTTTCAATTCCCAGTTGAGATTCCTTCCGACCCATCTCTTTTTCGCGTAACAGAAATCTTATTCGGTTCAAATTCTTAGTTGACCTTTTGTATGAGTTAAAAAAACAGAGTCCTCTGTTTTTTTGCAACGGTTAAGACCAGCTATGCGTATGATTTCGATCGACTGATGTAGAAGACACCGATCTGAGAAAGAACTCAATTAGAAGTAGAAGAAGACTGTAATGAAAATGGCAAATATGGGCTTTTGCCTGTAACTTGAAGGAAGGGCAAGAAACTTAAGCATGAAGTTGTGAGGAAAAAAAAGGCAAGAAAACATACCATCTCATATCACGAGAGCCTTTGCATTGCATGCACATGATTTAAAGTGGCTGCTGTGTCTTTTTTATTGGGAGCTTTTTTTTGTAATATTTGGAAGTTGCCCCCATAGATGCAATCGACCCAGAAATTAATATTGTTATTTTTTTTCCTAAGCAAAGCATTGAGAGGAAAAGGAAGACTTGTTTATGGAAGACCGTGCGTGAGTATAATATTATTATTTTTTATTGAATCATATGATATATTCTGCAAGTGGAGAAGGCACTAACTTACAAGATTCGAAGACTTGAGGTGGAAAATCATGTAAGAATCTCACGATAGGTTAGGTTGGTTCATCGTGTAAAATGAGCACAAAGATTTTAAACTCTCTTTCTTTTTATTTAATTTCCTTTTTTTTTTTCTGGAGCCTTAGTGTTGGCCGCCGGCATTCTTTGAGAATATGAGAATTGAGAAGTGCTTTGTCGGTTAGATTTTGGACTTTTTGGAATTTTTCAGGCCAATTGACACGTTTCAATGTATTGGTAAGTATTAAATGAGGATTTTTACCATTTGTGTTTTCTTGCATGTGTAGTCAACAAGAAAACCCGGGCCTACGTTTTTCTTGATATTTCCAATGATGACTTATACTCGCATGTATATAAATATAATATTGAACTCGTGCAATGAAAATACTTGAAACAAGTTTGTTGTTACGATTATTATAATTATATACACTATCTATACTACATTAGATATCTACTCAATAAAAATTATTTAATTTATATGTCTAACTTGATAGATGAAATTTTACCTTAATTGCTTAATTAAAATTACCCTTCGTCGATAATTTACTATTTTTAAAAAATATTAACAAAATTGCAAAAACCTATCTTTTTCTGTAAACTCTCAATTTGATACGTAGTTTTATATCGCATTTTTAACATTTTATTAAATAAATTAATACATTTAATTTCATTTTTCCTTTTATATACTTATAAAAATAGATAATTAAATTTATAGTAAATATTACAAATAAAATAAATATGATAATTTATATATATATACACGAATTTCACCGTGCAAAAAATACTATTTCATATTTGAATTTTATTGAACTTTCAAAAATGGCTGTATTGGAACTCGATTCCTTTAATTGGAGGACTGATGATCCCTAAGGCTCTCCTCGAAGAATAGTATTGCGTTTGCTTTCGGTAGAAAACAAGAAATAACGTGTTGGAAATTCGGTGTAAAAAATAAACTAATTAAAAAATACAAAACAAAATATAGAAGAAAATTTCAATTCAATTCCATTGACGTGGTCTATGATGACCTAACTTGTGATGTATATTGTCACGTTCCTTGGGAAGTTATTCCAAAATAATAACACCATAATCCGTAGCAAACAAATATAATGTTCTATTTGATTAAGTCTAAGTGCTTGTTTGCTTGGATGGTTTAAATATTTTAAGGGTTGGTTTATGATATCTTAGTATGTTTGGTTCGCAGGTTTATCTAAACCATGGGTTTATATAAAACCACTCTAAACCCACCCAGACGGGTTTAGATAAACCCACCCCCTCACATGTGTTTATTTAAACCCACTAACCAAACACACATTTCATTTATACCCATTAATTTGTTTTATATAAACCCTTACTTATTTAAACCCTCCTAAATATAAACCTGTGAACCAAACGAGCACTAAGGGTTATAAATTGCCCTTGGTTTGTCAGTTTTTCATAAAAAAAAATATAATAAAACCACTACCTTTTAAATACTATTTTAGTTAATTACTATTTTAATTAATTCCTATACCTTTAATTTTATAATCTATATAGAGTAAGCGACAAAATAAGTGCTTGAACTATACCATCCTATCGGGTTATTCGGCTACCCGATTATTATTTTAAAAAAATTTTAGTTAAACATTAAAAAATATAATTATATAGTTAGATATCAATATCTAACTTGATTGATGTTAAAGTTTTTGATATTTCTATCATCTCCTCATTTTAATTGTATAAAATATGTGTATCTTATATTTATTGAAAATAATATTCAAATACTTTAAGTGATATTTAATATTTCAATTTTGAATTGTATAATATTGCATTATAATATTTTGTGATATTTTCAATTCAAAATTGAGCACCCGAACCCGATAGATACCCGACAAGCCGGTATCCGCGGTAGATCTGATCGGGTTCGGATGATGAAAATCTTAACCCGAACCCGAGCTACCCGATGCCCGACTACACGACCCGATACATACTTCTTGGACTATTGCCTAATATTTGTCCCTACCAATTATTACTAGGGGCGGTAAACAGGTCGGAGGTCACATTCGGTTTTGATCCGTTTAATAAACAAGTTGAAAACTTCAGCTCTGGCTTGACCTACCCAACCTGCTTTAACCCAAATCTAACCACCCGCCAACCCGCCTAAAATTTAAAAAAAAAAAGAAAAAAATAAATAAACAAAATTAAAACAAAACAATAGAGAAACAAAGAAATCCCCCCCCCCCCCAGCATCACATAATTAAGAAGCAATTAAAGTTCAAATAACAAAAGTCCCGCAAAACATAGTTAAATATCAAGTTAGTTCATAATCATCATGTAACGAAACCGATGATAATTAACTCGAATATTCGACCACACTCTCTTCTATTTGATCTTCCATTCCCATTTTCATGACATCTCAGGATAACTCATCGAGCATATGGTCTCTTTTTTTATTTTAGTTATATTAAGGATATCTAATAATTTATGTTATTCTGGTTAAATGACTTGATAAACGGGTTGATTTCGGGTAGAAAATTCAAACCATAACCTAACCCACTTAATATTTTGGTTGGTTCTGGTTTATCCATTTACTTAAACATGTCGAAAATTATAACCCAAACCTGCTATTTTCGGGTGCGGTTCGTGTCGGGTTGGCGGGTATCAACCCTACTAACTATTTTCCATTGGTTATGACTTGTTGAGTACCCAAAATCGTTGACCTCAGCTTCCACTAGTTTATGGGCAAGATTTCCACTTTTTTGTTCTATTTTTTGTTTCACATCATAGATCTTTGACAAGTAAAATATCTAAGGGTTAATTACTTTCATTTGGTTTTATTTATTTTAAAATTTTCTAATTACATAGTCCACAAAATCCAAAAATCACATCATTATTTTATTTAATTATATGATATTGTCAAATACACATATCTAATTTATTCTTTATATTGTTACGATCAAATAAATATCCAAATCCTATATTTTTTAATATTCATAAGTATCATTTTTATTTTATTCTAAATTATTGGATATAAAATTGAATACAATTTTGGAAAGGAGAATCCTTTCCCATTAGGTTAGACTTGAGTGTAGCCCGAGGACAATCTTTATGGCCTACGCTAGGAAAAACCTTTCATTTTCACTACTTCGACTTCTATTGTGAATTATTCATGGTCAAAATGCAAAAGAAACCATTTATGTGAGTAAGCTCGTCAAGATATTTAAAGTGGACCCTAATTTCACAACGGTAGATAATAAACTTACATTTCTGCGCATTTGTTTCACAATTTTGGGAGCCTTCATCTCAACCAAACAAAACATATGGGGTAAAATTATTGGCCACAATAATTAACATAGTACACATTCAAACATCTATCAAAGGATGGAAAAGTTCGAAAGTAGGAAGAAAAGAAACACAGCACAGTAGCAACTGACGTAAATAGAGAACAGTGTAGCAGCAAATCAGTCTTTATATAATAGTCGTCGAGGACATAAAACACACACCATACCCTCCCATAGATGTTCGCTGCTCAATATATAGCAGTAATGGCGGTGTCTTCAAATGATGGTATTTATTTGGGACCAATATCCTTGAGTGCACAGATTTGCTCCTCACCCATGGAGGACATCACACTCACCACGAGGTCCTTTCCCTCACCAAAACCATCCTTGATCTTTTACAACATAACGTTTCCGATAAATTTACTTAAAAGGGTAACAAAAGATCAATTATTTAACAAAAAATGGCAAATTTATGCTTAACCTGAGAGAGGAGATTGTCATCAGTTGGGAGTCTGAGGTCATCCTTAGTGTTGCCACTATCAGTCAGAAGGCTCACCTACAACAGTTTAGGAAACCATGCATTGACAATCGAAATTGAGGGAATTACTAATCGAATTAAGAATTAAAGAAAAAAAGAGGTATTGAGTGACATACGAATCCATCCTCAGAAATGTCTATGAGCTGGTAATCGGTACGGTTGACGTGTGGAACGTCACAGTTGTGGGAAGAGGGTACGATATCTTCGAGCTTCTTCCCAGTGAAGATGTCTATGGCGACAAAGTGACATTTGGCGTGGCCATGCTTGCCAGTTTTGGAGGTTGAAACTTCCACAACCTGTAATCACATTTCACTTCAGTTCAACTTCTCATCTATCAGATTTGAAGCTTTGGTGTTGTTCAGTTTTATTATTGAAAAGTCTATCAAGATACTAATCACAGGGTATTATACATCAATAGTCGATACAAGCAAGGCATCCGAGAACGATGCATATCTATTATCTTTAGTCATATTTCTAACCAGAAAGGGGTACACGCAGATCCACTATCTCTAATTTGTTAAAAACTCACAGATCGGATGGATACAAATCAATCCAATTATGTACAAAAACACAAGAGAGCTCCAAGAATGTAACAATTGACCAAAATTGCTGCAAATAAGAGTGGCACAACTTGATCTGAATAACAGATGAACCAAAGAAGAAAAAACGCAATCCACTTTATCAGATCCATAGAGAATAAACGTATGGTACATCAGCACAATGTCTTGAATAAACTCCATAACCAAAAAAAAAAGAACCTTGCACAAGTGCCTACAACACATAATCAATAAATAACACCCGGAGCCACCGATACAACGATACATATTACATAAAGCCACACAAACCCTTAACTTCGCCCACGGTCAGATTTAGGCAAACATCGACCACATCGATGAAATTAATCAATCAATTGAAGAAATTAAACACAAAGATAAAGCAAATCAGACCTTGCAAGGACGGCCTTTGATAACAATGTATCCGTTCTTCCGAATGGTACCAGCCTGCTGAGGGTAAGTCTTCGACGCTCCTGCGTCGGCCTTAGACTCGAAGTGATGCTCCTCGTCCGACATCTCTCGGCTGAAACGATAGCACAGGCAATAATAATCCGGCGACGGAGAGATGTAAAAAGATTCTTCGGGTGAGTGAGGCGACAGATATCGGTGCGATTTTACCCCTTTTATATTCTTAGGGTTTGGGCTTTTTAAGAAAATAAATACTTTTATTTTGTTTTAATCACTTTTTTTCTTTATTCTTAGTCGTTGGATGAAAATGGGTGGATGAGATTGATCTGTGAGAATCGGGTATTTTGCTTTTGTACTATTTTCAGCAATTTAATAGAAAAATAGTCAACCTAAACCAATTAATTTGGTGGTCGTCTTATTTTAACTATATTACAAAATGCCCCCTATTGGGTCCAAAAATTCCCAATATAATTTTGTAAAATTGAAAATTCTAGGGTCGGACGGTTATCAAAGATCGGTCAATCCTCTGCGGCAATGCAGGTTTAGATCGTTGTATTTCTTGATCTTCACATCACAAAAGGTGATTACATTTTTTCGTATCCTCATATTGCCCCTAACCTAACTGTTTTTGGCTGATTTTATGTATTAGGGTAGTTTACCTGATTGGTATTTTTACATGTATAATGAAGCCGAGTGACTTGCGGTTATGTAGATGTTGCAGAATTTTCTTAATTCTATCCGTTTCGTATTTTACATGGTTGTTGGCGTTTTTTTGTTGATAAGCTTGTTAAATTTATTGATTGATTTTGGGGTTGGGCTTGGAGTACTGTTACACCGTTTAAAGTCTGCTCTCTCCTTTGCTGGGGAAAAAAAAGCTAAGGTAGAGTATATTTCAGTGCTAACAATGAATTGGCACTGTGTATTTAGTTGCGTTCTAGATGGTTAATTTGATTATTCTGTTATTTGGAATGCACAAAATTTAGATGCTGGTAAGATATAGTACAGTTTTAGCATGTTTGAGACAATCATGGCAATAGAATTGGTTCCTTTCTATCAAGAACTCAGTGAAATATATGAATTTGATCGATAGGGAACTGCGGTGAGACGATGAGGCTTCAAGCATATGCGTGCATTAGCATTGTGGCTACTTTGTCTGTTATATATCATGCATTCAGCAGTAGAGCCCAATTTTACCCTGCAACGGTTTACTTATCAACATCAAAGATCAGTTTGGCACTTCTTCTAAATATGGGTCTGGTCGTAATGTGCACTTTGTGGCAATTGACCAAGAAAATCTTCCTTGGATCTCTCCGGGAAGCGGAAGTTGAGAGGCTGAATGAGCAGTCATGGCGGGAAATCACGGAGATACTTTTTGCGATAACTGTCTTCAGACAAGATTTTTCTGTGACTTTCCTTGCAATGGTTTGTGCTTTACTTCTTATCAAGTCCCTGCATTGGTTGGCCCAAAAGAGGGTTGAGTACATTGAAACAACTCCATCTGTTCCTAGGCTATCTCACATCCGAATCGTATCTTTCATAGGATTCCTTCTCCTTATTGACAGTGCCTTTTTGTACAACTCTTGTAAGTACTTGTTAGAAACCAGACGGGCTTCTGTTGCGCTCTTCTTTGCTTTCGAGTGAGTCTCTATGGGCTTTTTATGTTTATGTTGGTTTACTTTATGTTTCCACTGGTCATGTTCATACTTTGAATTCTGTTTCAGGTATCTGATACTTGCCACAACAACGATATCTACATTTGTGAAGTATATATTATACGTTAGTGACATGTTTATGTATGGCCAGTGGGAAAAGAAGGCCGTTTACACCTTTTACTTAGAGCTTGTGCGAGACTTGCTCCATCTTACCCTATATATGTGTTTCTTCCTCGTCATTTTTGTGTGAGTATTTCCAGCTTATCTTATTATGATTCCTCATCATTTTTGTTCCAACACAAGTCATGGCTTCTTTTGTTGTTTGACAGAGTTTCACAGTATGAAAGAGTCACTGTGTTGATTTATAGAAGACCTTTTTTTTGTTGGATACAATAAAAGCCAGTGTTGTATATATATTTAAGTCATTTCCCTAGCTAGTTAAATCATTTCTTGATCAAAATTTTTCAAAAGTATTGCATTCCTTCCTTATTTTTTCAGGAATTACGGTGTGCCATTACACTTGATACGGGAGCTGTATGAGACCTTCCGCAACTTCAAGATCCGTGTTGCTGACTACATGCGTTACCGCAAAATCACCTCAAACATGAACGACCGATTCCTTGATGCAACCCCTGAAGAGCTAACCGAGTGAGTTTTTTTCTTTCGAGGGAAACGAGAATGGTTTTGTTTGCAAAGTATCAACGCTCAATCATATCTCTTACTTTTCGTGGTATGGTCAGAAGTGATGCAACCTGCATTATATGTCGTGAGGAGATGACCACAGCAAAGAAACTCGTTTGTGGACATCTCTTTCATGTACATTGCCTCAGGTCTTGGTTAGAAAGGCAAAACACATGCCCCACTTGTAGAGCACTCGTCGTACCATCTGAGAGTGGTGCATCACCCCCTGGAGTGAGAGCAGATGTTCGTCAGCACGGTACGAACTTCTATCACTTGATTATGCTAACCTTCACTTCAGGTGAAACACATTGCTGGCAAAAAATTTGAAGTGTGATTTTGGAAGTCTTTGAAAATTCCTTTGACCACGCTGTGTTAGAGACATATACCACGACTAACATGGTTCTGCGGGCAACACTTCAGCTGGCAATAGTCCTCAAGGCTCGGCTGGCGAACACATGGCGAATGACAATGTTAGCCAGCACAAAGCTAGACTTCAAGCTGCTGCCTCTGCTGCAGCTATGTATGGAAAATCTTTCGTTTATCCATCTCCTCCAAATACGACGATATGGTATGCTGTTTCTTACTGCGAGTGTTCTTATTACCCTTTCTTGATTGGCCTGTTTGTGTTGGTGTTGGCTCATTATCTTACAAAAATAGGCTCAGCTGCTTTTGATAGTTTACATCGACTGCTAAAATGATTCATGTGTGAATGAAAACCTTCTTGGCCTCTAACATTAGTTCACCAGTTTCATGTTAGCGATAATCATCATCATAAAATTTCGTTCTCTCAGAGATATAATGGAAATTTTTCTTCAAATATTGCTGTTTTCATTATGTGGATGAGACGAAGAAAAAAGAACAGATAGACTCACATATACACACATACGTCATATCAGGTCACAAGGATATGCATTTCAGGCTCTTAGCGGAGTCGAAGCAGTGAGTACATCGAGCTCTCAGCGAGGTTTACGCGTAAAGCTAATTGAGCAACAGATTGAGGTGCGTACTTGCCAACCTTTTCGTTATATTTTGTATTATGTGTCAACTAATGGGCAGAATTTTTGCACTTACCATCATCTACTTAAACATCGTTTTTTTGGCAGTTATTGCAAAGTAGACTACAGCTTCTACAATCATCGGAGAATGGAATAAAACCATATAACGAAGCGTTAGATAAGGGGAAAAAGTCGATAGCATCACCTCCATCTTCATCCGTTACACAAGAGTCTGTTGATTCGTAGTTGCACACCTTTGAATCAACCACACATGGCTCAAACCCTTGTTTTTTACACACCATATTTCTTCTCTGAACTAATTCAAGTTTATAGTAATTTGAAGCTACAGGCAATTATCGATAGTTTATGTTTCTTTCCTGTGTAGTTCACACACATTTGCCTAGAAATGCTGATTGGTATATGCAAAACTGTTGACAAACTCATTAAGTCGGTAGTAGGCTTGAAATCTCCCATGTTTGCAGAAGATTGAGAAATAATAAAACGATGGGAATGGAAATTTCCCAGTATTAGAAGATGGCACCTTTCAACCTTCGATCATGGCTTTAGCAGCATCAATCAAAATGGGTCTTAGTTGATTCGATGCCCTTGCAAGAACAGTGTATTCCTCTTTGTCCTTGGCGTCCACGTCAGCGCCGTGTCTTATAAGAAGCAAAGCCACCTGCGAATATTAAGGACACGAGATAATCATAGTTTCAACAACAACGTATGGGATGAACATTTAGCAATAAATTTGCATACATCTTTGTTTTCACATATCACTGCAGTCATGAGAGGTGTTTGGCCAGCTTTGTCGAATTCATCGATCTCAGCTCCTTCTTCGATCAAGAATTCGCACAGCTCCATGTTCCCAGTGCTCGACGCTCGATGCAACGGTGTGCACCCAAACTATCGCAAGATTCATATGCTAAATACCAAGAATTGGAAAAAGGAAAAGAGACGATTGTTTATTCCCCGAGACCAAACCTTGTCCTTGGAGTTGATTTTGGCTCCGTGGGTGACGAGAGCCTCGGCTATTTTCAAGTTACCCTTGCTTGCAGCATAGTGAAGAGCAGTTCGACCGCCATCGTTTCGAAGGTTTACATCAGCTCCTATTCATTTACAGTTCCCAATCGAGTATCCCAAATACGTATATCATAAACGCATGTATAGATGCAGTTGTTGACCAAGTACAGTAACAACACTCACCTCTGTTGAGTAGAATCTCCAAAATCTCAAGATTGCCAGTGCTCGCAGCAGAGTGAAGTGGTGCCCAACCTTCTTCGTCTGTGCTGTTCACCGCCGATGGATCGGCAGCTGATAGTATTTCCACCACCTAATTCAGTTCACCCACGAAACACAGAGAGATGCAGAATCGTGAGAAACAAAAATTCTCTGACTTGACTGACAAGCAAACCAGCACGAAAATCAAAATCAGCATCGGAAATCAGTCCAGGTTACAAGTTCGCACTAGATAAAAGTGAAACCTCTGTTTGAGACGACGAAACGGCGACGTGCAGCGGCGAACGGGCGTCTTCGTTGCGGAGGGAAGCGGCTTTTCGCATCTGATCGCCGGAGAGCGATTTGAACAGCGATGAATCGCCAGATTCCGCGGCTTCGAAGATATCCTTTTCGGTTGCCCTCTCTCTATCCATTGTCGATTTCACTGCAGAATCAATTTTGTTCTCGTGTAGCCTAAGCTCTTACACTGAGCTTTGAATAAGACTCGGTTTACTGCTTAATGTGTTTAGGTCTACTATTTTCATAATATCCGTATCTACATTTCACAAAAGATAACATAATATCGATATCTACATTTTATAATTTAATTAAAAAGGCTATAATACACAACAATATAAAAAACATTAAGAACTTATAATATAGAATAACATTACTAGAACTAGTATTTCTTGCACTCCCAATGTGTGTTTACAATTATACGTAAAATTATAATAATAAGTAAATCTTACATTATATTGAAGTATATAAACATTGATGTTTGAGGATATAATTGGAATAATTTTAAATTAAGGGTAAAACAGTAAATATGCTTATTGCCATTCCAACTGATTGAGAGTTATTCTAGTGCTCTCCGTTAATAAAATAGAAAATAGATTAGATATTTAGATTTGTGAATATATGTGGTCTTAACAAAGATCACATTGATCCAAGAGCACGTAGGTAAAT
This sequence comes from Craterostigma plantagineum, assembly GCA_027422505.1. Classification (NCBI taxonomy): domain Eukaryota; kingdom Viridiplantae; phylum Streptophyta; class Magnoliopsida; order Lamiales; family Linderniaceae; genus Craterostigma; species Craterostigma plantagineum. The sequence continues at coordinate 1,603,885 of JAPQWV010000029.1, forward strand.
TATCGGACAACGTAGTAAAGATTTCCAGCCATGATCGATTGGACAGGACAAGTTATCAACGAAAATCAGATGGATCTTACAGTTACATACATCACATCATAGAAAATGATTCATAAAGGTGAAAGAATAAATGATTCGCGGCATTGTAAGAGGTTCAATAAAATGCGCAAGTGATTTACAATAATCTTTCCCGCAATTAACATTAAAGAAAAAGTCGTCGAATGCCAATGGCTTACGTTTCGTCCGACTTGAGTTTATTTATGGACTTCCAAAAATTTGTTCAAGGACAAACTAAGAAATCTACAAATAAGAAATGACGTACTCTTTTTTTTTTTCTGTTTTCCATTCCCATCGCTCTTCCTCGCCTTGGAGGAGGAATTCTGTGTATGGCTTCTTTTGATTCCAAGGAACTCATAACATACACATGGAGTTCGACCTCACCGTACTACCGCGCCCTAAAGATTAGATACAGAAAAGCGACAAAAATATAAACTTTACGTTTCAAATCTTCATATGAAAAAAAAAATATCCAAAAGGTAGAAAAATCGATAAACTTACCATCTCATAATCCGTAGAATACTGGAGATTGAAGAGAACATCGCGTCGAACTTCACTACCCATTCGAATCTTCAACTGCTTTGCCAAAGATTCGACCTTATCGTCAGACTCATAGTCCATCTCACGAATACAACGCCTACGAACCTTCTTTAGGATTTCTTTCGACGGTTCGAATCCTGCATTTACCTGTAAACTCGAGGGATGTCATTTACTTTGGAGGAAAATAAAATGCCTGAGAAATTGAGTTTATGTACGACATATGAATACCATGTCGTTGATCACAGAGAGCGCAGCTTTCGGGTCCCGCTTGACGAGATGGGCATCGACCAAAACTGAGTACGAAGTCATATTTGGTTCCACGCCTAACCCAACAAAGTGGTCGTATACTTTCACCGCTTCATCTATCTGCCTCACACAACGAGCGAGCCCATTATCAAATTTACGCAGCAAAATAATAATAACAATAAAAAAGCAACTCTTAATGTTCTGCTATAACCATGTAGTTTAGTTATCTTCATGGTTTCGTCGAGATTGCGAGAAAAATGAAGATGGATTACCTTCCCGAGCTTGCCAAAGGCACGCATTAGAGAATTGTACGAGTGAATGTTAGGGCTAAACCCAAACGTGCCTTCGATTTCCACAAACGTCTGGTAAGCTCGATCGAGATCCCATATGTTAGAACATCCAAGAATGACACAGTTCAGAGCAGCCAAAGACTTGTAAGGTGGGTTAGCTTTGCTTAGATTTTCCAACTGGTAATAGACCTGACCAAAATACATATAAAGAACTTTCAAATTCACACATCAAAAGCACACCGTGCACGAACGAAAGGCAACGTAAACTCACCGAATCAAGAGACGCAAACCCTTTATTGGAGCATGCCAAGACGAGAGGGTTCAACGAGGTAAACGGAGAGAACATATCGTCAGAAAGTTCTCTGTCAGAACTTCCATGAGCTGTCTCAAATTCAAATAGAGTGCTGAAGGCCTTCTGTAAGGATCCCAGATTGGCATGCGCGTATATCTTTGCAAGGTACGAGTCGGGACTAGGAGCCTTCTTCAGGCGCAGAGACCGTGTAAGGACGTACCATGAAGCATCGACTAGCTTCGAACTGCGGGTTCTGCCAGCTGTTGTAAGAGCAGAGACGACTAAGCCTTCATCGATAGAGAGAGGAACGACGGGGTTTGCCCTTTCTCCCCTGGCAATCCACTTGGCGAGAAACTCGATAGCGTTATATGTCAGGTCACTGTTGTCTGCTTGCATCGCAGCATCGGCGATAGAGTTGCACAGGATCCAAGGAGGGCATAGCGATTTGTTCTGATCCATTTTCTAATGGAATACAAAACGTAGTGACCTGTTAAAAACAGAAGAAACAGCAATTTGTCGTCAGACGCTAGTGAGAATTACCTTGCATCTCTCTATGATTGAAACCAATGGATCGAGCTTTGCGTTAGCAACGCAGCTTCGGACGCATGCCGTGAACGCATTTGTTGAAAGCATATATCCGTATTTCAATGTCAGGTCAATGTACTTCAGGGCAGCGTCGATTTGGTTTTTGGATAAAAGCATTCTGATAACGATATCGTATGACTCCTCATCGGGCAGGGATTCTTTATATTCTTTTCCCACCTCAATCATCCTGATATCAAAAAAGTAAAAAATTGTAAACTATGTACTGATTGTTGGAAGATTTCATAGAGTTCTCCTGAAAAACCAACTCAATAAATCTCTGTAGCCTGTACGCATGCATTTATATGAATGAACTATGCCATATACTTTTATTGTTAAATTCTTAAAACCACTACTATAAGCCAATAATAGCGGTTTAGGTTTACATCTTTCAATCGTTGACCATATACAAAACACAAGGACAAGTCGAACATAATCACATCACAAAACACATCCTCAGAAGTCAGAACTCCTCCGTCCACTCAACCTTCCAGAAAATGCATCACTACTCGTTACCAATATAAAAAAGGCATCACAAGCAACTAACTGCAACATAATGAAAATAGTGATAAAGCATTCACATACCATTCAAACAAATATTAACCGCTAAATGCAAATCGAATTCAAAGCTATCAAACTGCACATGCACAAAATCCTATTGCAAACATAAATAGCAGTGTATCAGAGCAAGTTCCCATTTTTAAACCACAAGGGGAGACAGCAATTAAGAGAATCATCAACCCAACGACCACATACACCTCACACACACAAATAGTAAGAAAACCCAGGCATTCATTCTCCTTCGTAGTGCATTCGCAGCAAAATTAGACTTCAAACCGTACTGTCAACGAAAAATAATTCACGAAAACGCCCCTCACCTGTCAATCAATTTCTCCGCCGCAAACGCCTCCCCAGCCCCCTGCATTGCTTTCAACACCAAATTATACGTCGCCACATTCGGCAGAACCCCGAATTCATCCATCCCAGCGACCAAATCGAGCAATTCCGCCGCGCTAGAACCAGTCATCAAATGCGCCCTAAGATAGTGATTGAACAACCCAGCATCGGGCCTATTGGGCTTCCCACTCCTATCCAAAGACCTAACCCAGAACTCGAAACCCCTCTTTACGTCCGACCATTGCTGCTTCGTCGTCAGACTGGCGAATTCGTCCGCAAGGGCATTTGCGTCGAGGGCCTCCGACGGCGAGGCGGCGCGACCGCCGTCGAAGATACCCAATCCGACGGGGATGAGTGCCGAGGCTGAGCTCGAGATTGGGTTGTACCGCTGTGTTTGTGGCTGGTATTGAGGCAGCGGTTGAGGATCCGCCGCCGACTCCGCTGCCGCCGACGCGTCCTGGCGGAGGTGGGCGAAGGTTGAGATCGACTTCAAGCTTCGGCAACCGATGACTAACATTCTTGATTTGGTTAGATGAGCAATTGGCGCCATTAGCAAAGAGAGAGACTGTGTACGGATACACTGAGAAAGAAGCGAACTAACGAAGTGTAGCTTTAATCTGCTAGGGTTTACGGACACTGACGATTTGAGGCCAAGGGTATAGTTGCCATTTGATCAGTTTTCAAGAGCATCACAGTTCGACTATTAGAAAAATATTTAAATAATAAGATTGTAATAAAATATATATAATTTGATAAATTGTACTTAAATAAAATCGAATTTAAGAGGGTAATCCGACGCTCATATCACCGATGTGAGTGGCACCGAAATCTGATTTAATTTTGGTTGATTAATGTTATGTTGAGGATGATTTTATGTAAATGTCGTAAATATAACAATAACCTGAACATTTGTTTGTATATAAATATTTGATTTTAATTTCTACGAACCCATACGCGACATATCGCATCGCACTCAAATTTTTCTTTTACTTCACAATTCGAGTGAGTTTGTAAGTTTTAATTTTTCCAACCGAAGTACCAATTTTAGAATTCGGGTAATATCCATATTCATATTCAAATATTGGTTAAACATTAAAACATGTATCGAATATCATGATATTCGACATATTCGACACAATTCGCTTCATTGCAAACCTAACCTTAGCAAACAAAAGAGACATCAATCTTTTAAAATAAAAATGCAGGCATATACTGTTCATCAAACCACAGTCTTCAAAAACTAGCAAAATGAAAGTAAAGTCCTCTCAAAGAAAGCAACTCATACTATATAATATATGGGGGTAAAAAATTATTACCAACCATACAACATACTCATAATCTCCCATAAAGAAAAGCTCAAAATTAATTTTTTTCCTCTCATTTCTTTGATATCTCAAGCCTCTTGCGAAAATCGTCTTCCATAAGAGGAATACCTTCGCGCAATTTTACCTTCGGCTCCCAACCCAAAAGCTCCTTAGCTTTGGTTATGTCAGGTTTTCTCTGCCGAGGATCGTCTGGCGTGTTCTCAACGGTTACGATCTTCACGTTAGGATTGATCATCTGCAATGGGAAAAAAGACTAAGATTTGATTTCTTATTACAAAACACGTTCTTATTGCAAGCAAGACAATTAAGAATATTGCAAGGAATTCATCACCTCCTTCACGGTTTCTGCGAGCTCCATCATCGTAAATTCACCTGATGGATCGACAAAACTCAGTTGATTTCTCCAAAATAGAAAAAAAAGAATATGAATTCCGATAAACATTCGTGCATAAACTAAATAAATATATATATATATATATATACACACCTGGATTTCCAATGTTGATTGGCCCAGTGTTTTCGCCTTCCATTAGTCGAATAAGACCATCCACCTATATAATATAAAAAGATCGCCGCGTTGTTAAAATTCAATTAAGAAAAAGAAAATGAAAGACTTGGTGTGTGTATATGTACATACCATATCAGCAACATAACAGAAGCTCCTCGTTTGTGTTCCAGGGAGCTGAACAGTTAAGGGCTCATTGCTGCCAAAATAATCAACAATTTATGTGCTTATTTATCATTAAATCAAGACTGGTGAAAGAAAAAGGAAATATGGTTTTCTTTTTCTTCTATTACCGTATAGCTTGAGCTATGAAATTGCTGACAACGCGCCCGTCGTCGATGTTCATTCGAGGACCGTAGGTGTTGAAGACTCTTGCAATGCGAATTTCTGTAGAATTTTTTTTTTCTCTTTTTCGTTATTTATCTGCCAAGTTAGGTAGTAAAAACTGAAATGAAGAGGCAAAAAGTTCGATGTAATAATGGATACCAATCCCATGTTGTCTGTGGTAGTCAAACATCAAAGTTTCGGCTACCCTTTTGCCCTCATCATAACAGCTCCTCACCCCTGCAATACCGTTAAATACAAAATACAAAGTTATATAATATATATATGACACTAAAATTAATCAAAATTATGTACAAACGATAATTATTTTGAATCATTGTATTAAAAAAGTAGTAATTTTCAAGTACCTATAGGGTTCACATTGCCCCAGTAGCTCTCAGTTTGAGGATGTTCGAGTGGATCGCCGTAAACCTCTGATGTTGAAGTCAGCAAAATCCTATTTGATGGGAGATAATATTTATTATGTATATATATACATATATGAATAGACAGATATATAGATATATGTATTGGTAAAAAATTGCAACGAATATACCGTGCTCCTACACGCTTGGCAAGTCCCAACATGTTCAGCGTTCCAATAACATTGGTCTTTATCGTCTGCGGAGCAGTATAAGTTAAAAAACGAAGATATTAAATTGCCTCCACGTAAGAAAAAAATTAACAGGAAAAGAAACGAAATTTTTTTCGTCTGAAAAAAATCCACTTGCCTTGACGGGATTGTACTTATAGAAGATAGGCGAAGCTGGGCAAGCAAGGTGGTATATCTGATCGACTTCAATCAACAAAGGCTCTGTAACATCTGCCAAAAAAATGAAAAAGGATGGAAAAATGAATCAACGATGATAATCTTAATAAGTTGTTACACCACTTTCTTCAACATGGAAAAAGAATTAAAAATATAAAATCATACCGTGTCTGATAAGCTCGAACCTAGGATGACCAATCCACTGCCTAAGGTTGTCTTTCGAGCCAGTGAAGTAATTGTCCATAACAATAACCTACGCCAACAAAATTGTAAGAATCTTCAAAACGTAATAAAATCTCGAAAAATACGCAGAAAGGTAGTGATCAATAGGGCCCACCTCATTCTTTTCATTTTGCATAAGTTTATCGACCAAGTGAGAGCCAATAAATCCAGCCCCGCCCGTGACTAAGATCCTCATGTTCGCCTGTTTGCATTATTAGGTTTATTACAACTATGTAAAAAACACAGTTTGAAGACGATAAGCATAGAAAATGTCAAAAAATTATGTATAAATCATACTAGAAAAGAAAAATAGAATCCATTTTTTCACAATCAGAAATGACCCTTTTCTGGCATCATGGATTATTATGTCTAGGCTTAGAACGATCTCATCGATCAAACATGAATACACAGAAGTGATATGGGATTGAAAATTAGATACAATTTAGACGAACTCGAAAGTGATATATAAATTTGTACCTGGAAAAATTTTGCTCTTCTCAAAGGCGAGGGCTCGGGGGGTGGCTTGCTGGTTTCGTGGTTAGCTCCGTTCGCTGATTCTTGGGCCATTTCTATGTTCCCCTTCTGTGAATTCGAATCAATCATATGAAAGATTAACATTGATTTTCGATGAATTCCATGTAAGAAAAGAACAATCATCGCATACGATCGACAAGAGAGTTTGTATTTTGAGTAGATCGAAAGATTCATAGCAAATTGTGACAAACTGCAAAGCTTAGAGATCAAGAATCTAACACGAAATCGATTGCAAATGAAATTCTAAATCGATATGAAACTGAGCAAATTCTCTTACAATGTTATACATCTTACAGCCTCATTAATAACAAACCTATAGTAAGAAAACAAAATGATCCCTTTCACGAAATCAGCAAAAGCCCAGAAAGAAAGATCAATAGATTCATCGTCGAAGATCTCTGAAACACATTATTACAGTATGTAAGAAAGAAACATTGGGCAAATCAAAAGCTTGGAAACTGTCCAAATCTCACCTTTGTCACTGAAACCAGAAAAAAAAACACCCAACTCTATGTCTTACAACAGAAAATACACAACCCTTTATATAGTATAGTCACAAATCCAAATCCTAACCATTAATTCGGCGAAAAATGGAAACAATTCCAAGGAAGCCCACAAAAAAAAAAAAAAAGATCAAAGATAAATTGAATGTAAGAGACGTTATACCAAACTTGTTACCTACTGAGGATAGAGGTAGATTTACCTAGCAAAAAAAAGAAATGAATCTTGAAGATTACGCAAGACGCAAAAGCGAAACTTATTATCCCTTTTAGAGTTAGCTGAGATTTGTATGTTCGAACGTCTTTTGATCTTTCGTTGGTACCTTCAACGTTACTCCTCAGCTACGCCTCTCTGTTTGATTGAATTTCTTTTATATATCAGTCGAAATTAAAAATTATAATTTTATCATATTCCTAAAATGTAGAAAATCAAGATTTAAAAGATAATTAAAATTTGTATAAATGGTGATCGAATCAGTCGCCGGATAAATGGGAATTAGGCCGTACTTTTACGGCGGTGGAAGAGTTTCATTAGTAATTTGTTTAATTTGTGATAGTTATGGAAACATAATTTTAGTATATACTTTACTAATTGTGATTATCAGATAACATCTCGTATTGTAGACACATGATGATCTTTATTTCTCCAATTCTGAGAACGGGCTTTTAACCCAAAGCCCGAATAGCAGAGGCCCATTTACGGCCCGATTCGTATCATTGTTTATTGTTTATTGATTGATTTTTAAATTTTCTGTTGTCTCGTCACATATTCAATTGCTTTGGTAATCATTTCATATCTACAAATTAATGCTTAAAAAAACTTGTAATTTAGTATCCTGTCATATTTTTTTATATGTAGGTACCTAGTAGAATAATTTTTTTGCAGATAGGTATCCGATCCGCCGCAGGTATGCCAAACGCATAGGTAACCTATATCAACATATTATGGTACATCATACGTTGAGAAAATGGTACGCCGTATTAGCACATTCAGGTACGCCACCTTTAACACATAAGGTAAGCCGTAAAAATCCATTTAGGTACCGTATATCAACGTGTTATGTTACGCCATACACACACATGAAGGTACCGCGTGACTGAAGAAACTGGTAAACATTAAATCGGGTACCTTATCTGTAAAAATTTCTGACATGGGTTCCGATCTGTAAAAATTTTAGTCAAGTAGGTATTTATGTGTAGATGTCACCCTATATAATAGCTTTGCCATTAAATATATTAATTGTTAACAATAATATCGTAGCAGCGCAGGCATATAATAAGTGAAATTATTAGTACTAGTAGTTAAATACATTCCATGCATTATCAATATAAATATAGATGGATAATTTTATATTTAAGTCGTTTCGAAATTAAGTAATTTTTTTAGTTTTATTATTTTGCTTGTTATATATATAAATAAATTGATGCAGGAATATAATAGTAATATATTAAAAAACTATAAATAGCTAATAAACTATGAGTTGCAAACATTATTCCATTGCATTCATAGTAATCAATTATTCAATTGTAGGTGTTGCAAAATGGACACCAGAACGATATTGGAAATGACAATGAGGATAAAATGGACACGGAAATTTACGTGGGAACCCCTATTTGATCGGGTAAAAAACCATGTCCATTTGGAATCTATATTGGGATAGAACAGGGGTTACAACCTCTTGATCTACAAAGGAGAAATCTCTCACTATCTCTTTATAGTCGGAACAATAGCGAACAAAACATCTATTATTTTTTCTCTACGTCTCTTTTTTCTTCTCTCTTACCCGCACTGTTGTAATGCTTTTTGGGGTGGTTTTGTTTGCCTTCCTTCGTCGCTATTTATAGGCAAACTCACTACTAATAACAATATAGTATTATTATATACTCCCTCCATTCCACTAATTTTATCACACTTTTCCATTCGTGCATCCCAATAATTTTATCACATTTCCTTATTTAGCAAAAAACTATCACAAACAATCAATATAATAATATTAAATATTCTTAAAAGACGTGTCAAAATATACATTTTCTACCTTTTTATTGTACTATATTATTATAATAATGCCACCTTAATTTGCGTGACGAGCAACTTATGTGATAAAGTTTCTGGGACAGAGGGAGTATTATATATTGTAAAGCCTAGCGTTCATGCTGCTTCGGTGCACATGGTTTGACCACATTGGTTGTCAAAACCGCATGTGTCCTGCCAATAATCTCCCACTTGAAGATTTGATTGAAGTCCATCGGATCCGCACGCCATTCTTCTAGCTCGCTTTTGCATGTAACTTTTGTTCGATCAATTTTCAAGAGGAACGTCACCATATAAAATTGTCCTCGGTAATTGTCTTGGTCATGTAGTCTGTCAGTTATCCGCAGTGACTTTGCATGTCTATTGTTTCCTCTTCCACTGTTCACGAACAAAGTGTTATTGGACCTAGATGCGTTTGGTTCTTGAATGATATGCTGGATTCCTTGCAAGATGTAACACACTATGGCTATAGTGGATAATATTTTCTTGTTTGTGGCCGAGTTCTTCTAGCAACATCGTCAACCATATTACCTCTTACTGGCTTCCGTCGCTGCAACATATTCTGCTTCCTTTGTTGACGTTACAACAATGTACTGCAGTTTTGAAACCCAGCTTACGGTTACAGCAAGATTAAACACATATTCGGTTGTGGATCTGCTTTTTCCACGTAAATTCCCGTGTCCATTTTATCATCATTGTCATTTCCAATATCGTTCCGCTGTCCATTTCACAACAATATGTTTGGTGGATGTAACCGCGTAAAAATACTAGTTTTCGTGAGTTGATTCTATAATCATTAACTTCTGAATTGATGGTAATCCCAATAGTTATTAATATTTGTCAAATTTAGTTACTTTATATGATTAATGCTCGCAGAAATAAGCATAGGGGGTGGTTGGTCGACAAGCAGATGTTTTAATAGTTAACATCATAAGACTTTACAAGTGAAATTGACATTTCCCTAGTAAGACAAGATTGTTTAATTCATTGGAAATCATATTATCTCACTTGGGAAATAAATGAATCTTTCTGACCATCGAAGTCCAGATCAATATTTTTTTTGTCGTTTTGTCTTTTATCTTATTTTGGTTTAATTATTTTGGACACAAGCTACGTTTATAAGACAAAAAACATAGAAGACAAAATATGTAGATGGGAAATTCTATTGGCACCCCCTCAGTTGCTATTTAGACCCCTAATTAATATGGAGATTGATTTAATAGAAGTTTTCAATTAACGAGACTAACTTTTCAACGTCATTTATTACTTATATTCCCATACATTTATTATATATAAAAAATTAAAACGTGTATTGCGTGTCTATTGTATATGTACTTTAATACCCCAATTTTAAGTTGATATTGTGGGTTTTATATATTAGTATGTGTAAAATATATTATAGAAAATTAATAAATTTATTCATTCGATTATCATACTGATTCTTAAGGGAAACGCAATATACTATAATTCTAAGCACTGTGCATGTGCAATATATTAATATTGACACATAACTTTATATTTTGAAGTTCTTTTTAAATGAAGTATTAATTTAACTTTTCTATTTATAAGTATATATATAAGAAATTTGATTGGAGGATATAAATTGTAATGAACTTAAATTATAAATAATAAATTGAAATTTGAATTGACACATAAAATTATAATTGAAAGATAGTTACTATGTGGTGTTGAACAATAGTAAAATAGAGATAAACTTTTGAGAAAATATGCTACTAAAATTTCAGGTCTAACTATATAAATTAATGAGCTATGTTTTCTAGTAAATAAGATAAAATAATAAGTAAAATATTAAACTTTTACGAATATAACTATAATTAAATAAACATAAAGTAATTAAGCAACTGAGTGATGATTGTTGAAATCAATGTACAAATATAAAATTAAATGCTAATAGAAAAAAACGTGATTGAGCTAAAGTTTACTGATTCTAATGTACGAGAAAAAAAAATGCTAATAGGAAAATAAGTTTACTAACTTCAAGGAAATTATTTCATTTATTAGGGGGTACAAATAGCAATTTTTTATGTAAAGGGGGTCTCAATAGTAGCACCCTATGTAGATAGATGAGAGAGAGAGAGAGAGTCCAAGTACAATTAAACAACTTCTAGTAAATGTCCAAGTGGATAATAGATTACTATATTGAGAATAAATATTAAAGAACCATGTAAAAAAAAAGTAAAAATAAAGTATCGCCACATGCAATGATGCAATATAATATTAAACGTGATCCGTGCAAGTCACTTATAAGTTAATTGTCAACCAGAAGTTTCGGAGCAAATTGATACTATCAAATACCAAGTAGAGCACGATACCATTATATCTTTAATATCTTACAATTTAATTACACATTTTATGATGTATACATGACAAAGAGTTTTCAGGATAGTTTGACAATTACCATATTATGAAATATAAATTGGTTATTACCAAGGGCCGGTTTTTCAATTTATGGACCCCTGTTCTTATAGCACATATGGAGGCCCAATCTTAATATAAATAAATAAAATTTTTATTTTTATTATAATTTTTTGCTGTATAATTTTTTCGGCGTATTGTTATTAATTACATAGTATTGTGCTATAAAATAACGGTATTAAAAGTTGTTTAGAAGGGAAAGACATTAAAATGGGCCCCAAAATTAACCAAAAAATTGTGTCCCTATGCAGTGGGCTAGGAAACACAGACCTAAATCCTGCCCTGATTATTACAATCTAGATAAGCACTTATCAAAACGATTATGTATGAACAAGGGTTGAATTGAAGAGTGACATTATCTTTATATATCATATTTAAATAGATTTGAGTAAAAACATATGCATTTGTAAAATTTAGGGAAGTTTGCATTTAAATACCGAAATACATAAAAAAATATCAGATTAGTTCATTGAAAGAAATTTTTTATATTTAGGTACCTATTAGAATAAAATTTTTGCAAATAGGTAATCGCTTAACGAACGTACGTCGTGTAAGAAATTTAGATATTATAGAGAAACAAATTTAATTCCATAGCAAAACGTATTGTGGTGCATAACACATTGAGAAAATGTACATCATGATTATAAGATATCATATAATATATTAGGTACGGTCTAAACACGTGAATTAGATAAAAGAATACGTAAACAATTATAAAATGCTACCCGCTATAAAAAATTTATTCTAACAGGTACATACGTATAAAAGTTTTTTGACAAGGGACAGAATGATAGTTTTTTTTTTTTTATGCTTAAGTATATGAGTTTTGATACACCTATAATTAACTCGATATGTGTTTTGTCGACGAATTGATAACTGAAGTTGATGACTATCAGAAATCAGAAGCAGAGATCTCTTTCTATTCCTTTTTTCATTTCACATTTCTTTCTATTCCCTTTTGAATTTATCAAATGTTGCATTTGCTTTGATGAGTGTATTTGAAAACAAAAGGAGTTCATATTCATCTTCCTTCTCATCATTTATATCACGGTTCCTTGATTCTCCAGCCAACTCATTTTCCTCGCTATCCTCCGTAAGAACCCTCTCTTTTTCTCTCTCTTTCTCGGCGCTTTAAGTCCCCGATATTATTTGTTTGTTTTATCTTCTAAATTCATCGATTGTATCTCTCTATATGATCTTTTACGACTGTTGTCTGATATAAAGAATGGAACTTTTTGTGTTATCCCACGATGGGTCCTTATGATTCGAGCTTGTTGCTGTGAAAAAAAATGGATTAACCAATTCCACTTTCGTGGGCGTTGATTCTAATGCTATTTACCCTTTATTTTGATGTTATACTCTGTTTTTCTGCTTTCTTTTCCGGTCCTGAAATGCTATGCTGTTCGATTATCGTGCTATTATATAGGCTGAAATAAGCCCTAATAATAATGATTTCTTTTCGATCTCAGTGAGATATTCCATTGTATCTATTTGCTATTGTGAAAGCCAATCGACTTGATAAAATCATGTTCTTGAGCTAATTAAGAGTTCTTTTGATAACTTTTACCAACAGCTATTCATTTCTTTTTTTTTGTCCTCTATGATTTTGGCAAATAGATAGAGTTATTTTTCGTTGTATATGATGGCTCTTTCTTGGGACGAAAAGCAAAGAAGTGAGCTGAGAATCCACGAAAGCGAAGATGATTTGAGCTCTGATTTCGCTCAGTACATCGAAGACATATCAGAAGCTTCCATTAGAGACAGAGGCGTTTTTACCATTGCGCTGTCGGGCGGTGCAGTGATATCCCTACTACGGTGATGATATATTCGAATGATTGGTAATTTTTATCGAATTTTTTGTCATGATTAGTAGATTTGAAAATCTTATCTTTCTGAGCAGAAAACTTTGCGTGGCGCCTTACATTAAGACCGTGGATTGGGCAAAATGGCACGTTTTTTGGGTCGATGAGCGAGTCGTTTCGAAAAGCCACGTGGATAGCAATTACAAGCTTGCAAAGGATGAATTTTTCTCTAAGGTTAGATTATATCATAAGACTTCGGTATCTTCTTACATTTCATTTGGTTTTTTTCCTGGTATATGGTATAATCTGGTGACTATATATGTCCTCTGTTTTTTTTTTCTTGCGAAAGAAATGAATTCGTCGCGATCTTTCGCTCTACGAATCGCAAACTTTTGTTTCCTTGCACTAACATACAGTTATAACACTGCGCAACGACATAATTCGACGAAAAGAAGGTCGGAAATCTTTCTCCTTTTCTCCGTTTTTTCCTCTTAAACTGTGTCTGATTTGAAGAAAGTAGCGTTCAAAAGAAAATTGGAGAGAAAATGGTTTTAGTAAGTTTTTGTTTTCCTCACCGTGTTGGTGCATAAATTAGTTTTCGTTAGTTTTAGGTATAAACTTAAACACTATTTTCTTTTCCTTTTCCTATCTGTTTCTTCACTTAACCAAACATAAAAAAATAGTTTCATTTTCCATTTCGTTTTCTTTTCCCTTCTAAATTACACAACCCAAACGCAGTTCTTAGTGCTGTGTTTGAGGAATTTAGTAAGAAAAAAAAAAGAATGGAAAAGGAAAACCGATTTCTATGTTTGTTTGATTACAGAAATAGACGAGAAAAAGAATTAATTTTAAAGCTAAAACCATGGAAAATCAATTTCCTCATCAAAATAGCGAGGAAAAGGAAAAGAAAACATCTCACCCATTTCCTTGATCCAAACACAGCCTCACTGCCTTCGTTTCCCCATTTTAATGAAAATCTTTTTTTTTTCTTTTTCCCCTCATTTTTCCTCGTTAGGTTCCGATCATTCACAGCAACATCCATCCAATCAACGACTCGTTGACGGCCAAGAAAGCCGCCGAGGCGTACGAATTCACAATCAGACAGCTCGTAAAAGCCCGATGATAAGCGTGTCCAAAACCGAAGACTGTCCAAACTTCGACCTCATACTACTCGAGGTCGGGCCGGACGGTCAAGTGGGCTCGCTATTTCCCGACCGCCCGGCGGTCCGCGAGACGGACCCGTGGGTCGCCTTCATGACCGATTGTCCCGAGCCTCCGCCCGAGAGGATCACATTCACTTTCCCGGTGATAAACTCGGCCTCGAACGTCGGGATGGTTGCTTTGGGACGTGATAGGGCCGAGGCGGTTAGGTCGGGCTCGGGCTCGGAATGGGCGGATCAGCCCGTCGGGTTGGTTCGGCCCGTGGGTGGGAGGTTGGTTTGGTTCTTGGATAGGGAGGCTGCGTCTAAGCTTATCATTGAAGGTGGGAATATTTCTGAGTAGTCGAGTTTTCTTGACCTTGGAACAGTTTGCTGTGTCGTGTAGCTTCTCTTTCATTTGTTGTTAGGATTTTTTCGCTTCTTTCTTTTTTGTCCAAGAGACGTAAAAAAGTATTCCTACATTTGGGAGATATCTGTCATTGGATGTCTCTGTTGTAATTATTCAATGAAAGTCTCTAGCATAAATATCATTTGGACAATACCACCGCAATGATTCTTTTTTTTTTTCGTACAGCAACGTGATGTGCTATTCCACTTTTTGTGAATGAAGTTTAGCAATACGTTTTAGAATCTTGAATTGACGTGTACTTGTTTTTTGTAATTATAAAACACATTGAAAAAAAATCAAAAATCAACATAACAACATAATCTTCGGCACATTTTCTAATGGTCATATCTTATTAAATGTTAATGAGTTAAAATATAAAGGGAATTAATGAATTGAGTCGTTGTTTTAAAAGTTTCAACGTTTTCCCCAAGGTACCTTTCAATGAGACTGACGATAAGAAAACGTTTGGCAGTCGCCACATAACTTAATTAACAGTATAATAATCATTCGATCCAAAGAAAATCTCTAGAAAAAGAGAGAAAAACCGAATCAAGCTAGGACAAAACACTTGAGCCGACCATTCAAGAATTCAAGGGCTGCAATAGATTAAGTTTCAGTCACATCAATATTTCGATAAGAATGCAATAATCTTGACATACGTGTTCATCTTTGTCATCTCTTAATCAGCAAACACCACGACACACTCCATTATTGCTATTAAAACAAAAGCATATCTTCACTATTCACCGTATAAACCTCTCCCGTGATCAGAAATCACCAATTCCAAAAAAAACATGACGATAAACAAAAACCCACCGAGAAACCCTTCACTTAAAGCAATCAAAATCTTCGACGACGACGTTGACGAAAGTGATGAAAAGATCCCACTTCTGAAAAAATCAGAAAACCCTAGCCACCATCATCAAGAATTAAATGGAGCTTCCTTCGCCGGCGCTGTTTTTAACCTATCGACCACCATAATAGGCGCTGGAATAATGGCTTTGCCGGCGACGATGAAAGTGCTGGGACTAATTCTTGGAATTGCACTCATAGTGTTTGTCGCTATGCTCACCGAGTTTTCGATAAGAACGTTGCTTAGGTATAGCAAAGCGGGCGGGTCGATTTCTTACGGTGAAACCATGGGAGATGCGTTTGGTAACGTGGGGAGAAAGGTGTTGCAAGCTTGCGTTGTGATTAATAACGTCGGCGTCCTCGTCGTGTATATGATCATCATAGGTATGTGCTAAATACTGTCCATGAATGGGATATAATGTGTACAATTGAAAAATGATACACTTCTTATAAGCTTATGCTTTTAGGGAAGTTGATCGTTCAGCATGGGTATTAGAGCTCATGTGAGAGAAGGTGGTGGAGATATTAATATATAAGCTTGCGTTGTGATTAATAACGTCGGCGTCCTCGTCGTGTATATGATCATCATAGGTATGTGCTAAATACTGTCCATGAATGGGATATAATGTGTACAATTGAAAAATGATACACTTCTTATAAGCTTATGCTTTTAGGGAAGTTGATCGTTCAGCATGGGTATTAGAGCTCATGTGAGAGAAGGTGGTGGAGATCAAGTGGATGTTATTAATATTAAGGTGGAATATGAGTGGCGGCCTTCTTGGTGTTCTATTTGTTCTGGCATTGGACATAATAATTCAGAATGTCCAACCAAAATCAAGTCGAAGGAGCAGACTGCACTACCAACAGTAATATATCGGACACAACCATTTTCTCGGACTACTTCTCAGGCCACTTCAAGGCATATTGTGAAGGATAAACGATCTTGGAAGCGAGTAGTGGCGAAAGGCAAGGCGATAGTGGTCGATACGACTTCTCGTGATGTGCATGGCGCAAATGGTTCGCGCAATCTGCCACCATCTTCAGGTCTGAGTGATGACCCTTCGTCCTCTATAGTGCATGAGGTGCAAGGTAAGATTGATAAGGAGGGGCGTGATGAGGGTATGGATCAAAGGAATTCTAAAGCTACTGAGCCCTCAAGCGCTGTGAATTTAATGCAAAGTCGACTTGCGACCACTGATTCCCATCTGGTGAAGTCCAACAATTCCTTCGCTGTCCTTCAAGATATGCCGGGCGATGACATTGGTTCTTGATCCTATATGATCTTTTATGCTTTGTATTTGTCTTTGCTGCCTTTTGTTTTGCTTTAGAGTAGGGTGCATATGCCGCTTGTGGTATATTGCTTGTGCCTGGTGGTAGCATGTTAGCGGGTTGGAGCGTCATGATATTGCTCATGTACGCGGCTGTACTCTTTTATTTTATTTAGTGAAAATTTCCAAAAAAAAAAAAAAAAAATATATAAAAATTTAAAAATGATAAGCTTGTTCTAAAGGCTTAAGTTTTTAGGTGAAACTGTCGTTCTTAGTGTTCGTCTTCGTTTGTCTTGCTGAGATCATAATTGCAAACGAATAATCGAACTTTTTTCCTTGATTTTTTTGAAGGAGATGTCTTGTCCGGTACGACGAATTCGAAAGGCGTCCATCATGCTGGTTTGTTGGAGGGATGGTTCGGACAACATTGGTGGAATAGGAGATTCTTTGTTCTTCTCGCGACTACGCTCGGCGTGGTTACTCCTTTGGCTTGCTTTAAGCGCATCGGTACGGATTCTGTATGTTTTTACTCCTAAAGTCGATTGGTGATAGGACGTGAAATCTTTTCCATTTACATTTTAGTTAATTTTTTCGATGGGAGAAGTAATATCAGCAAATCGAACGGAGTTCCGCTTATAAAAAGTGAGGGATTTTTTTTTTCCTTCTGTGAATGTTTCATTTTGCAGATTCTCTAAGGCACACCTCGACTTTAGCCGTTTTCTTGGCGTTTGTCTTCATTGCAATTACGACGAGTATCGCCTTATTTAAATGGTCGAAAGGCACGGCCGCGATTCCGAGGCTACTTCCTGAAATTGCGGACATCAATTCGGTATGGCGACTCTTCACCGTCGTGCCCGTCCTCGTCACCGCATACGTCTGCCATTTCAATGGTAATGATAGAGTAAATTCTTAGGGTCGATTGTTTTTGCGAAGTTGTGGCGTTATAAGGACAAATTACATTAGAGGGTTACAATCTTAGGCCAATGAGTTTAAAACCGAAGCAATTTGACTGAAATTAAACATTGCAGCTGTAGGTCAGTAAGTTTCAATACTGATGCAATTTAAAGACATTTATGGCTAAAAATTTGAAACTTGTTGTCCTCGTTTACTTCAATTTTGAAACTTATTGTTCTCAAAATGCAACTCTGAACTCACTGGTCTTCAAAACTGCGATTGCAATCATCTGTCACTTTTGGTGTCTCAGTCATCTTCTCGTTTAATCGTAGCTATTGGATTTTTGATCTAGTGGCTCGGGAATTTTTTCTTTTTTTTTTATGAATAATTTTAATTTTATATTTCACCAAATCATAATGTCATTGTTATTTCATGACATTTTTATGATAAAAACATACAAACGTCACCGACTTATTCTTTATTTTATTTTTATGATGATTAAAATGACATTCGTATTTTTCGACATTAATAAGAATGCTGCAGTTTCGAACCTCGTTGTCCTAAAATTGTCGTCCCCACTTAAAGTATCCTTTAAATGCCCCAAATAATTAAGCCTACAAAATATAGCCAAACTTTTAAGTTCATGACATAATAGCAAATAAGCAAAGCACAGATAAAATCTTACAGTTTCTGCTCTTTGTGAAGTACACAGCATTGAAAACGAGCTCCGAGACCGTTCGAAGATCGAACCGATCGTTCGAACCTCCATCGCCCTATGCTCGATCATATACATAATGACGAGCTTCTTTGGTTTCCTCCTCTTCGGCGACTCGACCCTCGACGACGTGCTCTCAAACTTCGATGATGACCTCATCGGCGTTCCGTGGGGCCCGCAGCTGAGCCACGCCGTCCGAGTCAGCTATGAGCTCCACCTAATGCTCGTCTTCCCCGTGATATTCTTCCCTCTCCGCCTCAATTTGGACGGCCTATTTCTTCCGCGTAGTAATTCCGTGGCCTTGGCGGACGATAACGTTAGGTTTTTTTCGTCGACCGCTTTGCTTATTTCGGTCGTTTTCTTGGGGGCGAACTTCGTGCCGAGCATATGGGACGCTTTTCAGTTCACGGGCGCCACTTCGGCGGTTTGCATTGGTTATGTATTTCCAGCGGCGATTGCTTTGAGGTGAGAAGTAGTTAGTATTCGTATAAAAGTATTTTATTCGATCAAGGGTTAATTATTTTTTTGGTCCTAGGAGGTGATATATTGAAACATAGAATTTAGGAGGTGAGATTATACAATAAAAACAAATTAAGCAATTTAGAGAAATTATACGCCGGACTCATTATATTTTCTAAAATCGTTAGTTTAAAGTTATTTTAAAGTCGCCTCCTATAGTTGCTAGGTCCCTAGATTATATGCCGAAAATTAAAATTTGGGGCAACATATTGGGTTTCTGCATATAATGTGCATAAATTACTTTATTTTGAAAGTTGTAAGTATAATGCCAACAAGGGTTAATTATTTTCAGTCCTAGAGAGTGACATTATTGAGACACGAAATTTAGGAGGTGACACTATAATGATAATAACTTTTAACATTAAGCATTTAGAGAAATTATATGTCAGAACTCATTTTGTCCGGAATCGCTTAATTTTGAAAGTTCTTTTCCCCATAATGTCGCCTCCTAAATTTGCTGGACCCTGGATTGTACGCCGGAAATTAGAATTTGGGCCAAATTTCGGGTTCGTGCATATAATGTTTCTAAATGACTTACTTTTTTGAACATTTTTTCCATATAATGCCACTCACCACTAAGTATAAACTTGTTCCTATAATGTCTAACCTATATCACACGACTAAAAAACTTATTGACCGTTTTTAAAATAGGTGAAGTTTGAATATTTTTTGTTTATTTTTGGGCAGAGATAGACATGGCCGTGGTTCGAAGAAGGACAAGATTTTGGCTATTTTTATGGTGGGATTGGCCGTATTTGCGAGTCTGGTGGCGATATATAGCGATGCTTATGCTGTTATTAAAAGGCATTTGTCTCCTTCTGAGTAGTGTTTGTTAAGTGTTAACAAAGCATGTTTATTAGTGTATGTTTGTTTTGGTAATGTTTTTTCCTTTTCTATGGTTTATGCATGCATGAAATATGGGGAATGTATACTTTAGTAATAGTTGAAGACTCTTTCTAATTTTCCCTTCTTTGTAAATCGAAAACCATTCAAATTTTGGGACACCTTAATTAAGCGAAACATTTTTAGTCCTGTAACTGTAATAAAAAGAGCAATCAAGGACAATTTAGCCGGAATTAACACCCGATATCGATGATTTCGATCCAACCTCTTTCTTTATTATCCAAAAGTAACACGTACGTAAGAAAAAAATTAGATATGAATAATTAAACAATAATTGTTACATAATAACAAATAAGTAACTGGCAATAATTATTAAGTTAAAAAAACATATGTTCAAGAAAGAGCAACAACATGAGCTTGATAGTCGAAATTTTTTCTCCAAATCAAAGAACTCATTTCTTCCTCCAAAATCTTGCCAGAATCGAGCATGTAACCCAAAAAAATCAAGTCATTCACACCGGCAAAAGCATGCATCCTTATTCCCCACGACTTCATTTCATTACCATCATAATTTTAGGAATTATGTGTGAAATGGTCTCAATGTCTTCATCCAAAGAGGCTTGTATTGCCATTGTGGCAGTCCCGCGAGATTGAAAACATCATTGTCGGAAAAGAATTCTGGTCGTCGATTCCACTCTTGTCGAGATTACAAGGTGAGCAATTTTAGTTCTTCATTTCTTGTAATTGCTCACCTCATTTGATAGGTATGTTTATTTAATAATTATTGTTAATTACTTAGATGTTATTACTTAATTATAAAAGTTTTTCTTTTCATTTAAATTTTTTCTTTACCTAGGTGGCGCTTAGTTGGACGATGTAGCGGAAAAATGGGTCCAAATCAGCGATTCAGGCGCACACGTGTAAACTCCGGCTAAACTGTCCTTAAATTGTCTTTTTTTATTAAACTTGGATTACTAAAAATGCTCCGCTTACTTAAGGTGTCACGAAATCGCCACCACCTCAAAGATACGGGACTAAAAGACTAATTAAGCCTATCACATTGGCGTGATATTGTAAGCTGACAAAAAAAACATATTGTAGGTGAGTTATCTTATGCGGATTTGGTCGGATTTATTGTGAAATATGATGTCTTGGCAAATTCTTATTAAGTGCGCGTTGGTATGCAGATTCTAGGCGGAAAACAAAAGAAAAAGTATAACGGAAAATTTATAGTAATTACTCTGTATTGTTAAGCAGTGCTTTTGATATTATTTACTTGCTCAAGTGGGTTTAAAATTTGACATCAGCATCTCATTCATGTTGAAATACCAATTCGTATGTTTCACTATAAAAATACATGGCGCATGTAAAATTTTAAGCTCACTAGTGCAAGTAGGCATATAAGAAACATCTATACTTCTATTAAAATTTGGGAATTTCATTTGGTACCCATGTGTTTTAGGCTGTATTTAAGATTTTTACAACTGGTACCCAAATTATTTTTTAATTCCAGATGGTACCCCTATGTTTAAGGCTTTCCAACTGTATCTAAAATGTTTTTAAAGTAGAGACCCCTAACTTATAATGTAGTGATTTTAAATGACCAAAGAAATGAGATTTTTTAGGTGTAAACCTTGTTAATTGCTAATGGAATTCTAGAAATGACTAAAAACGGTTCCGACACCCAAAAATCACATTTGTAGCTTTTTTTTTTAAATCACGAGGTTATATGTTAGTAGTATTTACCATGAAAACACGTTGGACGCCAATTGGAAAAGCCTTAAACACGTGGTACCAACTGAAATTGAAAAATACTTTGGGTACCAGTTGAAAAAGTCTTAAACACAAGGACACCTACCGAAATTGAAAATAACTTTGGGCACCAGCTGAAAAAGCCTAAAACATAGGGTACCATACCAAGTGGAATTCCCTTTAAAATTTCTTAATGCATACTTGAAAAGCCAAAAATAGAGTTTAAAGTTTGAACCTACTGTATTTCTTATCGGTTTTGCAGTTGGCCAACCAAAATCGTAATTGGACCACTTAATATAATAATCAGTATAATAAAGCTTGGGGCATGTACAATTGTCGATGTGGGAATATTTAAGTAGTTAGAAAATGACCATATTCATGTCCACTTGGTATTTTTCAAATGCTACGCAGTCCGACGACAGCCTTGAGCCTTATATTCATTCATACATTTACATCCTCATCCTCAAATAATAAAAGTTCAAACCAATTGTTGGTTTCCTAGTGGAGATAGATAGTAACTTATGGTTATAATTTTCCAAAAGTAAATAAATAATTAATGGAACAATACATGGTTTACGACCACCCCACCACACCACCAGTCTATTTCATACACTAATTTGGTAAAGGTGTGGAGGAGAAAGAAATTAGCAATTCTAATCCATTTTATTAAGCGTGGGTGGATAGACGGTCTGTCAATTTCATATAAAAATTAATAATAAAATTGAAAATCACCCAATATCTTTTAATTTTTAGGTAATTACTATTTTTAGTTGATTCTTATATATTTAGTTTTATAATTTTGAATATATACATAATAAAGTCTAAATTATAACTCTAAATTAAAATTCATTTAATATTATATCTTTATCTATATTCTTTTACTAAGTCTCAGGTCTAGGCTAAACCGTGTTTTGGTCTGTTATAAATAACTGTTAAAAAAATATCACTCACTACATAATATATATATTTATATATATATACATAATATATAGCACATGTATTGATGTGCAAAAGTACTAATATATTATAGCACATATTTGGGTGTGCGAAGAGTACTCCTAATGATAATTAAACTAATAAAAGATTTATTAAATTAATTGTGGTTGGAATCAATTAAAATATAAAACATAAAAGAAAATCCGTATCTGGTCGATTAATTTTCCTTTCTCACCAAAAGCTGCCGGCATTGTTTATTACATAAAATACAAAAAATCCAAACACAGGTCAATTTCAGCAGCAGTAAAGTTTCCAACTTTCTATACTTTCACGCATTTTTCTTACCAATTCCTTTATTTATTCAATTGATTGATTGCAGGTAGGGTTGCAAACGAATCGAACTTTTTTGGTTCGATTCGCGATTCGATTCGAAATTTTAAGATTCGAATTCGAATATTTAGAATACGAATCCGAATAAGAATATTTTTTCTGATTCGAGAAATA
Organism: Craterostigma plantagineum; assembly: GCA_027422505.1. Taxonomy (NCBI): domain Eukaryota; kingdom Viridiplantae; phylum Streptophyta; class Magnoliopsida; order Lamiales; family Linderniaceae; genus Craterostigma; species Craterostigma plantagineum. The sequence continues at coordinate 1,627,069 of JAPQWV010000029.1, forward strand.
TACGAATACGAATATGAAATCACAATATTCGATTCGAAAATTAATCGAATTATTCGATTCGAATAATATAACATAAAATATAGTATAATTAATATATATTCACATATAATATATGATAACTTACTAAAATATTTACAAATAATATGTTATAATTCAATATATGTTGAAATAGAACTTATTATAATTCAATATATGTCTAAATATAATTTATTATAATTCAATATATATTTTTAGATATGATATTGTTTATATTTTATTAAATAAAAAATGAAAGATGACTTTGAATACAAATATTCGATATTCGATTCGAATATTCGAAAAAATATTCGAATTCGAATAAGAATCGATTTTATGATTCGACTAAATATTCGAGTATTCGTATTCGTATTCGATTGTTATCCGAATACGAATAGAATATTGCGGTATTCGACTCGATTCGATTCGTTTGCAACCCTAATTGCAGGGGAGGTCGTTTGAGGCTGTCGTCGTCTTAATCTTTTGTGGTTTTGTTCAATTTCTGGAATTTTTCTCGCAGATAATCCTAACCTGGGAAAACCGTCGAGATGAAATCTGGGAAGAAAGTGCATCAAGAAGATGAAGAATTGGATGACGAAGATTTTGGTAATAGCAAAGACGCCGCACCATCCAATAGCAATAACACAAAAGGTAAAGGAGTGTTTGCGTACCTCAATTGATATCGATGCCCATCTAATTGTTCGAAGCTTTTGGTCCTTTTTTTTATTATTATTTGGCAATTTTGTTTTAGCAACTTCTGAAGTTGCTCTGATGTTTTTTCTTTTTTTTTTTTCTGTATAACTGTGGGGTGTGAATTCTTTTCTTTGGAGGTTTAGATGGGAATATCAATGATAAGATTAGTGCTATGAGGTCGAAACACTCTGTCACGGAGCAGAGGAGACGAAGCAAGATCAATGAAAGGTAATTTATTAGGCTGGTTATGATTTTATAGTGATTGGTGTCAAGCATTTTGATTCTGATGAATTTGTGCTTAGCTGTCATGTTTAGTTCATCATCACTGTCTGAATCGAATGATCGAACCTCTGTTCGTATGCATTAATCATGCTTTGCTTTTCGAGGTCAATTTGTGTTTTTAGATCTCTGTATAACTCAGGTTTCGAATACTGAGAGAACTGATACCTAACAGCGATCAGAAAAGGGACACTGCGTCGTTCTTGTTAGAGGTACATCGCTTGGAGTTTATATGCGTTTGATTTCGCTTTTGCTTCACATTCTTCGCTAACCAATTGCCTGATTCTTGATTCAGGTGATTGAGTATGTCCAATTCTTACAAGAAAGGGTACAAAACTACGAAGGGCCTTACCAACCTTGGAGCTCAGAGCCCACAAAACTGATGCCATGGGTATTAAATTGAAGATGTCATACGCAAATCAGCTAGCAATACAAATGTCCCCTTCATCACTCTTACATCTATTATTTTCCTTTTTGAAAAAAAAAAAAAACACAGAGGAACAGTCACTGGCGTGTACAAAGCTTTTCAAGTCAACCACAAAGCATTAAGAGCGGTTCGAGCCAACAAGTCGATCAAGAAAATCCAAATAAAGCAGTTGGAGTTACGCCTCAGTTGAATCAGCCTAACACATCGATGCCCATCGCAAGCGACCCTTCGTTTTCACATCCCTTACAGAGGCCATCAGTTGATGCACAATCGAACGATTGTTCTAATCCAGTGGATATCCTTAACCAAAGAGATGATCTGTGCGTTGAGGGAGGAACGATCAGCATATCAAGTGCCTACTCTCAAGGGTGAGTTGCTACTTTTCTTTTATGCTACTTTGCAATTTGAAACTGTCCTTGGTCCGTTTGTTATGTGGGATTCGATGCGGAAAAGGAAAAGAAAATGGATTGATAAGTATCGAATTTGTACATTACGCCTCGCGTGTCGTACCATCACAAATTTTCTTTTCTTTTCCACATCAAATTCCACATACCAAACGCACCCTAAGAGTGGGCTTGTTTTAACTTATTGCCTGAGCTGGGATTTGCTGTTTTTTCTATGCATTATTACAACCTCAACAATGACAAAGCAGTTCAATGATATTACAAATTGAACTTCGTCAGGTTGTTAAATTCGTTGACAAGAGCACTTCAAAGCACGGGCCTTGACCTGTCTGAAGCCACCGTTTCCGTTCAGATCAACCTTGGGAAAAGAGCAAACGGAGGATCGATGAAAGCTCATGAGGTAAATAGCTGATCATTTTCGGTATTATTCGAGGTTATTTCATACTGGCCTTAAGTTGAATGCCTTAAAAAACTCATATATGATTTTTATATATGCAATTGTTTCTTTGTTTGATAAAAGGATCACGGCTCGTCAATGCCAAACCAAGCTTCTCAAGATCCTTCTAGTCTTGGTGAAGATTTAGTGGACAATCAGCCTGAGAAAAGGCTCAAGACTTGAAAAAAGAGAGGAGAAAAATGGACATCATGGTATGTGCTTTTGTGTGATTTTACTGGTTTGAACGATCGTTGCTTTTGTACATTTCTTTGCGATTTTTGTGTTTTTTTAACATGGTGTTATTGGTTTGTGATTGTGTAAAATTTCGTCGACGTATACTAAAAGTCAATTGGTAACAGAAACAATACTGAGATGCCTTATTTTGATAGTGCTTTGATTTAGGAGCAAGTATGATGGCTACAATTTCAATTTTATGCATGTCTTGTCAACTATACAAATATAAAAGAAATTATCGAGACTGAATGCAGATCATTGTGGGCTGTAGTAACAGTCGAAGACGAGTTAACCTCACTCTTAAAAGCATGAGCTGTTCCTTTTTCTGTGTCTCATCAAATTGTGAAGAGCCTGATAAACAACAGCATCATCGCCTTATTACTTTACTCACATTCAAAGTAGAGATATATTTGATTGGCCAAATATGCGATCGACAGAAAACTTCGAAAGCCTCATCTTTTGCCTTCTTCTTGCACCAAGAAATAAGTCGTTTCTTGCCCTGCGAAATAAATAGTTATGCACTCTTCATCAGTTAAGTTACCACAGTGGCCGATATCTGAATTTTTGGATTAGGGTTTAGTGAGATTTAAGAAGGGTGTCGTCAAAAGCTTTCCTAAAGTTATCACCTTTCCAGGTTTTGACTTCATCTATGATCTCAATGATAGTGTGTCTTAAGCTGCAAATGAACTAACAAATGCCCCCATCATGTATAACATGCTATATCCAAGTCAAAAGTGCTGATCCCATACATGTTTCTTTAAAATGCTGAAACATGTAATCTTAAGCATAAATCAATAGGATTGCTGAACAAAATAGAAGAAACAAAAAATAAAGACGTAAAAAAAAATTGACCGTCGAATGCTCGAGCTCGAGCTTTTTTATTAGAAACATAATACAAAGACTAAAATTTTAAAAAGATATATATTATAAAGTAAGCTCAGAAGCCGACTCGATAGCTTTCAAACACTCACGAGAGTCAGCTCAAGCTCGATCTCGACAAACATGCAGACAGACTTTGAAGGGGAAATTAATACCATAACTTTGAATCTTTTTATAATCTCATCCACATAAGATATCTTCTGTTTTTGCAATAACAATCCACACCACACCAGATGTAGTTCTAACACATGCTTGATTAACATACTATGTAAGGATAATGATACTAATCATTGACCATATTATTCTTCAACTACTCAATAGGCTGAAGCATGATCTGAAGTCCATGTTTAGGCTGAACACTGAGCACAACGTGAGGAAAGTGAACGTAATTCTTCGAAAGCGTAAACTTATAACGCTGAAGAATCATCGACATCGTAATCTTAGCCTCGGTCAGTGCGAAGTTCATCCCGACGCACATTCGAGGCCCGAAACCAAACCCTAGCAAGGCCACGGAATTACCATTCAATGCGTTAGCCAACCCATCGACGAACCTTTCTGGTCGAAAGAGGTGGGCATCTTTTCCCCATATATCCGTATCGCGGTGAACCGCATAAGGCGGGACATTGATGGTCACGCCCCTCGGGATTTTGTACTTTCCAAGCATTGTTTCTTTTTCGACCGTTCGAGGCAAGCTAGTCACGGGACCGTACAGTCGTATTGTTTCGTATAAGATCATTTGTACCTGCAGAAAGAGAGGAAAAAAAAATCAATATGAGGCAAGGTAAATAAGTTGGATCTTCGAAAAACATGTGCTAATCAATGAATTTGGATAGAAAAATAGGCAGATTTGGTTCGTATACACTTATCAATAGCCGTGATGGTAATTTTGAGGGTTGATTATTTTTTAGTCCTGAATTTAGGGAGCGGCATTATACAGATGATAAATTCGAAATTTAAGCAGTTTAGAGACATTGTATGCCAGAACCCTATTTTTTACTACAAATATCAGGTTCCGGCGTATAATCTATAAGGTTCATGCGAACTTATGAACTGGTATTACATAGACGATAACATTCATAACTAAACAGTTTTGGACACAATCTAGGGTTTCGACATATAATGGCTCTAAATTGCTTAATTTTGAAAGTTTATGTCAGTTTAACTCAATTCCTAATATCTCTGTCCTGCACCCCTTATTCCAAATGCATAAACATGAAACGCTCCATCAATCAACTGACAAAAATGAATTAAATATCTTAAATAATATAATAAAATTTACTCACAACTTTCAGCTTGCCAAGACCTCTTGAGTTAGGGTTTTCTCTGCCGAACACTTGGAGAACCTCATCTCTAGCTTTCTCTTGCCAATCTGTGTGAGTAGAAAGCAAAAGCATCGTCCAAGAGAGCAAAGTTCGAGTCGTGTCTTGCCCCGCCAAGAAAAAAGTTTTGCACTCGTCGATAATTTCTACGGCGGACAGTCGATTTTTGGGGTCGGGGTCGTCACGAGATTTGAGAAGGGACCCGAGAAAATCTCTGCCAAAGTTATCAGCTTTCCCAGTTTTAACTTCGGCTTCTCGCTTGTCTACGACTTCCATGAGCAACCCGTTAAGCCTTCGCGTGATGTTTTCTGCCTCCACGTCGTCTTCCGTTCTTGCAAATTTCAAGGCAGAAAAAGAATCTCCAAATTAGATATTATTAAAATTAACTTCTTTTCGTTCTTTGAGTTGGGGATGGCATTTCAGAACAGTCAACTTAGGGTTCCAATTTAAGGGAACTAAGTTTCAAGATTGAAGCAGTTTAGGACGGAATCCTACGTAGCAATTTCAGATCACCCGCTTAATGGACTGCAATTTAAAGACAACCAAGTTTCAAACCTGAAGTGATTTAAGGACACAAGATTGTTCTTACATTGCTTTTAAAGTTATTGTCATTAAATTGCAACCCTTTTTAAATTGTTTGCCATGAAAGTGTCATAACTTATGAGACGGAACAATTAGTTAAGCCTAACAATTGACATTCCATTAGAGAAGAAAACTGTTGAGAGAGAAAAGGAAATTACCTGAGTCTGAAACTGCTGATCCTCAATAAGTTTCTTGCAACTACAGAGGTTAACTCTGAAAGTACACTGAATATCTTCCTCCCTTCCAAGTAGTTGCTACCAAAGGCAGTTCTTGCAATAATATCAGATGTAAGAACCTTAAAATGCTCGAAAACTTCGATCTCTTTGCCCTCATGAGATCTCCATTTTTCAAGCATCTCCTCAACGCTAAAAACCATTGTCGGGACCATATCCTAACATGGCCATAAAAGGAGAATCTAATTAACAAAATAATGTCCGTAAAGGAAAAGAAAAGTTGAGAATAGACACTATTATATTAGCACCTGTAAGCTCTCTCCATGAAAAGCATGGTTAGACAATTTTCTAAGCTTGAGCCATCTTTCACCTTCAGTTAAAACGATGGAATCTCCTAATAACTTGGTAATGAAAGCATCTCTAATTTTCGGGTACTTTCCTTCTTTATTGAATAGTATTTCCTTAATCAACTCACGCTCGGTAACATAAATTGCAGGCTTAGTACCAGTCCAAACCAGAAAATTGCTACCTGCAAACACATGAAAAAAATCATATCAGAAATCATAATTCTCTCTATAAGTTCAAATCTGTGCCGAGGAAAGAAAGAAATAAAACTTGTAGAACAAAAAAGTTACCGTATAACTTCATCCAAGAGTACAAGTGAGGCTCAAGTTTAGGGAATAGGTCATCAGAAAGCTCCATTGGTTGGCTCATCGCTTTCTCTTTCATTGCGATTATCTGCTTTGTGTTTCCATAGAAAAGTTGGTAAGAGGGACCTTTGATTCCTTGAGAATTTAGGATACGCTGAATGTGAAATGGAAGCCACCATAACTTGTACACAGCGTAGCTCAGACAAACTAATACAAGGGACAGAATTATTGCAAAGAGAGTCATCATCATCATGTCTTATTCGCTCAAGAAACAACGAGACAATCGTCTCTAAGGGTTTTTGATTTCTGCAAAGACGTTGTGATATGGGGTGAGGATTACATTGGCTGATGATGAAGTCAAAATCTTGTTAATATGTTTTTAACTCAGGAAATCTTTGACCTTCCTACATTTACATACAATCGTTCTTTTAGGCATTTTGTTTTCTGAAAAAGAAAAGGTTGTAATATGGGATGAGGAAATGTGTATGAGAAGTCAAACTATGGTTCTTTTGATATTAAATTCAAAATCTTTTACCAATAGCACTAATTAATTTCTTTTTATTATATATCCATAAATAGAGGTATTTGCAGTATATTCTCTCTTGGTCCTAAAAATAATTCGTAACGTATTGGTTGTATTGCAACTAATTCATTAATAATCAGATTTCACAAATAGCATTAGTTAATTGTTTTTTATTATTTATCCAAAATCAGATCTGTATGCAGTATAATCTCTCATATATTGTTTGTATAGCAACTATTCATTAATAATCTAAATTTTACTATTACTGAGAAGCCAAGTTGCTTCGTCACTTCATATTCACGAGCTTCTTGTAATCTTTTTCTTCTCTCAATTTGCCCATTGGTTTAATTTGGATATGTACAGCCAAAACAACATTAATGTTATTAATGTTTATTTCCAAACTTGTTCTAGAATAATATCATCATTTTCGAAATTTTAGCAAATATTAATTATCAAGTAACTAATTCTTCATTAAATATAGCATCAGTTTTTCTTTTGAATGTTTTCTTTATATATTGATAGATTACGTATATTTGTATATTTTATACATAATTTATAAGTAGTATGTTGTTTACATTAAGAATAAAATATTATTTTATTTTGATAAATATTACTATAATATAAATTTAGTCTTATAATCTATAATATTACTATAATAGAAAGATTTTCTTATAATCTATACAAACAGACTCGAAAATAACGTATAGAAATATGTTAGCTATCATTTACTACTATAACCTATTATAATATAACTATATTTATATGATTTTAATATAATAATACAACTTCATATATTATAAAAGAACTTTTAGAACATATATATAGTTACACGAACAAAACTAAACTTATACAGGAAATCGTCATTGCAAAGTCAAGTCAAGCTAGAATCCGGATTGAAGTTATATAATACCATATTATGCATTAATTTTTAATTATAATATACATAATAAAGATGTGAGAGAATACATACAATAATAAAAGAACTGTCAGATAGTTAATTATAACTTTAATGCCTTCACTTTTCTTAATAAATAGCGGGTTTATATATGCAAGGGTGCGAATAGAATTTCCCTTAGCAAAATAATAGGTTTTAGCACACACACATGATCCATCCATAACTTCTTTAATAATTACATTTCCACTCCTGTAATTTTGGGCATTTATGCTAGACTCTTCATAAAGTGTTGCTTGTTGTCGATTAAACTGTTCCTTTCTCAAATGTAAAATTAGGGGAAAAAAAGCAAATAGAAGTTAATTTATTTTGATTGGTTGAAGTCTTCTGAAATGAATTTATCTATTCAAATACGGAGCACCTATAATTGTCCTGAGAAGCTTCATTTTTCACAAATTTGCTAGCTCCTGATATTCGATCTGTAACCAAATCAATATGATGTAAACCAAATCATATTTGAATTATATTAAAGTTTTAGTATTTACTCTTTATATATATGCCGCAATATATCATCATATGCTTAACGATTGACTACCCTAGATAGTCGAATTTTGACATTACATGTGATTTTAATTTGAGCTAATAGACTGATGGTTGAAATACGATTGGCATCTGTGTTGAAATCATGCAGTATTATGATTTATACGAAATGAATTAATTCCATCGAATCACAAACCACAAATATACTAGGTCCCCTACTGCATTATATCGATGATTCATCCAAACTTAAATAACTTCACGTCACCATCAATTATTACATAGAACTATAACATCCTTCAGGAGACCAATATAAAAACCCTAATTGTTTCTTCAAATCTCTTTCGAAGATCAGATCATATAGGCTGAAGCATGACCTGAACTCCAAGCTTAGGCTGAACGGTGAGCACGACGAAGGGCAAGTGAACGTAATTCTTCGATAGGGTAAACTTATAACGCCGAAGAATCATCGAGAGCACAATCTTAGTCTCGCTCAAGGCGAAGTTCATCCCCACACACATTCGAGGCCCGAAACCAAACCCTAGCATAGCCACGGGATTACCGTTCGTTGCATTTGCCAACCCGTCGGCGAATCTCTCCGGTCTGAAGAGGTGAACGTCTTTTCCCCATATGTCGGGATTACGGTGAACCGCGTAAGGCGGGACGTTGATGTTCGTGCCCCTTGGGATTTTGTACTCTCCCAGCATCGTGTCTTTTTCAACCCTTCGAGCCAAGCTCGTCACTGGACTGTATAGTCGGAGGGCTTCGTATAATATCATTTGTACCTATACAAAAATGAAATTATGAAAAATTAAACAATAGCATGTACTTGTACTAGTAAGATGAAGTAATAGTTTGGATTTGTGCTAGAAATTGAGGGGTTCGGCTTAAAACCAATTGATTTTTAGAAGCCCTCAATTGCTGATATGGTATTAGGGCAGGTTTGATCTACGTGTTATCAGAGCACATAGTTTGGATTTGTATTTGAATTTGAGGGCTTCAACATAAAATCAATTGGGTTTAGGATGAAACCCTCAATTTCTGATATGGCAGAGTGGCTTCGATCTGCGTGTCGGGCATGAGGCAATTGATACCAATAAGATGAAGTAAATGGATTTGCGCTAGAAAAGGAGGGTTTCTACATTAAACCAATTGGTTTTAGTTGAAGCCCTCAATTTTCTGATATGGTATCAGCGAAGATGTATGCCGCAGTGCGATAACACCCAAATCGAACCTGCTCTGATATCATATTAGAAATTGAGGGCTCCGACTAACAAACTTGTTGCATCCTAGGGTTTCTAAATGTAAAACATGTAAGCTATCCTCGAAGATGTCAACTCTTAAATATGGAGATTGTTCATATACTTACAATTTTCAACTTGGCAAGCCCTTCTGAGTTGGGATTCTCTCTATGACCAAACACTTGGACAACCTCGTCTCTAGCTTTCTCCTGCCAATCTGTGTGAATCGAAAGCAAAAGCGTTGTCCAAGAGAGCAGTGCGTAAGTCGTCTCTTGCCCCGCCAAATAAAATGTTTTGCACTCGTCGATGATTTCAGCAGTCGACACTCTGTTCTTTGGATCGACGTCGTGGTGAGCGTTAAGAAGGCGCCCGAGGAAATCGTTACCGAAATTATCTGCTTCCCCACTTTTGACTTCAGCTTCTCGCTTATTTACGACGTCCATGATCGATGATCGTAGCTTCCTCTCGATGTTATCCGCCTCAACGTCATCTTTTGTTCTTACAAGTTTTCTGGGTGGGAAATAACTCAAATTGAGCTACCCATGTTTGTAGGGTAGAAGGCAAATGTAAGGCAAGAAAAAAAGAAATTTTAGTACCTAAGAAGAGCGAAAATGCTGATATTCATGGCGTTTTTCGAAACTGCAAGGCTGAGCTCGGTGAGTAAATCGAATATCATCATCCCTTCCAAGTAATTGCTACCAAATGCAGTTCTTGCAATAGCATCTGCTGTGAGAAACCTAAAATACTTGCAAACGTCGATCTCTTTGCCCTCGTGAGGTTTCCATTTCTCAAGCATCTCCTCAACGGTAACAACCATTGTAGGGATCATACCCTAAAAATGTCGAAGGAATTCAGTAAAATAATTATGCAAAAATTGTAGGAAATGGTACAAAACCCTAACAGCCACCTTTAAACTATCTCCATGGAAAGTATGGCTAGCCAATTTTCTGAGCTTTATCCATTTTTCGCCTTCAGTTACAAGGATTGAATCTCCCAATAACCTCGTGACGAAAAAATCTGCTTTAAATTTCGGGTAAAGTCCTTCTTTGTTGAAGAGTATTTCCTTAATCAGCTCAGTTTCTGTAATAACAAGCAGCGGACTAACACTAATCCAAACTACGAAATTACTACCTGCGATTCAATGATTCGAAACTATCACATGTAAATGAGAAAAATACTGCAAGGAAATATCATAAAAGCATTGAAGAAAGAGAGAAATCGAACAGAAAACAGAAGCTATGTACCGTATAATTTCATCCAAGAATATAAGTAAGGCTCAATTTTAGGAAGTATGTCATGAGACAACTCCATTGGTTTGTCAATTGTGTCCTCTCTCATTTCGAGGATCTGCTTAATGTTTCCATAGAGGAGCTTGTAAGAGGGGCCTTTAATTCCCTGAGAACTTAGCATACGTTGAGTGTGAAAGGGAAGCCACCATAACTTGTAAACTGAAAACCCTAAAAAAATGAGTACAAGGGAAACAATTATTGCAAAGAGGGCCACCATGTCTTCGATCAAGAAACAAGAATGAAGTTCATCGACGAAGGCTGTCTTATTCCTAGGTGTTTCGTATTCTGGAAATAGGCCGTGTTATATTATATATGGGATGAGAAGATTTTTACTCGACAAGTCAAAGATGTAGTTAATTTGCTTTTAACTCGAAATCTTTGACCAGTTTCTGGTTCGTCAAATAAAAGGTCAAATTTTGATAATATTATCAAGTTTGATATAATTTAGAAATCCTTTAATCTCTTCCCTTATATAAATAAACAAATGGTGTGATTAAATAAATACTTGAATTATATCATAAGGGATTAGAACAATTAAAATCTCAATCACATCCTGTTATTTGAAGGTTTGAGGCAATAATGATAAGACGTTAACAGCTCATAATTTTCAATAATTCTCGTATTTCAACCAAACTACGCCAACTTTGGTAAGAAAGATATCCTAAACGTGTACGATCAACAACAACAAAAAAAAGATATCCTAAACGTGCGTTTTGTCAACCGAAAACGTTAATTTTCCGACGATATAACGTTCATTTATAAGTGTTTTTTTTCTTTTTAATATCATCATGTTTCACTTAAAAAGTACAAATCGAACCAATTAGAATTCAACTATACATGAAGCCAATCATCATATAAACTTGTGCTTTTTTTGGTTACATTATGGAAGGCGACATGTGTATGTGTACATGTCGATAGTGGTTGAGATAGTAGTAATAAGAGATAATAATATTGATTTGCATTATAAATATATTATAATGGTTAAGCATGTAATTAAGATTTTAGAATAATATGATATTATAAATAAAAGGAAAATTATAGAGATAAACTATGAAATCTTTTTCAACATTTTGGTGTGTATTACGATACATTATACAACACTAATCACCATTTGTAAAGGAAAAATTCAGTAATTACATTAGATTCAATCCAATCAATATCTAACAAAATTACAGCATAAACTATTCAACTAATCTTATCAACAAATAATTCATCAATAATTCAAATAATATTGTTATCCAAAGCACGCATCTTAAAGATTTCATAATAATTTGCAACACATCTTAATTTCGAAATATTGCTTGCGGAGAAAAAAATAACAAATAAAATGAAATTGAGGCAATAATTGTCTAATATGGGCTTGAAAGTAATAATTGATAATATACGGGCGATAACGACAATTAGCTCATCCACAAACAAACAAACGATCGACGACCCATTGATTTAGAAAAAGGAAGATCAACGAGCCTTTTTTCCAATCCTCAAGATCAAATCTTTCCGTTTCCGAACGCGAAATAGTAACATTTCAAATAAGAATGCTGAAACCCACAAGCCGCTCGATTCTGGGATATCGTATCTGATTCAACAATTTGAGAAAAAAAAAATTGAAACGGTTCTTGAGATGGGCATCATTGACTTTGTGAATTGGATTGATTGGGAGCAAGAATCATACACACGGTATGAAGATTACGTGGTGCTTCCGATATTCGCCCTGTTTTTCCCCACAGTTCGATTCTTGCTCGATAGATTAGTGTTTGAGGTAAACCAACCATGTCCTTTCATATTAAATTCGATTTGTCCTTTTCATTTGTTTCGATGTTGGTTTCAAGAATTTGAGGGCCCAGTTGGATTAAATGCCTTTCTGTGATGTGTTTTAGTGACCTTTGTACGGTTTCCGTTGACTGCATTTGGTGATCTATTCGAAGCTATTAAAGACTGTGGTGAACCTTACAATAATGTTGGAGATAAGGCTAAATTGAATTCTCCGCTATATTCTAAATGTTGATCAAGGGGATTTGATTAATTGTACGAATAAGACTTATATCATGCAGAAAGCGATGTGAACTTCAATTCTTGATTTGGGTCGCTGTTATGTGAGTGTTTATGTGATTGTGAAGTTCAGAAAATTTATGGCATGTTGAATAGAGACAGAGAGGGGTTAGAGAGTCTTCCTACCTATGTTATCTGTTTCTTTTCTCTTTTCAGTTTTCTCAGAGAGTTGTTATATAAGAATCATTTGCTTCTTTTGTCCTTGAAGAATTTAACATAAATATATGTGTTGCAACTTGCAGAAAATAGGGAGGCGATTAATATTTGGAATGAGGGCTCAAGTTGCAGAAGATGAGGCTACAGAACAAAGAAAGAAGTTAAGAAAGTTTAAGGAATCGGCATGGAAGTGCATTTATTACCTCTCTGCTGAGGTTTTGGCACTTGCAGTGACCTACAACGAGCCATGGTTTAAAGATACAAAGTACTTTTGGGTTGGACCTGGGGACCAAGTTTGGCCTGATCAAACATGCAAGTAATAAATTTTCTTTATCTTGTACTTCAAATGTAATAAAGTCATCAATATCTACTGCATTTACAGAAAGAAGGGGTGGGGTGGTGGTCACCTTTAAATTCATGAGTTGACAAGCTTGCATTAACTCTCAAGAGTATCTTAGCCAAGAAAAAGGAGAAGCAAAATCAGTGGGAGTCACTAATATCTCACCTTGTTTAAGGACTTTCAATTTCTTGACTGATGTCCATTTCTGCATACTTCAGACAGTTTTCTTGCTAATTCTTTATGTGTATTTAGATAACTTGAGAAGGGCATCGCTACATTGTTCAAACTAGGCCTTGTGTGGACTCTATATATGGCCTTTAACTTGAGCATTCCATCCATAATTGGTAGAATTTTCAAAATTCAGGTTGAAATTAAAGGCCCTCTATATGTACACGGGCGGATTCTACACATACTCTATATTCGCTCTTATATTTTGGGAAACAAGGCGCTCGGATTTTGGTGTCTCTATGGGTCACCACGTAGCTACTCTCATCCTCATTGTTCTATCTTATATATTCAGGTTTGCATATGAAAAATCTCTTTTTTTTTTTAACTACAGTCAACTCATAACCGTGTAACGAAACCAAAAAGAACCTATTTTTCTCCTTCAAAAATCTTTGCAGATTTGCACGCGTGGGCTCGGTTGTTTTAGCCCTCCACGACGCCAGCGACGTTTTTCTCGAAGTGGGAAAAATGTCGAAGTACAGCGGCGCAGAAGCATTGGCTAGTTTCTCGTTTGTCCTCTTTGTGCTGTCTTGGATCTTGCTTCGTCTCATATATTACCCTTTTTGGATTCTGTGGAGCACAAGGTTCATCTCTTACACTCACCAGCCATGCAAGATATGTACGATACATAGGATTTTAGCTGATTTTGGTCTTGAAAATTTGTGCAGTTACGAAGTTGTTCAGACATTGGATAAGGAGAAACACAAAAGGGACGGACCAATCTATTACTACATATTACTACATATTCAATTGCCCACATGGGCCCAGACATGTGCGATTGACCTGGTCGGCCCGTTTAGCAGGTAGTGGGTCGGCCCCGGGGTTTCACCATCGGCTTTCCCCGGTTACCAAAAAAAAAAAAAAAAAAAAAAAAAAAAAAAAAAAAATTGCCGATGAGCCCTTAGCTCTACTGGTTGAGGGGGAGGTGCCTGGAGTCATGTTGGGAGAGGTCCTGGGTTCGAACCTCCACCCTGTGACATTTCTCCAGGCCTGCCCACATGAGCCCAGACATGTGCGATTGACCTGGTCGGCCCGTTTAGCAGGTAGTGGGTCGGCCCCGGGGTTTCACCATCGGCTTTCCCCGGTTAACAAAAAAAAAAAAAAAAAAAATTTATCATAATAGAACTGAGTCCCATGTACTGTACTCTGTTAAGTGAAACTGTGTTTTTTCGGCACTTCAATCCAATTATCAGGAAGAATCAACCTCGTATGAACTGAATGAATAGAAACAAATCTTGGTTAAATTGGAGGCTTTGATAAAGATAAAGGCATTTTTTTTTTTCTCTGAGTTTAGGCATTTAGTAGTGAAGTAATTTTTGAAACAAGAAAAGGGCACTCCCAAGTGTTTGAATTTGGGACAGTACAAAAAGCCCTTGTTTTGTCATCAAATTATGGTTAACATCATAATGAATGGTTAACATAGGTTTATACTACTGAACATCAATCAAGAACACAAACATCCATAAAAGCAACTCAACTCTACATAGCATTTTTTTAGGTTATGTTGCATAAAAACTTATTACATACAGACCATGCAGTTGCTATAAGGTTTCTTCTCCGATTCGCCGCATCTGTAATGTAGATAACAGAGCAATAGATCAATAAGCTATATGAGTTTATGATATATATATATATATATATATAGAGAGAGAGAGAGAGAGTATAACCTCAGGAATTAGGGTTACTCTTGACATGAAATTTCTAATCTAGGAGAAAACAAAACCATGATGATGGTTCATTTCTTACTGCCTCAACGGCTGATCGGAAGTGGGACCAAACTTTCGACATACAGGTCAGCTTCAAGGAATGGCCCGAAATTATCCAACCTAGGATAAGTCAAGCTGTCATCTTTAGGATCATAGACGACGAATCGAACTCCGTGGACCAACAAAACCCTCCCATCGTCCAACACACACAAAGGGTTCGAATAGAAAGCTCTAGAAGGTTCCACGACGCAAGGAATGGTAGCCATCTTCGTCCAAGACTCACTAACTCCATACTCCTTTAGAACCCAAAGATCAGCATAGTGCAATGCATAGGTGCAGAGGACACTAAGACAACCTTTCAACACTCCCAAGTTCGAGTCAGAGCAGCCCTTTGCATACTTCGCATGCTCCACCGCCCCGTAAGAATCGTTTTCTAAATCGAGGCTGATGATATTCCATCCAAGGCCCGAAGAATCGGGCGGGAATTTCGCTGAGAAATGGAGCTTCCCATTTAAGTATTTCCCAGAATCATCTAAAGGGATGCCACCTACGAAGTTCCCAATCCTTCTCCAGGAATCATTTCTCAAGCTGTAAACCTTCACCATCGATTCGCCCCCACCGCCATTACTACCGAAATCACAGAAAATCCCGACAACCTTGTAATCATCTTTCGAGAGGTCGTAACCGAAGCCGTAAATGTAGTAGAAACCCTCCTTCAATTTCACGCCGACGGGCGGAAGCTTCTTGGACGTTCTCAGGGAAGGGTTCCATAAGAACACCTCCTTTTCATCTATGGCGAGGCATATCAGCCCATTGCACGAACCCACGACCCATACAGCTCTGTGAGGGTGCTTCCTCGGATAGTTAATGTCGATTGCTCGGACGAATGGCTCGTTGAACATGGAATCAGCCGAACAGTGCCTTAGGTTGAATTGGGGGTGGCAGATTGTCAGCATGATTCGGTGATTGGAGAGCGCGGGGTCCCTAATTGATCTTTCGAGGTGGGTTTTGATGAACATTGGGGATGTAATTAAGGTATTCCATGATTTGGAAACGCATTTGAATCTTACGAGGGATTTGACGGGTAGTTGTGAGAGGATCTCTGCGATGATTTCCAGGGGAATGTTGGGAATTTCTTCGTCGGGGATTTCGATGGAGCTGAGGGAATCCGCCGTCGTGGATGGATTTAGGGTTGAAGAATCTGATGAATCGTTGAGGAATTCTTCTTCCATGGCGTGGTGAACTTTCGAATTGTTTGCAGCAGCTCTTTTCAAGTGAAGAAGCACCACACCACCGCCAAGGCCTGGCAGAAAATATTAAGATCCATTTATGTGGCTTTATTGAAAAAAGTTGGGGCTTTTTATAAAATAAATCGTTTTTAACTTAACATTAATTAAATAGGTAAAAATTTATACCAATTAATAAAATAGTGTTTTCGTAACTCAGAGTTACGAACTAGTAATTCGTATCCTCGAGTTACGACTTACTCTGGCAAGCGCTGATTACGGAGATAACGCCACTGTCATTGTCGGACGTAAGACGAAACTTGGAGATACGAAATATTCGCCATAACTCAGTATAGGCGACGGTTGTTAATATTGGCGCCCGTTTTTGTTGCCTATGAGCTGGATTATCTGCGTAGGGGCTCTCGGTGCCGAGAAACCGTCGCCTATAACCATTAACAACCGTCTCCAATTACTGTTTTTTGTACTAGTATTTCTCGAAAGCTAGAAGGCTCGCTAGCTTGTTTTGTTTTATTATTTTTATTTTTTCGTACTAAATTTTTTAAGAAAAAGATAAAAGTCAGTTCAACCGTTGAATCCATACGTAAAGCCAAACAAGGATTTGAAATTAGGTTTTGAAAAACCATAAGTATTAAATCATTGGGTTCCCTTCAAACACAATTTCGAATGCACTCTAATATCATTTTGATCTCGTTTTATTTACCCATTTGGTATAATTCAAGTTCAGTCAAAAGTTAACATGAAACACAAATGATCTTCATAGCTGTGAGACGTGGATGTATGTAAGTATCGTCTTTTAAAATGCTATTTGAGTTATATCCACCTAACAGTCAACCGCATACATGTATTTTGCAGTAACAACCATAGTTTGCAGTAATTGTTCTCCACCAGTCAATTGCAAACACAAATGTAAAAGAATATTTCGGTAATATTTTCTTTCATACCAATTTTTTTAACTTTTTATTATCACCCCATGTAACTACTCTACAAATTAACTACAATATTCATTTAATTTTGATTAAGAAAATATTTAAGCAAATAATTATTAGTCAAAACAATATTTAATTATACATTTGTGTTCAAAACAATATATAGTTATATTACATATAAAAAATAAATAATAAGATATAAAAAGTTTATTACTACAATAACTGTGAAGGTTAAAATAAATTATGTCAATTTATAATCATACCGATTAGTATACAAATTCAAATTCTTTAATATTTTTAATTTATTTTATATTTTTTTATTTAATATTTTAATACAAGTAAATGGTTTATTTGTATAATTTTGAAACATCAATCACATTTTTGCGTTCGAGCTCAAATTTGCATTCGAAACAGGAGAGAGAAAGAAAAAAAACGCATTTTGCGTTTGCGTTTGCAGTACTATTGGAGCAGTTTTACGGCAATTTTTTGCGTTTGTGCTTTGCAGTAATCAAATATGGAGAAAAATATCAATTTTATCTATTAAGCGAGAGCACTCCCAATTCTGGTATGTCACTTTTGTTGTATAATTTATAATACAGTCCTTTAATCTTTTTTTTTTTCCTTTTAACTGGCTTTAATTTTTATTTAGATCCCCTTTAATTAAACTATTTTTATTTTACATATTTCAAATCATTCTCTTAAAATTAAATCATATCATAAGTATTAAATATCAAACTTAAAAGAAAAGGGAAAACGATAGGAAATGGGGAAAGTCGCCTCGCCAGCAACAGCCAAAAAAAAAATTGTAATTTTCTTTCCTGGAGGAGATCTTAGATATAGAATTCGGAGAATCCGACGACCGATTAACGAGCACCTAA
Organism: Craterostigma plantagineum; assembly: GCA_027422505.1. Taxonomy (NCBI): domain Eukaryota; kingdom Viridiplantae; phylum Streptophyta; class Magnoliopsida; order Lamiales; family Linderniaceae; genus Craterostigma; species Craterostigma plantagineum. The sequence goes on from JAPQWV010000029.1 coordinate 1,645,169, forward strand.
CCTTACAACAATGGCGTCATCAGTATCCGTTTCCAATTCCATTCCATTTCATCCACCATACCCACCATCTTTTTCCCAAACAGCGATTTCTTGCCACAAATCATCGATCGCGGTTCGAAATGTATCAGACCCTTCAAGCAATAAAAGACTGATATTTTCTATTAACTGTCAGAATCCCAGCTTAGATTCGGTCAAAACGGATCATGCGGTCCATGCATCTGATTCGTCTCCCTCTGAAGCTATTGATTTTTTGACATTGTGCCACCGATTGAAGGTCATTCTAGTACTCTTCTTTTGATACCATTATGACCATGGTTTGCTCGAACGATTAAATTGCTTCATCTTTGCTGTTCCATTCTGATTGTGGGATCCCCATTTTTTGGTTGTTGCTAGTGATGGTATTTTGATAGATGATTTTTAGCTTGGGTCATTTGATGTGTTCGATGAAATGTCGATGAAATGTCAATAGTTTAATTCTTTTTTTCCCCATAATTTGAGCTGAGGAAATAAGAAGACGTTGTAAGCTAGTTTTAGGAAGGAGACAATGAATGGTGAAAGAATCTTTTCTCTCTTAGTCTTAATCAGATGAGATGGCGAGCGACCGCTTTCGTCAAGCATTTAAGTTGCTTTTCCTTGAATGATGCTAATATTAACGTTGAATATATGGCAGGTTTTGGATTTGTAACCTAGAGCTGTAGCTTGGGATATTGCTTTTTGTTTTTGAAAATGGATAAAACTTTCTTGATTTAATTTGTTACTGTTATACGAGGGACAGTGAAAATGGTTGGTTGTGATCTGATATCTATGTAATAACTATATTGTATGATATCTTTTTTCATTCCTGGAGAAAAGCAAGCATTTTTTCCTAGATATATTGAAGTTGCTCTCCTTTTTTCGCAGTCAACTAAGAGAAAAGGATGGGTTAATCACAGAATAAACGGTCCCGAGTCAATAGCTGATCATATGTATCGAATGGCACTGATGGCTTTAATTGCAGAAGATCAACCTGGTCTGAATAGGGACAGGTTATTAGTCCATACAACATTGTTCTGTTTTTCATATAAAAGGTGCTCTGAATTTTTATTCCCTGGTAGGTTAGTAGTTATTGATGAATTCTTTGTTTCTAACTGATAACATGAAACAGATGTATAAAGATAGCAATAGTTCATGATATCGCCGAAGGTATGTATATCGAGAAAGTCAGAACATCATAGCATAACCTATCTTTGAATTTATTCGCAATAAAAAAGTGTTTGTTTTTTCTGATTTTCTAAGCTATCGTCGGAGATATAACGCCCTCAGACGGCGTACCAAAGGAAGAAAAGAGTCGAATGGAAAAAGAAGCACTTGACGAAATGTGCAAAGTCCTCGGAGGAGGGATGAGAGGTTTTTTTTTTTTTTTTTTTTAAACTCAAACATCATCATCTGTGGGAAAATTTCTCCTTTTAATAGTTTTGATTTTGCAGCCGAAGAAATTAAAGAACTATGGCTTGAATACGAAAACAACTCGTCTTTAGAGGCCAATCTTGTGAAAGACTTCGACAAAGTACATAGGCATATATATATTTTTTTCGAACTGATTGAACTTCGAACAATGTAATAAACTAATCTGTTGGTTTGTTCCAACTTACTTCTTCAGGTTGAAATGATCTTGCAAGCATTAGAGTATGAAACAGGTAAGGAAAAAAAACATATATGAAAGTCTCATTTATGCTCTTTCTTTAGACTTTGAACAAATTTAAATAAATATCTCCATGAGATTGTTATATCATTTATGCAGAGCATGGGAAGGTTTTGGATGAGTTCTTCCTCTCAACTGCAGGTGAGAGACTCACTTGCTTTTTTACTCTGAAAAAAAAAACGTTTATTTTTTTTTTCATCGTCCAATAAAATCGAAAATGGCATGTGCATATATATTTTGTCTCGTGAAGGAAAATTTCAAACCGATGTCGGGAAAAAATGGGCGGCCGAAGTTACGTCGAGAAGGAATTCAAGATCGAAAAACGGTCATTAAATTATAATTCAAGATTCTTACCGTGCTTTGAAACTTTTACCTTCGATTCGACGATTTTTAGATATTAAATTAGACGACGATGAAAGCTAATGTTGGGTCGGGTTGGAATCTCGTGCATATATATCGTGCAACGATTTTTTTTACCGATATACTGCTGCGTTATTGCACATGAAACTCTTTCGTTTTTCGACCTTACCTCATCGTGTTTTATTATGAGATTGTTGAAGATGATAAAATATTAAGATGTTGTTGATGTTTTTGTAACATTAATTGAATTGTTGATCTTACATTTATTGACAACGTTTCTGTTATTGTGTTGATTGAATATAATGTAATTAGTTGCGTTAGTGAAATTTTAGTAATAGATAGGTAATTAGGTTGTATATAATACACGTCGATAATATAAGTGGTTCATCTCTTTAATCTTCTTTAAAGCTATACTAGCAGAATAATTTTAATATGTAATCAAATATTTTTTATATGATATTTAATAAATATTAGTTTTCTTAAATTTTATATGAACATTAAACAATTATGATTAGTTTTGAAAGAAACATTAGAATTTCCCATCTTTTAACCAAGACTAGTAATTCTTGCACCCTCAAGTCGGTATTTTAGGTTATTTTACGAATTAAAAAATCTTTTTTATTTTGGTGGTATTAATAATCCATCTTATTGGGGGCGGGCCTAAGGAGTTTGAATTGACTAAAAATTCGAAAACGAATCAACGAGTTACGAGACACGATGGTAAAAAACCCTCGTGTGAATGGTTTGAAGGTATGATACCGATACCATACCCAAATTTCGGTATGATACCGTATCAAAATTTAAGGTATACCGAAATTTTGGTATGGTATTGATATGATTTTTTCGTTACCGAAATTTCGGTACGGTATACAATATTACAGTTTTGGTACGGTAGACCGTACCGAACCACCACTAGGTAAAATGAGAATATAAAAAATTACAACTAAATTTAGATTTACATGAAAAGGTAGTGGGTGGCTATTTTTTACAGTTTTTATTAAAAATATTTATTATTTTTGTAAAATTTCGTTAATAAAAGAATAGACAAAGTTTGGGTTTCTTTACCATAACTTTATTGGACCACATAAGCTTTGCATAATGGATTTCAGCTTGTCACTAAAGGACACGTGGCCCAGCCAGAAGTGGGTCCCACTGGTTAAGTTTGATAACCTACGACAATGAACTAACGTCTCTCTCTCTCTCTCTCTCTCTCTCTCTCTGCTTTCGTCGATCGTCTCAGTTCTTGCGATTTCCTTCCTTCCATCGTTAATTTACCCAAACAAAGCCTTAATCAAGACGCTCAATAATCCCACCCTCAGTGCTTGTTTGGTTGATGGGTTTAGTAATTTTAAACCCGAGTTTGAAACATGTTAGCGTGTTTGCTTCGTTGGTTTATCTAAACCAATGGTTTATATAAAACCACTCTAAACCCATGCAGACGGGTTTAAATAAACACACCTCCTCACATGTGTTTATTTAAACCCACTAACCAAACACACATTTTATTTATACTCATTAATTTGTTTTATATAAACCCTTACTTGAATAAACCCTCATAAATATAAACCTATCAACCAAAATTTCCAACTCATCACCCACAAGCGAATCGCTGCATATACGTTCATTCACTCATAAACATGAAATACAACCAAATACTTCCCATAACGAATCCTAGCAGCCCATCTTCATCGTCGCCGCAGCCAATCCTTAAATCGTCAGCGTCAGCATCAATGCTGATGAGATCGCGCGACGTCACCTCCGATCTCGTGGCGTCGGAAGCGCCGACGACGTCGTCGAAGTCCGATATTATAAGGGTTTCGACGCCTTCTCAAGCTTACCACGACGACGACGGCGATTGCGAGATCAGGCCCTTAATTATTCCGAGGGCTCTGAGCTATGCGGATAATAGCAGCAGCAGTAACGGCGGCGGAGGCGGCGGTGGTGTGGATCAGAAGAGGAGGCGGCGCGTGGGGAGTGATGGGATGCTGCTGAAGCTTCCCAATTTAAGAAGGGGATCGTTCAAGAGTGAAGTGGGCACGGCTGCTTTGGATACGTTTTTTATTACCAGGATGAGCTTGAAGCTGTTGAGTTACCTTGGGTAATAGTTGTGCTTTGTCTATTTGCTACGTTTCTTCAATGTTTTGCGTGTTCGTGTGGTTTTACACGGTGGTTCGTGTTCTTTATGTGTTTTGTTTTCAAGAACATTGGACAAATGTGTTTTAGGGGAAATTATTTGATGATTGGTTAGACTACTTGGCATATTGGGAGAAGCATGATTTTGGTAAAAAAGATTGAGCTTGTAAGATTTTATTAGGTTGCATTGGAGCAAGATTCTAACCTATCGCATTTCATTCAGGGTAGGCTATCGATGGATTTCAAGATTTCTTGCCCTTGGCTTCTATTCGGTTCTTCTAATTCCTGGTTTCGTTCAAGGTTTTTGTGTGTAATCTATTCGTTAACTTTTTTTCAGATTATGGCAGCTATCTAGTCAAGGTTTCTCTTCTTTGATTCTTTTTAAGGATAACTGTGTTAGTTTCCTTACAATATAATATTTTTCCTTGCTTTTTTCTGATTCAGTTGGATATTACTACTTCTTTTCGAATCAGATACAAAGAGGTGTAGTTTATGGAACCCAGCCCCGAAATAGGTGAGGCGTTGCTCACTAGTCAATTGTACGAAGTAGGCATTTTACCTCTTAATTCTGTTGTTTGAATTGCCACTTTTGAGGTTACGAATTCCTCGTCGTATCGTCTGATGTTGTAATAATGCTTTTAATGTGCATTGCAGGCTTGATCTTTATTTGCCAAAGAATAGCATTGGAAGGAAACCCGTTATTGCATTTGTGACAGGTGGAGCTTGGATTATCGGGTAAAAAATTTATACAATTCGATGATATTTGCTTCCATCGTTCTTAGGAAACGAGCCTTTTTTTCCTATTGCAGTTACAAAGCATGGGGTTCTCTTTTAGGACAGCAGCTATCAGAAAGAGATGTCATAGTGGCTTGCATAGATTACAGGTCAGTAAAACAGCTGTTGAGTTCAATTCAACTGTATTTCAGACAACCTTAAAAACGAATACGAACTACGGCGTTCCATAGCGCTATTAAATCATTTCTTTCGTCAAAATAGAAACTTTCCTCAAGGAACAATTAGCGATATGATCAAGGATGCCTCTCAAGGTATCGCATTCATATGCAACAATATTCAAGAATACGGTGGCGACCCTAACAGGTATTCTATTTTTTTTCTTCCATATTCTTGGCGGATCTTATGCTAAAAATATTTCGTAATATCAAACGAATTTATTAACCGTTACCTTCTTCAGAATCTATCTCATGGGTCAATCGGCTGGCGCACATATAGCTGCTTGCGCTCTGTTAGAGCAGGCGATAAAAGAAGCCAATAAAGAGAGAGTTTCTTGGAGTGTTTCTCAGATCAAAGCTTACTTCGGTTTATCGGGCGGGTTAGTTTTGCCTTGCTCGTTCGTTTTCTTCTTAGCAAAAACAAAAAAAAAAATTGTAGTAATTTGAGGACACACATCATTGAGTCTGTGTTACGTGTTAAAATAATAGGTACAATTTTCTCCATTTGGTAGATCACTTTCATGGTCGAGGCTTATACCGATCGATCTTTCTGAGGTATGCTAACTGCCTTCTAACATCATATTGTTATGTACCATCACAACCTTATATTAGAAGAGGTTGTCTTAAATACGCGATATGGAAAACTTTTCTTTTTGTTTTTTTCAGCATAATGGAGGGCGAAGAATCTTTACCGAAGTATTCGCCGGAAATAATGGCGCAGGACCCAAACAACAGAAATGCGGTTTCTCTATTACCTCCTATAATCCTTTTCCACGGAACGGCAGATTATTCAATTCCATCAGAATCAAGGTTGGTTCTTTATATGCTTCGTTTTCTCTATATACATTCGTTAATATCGAAATTTCAGTCATAAAAAATCATCAGAATTCAGTTTTTTTCACGTATATAGACGAGTCATGCATTTCAATTATCAGTTATCGTGTTCGATTCTGTGCGAATACAAGGTTGTAATGGTAGACAAAACATTCAAATTCAACTCTATTATATTCCATACAAACGAATATAAGTTTATTGACATAAAATTTCCTTATGCAGTAAAACCTTTGCTGAGATTCTACGAAGCTTGGGAGTTCAAGCAGAATCAATCCTTTACGAAGGAAAGACGCACACAGATCTGTTCTTACAGGTTCTTACCACGAAATGCTCCTCATATTCTATTATTAAAAAGATCATTTCCTTAATCTTTTTTTTTTTGAAAAAAAATAAAAATCTTTCTAGGACCCCATGAGAGGAGGGAAAGACGATATGTTCGAAGATTTGGTGGCATGATTCACGCCGGGGATTCTGAGGCATTGGCGAGGGATTCTTCAGCGCCCCCAAGAAAACGTATGGTACCCGAATTTATGTTAAAACTCGCTCGTACAGTTAGTCCCTTCTGATATTTGATAAGAGATATACATTAGATGGATGATATTTTAGGAAATGTGATCATTGCAAGAACAAAAGAAAGGCTTAGATTGCAGAAAAAGTTCTAATCTTTGTGCATCATAATCACCATCACTATCGTTTTATTACAAGATCAAGCCTTTTATGTTTATCTATAGTAGTTGGTGTGAATGGATGGAAGATAAGGAGATGTATTATTTATGACCATTTTCTTGCTCGAAAAAGATGTTGTTGCTTCGAATGGAAACTTGTATGCTCTTCTGAGTTAAGTTGTTTGAGCAATATGATCCTATCTAACTACTTTGGCATCTCCAACCGATAAACCCAATCGCAAACTCAAACTCATTCAAACGTAATGCAGTAGTTATTCTCTAGCCGATAAACTCATTTTCAAACTCAGTTTGCTATTTTTTAAATATTACTCTAGATTAACTTTTACAATTTTTCAATACTGTCCATATATTTTAAAAAAAAAAAAAAAATATTTTAAGAACATGTTATACTAAATAAATAACAAATATTGGTAAATTTTATAATTTCAAAAAACTTTAATTTTTTATATATTTTATTTAAAGATAGTTTAATTATTTAAACAAATAAAAGGACATTAAATGAAATTACTTTAATATAGAAAGCATCTATGCGTTCAATCGCATCTATGCGTAGTGGAGAGAGAGAAAGTACAAAACTCATTTTGAGATTGCTTTTGGATTCGGTTGGAGTGATTTTAGGATATTCTTTTGAGTTTTGCAATATGGTTGGAGATTAGTACTAGGATTGAGAATGTTCCTTTGTCTACCTACACACTAAACACACACTTGGATCAGAAGAGAGATATTTGTTGAGATTCAAATAGCGGGGTCTTTACACATAAATACCCTCTCTGTAAAAAACTTCTAATTTAGTACTCTGTCGTTATTTTTCATATGTAGGTACCTAATAGAATAAATGTTTTGCAGATAGGTACCCGATCCGCCGCAGGTACGCCATACAAGGTACCCTATCAACGTATTGTGGTACGTAATACGTTTAGAAAATGGTACGCCTTATTAGCACATTTAGGTATGCCCTATTTACACATTAGGTACGCCGTACAAACACATTAGATACCCTATTCAAAGTGTTATGGTACGCAATACACACACAGGAAGGTACAGCATGATTGAAGAGACTGGTACAAATTAAATTGGGTACCTATCTGTAAAAGTTTCTGACATAGGTACTGATCTGTAAGTTTTATTCAAATATGTATTTATGTGTAGATACCCGAATAGCATATGTGTAATGTACTATGAATATGTTATTGGATCATTTAAACTTCGAACTATGGAAAGCAACAAAATGTACCTTAAAGGAATATCATCATATGTTTTCGTTTTCATCCGACGTGAATATCAATCCTCTCAGCTTAGAGGATTCCTCTGAAATTGTAACCATAGAAAAATATTTCACCATTGCATCACAAATATATGCAGAATATTGATATTTTTGGCATCCATGAATACATTTATATTTGTAGTTACATATTTAATTTCATTTCTAACTCAGGATCTAAAAAACATGTTGACTATTCATTAAATATTTGTTTTGAACGAGTGGTTGGACGTGTAATTTTAATTTAAACTAGTGATTAGTACATTCATGCATGTGCTACTAACTAAAAAATATTACATAAATTTTTCGTATGTAATTTAAATAATGCTATTTATTTTATTTTTGTATTTTTAATGTCAAATTGTAATTAAGATGATTTTGTGGAGTCAACATTTATATTAACTAGTTTAATTGGCATTCAAATGCGTGTGCTATATAATAAATATATATTAGTTTTTTGAAATTGTTAAGTAAAAATAGAAGGGCAAACTTGAGAGTATAAAAGTCGCATGTAGTAAGTGTTATTTAAACTATTTACTTTTATTTTTTATTTAATTTAACTTGACATATCAAATAGCAGTTTATTCTAAGTCGTGACGTTTAGTAAAAACTAGTACTTTTAGCACACCATATGTGTGTGCAGAAATTATAAAATTAATTATTTGTGGGTGAATTTAATAAATTATATACTAAAATAGAATGAGATGATTATTATGAGTTTAAAGCTGCGCGGTTTAATAAGTTTTTTTTAATAATTGATATACTAAAAATAGAATGAGCTGGTTATTATAATTTAACAGATTATTTTTAATAGTAATTAAAGTAGAAAAAATTTGATTGGTCAATTTGACACACCAATTTACGGTTTTTATCCCAGACTCTTCATATAAGAATATATATTGTTAAATAGTTTTGAATTTTCTTCATAAATGGCAAAATAGTAATTAACATTTGCCTCACCAGTTATTATGTGGTGATCCCATTAATAAAATAGAAGATATATAAAATGGATAGATATTATTACATTAATGACGATTCGTTGATTCGTATAATTATAGTTTTCACAATCGCTTCTAGGAAGAAAAGAAAAAAAAAGTAAGAAACAAGAAAATGTACTTCGTAAACTACGTTTACAGTACAGTCAAATACTAAATTAGGGTTTTATTGCATCAAAAACAGGCTTCGGTAAAGGGGTCGAGAAATCATTATTTTATTGTCTAAACGTCGCTTTTGATTCCTTTGTCAAATTTTCCGACCAAAATAATAGTGAAAAAGAAATGGAAAGCAGTGAAAGTGAAAACTCCCCAAATTCACCGCCCGAGGAAAGGAGCGAAGAACAAGAAACAAAAGCAGAAGTCAACAATCAGAATTGCGAACCTCAGATCGGCGGAGAGATGGTACGGAAGCAGCTGATCGTCGCCGTCGAAGGTACGGCCGCCGTCGGACCGTACTGGCAGACTATTTTCTCCGATTACATCGAAAATCGATCGTCAGGTACGGCCTCTCTCTATGGCGTGGCCGTGGGTCAATGCTTGTTGTGCTCGAAATCGACTGAAAGATATGAACTTGACGTTCTATCCGTGTAGATTTAGTTGGTTGGCCGTTGATGATGTGTGGGTTTTAACGTATTTGGACAGTAGATCTAGGTTATCAGCTTTTGTCAGCAATTCCCTCAAAATTTAGGTGCCATTCTTGTTTTATGTGAGTGATTCTGCCCATTTACTGCGAAAGGTGTTGTCTTGGTTGTTGACGAGCTTTGGTTTTTACTCTAAACAGATCTTTTTGTGGAAATAATCCAACGGGTGAGGTACGCGGGTCGCACTTTTTGTTTGATTCCTGGATTTTGATTATTCTGACATCTGCTTTAGAACAGATGGTATTCGTTCGTATTTTATTTAATGCGTATGTGTCTTTTCAGAAGCAATCTAAAGATGGTGCCGAGCTCTCGCTCGTTATGTTCAATTCGCATGGTTCTTACAGCGGTAGGTGCTTCTCATTACATCATGTTCACTGCCTGTCCTCTGATATTAGTTCAGTCCAAGAACGATCGCATGGATTATAATTCTCCACTTTCGACTGTTTCGTAAAACAGCTTGCCTTGTGCAACGAAGCGGTTGGACTACAAATATCGAAGTATTCTTTCAGTGGCTTTTAGCGTTACCTTTTGGTGGCGGTGGCTTCAACGATGCTGCAATTGCTGAAGGACTTGCCGAAGTTTTAATGGTCTGTGGTAATAATGCACATATGTATTGTCTTTATTAATACACGCACACTGAATTGTTTTCTATGGTTCTTTATTGTATAATCTCTGCCCCGTTTCGTTTACTCGCATTCTACACGAATATTCATACCTCATCATTGCTCTTAATTTCTGTCATGTTTGGGCTTACATTAGATGTTCTCCAACGCACAAGGAAGTAAGAATCAGAATGGGGAAGTGCACAGGCATTGCATTCTTATTGCTGCAAGTAATCCTTATCCATTACCAACGCCGGTTTATAGGCCACAAATTCAGAATTTGGACAAGAGTGATAATACTGAAATACAGCTCGATAATCGTCTATTCGATGCAGAGACGCTAGCAAAATTTTTTCCGCAGGTGTTCTTTCAAGGTAGTTCTTATGTGCTCTTAATTCGGATTTCTCAGGAATTGTCCTCCTTTGCAGTGTGCTGTTTCTCTCTCCGTTATTTGCCCTAAGAAGCTCCCAAAGCTTACTGGAATATATAGCGCGGTACTGCTCTTTCTCCTGAATTCATGCGTTGTCTAGACTACTTCGACTTATTGTTCTATCATCATAGTTCCAAGACAGCTTAATTTTAACTGTTATCGCTTTCCATGAAGGGCAAACACAATCCTCAAGCTGCAGATCCAGTCGTTGACAACGTTAAGAATCCTCATTTTCTTGTCCTAATCTCAGACAACTTCATGGAGGCTCGAGCTTCGTTAAGTCGATCTGTAATAGCAAATCTACCACAATCAAATCAAAGTCCCGTGAAGGCAGATTCGATAAGCGTACCTCCTATTCCTGGGCCATCTCCTGCTATCCCACCAGGTCAATTTAATTTTAGTTCTACTTCTTTTCTGTCCTCTTTCACGCATTTGGTGCTTCCTACATTATTATCACTGTCAAGCTTTAGTTTCATACTACTATATGTTCTTGTCTTCAGCTAATGGATCTACCTTGGTTCGACCGCCTGTTTCTATGGGACCCATCCCTCCTACAATCATCCCTCCTGCTACTGTTAAAGTGGTAACATTGTTTTCCTCCTATTCGTTTCTGATAAAAAAAAACATACGTTGTTTCCTCTCTCTCTCTCTCTCTCTCTCTCTCTCTCTCTCTCTCTCTCTCTCTCTCTCTCTCTCTGTGTGTGTGTGTGTGTGTGTCTGTATGCGTCTTTCTCTATATATATGGATATATAATGTCGTAAACCATGATTCAGGAGCCAACAACATTTACCTCTGTGGCTGGTCCTACATTTCCTCACGTGCCATCAGTTCCTCGAGCTCCATCTCAGCCTATCCCACCAGCCATGCAAGCTTCGTCTCCTCTATCAACATCTCAGGACATAAACCCAAGTAACGAAACAGTCGTAGATTCGAAACCGCTGGTCCCGCCCTCGTTGAGACAGCCTGGCAGTGCGGCTGCGAGAATCTTGAACGATGTCGCCCGTCAAGCCCTAGCTGGTGGAACTTCCATTGGCCTACCTTCCATGGCTGTTCCACCTATGCTCTCGAATATGATATCAAGTGGGATGGCATCTTCGAACCCTACTACGCAACAGCCCCCGATGCTCTCCAATGTTATATCAAGTGGACTGGCTTCTTCTAACCCTTCGAGCCAAGCTGTAATAACATCGACCCAAGTTTCTGGGTCGTCGAACGTACCAGCAAATGCCCAAGCCATGCAAAACTCTGCTGCTCCATCTTCGTTTATTTCCTCGACAAGTAATCCCGCGGTTAATACTATGGTTGGCTTGTCTCAACCCATGACGAATAACATCCTAGGAAGTTCTGCCATGGACCAAGCACACCCTGGGATTAGCCAAGGGAATGTGATGGTGAATAATGGGATGAGTATGAATCCGAACATGATGAGCAATCTTGCTTCTGGCACTATGATGCCTAACCAGGGAATGTCTCAGCAAGGACAACCTGGGATGCCAGGCGTGAATGCTAACAACCTCATGATGAATATGCCCATGTCTCAGCAGACGTCTGGCGCACTACAGTCGGCGCAGTCAAAGTACATTAAAATTTGGGAGGTAATTAGTTTCGTTGCTTGTCTTCTTCCGTCTGATGCCCTACTCTAGCTGAAGGAAATGTGCAATAGTTTCGTGATGTGATGATTTCAGGGAAGCTTATCTGGACAGAGGCAAGGCCAGCCAGTTTTTATCGCCAGGCTTGAGGTTATGTTATACCTTTTCGAAAGTGAAGTTTTATGATTGACGGGGGATCTTTGTTCTGATGTGAAATTTGGAGAATATCCTCGGTTTGTAACAGCGAGACTGTTTATAGTTTAACTATACGTGTTATACTAAATGTTTTCTTCACTTACGTCCATACAAACTGCAGGGATACAGGAATGCATCTGCATCCGAATCGTAAGACTACTTTTCCTACTTTAGCTCAAAAAATTTCTTACTTGTATGGGATTTGAAAAATTCGCCTAAGGCATGCTAATTTTCAGTTATATATATGTTTCAGTTTAAATATATACTCTTCAATCTTATGACATAGAACTCGTGTGATGTGTCGATGTATTTGATGCTCTTCTTGCGCTACGCACTCGGACTAATGCTTTCACCTTTTTGTTTCTGCACTTTGGTTTTAATCATACTTTAAGGTTGGCTGCAAATTGGCCTCAGAATATGCAGATTGTTCGTCTGATATCCCAAGATCACATGAATAACAAGTAACTGCTCTGAAGTTTGATACATATTGTATATATAATATACGTATAAGTAAACATGTGCAAAATTACGACAGGCAATATGCTGGCAAAGCAGATTTTCTTGTTTTCCGGGCAATGAATCAGCACGGTTTTCTCGTACAGTTGCAGGAAAAGAAGCTTGTAAGTGCTCTTACTCCACCATTTGTTTCCTTCAATTCTTTCTTTCTCGTAACGCCAAAAAACCTTATGTTTTCAACTCATCGTAAGAAAATCTATCTATTCTATTAGTGTGCAGTCATACAGTTACCATCCCAGACATTGCTTCTCTCGGTTTCTGACAAGGCCTATCGCCTAATCGGTATGCTATTTCCCGGGGTAAGAATAAGATCTGATGCCTTCTATTCGAACATTCTTACAACAAAAGCATTTTTCGTAATAAAACTTTTTCTCATTTTCGATCGTATCCATTCGCCAGGACATGGTTGTGTTTAAGCCACAGCCAAACCAGCAACTTCAACAGCAAAATCTCCCACAACAGCAGCAAATGCCTCAAAATCTCCAACAGCAAAATCTCCAACAACAACAAATCCCTCAAAATATCCAACAACAAATGCCTCAGAATCTCCAACAACAAATGCCTCAAATTCTTCAACAACAGCAGCAGCAGCACAATCAAATGCCTCAGAATATCCAACAACAGAATCAAATGCAGCCTCAGATTCCACAGCAGCAGCAAAATCAGCAGATGATTGTGGGACCCACTGCGAATCAGCAGCCAATGGGTGCGTACATGCAAGGACGTCCTCAGATGGGTCAGTCCTCGTCTCAATCTCAATCGAATATCTCGGGCGGTGGTGGTAATGGATTTATGAGCTCTTAGTTAATGATATATTTACTCGGCTTTGCGTTTAATTTATGTTATGTGTCGCAATTTAGGAGTTATTAACGAAAGAAAAATAATGTCATGTTCACACGAGACGAGTCCCGGGATGTGGACTTGTGTTTCTGAAAGTTTCACTATTTGTAGTGCTTCTTACACGGCTGATCTTACTGTCCAAAGTAAACATTAGATACTATGTGTATCATATTCTGCCGTATAATAAGGTGCTTAAGCAATCTCTAATATCAAGAAATTTCTAGCATAGGAAGGGAAAAATAACAAGTAAATGGCTACACAATGTCCACAACCATTTCTTCTAATGACATTAGTAGAAACATCGAAGCGGAAAACATTTCCCAGATCATCGCTGTTAAAAGAAAGTTTGTAATACCTACAATTCAACGATGAATGTGCTGAGGTAATCATCATGTTTCGACTGTAGAGAGAAACGATTGGATACCGAAAACGATGAAGAGAACTCCCCCTGAGAGAGCAACCTGCACCGTGATTTTTTCTTTAAGTCTCAAGTGATATATTTTAAAGAACGACATTGGAAAGAGACTTCATGACTTTTAAGGCTTCGTTTCATTTAGGAAAAAATACTGATGGTGAAGCACTCGACAAGCATAGGTTATAGTAAAAATTTGATTGTTGTCGTTCTAGGCTTTTTCTTAGATCCCCTAAGCCAAACAGAGATATCAACTTACAATCTTTTCAGATATTTGAGTTGCAAGGCTCTTTCCTCCCATGACAGCAGCAGTTGTACACAATGCTTGACCACTGATAAATAAAATATAATCGGAATCAGACTTGCTAAATGGAACGAGAACAAAACGAAAAGAAAGATGAAAAGCAAAATATTCGACTTGATCGCTGGTAAGGAATAGCAGTATTTTGAAATTTCAAGATTAAGTAGTATTCTATTTTCATATAGTATAGACACTTTCCAAGTCTGTCCCCAATAGTGATAAGGTGAATACAACGTCAGTTGGAAATAACTGCAATTCGAAGATAATATGATCCACTTTCAAATAAATAACCGAAATATTGGTCAGCCGCATATGAAATTAGTAGTTTTTGGTTTAGCCTAGCGTAGTTAATAAGAACTTACAGGATTCCACCAAGAACAACGCCGAGGGGATTCTCATCTGCAGCCAAACCTATTGTGGCAAGCTGCAAATCAATTTTCAAGACGTAATATCTTATTTATTCTTTTCTTTTTCTTTTTTGCTTCAGCAGAAGGTTAACTTAGATGCTGATGATGACTGTATGCTTACCTGACTCTTATCACCCCATTCACCGAAGAAGGTAATGGAAAATGCCTACATCAATAGAAATAGCACCCGCCATATTCAATATTGCTAAGCTAAATGAATATGAATAAGGAAGGAACATAGCATGAATTAACCTTCAGAAGGATTGGGGAAAAGAACTGAGCAAGAAAAGGTCGACGTTGCTTTTTCATATCATCAGAATCCTGGAAGAGAAAAAGACTTAAGATACAAAACTATAACTTATTGGAATTTTTTCGTTAGCAATGAGAGGTGACAATATGCATTCTAACTATCAGAAGAAATTAAGTTAAAACATCAACAAAGTGTTGGGATTGACCTTTCTGTTTTCTCCGCCGTTCACTTTTATCTTGGCATCCTAAACATCAGAAAAAAAAAAAAAAGAACAACAGAAACTGATGAATTTCAGATTTTTCTCCGGAGAAAGGCACAACAAAACTAGAAACCGACCAGTTCTTTTTCAACTTCCTCGAGTTCTTCTGACTCTCTGCAGGTACGGAAAATATATTATAAATCATGATAAAAAAAGAACAATGGTTAGACGAACAGAAGTACTCAACCCTTCATGAAAGGCATCCCACAAAGACCAAAGCCCGAATCCCAGAAACAGCAAAGTCGTTATATGATGAGTCCATTTACGTGGGATCTGTGTTTCACAAGTTATGCAGTCAAGAAAATGTTACACAGTTTCTCATAAGAGCGATTGGTTTGAATATACGGACCAAATTTGGAGCAGCCCAGCCAACAACAGCAGATAAAATGGTCATAACCTAGAATTCAAAGATCTTCACACTCAATAAAGCGACTTAATGAAACAAAAAAAGGGTGTAATCAGCGGATAGAAGATAAGATATCTCACAATTAAAGCTCCAAGGCACCCTAACAAGACAAGTCTTCTGGGATGACGCATGGCCAAGATCTGAGACAAGCGTTTTTATCAGTTTGCCTCATTCATTGTCTCAAGCAACTCTAATGTAGATGCACATGACTATAGTACAATGTAGATCAATATTGGACTCATATGCATGTTAAGACCTTTGTACATAAATCTCTCTTGACTCAATTAATGATGTGTATAACTATTAAACGGAATCAGGCGATGAACGAGGAATAACTTCACATATTGATTTTGCTATCCATGTTTTAAGCATAATACTAGTCAGTAATTTCAGAATCCCAATAAAATGCACTGAAATTAACCGAAGAAGAAAGAAGCCCGATTTCTTGTCAAATTTCTTAGAGGCATAGCATGTCCTAAAAGCATTCAACCCAAAAGTAAAAGGAGCTAAAGAAAATCCTCTAATCACCGAAAAAATCCTGGGACGTGAGGGAAAATGGAAAACACATATTCCCAGATGTTGTTCTTGTATTCATCACATGAAACAAGCAATAAATGATCAAATCAAATGAAAAAAAAAATATAACAACAAAGCCCATAAAACCAAGGCATTGAAAACAAATAGCAAATAAAAATCTTACTGCAGCTGCAAAGAAAGTTTTGTCGCCGATCTCTGATAACACCGTCATTGCCAGTGACTTCGTGAAACCCTATCAACACATTATTCATTCATCAAATAAAGTTGAAAACAAAGCGATAGCTCCGAGGAGGATAATGCTAACTTTTACCTGAACAATAGATAATTCCATTTTCCTCACAGGGTTTCAATTCAGAGCTTGATTGGGAGCCGAAAAGGGTTATTATCGGCGCTAAACTTCGTGAGGATGGAGAAACCTTTGTTCGGTTCTTGGGTACCTACGCATACATATGCTATTATATATAGCATAGCCATTGTTTTATCCTTTTTTTTTTCCTTTTCGTTTTTTCAAGTGCATTTTTATTAAGGTATAAAAGTTATACTTTTCATGTAATTCCCTTTTTTCTTTCGTTCTCTCTGTTTTTTCTTCCTGACATGTTGAGATTATTCGTAGTGTTTCAATATTTCTAGAAATAATAATGATATAATTTCAGTTCTTGCATAGAACATCAATTTTAGTAATATCTATCTCGATTAACACGAGATCCATTTCTCGACCATATTTTGCTGAATTTCTAAAAAATGGATCAATCTTCGTTTTGGTATCTACGTCTTGTTATTAATTGAAATCTTTTAGTCAATTAATTGAAATCTTCGTTTGATAAATTTTCTTTTTAGTGAACTTCCCAAAAATAATGTTTTTTTTTTGTGTCAATCATATCTAACTATGCCAATATAATAATTGAGAAGAAAATTTCAACGTGTGGCGGTCGTTCGTTGTTGAACTTATTGATTCCAATTCGGCCTATATATTCATTTTTTTATATTGATTGGTAGTATGTCATGGTTTTATTATTAGATGCTCTAACATATAAATCTATATAAACTTACTTTACATGAATAATTTTTAATATAATATATCCGTAAATCATGATATTATAGTTTAAAACGAAATTACAGTATTACTTTAAGTATAGATATAAAAAAATTGATGTGTAAGTAATATTAATACTATAGTAGTTGCGTGTCATGCTGAGTACCGAGTGAAGTTATAATTTGTTTTGCTTTCGTGTCCATTTATTTATTGATTCATGTCGATTTCCAATAAATATAGACAAATACACAAAATGTTAACTAAATTAAAATCCCTCATTGAGATCGTTGACAAAACGGGACATGTGTTGGGCTGAGATCGTTAACGTGCCATTATTACATAAAAATATATAATAACATGACAAGAATATTAGACGTTGGAACTTAGACGAATATTTAGTTATTAAAAGTTGGTTCCCATATCTATAGGGTAAATTATGTTATATTTTAGCCTGCCCTATAAGATGATAAATAGGTGTAAATTAAGTAGCACGCCCAATGATGCGAGACATAAATTAATTTTCAAAAGTCAATCTTGTAGAAAAAGATCCAATCGAGGACAATCTATACTTTTATTGAATCCAACTTTTTTAGAACTCTATACTAGTCTATAGGTCGTAGTACTTTAATTAAATCAACAAATTTAAATCAATATATTTTATAACAAAAATATGTGATTACTTACTCATATCTTCCACTTGACTATGAAATAATGATTATATAAAAACACTAAATACGGGACTCTTGCTAAGTTCGAAGTGATTTTATACATATCATTAAAAAATATATATACTTAAGCGTAATCCAATTTACAATTATAAAATTGTAGAAGCTTGGTGTCTTAGCATGGAGCTAACTATAAGAGTTTCTAGCTATTTATGTATGTGACTTGTAAAAGTGGCAAGTTAAATTTATAGATTGTATGCGATTTAAGAACAAGAGAACGATATCAAAAATATGGCTTAAAAGCTAATTATATTGGGATCAATTAAGTCTTCAACCACTACGTAATTCATGGACGGTTGCAAGTATATTAATTATGAACATTTCTCAATCATTTTCTTTTTATTTTTGAATTAGTAGCATTTTCCTATATGGGTTTTAATTTTCTAAGCTTGAAGCCCAAATTCTTTTAGTTAGTTTTCTCTAGAAGTTTGTTATCCCGAGTCGATATAAATAAAACACACAATCATGGTATTATTTTTGGCCAAATTTTCAGTTTGATTAAGACTGGCTAACTACTGGCATGCCCTAATCCGTTTTTTTTTTCAACAAAATGTTTTTCTTATATATAAATAATGAGATATTATCTTGTTGTGAAACTTATACGAGTGTTTGTGCTGGGGCGATCCTGATCCTTTAAAACATCACGATGATCCTTCCATCACTTATTCAATCTCGTGTTTATATTCGTAGGTGATAGGTCATCACCTTAATGAAGGGTCACCTAGTTGATAAAAGTGGGGTGATATTCTAACATTTGGATCACCCCAAAAAAGCTTAGTCGATCCAACATTACGGTGATGAGTTGATATTTTGAATTTTTATTTAGGCAATACCCCTGACATTTTAATATTCTTCCTCTTATACCCTTTCTTCATATTTTAAATTATAACTAACTATTTAAATATAGAATAATTATATTGATAATTATATAATAGACATATAATTCATGCTTAAAAAATTTTAATCTCGGTATTAAAATGTTGATAATTATTACGTAAATATCATCTCTACATGAAAAAATTAATTCATTTACCTAGCTGATATACGTAGGGATATCTCATTTACGCAATATCACCCCACACATTACCGTGATTAATCAAACATAGTATTAATATCACCTTGATAAAGGAACAGGAATATCACCCCAAAATGAACAGAGTGTGACATCAAGTTGTTACGTCGTCGTCGTGTTTGTTTTGGGGGTGATAATTCATTTTTGTACATCAAAAATGATATTGAAATAAGATTTCGGAATGTGGTGATGTTGTTTACATATCGTATCTAATCATATGATATTGTTAGGTAGTTTGAATGAATATAATTTCGTATGAGTTAAATTACGTGATAATGATTAATTATCAAGTGTTAATTTTTCAACCATTAATATATAAGTGATCAGAGTTAAAATATAAGGCGCAATTTTCTTGTCCAAAATAAAATTGGAAACATCGTCCCCTTAAGGTGATGAAGGATAACCTGGTTTTTTTGGATAATCTAAAAGTCAAAATATCTCCCCAATTTGATCACCTAGATGATCATTTATCATAATAATATCTCATTACATGTACTCAACAAACAGATTAATGAGGTTGTAATGGGAGGATAACTGTGATGTTTTAGAGGATCAACAAAAAACAGATACATTGTGTGTACAGTAGTTAAATTGTTGGAGGCAGCAAAGTCGTTGTAATTAATGGAAATCAGGTGATGTTGTTGGGAATATTTTATTTAAATCCTTATTTATACACGTGGTTTGAAATATTAGCACAATAGCCACCATCTAATGAAGTTATTCCAAAACTTTAATGACTTGTAGATCAATTTTCAAAAAGAATAATTACACACATCCACGATAATGTGTGGACATCATGGCTAATATATAAAATAGATAACTATAGGTAAAAAGTCCAACTACCTTTGAAATGAAAATCCCAAACGATGGTGGGAAGTAGCAAACTATTGATTCAAACGACTTTAGAAACCAAGAGCACGGATTCATTTATTAAGTACACTATATAGGTTTTTCTTTTTTTTTTTTTGGCAAATCGTTTGTCTTAGTGTTTGTTGGTCAAAGATATTTTTTGTAATTCTAACATGTATTTTCATTCGTGACATTACAATGATTTTAATGGAGGAGAAAATCTCGACTTTAAGAATCACCATCAGTTTCTTTATTTCATTTCATCTCGTTACACATCAAGTATTTGTAATGAAACCACAGTCATTTTACAACAAAACTCGAAACAAAACCACATTTCAACTGCTCTTCTTGTATTATTACGTAACATATTTGTTGTAATAATCATTTAAACATAAAACATAAAACAAATGCTATATGCTTTTTCACTAAAAGAATCAATCAAATCAATTCAGCGTTTCTTCCTTCGTTCTTCATTCCTGCATGGAAATCAAATATCCAAACATGCTTTATATTAAAAAAGACACACAGAAACACACACATAGTTCTAGAAAAGATTGTGTACGTACTTCGTTTATTTCTTCTTCGTCTTCTTCTACACTGAGTTCTCTGTGGTATGAAAACCCCAGTCCCCTTATTACAGCTTCTTCTCCATAGATCACCAATCACCGATGAAGGTTGTACAGCACAATTATCTCTTTCAATTCCCAACAAACAGTTGCAAGATCTTTTCGAATCGTTGTAATGATTCGCTAGCCTTCGATCTTTTTCCAAAGCTTCGTCATAATAATCATCATCGTCTTCAGCTGTTAATTGCAGTATTTGTCTTCTAAGTTCGTTGTAGAAAGCATCGTCTTCTTCTTCTCTTTCTTCGATTAAATTTGCGTGCGTTATTTCTTTCGAGTCCATAGTATGGTTGATGAGGTTTGAGGAAAATGCTGTGTTTCAATAGTGGGAGTGGAATTTTTTTCTCTGCATTATTTATAGGGTTTTGATTATCTCTCAACTTTTTTTATTGGTGGAATATATAGTTGAGCTAAAACGGTTGAAAAAAGATGGTCAAGTAAGGTGATTACAAGTGGAAGCAGTATAACTGAACAAGTCATCATGTTTGTGTGATGATGCATTGTCTTGATTAAATTATATTTTAAGTTAAATTTAGATTAATATTTATCAGCGCAGATTAGGCGTAGATTTAATTTGTATTTATAGTATAGATTTGTACATATCCTTAGCATAAATAGGTTGCGATAATCAAGGAGATAATATCTTCTTTGTACACTATATATATGCCCATATTGTAGATGAATAGAACAAGCTTTTCCAAAAACATATTTTCTCGTTATTTTGTCATGGTATCAGAGCGAGGTTCTCTGTGATTGTCTCGTTGTCATGGCGGACTCCGGAGAAAACAGTAAGGTGGTCGTAGGCAGTGATGAGACAGTGCGGCGCCCGTATGATCTCACTGCCAACGACAATCCGGGGAACATCATCACTCAAGTTCAATTAAAAGGTGAAAGCAATTACGACGAATGGTCTCGGTCCGTGAAGACGGCTTTGCGGGCGCGAAAGAAGTTTGGATTCGTGGACGGAAGCATACAACAACCGGCTGAGGAATCGCCGGATTTCGACGATTGGTGGACTATCAATTCCCTGTTGGTCTCATGGATTTTGAATACGATCGAGCCATCCTTTCGATCGACGATTACGCACATGGAGATTGCGAAAGATCTGTGGGTGGACATCAGGGAGAGGCTTTCCATCGCCAACAGACCACGTATTCAGCAACTCAAGGGAGAATTGGCCAATTGCAAACAAAGGGGATCGAGCATTGTCGCCTACTACGGACTCTTGAAAAAGATATGGGAGGAGCTCGGTGCTTATGACCGTGTTCCAACTTGCTCGTGCGGCCTCTGCGTGTGCAATCTTGCTGCAGAAGCGGATAAGAGGCGTGAAGAGGAGTGAACCCAACAATTCCTGTTGGGACTTGACGAAACTGTGTATGGGACGGCTCGATCTAACATCCTTGCGCAGGATCCTTTGCCTCGCTTGAACAAGGTGTACTCCACCATTATACAAGCGGAGAGGATGGGTCTGATGTTGCAGAAGAAGGAGGGCACTACTGATGTGATGAGTTTTGCGGCACAGGCTGGGAGTATCACAGGATCTGGCGATACGGAGGTTTTTGCGATGGCGGCTGGCAACAAGTCGAAGGGCCGCGGAACTCCTCGAGACAAAAACATGGTGTGTTCTCACTGTAATCGGACTGGGCACGATGTCCATACCTGCTACCAGCTGATTGGTTATCCGGAGGGATGGGGCGAGCGCTCACGTGGGTCCGGCGGACGAGGACGTGGACGTTCTGGTGGATCTACTTCTAGGCATGATGGCGGCAACACTCTTGGAGGTCCTTCTGCGCAAACGGCAACCGCACACACTGTACGGTCGCTGGACGGGACGAGTTCGTCAGATTCGTCACATGCTGTAACAGGATTGAATCAAGAGCAATGGACTACCTTGCTGGCATTATTAAACTCAGCCAAGATTGAGTCCTCTGAGAAGTTTTCTGGTAAGAATTTCTGTCACCAATGGATGTATGACTCGGGCGCCACTCGTCATATGACAGGGTCACTTCTTCACTTCACCGCCGTTAGAGAAATAAACGGTGTGCCGGTTCAATTACCAAACGGTCAGAGGGTAGTCGCCACTAAAGCTGGAACTGTGGCTCTTAATCGCAATATGACGTTGCGAGATGTGCTTTATGTGCCCAGTTTATTGTGTCATTTGATTTCTATCTCTCAGCTGTTGAAGGACTCTGCTTGTGTTGCTCACTTTACTCATGACTCATGTGTTATACAGGACCCCATGTCGAGGACGCTAATTGGAGTGGGTGAGCAACGAGAGGGGTTGTACTTCTTCCGAGACACAGAAACTGTGGCGGCTGTGATGACGAAGAAGACATCCTCATTAGACGTGTGGCATCAACGATTAGGGCATCCGTCCTCTAAGGTTCTAGAGTTGGTTCCACATATTGGGCCTAGTAAGGATAATAGTATGAATAATGCGTGCGATATTTGTTTTAGAGCCAAACAGTGTCGAGACGTTTTTCCTATCAGTACTTCTAACAGTAATGAATTATTTGGTCTGATTCACTGTGATCTATGGGGGCCATACCGTGTTCCCACATTCTCCGGAGCTCGTTATTTTTTGACAATAGTCGACGATTTTTCACGTGGCACATGGATTTTTTTGTTGGTTGACAAAAGGGAAGTGTTATCGACTTTGCGTAATTTCTTCTCGATGGTGGAACGACAATTCGGGAAGTTGATAAAGATTGTACGAAGCGATAATGGGACAGAGTTCATGGGTATGACGGAGTAGCACATGCGGCATCGTACATGAAACATCCTGCGTTGGGACTCCACAACAGAATGGTCGAGTAGAACGCAAGCATCGACACATCTTGAACGTTGCACGTGCTCTACGTTTTCAAGCTCAGCTACCCATCCAGTTCTGGGGAGAATGCATCTTAACTGCCGGATATCTTATTAATCGTACTCCATCGAGTATTTTGCATGGCAAGACGCCCTATGAAATTTTATACGGCAAGCCGCCTTCTCTCTCTCATTTGCGTGTATTCGGCTGTTTATGCTACGTACATAACCAAGATCGCAAGGGTGACAAATTCTCCAGTCGTAGCCGCAAATGTGTATTTGTAGGATATCCGTATGGTAAAAAGGGTTGGCGTGTCTATGATCTGGAAACTGGAAAATTTCTTGTGTCTCGGGACATCGCGTTTTTGGAATCAGAATTTCCTTATTCTAAACCGGATTCTGATATAAATCCCTCAATCCTTACTTCTGAGGTTGTTCTCGATGACCACGATGATGAGCTCGAAGCTGTGGTGTCATCTCAGAACGGGCAAGGATCATCGTCTGTTCTCGATAATGCCCCCGATGTAATTACTAGCAATGACACTTCTGTAGACAGGGGAAGTATACGCGATAATAATGTACAGGAAGAAGCTTTGGGACGTGGACATCGAGCTAAAGTCCGGTCCACTCGTCTTCGTGACTTTGTCGCTCGCACCATTAGTACTTCTAGCCCCTCTCACAGCTCGCCCTCCTCCTCAGCTTCCTCAGGTCCGTTATATTCTATACATGACTGTGTAACATATGATTCTTTTTCCCCACGACATCGAGCATTTCTGGCGAGTATAGCCGCAGGTATTGAGCCACGAACATTTGCGGAAGCAAACCAGGATGTTCGATGGCAAACTGCCATGCGCCAAGAAATTCAGGCCCTCGAAGAAAATGGTACGTGGACAATCGAGTCGCTTGCCCCCGGCAAACGCGCCATTGGATGCAAATGGGTGTTCAAGATCAAGTATCATTCGGATGGGACAATTGAACGTTATAAAGCTCGTCTCGTGATTTTGGGAAATAGTCAGATCGAGGGGATCGATTATAATGAGACATTTGCCCCCATCGCAAAATGGTGACTGTTCGTACTTTTTTGGCCGTGGCCGCGACTAAAGGTTGGGGACTTCATCAAATGAATGTGCACAACGCCTTCCTTCATGGGGACCTCGAAGAAGAGGTATATATGAAATTGCCACCTGGTCTTCCTTCTGCAGGCTCAGACAAGGTGTGTCGTCTTCGTCGTTCTCTTTATGGCTTGCGACAAGCGCCTCGTTGTTGGTTCGCCAAACTGGCCGGTGCATTGCGGGAGTATGGGTTTCAACAGTCTCGCTCCGACTATTCTCTCTTTACTCTACAACGTGGTTCTCTTCATCTTAATATTTTGATTTACGTCGATGATCTCATTATTTCTGGTAGTGATGACAATGCAATACAGAGTTTCAAAGACTATTTGAGTCGTTGCTTCCATATGAAGGATCTTGGCGACCTTAGGTATTTCTTGGGGATCGAGGTGGCACGAAATTCCTCGGGTCTTTTTCTTTGCCAACGAAAATATGCATTGGATATCATTGCTGAAGTCGGTTTATTAGGTGGAAAACCTGTTGGTTTTCCGATGGAACAGAATCATAGACTCGCGTTGGTCGCCGACGACACGCTATCGGATCCCATGCGCTATCGTCGTCTTGTTGGGCGTTTGATCTACCTCGCAGTCACACGACCTGAGTTGTCTTACTCTGTTCATGTGCTTGCTCAGTTTATGCAGAAACCGATGCAATCACATTGGGATGCTGCTCTACGGGTTGTCCCTTATCTGAAAACGAATCCCGGTCAAGGAATCCATCTTCGTGCTGATTGTGATTTACAACTCTCTGCTTGGTGTGATTCCGATTAGGCAGGTTGTCCTTTGACACGCCGCTCCCTCACTGGATGGTTCATTCGATTCGGTCAGTCGCCAGTTTCTTGGAAGACCAAGAAGCAAAAGACTGTTGCACGATCGTCAGCTGAGGCTGAGTATCGTTCTATGGCATCTACTGTTTGCGAACTGAAATGGTTAAAAGGCTTACTCTTATGCCTCGGTGTTTCTCACTCTCAACCTATCCGTCTCTATTGTGACAGTCAGGCAGCGTTACACATTGCCGCCAATCCAGTTTTTCATGAGCGCACGAAGCACATTGAGGTAGATTGTCATTACGTGCGAGATGAGATTGGCAATGGCACTGTTCTTCCGTGTTATGTTTCTACACATGTCCAGCTTGCTGACATTTTCACTAAGGCGTTGGGACAACAACAGTTCAATTCTTTTCTTGGCAAGTTGGGCATCCGTAATCCGCACGCTCCAACTTGAGGGGAGGTATCAGCGCAGATTAGGAGTATAGATTTGTACATATCCTTAGCATAAATAGGTTGCGATAATCAAGGAGATAATATCTTCTTTGTACACTATATATATGCCCATATTGTAGATGAATACAACAAGCTTTTCCAAAAACATATTTTTCTCGTTATTTTGTCAATATTTGTAAGCTGTTACAAGCTTTCGTATATAATATAAATATTTCATGCTAACCTACACAAATAGATTTAAATAAAGACAAAAATAAAAGCAAGATTAATACCATATTTTCAAACATGGACTTGTCATTGGAATATTTATTTATTTATTTATTTTTTAGTTTTAGGACTTTTTTCATATTTCTGTTTTACATTTATTGAATAGATGTTTAGAGATTAGTTCAATATTTCTGGTTTTATAGAAATCTATTTAGTGAAAAAAGGTATACGTAAATATAAGCTGGTGAAAATTTTATTAATTTACGAACTCTGAATAAATTATATATTCGCATTTTTGTATAAATACTTGCTATTTATATAGAAGTCTGTTTAAAATTTTAGTCAAAGAGTTTACCATCTTATACAAAATAATATAATCATAGACGTAAAGATATTCGTCTACGAACATGATATAGACTGAAATATTTCCTTCATTTATTTTACCTTTTTAAATCCCATCGTTCAAGAAATTAATACAGGAAAGTGATAGAATTTGCTTAGTCCAAGAATAAAAAACGTGCAAATAATATGATTAATTAAGATATTTTGATAGGGTGTAAATAGAATTCAAGGGGGTGTATATGTAATTTACCTTAAATTATTTGACGTTAGTGGGGATATCTCGGAGAATTATCGAGACAATTAAATGAGCAAACGAAAAAAAATTAAACTCTGATTCACTGAAGATCCAACTTAATCATATTATTGGGAGTTGGAGTTAATACATTATGAGAATATTCATTTGAAAAAGTATTGGGTCGATAACACACGACAAGAAAACATAGTATCAAACACGGAAAATACGAACTTTGTTCCGTATTTAAGTTATGAGTATTAGAAATGGTTGACACAATCTTTGATTTTTATTCAAAATATATAAATATGTTTATTTAAACATGGATTAGATACGGAAATAGAAACGGAAATGTGAGAAAATTCATTTTAGAAACTGTATATATCCATGTCTAAATTATCTACGACACATCAGACATAGACATAATTTCGTGTCTAATCACTCAATAGATATAGAATTTGGTTTTAGACACCGAATATTCCGTGTGTAATACGCCTTTTTTTAGTAGTGAGACGTGAAATATGAATTTGTGTTAAGCGAACGGTTTCATTCCATATAGTCAATTGGACAAAATATTACAATGGAATCAATAAAACAAAATTGCTGAAGAACACGAAGGAATTAATAACAAAAAGATACCATACACTAATACCCATTTGCATTTTTTTCGTTGAATAGCTGCATCAATTGCAATACATTCCTCATGCGCTTTTGATATTGTTCATTCAATACCAATTAACTCCATTGTTGAAGCACCAATATTAGCAAGACGTCCATCTCCCAACCCAGATTTGTATTTCAAGATCATTGTAAGGTCTTATTCAATGTATAACTACTCTCGTAAGAGAGAAGGAAATCTCATACGAGAGAATAAACAAAATACAAAAAACAAAAATAAGAAAATCGAGGAAGATGATGATGAATTCTTCAACCCGAGTCGCCGGCGGCGAACATGATAGTGGTAACTCTGTGGCTGCCGGCGGAGAAGAAAAACGAATTAGGGTTTTTTATGTAGAGTGATTTTTTGTGAGATAGAAAGAAAAGTAGTTCTTCTTGACAATTCTTGTGAAAATATGTTTTGTGAGCTAAAATTTCGTCCCAGAAAAAAAAGACGAATTTTTATGATAGAGTTAGGGATGTTTCGATTATTTACGTGATGAAGTTCGATTTCATCTCACGTCAAATGCGCTCGCTCGATACTTAAGGTCGAAACTTTGATGCTAATGTTGAGATATGATATACCCTGAATTGATGGTGTTCATATAATATTTCGGACTTTTGTAAATGGAGATGTAGCTATGAAAGGAGCTTTCAAAAATATGCACCTCTCAGAAATCGAACGAAAAAATGAAGATGAAACAATAATTTTACCTCGGCGTACTTTGTACCATAGACTGAATTCTGTAAGTAAGTGGATTATTCCCAACTGAGAAAATCACTTAACTTCCGAAAGCAACATGTGTATGTCCGAATGAGTTTTTTGTTCATACAATCTGTTCAATAGTTCGCAGTGGTATATCACGTTTTCAATGTATCATGGGAAGCAAATTGGTTAACTTTTTAAGGATGTTGTTTTCACAAAAACTCTGGGAAACTTTTTTTAGTTCTGATGACCCTCGTTGCTAGATACCAGTCGAATAACAACTGTATTTATTTATTTATTTATTTTGTCGCAAATTCGGAACTTTGATTATTCTTTTGAATTAAAAAACCCCGCGCCTTTACGACTCGGTCACGTCTAATCAATTCCCGTCGCACAGTTCTTGCGTTAGCAAAGCCTCCGTGTAACGTCGCCCCGATTTTTGTAAAGCGGAAGCGTATAACTGTACAACGTAAAAGAAGGGGACGACTCGTCAGAGTCAGCTCCACGACTAGCCTCACTTTATTCCTCAACGAACAAAGGGAACACAGAAGGGAAAACTCAAATCCGTGTGGCGCCACCGAACAACCTCCGGCCTCACTCCGCAACCTATCCTAAAAGCTATACACGGTTATCCCCAATTCTCCTTTCTGGTATCTCAATTACTCGCCTAACTCGCTCGTGAAAACCTCCTCGCGATCCTTCGAATCCTCGCCCCGAATTCGATGTGTATGTGTGGCCTGTGTGACCTCAGCGCTCAAACTTGCCCACATGCGTTTTGGTTCAGATCGCTCCAAGTGATTGTGAACTCTTCAGCTTGTGCACCTTGTACCGTACATCTTTGCCATTACGTCCGCCAATGTTCAAGTTTTGCTTACGTGGCACCTCAAATAACTATATATGATGGATGCACAACCAAGATGAGGAACTATCATTAGCACAATAGCAAATTTCACCACTATTGTGCGGTTTCTCCCTCTTCAAAGCTGCCATTACTTCCTTCGTCCCTCTTAGCGAAGTAGTAACATCAAATCGCTCATATCCAACGCGTTGATTTTCAAAAATTCATCGTTTCGGCTCTCTACGAGAAAATCTCGCTATATCATGAATTTTTAAAAATCAACGCGTTGGACAGGGGCGATTGAGGTTACGAGGTAACTGAGGGGGACGACGGAGGCAACGACAGTGGCAGAGGCTCACAGTAGTCGTGTACCACAGCAAACCTCTCTATATTAAAAACAGTTGACGCGGTTTAGACAAACATGAACTTTTTTACTTACTTGAAGTTTTGTTGCTTGAAACGATTTTTCCGAACTTTCGATAACATGTAATCCTTCCCTCCACCTATTTGGTCAAAGTTAAATTCAACATTTAAAAAATTAGAAAATGGAAAAGAAAAAGCTGCAAAAAGGCGAAAGCTAAGGCAACATGCTGCTAAGAACAAAGATCGATCATCTGCTGTAATAATCTTGGCGCACTTAAAAGAACAAAGACGTTTCGAATAATCTTTACATATTACATCAACGAACGAGATATTAATTAGAACCACCCGAAACAACATCAGAAATCGGGTTGGAATTAAGATCCAAATCCACCCTTTCCCTTTTTTCGAATTTCTCAACCGCCGACCTTCGAACTCCATTGTTAGAATCTTCCTCGCAACTTTCCGTCGGCGAGCCCACCGCCGCCGTCAGCAGCTCACGGACGTTAATGACATCACCCCGGCGGCTCTTGAAGTACTTAACGGCTACCCTTATCCTCTTGACTATGGCGAAGAACTCTTCCACCTCCTCGTCGCAGGGCTCCTCCAGAGCCAGCGGCGGAGGAGGAGGCGGCGGTGGTGAAGCACCGCCGTTAGTATCTTCGCCGTCGTCGTTCCTTCTCTTTCTGCAAACTTCTTCGACTTCTTTCCCTCGTTTTCCGTGGTCCATTTTTTATTTTTCGTGTTGCGGACAAATTGTTACGTCTTGGGAAATTAATTTATTTATAGACTTAGGAAAAGGTGGGGCGACGTATGTGTAATGACGTATTTTTAGTTGTTTCGTTGGGAATAAAAATGAATAAACAATTAGCGAATAATATTAAAATTGTTGCTTTATGTGTTGGAACATGGTAAAAGGTCGTATTCGAATATGATGGAATGGAAGATGACATACAACGTGCTATGTCGCGATGACGTCATGGTTATGTCGTCTAAATTTACCAGTGTCGTGTTTAATAATATACGATAGTTTTCGGTGTAGAATAAATCAAAAGGTTATAATTTACGAATGTTATAAATCGACTAATTGAACATAGCCTAAAGATGGAAGGGACTACATGGAAATGGATTTTGACTTCGCGTCTTGAGGAATATGATAGCGCCGGTGACAATTAAAACTTGACTTAATATAAGTCTTACATAACATTATTAATAATTGTTGTTATTGTTATTATTATCTATTCTATCTTATTAAGCATGAAGGTAGTTATAAACTACCCATTTTTCTGTTAATTTCACAAACAAAATTAAACCTCACTATTTAATTACTATTTTTAGTTAAGCATTTGGATGTGCGAAGGAGCACTAGTTATTATTAGGTTCTAATATTCACACCACCTTTATGCCCCATATTTACACCAGTTTAGCTAAAAACTCTTGAAATTTGTAAAATCCATTTAATATAATCACGTGAATTCCCCAATAATTATTATGTTATTGTCGACACCATTCAATATGTTAGTCGCATATATTATTCAACAACATTGGTTTGTTGTATCAAAGAGAATATAATATTTAGTTTGTGTGGGGCTAGACGTATTCATTCTGTTTGAAAGGACTGAAATGGAACTAAACTTGGTCAATAATGGTTAGGTTTCGATTCTCCATTTTACAAGCTGACACGGTGGTTGCCAGTTTATATTCAAAAAATTGTATGAACAATTAATGAAAAAATACGCAATAAAGTAAATTGTCAAAATAAAATATATTTTTTTTCTTACTTTAACTCCCCCGAAATGATAGCTTGTATAAATCAACAAAGACACATGAGCTGAATAGCCAAAATGGTCTCAACGATACATCGTCAACTGGGAGAATAAAGGCTCACAAAAGAGCATAGCACATTAATGGAGGAGGGGGGAGGGGAGGGAAAAGTAGAGAGGCGGAGGTGTGGAGGTGTATTAGGATTTTAGAGAGAAGGGCGAGAAAAGTGGAGAGAGTTGGGGGACTAAAATTTTATTGAAAAAAGTAAATAAAATACCTGCAAATAAACGATTTAAAACCAAAATCGGAATGAACTCGATTCGTCTGTGTCATGTTTATATAACTTGTCTAGGGTGACTATGAACTACCACGTCCCTGCCAACTATTTGCAATTTAGTCCCTTTATTTGTAATTTAATTATTTAAAAATAACTTTAATTATTTAAAAATAACTTAAAGTAATACTAAACATAATCCCATTTTAAGCACGAACATAAAGCATGTCAAAAATACTAGTCCTAGTTATGGGGTTTTTAAACTATTATTATTATTTATAAATATTCTTTGACTTCTATAGACTTCGAACATCCATTCATCAGTCAACTAATGTAAAGTTCATTATTTCGACAACGAAAGTTTGAGATTTGACAACTGGGGACTTGAGAGTTATAATTTTTAATTTTTGAATAAAACGATCACAAACCTGAAAATCAAATATGAAGGAATGCAAACAAGATTCCAAGTTTGAATAAAAAAAGAACTACATAAACTACTATAAAACGACTATTAAATAGGAGTGTAACAAAACGAGCTGCTCTCGAACCGCCAGCTCGGTGAAAGCTTGATTCGACCTCGAGCCAAGGTTGAGCTGGCCTGTTAACAATTAAGCCAAACGTCAAGCCTATAATATAGGGGCTCGTGGCTAGTTGAGCCCTATCGAGCCCGTGTTTTTTTAATATAATTAATACTAGAATACATATTCTTATTTACTAATATATATTGAAAATTGAGCTCAAATTAATTCGTGGTCAAATACCTCATATTATGCAAAGCGTATCGAGTCGAGCCAAACTTTATTATAGTAAAGCTGGAATTTCTTCAAATACCTAAGTCGAACTCGACCCCAATAATATTTAACCGAGGAGAACTCGAGTTGGGCCATTTTTTGGATCGTCTCGTACCCTATTATATTCAGCGCGGAGATAAAAAAAAAAAAAAAAAAAAAAAAGAAAGAAAGAAAACCTCATACAGCGTGAGACTCAAAGAACACGGAATAAAAAAAAAAGAACAAGAGGAATGCATGAGGAATTTTCATATTGAAAAAAATTATGCAATATTACTATACTAGGTTAAAATGCTAATATTTGGTACTGCATTATTGAATATGTAACTTTTTTCTTGGTGTTCGTCGTTGTTGCTGGCGTATCATGGAACAATAGATAGATCAATATTTGTAAGGGAGTAGGAAAATCGCATTCAAGTAATTAATTATTTATTAGGGAACAAGTAGTCACATTATGTCACGGGCTGTTTATTGCATATTAGAAAACGACCTCGAAGTCGTATTTCTTTAACATGAACGCAATGTTGGCTTCGTCTTGTTTAACGGTCACACTGTTGGTCTTCGTCGTGGTCTTTATTTTTATTTTAGTTAATACAATTTGGAAGGAATTTTCATTATAATACATCATTCTTTTGACGTATTATCATTTTATGCTTTTTCTTGGTCAACTTGAGGTACTTACGTGTCAACTTGTGCTTTTATTTAAAAGTATGAAATAATTTTTTTTTTCGGTCCCCGAGGTATCCCCACGCAACCCGGCTATGGGCTAACTGCCACAAACTCCAGAGGTGGGACTAATCCACAGGGTCAGATGGATACGTCCCAAACCCACCCAACAACGATAGTCATGGGCCTAGGCCCATGGGGACTTCTCAAAGGAATGTGAGAGGTGGGATTCGATCCCTTGACCTCCTAGCCACATGACCTTTGAGGCCTCTCCTCAACACTAGGCCAAGGGGTCATTGGCAAATGTATGAAATAAAGTTATAGGACCAAAAAAAGAACAAATCAAGTATTAGATTACGAATAATTGAATAATTTGCCTATGGGTGACAATTGGCAGCTTCCGGGATTATATATATACCAAATCATCTTCCATATATCATCTCCGTTAATTTACAGTTTATAACAAATTGGTTTGCATACCACATTTCAAAAGTTCTTTGTAGCAAAAAGTAACTAAACATACTGAAACATTTTGCAATAAAACATAATTTACGACCAACTACAATGAAGAAACATTAATACGATATATTTTGGATAAATGTTTATAAAAACGAAAAACAATGTTATAGATCACATAAATTGCAACTTTTTCAGCAGGCAGTAGTGCTCATTGAGCGGGCCCATAAAATGGTAACCAAGTACTTATGGGCCAATATTACATTTGTTTGGGCCAAAATATAGATATACATAATCAAAACATCCAGTATATTATAACAAAATATTTAACTAGTGGTTTATTTATACTAGTATTTTGCATGCTCAAGTTCGTCTTTATATAATATATGTATATTAATTGTGAAAATAATTATAGTGGATATTTTTTCTATTTAATATTATTTTTTTTAAAAATTAACGGACCAAAGACGGTTTATTCTAAGCTCTTACGCCGCTTCACATGTCTTCATCCATTTACAGCCCCACCCTCAAAAGTCGTCGCGACGTACCGCGTCCGATAAACAAGTAAGTGATGTTCAGTCTCTAATTAATGTAATAACTATATACTCTTGTCTAAAAAGTCACGGGGTGAAGGTTATCATGTTTCTCAACTCATTAGACTCAAGAGTTCTAGTTCTTACATAGATAACAAATCCCACAATGTAAATACTCTGAAATAATCAGTAAAAATAACAACTTTGTGTATGCGTTTAGTAGGGTGGTTCTATTTTAATAGGCTTTTACATGCTATAGAAGTTCGACCGGACCACTCAACTCATGTCCGAAAGAGAATTCCACACATTTATAAATTCGCCCATATGTAGTTATGCAATATATTATATCCAAAATCCATTTAATAGACAATAACTACATGTGGTCCTTCTCGACCCTATATGACATCGAGTAACTAATCAACAACGAAAAAAAAAAATCAAATAAGTTCATTTCTTCACTTCAATAGTTGCTTTCATAGTTAGCCAAAAGATTCGAAAACTGTTACTATTGAAGATGTAAGTATCATGCAATAGTATCTGATATTGCAACAACTTGTGTATATTTGGCAATAATTACTTGCAATAAAGGGTCATGGCTAGCGAGTCAGGACTGGTTATATCGACTCCTATTAAGTTCAGTTTGAACCCAATCTATTCATATTTATGAAATGGCTTCAACTTTCAAGAGAATTAATATTTTTAATGTGTTTATTGTCCGTAATCCATATAAAGTGGGCCGGATTTGGGCGTGTGCTTCTTGCCCAATGCACTTGCACAGTATTTGGGGTTAACTTTAGGGCATCATTTTAAGGTCGTTTTTCTTCTAAATAGATTTTAATACCATTATTTTATAGGTTAATACTCTTGTAATTTATAAAAACAGGCCCAACAATTATAATATAAATTAAATTTTCATTTATTTATATTTAAGTTGGGCCTCCATATGCTATAAGAATACGGGCCCATAAATTGAAAAGGCGGCCCTCATATAAATCCCCGATGGTTAATGAGTTGGAGTGAGATCCAAAAATTAAAAAATTTATCTTGTACAGGGGCGGATCCAGAAATTTTATCGGGAGGCCGTATAAAAGTAAAAGGTTGGATGTTGTCCCCTGCACTAAGGTCTTGCAAAGTGCTACAAACTTTTTATCGTTTTTTGGGCTTCGAAATGTCATTTTTATGATCATCGTTATATTAACGTGAATTAAAAATACATGAGAAAATAACACAAATCATATGTTGTGTGTAGGTAAGCCGGAGTACTTGTTTGAAATTGTTTTTTATATGGCAAATAATTGTTTAATTTTAAATAGGCTCATCAAATTAAAATTTTTTGAAGTCCATGACAGATTTAAAATTTTAGCTAGGAAGGTCGTGCATTGATTAAATTAATAATAACAAATATTCATATTATCTTGTTAAACTTAAATTTTTTAAATAATATTGATATTTTTATCATTTGTAAAAACTATAGTTTTTATTTTAGGGTTCTAGAGCCAATTATACATTTATTGTTATTTTTACTATAACGATATGTTAAATAATTAGAATAAACAAAAAAAAGGTGAAAAAGGAAGTTAAACAAATATATTTAATTTAGTCCAAACCAAACAAATTCAAATAGATAAAGAAGTAAAAAGATGTGTGTGAGAGAGAGTTAAACTGAGTATTAATATTGTTGTTTAATATACCATTAGCTAAAAGAAAAAAATTCTAAAGCAATACTACAAGGAGTGTGCGGAAGGGATTCAAACCAGGTTATGGCAAGTGGAAGGCAACGAACTGACCACTAGACACTACATACAATACTTGGTCGAATTTAGTGTAAAAGTTATATCTATATGTAATATAACATAAACTACGCATATAATACTATACTTTTCGAAAATTTTCGGGGCGGCCGTCCGCCGCTGATCTTGTACATATATATGTATGTATGTATGTATATATATATATATATATATATATATATATATTTAAGCACTACTACAATATTGATTAGAGTAATAGTGGGGAAAATTCATGGTCCATGAATGGGCAGTAACAGAGCAGCAATTCACGCGCATGACTGACCAATTGATTGCTGCTAGCCAACTAACATAACACCAAACATAGCCACTTTTTCCATATATTTATACAAAATAAATTAATAGAGACAAAAGTATTCCGCAAAATTTCTGTGAATTTTGGGTCCCCCAAGCAGAAAATCGAAGTTCACATGTTGAGAAAACACAAACTTGTATTCAAGTCACAGAATATCCTATGCCTTTGTGCCCATTTAGTTACCCTTACCCCCATGTACAAAGAAAGAAATTGACCTTTCTTTCAACGATGTTATATATCTTTTTCATCGTTAGAAAGTACAATAAAAATCAACCCTTATTGCCAATGTGTAGAGCTGTCAAAACGAGCTTGGGCCGCGGGCCGGCCCGCCCCGCCACGCCAAAGTGGCGGGGCGGGCTCTGAAATTTTAGGCCCGTCTGGAGGCGGGCCTGGGCGGGTAAGCCCGCGGCGGGTGCGGGCTTTGGCGGGGCGGGGCGGGCTACCCGCGGGCTTAGCCCGCCAGAATAATAAAAAAAAATATAATGTTATTTATTTTATAATATTACAAATATATAATAATAATAATAATAGGTATTTAATAACATAAGTAGATTAATATTAAAAAGTTTATTAAATTAGATATATTTTCCTTCATTTTCTTATTTTTTTCCAATTTTTATATTATTTTTTCTATTTTTTGTTATTATTTTTTTACTTTTTCTTATTTTTTTAATAATTTTTTATTTTATTATTTTTTTTAATAACTGGCGGGCTAAGCCCGCCGGGCCCGCTACCCGCCTGCAGGCGGGGCGGGCCTTCATTTACCAGGCCCGCCAGCAGGCGGGCTTACCCGCCCCCGCCCCGCCAGTGGCGGGCTTTTGGCGGGTACGGACCGGCCCGCCCCGCCGGCCCGTTTTGACAGTACTACGGCAATGTGTATATAGACAACAATTTCAATGAGTTTAAGTAGACTCATCTATTCTATCTTATTAAGGATGATGAGTTAGGATAAACCATTAAATGGTCTGTCAATTGAGATTGAAAAAATTAATTAATAAAATTTGAGAAAATCACTAACCACTTTTAAGGACTAATTTAGTTTACTACTATGTTTAGTTTATTACCATTTTTATTTAATTACTATCCTACTTCAAATTTATAAAATCATTTTTCCTTTTTAGATATTTATAACATATAAATTAAATTTAAATTATGATTTCTATTAGGACATATTTCACACAAAAATAAATTTAATAAAAAAATATTTATATAGAGAGCCAGGCATCGTGCATAAGTTACTAGTTAATATTATTTCTCGGATAAATGTAAAACACACACACATATTATATATATATATATAAAAGCTCTTTTCTTTCTAAACCCCTAATTTCTATCCATATATACACACCCCTCTAACATGTTACAGCTTCTGCCCAAAGCCGAAGATCCTTCTTCCATTACACATTCACAATGATGTCTGAATTCCCCTCAAAAACACTTTCTTTCAGACTAAGATTCTTCATTGGACTCTTATTCATCTCTTGCACTTTATCATCATCATCTTCCTCTCCTTCATCTTCCAAGATTGGCAAAGGCTATCGCTTGACCTCAGTCGAGAATTCTAATGGTGGGCTCATAGGACACCTTCAAGTGAAACAGAACAACGACGTTTACGGCCCAGACATACCACATTTGCAGCTATTTGTCAAGTAATCAGCTAACTTAACAACACTAATTCTTTCTCAGTTCTAACACTAACTGCTTCATGAAGCTGAGCTCAAACAGACCCTTCACTAAATCACAGTCTAACTCCCCTGTTTTCCCCTGTTTTATTTTTTGTTCCCCAGGCACGAAACAGACAATCGCCTTAGAATTCGCATAACAGACGCAGAGAAACAGAGGTGGGAAGTTCCTTACAACCTCTTACCAAGAGAATCCCCACCTTCACCGAAGCAAACCCCTTTCAAATCGAGGAAACAAGCCCACGCGCCGCCGTCGGAATACAGAGGAAAAACCCTAATCTTCGCCTACGAAGCCGACCCATTCACCTTCTCCGTGCGGAGAACCTCGGACAACCAAACCCTCTTCGATTCAACGTCGGAAGATTCCGACCCATACAGCAGCTTAGTGTTCAAAGACCAATACCTCGAGATCTCAACAAAGCTGCCCAAAGACGCTTCGTTGTACGGCCTCGGCGAAAACACTCAGCCCCATGGGATCAAACTGAACCCCAACGATCCTTACACGCTTTATACGACCGATGTCTCGGCGATTAACCTTAACACGGACTTGTACGGATCTCATCCGATGTACATGGACTTGAGAAACGTGGGTGGGAAAGGCTATGCCCACGCAGTTTTGCTGCTCAACAGCAATGGAATGGATGTGTTCTACAGGGGAGATTCTCTGACGTACAAGGTGATTGGGGGCATTTTCGACTTTTACTTCTTCTCTGGGAGTTCTCCTTTGAACGTTGTCGATCAGTATACTGACTTCGTTGGGAGACCTGCTGCTATGCCTTACTGGGCTTTCGGTATGTTTTTTAATTAAATTTTAATTGATGCTTTTATGTCAATTTTCTCATATGATTATTAATTAATATAATCAAATGTTGATTGTGATACTACGTGTCAAGAGTTTTTTTGGGGGAAAAAGTTGGGTAATTGGGGGGACTTTGGAATGTATTATCACGTTAATTTGTTGTGTGGTTTTATCCGTATTGGTTAAGGTGTCAATGATTAGGCGAAATTGGTTAAGGTGTCAATGATTAGGCGAAATATTATATGATGGATTTAGAATATGAATGCATTTATTAATTGTTTTCCAGCACGTCGTCACCCGCTTATAGAAAAACATTATTTTCACGTGTCGTGCCGTTTCAATTTAATAAATAACCCCTAATTTAATGATTTGGTCCCAGCTGAAATTTTGTTTTTTTTTTCGGCACGTATTTTGTCGCATTAAATCAAGATATTCTTTCCCTTCATCATGATAGAGATTGAGTTCGATTACTCGAATCATATTGTTGCACGTTGTAGATATTGGTTTATTTTTGACTTTTTTTTCGTTGTCCCACCACAAATACTCATCACTACTATACAAAAGATATGATTTTATTGCATGTGATGATGCTTCTTGCTTTACGTGGCTTTCAAATTATCAACGCCTTTTCTAACAAATCTGCAATGATTTGGTAAAAAAAACAGAGACGATTTTCTTAGAGCAAAATATCTAACTTTTTTCCTCACTTTGGAATCAAACGTAGGGTTCCACCAATGTCGGTGGGGATACCGAAACCTATCGGTGGTCGAGGACGTCGTCGAGAACTACAAAAAGTCCAAAATACCCCTCGACGTAATATGGAACGACGACGACCACATGGACGGGCACAAGGACTTCACCCTCAACCCTAATAACTATCCGCGCCCGAAGCTCCTCGCCTTCTTGGAAAAAATCCACGCCCAGGGAATGAAGTACATTGTCATAATCGACCCTGGGATCGGCGTAAACTCCACCTACGGCGTCTATCAGAGAGCCCTAGCGAACGACGTATTCATAAAATACCAGGGCAAGCCCTACTTAGCTCAGGTAGCATATGTGTTATCCAATAATTTTCGAACGAATGAATTTAATCGTGGTTT
The DNA here is from genome assembly GCA_027422505.1 of Craterostigma plantagineum. Classification (NCBI taxonomy): domain Eukaryota; kingdom Viridiplantae; phylum Streptophyta; class Magnoliopsida; order Lamiales; family Linderniaceae; genus Craterostigma; species Craterostigma plantagineum. The sequence goes on from JAPQWV010000029.1 coordinate 1,684,402, forward strand.
CGAAAAAAATTCATGCGTGTCCCACTAGTGGTTGGGCTTGTGAACAGTGGCGGAACCGCACGAGGTTCGGTGGGGTCATTGGACCCAACTGAAAAATTTTATTAGTAATATATGGTAAATTTTTTAATAGTAAGGGTTACAATTAAAGAAAATTATACTAAAGGGAGCCACTGAACATACTGAAAAACATTGAATGGCGTCCAATTAGACTGGACCCCACTGAATTCTGTCTCCATCGATGCTTGTGAACTAACGTGACGTTACGAGCTCAAATCCTACTAGTGACTTTGAGTATCGTGTTAGGTTAATTTAGGAAATATCGACCCAATTTTTGGAGATTAGTCTGATCCTTAGAGTGTCGACGCAAGTCCATAGCTGGTTGAGTGAGGATATTGCAGGGTTGTAAGATAAGAAAATATCGAGCATCAGTTGATTTTCTCTCTTTTATTTATTTTCGGTCGTTTTTTAGGTATGGCCCGGGGCGGTGAACTTCCCCGATTTTCTCAACCCGAAAACCGTCGAGTGGTGGGGCGACGAAATCCGCCGATTCCACGAGCTCGTCCCCGTCGACGGGCTATGGATAGACATGAACGAGGTCTCCAACTTCTGCACGGGCCTCTGCACGATCCCGACCGATCGAATTTGCCCCAACGGGACGGGCCCAGGCTGGGAGTGCTGTCTGGACTGCAAGAACGTAACCGCCACGAAGTGGGACGACCCGCCCTACAAAATCAACGCCTCGGGCATAAGCGCGCCCATCGGCTACAAGACCATCGCGACGAGCGCGAACCACTACGACGGCGTGCTGGAGTACGACGCACACAGCATTTATGGCTTCTCGCAGTCCGTCGCCACCCACAAAGGCCTATTAGGTTTGGAGGGAAAACGCCCGTTCATACTGACCCGCTCCACTTTCGTCGGGTCGGGTCACTACGCGGCCCACTGGACGGGCGACAACAAGGGGACGTGGGAGGACTTGAGGTACTCGATATCGACTATGCTGAACTTCGGAATGTTCGGCGTTCCCATGGTCGGGTCGGATATCTGCGGGTTTTATCCCGCCCCGACCGAGGAGCTGTGCAACCGATGGATCGAGGTGGGCGCTTTTTACCCTTTCTCGAGGGACCACGCGAATTTCTACTCGCCGAGGCAGGAGCTCTATCAGTGGGAGACGGTCGCCGAGTCGGCGAGGAACGCGCTGGGGCTGAGGTATAAGCTATTGCCCTTTCTCTACACGTTGAGCTACGGAGCGCACGTTTCGGGCGCGCCGATCGCCCGGCCGTTGTTCTTCGCGTTCCCCGACGAGGTAGAACTGTACGGAGTCAGCACACAATTCTTGCTCGGGGATAGTTTGATGGTTTCGCCAGTGCTGGAGGCGAACAGGACGGACGTCAGCGCAGTGTTCCCCAAAGGAAGCTGGTACGATATGTTCGACATGACTAAGGTTATATTTTCGGACGAGGGGAATCGCCGCGTGACCCTAGACGCACCTCTGCATGCGGTCAACGTACACTTGTACGAAAACGCGATAATCCCGATGCAGCAGGGCGGGTTGATCTCCAAGGATGCGAGGAATACGCCGTTTTCGCTCGTCGTGAGTTTCCCGCTCGGGGAAAAGGAGGGACGGGCGAAGGGCGAGCTTTTTCTCGACGAGGACGAAAATCCCGAGATGAGGCTCGGGAACGGGCGATCGAGTTACGTGGATTTTTACGCGGAGAAGGACGGGGACGGTAGGGAAACTAGGGTTTGGTCGGAAGTTAGGGAGGGTGGTTTTGCTTTGGAGAAGGGTTGGATTGTTGAGAAGGTGAGTGTGCTTGGATTATTGCAAGGGAGTGTGACTTCTTTTGAGGTTGAAGTTGATGGGGAATTGGCTTCCTATGATTTATCGAATGTTGAAGTTGGAGTTAAGGGGCATGATGAAGAGTACTTGGGGAAGATTGAAGGCGATGAAATTGGTGATGGGGTGAAGAAGAATGTGATGGTGGAGATTAAAGGCTTGGAATTGGCTTTGGGCAAGAATTTTAAGATGTCATGGAAAATGGGAACGAATTAGTGGTTTTGAAAAAAAAAAATTGGATTCTTGGTTTATGGTTTGATTTTGTATTTGTGGAAAAGAGATGATGAAGTTTGAGATATGCCCACTCGTCCTTTTTTTCTAGTCATAAAGGTTGGTTAAATCAATGGTTTGATGAAATTTGGTTGGATATTGGCCTTTAGCCCACTTATATGTAATAGCCCAATTAAAGATCAAATTCTGTCGAATTCTCTCCCTTCAATTTTTTTTTTTGGAAAACGAACTTAGTTGTTCAGCGAAAGTCGAAATTGATTTGAGGAACATTATTACCATTTTGAGTATAAATTTACTAAGTACATTTTACTTGGGTTATACCGAATGTTGGATTTTTACAAGGATAGAAAATAGAGTTTGACGAACGGAATCCAAAATTTCCAGCAACAGAACAACAACCCAAGTCCTAACACACTTTTTTCGAGCCTAAGCCTTAACGCCAAGAATTGCCCTAATCGAACAGAAGGAAAAAAAGAAAAAAGAAAAAAATCAATTTGCTTATGAGAGTCAGCAGACAACTACAATCGACGGCTCCATTGCCAAATCCAACGACTTCGAAGAAAACGATGATTCTGCCTTTAGTCAGCCCAGCTAGGCACGTGACTTTTCCGACGCCACGTGCTCCGCCGAACACATTCCTTCGCCGGAGCTGTCGAAATCTACGGCCACGTGGCTCGGCGTTTTCTACTGGGCCGGCGAGGTGCGGCGCAGTTGCAGACCTCAGAGGCGGTAAAGGGTACTCTCATTTTTTGGGAATTTTTTTTTCTCTATCTATTCTTTTAATTGATTGTATTTCTGGCATTGTCTGTGCGTAAATTGGTCGGGGAATTATTTGGCCGTGAATTTTTCAATGATTCTTTTTATTTTACTACCAATTAAAAAAAGTTCCTTTCTTGCATTGCATCTATTTTTTTTTTTTGCAGAATGAGTGGATTTCATGAGGTAGAACTCAAAGTTCGAGACTACGAATTGGATCAATACGGCGTCGTAAACAATGCCATTTACGCAAGCTATTGTCAACATGGTAACTATTAAAGATTTCTTGAGCTGCTTTTTGTTATTATTCAATTTAACCAAAAACAAAAGATCAAACTTTGTTCTAAGGTGTTTTTTTTTTCCATACTATGTTGTCTGATTCGTTATAAATCATATCTTGCATTATGTGAAAAAAGGTCGTCACGAATTGTTAGAGAGGATCGGCGTAAGCGCAGACGAAGTAGCACGAACTGGGAATGCATTAGCTTTAACTGATTTATCCCTCAAATTTATAGCGCCTCTAAGGGTACGTAATAATAAAACTTCGATGCTTATTTTGTTACATGAAAGGTTTGATCTTTCTTAATTTCTTCAAACTGGGTATTGAATTGCATAATGATTCAAACTGATTCCGTTCTATTTATTCCTTTCGTAGAGCGGAGATAGATTTGTGGTGAAGGTTAGGATAAGCGACTCTTCTGCGGTTCGATTGTTCTTCGAGCATTTGATCTTCAAAATCCCCAGCTTAGAAGTATGTCCCTCATATCACCCTTGTTAGTTTTTCTTTTCAAGTTTTCAGTAAAATGCTTTGGATAACCATCTATATTATATTATTGTTTTTTCCTTTTGAAAATTTTATGTCAAATTGCAGCCAATTTTAGAAGCTAAAGCTACAGCAGTTTGGCTCGATAAAAGCTATAAACCTATGCGCATTCCGCCGGAATTCAGATCTAAATTGGTTCAATTCATTCGAAGCGAAGCCCCCAATTGAATTTTTTTTTTTTGTTGTCTTCCTAATTTCAGTTTATTGAAAACTCCGAGTCCGACATTTAATTTGATTAGTGGTCTACTTTGCAAGAAAGTGTAATAGCTATAACGCCTCAATATTCTTTTTCGTATATTAGGTGGGCGTAGGGGTGTAAACAAGTCTAGCCGAGCCCGTTTCGGTATATGTAATTAAATAAAATAATTATTTTAATATAAAATATTTAATATATAAAAAAATAAAATTATTGGTGACTTAAGTTAATAATCATTCTTCCACTCTTAAAACCCATCATTTTCAACATAGATAATAAGATCAATATATAAAAAACCTACTACATAATTTCCTTAAGAACTGTTTTTTCTTTCACAAATAATATATTAAATGCAAGAGTGTTCCCCTGACTAGCATATAGCCAGAAAAATCTTGTGTTTGGTAATATTATATCGAAAATCTTACTCACAAGTACCTTTAAAAAATTCATAGCTACTCAAAATAAAGAGTACATTAATTTCCCAAGATTTTGAGCTCAAGTCTAACAAATCCCAACTAACGACATTGTTTACAGAAATAAAATTTATGTATTATATTTCTCTTGTTGGGCTTTTATTGTTGCAATTATAATGCAGCTTTGGGCTGCCACCGCTCTGAATCCAAACCTCAGATTGTAAAAAAGAATTTGCAAAATTTTTTTTAGATATATCTAACTGATTAACGAATAAAAAGAAAACAAAATGAAAATTTAAAAATAAACTCCATCTTCTTCGCCTCGCCCACCACTGTAATCTCCTCGGAAAATAACAGAAGTCACTGAATATTAAGGAGAGACTTTCTAATAGTTCTTCTCTTTCTTTCTTTCTTTCTTTCTCATGTTATTAACAATCTCTCTGTGTCAATAATGCTGTTTTTAGGACCGATAAAATCGAAACCTCTTCAACACCCACTCCAAAGATTTCTTCTTCACACCACAAACCACAATCCATCTTCTCAAGGAGGAGCTGAAATATTTCTGACCCAATTGCACGGAGATTCGATCCACGTCGAGAAATCCCTAAGCAAGGTGAAAGCCAGGCTCGATTCTCCATGCGTCGCTAAGGTAATCGAAATCTGTTCCCTCGATAAACCCCAATTAGGGTTAAGATTCTTCATATGGGCTGGCCTTCAACACGCCTATCGACACACGCCTCACACCTACGACAAAGCCTGCAATTTGCTAAACCTAGAGAAAAACCCTAGTACAATTACCCACGTTTTAGAAGATTATAGGGCAGAAGGGTTAGTCGTTACTGTGAAGATGTTCAAGGTGATCTTGAATCTTTGTAAAGCAGCTAAAGATGAGAATCTGGGATTGTGGGTTTTGGGTAAAATGAAGGAATTCAACTGTAGGCCAGATACTGTTTCTTACAACGTGGTTATTAAACTGCTCGTCGAAAAGGGCCAGTTAGATCGAGCGATTGGGCTAATGAGAGAGATGGGATTGATCGATCTTTACCCCGATATGGTAACCTACGTTTCGATTATCAAAGGGCTCTGCGATCTTGGAAAGGTTGACGAAGCTTGTGCCTTAGTTAAAGTCATGGAAGGCCATGGATGTGTGCCCAATTCTGTAGTTTACTCGACGATCCTCGATGGGATCGCCCGACATGGGAGCTTGGAAATGGCTTTGGAATTCTTGGGGAAGATGGAGGGAGACAATGGAGATTGTAATAATAAGCCTAACGTTGTTACTTACACTAGCTTGATGAAGGGCTTCGTAGATAGGGATAGGGCTATGGATGCTTTGAGGGTATTAGATCGAATGATTGATTCGCAAATTAGGCCAAATAAGGTGACTTTCATATCCCTTCTTGACGGGCTTTGCAGAAAAGGGCTTATCGATGAGGCTTTTAAGGTGGTTGATAGGTTTAGTGGGGGCGGGATTTCGAGGGATGATATGTATAGTATTTTCGTGGTTTCTTTGTTTAGAGCTGAGAAGTATGATGAGTCTGAAAATATGTTGAAAATGGCTATGGCTCGTGGGGTTAGGCCTAATGGCTTGGCTGTAAATTGCGTTATTACGAGGATGGTTATTACAGGAAATAAGCTGATGGACGGGTTTTTGCTGTTCGATTCGCTCGAAAAGTCGGGAAATTTTTTCGTCGATTCTGAGACTTGTTCGATTTTGTTGGACGGGCTATGCAGAGATGAACGGTTTACGGAGGCGTTTAGAGTTGTTGATTCGATGATGCGAGGAAGGATAATGCTGAAGCGTTCTTACGCTGACGAAATAAATCGATGTCTTAGGGTTTTAGGACAAGATGATCTTGCGTCAAATGTTGCCAAGATTAGCAGCGATTCGTAGATTATTATTAATTTCTTGTAATTTCAAGCATTGGGTTCTTGAAAGATTTTTTTGCAGATTTGAAGGCCTATTTGTTGGACTGGATAAGAAAATCCTTCAATTGAAAGATATCATATACTCACTTGGCAAAAATCTCTAATCTTTGATATCGAAAATATTCATTTTATAAGGAGAATGATTGATTAGGATTTCCATGCAATCAGTCATATTTAAACGCCTCTCCGACTGTAAACAACAGGCAAGAGCAAGACTCACAATACATTCATCATTTTTGTATTTCTTAAGATAATTTGAACAAATGATTACAACAAGATTACGAGTTACATACATGATTTTTGTACATGGCTTTAGTTGTAAATATCATTGCGGCTACTATGTGGGAATCAAGATTTACATCTCCCATAATTATCAATCCTATTGAATATTATTTAATAGCTCGACTCAAGTTGTATCATAGACTTATTTTACCACTTTCACTTGTATATTTTATTTTAGTATTTTGTCAAATGTAAAAGTCTGAAATTGAGCAATTATGAAATCATATAAGCAGAATGTGCTATGAATAAGATTCTACACATTTTATCCTACTAAAATATTAATAAATAGATAAATAATAGCAATGACAATAATGTTTCGTTCCAATATAATATTTCCATTTACATTTGTTGCTTGAATCAACGTTTCTATTACGCTTTGTCAAATGCCTAGTTCTAGAATTTAACACTTATCATCCTTGTCATGTCATAAAAAAATTATATATGAAGTCTATAGACTGAATTTGGAGATAAGAATAGCGCTATAAACTAATGAAATCGGCAGAACTGTTTCCTTTCGAAATGATTTACGAAACAACGAATGGGCAAAACAAGGATCGCAATATATAAACCTTTGTCATTCATAAGTGAAAAGAAAAACATAAAACATACTACCTCCGTCCCACTTATTTTTTCTCATCTTTCCATTTCGGGCGTTATAATTCTTTTTATTTCCATCTTTGGTAAAAAGATTATTCCAATAATTAAACTAATTACACCATTTATATTAAAAAAAAGACTTCCTAATTTGCGTTTTCTCTCTCCGTACCTTAAAAGTGTACTATAATATTAAAATAATATAGTTTTTTAATCTCCATGTCCACTAATCTTTGGGAAGAATTAAATGGATAAAAAAACAGTTGGTGGTCAATCCCCATAATCAATCAAATCCCACTCAAAAAACTTTAATCTGTTTGTCTGCAAACTACTACTCTTCGCAATGAAGTAAACCTTAGTTGCAATATATAATCATGTGAGATGAAATACAAACACGACTAACTAAGAACCAAACTTTGCCACCACGTTATCCTTAAATCTTCATTTCCTCGCAGCAAACAAAAGTAGCAAACGTAAATACGAACATATGAACAGTTGGAAAACTGAAACAGAGGAAACCTAATAGTAAGGCTCTTTAGTTTATATTCCTACATCAGCTGAAACACTTTCTTGTACATCTCATCTTAGAAAAACTTCAACAACACTTCTTTTTGCTCACATCCCAGAAATCAAAGCAGTTACGCCCATCCTCCAAGAACTGCCCTTCTGTCAGAAAGTCCCATACTCTGCTTTCAAAACCTGGGAATTTTCACCTATTGTCTGAAAAATTGATCTCAAGGTGAAATTTGAAATAAAGAATCAATCTCTCTACCTTATTTTAAGGTGCTGCAGCTTCAGCAACCTTGTACATATCTGGGGTAACTTCAGTCAACCATAATCCTGGGAATAAAGTCTGCAATTAAAGAAATTCCATGAGTTAGAATGGAAGATTTCATATAAAGAAGATGTAATTTGAGTTTGGAGAAGCTTTTGTTGACTCTTACGTCCATTTGTTTCTGGACATTTCTGGCCCTCTTCTTTGGCCGCCGAGGTGGTCTATGGCCTACGAAGGCGAAGAAGTCTTCTTCGATTTCCTTCTTGGATAAAGGGACGGAGAATTTCCTCCTCTCGCGCTTCTCACCGCTTGCTCCGGCGCCGCCGCCGTCGCCGATGTTGCCCGTCAGAGGAAATTTTGCCGCCAGCGAAGCAGCGTTGTTGTGCCTATTCCCGGCGCCGCCGCCCTCCACGGCGAGGCTAGCACTTCCACCGCCGACGCCTCCCGAGAATTTCACAGATGCTCGCCTTGTCCTCAGATTCCACGGATGCACGTCAGAGGGAACCGTCGATGGAGGCGGAGGAGGCGGCGGCGGAGGTGGTGGGGCTGCAATTTCCCCATCTTCGGCTAGCCCATCTTTTAAGATCGATTCTCTCTTCTTCCCCTCCCCCGCCGCCGACGACTGTAGATCGAACGTCATCGCCTTCTCTGCTTCCACCTTTCGTCGGCGGCCTCCGCCCGAGGAAGAAGGAGACCTCCCAAGCTCCGGCGAGACGCTGCGGCGCTGATAGGACGCATCGGAATTTCCGAGGTGGTTGTCGGCGGGGATTTGACCGTTTGAGTTGACTCTCATGCATCGGAAAAACTTCTGATTGCCCCATCGGAGGTCGCCGGGCATCGTAAAATTGTGCAGCGCCTTCGATCTTTCTGTGCCCATAGCCATAAACCAAACAGAAAAAAGAGAGAAAAAATTTCGATGCTTTCACAAATCTATGAACTTAGAAGACCCAATCAACACCTATGATTGTATCTCATGGACGATCTGAAGAGATAAGTGTCTGATCGGAGAAGAGAAGAGGATTTGTTTCGCCGGCGATGTTTTTCTATCTTGCGGTGGCGCGGCGGTGGTGTTATGGAAAATCGCCGGGAAGATGAAGGCTTTGTCCTTTATATATGAGGTTTCGAGGGCATTACGGTCTTTACATGTTCGCCTTCGAAGTTTCAGTTTGGTGCAACTTAATCCTTTTTATCCATTATTGCTAAGAGCGATTTTAGTTTTTATTATTTATTAAAATGTTTATAAAAAAAGGATTAATTTCGTTTCAGGCCCCTTAAAAGTTTTAAATAGGTTTCAGACCCTGTCGGAAAAACTATTGTTTAAAGGACACAATTTTTATAAAATTTAGAGATTAGGACCTAGACCAGGCAAGTGTAAAGTGTGTATGAACTGGTATCGGCTAATCGATTTGTTAGAACAATGAAGTGGTACTTCAGAGCAATGTGATACTGCAGAACAATGAAGTGGTACTGCAAAACAATGAAATGGTACTGCGGAACAAGTGGTAACGTAGAAATCGGATTTTAAAACTAAATTTTTTCCTGACAGTGGCCTGAAAACTGAAATAAAATGAGGATAAGGACCTGAAACGAAATTTGCCCATAAAAATTGCTGGAGCAATGTGATGGGTATTTTTATCCATTTTTATAAAGGTTTTCAAATGCAATGTGTAATCCCATAGAAGTTCGAGTTGTCATATATGGGGGCCTGAGACGTAATATCAAATATTATATTTCTCCACAAAACATGTTATATATTGAACAATGCAACGTAGGCAAAGAATAAAAAATAAGAAAGTCTTCCCTAGACAACTTTGACCATTTCGAAAGTATATCGTTTATTACATACAGTCTCTTCTTTTCTGATATTATTTTTTTGAAAAACTCTCATTGAATCGTGAAATGTTGGTGTAATGTAAGCAGCACGAATGGAATAAACGCACACAATGCATATATCAAACCTAACCAGTCAAATTCCTATGATTTGCCATTCTTACTTTTTCTTATCGCTTGTAATGTAATTAACATAACTTTACCATTAACTACTTACGTCAGTATAATGAACATCAATTACTGTATATTGGAGAAAAATATTGACAAGAAAACAAAGATATATAAGCGTGGAGGGGAGTCAAACAAGCTTTTTTAAACCGAAATTAATACGCGATGGTTAACATGACCAGCATAAGTAACAATACATTAAATTTAACAAAGAAGACAAGCATTGCGTCCAAAGAAAATATATGAATAGGTATTAGTAGTTTTTAATTAATTCTATCGTTAAATTAATGGATACAGTATCGATCGATACGGCGGCGGTTGGGGGCTGGGAATCGATCCGTACGCAATGTTTGTTGACCGATTCGCAGAACACATTAAGGTTGTCTTACGCCTATCTTGATTTTTTTATTACCCTCCTTTTTTCTCAATGCTCTGAGCTTTTGCTATTGAAATCTTTGTGCGTAGGAGGTACTGCTTTCCCAGCTATGAAACCACAAGATGAACCCTTCTAATAATGAAGAAAGGTAAGATATGTCTGATATATTGTGTGTGTATAGTTTTGCTTGTATTTTCTTGTATGTGAATGTGAAGTGTGATTGATATACGTATTTCTTCATGTTATGTGTTCCAGTAATAAAAAAAAAAATGGGGATGGACCAGTTTCGCAAGGTAATATGCAATCTTATTTTGGTGATGAAATAAATTGATATAAAGCTTTCTTTTTGCATATTTGTTGCTCTTTTTCATGTACATGCAGAGGTTGAAAAGGTGACATTATTGGTATGAAAGTTGCAGAAACCACATAAAAGATTTTTAGTTTGGGATTCTAATTCTATCTTTTACTACACACGAAAACGTGTCATCTCATCTGTTTCACATCTGAAAGTAAAGATTCCATGCCACGAATAGAAAAACATATAATCAAAGGTATCGTATATTATTTGAGAATCAGAATATGGGCATTTCTTGACTATAAGAAAGGGTTGAGAAGCATACGGAAAGTTGTATTTTCCATTATCAAGAAACTACGACCGTCATATACACTACCAACCACGTAAATTATAAGATTAACTCATATACACTGCTGTATTATACATCCCAGATCAAGAACACATCCATGTTCATCTCTTAACAGATATACACATAACACATAAACAACACATTACACAACCGCTAATGACAATTATTCAGAAACAAAAATTACGAAAGAGCAATAATAATAGCAAACTTCAGCAAAATAAACAACTCCGTACCCACCGCAAGCCAACAAGCAGCAAAACTGTATATATACCATTAACAAGGCATCTCACTTACCTATATCGCCATGGCTGCAAGTTTCACGCTTGATGATGATTAACACGGTCAGCAGATATCTGAGCTGAAACGTCCGGTCGCAGCTGATACTGTGCGGCCAATTGAGTAGGCATAGGAGGTGTATAGTAGATTCCCGCGTTTGCTGAGTCAGCAAATTCTTGATATGCAAAAACTGGACTGGCCAATGGATTAGCCATCGACTGAGCAGGCGAATGATGGTTTTGACCATAGGCGACGTATTGACCTTGATTTTGCCCAAGCTGCACCATCTGAGGTGCTACTCCTCCTAAGGGTGTCGTTGTTCTATAAACACCGTGCTGAACTTCGTTTTTCGATGGGGCAATGTTTCTTGGTTGAGTAAAGCCTATATGTGGAGAGGCATTAGAGGCTGGCTTTACCTCACCACAACTGGGCAAGTTATAGCCATGGGGTGGCCTTGTCGAGACGTAATAAACTGGGTAATTGCTTTGGTCTAGAATGGGCTGTCGAGGCTGTTGAGAAGGGTATATTGGGTAGTACGAAGCAATCGGGACAGTCCCAGATTGTATGTATTTGGTGTTTGCTTGAACAAAGCTCTGTGTTTGATGTGATTGAGGATGGTTTGGATCGTAAAGGGATGGTATTACGAAAGATGGTTCTTGAATTTGAATCTTGGGGTTGCTCTGATCTTGATAAACAGTGTGTCTCGTCCTAGACAGTGGATTTGTGAAGCTTCCATCGCTGCGAAATTTATGAAGAAAAAACATAGTAATAAGCTATATCGAACCCCCCCACCCCAAGAAGCAATTGAGACAAGAATCGAGAGTAAAATCATCATGTGAAATACAGATGGAGGGAAATTGAATAAATATGATCATGGAAAGGTGCGCCTCGAAATTATAATTAATTTGAGATGAAATGAAATTCACCTGGAAACGGAATCGGGGGAAGCCGAATCGAAGGCGCAGCCACCGCCGACGCCGAGCTTGTGAAACTGCTGCGACTGCGGTGGGTGTACCCTGTGCTGCAGCTGCTGTACGGCGGCGTCGTTTAGCTGAGAAGTCGTGAGATTACCGAAATTACCCTCCAAATTCATCTGCTGAAGTTGTTCCTCCGTGATTCCCAACGCAACTCTCTGGCTCGTGTCCTGCACGCGCACCTTGATCGGCGGCAGATCCACCAATCCAACGGACGGCGAGCTCGAAGTCGACCCAAAGGACGACGACGCCGTTTCGACCTTAATCGGAGACTCCGGCACCGAACACACCTCCTGATTATTACTATTAATCATATTGTTTGCGGCGGTGGTTTTGATTTTGCAATCGACCTTCTCCGACGCCTTTCGATTCGCCTCGTCTTTGATGTTATTACTGCTATCTACCTTCGACAGATCCTCCTCAAGCCCTAGCAAGCAGTTAACCGACGAAGATTCCGAAAATCCGCGATCGGACGCCGGCGTCGAAGGCTTGCCGTTCATCCGATTGAAAAACCACTCGTCGGACTTGTTAGACGCCGAATCGAGGAGATTCTGCTGGTCGGCGGCGGAATTCTGGCTGGGGAAGATGAACAACCTAATGCGGCCGTTCGAATTGGGCGACCTAGCGATGCGGTCGTGCTCGTCCAACATGTTGTCGACGTCCTCTTGGGTGGTGAGTGAGATGAGCGAGTCGAGGTCCTCCGCCGGAAGCTGGTACCTGACGGTGAACGGAGAATTTTGATTTAGGGTTCTGGCGAGGTGGCCGACGAGGGAGGGAAGGGTGGTGGCGCGTCGGTCGACGGAGACGATGCGCGTGTCGCCGCCGACGTATGTCAGGACCCTGTCGTGCGGTCGGGGGAGGATGTGTCCGCCGTAGCTGCACATGAGTCGGAGCTTTGAAGGCGGCGATGGCTCCGCCGCGGCGGTGACGGTGGGTGGTGGCGTGTCCATCGTTGGATTGGCTTTTGGGTTGGGAAAGTGTATGGCATGTGACTTTGGTGGAAATGGAATTTATACTCTTTCTTTGTGTTGCCTCATAAATATTATTGTATTATTATTATTGTAAATTATAGTAAAGGTGCTTTCTGGGTGTAGATTATGTGTATTTTTTTTATCAACAGCCGTAATTGTATGTGCCAACAAAAAAAAAAAAGTAGCCGTGTTATCGTTTTTTAATAAGGGGAATCTATACAAAAATACCCATTTATATAAAAATTTCGGAAGTCAGTCCTCTATCCTATTTTTTTATATGTAGGTACCTATTAGATAAATTATTGCTGATTGTTACCCATTCCGCCGCAAGTACGTCATAAAAAACATTTAAGTACCATGGAGAAACGTGTGGTGGTACATCATACAGTGAGAAAATGGTACATCATGTAACACAGTAATGTACTATATAGAACGTATATAGATATTATTTGTGGGTACTGTATAAAGGCATGACGTGGTACGTAATGTACGTATAAAAAGGTACGTCAAAACTGGGAAAATGGTACACAAAATCGAACGGGTATTTATATGAAATATTTTCTGACATGGGTACTGCCTTGCAAATTTTATATATATAAATGTGCATTTTTCTGTAGATTGCACTTTTAATAATAATCATAATAATCTTTATTTTTATTAATGGGGAGAACTTTATTGTAATTGCTCCATCTTAATTGCTGTGACAGTTACAAAAATTATCATTCTATCCTGATTTTAAATTATCCCCTTTACACCGGTTAAAATAATTTTCTATATTATTAAATTTAATATATAGTTTCACCTATTAAAATTAATTTAAAGTATACATTATACATTGATATAGCTGACACGTCAGGTGTGCTAAAAATACTAATTATTTATTAATGGTGAGAGGATTATAACCAATAGCATAATAATTATTTCAGTTATTTCAAATATATACTGACAAATCAATTTTCTTTCTAGATATTCAAAAATAATGCATAATAGAAATGAGTTTATAATTAAAATTTGAATTACAAATGTAGTATTATGTCTATATAGTAATGAGATTAGAAGTAGGACAGTTGCTATTCTGGGCTTCGTGCGTATTAAACTAATTTCGTACGCTTTAAATCGAAGAACTGGTGTGGTTAATACCAGAATGCTTGTACATTGTGTACTATTAACACAATTTGTATTATTTCCAGGAACTGTTTTTGCAAACTTAATTTGAGAAAAAGACTGTTATTATTTTTATATCCATGGAAACGTCAAAAACTGTGGGAGGAAAATTGAAATTTTAATATGATTAATTGACAGCTATTTTAGTGATTGGTGATTTGATGGAGTTTGTGGCGCTTCAGTAACTGTCAGTGCCACGTCAGTTCTTTTCAGAAGAGATGACTCATCATTTCATCATCATCAGATTTAACGACAATTCGGTTCGGGTACTATTCGACCCGGGACGTATTATTTTTCTAATTAGGCGTACAAATATATTCAAAATTTCTATCATTCAGACATAGATATCGGTCCTGCATATGGAACGGTTACCCGCCATTCATGGGATTTGCATATGGAACGGTTACCCCCGAGTTTAGGTCTTTTTCGGTTAGTATCCTAACTTTTTTTTTTTCACTTTCGTCTGGTACCCGTGAGTATCATGAAATACAATTTGTGACCCAGAAAGAGGAATAGTATTTTTTAGGTGTATAGCCGTTAGTTGCTAAGAAAGAAGATAAAAATGCCTTTATTTTTATTAGATAACTAAAAAACAGAGTTGTCGGAAATGTTCTTAACCTGAGGCTCAGTCCATGGGCAATAAGACTGGTCAAAGAAGATTGTGTTCCTCGCGCCTTCCGTAATAATGTCCTCGAAAATAATACTGAAGCTAAGCTGTAGATCGACGGCGCCTTCTTGAACCTCAAGTTGTTCTTCGTAACATTGAAGGTGCAATCGTCGCATGTGCTTATGGTGGAGCTTGAGATGTAGATGTTGGCTGAGGAGCCGATGTGTGTACGCCCTCGTTTAACTATTTTTGCTTTTCTCATGCTAGGTTTGGTCTTTCAGGGTCACGAAGTTGTATTTGATGACATTTCAGGTCTACCGGACGGAATTCGATAAAAAAATTTGATACCAATTGAAAAAGCCATAAACTCGGGTATCCACTGGAATTCCGGGTTAAGCAAATCTTCAGTCAACCATTTTATGGATTGGATGCTATATTTTGATTTAAATATTCAGTTGATGCACATATTATGGTTGTAATTATTCACTTGGCTTGGTCGCAATCTAAATCATCAACATATTTTTTTTAGTGGTAACTATGTTTCAGGCCCAATTAACATAGTTTCATTATGTTTTAGGATCCCGTTTATAATAGAGATAGGGATCTATCTGAAGTTTTGTCTTAAAGTTAAGGACCAATTTTGAGCAAAACGACTCATTTGCCCCTTCATGTTGCGGAAATTAGACATGTTTGCCATCATCTCTTCCAAACACTCGACAGGTACCATTTTTGTGCATTCTAGGTAACACCTCATGACTTACAGGAAATTGTTATCCAGAAATAAGGAAGTGTTACCAGAAAAGCATGAAGTGATAACACTTCATGAACTACAGAAAGTGTTATCCAGAAATAAATAAGTGTACCAGAAAAGCATGAAGCGGTACCGAAAACCACGAAGTTCGAGAAAGCATGTTAATTGCACATGCTTCAAAATGTATTTTATTATGATGATACCAATTATTACTACAGAGTAACACTTCTAACACTTCCTAGGTTAACTGCATTCTCTTACAAAAAATGAATTACAAGAAAGTGTTAGCTAGAACAAAGAAGTGTTATCCGGAAAGCATGAACGGTTACTCAACATGTTAATCGCGTCTGTTAGTAGCCAGAAACAAGGAAGTGTTGCCCGAAAAGCATGAAGTGTTACTCGAAAAGCATGAAGTGTTACCCAGAAACAAAGAAGTGTTTCATTCGAAAGTATGAAGTGTTATCAAGCAAGCACCTTAATGGCATATGCTTCAAAAACTACATTTATTGTGTTGATTCCATTTATTGGATATACAGTAACACATTTGTGCGTGGTGATATTGTTTGTTATGCGATAACGATATATTGCATTTGATAACACAACAAAACGCAGGATATCACTTCTCATGCCACTTTTATAAGGGTATTTTGGTCAGAAGCCATTTTCTTTAAGTAAAATTAAAAAACAGATTCGTGAAACTAAACTTTGTCTAGTGAAAAACTTACGTAGGGGCCTGACCCCGATAGCCCCTTTTTTTTATTCCAAAATCCGATCATAGGATAAGATTTTGCTGATGACACAAGTTTTTTGCCTTACACGTGTTTTACTTTTGTCTATTTCATGAAAAGCGACTAATCCATCTTCTCATTTGATGTGATTATTATTAATTTATTACTTAGCATTAAGACACGTTTATTTCTCGTTCTTGCCGTCTATATTAATAAAAATTTCAATGTATCTCGAAGGGATTTTAATTTGCTAAGAGCAAACTGATTGGCCATCATAGCGAAGATTTCGCCAAATTTTATATTTTCAAGCAGAAATCACCTATTATCCCCTTTTTAAATTCAATTTCACTAACCAGACTTCCATTAAAGAAAAGGTACACAAACTAACTATAGTGCAATGCAACTCATCATCTTTCACGACTCAAAGTCATTACATGGGCGAAGTAGTTAAATATTTGACAATTTATTACATTTTGCATGATAAAAAGTATATATATAACATAACTCGGATCCAAATTCCTCAATCCCAATATATATCATTCAGCATCATAGTCCCATTTTTTCAATGTCAACCACTGTTACCAGTTGCCTTAGCCAAAGAGGTGAAGCTAAACCTATAAATAAACCAAAACGAATCATATCATATTCAACTACAAACTGAGAACTCAAAAAGAAAGACAAAAAAGAAGGTACTACGATATACCTTATAAGTGGCTTCTGAGGAGGAACATTGACTGCTATCGCACTCGCTGCAGACAGCTCTCGAGGCTATCGTTCAACCAAAATCGCATGAAAAAACAGGATTCGAATTAGAATCCATTTGTCGAACTAGTCCCAACAAACCAACAAAAACCTCGATTTCTTCGTATAGATATTTAACTTCATTTGAGAATAATACCTCAAGCTCTTCCAATTCCACGTTTTGTTGAACAATCTCAGCTGTTTCCTCTTCTGTGGTCGCTGGTTCTTTAGCGAAAGACATGGATAGTTCCTCAATCCCTTCAGCCTCAACGATCTGTGGGTTATTACGGCTCTTAAAAGGTTCAGCTTCAAGGTCAAGAATTGGAGGTGCGAGAAATTCCTCTGCGCCCAACTTATCTACTTCGACTGAAGAACTAAGAACAACGCTAGTTACACTCTTCCCAGACCCAGAAACTGCCTCGGGGCTTTGATCAGTTGTCGTAATCTGAGAAAACCCAACATTACTTGTGGTATTACTGTAATCGACTTTGACCTTCTTGTTAGGCGATTCGCTTAATGACGTGGCATCGCTTAGCGACACCGATTCGTTCACACTAATTCCCCTGTTATCGCCGTCTGATTTTCTTTTCTTCTTGGTCAATGCTGGACTTCGGACAGGTGGGTTAGGGCGGACCCCACCAGGGAAAACGAAGTTGGGCAAATCCTTGCGCTTGACATGGGTCACACGAATCCACATAGTTGGTGTCCTAAATGAGTATGCGTAAACGTCGTGCTTGAAATCTTCGACGGTCATCCTTATGTCGAACTGACCGCCGCCTTCTTGTGCAGTTGTGCCTTCCTTTCTTCGTAGGCCCATGAAATAACTGTGGTGAAACGTCTTGGATTTGTCTGAAAATTCGCCTGGGTGAGGGTGACACTGAAGTACTCCCTGTGTGTCCCTTTCAATCTGGATAAAGAACAGACCGTTTCTTTCATTAAAAGAAGTAAAGTCGAAGTATAAGAGGTTTTTATAATCATTGTATTTCTATTTTCACCAACCTTTAAAGTGAGGAGACGAATTCTTGACTCGACCCAACCCTTCCAGTTCATTAACTCTTCATCAGTCTCTGCAGCTATGTCTATCTGAAGATAATTTCTGTAAGCTTCGAAGAAAGCAAATGGCTCGAAAAGAGCTTCCCATGTAGCCTTGTTGGCTTCTATGGCCTATAAACGGGAGATAAATCTCAAGTTAATAGAACATACACTGTGAAGACTAGAAATAAAATTCCACAACAGTTATTGCTTGAACAAGACAAGGGAAGTGTTTAGTGCAGAAACTTTTACAGTAAACTACGCAACAAAGTACCTCACATATTTCATTGCCCCTGCTAAACTCTTCCATCATGACCCGTAAGGTACTAGTTGAGACATTGTAACTAGAATTCATACAGGGATATGCAGGAGTTATTATGGGCATCAAGTGCAATCTGTCCTTGTAATTTCTTCGAGGATCCCAATAAGGCAGCCCTAAAGATCCTTCTTGAATTGGACACAGCATAACTGGATTGGGCCATCGCCATAAGTTGTACACTCTGAAAAAACGACAAACCAACATGCTCGGTAAAGCATTTGGGTATAACTGGCAAATCCGAGCAACTAGCAAAGCCCAATTGATGCCACCGAGGAAACCAGTGACCTGTTCAAAAGCCAAAGGGCCGTATCACGCAAATGATAAACAGACAATAAAAGCTACTGTCATGAGAATAGTGGATACAGTGCCCCACATTTGAGTAAACTCCACGTCGTTTTGCCCATAGCCTCAAACATCGTAAGGTAGTACGGAAAGTCTACAAGAAAAAAATAAGAAACAATTGACGAGAAATGAGTGATAAAATTAAAGATAGAGTCGATATTTTAAAAGAACTATTCACTTCTATACCTGAATATTTGGTACCAGACGCAATATCTGATCCGTAACTCGACAGCCATTGAGACTGCGAACAGTCTGTTCATCCACGTTCTGCAGTATAGATTCTTGCGACACATCCAAATTCTGGTTGTAAGAATTCAGAAAGGTCACAGAGGCTCAGTTCATGAAACAGTTTATCATTCAGAAACAGAAATTCCAAATAACAACACAATCACTTCACAAGTAATTCGGGAATACCCCAAAGGGACGTAACAGGCATGCATGTCTTTGAGAAAAACTTGCCCACATAAGGTATATAATAACAATGAGATAAGGGATCTTACTTCAGGGATACCCCAGAGAGAGACATTTGCATAAAGTAAATCTATGGAGATTCCATTGAACTTGAATTTCATCACAGGAACATGAGCATCAGGAACAGGATGGAGCTCTTGTACTTCGGGCATCTCCGAAAGCATTTTGTAAAGCTCACCAAAAAAGTCCTCCTTCAAAAATATGAATTTAAATTAGTTTACGGACCACTCATCTACCATCACATTCCGATTAATGCTTACATTTCGAGTAGCATGCTTTGGTGCAACACACAAGGTATCAATATCTGCCCCAGGGCCATGTACCTGAAAACACACGATAAATACACCATAGAATCATGAAGGGAAAGACTGAAATCACATGAGAAAAGATGAAAAGCTAGAATATTCTTACACCCAATCGATAAGAACCAAATGTAAAAATTTTAGCATTAGCCTCTTGGACTATGGACTCATTATATCCTTTAGAGCGACTGATGTTTTTCACCCACGTCTTCACAATCTGAAAGGTAATTCACATCATTAGTTTATGCATAAAAGGTTGAACAAATACTAGCAGATTGATCAAAAAAGATTGCCTGGTCCAGCCTCCCCAGAACTTCCTCTCTCTTGATAGCTTCTTCATTAGTCTCGTACAATCCAGCATTGGCAAGAAACTAGCAGTCCATTAAGCAAAGAAAAACATGTATGATAAGACGGTATTGGAGAAGCTTCACTGATTAGAGGTTCATTATTAATCAGCTTTTTATAAAATCACTACCCTAGTTTTCTACTCACCAAAACTAGAACCAAGAAAAACTCATATAAAATGCTAGATGATAATATTCATCCATCAATATCATACACAATCAATCAAACTTCAACGCAAACTTCCGAATGAAAATAACCATGGACGGTGAAACTTAACGTAAGAACAAACCTTTTCCAGTTCCTTGGTCCTAACAACGTCAATGTCACTAGGGCCGCCAGTTGAAATTGGCTCTGATAGTCCAACACGAGTAGCAGTAGCTAAATTACTCGAGCCAGGGCTACCCATCAAGCTATCTTCTTCTCAACGAAATAAGAAACGATTCGAATAGCTCTTAAAACAGAAATGTACGTAAGTGAAGGTAAAACAAGACTGAAAATCCTCTCTTTTTTCTTTTTATTTTTTCAATCAGTCAAGAACCGACTCCAGAACAACAAAAATTACAAAACTACTCGCAATCAATTACTGCAAAAGGGAAAAAAACGAGGGCAATATTCTGATATTGAATTACACCACCGATGCTGCAGATACAAAGGAACAAAAGGAAATACAATCAAATCTCGGAACGAAAATGATTCATCTAGATAGTATTACGGCTACAAGCTTTTTTCCTCCAAGCAGTCCTCTGATATATTCCCCCCTTTTTTCTTCTTCTTTTCAATTTCTTTTTTTTTTTTCGTTCTTCGTGGTCGTACTCCAAGGAAACCCTAAATGGGCATGAAATTAGGCCTCGAAAACGTTAACTGGTTATCGATTTACCGCGTATTTGGCCCTGGAAACTATCGAAAACCCTAGATATACATACATAAAACCTGAAAACGTGAAAAGAAAAAAGCGATAAATTTGATATCATCTGACGTGAAAACAATCGTGAATATGCTTGAGAATAGAACTTACAGCGCAAAGAGACGGCGATTGACGAAGGCGGAGACAATGGGGACCACATAGGAAGATGGAGATAGAGATTAGAGCGCAAAAAGACGCGGTGATTATTTATGTGCTAGTCGGGATTGGGAAATAACAATTTGTGCCCCAAACATCTGTTATTTCCACTAATAAATAGTTTAAGTCCACGTGTCGGTGGGCCCATCATAAGCCCACAAAGACTAGGCCCAACAAAAGGCCCATTAAACGTAACGGGGCGGGTTTCCTGATCATGGAGGGTAAACCCGTAATCTAAAGCACAGTATTGAATGATTCTTCCGCTGGTTGGTTGATTTTCTTGGACGTTGTTCTTTCTTTCTTTCTTTCTTTTTTCTGTATTTTATCTATATTTAAACTAGCAGTGCAAAAATTTTCCACAAAAAAAAATGGACTACTCTCTTTTGTTTTGGCTCTTCTCTTCTATTACATGGCAGTGAGTGAAATCTATGATCTCACAACATATAAATAAATACCTTTACCAAATAAGGTAAGGAATTACAAGTTGACTTACAAAATAATTTCAGTATCCCTATCTAACGATCTACCTATACTATTACTTCTTCTTTCTTCCGTAACATACAACATACAGCTGAAATCTATTTTGCTTTGGCTCTTTTGCTTTTTCCAAGATTTTATTGTCCCCATAATCACAAGGGCTATCTATATCTATCTACCTCTATACCGATTATCGCCTCGCCCCGTAGTTTTTTCCTCTAACACAGAAGCTTCCCAAGCAATGGCTTCTCACCAAAATATCCCATCAAAATAGTATAAAACTGCTGCATTACAACGAGGGGTGAAATTAATAGATAAACTTGGCATTGTAATAGGCAAGTTTAGTACTCGAATATTAGTAGCTTCTCACCAAACTGTTGACCCTTGAAGGTATAGGAAAAATCTTGCCTAGTGAACCTTCTTCGGTCCATAATTTCCTTCACCATCAGAAATTTTAAATGAGTCCTAAAAGAGGAATGAGTATACGCAGCCATGAAAAACAGAGCTGCAAAATTCAATAGTACCTGAATTATGAAATTGGGATCTTGGAATGCTTTGAGATTTTCCAAGTACCATTTCATGGGCATATCGAACAGTTCCCCAATCAAGAATACGAAAAAGAAACCCCACTTCTCTTACCCTTTTGACTGAAGAGCATTGGGTTTTCTCCATCGAAATAATCCTTGAGGTCAGGTCATATAATAACGCTTCCCAATTTTTCCTCAGTCAAGAATCACAAAGTCAATTTCCCGAACTGCGTGCAACTTGTAATCTTTCCTCAAGTGTTTGAACAGAGCGCTATGCGTGCAAGAATCGGGCTGAACCCCTCTGTCGAGCATTTCCTTGTACAACCTCAAAACCTCGTCCAAATTCCCAACTTTGCTGTTCTCATCGATCAATATCGTATACGTATACTTATTAGGGAATATCCCTTTCGACTCCATCTCGTCGAGCAACCTATAAGCATCGTCCATCTTCCCAAATTTACACAGACCGTTCATAAGTGCGTTGCAAGTAATCACATTAGGCGAAATACCATTTTCTTGCATCCTCGTGAAGTAGATGGAGGCCAGCTCAAGCCTTCCTTTACCAGCATGAGCATGGATCAACACGGTATAAGTCACAACAGAAGGACACAAGCCTCTGTCAAGCATTTCGTCGAATAGCTGGCGTGCTTTTACAAGGTACCCCATCTCTAAATGGGCGTGTATAATGCTCGTGTATGTAATATGATCTGGGACGACGTTTTCGTGGATCATTTTCTTCAGTAATCGACCAGATCTGTCAAAATCGCCCAATTTTGCAATCCCATTTACGAATATGTTGTACGTAATAACGTCGGGGGGAAAACCCTTAGCTGACATTTCCTCTTGCATTCCAAACGCAGAGTTAATGTCGCCGAGCTTTAATTCGCCTGCTATGATGGAGGTGAAAGCAGCACGGTCGGGCTTTAATCCTCTGCCCAACATCTCATCGTAGAACACCTTTGCTGTCCGTAAATTCCCTGTCTTGACCGAACAGTTTATGAGGATGGTGTAAGTGAAGATATCTGGGAAAATCCCGCTATTCGTCATCTCTTCTTTGAGCTGACGAGCGCCTTGCAAATCGCCCGTTCTTTGATACTCAGTCATGATTGTGTTATAAGTAACTACGGTAGGACTCAAACTCTTTTTCCTCAGCTCAGATAGCAAAAGGAGAGACTCTTTTACATCGCCGATTCTGCAATAACCGTATATTAGTATGTTGTAAGATATTATATCGAGTAAGAAGCTTTCCTTGAGCATGACAGAAATCCACTGCTTAGCAATGGAAACTTTGCCTTGCTTGCAATAACCATGAAGGAAAGAATTATAGGTAGACAGAGTAGGCAAAGCTCCTTTCATCTTCATCTCATCTTTAAGGCCCAGTGCTTCGATGAGCATACCTTTCTGACAATACCCACTAATCAAACAATTGTACGCATAAGTAGAAACCCCAAATCCTTTGTTCAACATTTCAGTGATCAACTCCTTCCCTTGATCGAATTCACCGTTCTTCGATAACCCATCGATCAAAACGTTGTAAGTTACATCGTTCGGCGAGCAACCTTTACTCTGCATTTCGTGCAATAGTTCGAGCGCTGCACTGACATTCCCTTCTTTACAGAACAAATCCAACATTGTATTGTATGTAACGATGGTCACTTTCATACGAAGCGAACACATCAACCGATATACTTCCATTGCTTTTCTAACCAAGCCAGCGTCCCTAAGCAACCTAAGAATCCTATTACAGTTTTTCACATCGGGGGAAAACCCACTCCTTGTCATTTTATCGAACACTTGCAATGATCGTTCAACGTCTGATTTCTTCGTGTACAACCACAAGAACAAATCAAGAATCTTAGAGGAGACGCCATCGTTCAAATATCCATCGACCAAAACATCGACAACTCCATGCATATCAGAATCAACTGCCCTCTCCACGACCCAATAAGCAGCTCTCATGAATCCATTCCTCACCAAAACCTCAAGAACAGTACAAAACACGATGTCCGAATGCTTAAAACCCTCTTGCCCGATGGCCAATTTGGACACTCTAAACACCATTTTTGGCCTGTGCTGTATCGAATATATATACCTAACGAACCCATCGGAATCCACAACTAAAGCATTGAAGTTACCTGGAACAACCCAGCGCACGCCCCTATATATCACTGGGTTTTCTTTCGCTTTGTTCAAGATAAAATTCTTGAGGAGCCAATGCAAGGATTTGATCACTGGGCGCCTTCTCGCCGGCATGGTTCGCCGTTAACGGCGCTATAACAGCCTAAACGGAGAGCAAACGGCGGGCATTGAATGTGTTTCGATGGCAGGCGTATGAAAGTACGATTCAAGCCGATTTATCGGCAAAACGTTCTTTATACAATTGATATAAATGGACGGTTAGGCTGTTTTATTAGGTGAATATGAAGCTAAACTGTTGCACAAAATTCCCAATTTTTTCAGTCCCTACGAAGAAGACGACTATTTGGTGATGTTGGGCTCGATGGCCCATTTGTCATAATATCTTAATGGGCTAATAAATTTAAAGGCCCACTTTCTAAACTAAAGCATTTGTTCGTCTGAAAATATTTAAGGTGTCACTTTCTACAAGGAAGTACTTGTAATCATTTGGTACCCAAAATTTCTTTTTAAAATGGACTTCCCGCTTAACGAAGTGGTACTGCAGAAAAATATTGATTGGTCCAAAATTCCAAATATTGATTGGTCCAACAAAATTAATATACTAGTACTTTTCGCGCACTCTATACGTGTGCTTAAAAATAATTATATTTTTTACGTTCTTTCAATTTTGATATTTGTCACATTTAATATTTAATAAATGAAATATAGTTTTTAAACATATAAGTAAAAACTGATGTATTTGGGTATAGTTTTTAAAAAATTATAAGTGAAATGATAACTTATTAAATTAATTCAATTACAAATAGATTGACTAAATCCCAAAATATGACATACCAAGTTGGCAGAATTTAGCCACTATGACCCTTGTATATAATAGAAAGAACGAGGTCAACATATTTATGATGGAGAACGAATGTCATTCTTTCATAATAATGGAAATAAGAAGTGGTCGTGGCATGTGCGAGGCGGCCTAGTTCATATCCATAAGATTTTAGAAGTCATAAAAACATCTATGAATAGCTTTGAAAATTTCTTCATAATTTCGCCACTCGAAAACTACATAACCGTATAGTTTGATAGGATAGTTCACGGAAAAGAACAGAGAAATTATACTTAATTTATAATGAATAAAAATCAGAAGATTTTCATAGGGAAATGGAATAAGGTTCCATTTCTAATAAATACTCGTGGCAAGAATAATTTGAATTATGACCCCATCTAACAAACCAACCATGATTAAATAAAAAATTGTATGAAGTGCCATTACATCATGTGGATGAGGAAATTATGCGGAGAATTGCGGATTAAATTCAAATTCCTTTTGGTTATAAATATTTTGTTTAACCTCAATTATTCCGTTCACACGGAAAATACATTGAATAACGGACATGTTTGCTTTCGGAAGTCGCGTACACGGTTGTCCTATAAAAGCTATCCTAGATTTTATTCGATTCCGTTCGATAATATTTAATTTATTTTACAAACTTCCAATACAACAAAATAATCACTGGCAACTAGCATACATCAAGTTAGGCAGCCTTTTTTAGTGATATAAACAAAAAAAACAAAAAAAAAAGTCTATACTTAAGTACCTAAAAAGTATAAAGGAAATTGAAATCATCTCATATCAAACCTTTTTTTTATATATATAAGTAACCAATAGGATCAAATATTTATGCATATGTACCCATTTGGCTAAAGTTGCATAACAAATTGAAAAAGAATACGTCATACTACCGCATAAACGCGTGATATGATATGTAATATTCATATGAAAAGTTACGTTAATGATTGTCAAATGGTACAAACAATCAAACGAGTAGCTATGTGTAACGATTTTATTTTTCTGATATCTATAAAATTTTTCTAACAGGTAAATGAGTTGCTCATTTTTTTATTCTTTTCGTCATTTAAGTGTATATATATAAATACAGAGAAAAGAATTGTGAAAATTCCGATGCATGAATCATGATGGTCCCTTAAAGATCCTCCTTGGTAATTGCACAGAGATTTCCTCTTCCCCACCTCTATAAATTACTTGAAACCCTAAATCCCCAATTTCCACAAACCACAAAAATGCAGAATTAAATTTCTCCACAAACAATTTTACATTGCATAACCACACAATCCCAATACATTACCGTTCGTATCGCATATCTCTAACATCTCGCCCAGCCCATATCTCTACAATATCTCCCTTTTCAGCAAACCCTAATCTTTTTCCCCCTAATTCAAGAAAATGCCGTAGCCGTTCAATTTCTATCCTTGATTCGATTAACCCCAAAAAAGAGGGTTTTCTTTCAATTCATTCATTCATTCATTCATATACATAACCTAACACCTCGTTCTGATTCCATTTCTCATGGCATTAGCATATCCTCGTTACTTGGTTTCCGAACCACGCGCCGTCACGGCCGAGCCACAGAGCCTCGTGGCCTCCGCCGCCGCCTCCACGGCGACCGCAGCCCTGACGCAGGACGACCTGAAGAAGATCGCGGCTTATAAAGCCGTGGAGCACGTGAAATCGGGCATGGTCCTCGGATTGGGCACTGGGTCGACGGCGAAGCACGCTGTCGAGCGAATTGCCCAGCTTCTGAAACAGGGGAAGCTCAAGGACGTCGTGGGCATACCCACTTCGACCATCACGCGCGTCCAAGCTATGTCCTTGAACATCCCTTTGTCAGATCTTGACAAGCATCCTCTGATCGATTTGTCCATCGACGGCGCCGACGAGGTTGACCCAGATTTGAATCTGGTCAAGGGCCGAGGCGGGTCTTTGCTGCGTGAAAAGATGGTTGAATCTGCGTCCAAGAAGTTCATTGTTATCGTCGACGAGTCGAAATTGGTGAAGCACGTAGGTGGCAGTAGGCTGGCCATGCCCGTCGAGGTAATACCCTTTTGTTGGAGCCATTCTTTGAAGAGATTGGTTGGGTTGTTCGCCGAGGCTGGCTGTGTTGGGCAGCTTCGAAAGGCTTTGAACAGCGAAGAGCCCTATGTTACTGATAATGGGAACTATATCATTGACTTGTACTTTGAGAGGTGCATCGGTGATCTAAACGAAGCTAGCGATAGGATATTGAGGCTCCCTGGGATTGTGGAGCATGGCATGTTTATTGGGCTCGCCACTTGTGTGATCGTGGCTGGCGTCGAAGGTGTCACGGTGAAGACTAGGGTTGGGAATGAGATGGAATCGGATTTCTTTTTATATGGTGATTTGAGGAACGGGTTTATCTAGGTTGTGTTTGGATTAAGTCTCGAGCTTTTGATTCTTGATTGGCTCTTTCCTCCTTGTAGTTGTAGGAATAGATTCTTTGTTGCGTTTTTCATCTATAATAGATGAAGGATGGTTGTCGACGCAATTGTCTTCGGTTGTTGAAGCCTTAGCTTCTTGGAGTTTTGATTACTAAATTATGGGCCTTGGATGCATTTTTTGCTTAACGTTAGTCTTATACTCTTGTGTTTTATGGTTTCATTTCTGTTTTTCGAATCAATTGATGCTCGTTGTACGGTTTTATATGTGTTCTTGAAAATAGAGGGACTTAAAAGAGGGGGGATGATATCACATTGTTAAGGTTGAGAGAGGGGGGCTTAAAAGCCCAAACACGAATTTCCCCGGTGAATTAAGACGTCTGTATCAGCCAATTGGGTATAAAAAAAAGTGATTTTTTGGCTTGCTTACATTCGGCGGACCATTAACACGTAGATAAAAACACAGAAAACTACTCAAGATTGGATTTTTGTTGTGTTTAGATGGATTGTACGATTCTTGATCAACAAACACGTTGTGGGTCCCGATTAGAACGGACACCGCAGGTTGTCAACTATTTCTTCTGTATCGATTTCATTTGATAGGCACTTTCTTCCTTTTGTCGGAAATATCCGCTTTCGTCAAAAAAGGAGCAAAATGTTACTATCTTCCGTTCCACTTATTTCTTCCCATCTTTCTATTTCGGGCATTCTACATAATTCTTCCCATTTCCATTTTGGTAAAAAGTTATTCCAATAATTAAACTAATTATACCATTTATATTAAAAAAAGACTTCTTAATTTGCGTGCCCACAATAAGTTTTCTCTCTCCATACCTTAAAGTGTATTATAATATTAAAATAATATAGTTTCTTAATCCCCGTGCCCATTAATCTTCGGGAAGAATTAATGGGACAGAGGAAGTATTTTTCTTTCACGTGGGAATTCCTTTTTCAAAGGTGTGCTTGTTTTTTTATTTTGTTCAGACCATTTCTGTTGCACATAAATACATACGAGAGCTTAGGCTCAAGGAAAATATAGAGAGAATAGAAAGAAGAGAAATCGGAGAGGATAGGAAACATAATATAAGTTTGTCGGATATTTTTTCGACTATAAAGAGAGTTTATAACTCGTAGTATTCCTTATAGTGAAATTCTTATTTTTTGTTTGCAGTTTTCCACATTAAATCTCGGCGTAAAGATTTTATCTTTTAACTGGTCAAATATTAACCGCGGTGTGGTCCGTTGCCAAGCGAACGTCTGTCCCTTGCAAAACCTCTGCAGCCATACTTTTTCTTAAATCTCTGTATGTTGTGCGGAGCCCATCACCTATGTCGTTTCTGGCTTTTATTACGGCGGTAACGATCCAATTTATCTACGTTTTAAATGTCGGGGCTTCGCCGAATGCGATTTCGTCACCAGTGTCGATCGGATCTAAGTCGCTTCTGCGATCGATCGAGAAAGGTTCTGACGAAAAGGCCGACTACGCTGTGGATTTGAATGCTAATGATTTCGATTCGGTGCTAAAGGCAACAAATGCGGCTTACGCCGTTGTTGAGTTCTTCGCAAACTGGTCAGTTCGATGCCCATATATTTTCTTTTCCCCCTCTTTCATCCGTGTTGGTTGCCGAAATCTTCTGTTTTCAATGGACAATGAGGTGGACTAAAAAGGGATTCGTGAATGGTTTGTGGGTTTATTATTGTCAAGCTCATCGATTGGCACTGGGAATGTTGAACCATGGAATGTAATTGCCTTTTCTACACATCTGTGGCAGCGATTTTAGGTGATCAGAATCATGCGCTGAGATCGGTTTTTGAAAAAATCTTACAGATTTGATGTATTTTGCGGTTCTGAATATTATTTAAGGGGACTTGTAGGAGAGGGTTTAGTGTTTATATTACCGTTTGCATATTCGAAAGACGTTAGAGTTTTTTGCTTGTGATTAGACCTTTCTATATATTCTTTATCTGCTAATCTGCTTGAGGAAGTGATCTTTCTGGGATTTGACATCTTAAAGAGGAGGTTGGATATGAAATTACCCTTTTAGATTGTTGTTCTAATTTGTTGAACCTGGAAAAAGTAATTAAGGGATTGTTGTTAGGTCAACTCCACAATATCATGAGATATATCAGCTGCTGTTATTACCATTGCTTCAACTTCACATCTTTCGACCAATCGAGTCGGTTTGCTTATATGTTTGTCCAATATCAGATTATTGGCTTTTCGTTATAGTACTATGCTTACATGGATATAATATACCCTTGGCAGGTGTCCCGCTTGCAGAAATTACAAGGTATATTTTATCTGACCTTATCCTCGATCAATAACTACTTCCCGCGGTTAAGATTTTGATCGGTAAGTTGTCGATTTTGATTAGCCACAATACGAAAAAGTTGCAAGGCTTTTCAACGGAGCAGAGGCCGTCCACCCTGGGATTATATTGATGGCCCGAGTAGATTGCGCTTCAAAGGTAACCGAAATCTGCTTCTCTACTTACCCCTTCAAGTTAGGATTTTAAGTTATTTCCTTGAATGTATGCCCCCCAATTTATCTCCTTTTTTCTGCTACTTTATTTTTCTTGGCAGCACAGATAAATACTAAGTTATGTGATAAGTTCTCTATCGGGCACTATCCCATGCTCCTGTGGGGTCCGCCTTCTGAGTTTGCTTACGAGAGTTGGGACCCAAAGAAGGAAAAGAATGAAATTATTGCTACTGATGATATGAGAACTTCCGAGAAATTGTTAACTTGGATCAATAAGCAACTGAATAGGTAACAGTTATATACGAACATATAAAATGCATATATATGTCTGAGTCCAAAACATATCCAAAAACATCTTTTTGTTCTTTTCTATTTTTTTTTAAAAAATTGCAGCTCATATGGCTTGGATGATGAGAAGTACGAGAATGAGCAGCAGAAGCTTCAGGTGAATACTTCAGATCTTGGAGAGGTAGGTTATCTGGGAAGAGTCTTTTACATGCGATATCTACAAATAAAATACCATTATATATTTTTTCTATGTCACATGTTTCTTGGTGAAGATTGCCCACGCTATGTACGATGTCGAGGAGACGACGTCTATTGCTTTTGATATCATTTTGGATCACAAGGTAAATCAAATATATAACGGTCTATATTTCGTTATTGTTTCCGCAGTTTGAGGTTCATTAGCTTGACGAATATTAATCTTATGTAGATGATCAAATCAGAAACTCGGGCATCTCTTGTAAAATTCCTCCAGCTTTTGGTTGTTCATCATCCGTCTAAAAGGTTATTAAAGAATCGATCTTTCTTTATTTCGTCACGCTTTTTTTTCTATTACCATTCGTTGATGTCGTCTATCTCAGTTTGGATTGAAAATTCAATGTATTAGGTGCCGTAAGGGAACTGCTGAAATATTAGTCGAGTTTGATGAGATTGCAGCTTTGAAAGGAAGCAACGGAGTTGACGATGAAGATAAACTCAGGAATTTTCGTATTTGCGGAAACGATGTCCCTCGAGGATATTGGGTATGTTAGTCGAGTTATCAAATTAGATAATTTTTTCTTTAAATAAAAGACTCAATTAGTAGAGTACTGAAGTTTGACTTTATCAGCGATATTTTAGTGCAATCCATGTACAGTGATTGTGTAATTTGTTTTGGAATTATTTTTTTCCGTGCAGAATTTCTGTCGCGGAAGCAAAAATGAGACCAGGGGCTTCAGGTAAGGCGCATGCTTCAGTTATGGAGAGCATTTAGTTTTAGTCTTATAACTTTCACGAAATTCGCTTTTCGTCCTCTAATTCGCTTTTCGCATAACTTGGTCTCTGTCCAAAACTAGTCCCGTACGTTTACTCCATTTATCATAACATAGTTCTTTTTGTAAGTTCCAGGCCAATTTTTTTCATTGTTTGCGGCAAGGAAAATATGATTGCGTCAACATGCACGTTATCTAAATTTGTATCTTGTCCGGAAAACTGGAAAAAAATGACTATTTATGATAAGTTGTAAACGTACAGGAGTAGTTTTGGATATGACAAGTTAGAGTCCAAAGCCTCTAATCCGTTTTTTTTTTTTTTTTTTTTTCCAGTTGTGGGCTTTGGGTGCTACTCCATTCCCTCTCCGTAAGAGTGAAAGACGGAGAATCCCACTCCGCCTTCACCACAATTTGCGACTTCATACACAACTTCTTCGTATGCGAAGAGTGCCGACAGCATTTTCACGACATGTGTTCGAGGTAATAAACAAATAACCCATGTCTTCGACGTTTCTTACCACTAAACTAACCCTCCACACAGCGTAAACAAACCCTTTGAAAAATCCCGGGAACTCGTCCTTTGGCTGTGGGACGCACACAACAAAGTCAACTCTCGGCTCATGAAGGTCGAATCTTCGCTCAAGACGGCCGACCCGAAATTCCCGAAACTAATTTGGCCGCCACCTCAGATCTGTCCCTCGTGTTATAAAAAAGGCGTCGGCCATGGCCAAATTGAGTGGGCCCAGGACGAGGTTTATGGGCTTCTGCTGAGTTACTACGGCGAAAAATTATCGAGCGTCGAAAATAATAAGGAAGAAGGCGTTGGGCGTAAGGAGGGGCCTGCGGAAGGCGATGAAGAATTGGGATCGTCGAAGAGCGCAGTTGTGGTGCCGTTGGGCGCAGCGTTGGCAATTGCGGTGGCGAGCTGTGGCTTTGGCGGGCTGGCGTGCTATTGGCGTCAGAAGCAGAAGATTCGAAAGTATAAGTTTCATCCAAATTCGCTAAAAGTTGTATGATTATTTACATATATATGTGTGTATTGGCTAGTCGTTCGGCGTAAAGTTGAGTATAGGGGCGGGAAAAAGGGAAGAGTTCGAAATTTGCTAAAGAATTGTGAGGATTATTTCTGAAACTAAGGCTGCGTTTGGATCGAGGAAAACGGTGAGGAAAAGAAAAACTAGATAAAAACGATTTTCACTAGTTTTTCCTACATTTTCCGGTTTGTTTGCTCAAAGTTTAACTTAGTTTAGTTTTCTTTTCTTTTCCTTACCTATTTCTCTGTCGGACAACCAAAAGAATTAGTTTCCTTTTCAATTTTTTTTCCTTGCACACTAAATTCCTTAAACCGAACACACCCTAAATTTCGGATCAGGAGAAGCTTGAAAGTGTTGTAACTAGTCTTACGTGTTCTCTTTAACTGTGCTTGGTTTGAAGTAAGTGGTATGAAAAAGAAAGAGGGGAAACGAATTTAATTAGCTTTTCTTTCAGTTTCCTGACTATTTGGTGAGGAAATTAGTTTTCGTTATTTTTAAGTATGAATGTCTATATTTTCTTTTCCTTGGCGATTGCTTCAATACACACCCTTAGGCTCCGCGGTCTTGGAATCTTGGGTCCGACTCTGAATATGTTGATCTTACTCGTATCACATGTCAATTGAGATTTCTTACATATGTTCAACTACTGCAAGAATAATATTCAAAGACAGATAAATCAATGATCCAGTAAAGAACGAAAGTCCGTAAGAACATAAAAAAACATCGCCTCTAATTTCTCTGTTAATACAGATAAAACAGGGCGGGAGGCGCATATATGTGTGTATATATTTCATGTTCGAAAATGCTCCTAATTTTGGCAATATAACGTTACACTCTGCTTTAAGAGAAAGAAAAGAAAATCTAAGCTTGCGCTTTCCTTCGTCCTTTTTTCTCACGTAACTTCCGTAGAAAAACATTCGCACTACTCCTCTAACGAACCGTAATAACTCGAGGTCGATGCATAACAATCGAACCACTTTCTTCGTCCGTCGATAAAGGGATCGCCCCATTTGCCTGTTTATTTATTTATATACATAAATATAAATTAAAATTAATATAATTTTTATTATTTTGACGCTGATTTAGAAAAAAAAAGACACACAGACCTGCCCCAGCCTTCGATGCAATATCGATGTCATCGTTTGGAGTATGATACAGACTGGGAGAACGATCCCGACGACTCTCAGCACCAACATCTATCCCCGAAAATAAAAAGACAAAAATAAATACATGTTGCGCATTCTATTTACTTCAGCGTCGAAAATAAAAAAACTCACCATGACAAATGGCGCGGAGTAGTTTGCCCCTCGGGTGACCAATAGCGGCAACGTGTGCCTCAGTAGGAGGACAACCATCAACTGTAAAGAAACAAAGCGACAATATATTTAGTATTTTCTAGTAAGAAAGAACGACGAAATAGCGGGGGGAGAGAGGAGAGAATATTTACGATCATGGCGACAAAGCGCAACCAGAAAATGCTGCGCAAAGTAGGAGCCATAAGCTCTTCATCGTAGTCGATGTAATTTGCGCTGCTTATTGAGCTTCGATCGGATGGTATGGCGGTTATGATTCGACGATTGTCGACCTCCCACCCGTTGACTTGCCATCGTCCCCTATTCGATAGTAAATAGTTTTTCGTTTTTACGAAATTCGCGGAAGAAAAAAGAGAAAAAAAAATTAATTGCCAAATTACCTAATGTTCATCTGAAGTCCGCCGACACGTAGAATGGGCGGCGGCGCAATGTATCCCGGCTTAAATTGCTGGAAAAAAAAAGTGCGTTAGATAAAGCGCATATGGTAATAGGGGAGATTTCCTCCTACCAACATTTCCTTGAGTGAATGCCTATCTCTTAGTGTGCGTTTGGTAGACGGAATTCGGTGCGGTCAATCATTGTACATTACGCTTCGTGTGTCGTACCATTATATTTGATTTTTTCCTTTTCCGCACCGGATTCTGCATACCAAACGCGCCTTTACGGACATGGACTAGTGTAGTTAAACCAATTGGGGTAGTTACAGGCTATTATTACGATGGTCACCGGGGAAAAAGAAAAAAAAAACGCATAAAAACACGACAACGAATAAGAAAATGCGCACCTGGCCGCAAATCTCGCACGTTGTGTCGCCCTTTTCGTCGCACCACCTCTGCACGCATCTTCGGTGGGCATACTGTTGCGTACAAACAAAATATCGAGGCGCTCGTTATCGCGGATACTTATTATTACAAGGATCTAATATTTATAACGAATCGCGCGAAAAAAAAAAGAAGAAGAAAGGACGAACCCTTAGGCTCCCCGCGCAAGAACATGGAGCTTCCATGTTAGAATCGAAGCCTTCGTCTTGGCATATTCTGCACTCCACCACCTTTCTCGGCGTCGAGCCATCTTCGATGTCTTCGTGGACCGCGGGCGGGTCGTGGGTCAGTCGGTTTTGCCTATCGATGGCCGCTTGGAGGGTCGACTCGGTCCATAGACGGTCCACGAGCCAAACGTATTCGTCTTCCATCGATTGATTCACCGATTTTATGCCTTGAACAAAAACAGAGCAGATTAAAAAACAGAGCATCCCTTCTTTCTTTATCTGAAGGACAAAATTTTCTTTCATCATGGAGCAAAAAAATGCCAATGATATAGGTTGAGGTCGATTAAACGCATAAAATAGGAAAAAGTAACGATAAAATTCTTCAATGAACCTCGTACGATAAGAAAATCTAAACCTGATATTTCGAAAACAGAGCATGAAAGAGAAACACATACAAGGGGAGAAGAAGTCCCATACAACAGAAAAAGAAAAATCAAAATTTTTGTTCAAGAAAAATCAGATATTGAATCGAAATCCAGCATACCCAAAACCACGTTTTGGACAAAAAGGCAAACTTTACTTGAAGATTATACACAAAAACAAAGTACGAGGAATCACTTTAGAGGAAAGCATATACTTAAGAAAAGCCAAACAAGTCATAAGGAAACAGAGGCCTACAATAACAGGGATCAAACTGAAAGCCAAAGATATCTTTTCCCCAATAATGGGATTTAAACTTCGTCGTCTATTTTTGGGGCTCTGTTCAAAAGGATTGGCTTTCTTTCTTTATGTTGGCGCCGTCTATATATATTGGGGGAAAAAGATCGATCGTCTTTTTTCTTCTAAGCTGCAAATAAAAGAAGAGAGAATAAGATGAAGAACAGTCCAAGAATAGAATGCAAAGTGTATAATGAGTCTTTTTCATGCAATGTCCCCACCGTCTGTTTAATTACGGCGCCATTTGTACATCGTACATCATCGTATTTTGTTTCTTTCTTTCTTTCTTCTCTTTTCGAAGTTTAGGTTTTTTATTTATAGTTCATGTCCGTCTAATGGGGGGAAGAAGATTTGTTATGTTGACTTGACTATTGTATAATCTGAGATTTCGTGGGGTCCTTTTATTGTAGTTATATTGTGTTTTTCTAATTAATGAGTCTTTGCCTAGTGATTTGTGAAGGTCAGAGGTGGTCATAGATTTTTAACGTATATAATTTTAGCATATCATTAAACGATTGATATGTTTTCCATTATTTGTTCATTGATAATCATATTTCATGTAATTGTTGACTTGTCATTTCATAATAGTAATTAATGCAAATTGGGAAGATTCAGGAGAAAGCATATATACCATTACGAAATTGAGTGAATGAACTTTCAAGACTATTTTTCCTATGTACGAATTGACATTTTCGTTTTTATCAAGTCGATAAGCTTAATAGACGTTTGTGAGGGTTTTTGACCATACGTGGATAATCAAAATATTCATTATTGAAGCAATCTTATATCTTCGGAGACGACCACGTGGAACTTATCCGTTGAAGATAATCATTAATTAATTAAATCTCCAATTGCCTATTTCTGGGATGAAATAGAACAAGGTCAACTTCATGAAAACACTAGTGAGAAAATAGTCGTTAGCTGGTCAACGGCACACAATACGATCGTGTCTGAAATTGAATTTTTATCATAAATGTTGATTTCCTTTTAATATCGTAATTAGATATCACACTTAATATTTCATAACTAATACTTATAAACATATTATAATTTTTAATCATTAAGTGAGCACAAAGAATTAAAATCAATGTACAATTACCCTTCAAAGCTCTAACTGCAATTCCAGAAACTTTATACGTGTGAGAATTGATTGGTTGGGGGAATATTTTTTGAATTAATAAAAAAGTTATCATAAAAATCATCGTGCGAATATCAAACATAATTGAGGTTTGGTTAGTTTATGACGGTCATCCCTTTTTCGTTGGGTTGGTTGGTAATCCTCCATACCAAATAAACAATTATCCTCTCTCTATATATGAATATATATACATATATATATATATATATACTCAGAGGTGGTAAGGAAGTACAATATTTCTTTTAGTCCATAACGACTTTATATGTAGTTATATCAAAGAACCACAAAAGTATTATTATGATACCAACTTTAATTTCAATCAATAGAGGGATTCTGATATTCATGCGGGTTCGATATAATTTATACATACCTATTAATTTATTTGAGAGAGTATACTTTTTTCTTTTCAAATATATTGGATATTATCTCAAACTTTTTGCGTAATGAATATTGAAAGTAATACTTCATTTCAGACGACATAGTGCTAGCAGTTGAGGTATCGAACCAGTTTATTAAACAAATTTCAAAATATTTTGTTAAGAATATGATAGACAAACACTAAGATTGAGTAAC
The DNA here is from genome assembly GCA_027422505.1 of Craterostigma plantagineum. NCBI lineage: Eukaryota > Viridiplantae > Streptophyta > Magnoliopsida > Lamiales > Linderniaceae > Craterostigma > Craterostigma plantagineum. The sequence continues at coordinate 1,721,232 of JAPQWV010000029.1, forward strand.
ATTACAAAATTAATAGAAAAATGGCTATTGAAAAAATTTTCTGACATTGACTATTGAGGTTAGGTTGACCCACTCTTTGCCGTTTTTAGCATGCAAAATGTTTACTTAAGATGTAAACGCCACGTGGACATGCATGTATAGTTTAATTGAGTTTGATAATCATACTTGGCGTATATAACTAACAATAAGCATTCATCTACTCATAGGCCTAAATTAATGAGTTCATTCGCGGAGCCCAATTATATACTAATCCCCTAGTAAGATCATTCTCAATATTTAAGAAATTGGTAAGTTATGATATAAAGTGTAGTGTAGCCAAGTTAATATATTAAATATTTTAAGGATTGTACTTGTAACTACCAAACTATTGTAGCTAAAACTTTCAGATAGGAAAATAAAAAGATATATATATATATTCCCAAATGCATTTGATAAGAAGATAAAGTAACAGAGACCTTAAGCCAGTTAGAGCCGTCAAAAAAGCCGCCCGCTGGGCCTGCCAGGCATATGGGCGGGCTGCTGGGGCACCATGCGCGCGCTGCGCGGGGTAATGGAAGCGACGCCGCATCCAATGGACGCAACGAAGCAGGTAGTGGACGCGGGCCTGAAGATAGATGTTTCGGCCCTCGTTCACGGTCTTTCACGGCCTTTCACGGCTTGTTCTTTTCATGTTCACGGCCGTGAAGTAACTCGTATGATACGAGTTACGAGAAATATTTCATATACCTTGGGGGGGGGGGGGGAGGGGGGGTATTGGGCTACGGTTTTTTAGGCCTGCCCGCGGGCAGGCCCGCTAGAATATAAGAATTAATTTTTATATTATTTAATATATGTATAAAACAAATAAATTATTATTAAATAGTTAGGATTTAATTACAAATACTTTCAAACTATTTTTTTATATTTTTTCCCTCTTTTCTTTAATTTTTTCTCTTTTTATTTTTTATTTTTGGCGGGCTAAGCCCGCCAGGCCCACGACCTGTCCAATCTCAGGCCCGCCAGAAGGCGGGCTTATCCACGCCCGCCCGCCAATTGGCGGGCTTTGGCGGGTAACGGACCGGCCCGCCCGCCGGCCAGTTTGACAGCTCTAAAGTCAGGTATTAAGTTTTTTATACGACGTTGTTGGGGGTTTCGGGGTCTGGAAAGTAATTTCGTTTACAACAATTGTTCAATATTACTTCTAAATATTTCAATTTTTTTTTTCTAGTTTGAAATTACTTTCGGATTCAATATCATAGAATAAACTCAATTTTTTTTTCATTGTTGCGTGCAAGGATTGATATTATTTTAAAAAATTGAATCCTAAGTTTAGGGAGTACTTAATGTAAACTCGTGGTCAACACATAAGCTTCCCAACCTAATACATAATATTAAATGGATATAATCTCAAATATCGTAGTAACCTATGATAGAGACCTTATCATGGTAAAAATAATTCTTCAGCTTTCTATCATTATATGGAAGTGTGAGGGGGGATAGAGTAACTACCAATTTAAAATCACAATAATTAAATTCTTTGTATTGGTATTCACAACTTAAATTAGATGAAATAACTTGTAATAGTAATATTACCCAATCTTGCTGAATCATCGTCCGCGTGTATCATATAATTAATTAGTTATTTGTATTCACACAAATAGTTAGCGTGTTGAGCTTTATCTCATTTACGTGTGAAGGATAAGAACAAAAGTACTAAAGAGAAATCGAAGTGTCCGAAATTTAATATTGAAGTTGTGTTGGAGCAATACCGTTAAGACAATACCACTCGTAATGAGATCAAAAGTCAAATTATTTAATTATGAGCGGATTTGAATGAAGACACATAGGAAACTTCAAAAAAATTAAAAAGATACGTGGATGTTGTAAAACCTGCGATCATTTTAATACATTTTTTAGGTCTTACACCTTGAACTTAATTTACGAATGGAATGATCACTGCTGTAGGTGCCTAATAATAAATGCAGCGCAAGTGAACTATTGAAAATTTGATGTAAGATTGATGATGAAAGCTAGAGGATTATTCCCCATAAATATGTCAACTTGGATTCTAATTATTCACACAAACAGATATATATATATATATGTATATTATATATAATAATAATAAATAGAAAAGCTCTATACAGTTAAATAAATGACATCTTTTCAAGATTCAAATTATAATTATACGATTACAAAAGTAGCAGCTCTCAACATTTATTTTATTGTCCCATGTTTTTTCTATTTATTCTAACCTATTACACATATATGTCATTTATACGAGTTATGCTATACTTTGGCTTTACATGAAATAGAGATAATATATTAAAACAACAAATTAATATTCTGCCATTGAAAAAGCGATATCTTAACCACATGCAGTTTGTATCATGTAGTTTAAGAAATGTGAAAAAGAAAACCATAAATGGAAGATAAAGTTTCTTTTTTCAAGGTAAATAACACAGTCAAATAAAAAATAACCAAAAAACAAAGCCACGATAACATGAACATGATACGAGATACGAACATATATCATAGACTCCCAATGATTCTATGACATAATTAGATGATGCAACTTGGATTTGGGTACGAATCATTTCAATTAATGATGTGATATTTTCTTCTTCCAACTAAAGATCGATTTACTTGCCACGTGAAAAAAAATTAAAATGTCATCATTGCATATGCATGACTTATATAGTTTGAATACGCGGCAATAATTTGATTTTTTTATATTTACCCAGATGTGATTTTCGAATAATATATATAAATGCATTCTGATAAGTAATCATTTAATGTGTTGAGGTTATGTATAAAAATTCTCATGACCATGCGTAAAAGAAAGTAAATTCACATCATAATATTGAGTAAAGAAAGAAAGTAGCGTACATATAAGAGACAAGGAAATATAATTCTACAGAGTTGAAAACTATGTGGTGTAATAGGCGATATGGTTTAAAATATGAAATTCAGATTTTCTTGCATGGGAGACCATTATAAGTGCCACCAAATTATTGGTCGCTCCATGTTACGTATGCAAAAAGATTAAAAATATCTTATTAACACGTAACTTAATTTTATTGATCAAGAAGTTATATATATCAATAACTACGTGTTGAATTTAAAGAGAAAAACCATTTCAACGGCATGGTAAACAAGACTAGTTAAGTACCTCATTTAATCTTCAGCTACGATTGAATTGTTTAATGATGTGTTAATTTTGTGAAGAGGGCAATCAAAGCCCACTTGAAAACACTTGTCCCTTTATTACCACACAAGTCACTTTCTTCCTATTAGACAGTCATAAATTACGTGAAATTACATATCACCTCCATATTATTAAGCGTTCTTGGTAACTTAGCTTTATATATATAGGATCAAATCATTACATATATAGCAAAAAACTCTCCTTTATCAACAGAAACAAACACGCATACTATCTACCAAAGAGAAAATACATCAAACAAAAGAAATCATGGGCTTGATCGATCATGTCACGGACGTGTTCACAGTTTCAAGCACTAGGAAGAGCAAGAGAAAGCCAATGCAGGTTATTACTATTATTATTAACTCATTCCTAGCATATATATAAGAAAAATAAAATACCATATCATTAGTTTCATTTTCTCTCATTTCACACGTATTTACGAGAGCACGATGATAATTGTTACAGACTGTTGAAGTCAAGGTGAAGATGGACTGCGATGGGTGCGAGAGAAAAGTAAGGCGTGCAGTTTCTTCCATGAAAGGTATGCAATAACAAATCAATCTATTTATTTCTTCTTTTCACTCAACAACTATATTGATACATATATATAAATATTTTGATATGTTAAAGGTGCTAGGTCGGTGGATGTGAACAGAAAGCAAAGCAAAGTGACCGTTGAGGGGTTTGTGGAACCTAAGAAAGTGTTGAAGAGGATACAGAAAACTGGTAAGAAAGCTGAGCTATGGCCGTACGTTGAGTACAACTTGACATATTACCCTTATGCCCCTGGAGCATACGATAAGAAAGCACCTCCAAACTATGTGAGGGACGTAGCTCAAGCTTATCCAAGCCCTAACGTTGAGAGGTATGCTACTGCTTTCAGCGATGAGAATGTTAATTCTTGCTCCATCATGTAATAATAATAATAATATGACTATAGTGATGTATATGTGTATATATGTATTCAATATGGGTAGTAGTGGAAGCATCAGAAAAGATTTTGTTTGTGTATTCATTGATTCTCGTAGTAAGAAGTTACTAGTCGTTGTTTAGATTTGTGATTTAGTCTTAAATATTATTGAGAAGGTAACTACATACATCGAACAAAATCTTAGACATTGAATACGGTATGAAATACCAATATAAGTCGTTTGAATGAATGTGATCCTTCCAATAAAAAATCAAATAAAAAATTAATTAAATTACGATAGTGGCCTTCACTGTTCCCATTCAAGTTAATCCCTCCAAATGAGGGATCACGAGAGAAAAAGAAAAGGATAACGCCAAATCTCACTTATTCAAAAATTATGAAATGGCAGTGCGTCGATCTAATTAAGACAACTTTAAATATACACTACAACAATGTGAGTTGTGACAAAGCAGCCTCCAACTTTACGGACACGATGCATCTCTATTTAGTAGACATGTCACATTCACTTCAATTTGTCTGAAAATAAAATAAAAAATAAAGACGAAAATCCGGACAAAAACACATTAATGTAGGAGTGGTAAACATGTCGTGTTGGGTCTCGCTCGGGTTTAACCGTTTAATAAACGAGTTGGAACTTCAACCCTAACAAGACATGCCTACTTAAATGGTTTGATATTGAACTCAAGCCCGACTTTATAACACATTAATCCGCCACCCCATTTAAAATTGAAAAATAGTCAAGAAAAAAAACACTAAATAAACTTAATTGTAAATCCAAAAACAAAATAATAGAGAATCAAAACACATCTGTTTTTTTTTTTTCGAAAACATCAACATAATTAAGAAACAATTAAAGTTTCGAATAACAAAAGTGTCACAAAACATAATTAAATATCAAGTTGTTTCATAGTCATCAGGTATCGACCAGTGCTCTCTGCTATTTGATCTTCCATACTCATCTTCATGACAATTCATCCTAATTCATCGAGCATAGGATCCTTTTTTTTCCTTTCATTTTATTGATATTATGAATATGTAATGATTTATATTATTCGGGTTAAATTGGTTGATAAACGGGTTGATTTCGGGTTGGACCCTAACCTGACCCACTTAAAATTAAGTTGTGTTCGGGTTTACCCATTTACTTCAAGGTCGAAAAATGCAAGCTGAAGCCTGCTATTTTGGATTCAGTTAGTATCGGGTTGGTTTTAGCAGCCCTAAATCCTCGGAGCATATAAATAAATTCTCGATGGCCCTATGAATAATTACGGATAATTCTCTAAAAGAAGCATTGATCTATAAAACCCCTTTTGTATGTTTTGACAATTGAACCATATTATATATACATTTACATTTGTATTGGTCCCCACGGTAAATAGTGTAGCATATATGATGTGTATATCATAAATGAAATGGTGCACCAAAAGGGATAAACAATTATTTCAGTAATTGCATTTTTCCTGTTCTATGTGGGAGGCTATATGGATTATAAATGATTAATTAATCAACGTCTATCAAGACTACGGAAAGAGATTATAACCTCACATTAATAATGATTAAAGCGAAAAGTGATCTTTATCCTGTAACTATTATATAACCCTTGTTTCTCTTAAAATGTCTCAAAAGAATATCCTAGTTCATACTATATAAAGTAACAGCAACCTTTGTTAATTGTTGCACTTTGGGCTGTAGACATTGAGCTTTAGCATTCGAAAGCTCACAAGAATAAATGTTGATGGGCTTTCGATTATTTTAATTATTCTCTTTTCATTTTTTATTTTTTATTTGTAATTATTCCCTAATAAATAACTCGTTTTTTCCCTTTCCTTTTCATTTGTTTTATTTTTTCTTGACTTTCATCCTTTTTTTGTAAAGCCAACTATTTACCTTACATCGTCCATGACCATGAGTTCATAGATAGAAATAATAATCAAATCTAAGTTTAAAATAATCACCATGTTTACAATAAAACAAAAGCGACGATGAAAGCCTTGATTGAATTTTCGTACTATTTACATTGTCGTCATCTTGTAACACTTTCTAATCACCATGTTTACAATAAAACAAAAGCGATGATGAAAGCCTTGATTGAATTTTCGTACTATTTACATTGTCGTCCTCTCGTAATTATTTGAAGGAGACACACAAACACACATAAATATATACATAAAAGAGGGGAGAATTGTCTCGTAGTTGTTTGCTCTTTTATGCTCCAAAAATGATGCCAAGTTAAAAAACAAACACATGTGAGCTATGAAAAAACAGTGAAAAGTCTATTAGGGTTTTCGTGTGCATAATATCCAGTATTCAATTATTGGAGTAGTTGTGCCCTTTTTGAGGTACATTTATGAGTGGTAGATATAGTAGCTGCGTGACAAGACAAATCGTAGAAACATATCTACAATATAATTCAAGGTCCTACATTCGTAATAAATTTTTATTTGAATTCGCACGTGAATAGTAGTTGAAACGTCGTTGACATCTCCATTCGACAAATGTAGATATATTAAATTGCAAAAGGATGCAAAGAACTAAAAAAACTTTTCAGCATGTCATCCATATTTTGATAAACTAATCCTATTTAATTGTTGTGTCCCAAATGACACATGATTCAGCGTGAGAATTTCTCATTCGCTGACAAGGGATTTCAAGTTCGACATACAGACCAAATGTAATTGGGGCATGAGAATACCTTACTCGGGCAAAAACATAAAATTAACTATGCGTATCCACACTGTCTATGCGTCTGCTTAGAATATAGTTATATTTATATTACTTCTAATTTTGAGATTCATTATTTGTACTGTTTTAATATAAAGTTTAATTCTTAACTATATAACCAAAACTAATATGTAGGAATACAAGTATAATAAATAAAAAATTTAAAAATAATATGAAAATTACTAGTATTAATTAACAAAGAGATAACTAAGTTATAAATAAATGACAGATCAAATGTGGCAGTTTATAGCCATCCACATCCTTTATGTAATCGAATAGATATTCTCTCTGTTAATAAATAAATTCAAGTCGTTTAAGGTAATTGCACTTATGAAATAGATAAAATCTATTCTACTCTTAATTAATTATTTTATTCTATTTAATTTAATTATTTTAAAAATTGAGAGATAAAATCTTATTAGTGTTAACTATTTTCAGGAAAAAGGTAAAACGACATGTATTAAATACAAAAATAGATGTCCAAAAGAACTTGTATTTGGGAAGAGAGCGAGTATCTAATTGCAGGTTGACAGGCGGATGTAGGGCTAGGGAAATATACCGAAATACCGATATACCGTCCTTATCATATCGTAACATACCGAAAATATCGAAAATTTTGGTATACCGAAGTTTTTGGTAAGGTATGATACCGTACCGAAAATTTTCGGTACGGTAATGGTATGAAAATTCTAAAAATTAGGTATACCGATTATACCGAAATACCGAAATACTAAAATTTTAGTATTATATAATATATACACACACCTACATACACTATATATTATTTCAAAAAAATATAAAATGGATAAAAATATTATAAGGATCTTCATTAATTTATTTATCCCATAAATTATTAACTATACCCTTGACGCCCACCATATTTTGTTTCACTAATTTTTTGTTAATCTTGATGCAATTACTTTTTGTTAATTTTCACTAATTTTTTAAATAGCTGTTTCGTTTTAATTAATCTGTATATAAAGTTGTATTTTGTGGTCATGTAAGCTCTTGTCTTACTAAGGAGACTGACTAAAATATGTAAATTATTTAAGGTTATTTTGTGAAATAAAAATCTTTTTATTTTGGAAAATATGGAATTAATAATCCATCTTATTAGAGCCTAAGGAGTTTGAATTTATTAAAAATTCGAAAACAACGAATTAACGAGTTACGAGACAACCGTGTGAATGGTATAAACGGTATGATACCGATACCATACCGAAATTTTGGTATGATACCGTATCGAAATTTAAGGTATACCGAAATTTTGGTATGGTATTGGTATGATTTCTTTCAATACCGAAGTTTCGGTACGGTATACGGTATCACAGTTTTGGTACGGTATACCGTACCGAACCACCCCTAGGCGGATGTGTATTTTGTCCGGTGGCCAAATTGAATTAGGCGATAACGTGATGGAGTGAAGTTCAAATAAAGAAAAGGGTCAATTTGAAATCAGGCCCCATTAAGGTTTTAATTTCGAATTCAGACCCTGTTTGACAATTTTTTAGGTTAAAGGAACTATTTTGTGTGGTGTAAAAAGTGGTATGAAAGATATATGAACTGGTATAGAATGATTAAAATTTCAACATACTGGTATGACAGAGCAATGAAGTAGTACTGCAGAAATAAACTGTTATCCGATGATCATAAACTGGTACCGAATTACGGTTTTGTGTTACAAAATTTGAACATACTTGTATGAAATAGCAGTGAAGTGGTACTTGCAGAAAATGAGTCCTTAAAACTAAAGTTTTTGCAAAGAGGATCTGAATCCTAAATGATAATTATGCAGGGACCTGAAATGAAAATGGCCATGAAGAAAAACGTATTAACACACACATACACTAGGATAAAAAAGAAAGAAAAAATTTTGTACTTTATAGGGTTTAGCGTAGGGTGATTAACATATAGCTGTGCAGCAGTGATTGACCTGTGAGTTGCAGAACATTATGTGGTGTGGACTTTATTTATTTATTTTTTTAACATTCTATTTCATTCGTGCCTCTGTCATAATCTGGACAATTGATTGGAGATTGAGGCCTTCTCATAATTGTGTGCAAATGTTAGGACCATCTCTGTAAATATTCAGAGCAGTTGAAAAAGGCAAATTCGATAGCATTTAAGATCCCTCCAATGCCAATTCATTCACTTCTCTCGTTTACTGATAAAGCAAACACTTGCCACACACAGCAGTCTTCTCGCAACATTAATACACTTAACATTAAATAGCTTCGTAATATCTGCATATTGTCGTCCTTTAAAGATTCACTCAAAGAGATGGGTAAAGGCGAAGACTTTAAACTCCTCAAGATTCAGGTAGTAACTTAGTTTTTCTTGAATGTGCTGAAATGAAGAGCTCTGTCTTGTATTTGATAAAGGTTCCTTTTTTATTTTCTTTCTTCTGACTTTCTTGCCTCTTCTTACAGAGCTGTGTTCTCAGGGTCAACATACACTGCGAAGGTTGTGAGCAGAAAGTGAAGAAACTCCTTCAGAGAATTGAAGGTCTCTCACTCTCTCTCTCTCTCTCTCTCTCTCTATCCTCAAATGATTTATTATTTCTTGGTGCATTGCATAGGAGTTTACCAAGTGAAGATAGACTCGGAAAATCAAAGGGTCACAATTTCAGGCAGCGTTGACTCATCTACGCTCATCAAGAAACTATTCAAGGCTGGAAAATACGCCGAGCTATGGTCTCAGAAGAACGTTCAAAGCCCAAACAAGCAAAAAGTCAAAGAAGGGAAAAACAACAACGGCCGTAATAAGCCAAATCTACTCAAGGGCTTCGAGAAAAATAAGAACAAGCTACAATTCTTGTCTGAAGATGGCTGCTTCCTAGTGGATGATGATAATAGTGTAGAAGAAGAAGATATGAAGCTTCTGAGACTGAAGTTCAATGAGCTCGCTAATAATAAGAAAGGCGGTGGTAATAAGAACAAACCAAGCGGCGTGGTGGGCCCCACTCAAGGTGCGTTCGCCGGCGGACAAGGAGGAGCAGACCAACTCAGCGCCATGATGAGTCGAGCTGGGCTCAACGGTGCGCCGCCCATGAACGGCGGTTTCCAAATGGCCGCCGGAAACGGCGGAAACGGCGGACTCCATCATCCGCCGGCGGCGGCGATGACGGTGGGCGGCGGGAACGGTTTTCAGCAGGGAAATCATCCCATGATGATGAATTTCATGGCGGCGGCTGCGGCGCAGCAGCCTCAGATGATGTACAGTCGTTCGCCTTACGTTCCTCCCAGTACTACGGGTTATTACCACCAAGGCTACGGCGCGGTTCCTTACGGTTACTACGGCGGCGGTAGCGCCGGCGGCGGTGGATATAGTCTTCAGTCTCCTACTCACATGTTCAGTGATGAGAACACTAGCAGCTGCTCGATTATGTAAGTGTAGTTTGTAGAAATAGTATTAAAAAAAAAAAGAAAAATGTAAAGGTGCTTTTGTGTTTTAAGTGTACTTTTTGGATCGGAATGTAACGTTATAATGTTAGCTTTTGATGATAAGTCCGCGTGATTTGTCTTGTTTGAACGTTGATATTGGTACCATTTTATTGCTTGTTGAATTTCGGCTTTGTCTGCTTTATTAGGACAAATTTGTTCTATTCTACCTATATACGTGTATGAGTAGTTAAATGGTTATTAGATTTTTGGTGCGTTTGTTCGTTTGAACTAGGATATATACAACTAATACTCTCCTACGAATGAACCTATTTATTATATGGGAATGATGTTTCATATGATAAAGATTGCTTCTAATTTGAACTTTAGGACAACTTTTGGGCAATAAAAACCTTGGGGTTTTTGAAAGTAGAGATATATATGTCATATATAATTCACATATTTAGCAGAAGTGGCAGACAAGGTGTGGTGTGGCATTGATTTATGCGACCGTATAAATGTGAAATTAACGAGGAATGATTGGTTGGGGTAAGAAACCTACTAGTAATAAACAAAGAAATAAATATCAAGTGTTTGAAGCTTTTTTTTTGTCGCATATGATGATATAACAATTGGAAAGTCCACGTGCGTGGCACGTGGTGGAACAGAAATACTCGGATTTATCATTAGTAGAATCAAGAATGCTAGGATTAAAAATACTACAAAATGTTTTTAGTAACTTTTTTGAAAAGGAAAATAAATTGTGATTTATGAAGAGTTGCCCGAGCATGTTGTATATTTGTCATAGTAGTCGAAAATGAAGGTTAGTACGTAGATGTATTATTGAAAAGGACAAGAGTGCGGTAGGGTAGGGAAAGTATTTAAAAGACTAAATAAACAATTGCATTTTAGCCCATTGGGTTACGGTTTTATTTAGTAGACCTATTCAGTTCTATTCTTTCGCCCAACCCAAATGCTTTCGGAATTAATTTGGTGTAATTTGTTGTAATACATTAGTATGTTAAGCATATTCGAATGCATCTCTTAATATAATAGATGGAGAAACTTTCTTTCTTTCTAATTCTTTATTCTACAAATACATCTCTCTTTGGAAATTAAGACGATAACTAATGTGAGTCACGAACTAATTGAATGAGCATTATTAGTGTGTCTGTAGGTAGCATCCGTTCTTAATTATGTTGAATCTTGGGCCAATATTCGGGTAAACAAATTAATCAAATATCATTGCGACCCATTAATACACTATTAATTCGTGATACATCTCTTCATCTTGTGTGTTGAAATTTGGGGTACTTTATTTCTTGATGATCGTGGTGATAAACTATAGAATAAGTATATAGTATTGGCTTAACTTAACATAAAAAGGTGTATGCACATATATATATATATATATTATATAGTTGATACGTTATCCGAAGTTAATTATGAAATTGAAGGCACAAAAATTATACATATATGACTTTTTGGTTAGCAATGTGATGGAGTTAGATATCTTACATGGTTTCGGTGCCGTTAGTGTGTCTCTTTGTGGTAGTTGGAGCCAAACAGAGTTCTTAGTCTGAAAACCTTACATGGGGAATTTAGTCTGAAGAAACAAAAAATAAAACCTAACAAGAAACTTATTGGGGAATTTAGTCAATCATATTCATAAGATTTTATATAAATAATAAACAGAAAATTATTATTTGGTGTTAGTACAAATGACACGATCCATCGCCTAAGTAACCTACATCGACAGAACCAATAAAAAGTAATAATGATCGACTTCATTAAATCAAACAATGTGCATAAGCAAATAAGATGTATTTTACATGCACTAAATATAAACACGTTTGCGCACACCGAGTGTGATATTTCCTTGGTTATAATAAGAACACATATTACAGTGCTTACGTGTCCGATGAGATTGAAATGGGAAGGTTTCACAAGGATTCAATTCAATTCACAAGTAAGTCAACAAAGTCCTTTTCCAATAACACTTATTGCTTGACGATAATTATGGTAATTGTGATTTAGCCCCTAATAAATATTTCTTTTTCGTTTACTATCGTTTTATTAAATATATTTTAGGTCGAAATATTTATTATTCGCCAAACGTCGTTAGTCTATAAAAAAAAGCTTCCGATGCGAATCCCAGAAAACCCTTACTACTGATATTTTTGGGATCAATCATATCCTCAGATCTCTTACAAGAGACCCTCTGGGGAAGATTATCTTCTTCTGTTGAATTTTTGAAAAGGATATAATCGTTTCATCATCGTATAAAAAGGTGAGTGGTTTCGATGCTAGGGGATTGTCGAATGAGCTATTCGGCTGCAATAATTTTGACTTTCTGTTTCATTGTCTGTTCGACCTTGAACTTCTCTAAAACCCTAATTGAGTAATTCTTTTTTTAACTACGTATTTTGAAGTAGAGGAAGATTTTTGATTTCATCGATCACAAGCGATACCCCTTTGTTTGAATTGAATATCACGTTATAAACCGCTGTATATCGATCTTCGGTTTATCTTGAAAAAACCCTTTTTCTTTGCTACTAATTTTTGTTATGATGTTAGGTTTAGATCAACCTTTTATTGGCATGTAAGACTTCTAATTTGAAGATCGCAATATTACTTTGAAAAAGAGAAGATTCTGGGTATCATTATTAATTAACTACTTTATTATCTTTTTTTTTTTACGTAATTAGTATTTATTATCTTTATGATTCTATTAGGAAAAAATTGCAGAAAATAGACTCTCTTCTATCAAAGATGAAAAAATTTCCATTCCTCCGGTCAACTTCATGAATCAAATTTCAAGATTCTTTCTCAGACATTTCCTATATTAGCTTTATGATTATACAATAAATTATTTTATTCCTTATGGCCTAACGCCTGCAAATTTTTTTCTGGCACAATAATACGAAACATACAAAATTTGTACGAAAACCACACTGTTAATGTTTCTGAAAATACAAAGTATATGGGACATTTTGGTCAGAATATTAAGGTTGAACAGACTATGAACCTGAAGCAAAAGCAGCTAGAATTGCTTGTTTGCCAACACTTTGCACTGAAATCAGCCTTTTATTACCACAAAAAAACACACACAAACACTCACTATGAGTCCTCACATGAACAAAAATAGACATTCTTAAACAGCTGTTATGTTTGGATTCTTTAAGCACTTCGGTTTGCCTTTTGGCTAATTAGAAATTCAATAGCATAATTATTTGTAATATGTGAAGTTCAGCTTTCAAGGTTTTTCATACGATTATTGCCAAGGTAAGTTCTCTAGCACCACAGCTGCTTTGAATATTGTCATTTATAGGCTTTGGCATGTAATAAAACATTACAATATAATGAAGGTAGGGGGGTGCAACTATTAAGTAGATGGAATAATAAGTATAATTAAGACATGCAATGGAATGAGTAATAATTTCTTATATTCTTATAATTGTGTTAATTTACCTCGCACGGTTTGGTATTCTCTTTGGCATATGTACGTGTATTCAAATTAAATTGTACCTGAATGTAACGGTAATATGATTATGTATTTCACGATTATCATGGGATAATTAATTGACAAAATGTTTTTATTCAGTCACATCATAATCTCTTTTTTAACTTTCACATACTTAACCCCAATTGTTTTGTTTGATAAAGGAAACATCATTATCCATTATTGTGATCGATTAATATCCCCTCTTATCTATTCCTGATACTAGTGTGTTCTTGCACACTCAAGTGCATGTGTTTTAACTTGTAATATTATATTATAATTTAAAAATAAAAATTGGTTTATTGTTAAATTAAAGCTAGAATTATATTTAACTAAAAATAGTAAGTAAAGGTTTGGGTCGTTTTCTTTTTATTTATTTAACAATGTTTTTTATCAATTGACAGATTAAAAAGACTGTTTATAGCAATTCCTGACGCTTAAGATATATATAGTAGTACTTTCCGCACGCTCAATGCATATATGCCTAATAGAATTATATTTATTTTACTTCAATTTTGATATAGTGATTAATCTATACTATTTATTAAGCGCGAGCCCCTCAATTTTGTGGTCTGTCAATTTCAATTTCATTTGTGTCAACCAATCACATTTTTGCACCTATTTTCTCTACATACTAAAAATAAATACGGTTACGTCAAAGGGATGTGCACACAAACCGTAGGAGACACTTATTATGTAATGTATGCCACCTCATAAAGAGAATAGATTAGCTTTTGCACACACATAGGGGTGTGCAGGGTTACTAGTATTTAATAAACGAACATTGATTTTTAAATGTATAAAGTGAAACTAATGCGTTGGGGTATAATTACATTAACTAAAAAATTTGGAAGTGAACTGATAGCTTATTAATTAAATAAATTAAAATAGAGGTACTAAATTTCAGAAAAAATGACATACCAATTTGGCAATTTTTAGCCACACTAGCCATTGTATATAGTAAGTATAGATAGTATCGATGGAGATTGACCAAATTCAACTCTTATTATATGAACTAGTATATCTAGCACGCCCAATGTGTGTGCATATATGTTAAATTTTTTTATACTTCGAACATTTCAGATCATTAATAAAGTAATTTAAACAATTTTTTATAACTTAGGGATAAATTTGTAATAGATGAAAATATTAAGGATAAATTTCTAATTTAACAATTAAGGATAAAATTGTAAATATTCATTATTAAATTAACAGACCAAATTGGGCAGTTATACCCACCGGCCATCATAGGCTCTTTATATGATAGTAAAGATTATTAAAAAAAAGGAAAAAAATAAATGATAAAAAATAAAAATCGTGGTCGCCAGGATTCGAACCTGCGCGGGCAAAGCCCACATGATTTCTAGTCATGCCCGATAACCACTCCGGCACGACCACTTATTGTTTAATTTATTTACGAAGTTTACTTATTCCTAATAAAGCTTTGAGTTCACGACTATACATGGGCGACCCAATGACTTACCAACACATATGAACGGCAATTTAGATAAATTTATTTCGCCATCACATTATTGACTATCCAATAGTTTAATTTATCTTGTCTACACCATGAAATAGTTTAATCATTATGAAATTCTTGAAATGAATAAGGGCCTCACGTCGTTAGTGGCGGACTTGAAACCTTTTTTATGGGTCGGTTCATAAATAGTTGTTCCGGAGAATGAATATAGACATACATCATGAATATTAAAATCATAGATTAAAATGTTCAATATTTCTGTATTGAGGGAGTTGCTTTTAATTCCGACATTCCAAAACTTCGTCACCCTTACACTTCATTCAGAAAAATTCCAGCCAGCCGCAATATGTGCTTCGCGTTGTGATTATAACTGTATATGCAATACTTTATAGAGGAATGATATGGTGCTCACAAACCTTATACGGGCACCTGCTGATTTGGCACCGATTCGTGCCAAATCAGCGTGCCACTTCAACACAAATGAAACGTGACATTAATCAACACATCTTAGGCGTCATAAATCGATACATATGGTGCTTATGTAGCATGTTCACGTGGATATATCAAGATCACTCCACAGATGCCATGTAAGACATGAACATGCCACCGTCAGCATATATGTCGATCTATGACGCCTAAGATGTGTTGTTTAATGTCACGTTTTATTTGATGTTGAAGTAACACGCTGATTTGGCACAAATGTGCCCATATAAGGTGCTCACATAAGGAGAGCATCATATCATTCCTCTATATATATGAGGTTCCTCATATATATAGAGGAATGATATGGTGCTCTCCTGGGCACCTGCTCATATGTCACCATTTCCTGCCAAATCAGTATGCCATCAAAATCAATTGTACCGTGACATTAATCAATACATTTTAGGTGTCATCGTGTTACACATGATCCATGAATTACAACTCCCACGTTAGACTTTCATAAGGGGACAAGATTAGGTAATCAATCTGAAATAAATAATATAGATTATTTAACAATTTAAAAATGGCTACTACACTGACACGCGGCGCAACATGAGCGAAACTAAGCAATGTTAGGGAGAAAAAAAAACACGTGGTTTGCCAACTTGTCAATACAAAGTGCTCGAGTGTTGGGAATATATTAATAAATAGTAGAGCTGTAATGTCAGAATTATTAATTCAATTTTACAAATGTTTACTACATCCTGCCTAATTGCGTTTGTTTGCATTTAGTCGGTAATAAAATGGTCTTCGTCATTCATTTTTTCATATTAAATTATATCAATAGATTCTTTGCCTTCTTTATTGTACATTCTCTATACGTATGTATATATATATATATATATACCTTGCTTAAGATAAGTTCTTTCAATAAGTTGTAGATGAAGACTTCAAAGTATTTGTATGGATACCAAAAATGGCCCGAAATAAATTAGTATTTTTAAGCAAATGAAACTTACAAATATAATGCTAATAGGTTGTACACAATCCGAGGTGGGTCAATTTTTAGGCTCAAGCTTGACCTCAAAATTACATGTTGACCTTTATATGATAAAGCTTTCAATTTTTAGGCTCGATGATATATCATTAAGACTAGGCTTTAAACATCAAAATACAAGATTAATAAAATTAGTTCGTGAGCTTTAAGCGCCATGACGAAGGAGCTCAACACTCATATAAAAATCACACCATTTACATTTTTATTTGATAGTAATTTTCTCAGTACTGGGATCACTATTCACGGATCTCATCATCGACGAGGGAGAGAAAATTTAAATAAATTAATAAAAATTTGCTAATCAATCTCATTGTGATTTTTATTGTTTATTTGTATTTTTCCCAATTTAAATCCATCGTCGTCGTCGTCGTCATCAGTCATCGAAGAGGCGCAGGCGAAATCTACGAGAGCACAAAATAAAAAAAAACAAATTCGAAACAAAAAAATCTTTTCGAAGTTCTCAAATCACACTCAGCCAAACACGCCCTCTGTGACTTCCATTGAATCTCATTTTCCCTTTCGTAGATTCAAAAGTCCATATTTCATCGCCGGCGTATGCTCCGCCCAATGACGTGAATCGGACGCACCAGCGATGAGCGCTTACAACCGCCTCCCCAGCAGCGGACACAGCAGCCCATCGTCGCCGCCTACCTCGCCGATCGGAGGTCGATCCTCGCCGCGCCTCCGCCGCCAATCGAGGCCGAACCCCGCCCGGCCCAGGACGCTCGCGCAGAGGCTCGCGTGGGTCGTGCTGTCGTGGTGGTTGAAGTATCAGGGGATATTCTTGTTCGTTCCTTTGCTGTACATGGCGGCGATGTTCTTTTACTTGGGAATGATGTCTTTCGATGTTGTGCCGGTTATAAACAAGCATAGGCATGCGCCGGGGTCGGTTTATAGGAGTCCTCAGCTCTATGCGAAGCTCAGGCCGGAGATGGAGGCTGATAATTCTTCCGCTGACGCGGTTAGTGGAAATTGTATGATCTGCAATTTTGGTTGTTCTATTGGTCCTATGTGATTGATTTTGACATTAGTTTCATTTGGATTGTATGGGTGATTAGAACTGGGTTGAATTGGAGCTAACCTTAAGTTGGTCGATAAACAGTGATAAAATTGGGCTATTCTATTCTGCAAGCTGATTTTTTTTAGAAGTATTTGCTGAGATCAATTAAAACGTTGAGTGAAGCATGTTTTAGTTTCACTTTGTAGATACCGAAAGATTCATTCTTACCTTTTTCGTTGTTTTCCTGGTAAAATCTCTGCCCATAAGCTTTTATTAAGTCGTTGGATTTCAGTTGATGGGCTGTCATGATGCTAATCGAAGCCCGTCAAATTCTCGAGCAGATATCTACTATATGGAAACATTCGTATAAAAGTGGTGAATGGAGGCCATGCATCAACAAGTCCTCTGAAGGTTCGAAGCTTCAAAGAATTTCTGATTTTTATTTGTTTGTTTATTTTGTTTTCTTTTTCTTCTAGATTAAGGCTCTTTATTTTTTTCACGAATACTGTCTGTTGAATTAGCTTAATGCAAAATATGGGGGATTTAGCAATAGATTGCTCTCTATTCTTGCTGTGTAGTCTTGCCAGAGTCAAATGGGTATATCTTTGTTGAGGCCAATGGTGGTCTGAATCAGCAGAGGACATCAGTAAGTTTTGCTGTATAATTGAGCTGGAAAACTGAACTTAGTTACGTGCTTGCAACTTGGACGATACACAACTCACTCGTTGGTGTTGATAATTTTAGATATGCAATGCTGTTGCAGTGGCGGGATACCTTAATGCTACTCTTGTAATACCAAACTTCCATTTCCACAGCATTTGGAGAGATCCTAGGTGAGTTTCTATTCTTAAATGTCTTTGTGAGATGATGCTTTATACCTAAAACGATTGCTTTTTCAACTTTTATGCCCGTTTCTTTTTGGCTTAACTAAGTGAGATGGCTTACGCTCCTTACTGGAATGTCTAACGCTGCCTCTCTATGTGCAGCAAATTTGGTGATATATATGATGAAGAGTTCTTCATCAAGACATTGGAAAATGATGTTAGGATAGTTAAAACAATTCCAGGGTATTTAATGGAGCGATTCGACAACAACATGAGCAATGTGCATAATTTCAGAATAAAAGCATGGTCATCCATTAACTACTACAAGGATACAGTTCTCCCAAAGTTGCTCGAGGAAAAGTGAGTTTTTCAGGTTCCAGGTTTCGTAATCTATTCGTAACCAGCATGACTTTTCAATGTTACATTCAATATCTCAAATCAAACTTGCGACCTTTTATGCTTACCCCCACTTGCCTCAAAAGTTTCTCATAGTTTTTTGCTCTATATTTTATTAACCCCTTGCGGCTCTGCTGACTCAGGGTTATAAGAATTTCACCATTTGCAAATCGGCTGTCCTTCGATGCTCCACCTGCAGTACAACGGCTTAGATGCTTGGCAAACTATCAAGCTCTACGATTTTCAGATCCCATATCTACTATGGCCGAATCTTTAGTAGCAAAAATGAAAGAACGCAGTGCAAATAATAGTGGAAAGTACATCTCCGTGCATCTTCGATTTGAGGAGGTTAGTTTGCAATCTAGTTGACCTCCCTGTGATATTTTCATAACCATCATATATGAATTCAATCAATAACGATTTTTCCCCTCAAACATAGGACATGGTTGCCTTCTCTTGTTGTATATATGATGGTGGTGTCCAAGAAAAGCTAGACATGGATGCTGCACGAGAAAGAGGTTGGAAAGGGAAATTTACTAAACCTGGCCGAGTAATTAAACCTGGAGCAATCAGATTAAATGGGAAATGCCCGCTAACTCCCCTTGAGGTAGTACTTTTCTTTTCGGTTTACCTTGCAAGTGCATTGTGCTTCGAATTTGGACAACCATACTTTGAATGAATTGGGTGTGTTGTTGAGTATGTTTAGCATGCCTAAGTCAATTAATATACTAACACTGTTGACCAGGTAGGTTTGATGCTTAGGGGAATGGGATTTGATAAAAGCACGTCCATCTATTTGGCGTCTGGAAAAATATACGACTCAGAAAGGTACATGGCGCCTCTTTTGGAAATGTTCCCATTGCTGAAAACAAAAGAAATGCTCGCATCGCCCGAGGAACTAGCTCCATTTCAGGTGTGAAATTCATGGAAATCTTCGCCTCTGTAGTTTAGTTCGCTATATTCTCACACTATACAAAACATTGACTCGTACCAGAATTATTCGTCGCGAATGGCTGCTTTAGATTACACCGTTTGCCTCCATGGAGAGGTATTTGTTACAACTCAAGGTGGAAACTTCCCCCATTTTCTTTTGGGCCACAGAAGGTTTTTGTACGGTGGACATTCGAGGACTATTAGACCAGATAAGAGGAAGCTCGCGGTGTTATTCGACAATCCAAATCTCGGGTCGGTTATGCTGATTGAAAATTTTCTCATTACCGTAATATTGTTTTAATATGTTTCTTGTGCCTTCCTGTCTTGAATTCAATTCAGCATTGTTTTTCAATTATCGACTGTATTCTTGGAACGATTAGGTGGAAAAGCTTCAAGAGGCAAATGCTGAGTATGCGATCGCATAGCGATTCGAAAGGTTTCGAACTAAAGAGACCGAACGACTCCATATATTCGTTTCCCTGTCCCGATTGCATGTGCAAAGCAAACAGGACCGAAGATTCGAAATCGCCATGATTTTTGAGGCTTTGTTCGTTATTACGATTATTGTTTGTGCAAATGTAGCTGCTAACCCGCGAATCTTGATTGCGATTCTTTCATTTTTTTTTTTTAATCTCTTGGTGCTTCTTTTTTGGGTTCGATGATTAGGGTTCTTTGTTAGGAGGCTAAAGCTGTGATTTTACAGACCAAAAAACATTTTCATTTCTTGGTTTTACTATGTTGTCCACCCAACCTTGTGATGTATATTGGTTTCTTCCGAGTTGTACTTAAGGTTGTTAGAGAGCTAAGATGGTGAACATACATTATTTTATTACACTAAAGAGAAGTTTGAATTTGTGCTCGTCTCTGTTTTACTACATACATATGATTTAAAAGCACAAACTCTGGGACAAACTAACACATTTTGATCAGGAACCAAGAATTCGATTGACAAATAAAAAATAATAATTTACTAATATTAGAAAAATAAATTGTCATCTACTCTGGCCCTCGTATGTCACCAATTAATTATGGAATTGGACCTTCTTTTTTTTTTTCTTTCCTTTTTTTTTTTTTTCGTTTTCCTTTCTTTGAGTTGGTCGATTGGCTCGACATAAATTCTATTCCCCTTTGCCGTGTGACCCACTCGTGACTTAAAGAAGCTCCATTTCCCCAATCATTTACTATATTCCCCCCTTCACTCGATTCTATTGTCATATTTGCATGGTGCAATTCATGTATAAAGGAGATCGTAACATTTTTTATTACAGTTGCATTTTTTTTTTTTTGCTCCCAACACCCTTTGGATTCCAATTCTTGTCTCATAAGCTTTGCAAATCATAATAGCTTCCTTCCTTCACTATCATTTCGAATGTGGCTCGAGAAAGAAAGAAACTCACTACAAATTAGCACAAATCAATTACTATCGCATCCGTGAAAGAAATATAGAAAGAGCATACTATTCTCTTGGAATATATAGCTTAGTTGAATATATAGTTGTACCTCACCATGATATACTTGCCATAAGAAGGAACAAAGAATCAAGAACTCTCAAAGTGAATGGAATATAAGCGTCTCCTTTATTGCAATGTAAGTCAAGCCTCGAACAACGACTGATCATTCCATCATCGAGTTTCCCATTTTTGTTCACTAATATAAGCCCAACTCAGCCTTCTAATTTCTCGAAGCAGAAAAAAAAAAAGAAGA
Organism: Craterostigma plantagineum; assembly: GCA_027422505.1. Classification (NCBI taxonomy): domain Eukaryota; kingdom Viridiplantae; phylum Streptophyta; class Magnoliopsida; order Lamiales; family Linderniaceae; genus Craterostigma; species Craterostigma plantagineum. Next base: position 1,742,767 of record JAPQWV010000029.1, read on the forward strand.
AATGGCTCAGAGTCACAAGATTGAGTTACAGGCACAAGTAACTTCATCTCCACACAAATTATTCGACGTTTACAAGAACAAAACCTATCTCATGCCCAAGATTAGCCCAGACAAGCTTAGAAGCATTCAAGTGTTAGAAGGCGATGGAAAGAGCATTGGTTCTGTGAGGCTATGGACTTACGTCATGGGTAATAAATACAACAATATAAATCCATGCTCTAAAACCACCTACTCTATATACTTTTTAATTATCAACAATTTCATCCCTTTTTCTTTTATTTCGCAGGCGATTCAGTGATAGCCAAGGACAAGATAGTGGCACTTGACGAAGAGAAGAAGTCGATAACTTTCGAACTCATAGATGGAGAAGTTACGAAGTACTTCAGAGGTTTTAGGGCAACGTTTGAGGCTATGGCTTATTCTTGCAAGAATATAGTGAAGTGGAGCCTTGAATATGAGAAGGCACTCGAAAATGTCCCACACCCATATTCTCATCTTGACTTCTTGGTTACCATGTCCAAAGAGATCGATGCTTACATTGGAAAAAACATCCCTAGTTTTTAATTAACTGTCTGAAAAGTGGGGTTTCAGTTCTCTATCATATATGTTTGGAAAAAAAAAAGTTATCTAATCTTATTTATGCTTTTGTTGAGTGGTTGGTGCTTTCATTTTAAAGGTTTGCTGTGTGTGAATTAATAAGGATATGATTTATTGGGTTGTTTGTGTCCCTTGTGAATGTTATTGTCTACCTAATGTTTTCGTTTAAGTGTGTTGATTATTAGGGTATCTCTCATACCCTTAAGATATACGCTAGTCGTTTAAGGTGTGTTGATTATTAGGGTTTTGTTCCATTGTTATTTTTATTAAATTTGAGTTTTTCGTCTTAATATCCTTTAATACTTGCGCTTCAAATTCAACACAGACACAAATATGCATATATAAATATATATATATATATATATATATTATATGATTCAACATCATTATAATCTCATTACATTCTCATAATAAGACATAGAATATAATGCTGACTAAATTAACACCGAAACGAATTTGTCTAACAGTGTTTTTGTACTTGGGTGGAAATATCTATCCTATTTTATTAAGCGTCAGGATGACTATAAACTTCCAATTGGTCTGTGAATTTCATAAAAACATCTATTCTATTTTATTAAGCGTCAGGGATGACTATAAACTTCTCATTGGTCTGTCAATTTCACAAAAAACATCTTATACTCTTATATAAAGAGCCTATGGGGTAAAACTGTAGATTGGTCTATCAAACTGACCAATCAAACTTTTTATACTGTAATTACTATTAAAAAATAAAAAACCTTTTAAATGATAATAACCACTTCATCAGTATATCAATTATTATAAAAAAGCTTATTAAACCACGTAGCTCAAAAACTCATAATAACCACGTCATTCTATTTTTGGTAAACAATTTATTAAATTCATCCCCTAATAATTAATTTTATGTTTTTTCACACAACATAGGGTGAGCTAAAAGTATTAGTATTTTATTAAACGTCGGAGATGGCTATGCCCCTTGATCTGTCAATTTCAAAACAAAATTACTAATGAAAACTCATAAAATCACCCACTATCTTTTAATAGGTATTTTAGTTAATATTTTTTGTTAACCTTTAGTTTTATAATTTATATATATACATAATAAAATTTAATATATAATTTCAATTTTACTATTTTATATTAAAATAAACTTAATTATTTATATATTAAAGTGACACGCTCAAATTCTAGCAAGTGTACTAGGTCGTGCAAGTAGTATAAAACGGACGAAGTCCGAGTATCGATCCACGAAGATAGCTTGATTAATTCTAAGAAAATATTCCTAATTCTAATTTAAACTAACGGAATTTTTATGGTTTTAATGATTTAATTAAACGAGATAAAAGAGCAAGTAATAAAATAGACGCAAATAAAATAGATGAGATAAAGATCAATTAACGACGAGTGACCAAGGCACATGTTCAGCACAAATAATTCCTACGTTTTCATAAAATCTATCCTATCTAACCATCATGAATCTCAGTCAAGGTAAAATTTCCTAAGACAATCGCTACTCGTTTGTCCCGCAATAGCGATCCTATGCGATAGAGAACCAACCCGTATATGTCTATAGGATTGTAGTTTCTACGCACGCATTAAATCTCTATGAAATTCCCCGAGCTTAAACGCTTTCGGCGCTTAAGGATTCGGAAACCACACATACGAAACCGAATTCCATCTCTGGTCGATTTTACGTAGTGATGTTCGATGTTTATCGTTCTAACCGGTCTAATCACTTTGTCCGTCTCATAAACCAATCAAATAAACATGCATATGTTGATCAGGCATACACAAGCATTAAGCGCAAACATGGAACACATGACTCGATTCACAAGATCAAATAGGAAAAGAAAATATTAATACATAGTCATTATTCGGCCTATCATGGCCTTAATCACAAAAAAATTCTAAGCTATCATATTAATAAAATAAAAGCATAAAATATTCAATGTCAAAATGGTAGAGAAATAATATGCTTATCACGGAAGAAACGCCTCGCAAGCCTCGATTTTCTTCTACTGTGGCAGCTCTTTATTTTCTTATTTCAGCCGTAGGTATGCTCGTCTGCTTGCTTCTGATTCTCAGTGCCGTCTCTCTTTTCTGTCCTCAGCCCCAAAGCCTCGTTATATTCTTTTATTATTCGCTGTGCTCTCTTAAATAGAAAGGAAACCACCGACAAAAGATATTAATTTCCATATCGAATCTGCAAATTGGATCATATATTTGACTTTGTATTTCCTTATTTGAATACTACTCTCTCCAGCGAAATCTTTGGACCAAAATTCTCTCTCTTCCTTGCCTTGTTTCTCCACGTGATACTCTTTAAAAAATTAAGAAATCTGGTCATATTGCAGATTTTGCCCCGAGTAATGTTGGAAATTGCGAAGATCCCCGAGATTCAAATTATTCCAAAAGTGCCCTTATTTTTCTCGTTTGCTCGGCCATCTACCAAACGATAAATCTAAACATAGACATAGGATATTAGATGCAATTTTAGGTAAATTAAGATAGAAATGCACTTTTATGGGGTATAAAAATAATATAATTTCCTAACTTATCAACAACCCCCAAACTAGCTTCGATCGTCCTCGATCATAAAAGCGGAATAAAACTAAATTAAGTTAGGATTTTAGAACATCAGTCAATGAAATTCTCCTGCTTCATCTCAGAATACGTAAAAACATATAAAGTCAAGATAATCATCGACTAATAAACGATCTAGTCAAAACACGAGGCATGGGGCAATAAGTCGCAATCTTATCATAGCATGAAAGACATTTCTAGAATTATACCACGCATCAATTCACAACTCTCACAAGGATCGCTCAAGTCGCTCGAAGTTTTTCTTTTTTTTTTTTCAAAGGGTACTGTATAAAGACGCTCAATGCACGACATGAAAAGATATTATTCTATGCTTGCAAATATATCACATCATAGTCACATAGTAGAAGTCATGCACAAATCAAAGGGTCTTTCATCAAAGGTTGTAATGGGGCTCGGGTTTTGAAAGGTGCGTCATATGGGAAAGTGAGCTAAAAATATCAAACGTGTCAATTATCGAATCGCTCTTCTAACCACTTATTTCGCTCATCTAACGCCTTATTTCGCTCTCCTACGCGCCTATTTTTCACTCGACTCGTCCTTTTTCCTTTTCTAGCTCTTCTCGCTTGCTTTCTTATTTTTTTTTCAACTATTTTTTTTTTTCGAACCAGCCCCTCATATTTTTTTTTTGTACGTCTTATCGAGGAGAGAGGTTTCTAGTCCGCTGCAATATTACGACGAGAGATTTATATCACAGGACGAGTTCATATCTAACATGCATCGACGATTAACTCCTTCTCAACCAACAAGTCACTACTCACGATATCGATAAATTAACACGTTGATAAGGGGTCGTATAGGCTAAATTTGAGGGAATCAGGCTAAATATCTGGGCTCCAAATCAACAAATAAGTCAAATAAGGCTCAAAGGGGCTCACTAAGTGGTAAATGCATAAGGTACGGAGATATTTAGGCCAATGACTCAATCCTAATGCCCTTCTCATTTTCGCACATAAAAATCCACTTAGTAACCATTGACATGCATAACAGAGCAAGTTCGAAAATATTCAGTCCATGCGTGTCACACAAGAATAAACACCGAGCATAATGAGTTGCTCTGAATTCATCTCTGAAGGCTCAAAAACTCACATGTATAGGTCGGTTTGTGCTTCATGATACGTAATACTCTCCTAAAGCAGTCAATATAGCCAAATAATCATGCTAATATCACGACAATGCAACATGTAAGACCATCTCACTCAATTCATCGAATCATATCACGACACGGTAAAATTTTAAAATTTTTCATCATTGACAGGAGATTCACAGATGACATTCAAATCGCAACCTTCATCAGTTATACCCACTAAAAGACCTAAGTGCATCGATACCTAAATATAAGCATATTAAATCTAGCATGTGTCACATCCCACCCCCAAACTAAATAGCGCATTGTCCTCAATGTGTAAATTAAAAGCAAAGAGAGTAGAAGTGACACTGCCCTGAATTTACGTCGATCGATGTAGAAGACTTTGTTGATTCGCAGTAAGCAAGCAACCATCGCGAACGGGCAACCCCCAAACTAATTATGAGCCTGCGAAACAAACATGTCTAGGCGCACCGTGAAAGCAAGTTTTATTAGAAAAAAAATAATACTTAGAATAATAGGACTAAATATAATATATGCATCGATAATACTTGGGTTGCCTCCCAAGAAGCGCTGTTTTTAAAGTCGTTAGCTCGACTGTCGAGACGATCAGGGTGGCTTGGTGTCTAGGCTTGCTTTGGTGTTCTGGAGGTCCTTCAGCTCGCTGGTATTCTCTCCAGACCAGGTGTCCCTGAAAGGCACAGAACAACGTAAAGCAGGAATATTAGTAGCACTAGGTTCTTCAAGGAATACCAAGTTCGCTTTGCCCATTTCCCCATCGTCGTAGAGTTTCAAGCGTTGCCCATTAACTGTGTGCTCGTCCTTCCCATTGATAAGGATTTGTACGGCCCCGGATGGAAATACTTTCTGTACTATGTAGGGGCCTACCCACTTACTCTTTAACTTCCCTGGAAAGAGACGTAGCCTTGAATTGAATAGCAAGACGCGATCGCCGACTTTGAACTCCCTTTTTAATATTTTCTTGTCATGCCATTTCTTTGTTCGCTCCTTATATAACTTGGCATTCTCGTACGATTGTTGACGAAACTCGTCCATCTCGTTCAACTGGAGCAACCTATTTTTACCTGCTTCAGACAAATCAAAGTTTAGCTTTTTAATAGCCCAATATGCACGGTGTTCTAATTCTACAGGTAAATGGCATGCTTTTCCAAAAACAAGACGAAACGGCGAAGTCCCTATTGGAGTTTTATATGCGGTGCGGTACGCCCATAGCGCGTCGTCTAACTTCAAGGACCAATCTTTTCTTGAGGCGTTCACCGTCTTTTCCAAGATCTGCTTCAGCTCCCTATTCGAAACTTCTACCTGTCCACTAGTCTGAGGATGGTATGGGGTAGATACTTTATGCTTCACACCATACTTAGACAATAAATTAGCGAATAACTTATTACAGAAGTGAGTACCGCCATCACTAATTATTGCCCTAGGTGTACCAAAACGAGTAAAAATATGCTTCTTAAGAAATCGAATGACTACGCGTGCATCGTTGGTCCTACATGCCTCTGCCTCTACCCATTTAGACACATAGTCTACTGCTACCAAGATATACTTATTTGAGCATGAGCTAGGAAAAGGTCCCATAAAATCAATGCCCCACACATCAAAGAGCTCTATTTCTAACATAATATTCAAAGGCATTTCATGTTTTCGAGACATAGCACCCGTACGCTGACAACGATCACATGAGGTAACATAAGCATGCGCATCCTTAAACAAAGTAGGCCAAAACAAACCCGATTGTAATACTTTAAATGCAGTCCTAGTGGGTCCATGGTGTCCACCCGTCAACCCCGCATGACAATGAGATAAAACCGAGCTCACCTCTTCGGCGGGTATACATCGCCGGATTACCTGATCAGAACAGATCTTGTATAGGAATGGATCGTCCCACAGGTAGTGTTTCGCATCAGAGAGAAATTTCTTCTTCTGATGAAAACTCAAGCCTGAGGGAATCTCACCTGTAGCAGCATAATTCGCAAAATCCGCGTACCAAGGTAATGATGTATCGATTAAAGCATATAATTGTTCATCAGGAAAACATTCGTCAATAGGTAGCTCTTTATCCTGCTCATGCGAATTATCTAACCTAGATAAATGATCAGCTATCACATTCTCAACACCTTTCTTATCACGAATCTCTAAGTCATACTCTTGAAGTAGTAAAATCCAGCGAATCAACCTAGGCTTAGCATCTTTCTTAGCAAATAAGTATCTAAGTGCAGCATGATCAGTGTAGATGATTACCTTATTCAACACTAGGTAAGAATGAAATTTATCTACTGCAAATACCACAGCTAGTAACTCTTTCTCAGTAGTAGCATAATTCCTCTGGGCATCGTCCAGAGTTTTACTAGCGTAGTAAATGACCTGAAATACCTTATCCTTGCGTTGTCCTAGAACCGCACCTACCGCACCATCGCTAGCATCGCACATCAGTATAAATGGGAGTGTCCAGTCTGGTGCGACCATCACTGGGGCGGTGGTGAGTTTCTCCTTTAAAGTTCGAAAAGCCTGCAAACAATCATCAGTGAAGTTAAAAATAGCATCTTTAACAAGTAAATTCGATAATGGCTTAGCTATTTTTGAAAAATCCTTTATGAAGCGCCGGTAGAATCCTGCGTGTCCCAAGAAGCTTCGAACCCCCTTCACTGACGTGGGTGGTGGCAACTGCTCGATTGCGTCCACCTTGGCTCGATCCACCTCAATTCCTTTATGCGATATCTTGTGCCCGAGAACTATACCTTCCTGTACCATAAAATGACACTTCTTTTTAACCACTTCTTGCATCGCTGGGTTTAGGCGTCTCTGTGGTTGTGCGACCGGCTTGTAAGAATCTTCCATCAAAATCTTGTGCATGCAAACGGTCGGACTTACTCCCTTGATGTCAGCAACCTTCCATGCGAATGCTCGTTTGTGTTCTCTTAGCATCCTCACTAGCTTTTCCTCCATTAGATCTGTCAGAGTGGAAGAAATAATCACAGGTAAAGTATCAAGGGCACCAAGGTAAACATATTTAAGGTGACTAGGTAAGGGTTTAAGCTCTAGAATCGGAGGGTCCTCGATTGATGGTCGAGGTTGTGTGGCTGATGATCGATCGAGACGCTCTACTTTGGGCTTGGCCGACCTCCGATGAGGTGGGTTCGCTTCTAAGCTTGCTACAGTATCAGCCATTTCCTCGGACTCGTCTCCGACTAGGCATGCTTCCAATTTTTCCTTATTCCTGAAAATTTTAAAATACTCCAGAGCACATGTGTCAATACTATCAATAAAGGAACAAGAATCATCATCAGGAGGGTGCTTCATTGCTTTATAAACATCAAATATAACTTTCTCATCCCCAACCTGTAGGATGAGCTTACCATTACCAACATCAATAAGGGCTCTTGCCGTATTCAGAAACGGTCTTCCTAAAATAAGAGGCATGTCGGTGTCCTCTTCCATGTCTAGTACCACGAAATCGGCTGGGAAGTAGTGCTCTCCAACCTTCACTAACACGTCCTCCAATACTCCTCGTGGGTATGTGATCGATCTATCCGCTAGTTGGAGGATCGTAGATGTAGGCTTTGGCTCACCAATCCCTAGCTTTTTCACAAGTGAAAAAGGTAATAAGTTAATACTTGCTCCTAAGTCACAAAGAACATTAGTAAATGATAATGAGCCAATAGAGCAAGGAATAGAAAAACTCCCCCTATCTTTGAGCTTTGGTGGTAGCTTCCTTTGTAGCACCGCAGAGCATTCTTCGTTAAGGGCTATCGTGCCATATTGCTCTAGCTTGTTTCGGTTTGATAGCAACTCCTTGAAAAATTTGGCGTACTTCGGAATCTGCAAGAGAGCCTCACAAAAAGGAATATTAATTTCTAGCTTCTTAAAAATATTAATAAAACGCTCGAAGTGCTTATCCGGTTTTCCCCTTCGTAATGCAGCGGGATATGGAGGTCGAATCTTGACTGGTGGGAGTGGGTCGACCTTCTTTTCCACCGCGAGAGAATCCGGCTCGTCCTCGACTTCTTCGGCTCGCCGATCCTTCCTTCGGCCGTGATGAGCTGTGTCAGTGACCGTGATTTTGCTCCCATCGTCGTTTCCCGTCTCTTTTGCTTCCTCCACTTCCTCGGCTTCCTGAGTTGATTCTAGCGTCTTTCCACTCCTCAGCTTAATGGCCTTGACGTACTCTCGAGGGTTCTTTTCGGTGTCGCTTGGGAGTGTGCCTGGTTTGCGATCTGACACTGTATGTGAGAGCTGTCCCATTTGCATTGTTAAGTCCTTTATTGCAGCCCGTATATCATGGAAACCTTCCTGAACTCTCCCTTCTAGACCCTTGAGTCTCTCCTCCGTCTTGCGATTTTGATCGCCTTGAACCGCCGCCATTTTCTCCAAGGCTATCTCCCAGTCGGCTTTTTGCTTTGTTGGTGGCTCAATTTGTTGATTCTGAACTCCTGGAGGCTTCAAGTAGTGCGAGTTGCCATACGACAAATTAGGATGGCTTCTCCAGTTCGGATCGTATGTGTTGGAGTATGCATTCCTCTGCCTATTGTGGATGTGATTGACCGTCTCAGGGTCCTGGGAGTGAATCTGGTCTAGCCTTTTATGTATGGCTTCGAGCTGTGCCTCCAACGAGCTATTTATCTCATGTACTCCAGCCGTCCGTCGGTCCAGATCATGCTCAGTGTATCTTGCTGGGTAGGCTGCGATTCGCTCGATGGCTTGGAGTGCTTCCTCGTCGCCTAACTCCATAAAGTTTTGTGTGCACCCGCCATCGACGATTCTTTTATTTGGCGTGCTCAGCCCTAAAAAGAATGACTGCATCTGAACGCTCAGGGGTATGCTGTGGTTCGGGCATTGTCTCAGAAGGCTTTTGTATCTGCTCCATGCATCGCTCAGAGATTCGCCACCTTCTTGTTTGAAGTTTACTAGCTGGCTCCTAATTTCGCTGGTCCGTGACAGTGGGTAATATTTGCCCAAAAAGCACTCCACTAGTTGCTCCCAACTAGTGATAGATGCATGTGGCAATGATGAGAACCATTCAGACGCCTTACCTGTCAAAGAAAAGGGAAAAAATGTCAGTTTTATCACTTCCATAGAGACGCCTGGATACTTAATAGTTCTGCAGATTTGGGTAAATTTCAAAATATGTGAATTTGCGTCCTCGTTCGTAAGCCCGTGAAACTGTGCTGAACCCGTCACCATCTGTATAGTAACAGGTTTAATCTCAAAATGATTATTTGGTCCTGGCGGGATGGCAATCGGGTCGCTGTCATCGAAAATTCCTGGAAGCGCTCGACTTAGTAAAGTGGGCCGTGGCGGAACCATCTGTTCTTCCTCGTGTTCTTGATTCTCCATTCTCAGTCTACGATTTCGATTGTTTCGCCGACACGTCGCTTCAATCTCTGCGTCAAATAGCAATGGTACGTTCCTCGAGCTTCGTGTCATGCATTAATAGGAATTATCTGCAAAAGATGAAAAATCAGCGTAAGCGAAAAAAAAAAAAAATAATAATAATAATAAATAATAATAAAATAATAATAATAATAATAATAAACGAGAGATAAAACGTCTAAACTAAAACTCAGAATAAATCCTAAAATTAATAATATAGCTATCCCCGGCAACGGCGCCAAAAACTTGACACGCTCAAATTCTAGCAAGTGTACTAGGTCGTGCAAGTAGTATAAAACGGACGAAGTCCGAGTATCGATCCACGAAGATAGCTTGATTAATTCTAAGAAAATATTCCTAATTCTAATTTAAACTAACGGAATTTTTATGGTTTTAATGATTTAATTAAACGAGATAAAAGAGCAAGTAATAAAATAGACGCAAATAAAATAGATGAGATAAAGATCAATTAACGACGAGTGACCAAGGCACATGTTCAGCACAAATAATTCCTACGTTTTCATAAAATCTATCCTATCTAACCATCATGAATCTCAGTCAAGGTAAAATTTCCTAAGACAATCGCTACTCGTTTGTCCCGCAATAGCGATCCTATGCGATAGAGAACCAACCCGTATATGTCTATAGGATTGTAGTTTCTACGCACGCATTAAATCTCTATGAAATTCCCCGAGCTTAAACGCTTTCGGCGCTTAAGGATTCGGAAACCACACATACGAAACCGAATTCCATCTCTGGTCGATTTTACGTAGTGATGTTCGATGTTTATCGTTCTAACCGGTCTAATCACTTTGTCCGTCTCATAAACCAATCAAATAAACATGCATATGTTGATCAGGCATACACAAGCATTAAGCGCAAACATGGAACACATGACTCGATTCACAAGATCAAATAGGAAAAGAAAATATTAATACATAGTCATTATTCGGCCTATCATGGCCTTAATCACAAAAAAATTCTAAGCTATCATATTAATAAAATAAAAGCATAAAATATTCAATGTCAAAATGGTAGAGAAATAATATGCTTATCACGGAAGAAACGCCTCGCAAGCCTCGATTTTCTTCTACTGTGGCAGCTCTTTATTTTCTTATTTCAGCCGTAGGTATGCTCGTCTGCTTGCTTCTGATTCTCAGTGCCGTCTCTCTTTTCTGTCCTCAGCCCCAAAGCCTCGTTATATTCTTTTATTATTCGCTGTGCTCTCTTAAATAGAAAGGAAACCACCGACAAAAGATATTAATTTCCATATCGAATCTGCAAATTGGATCATATATTTGACTTTGTATTTCCTTATTTGAATACTACTCTCTCCAGCGAAATCTTTGGACCAAAATTCTCTCTCTTCCTTGCCTTGTTTCTCCACGTGATACTCTTTAAAAAATTAAGAAATCTGGTCATATTGCAGATTTTGCCCCGAGTAATGTTGGAAATTGCGAAGATCCCCGAGATTCAAATTATTCCAAAAGTGCCCTTATTTTTCTCGTTTGCTCGGCCATCTACCAAACGATAAATCTAAACATAGACATAGGATATTAGATGCAATTTTAGGTAAATTAAGATAGAAATGCACTTTTATGGGGTATAAAAATAATATAATTTCCTAACTTATCATAAAGCACACGTATTTTAGTGTGCAAAGAACACTAGTTAGAGCATCTCCAACTCTTATGGGACTCTATATCCAACACTAATATTGCGTTGATCTGCAGAGATACTAAATCTAGAGTACACACAATTTTCAACACAAAAATAGAGTTTTAATTTTTAATTTAATTCTTTAGTTGAAAACTTATTTTAAATTGTTAATTATGATATAAAATCTGAAATGAGCCTATAATAACACTATAGGCCGTACAGACGAAAAAAGACATGCAATACGTTTATCAACAATGAATGAAAATATGCGCAAAGAGTTTAATAGTCATTCAGGTCGACTCCATCTCCACCTAAACCATCAAAATTAACTCCAAAAAAAAAAAAAAACATTTTTGCGCACTTTATATGGGAGTTTCACTTCTTTGTTACAATTATGTAATTTGTTTAAATATAATATTCTATTTTCGTGAAATAGAGTTGATGAGTTGGAGTAAAAATTAGTGTTGAAAATATAGTTTATGGGTTGGAGCAAAAGCACTAGCAACTGTATTTTGTAAAATTAACTTTATTTTATGCTATGGGATGGAGATGCTCTTAGAATTTTGCAAGAATAATAATCACTTTTAGACGGGAATCAGTGTTTGACTATTAATCGAATCCCTCTTATAAGTCAACTTAACTTTGAATGTTTTGACATTCAATCATGGATAAGAAGATATAAAGAGAATGTGATTCTTTTCTAGCTTTCTTAGTTTTTAGGCATTTTTAATTAAATAAACAAAAAATAATAAGCATTAAAAAATAAACTGAAATCGAAAAGTATTAACAAAATAGCAAATTTCGTCGTCTATGAGTACGAGTTACTAACTTGTATTCCCAGAAAACGAATTAAATTGGCCCGCTGACCAGCTGACCGTGACATGGCCGTAATTCGTCGTCTGGGAATACGAGTTAGTAACTCGTACTCCCAGATGACGAGTTACTCGCTGACCACGCTGACCGTCTGACATGGCAAAATACTTCGTAGACTCAGAATACGAGATACTAACTCGTATTCTGATAATACGAGTCAAAGAGGCCAACCAACCTGCATGATCATGCATCGTGCCATGCAGCGTGTCAGCAAAAATTCGAGTAACTCGTATCTGAGAATATGAGTTACTTGAATTATGGCAATAATGGCATTAACTCGTACTTCCGAGTGACGATTTACTCCCATTTGCAATACCTCGTATCCTCAGTTTACGAATTAATATTCTATATATACCTCCCCTAATCGATCATTACAATCAAGGGACAATCGTGAGGTGGCTGAATCTGCAGACAGAGAGACCTGGACACTTCGTGCTCGGGTATGTCTTTTGGGCTTTTAAGCCGAGCATCGATGGTTTCAAACATTGTCGGAAGGTTGTTTGTGTCAATGGTACGCACTCATGGACTTGGTTCCTTACTAATTTGAACATATTTGTTCTAGAGAATCAATCTATTTGCCTTATTTCGGATCGCCACAAAGGTATTTAATATTATTAATGTAATTTACTTATCGTAAAATCAGTGACTCCTTATGGCGTATATGGTGTGTACAGGTCTTACGGGAGCAGTAGAAGCCACTGAATTCTTTCATCCACCAAATGGAGTGCATCGCTTCTGTCTTCGTCATGTAAAGTCAAACTTCTACAAAAAATTCAAGGATCAACAATTGAAAGATCTACGTCATAGAGCCGATACTGCGCCAACATTGGATAAATTCGATCGCATTATGGCTTAGATTGCGCAAATTAATAAACGAGCGAAGCCTTGGTAAGAAAAAGCAGGGGTCGAGCAACGGACGCTCGCACACGACGGCTGTTATCGATGTGGTGTCATGACGACTAATATTTCAGAAGGGCTCAACTAAACGTGCTCACCTCCTCAATATCCTCCAACAGCTGAAGGTAAATCAACGATAAGGTGTCGGCGCTACAATTGGGGAACACCATGACACCGAAGAGAAGTATCGCATAACCCCGTGCTGACCACTCGACCTCTTCTTCGTCACTATCATCCGAAATCGGATGGGACAACAACCAACTCGCTAACGACTTCATCGATAGCGATGACCCCTTAATTTTATCAGCAGACGGTCTAAAACCTAGCAATCACTCGTCCATCCACTGTGTGACCGTCCTCGAATGGATCACACCGCAGACACAACTACCATCTACAGGCAACCCCTACAAGATACCTATGTCTTGTAAGGTAACAGTCGCCTCCCCAACAAGAAAATGAAACGTATGGGTCTCCTTCCTGCAACGCTATATCAAAGCTGTAATCAAATGAGTGTCAACCCTCTGCGACATACAACTGTAGACGCTGTATAGACCCATATCGTTCAACTTTCCTAATAAGCGACCGTGTAAGATATTCGGTGATTCTCTAGTACCCCCACACTACATTTTCTAACGACCTACATCTAATAGTACTATTTATCGCACTCTGATCTAATAATCAGTCCCCACTACGGTGATTTGACTGTATCGTCAACACCGAACTATCAGTAGGCCCGTAACAAGCATCCAAATCTATTCTACACTCAAGAAAACAAACCAAACAAATCAACAAAAAAAATTAACATTCAATAATGAATCTATTAGTGCAAAAAACCGTTAATTCCGTATCGTCATGCGTCGCTCACCTGACGTAAACCGGCGTAGCACGTCGTCGAGGCGGCGGCGGGTCGCAGCGGGGAGTCCGGTCACGGCTGGGCGGCGGTGCAGCGGCTCACGGAGGGCCTGAGAAGCGGCGGCTCACGACGGGGCGACGACGGCGGAGGCGGCAGCGGCGGGTCACGGCTGGGCGGCGTAGTACGTCGTCGAGGCGGCGACGGGTCGCAGCGGGGCGTCGCGTCACGGGTAGGCGGCTGTGCAGCGGCTCACGGCGGGGCGACGGCGGAGGCGGCGGCGGCAGACAGTCAAATCGGGGCAAGGGGCGGAGGTGCGGGCAAGCTAGGCGGGGCGGCGATTCGTCTTCTTCGTGGGTTGGGCAGCCGCGTGCAGGCAGGGGCGGAGGTTTTCGTCTTCGTCGTCGTCGCTTTTCGTTTTCGTCGTCGAGGTTCGTCACTTCGTGAGCGGCGATCTGTAGGGTTTTAAAATACAGATCTAACTCGTCATCTACTCGTACTCTGAGATGACGAGTTACTCCACGTCATAATTCCGCCAGATTGGATAAATAACTCGTCATCCTAGATGACGAGTTACATAACTCATATTCCCAGGGTACGAAAATACCTATTTTATTAATTCTTTTCATTTTTCGTTTATTTTGTTAATGCTTAATTTTTTTTCTTATTAAAAATACCGAGTTTTTACTACTTACATGAGTTTTTTTTTTTAAATAGTCGTAAAAGATTGCTATATGAATACTTTTTAGATGTTATAAATCATTCCAAGAATTTTGTATACATCAGTCACGTACGATTTAAAAGATCAAGTTTTATTTAGTTATTGTTGGACCCATCGATAAATTAGTACGTTTGGAGTCGGCTTAAAGTCAACGCCTTAAGCCTATCAATCAAAATTCAAAGTCAATGCTCCTACAAATTATTTTGTGAGGTAAAATTAAATTTAAACCTTTCCTGGGCTTATAAAACAGATGGGGCCTTGCTAATCACTACTTCGATGGACATGTTGACCCACACACACTTGCAAATTACGAAAACACCCCTATATAAATAACAATAAAATAACAGGAAAAAATATCATTCGTTATCGTCACCCATTAGATAAGAATGGGTTAGGAAATTAAAATAATGCAGTTAATAGTATTTTCTTCACAATTTTAAAATTGAACTTATGTTAAGTAAATTTGTTTACAAGAGGGCCTTTTGCGTTGGACATGAAAGTGACAAGTAGAAAATTAATGCAAATTTAATATCAATCAATTAGGAGCAGATTCGGAGTCCTAATCAAAGCGAAAAGAAAGATATTTCATTACTTCTAACATAAATACCAATTTATTTTCCTAGTATAGTACCGTAACCATATCGTATCTAACTATGTACAACCTTAAATCGAATCATGCTACATAGCCACGTGATTTAAATCACCTACTTTGGATTCTTATGTTTTCAGGATCGTATTTCGTATCATGATGAGAAGCTATGATTAAATATTAATTTAAATTTCCTTAAAATGTAAGGTGTACAATTTTATTCTATTCAAGTTAAAGGCAAGGAAAATAGATTCAATTAAGTATATTCTAAGTGCTTGACACATGGACAGTTTCGGAACACGTTGATGGGCCATAGTTGTGGCCAAGTGCAATGAACTATGACATCTACCAAACAAATAAATGCCATTATTTATCCACACATCAATGGACGGCACAATTATTGGTCCTATGAACTATAATGGGAAAAAATAATTAGAATAGTAATAATTCAGTCGAGAGGTGGGTCAGCTTTTGCGTCATGATAGTTAATCACACTTACATCAACCATTATCCCCTAAAGAAAAAATTAAAATTATAACATAAAACGATGGAAGTGATGGCGACTTCAAATAAACTGGTTCAACTTTAATGCATCAACTACCATTCATTTATTTATCCCAAAAGATTTAATTCCAAGAGTTTGATTATTAGCAGATAAACCCTCCACTCGGAAACTTATAGATAGAGCTTCGCATACGCTGAAAAAATTCATTCAACATAATCCAACATTCATCAATCATAGTAGTTACATAATCCAACATTCAACGTAAGGTTACGAAAACAAAGTAAAAATCGTCGTATCATAAAAGATGTCCAATTTTTCGTAGTAGTACTATATACTCACAATCTGAGCTATATATACATATATATATATATTATATGCATTCAAGAATCGTTAGAAAGACCACGGTAAAATTAATTAAATAAATGTAAACTATTACTCAATACAGCTTAATAGCTACAAACCTAAAAAACAGAGAGGAGAACCAATACAAAAACAAAAGCCAAAAAAGAAAATCGAACTAAATAGGTACCATTTTTTCCGCAACAAAGCATTCTGAAGATTGCATCAGAAACACACATGAAAGTGGTGGTGGGGTCTCAACTCCAACTCAACATCAACCCCTCTCTTGCGACACTTGGCAATCAATCATCACCCATCAGCCCGACCCGACCCGACCCATCCTCCAAGCCGACGTGGCAACCAACGGCCTGGTGTGCCAGCCCAGCATCAAACACCCGCCGTTCTCCTCCACTCTGTACCCATCCCCGCCGCCGTACAGCGCCAGCAGCAAGCTCGCCTGCTTGTACACGTTCGAACCCAGATGAACCGGCTCGAACCCGGCCCGACCCAGCCGGCGCCGCCACTGCTCCAGCGGCTCGTGCCGCTCGACCCTCTCCGGCCCCTCGCAGGCCACCACGTTGCAGATCTGACGACCCAGGTAGACCTCGCTCATGGCCCTGTCCTGGTCCGTCACGGCGGCGTTGCCGCCGCAGCTCTCCAGCGAGTCGAAGACGGTGGAGTAGTAGTGCAGCGACTCTGTGAAGCGGTCCAAGAAAACCGAGCCGTTGTGGTTACCTTCTTGCTCGACGACGGCGAAGACCTCTGGCCCGAGGGCTCTCACCACTCGGAGGACGCCGTCGAGCCCATCAGGCGTCGCCAGCATCTGATGAAGCTCGAAGACGGAGTTCACGCAGATGGTTTCGCCGTCTCTGATGTCGAGCATGGATTCGTGCAAATCGGCCAAGGAGCTCGCCACGAATCCTCCGTACTCGAACTCTATGTTCATCGTCTCAGCTAACTGAGCTAACTTCCAGCCCACTTCTTGGAGACGGTCCTTGCCGTCGCCCGAAGGCGGCCCGATTCCGGTCAATCGGAAGGTCGGAGGTCCGCCGGGCCGTACAGCCAAGGCCTGCATTAGGGCTGGCCACTGCATACCTTGCTTGATCCCAAAATCGATGACGTGGACTTCGGTTTTGCCGTCGACGGCTTGGAGAATGGCTTGGTTGGCCGTGAAATGGGCGAATTTCAGATAAGGACAAGATTCTGAGAAGTGCATCTCTAACATGTCGTCGAAGGCTGGGTCTTGAGGGCCGGCGATGGGGTAAAGCTTGTAGACGCGCCGCGCTAGGGCTTCGGCGAAGTAGGTGGCGACTTTCCTCATGGCGCCGGCTTGTGAGGCGGCTAAGAAACCGATGTTTTTCAGCAGAGCTTCTGCTACGGCGAGGTCGTCTCTTTGTACGGCGTCGGCGCAGGCCATAAGGCTGTGGACGAGCCTTATGCCGTTTTCCTGAGAGTCGACGATGACCACGGGCCTTGACTGGTCGGCGGTAGCTGTTTGAACTGGGGCTCCTGCGGCGACGGCGGTTTTGAGCTTCTTCTGAGGTGGATCGTCGGGGACGGCGGCTCTCCCAGGTATGGAGATCAGATCCGACCCGAAATCGGTGAACGGATCGGATTGAAAGGATTCCTGGTTAGGGTTTAGGCCGGTAATCATCGATTCCAGCCACGACGAGAGGTCGGAGGGGTTGTAGTGGACGGTGGTGGACTCCGCCGCTGGGACAGACGCGCCGGCGGCTGCAGCGGCGGCGGCGTCTTGAGCCTGTTCGAGCTGCTCGATTTTCATGGCCACGTCAGCCATATCGGAGGGACGGAGCTGGTACCCCAACGCCGCAAACAGCTCGTCGACGTCGGCATCGCCCGAGCCGCAGCCGCCACCGCAGGAGGTCGCTGCCGTCGTCCCGGCGGCGGCGCTCCACAAACTGCCGCTGCTGTTATCGCTTTCGTTGCTCGTACAGCGATAAGAATGGTCTCGCTTCATCTTCTTCAGCTACGTTCCTTTTCTCCAGAAAACAAAATCAAAGAAACAAAATCGAACCAACTATTTCTCAGCGAATAAGATAAGAGAGATCAAAGGCGAGTTCCGTGAGAGGTTGTGGTGTAGGATTGGAGAGTGAGATAATGAAGAATTTCGAGGAACTGCGAATAATTATACCAAAGAAAAAAAAAAGTTGTCGTACGAAAGGGTAAGGATGAAAAATAAAAAGAAAAAAGAGAAAAGATTCGTGAATGGTTTTTTTTTTTCGAAGGGCACGATATTCGATCACTCAACGCTGAATAGTTTCACAGTAAAACTCTGACCGTACAATATGGGCATTGTTCAGAGAGAGAGAGAGAGAGAAAGAGAGAGAGAGGGGAAGAAGATGAATCATTGCCAACACTTTTCTATGAAAAATTACTGCTTTTGAGTTGTTATTACTGCTAAAAATAGTATAGGGGAACTGTTTATAATTCCTAGTACTCTTTTTCACGTTCAAATGGGGTGCTAATATAAATATATAATATTTATTATATTTTAAAAATTAATAATTGAACATTAAAGAAAATTTAATTATGTATATTTAAATTATAAAATTAATTAACTAAAAATAGTAATAGATAGTAGGTGATTTTTAACTTATTATTAATTTTTTAGTGAAATTGAGGGACGGTTTAATGCCATCACTCATGCTCATTGTTTTAAATAGCGCAAAATTTCACAAAAACGCGATATAGCGTTGTGTATTTCACGTATTTCCTTAAAAGCGTACGCTTTTTTACTCCTTTTTACGCTTTTTTGCGCTTTTCTACGCGTTTTTGCGCTTCTTACGCTTTTTTTAACAAAATTTCGCTATTTGGGCGGAATTGATTATTTGATGAAAACAGGGCATGTGATGTGTAGATTTATTCATCGTGTGATCCATATTAAGATTATCGATTGAAATGGTAACACATTGATGTACCGTGTAATTTATTCATAATAATTATTATTTTTATATATTTCGATGCAAGTAGCTTGGAAATTTGATGAAATACAATTATAAAAATTGCTAAAAGTAAGTCAATAAAGAATAACTAATCATTATTATTTTTTATAAGATGAATAATAACTATTTTACTGAATCGCAGTATAATATACCTTATATGTTGTATAGATGCAATTTTCTTATTAAAATTAGTTTGCTCAAAATACTCACGCAATACGCTACGCTATTTACGCTACACGCTATCGGGATTAAAACGCTACGGCTTGCGCTATGCGCTTTTAAAACATTGCTCATGCTTAATAAAATGGAAGAGATATTCAATTAGCCACGTCATCCAATTGAAATTAAAATGCGTGAGCTTACATAAATAATTATTGCAATAATTACTAGTATTTTTTTGCACACTGAATGCATGTGTTTATATACATATATCTTATTAAATTATTTTACTTGAATCTTTAGTAGAACTTGTACTTTAAATTTAATTATGTATATTCTAAACATAATGAAAATTTATTAAGTATAAAATTAAATATAAAACATTAATTAACTACAAATACAACTAAAGGTAGTTATGGTTTTTACATTTTATTACTGTTTGAGGCTTATATCTACCACACTCTTAATATAATGGAATAAATATGAGTAAAGTTGTCTTCTAAAACACTCTTTGCTTTTGGCGAATGGGAACATGTGTGGCTGTGAATATTTTTGTTTCAGAAAATGATTGTTTAAAATGGTTGGATTTGAGTTTATGCCTTATTACCAAGTCAACTGTGCAGCCTTGATATATTTTATTGCCAATGGAAAATAATATAATCAATATGGAACGTGTAATTTAAAGTTTCATCTTTGTAGTCACTATTAAAATCAGTGCTAGTACTTGGTCGAAGTACATCAAAAGTAAATTAATTTAATTTCAGCTTTGATTTACTTTTTTTTTTCGGAGGTAGGTTTGATTCACTTAAAACCTACTTACACTCCACAGAATGAGAATCCGCGCGCGTGTTTTCCAGATGATATAAACAGAGCGCGTGAGGAGATTGGATCGGATTAGAGCAAATTACAAAAATGGTCCCCTCAATCCACCGTAAACTTAAACGGCGTTAACGTCTCAGCAGCCAATTGGACAAGGAGGGTGTGCGGGGAGACGGAACAACTTAACGGCGTTAGTAACGAACTTATCTATAAGTGATGATCGTACATGAGAACTCAACGTGTATCTCGGCACATGGAGCAGAGAATTATTTATTTTCGTTTTACAGTTTAATTTTTCTTTTTTAAATATGAAAGCGAGGCAGAATGGGGTCCACATCGCACGTGACTGTAACACGTGTAAAGACCTCAGAGCTCCTAGGCGGGGAACATTGTAAAAAGCTTTCACAAATTTACTATTTTTAGATCATAGGAAGATTAAATCAAAATACCCATCAAGTCTTGTCTGCTTCACACGCATCAAATTATATAAGTATCTTTTATGCATTATCCGTAACGCTTTCATCAAATTATATTTCGTGTGTTGATTATTCTGTAATCTATGCAACATGTGAGATGGTAAGAAGGTTCATGATATATATATTTTTTTGGTTTTTTATTTTACTTATGTGCATAAACCGTTGCATAAAAGGCAAAGCTTTAGACCTGAATTTAGGTGTTGACTGAAACGACTTGGATTCTCCAACTTAATGGATTATTAATGCATTTTATCTTTTGAGTGTATCTGAGCTACAAATTTAATTCGTTGAATATTTATGTTCGATTATTTGAAGGTCACGGGTTACCCTGTTCAGGAATTGCTATAATTATTGTCATTTGGTTTCATTCATTTTATATATATATATATATATATATATTTATGTTCAGTGCACATTCGAATATTATCTATCAACTTTAAGAAAAGAATCTCTATATTTGATATTATTTTGGAAATTACGTGTTTATTTATACAATTATAAAAAAGTAACTGAACGAGGAGAACTTCGAAGTCGTATGTTTTAGAAATCATCCAGTTCCAATATTTACTTTTTTTTTCCCTACATTAGAGTAATTAAAAAATTCCTAAGAATATCTGCCAATAAAAAAATGTGGTCTCCCCTATCCTAGTTGAAGCTGATCATCTTCGTCACTCAAGAAGAGAATCCGTATTGGACATATTCTTTAAAAAATATATCTATCAATTATCATACACAAATTTATATGTGATATTTTATAGCTTATTTTAAAATTAGGATATATGTTATCGGAAAATGGGGCACTGACAAAAGATCATTCACATGCTATTCTCACTTTCCCGGCGATGAACATGAATCTTACAATAATTATTTAATTGTTTGCTATTTTCCAATGGATGAATTTAATGGCTCGATTAATATTCTTTATATGATTTGTTTAGTTGGGCCGATGAATCAAAGCCCATTTAGTGACCCAATTGACTCATCGAGCTCGAGGTCAAATTAGTCAATAACCTCACTCTTCCTTTATATACTCCCGCGATTTTTCATTATAAGAAAATTAACACGTTGAAATCTCCGCTAATATTCTTTGTTTTTCTTTTTCTTTTTCCCCCAAATCAAACTATGGAAGACGATAATTCTATCTTAAGATCCGACGGAAAACCAACGCCACTGTTTCCTCCGGCGACGGCGACCATCTAGTTTGAATTTCTTTTTGGTAAATCACATATTCGTTCGCCTCACACGTCTGTTCATGTAATGCATAAGTTTTCATCAGTGGTTTTCAGATTAACTTGGGTGAACTGGTTAAGGGTATTTTTAGATATGGTAATTGCATGGAAAGTGTTCGATGAATTGCGTTGAAGGACTACTGTGATTTCTTAGGCAATTTTAGTAGTGTGGATTCGATGCATATTATCTCGTTTCACTGGAAGAACCGAGAGTGTTTAAGTTGTTATCCTCTCTTTAACTCACTAAAGGTATTGCCATTGTTTATGTTTCTCTAATGTTACTGCAATATTTTCTTGATTGGAATATGCTTGCCTGCCTCTGTCTCTATATCATCCACTCAGATAAAGCGTTTGGAATTTTAATTGCCACGCTCATGTCCTTGAGCAGGATAACTAGTTGCCTACTTTGCAGACACGAAATGAGAACGTGCGGTGATAGAATTTACTTACTTTCTTTAGGTTTCTGAGAAGGAAATTAAGTAGACAGTCGGTTGCGAGGTATGATATCTCATATGATCCTAATAGGTTGTTTTGGGAGTAGCGTGTTCACGTCAGTTTCAGGGTTGAAATTTTCAAGGTTTCTTAAAGCTCCCAAGAGATTTACCAAGCAAAGACTCTGCAAGAGATATTTTACTATGGCTGGGAAATCAACTCCATGCTCTTCTAATGGAACTGGGAATAGTCAGCCAAGACTACACGGCACATATCAGGTTGTTGTGGCTGCAACTTCAGACATGGGTATTGGGAAAGATGGTACATTGCCTTGGAAATTACCAGGTGACCTTAAACTTTTCAAAGAGCTCACTACAACGACGGTTGATCCTAGTAAGAAAAATGCTGTAATAATGGGAAGGAAAACATGGGAAAGTATCCCACTTCAGTTTAGACCATTGCGTGGCCGCCTTAATGTTGTGTTAACAAGGAGGGGAGTTTCTCAAGATGCTAATGATGAGAATGTTCTATCATGTGGTAGTTTGCCATCTGCATTGAAATCATTGTCAGAACACCCTTATAGTTCTTCAATCGAGAAGATCTTCTTGATTGGGGGTGGCGAGATACTAAGGTATACATCTTTACTTTTCTCATGTACATTTCTTTTTCTTATATTTATATGACGTGTAAATGTAAAAGAAAATCTTTTTGTAACCACTGCAGGGAAACACTAAATGCTCAGGAATGTGATGCGATTCACGTAACTGAGATTATTACTCCTATTCAATGTGACACCTTCATTCCTCCCATTGACACATTGATGTATCAGCCGTGGTACTCGTCGACCCTTGTTGAAGAAAATGGTATCCAATATCGCTTTGTCACGTTTGTCCGAGTGAAGTCCTCTCATGGGGGATTTATCAGTTCTTGTAATGACATGAGCTGTAATGGTGGTATCACTAATTCTAACAAGTCTAAATTGTTCGACTTCAGTTTCTTGCCAAAGTTTATCTTCGAGAAGCACGAAGAGTTTCTATACTTGAGACTTGTGCAAGATATTATTTCAAATGGAAATAAGAAAGATGACAGAACAGGGACTGGGACCCTTTCTTCATTTGGATGCCAGGTATAGTGTAAAATACAGTGGCATCACTTCGGTTGTTTTATCGTCTATTACTTGAATATTCGCAATCTCTTTTTTCAGATGCGCTTTAACCTGCGTAAATCATTCCCTCTTCTTACCACGAAGGTATGGATAGAGCAAGTGCAAACATTATCTCCGATGTATTAATTCGCTAGCAGCACTTATTCAAGACCGTAGCTTTCTTGTGACAGTCTCGATTAACTCCACTTTCCTTCCCTCCCTGTTAGTTTATCAGTAGGGAGATCTACATTTATTTTAGGGATTTCTAATCTGGCACTAATAAGTAATCATTGTTGGTTTTGGTAAAAAGAGGGTCTTTTGGCGAGGAGTTGTGGAAGAGCTCCTGTGGTTCATCAGCGGTTCAACAAATGCAAAGGTAATTTCACGGTCATATACTATGTCGTTTCTTTTTTCCTAATATCTCATGTTTAATCTCCCATCTTTAGCATTAATTTTCCTGAGATAATGCATGCTTTCTATCACGGCCGCTTATTTTCTTGCCTGACAATGTGCTCCCCGTTGCTCATATATTTCTTCACAAGATTTTGATACTTCCATTTGGATCGATTTTCAAATATAATCAAGCTACTGCTTAACATATCTTCTGTACTATATATTTTTAAATATGAAGTTTCAATTTTCAAGGCTTCCTTCCGTCAATTGCAGATTCTACAAGAAAAGGGTATTCATATATGGGATGGTAACGCGTCCAGAAATTATCTTGACAGGTAACTTTCTTTTCCTCTTACATCACGTGCTATTCCGCAACTCTGTTGTATTATTATGTTTAACTTTTATTTAATTTGCAGCATTGGACTGAACGATCGGGAAGAGGGTGATTTGGGACCAGTCTATGGGTTCCAATGGCGACATTTTGGTGCAAAGTTAGCATTTTCAACCCGAACAAAATACATTAACATTTTGAATATATATATATATATATATATATATATATATATATATATATATATCTAACGATTTAAGAGCCATGTCATGTCATCACCTACAGATACACCAACATGCATGCCGATTATAGCGGGCAAGGGTTTGATCAGCTTGCAGATGTTATAGACAAGATTAAGAACAAACCCGACGACAGGCGAATCATCATTTCTGCTTGGAATCCTTTAGATCTCAACCTAATGGCTTTGCCTCCTTGCCACATGTTTGCTCAGGTAGATACCGTGAGTCTTCATAACTATGTCTTTTTATTCAATTTTTTTATTTGATATTTTTTATTGCAGTTTTATGTAGCGAATGGGGAGCTTTCTTGCCAAATGTATCAACGTTCTGCTGATATGGGTCTTGGAGTGCCATTCAACATCGCTTCGTATTCTCTAATGACATGCATCATAGCACATGTTTGTGGTAATAACTACTAAGCCTTATAAGTAAGACCTGAGAGAATCTTATTTTGGCAAAATCTCTTTGCTGCTATTACATCGGTTTTTATTACCGTTCCAGGTCTTGTTCCCGGCGACTTTGTACATGTAATTGGAGATGCTCACGTCTACAAGAATCATGTTAAACCTCTCCAAGAACAGATTCAAAAGCTTCCTCGCCCTTTCCCTGTAAGTATTCCTTACGTATTTATGTATTTTTATAGGCGTCTTGGCATAATTCAACATCATCTATGGTACAATTATTCGTATTTTGTGGAACAGATATTGAAGATAAATGCGAATAAAACGGACATCGACTCCTTCGTGGCGTCTGATTTCGAGCTAATCAATTACGAACCTCACCACAAGATTGAAATGAAAATGGCTGTGTAGCATAGCAGCACTCTCCCCTATCTATTTTTATGTACTCTCCCTATCTATTTTTATGTAATATATTTAGTTGAATTAAATTATTTCTTTATTAGCTTGTTCATGAAAAATCATTGCTGCTTCGCACTCAAATGAGTATGATTGTATTGTCCTTTGATTTTACATGCTAGTTAAGTTAGTTAACAAGCTCATATTATCTTGCGAGATGCTTATAGTAACTGTTTTCGAATTAATTGGTGTGGCTGTCATAATTATTATTTTACGCCTAATTTCAAATTACATCCTCTAAAATCATTTTTTATATTCTTAAAAATAACATAAAATAAAAAATTTAACTCGCCTATTAAAATTTAACATTAAATTAATATAGTCGCACACGTGGGTGTGTCAAAAATATTAGTATTAGCTTATGAGTATTATTGCTGGACCCAACGTTGAATTGCGGTTCGAATGCAAAGATTTTGATATTATCGGACGTTAAATTGCAATTTTCTCTCAATCGTCAAACCGGAAACAGTTGAGATCACGATAGAAGCAGCAAGCAACCAAACACTCAACCACCGTTTGCGATCAAAGTCGTTAAGCCTCCGTTTACCTTTTGACATTTTCTTCCATCTAATAACGGCAACGCTTCGAAAACCCTCAAATGTCATCTCTGCCATCGAAATTTCCCTCTTGAATCATTTGTTGGGCTTAGGCCCATTTGCGACTTTATCCCACAATGATTGGGATAAGTCATGTGGGGTGTTTCCCCTCCTATACAAGGAAGGTTATATCCTGGATTATATGTACACCAACACATTAGAAAGTTATTTGTGTTAACAGTTAACTATAAGAAAATTCCCTTTGGGTGAGAGTTTAAATTAGCCGGTAGAATTACTTTCGGGTTGTTGTCGGGTTTAAAGTGTAGGCGAGCGTAGAAGAATTGTGTGATTGTAATTGTCACATAGTGGATTTTCTGCGGCCTTGTTGCCTGGGTGATTTTTCCCTCTCCGTTAACAGAGGGTTTTCCACGTTAAATCTTTGTGTTGTTATTCACTCCTGTGTATATTCCCTAGACAGATCTTGGGCAGAATTTCGGTACGACCGAATTCCCCAACATCGTTGCCCTCAGAAAGGCCAACCTTTTTTCATTACAATGGACTCGACCTCCATTAATCTCCATCCTGCGCTGTTGAGATTCCTGTCATTTGATCGAATTCCCATCCATCCTCCTATTAACCCCTAAATCGGTGAATGGGGGTTGAAGCCGCGCGAATCGTGAAGCTGAAATGCAGAGTTAAGAACCACGACTGGGACAAGACGGCGAGGGAATCCACAGTCTCGAAATTTTAAAGTTGAAACGTCGGGATTGAGATGGACGATTGCAAGCCGGACGCAGAGTTTTAGATAAAACCCTAAAGTGCTTGGGGATAAGGTTTCGGGCAAGTGGAGTTCGCGAATCTGCCTTTTCTTTCAAGGTAAATAAATTGTGAGGTTGTTGAATGTAATCTGCATATGTTTGGTTTGTTATTGTGATTGATTCGGCTACGTTATGATGAATTGAGTTCTCCAAAAGCAGTTCAGCATGTCTCAGTAATAATTATATTAGTTCGATTGTTTTTTTGGGCTTTCGGTCCGTTGGATGCATACAAATATTGTCGAATATTGTCGGCCTGTTATTACGGTTGATGCGACACACTTGCATTCAAATTGTGAATGCAAACTTCTATTTGCTACCGCGCTTGATGCGGATGGTTGCATTTTGCCACTAGCTTTTGCTTTTGTTGATGAGGAACAAAATACTCTTGGCATTGGTTTCTCGATTTGTCGCATCAAAATAACAGGCCGAAAATGTTTATATGCGTCAATGCACGGACCGAAAGCCCAAATAACATAATTCATCATAGAAGCACCATTCTGTAGGTATATTGTCATACATAACAATGGTACCTTCTGGTATAGCATGTGTGCTCTCCTTGGTACATAGAGGCCTTCCAGACTTGTGACGTTTTTTTAATGTACTTCTAATTCTCCAATCACAAGGCTGTATACCTTTCTCTTGTGGACACCGCACCTCCCACACTTTTTGCATGCTAGTTTTCACTATATATGACCTTCTAGCTACTTCTACACAATATTGTTGCACTGCCATCTGATAGGCCTCTTTAGTATCAAAACATAAACTGGTATCAATTAACTCCTTCTCAGTGCTAGAATTGTCACACTTGTTTGGAATGCTAGGAATCTGTTAATATAGAAGGCACTGAAGACATAAATAAATTCCTAGGATTCCATGATGTATTCGATGTTGTAGCATCCGTATGTGACTCAACTTGTGGTTCACTTTCAATTGGTTCATCTTCAACATAAATATGACAATGACCACGGTCTACAATAAAGAAAATATAAAAATTAATACTAAAGAAGCTAGAAAAAATATTAAATGTTTATTACAGTTGCATTCTGTTGCATGTCAAATACGTAGTTAACCTTGTCATCACTTTCTATGTCGTGGAAAAAAGACGTAAGATGAATTGATTCATGTTATCTATTGCCATATGCTGCACATATATCTTCAATAAATTATCATGCAATCCACTAATATCTCGCAAAAGAGTCAAAATCACATCAAACGAAACATCACGGGAAAATATGACACTATGTTTTGGAGGTTGATCATAAATGTGTGATTGCCAACTGGGATTAAGTTGTCATCCTAATAAACCGTCACAATAACTGAATTCGACATCTCTGCAAATTGGGATCGATATTTTAGAAACAAAGGCGGATTCGCGCACAAAAAAAAGGTGATTCTTAAAACAAAATAAAATAAATCAGTTACATGGAGCAACATGGAGAAACTAGCCTGATAAAAGATGATGTTTGCCCGAAGCTAGTGTAGTGAGTCGTGCGCTTGTCTCCGTCGTCCATGGTAAATTCAAAGGAAAGTTCAATAGGTTCTTTTATTCATATGTTCTTTTTTATATTTTTTAAGTAAGAAATGATAATAAAATAAAGACATTCTATATTATGAAAAGATTCTCCTTAGCTCATTCTCAAACTCAATAGACTATTTTGTAATATTCACTTCCACACTAATTTTTACAAATTTCAATACTACCCATGTATTTAAAACTTTACAAAACTACAAACTTAATATTGCGTGCTCGTTGGGTTTAGATCTCAGAATTTAAACTATATGAGCCAAAAAATATATTTAGATGGACTACAATTAAATGAAATTTAGAAGAATCAAACATTAAATGGACTACAATTAGATGAAAGTAATGAAAATAAAATCCAAATAAAAAAGAACAAACAGAACAAAAGGGTTCGATCGCTTTACTATATATACAATAATATTAATGAATAATGAAAATAAAATCCAAAAAAAAAGAACAAAAAGAAAAATCTACAGCTATAATGACTGCTCTTTTCATAGGGTAAATTCCTTATCAGACCCTGTCAGAAACTAAACTTCCTATTCAGTACCCCTACGAAAAAATCTTCCTGTTAAGTACCCATCTGCAAAAAGTCGTGTGTTTAATACCCCTAAACAGTGAACGGACGGAAATACCCTTTCCTGATATTAAGTTGGGCATCATACCAACTGTTTTGATTATTATACCAACTGTTATTCTCATTATACTAACAAAATAATGTTAAATTGGAAATTATACCAACTGTTATCGTTATTATACCAGCAGAATTGAACCTAATAAACAGATGGTATAATTTACTCAGTTTCTGGTATAATAGCAAAATTACTTGGTATAATCTCCAATTTTGCTGTATAAAATTAATATAACTATTTTTTATGGTATAATAACGAAGAAAAATGGTATAATAACGAAAAAATATGGTATAATTTTCACAATTTCAGGTATAATTTGCAAAATTAGTTGGTATATTATTCAATTTCGCTGTAAAAAATTAAAAGAACAATATTTACTGGTATAATAAGGGAAATAGATGGTATAATTTCCTCAATTTATGATATAATAGCAAAATCAGTTGGTATAATGCCTAATTTGTTTTGTATAAATTATAATACCTTTATTTCTTGGTATTAATTTCTAGTATAATAGCATAATCAGTTGGTATAATGTCCAATTTCATTTTAAAAAATTCGAATTATAATAACGTAGTATAATGTTCGAACATTTGGTATAATTTCTACAAATTTCTGGTATAATTTCAATTTTATTTGTATAATAACAAGTTTTCTTGGTATAATTCATTTGAAA
Source organism: Craterostigma plantagineum (assembly GCA_027422505.1). NCBI lineage: Eukaryota > Viridiplantae > Streptophyta > Magnoliopsida > Lamiales > Linderniaceae > Craterostigma > Craterostigma plantagineum. The sequence continues at coordinate 1,772,078 of JAPQWV010000029.1, forward strand.
TAATTTGTTCATCTTCAATGGAATATGGGAGACAGGGGTATTTTCGTCTTTTTAACGCTGAAAGACATAGGTACTGAACAGGATAATTTTCAGATAGGTACTTATAAGGAAGAAATAATTCGAGTGGTATTTAAGAAGAATTTTAAACTTTGAGAGGGCCTGATAAGGAATTAACCCATTTTCACATCCATACGCCATCAGCTTTGCACAGCTCATCAATGCCTATTTTCCCAAACTACCCCTTTCTTCTTGGGTTCGGCCTCTAAATATTTCTGACGCAGCTTTTTCTTACTGCCTTTTTCACAGCTCACGTCCTTCATCTATCTTTCATGAGCTTTCTCTGACAAAAATATATGAGAATGGGAAAAATCAGGGCGTCAATGCAAATTAAAAACTCCAATCGCGTAATAACTGATGTGAACGCAAAGATGCATTTTTTCAGGTGAGAGAAATTAAAAAACCCATTTTGAGTTTGGTTTTTGGTATCGGTTAGAGTAAGTTTATGATTTTTTTTTTGTTTTTCAGTTCGGTTGGAGATGCTCTTAGTCGTGTGAAAGGCAAGAAAAACTTGGTTTTATTAAAATCTTTCAATTGAAAATGATTAAATTTACTTAGTGTTAAATATATAATTATCAATAAAACAATGCTTATTTGTATGAGAGTTTCGAAACTGCAATTTTAAATAGTTTTGTGGTAAAAATAAAAACAATAATAATAATTGAAGAAGTTGTTTAGCTTTGCAACATTGTTAAAAAGTTAATTATATTTGCAACTCTACTTTAAAGCTGTTACTTGGCACTAATTTGAATGAGCGAATTTAAACGTGTTTTGTCTTTGTGGGTCTCTTTTTAAAATTTCTTTGATGATTGGAGTTTATATTTTATTGTTATTTGGAGAAAACAGCTAATAGTTGGTCAATAATATTTCTCAAACTGCGTGATTGTAGGGGACGACAATGATTGCACATGAAGATGTTGTGAAATAGGTCAGAATTGTTCAACAACTAACGACGCATGCGTTAATTAATTCCCATAATTGTTCTTGTAATCTATTTCCCAAGAGTTTATTGTAGAAACAATTAATAATGCATGACAATTACAAACCATTTACAAATCAGATCATAGCATGCCTATACTAAAACTTAGTGGAACACAAACTGGAATATAGACTTTTTCTTCTTCTTCCTCTTTCGTTTTGTATAAAAATGTTGTTAAAAGCTAGGCTTAGCTTGCAAAATCAAATACCACCTTTTGCAATCGTAATAATTGAAAAAGGAGAGGAAATTAAAAAGGAAATTAACGCGATGAAGTAAATAAAAAATTGTGAAAGTATATATCCTAAATGTCAGTTATCATCAACGTAACAAGTTACTTGCGTTTCTTCTTCAACTTGAGAGTTCCATACTTTTTTCTCTAAGAAGAGAGGAGAGGAATCGAAAAAAAGGCTGCTAAACGAAGATAATGGGAACGCTTCAGACATGGCGGAAAGCGTACGGTGCTCTCAAAGACCGCACTGAAGTTGGACTTGCCCATGTTAATTCCGATTACAAGGTTTTCAGTTTTACTCCTATTCTCTTGACTTCTGATGCTTGTTTCTTGCTGCGATGTTGAAGTTTTATGATGATCTGATTGTGCAGTTGAACAATTGACGATATTTGATTCTGGGTTACAGTTTTTTTAACGTTTTCGGTGTTGTCTAAATATAGGATTTAGACGTGGCGATCGTTAAGGCGACGAATCATGTGGAGTCTCCACCCAAAGAAAGACACATCAGAAGTGAGTTTTTTCTCCCCCTTTTTTCACTCGTCATGATTTCTGTATTCTATACGTGTTGTTAATTCCGCTAGATTAGATCTGGTTAATCTGTGGTGTTGATCTGCCTAGTCTTATTTATTTATATTGGGTTTTTGGCCTAGTTTTTCTGTGTTTGATCTTGAAAGAGTCTTTGATTATTTGTGGGACTTGACTTATACCCCCTTTTTCTTGGTGTGGAGTGTTAAGGCTGGTTTAAATTTCTACGAAAATTGGTGGGAGGGTGAAGTTTATGTTCAAAAATCTGAATGGAGAATAAATGAAGAGGAATTGAGTTTCCCATTCTCTCTTTGGGTTAAAAAAATGGGTACACTCGCTGTGATGTTATTAGTTTTCGGATGTTTTATGCAGAAATTTTGGCGGCCACATCACCGATCCGGCCTCGGCCTGATGTTACGTACTGCATATATGCAATTGGAAGACGATTGGCGAAGACACATAATTGGACGGTAATGTGCTGACTAGAGAGCTATGTTTGTGTTACTTTTATAATTTATCATGAGTTCTCCGTCAAGTTGTTGTTTTTGAATCTCATTTTGATTTAATATAGTATGTTTTGGACTTGGATAATTTCTGTTTCGCTGTATAGTTACACGATCTGCTTCTGATTTTCAGTCCATTTTTTAACAGGTTGCACTGAAAACACTTATAGTTGTTCATCGAGCTTTAAGGGACGGTGATCAAACATTTAGGGAACACTTCTTAAGTTTCCAACAAAAAGGACGGATCCTTCAAGTGTCAAATTTTAAGGATAACTCGAGTCCTATTGGTAAAACACAATTATCGAATTGATTTTCCTCTTCTTCTGAGTCCCGTCGAGACTTTCTTCCCATGCCAAAGTAGATGGTTGTTTCAGCAATTAAACATTATTTAAGAATAAATGCTTGTGTTTTGATCAATTTGTTTGAGTTTTAATTTTTCGTTTCTCGTTCCAGCCTGGGATTGTTCTGCTTGGGTAAGAACATATGGTTTGTTCTTGGAAGAACGATTAGAATGTTTTAGGATACTTAAGTATGACATTGAAGCCAGACGTCTTCCAAGACCTGCACAAGGGCAATATAAGGTCTGTTTTTTGATTCCTTTTTTTCCCTTAAATGCAATATATGCGCCTATGTAAGTGCTTATTGGATAATGATCTACACTAAGGTAATCGATTTTGTAACTGTGCATCGTCTGATTATTCCTTGAGTTAGTTTCTAGCTGGTGAAGTATTAACATATTTGTAATTTGGTTAGGGATATAGCAGAACTAGAGAATTGGACAGTGAGGAACTCTTAGAGCAATTGCCTGCTCTGCAACAGCTGCTTTATCGCCTTATCGGTTGTCGGGTATGCTTTCTAAATCCTAGACTATGATACATTGTCTTTCAATTAAATAGCATCTATAAGTTTATTTTGTTTTTTCCCTCATGTTAAATTTGAATTCCTAACGGGAAGGGGCAGTTTATATTCTATGTCCATGTTTTCAGCCTGAAGGAGCTGCAGCTAGAAATCATGTAATCCAATATGCGCTTGCCTTGGTATGTTTTCTACTTTGAAAGATTGCTTTCATATTCCACAGAGAACTGTTGAAGCATGGGCATAATTAATTGTCAGGTGCTCAAAGAGAGTTTCAAAATATACTGCACCATAAACGATGGGATAATCAATCTCGTGGACAAGGTAAATTGAATTTAATGCATGGCCTGCACTTTGTTGTGCAGTTATTTTATCTTATACTCTTGGTTATCTCTGGCTTAAATATTTGTTTTGTCTATTTTGCGTCAAGTTTTTCGAGATGCCAAGACACGAAGCCATTAAAGCCCTTGATATCTATAAACGAGCTGGACAGCAGGTTAATTCTTTTCACTTCTGAAGAAAATTGAATACCATAATTGGGCATTTTTTTTCAATGAATCATATCCGTTTTCTGATAACATTATAACGGTGAACGTCTTTTTAGGCTATTAGCCTCTCTGAGTTCTATGAAGATTGCAAAGGACTCGAACTTGCAAGAAATTTCCAGTTCCCAGTGTTGAGAGAGGTAAACTTTCACAAAGAATCATCTTTCTATTTTTAAGTTACCTTAATCAGAAATCCTACACCAACCTTTTGCTCGCATCTATTGTCGAACTGCCTAAATTGGTATTTTCTGAATTTTTCCAGCCTCCACAATCCTTCATAGCAACAATGGATGAATACATAAGAGAAGCCCCACGAATGGTTTCAGTTCCCAGCGTGGCCTTGGTGAGTCTCACATTCCTATTATTCTTAACCTCTTCTGTTGAAGTGATGAACTTTCACTAAGATTTCAAACGTTATTGGACAGGAATATCCCGAGAAATTGATGCTGACTTACAAGGAAGCAGATGATATTACAGAAGCTACCCATGAGACAAAAGAACCATCAGAGGAATCTATAACGCCACAACCGCCCACAGATAAAGTTGCCATCTCATCTTCCGAAACTCCTATCCCTCAACCTGTTCCTCCTCTCTTGGACACAGATGATCTTCTGGTAATAATATATTGATATGTATATATATATGTGTGTGTGTGTGTGTGTATTTTGGCATGATTTGGTTCAATTTTGGATATAGAATTTTGCAATATCATTTAGTCCCATCATTGGGTGCCAGATGTTAGAAAATTTGAAAGTTAAAATACGTCCAAAAATTTTTTGTTCAAGTCGAAAGTTGGCCATATGTCTACAGGGATTGAATGCGAACTATGATGCAACTGCACGTAGAGCATCATCTGACATCGAGGAAAGCAATGCGTTGGCTTTGGCCATAGTTCCATCTGGTCAGCAATTCATTCCTATAAATTGATTCTTCCTTCTCTGTATATATTTATCACGTACTTCGAAAACTATATCGTGATCTTTGAAATGATAAATGTTAAGGATACATCGCAGGCTCCGGACCATTAAGCTCGGGGGCGACAATGGCGCAGAATTTCGATCCAACGGGTTGGGAACTTGCCCTCGTTACCACTCCAAGCACCGATTTATCTGCTGTTCAAGATAGGCAATTGGTAATATTCTGCGTTCTGTACTATTTATCGTCGGTATTCAGTTCTGGCGATTTTTACTTGAATTTTGTTATTGAATGTACAAATATATCACTCTCTAAAGTCTAAGCAAACATTGGTTTTACGTTGGGTTGTTATTTTATATAGGCCGGTGGATTAGATTCGCTGACCCTCAACAGTTTGTACGAAGAAGGCGCTTTCAGGGCATCATCGCAGCAGCAACCCGTATACGGGTCGCCCGCCCCGAATCCATTTGAAGTTTCCGACCCGTTCTCCATGCCCAACAGCGACCCGAGAATACAGCCGACGGTCCAAATGGGTACGTATCTGCCACCTCATCAGAGCAGCATGTTCGACCCGTACCCGCAAGCCCAGCCCCGGCCTAACCTGTACGTGGACCCGCGGAGCAACCCGTTTGGGGATGCGGGTTTTGAGGCCTTTCCTAGGGCTTCTTCGGATGCTCATACGAATCCATTTTGAAAGTACAGATTTTGCTTCGGGTCAGGTTAGTGGGGTTTCTTTGGGTCGGTTTGATTGCTGATGTACGAATCGGGTTTTGTGGTGTTAAGAAGATTATTTGAAATGAATAAAGGCAATTGGCTATTGTTGTTGGTTGATAGGTTTGTCAACTCATGCGTACATATATTTTTTTTGTATCATCTCTCGAAATTTGTTTCTAATATTGTATTCTTGCAATTTTAAATTCCGGACTTAAATGTGTAATGCATTTGAGGATTAATGGTGTTTTTTTTTTTTTGAAAAAACAAATAGTCACAAATTAACTCGAGGCAAGTACTATTTGGATTGGAACACAATTAATCACCCTTGTCTCCCCCTTCCTATCTATCTATTTCTAGATACGAAAATATCAAAAACAATGGTGATCTTTATCTTGTTATCTAATTTTTATTCTTGATAATACATCTGTAATCGAATATCTTTATTCAATAATTTTCGCTCATTTTCAACTTGTTTTCATGTATATTTGCCTCAATTTCTAACACGGGAGCAGCATTTCGTTTCATTATGTCGAATCCATGACTCAATATTTTCCTGTCATTGGATTCCAAAGCCCAAAATTTTCTCTAGTCAATGCTAGATAATGCGATATACCTCAGTCATCTCTTCAAATGAAAATCCTTCGATGAAAATTAAATTATAATATGATTTCATAACATGAAGTATTCATGAAACTTTTTATATGTGCAAACAATTAATTCAAACCGTAACAAGGAAAGATAATTAAGACTTCACTTCAATTTTAGTTCGGGTTTGAAAGAAATCCAATGTGTAACAATCTAATACATTACATTATGTAAGTCGATATATCATAATATATTAACAATTTACGTGTCAACTTTTCTTTTTTTTTTTGAAAAAAGGGATTTCATTTCATCGAACTTGATGGATATGAAGATACAATACAGCAATACCCAAAATGTTATAACATAATTGACTATTTCTATTGCGTAAATGTCCACTGATAGCACGCACAGTATCCGTTCTCTAAGCCTCGAAAAAGGGGAATAACCCCGAAGGGAACTCCACGAAGGGAGGAAAATGCTCCCACGAGGGGAGGGGAGAGACTCTCACAAAGGGGAGAAAAAACTCCTACGGAGGGGAGGAAACTCCAACAAGGAGGAAACTCCCCCGAGGAGAAAACACCGCACGACACAAACGGCCTAGCGGTGCGGGAGGCTGACGTTGGCAGCGACCGGTGACAGCAGACAGAAGGCGGCGGTGGATAGAGATTCCCAACCGCCGGTTAACCGTAACCGGCGGTTGGCGGTCCGCCGTCTAACCGGCCGGGGGCGGTTGCCGGTGAGCCTCCCCCGGTTGACGGTTAGACCAACCGCCGGTATACAAATAAACCGGGGGTTATGGTTAACCGGCGGTCACAACCGCCTGTTTAATTTGCAAGATAATAACAAAAGATTTACATTTTACACTTTACAAAGACCTTGTACTACGGTGGTGGGCGGCGGTGCGCGGCGGTGGGCGGTGGTGGACTGCGGTGGCGTGCGGCTGTGGTGCGGCGGCGATGATGGGCGGCGATGGTGGTGGGCGGTGGTAGGCGGCGGTGGAGGAGAGAGAGAGAGAGAGAGAGAGAGAGAGAGAGAGAGAGAGGTGTGTGTGTGTGGGGGGTGGGATTTAAAAAAAAATTCCTAGCAGTTGTAACCGGCGGTTTGTTCGGTTAACCGGCGCCGTCGGTTGCAACGGCTAATTCCCTTTTTTATTTTTATTTTTTTTAAATCACGGCGGCAAAATTTAAAATTTGAATTTTAATTTTTTTTTTAAATATGTAAACCGCTGGTTAACCGCCGTTTACGGTTGAATTTGGGCATGTCTGATGGAGGAGCACACCGGCAGCAAACGGCGGCCGACGTTGGGCGGAGATCTCTTCCGACCCAGCTGAAGCTCGGCTGACCACGGCACCCTCGGCGACCTTTGAGGCTGACCTCACGGCTGGCGTAGGCGGCGCCGCGTCTGGGGGCGACGAGGTGGCGACGGCGGCGATGGAGGCGCGTTGTCTGCAGGCAGGAGGTGGCAGCGGTGCTGGCGGAGGCGGACGGTAGTGGGGGTTGGAATTATTATTTTTTAATCAGAGAGAAGAAAAACTACAAACTAAAACAGATAAGTAGATCTACCTCAATCAATGGAGGAGGGGTGGCGGCGGTTTCTTGGGTTGGGGTTAGGGTTTTCAGAGAGAGAGAGATCGATCAAAAATGCATGTCAACTTAAAGACGGCTTAATGTTACCAACAAGTAGGTGAAGTAAAAAATGTCCTTACAATACGCCATATTGAACTAGAAAAGAACAAAGAAATAAAGAGAAACAAAACTCATTTAGAACTGCCGTTAATTTCATTTCTAGGTGTTTCACGAAAAATATTATTTGAATTTGCGAAATACGCATGATATATATTCTCTCATAGAATAATATTTGCCCTTTGCGTAAAGTTGGTGACATTTACAAAAAATGTTTGTCAGTTTTTATTATCGAACTTATCGAAACCGAAACTTCTAATCGTGGTTAAAACGCCAGGATCCACGATAATAAGTGAAGTAAACCACAATTTTCTTTTGAGAGCCCACAATTTCATCTTGTTTCTTTGTATGAGGTATTTTCTGTGTTATATAACAAAAATTTTTCAAAATATAATTATTTAAGCAACTTTAATTATTGGCAAAAACACTAATAAAATTGGAAAGAAAAAACATGCTTCAGTTTTATTTTGACTCATGTGAAATTCCATCAGGCAAAAGCAATATGACGATCTCATAGCGAAGATTGTTTATTGTGTTACTACACGTAGGTGAAGTAAAAAATATAGATGTCAATCGGGTTGGCCGTAGCCCGCCAAAGCTCTCCATTTGGCGGGGCGAGTGCAGACAGGCCCGCCACATGATGGCCCACTCCATCCTGCAGGCGGGCCGCGGGCCTGGCGAGCTTAGCCCGTGCATAATTTAAAAAAAATTAAACATAAGAGGAAAAAAACGAAGAATTCAAGTTCGAAACTATAACTAGTCTATTAGAACCACTTAATGATATATTATACGCATTATTACACTTGATTATACTATAGTTTACACTTGATTATATTATAGTTCGTAGCTCAAAAATATAAAAAAACTTATAGGCCTCCCTCAAATTCACAGCCCGCGGGCCTGCAAGCTTTTTTGACACCTCTAGTAAAAAAATATCCGTACAACCACCCTCAAAAATCAAAACACACTAACATATGATCTTTATTTCTAAACATTTCCACAACCAATACGAAAATATCTACCATCTGTTCTTTTTGCGAAAGACAAATGATATTTCCCATAAATTAAGTTACACTAATCGTAATATTTATAATAAAGTTTGTCAAATTTTATTATCAAACTAATCAAAGCGAAACTTCCGACCAGTTAATGGATCGTGACAAATAGTAGTACTATAATAACTGAACCAAACCCCAATTTTCTCATCGATTTGCGAGCCCATAGTTTCTGTCATAAAGTACGAGGGAATGCAATCTACATCACCAAATCAAAATCTTTCCGATGCAAATTAATTGCAAAGTAAATTTTCAAAGCATAAAACAATCATCCAAATATTACTATGGGCAAAACACTTGCTCAACCACAAACAAGATATAAAAGTAAACTTAACTTCATTTTTATTTTGAATGTGAAAGTAATTCATCAATATGCTAACATTCCACCATACTAAATCATGTAAATATTGAAATATCGAATTTACATGTCGATTTTCCAAGGGTAGACTGTTTAAATTACGTACACATGCATGTCCACCCTATTCAATTATAAGAAGAAACGAAGCTTTCTTTGCTAGACGTTTCCACAATAAATTTTGCATATATAACTTTTTAAATTCGCGAAATAAACACAAAATAAATCATATTTTTCTCAACATATAACGTACGCCTTTCCCGTAAAGTCAGTGACATTATTCGAAACATTTAAAGAAAATTTTGTCAGATTTCGTCATCGAACGTATCGAAACCGAAACTTCTAACCGTGGTTAAGGCGCCGCGACAATCGAATTAAACTACACTCTCCATGCACAACAGCCACGTCATCGATCCAAGTTATAGCCATGAAAAGCATATCAACCGTGGGATCAAAACCAATAGAGCTAACCCCAGCCGTAGGATCTCCTCAACCCAACTACACTCTCACTCTCTCTTTACAATTTTCTCCTTTTTCTTGTATTTTTATTTATATAACACTCTTGCAATTCGCTTCTCAGTCCAAAAAAGCTACGATCTACTATAGCTTTTAAATCCCCTCAACTGTCACAAAAATCAATCACCTCTCAAATTTTTTATATCCTCGTTACTCATTCATGGAGTCTTGAATTTTTCTTTTTCTTTTTCTTTTTCCTTGTGTTATATTGTTGAGTGGTAAGAATTAGGACTATGGCGAGTGAAGGAGTAGAAGAAGAAAGTGGTGTCAACATTCAGCAGGCGCCTGCTTTGCCGCAGTACCCTGAGGTACAACCACTCACTGCATCTCTTCTTCTTCTCTTCTCTTACACAATTTTCTTTTTTTTTTTTCCCCTTTGTTTTGTGTGTGTTTCTTTCTCTTAGTTTTTGAAGATTTAGGGTTTTGTTTGATGTTTGACTACTTTGTTTACGTCAGCTCTGATGAAAATTTTGTGGGCTTTCTCCTGATGGATGTTGGTTTCTTGAAATGATGTTGAGATCTCTACCTTAATTTCCCCAAAAAACTGTTTTTTTTTTTCTTTAAGAAAATGGATCAAAATCGTTATTGCACAGATGATAATTGCGGCGATAAGAGCCCTAAACGACAAGGAAGGTTCGAACAAGTCGACAATCTCAAAGCAAATCGAAGCCACCTACGGCCAACTGCCGCCGGCCCACAACACTCTCTTGACCCACCACCTGACCCGAATGAAGGTTTCGGGTCAACTCATCTTCCTCAAGAACAACTACCTCATACCCGACCCTGACGCCCCGCCCCGCCGAGGTCGCGGACGCCCCCCGAAGGTTAAGGAGCCTCTGCCTGCCGGAGAAGTACCTGCGCCGGCGAGGCCCCGCGGCAGGCCTAGGAAGAGCGAGGCGGAGGCAGGTGGTGAGGACGGCGGTGCCACCGCCGGGAAGAAACGTGGGAGGCCACCTAAGGCCGCCGGAGTTCAGGTGCCGCCGCAGGCGGCGGGGGAGAAGAGGGGAAGAGGGAGGCCGCCGAAGCAGAGGACTTGAGCTTGTAAGCTGGCGGCGCGTGAGAGAGATGGGAGCTTTTTCTTCTTTGCAATATATATTTATATATATATAAAATATATATATATATATATAGGTCCAATATGATGTGTGTATTGTGTAGTGTCAAAACTTTGTTGAATATTGAATGTGTTATTATTGTCATGTCACCAACGAACCGTACATAGATTCCAATGGATAATATGTGTCGAAGTGACTTATGAGTAAGATATTTAACGAAGGCTATAATATTTAGTGTAAAATCGATTATTGGACAACATCGACTAAAGGTACTAATCTTTACAACCTGGACAAAAACCCAATTCACTTATCAATAATAAATAGCTGTGCTATTTAATTGGTTTACAAGCGATACTTTGAGACTGAGAGTCTGCTTTTTTGTACTTTAATGTGCCAGGAAAGTCATATGTTTCTTTTTCCAAATTTACTGCAATAGTACACAGTTTTTGAATAATAAATAAATATCTCCTGTGTTTGCTTTTGCTTTGTTAGGTGGATTGTATTATGAGAGTGCATTGGAATATGAGTTTTCTTTTTTATTTACCTTTTCTTTTGTACTGTACTAAGCAAAAGATTCTCGTAAAATTAATTTTAAGTAAGTGTTGAGATATGGGTTAATTGTTGTAGATTGAATCCATAATTGTACACTCATACGTGCTATATAATATAGATGAATTTATTAACTATAATAATTACTAAAAATAGAAGGGTAAATATGATAATATGAAAATATATTGTAGTAATAGATTTTCTTTTAATTAATACTAGTATTTTGCATACTCAAATGTGTGTATTATATAATATATAGCCACTAAAAATAGAGGGATAAAATGTGAATATACAATAACAATGTTGTAGGTGATTTTATTTTAAGTTTAATATTACTATTTAATTGACTTGATTGACAAATTGAACAGTTTATCCTAAGCCTTGAGGCTTAATAAAGAGTATAGAGTTATTATTTTATTTTAATTGACAGACCAAACTTACGGTTTACACCGGCCCTGAAACTTAATAAAACAGTATAAATATCTCTACTATTTTATAAACAGTGAATGATGGATAAAAACTGTAATTGATCTGTGAATTGGCTAATCAATTTTTTTCTACATTAATTACTATTAAAAATAAAAAATAAAACTGATTAAATCGCTTATCTTACTTAACCTCACAATAACTACATTTTTTTCTATTTTTAGTATATTACTTATTAGAACTATCCACTAAGAATTAATTTTATTTTATTGCACACAATAGTTTGCGTTAAAGATACTAAGTAGTATAAATGATATGCTTACACATATGATATGTTCAGTTCATTTTAATTAGGGATGGCAATGGGCGGTTACGGGGCGGGTAATGGATGCACTGTCCCCATACCAAATTATCGTTCTTAATACCATCCCCAGTAATCCACCTCTTCTGATGAAATGGTTTGGGGGTGAGTAATCACCGTTTGAGGATCGGGTTCCCCGTGGGGGATTCGATTCCCCATATTCATGTATATCCAATAAATTAATTTTCTTTTTGCAACAAAAAACATACACCAAGTAATATGTAAAATATGATATTAGAGTATAAAAACTAATATAATATGTGATTGAAATAGGAGTGTATTGTGAAGAATAATTTAAAATATAATTTTTTTCTTTACGATCCTGAATATATAAGGATGGTCTTTGAGAATTCTTGATTCAAATTAGTTTTTCAGAGTATTTATTAATAAATCGAATCGGGGAATGGTGAATCACCATTTGATTCAAAAGGGGCCGAGTTCGTGGCCGGGGATGGGCGGGAAACATGTTACCATCCTCATTCCATCCCCGCTCTTTCACCAATCGGGAATCACCGTCAACTCTCCATCCCCGTTTTGACCGGGGATTTTCCGTCCCAATAACCTCAGGTTCCGACAGGGATGGTTCACCGTGGGAATTTTGCCACCCCTAATTTTAATTTATAATTTGCTAATGAGGCGAATTAGAGTTAAAATGACTCCCAGACCTGCAACTTATGACGTGCATATATTGTTATTTATAAAAGTTAGTCTTAGATTTGCAATGAAAAATACAACCGTTTTTCCTCTACATATATATCTATATATGAAGAGATTTTAGTTATTAACTTATAATCTGATTAATTCAAATCTCACTTATTAATTAATAATATGAAGGTTGCATCACTTTGCTGGTGCCCGTGTGATAGTCGACAAGGGATCATATATATATGTATATATATATATATATATATATATATATTCGATTAACGAAACTGATTATATATTGAATTATAATTTATTTAGATATTTTGTCCTATTGGGTGGCATAGAAATGCGGAGAGACAGAATACCGTGGGATATCATGGTTTCCAATTGTAGTACAAGGGATGCAAAGATAGATAAAATATATATACATACATATTTATACATATGATGCTAGTTTGAGAATGATTGTTGTTAGATGAACCATATTGTTTCGGCTTCTATTTACGTAATGGGTTGGTTTCCTTTAATTGTTTTCATCATAGTACTCAATCTTATTTCTATATTGTAATACAGCGTCGTAATGCATGAGATTGGTTGGTACACGTTTAGATGGGTTTTTTCTTTTCTTTTCTTTTTTCTTCTTTCCGATAAAGAAAACAATTCTTGGATAAAAACGTAGGACGTAGGAGAACAACATAAGCCACACAATATTCCCACATAGTACAAACATTTGCTCATTCTCTCCCTACAGAAATACGAGAAACCTCGTCCGAGAAGCTAATAAGCTATCGGTGTAATAACTACAACTAATTCCATGGACACAGAAGAAGATGTTCATCATCAAGAATCATCATCATCATCCCCACACGAAGCCATGTTCCTCGTGCTTGCTTACCTCCATCTCTACGAACTCCTAGTGATGACACGTGTCTGCAAATCACTTCGACACGCCGTAGAAGCAGACATAATCCCATGGCTGAAGAACGTCATCGTAGATCGACCGTTGAGCTCGCGCATCGACGATGAGCATCTCTTAAACATAGTTTTGTCCAAAGCCAAGGGAAGGCTCCAAAGTCTTACTCTAATCAATTGCCTCAAGATTACGGACTCTGCGCTCTTGAGGATCGCATCCCAAAACCCACACATCACAAAGGTATGTAATAAAATATATATTTCATCGTTCCTAAGTTTTCTTTTTTATTTCGTCCCTTCAAATTATAGGAGTGGTTTAGGGGTTGTTGCAAGAGTGGAGAGCACTTGAAAACAAACAAGACGTAATGCGTTGAAAAAAATTAAGGTCCGTTTGCTAGGGAGGATTTGTTTGATGGTATTAGATTTAACTGGGTTTAATAGAGGACGATATGAATTATTACAGTGTTTGATAGATGAACTTAAATATTGATCTCGGATGGATTTGCTAGATGATTTTGGAAGGTTTTAAGTTTAATTAAATTCAATTACAATTTTACATATATTTCGAATTGAATATTTAATAAATAAAAGTTGTCATAAGTGTCCGGGATTAACTAAATTTAGGGAGATGTAGCTTTAGCTAATACCTAATGAGGGGAATTATTTATAGGTGGCAATTTCAACACAGCCATCATGTTGAGTTGCAAATTAACGACACTAACTTTCAAAATTGAAGCAATTTTAAGGATGCAATTGAAATCAGTAGAGTTGCAATTTAACAGTACTAACTTTCAAGATTGAAGCAATTTAATGATACAAATGAAATCTTTTTACGCATCGCATCATTGCATTGTTTCAATTACCCATTGCATCATCGCGTTGTTTCAATTTTAAAACTTAACGTCCTTAAATTACGATCCCTTCTTGAGTTGAGTGTTCTGAAACTGCCATCCGTCTATTTTTTTCGCCATTTTTTTTTCCTTTTGCGGTACGATGAACATATACGTATGTATTTCTTCCTCAAGCTCCACGTTCCAAGTTGCACGAGCCTAACCCCGAAAGGCATCACCGAAGCCGCAAAACTCGTACATAAGCTAGAAACCCTCCACGTAAACGGTATCTACAACATAAGCAACGAAGACTACCAAACGCTCCTCGACCTAATCGACCCGCCCCTGCAGAACCAGAAACGCAAAGCAATCTATTACCACACGAGGACATCTCTGCCCGACGTGGACCGCCCGATAGACGTCGGGATCTGCCCAAAGTGCGAACAAGTGAGGATGGTCTTCGACTGCCCTCGGGACGAATGCAAGGGATGCTATCCGTGCATAGTTAGGTGCTCGAATTGCGGGGCGTGTTTGGACGCAGAGTTCGAAGAGTCTTGCTGTGGAGACGAGCTTTGCTTCGATTGCTGGCTTAAGCTCCCAAAGTGCAGCTTTTGTAATAAGCCTTATTGTAACATACATTTTGGTCAGAGACATAGGCTGGAGGGATCTGATGTGGGATTTGTGTGCTCTAGGTGTTACTATGAGTTCCAACTGTGTAACTGATTGATGTGGTGTCTAATATGCAAGTGTGTTTATTACAAAGGAAGTTTGGTTAGTAAGAAAAAAAGACTTAGTTTTTGACATATTTCATAGTATTCCATCAGAAGTTGGTATTAATTACAGATCTCGAGTGTGCCCGCCATCGTATTGTGGCTTCTTGCCCGTGCCGTATGGGGAGGCGTTCGTCGCCCTGTTGGCGTATTAAAAAAAACCGCCGATGAGATTAAATTTCGGGCTACTGAAAAATAGGAATATATTCAAGGAATAATAAAGGAAAGGTACCTCTCCCTTCGCTTCTCCAAGAAGCGAGAGAGCGATGCCTTGCGGGACTGTGTAACACCTGCAGCCACAGATCGAAAAAAAAAAAATCAGTCAGGTAAACTGTCGAAAGCTTCTTCGTTTTTGAAGAAAAGGAGAGACCTGAAGGTGTTCTTATAGCATTAGCAGCAAAAGTTCCAATTGGAGACAGTTTCGCGTGGCTATTTGTCGAAGTCGACAATGGCTTATTATCTTCCTCCATCTGATACTTGGATTGAGACACTTGCGATGGGGCGCAGCCATTTCCAGCAAGAAATATGATTGCCTGAGCCTTGGAAAAAGAGAAAAAAAAAACTGAAATTAGGACTACAGTTGATGAATCACAGAGCCCATAAATTAAATTACTTATCCACACCTTCTCGGGGGAGAAGTCGTCGAAGACATGAATGGTTCCATCGTAAAATATGGTAAACTGAGAGCCCGAGTTCGTCATGGGCCTCGAACCATCCCTGCAAAAAGCTGTTCTTTAGAACATCTTATATAATATATAATATATATATATGAATGACTCTGAGGCTCAGCATTTGCTATCAGATCAATTCTCTTCTTACCCTACGGCTGAGGTACGATTTGAAGATGGAGCTGTAAGAAGATAACTGCCATCACCATGAAACTTTTCCACCATCGTAGTATTACCACCATGATTCTGATAAACAGATATAAGCAGACAAAAAACCGTGTCTTTTTTGAAATTCCACAAGACAGATCTACAGTTAGGTACCACAATTCGAATACGCGGCAAACCTGAAAATCCCACGAGGGCTCTTTGTTCACGTCGAGCGATGGAAGGACAATCGATTTCATCTTCAAAGGTTTCTCATGATCGTGCCCTGGGTTTAGCATAGGCATGAAATGAGGGAAATTTGACACTTTGCTCGGTAATAATGGCCATGGAACACTACAGCTCCTTGCAAATCCTGCAATAAAAGCAAACCCCATCATAAGAAATAGAACTACAATCCAAAGAAAGCCCTCAAATCCTAAGAACTTTTCAAGCAATAATACTAAGCACTACACTAACATTTACTGCCAAAAAAGAGAAGGGCAAACAAGTGATGACGTCACCTGACTCTTCAAATCCTCCAACATCATGGTACTCTTCCTTAACGGCAACACAATCCGCTGGTTTCAATCGAAGAAAGTCTCTCTCCATGATAATATATTCGTATCAAAAGAGGTGAACAAAAAAAGAAAGAGGAAAAATAGCTATGAAACTACAACTAAAGATCAAAGCACCGCCCAAAGAGTAAACAAACTTAGCTGAAAGCTCCCAAATCAAAAGATGAGAGGATTGAAATGGCAGCTCATTGTTTGACCATATAAATAAGCAATTTCAACCAACCGGTACCTCCGGTAACAGGTAACTAACAACGTGTGGAATGTGCTGTATCGATGACAGGGCCGCCGAGAACTTGACACGTGTCCATATACTAGCACCTCAGCGTCACGTGTCCTAAATTTATCTTAGATTACAATGAAGTTGTTACGAGTAAAATCAATATAAATATTGCGCCGAAATAATAATTCTAGAGTGCGAAAAGGAAAAAGATGATTATCATTTTCATTGACGGCCGTCAAAATCGTTATAAATAGTAAAGATGACGATGTGTCTGTCACCATCTTAGTATTTTATTATTAAATCAACCGCCATGATTTTCTGGAGCCTGAAATTATTTGGGTTAAGCCCAAAAATAGATAATTGAAGCATGCTGACACATATAAAGATCAAAATTCGATGATTTCCGTGCAATTTTCAGTTGCAGATCCGTTTTTAAGGAACTTGGTAGTGTTTAATGACATCAGCTTCGAACAACAATAGTAATACAATGAACGGAGACAAAACAAAGCAGTTTAAGTTATTACATTGGAAGGAACACTACAGTTAAACAGATCTAAAACTAGATGTGATCCAATGATCAAAAGACTTGGAAGGGGAAAGTTATATAGCAAAGTAGTAAATCACGCGAGTTCATAGTAGGATTGAAAATATGTTTCGACAATTGAAGATCAAACGACACATGAAAAAAGCTTTGAAATCCAGACGTGCCATGAACAAAATATCGGTCTCTAGTAATTGTATCGAAACGCGCAAGTAGTATCGGTATAACTTCGATCAAGAACATAAGCATATCTCATACAGCAACCAACGGGGCACAAATCAAATTGACGCTGAAACATTTCCCAAGAAAACGATTTAACTTATACAATAGCTAAGTTATCAGGGTAAAGGCAAGAGGGCTTACTTGTCTTGAGCAGAGTTCATTGCAGAGCCCATGTTGATATGATGTTGTCTATCTCGATGGGTCTGAACTTCAACAATCCTCGAATGAGCGAGAAATGTGGGATCACTCTGCATTTGATTGGGATTGGATTTAATAATTCAGCTAATTGGAGAAGGGACTAAAGTAAAAACAATGCAGAGAGGAGATGCAAGTATATATTCAATGAAGATCTTCATGCTTCGATCAGAGGATCGCATTTGTTAGATGAGGAAACGGGAAAACCGAAATCAGGGATACTGTATAGACGCAAGAGCTTTCGAGGAGACTAGAGTGAAGATTCTTGGAGAGAATTTCAGGATAAGAGAACTTATCCCTGTTCTTTCGGTTATATGATAAGAGTTTTAAGTTTATACTGAACTACCATGCCGAAAGGCGAAAATACATATAGATGATCTTTATCCCGCCAGAGAAGTTCCACGTCGCTACGCGACAAAGCATACGGTTTTGAAAGCTCGTGGGCGCACGTTAAATAAAGCGAAAAATCCTCGCTTGTGACAAAAACAATAACAACTAATTGATTTGACAGGCAAAGAAAATTCAAACACGTTTCAATCCTCGTGCTTACTCTCTACTTAAATTCATCTCAAGTTTCCATTCCAGGTCAACTGAGATAGACACAGGAATCAGATAGTAATCACAGCTTATAGCAATGAATTAAGAAGGCCAACCAACCTCAAAAGTCGCTCCTTTTTTTTTTTGAGGTCCCCAGGACAAAAGAATCGTAAAATCTGGATTACATCAGACGAAATTTAGGACAAAAAACCATGATGAAAATTTAGGACAGGAAATCATAAAACAAATAGGGAAACGTCAAGCGTTGGAGGGCCACAGTAAGATGGCACACTACAGATAATCATGAGCATTGTTTACATCTGGATTACAATGGACAATGTAAGACCACGAACCAAAATAACTTTTGAGAAAAATGACCAGACAGAATACCAATTTTGAAACAAAGCTCTCTGACTCCACAGACCACTAGATTGGTTTCTCCGCGTTTTTCTAGAGGAAATTTTAAGAATAGGGGAAAACCACAACTCTAGCCTCCAATGGACACGATAAAAAAAGCATTCTAATGACAATGCATGGAACTATCCCATGGTGATCTTCTGTATTGTGCAGCCAAAAGTACAAGTGATAGAAATGCAATTAAATTGCAGATGCTGGCAATAGTTCACCAGATCATATACCTGCCGAGCGATCTTCTTGCCCCAACACGGACATTAACTCTTCCTCTTTCTAAACCAAAACAAATATTCGTAACCAAACCAATCAATACCTTTTTTTCCGTGATGGCTTTGAACTATGAGGTAAGAGGCATTTTATTGGATTAAACAACTACGAGGGATGAGCACGATTAACAACAACAACGATGATATGCACAATACGCTGACCCTTTAATTTCGCGTAAGAAGGTATAGAAACTGAGTCCTTTACCTTCAATTCATCTTCGATATCGCCCAATTCGAGGTTCAACGTTGAGATTGAGCGCCCGCTTGACGAGAGAAACGAAGAGGATTGTATGAATTTTAATTGGGCCATCAGCGCTCAATAGGCCCATTATTTGGCCCAATATCCAAAGCCCAATATGACATATTGAAATTACATCATTTTTTTGGGGGGAGTTAATTAATGAAATATACAGAAAATTTGAACCACAACTACAAGAAAGACGACATGATTATGGCGTATTGTATTGTAATGTGCAACCTGACAAAGACATAAAATTCCAATTATAGTTATGTAGTTGCTGTCCTCTGATCAATACAATCCACCAAACTCTATTAAATAATAACAATTTGCCTCGAAATAATATTATAATAACAGAAACATGATTTGAGTTTTCTGGCTAATCATATCAAGACACGTGGCGAATTCTTTCTTTGAAGAACACCTAACGAACCTAACTAACCTTCTTCGCGCGGCCATACGTCAAGATGACGTCATAATATTACTCTTCATTTTTTTCCAAATTACCCTCGGCAATCAACAAATCAAAAAAACTATGTGATGGTATTCTAAATCATCTTACATGTTAATTTGAAGTCAAAAGTCAAAGTTGGTCTTAGCCATCCACATAACTACCTCTAACACCTGCCACGTAAGACTAGTTACATGAGTTTGATCCTCTCTAGAAGCAATTTTAGTATCACCAAAGAAAATTAAAATCTAAAATAATCAAGATTTTCTTCTACAGTCCTACCAATGGAAGACTCACACCACATACATAATCTTCTGTCAAATCCTAATCGAAAGATCCTTTTTTCTTGCCTTTCAAACATAACACTTGATTTTTTTTTAAACACTTTCTAGACATATATATGTCTTGGCCTTATGTGTCCAATTCCTAAGCTCTTTCCATTCGATCGTATCTTTCGTCTATAAAAGAACCCTTTTGTCCAACACAACAGTTAGTCGTTAGCCTCTCTCTCTCTCTCTCTCTCTCTCTCTCTCTCTCTCTAACGATGGACAGCAACAACAAAGATGATAGTATGAAGAAGGATAAGGATGATATAGTCGGTGGAGATTTGTTACACAAATTAGGAGGAGTTGGGATGCATAGCCAAGTAAGAAAAATAAAGCAAGAGATTGAAAGGATTGATTTCGTCGATCTTGGACAGCATCCGCCCGAGATGAGATCTAGACCGTCGATCATCTCTCGACAGAGATCAAGATCTCCTTTAGGTTTATCATCAGATAGGGCCATTTCTGTATGATGAAGAATAAGTTCAATTCAATAAATAGTTCTTGAGATATATGTATAGATAGTACAGATATATATAATATATATTCATTTCTTTTCTTTTTGTTTGTATACGCAGTGATTTTATGTTTCATAGATTTATTTGATTACTTGATAACCGGTAAAAGACAGATTATGAGGGGGAGGGAGGAAGTAAGATAAACATATAGGAGAACACTCTTCTATGACTAGTTTTACTTAATTGAAATATTTATTGCAAGAACAACTAATAATTATTATTAATGGAAGGGCAATAGTTGTAACAATAGCATCGATGGCGAAAACCTCTGCAGTCGCCGCCTATGAAGCCTTCCTTGTTCTTACAAACCTCAGCACACTTAATATCTCTGCAGAATATTCCATGGTATTTTTTGCTCAAGTATTTGCATATTTTATTATTATTTCCTTCTTGTGATGATGCCAACCCACTTGCCTCATCTATATAAAATAACAAAATGAAAGAAGACAAGAAGGGTCAGAATATATCAAGAAATTAAAATCAAGTTTTGGTTGTATTTCACCAACTGAGTAAAGATTTAAGTTATGAAAAGAGAGACCATTGATAAGGAGAACAAGGGCTAGCAAGAAGAATATAGCCATCGAATTTTTGGAATTCTTGGAGAGCTTCTTCATCTTGAATTGATATTGATTTTTGCAGCTTACGCAAATGAATATATATATATATATATATATATACACACACACACACGCAATGAAAATGGATTACATTCAAGGATATGTTTTTTAGGCAAACTAGAGATAAGAACAAAGGGCTTGTTATTCCAACATGCTTACATGGGCAGATGTGAATCAATTGAATGATGTGTGTTTTAATTTTTTATTTGCATCTTTAAATTTATGGCTTGTGTCTTATTCCTTTCCCTATATGTGAATATATATTTTTTCTGGTATCCTCACATGTGACATTTGTTTGTAACATTTGATTATTTAGCTAGAGGTGTGTGGATTCAATAATGGCATTGTAATTATGTAACATTTGTTTATCTAAGATATTCGGGCACAGTCTGTAATCAGCAGCCCTAGTGATTTTTCTAGCCCATTTCTTCTTCAAATTTCTCAAGGCTTAATTAACATGGAATTTGTCGTAAAAAGCCCAATGAATTAAGAATCTTGCTAAAATGGAAATAGTTATTATCTTTCTATTTTATCAGAGGAGAGAGACTTAACTTGGTGTGGCAGCAACAAATTTCTATTATACCCCTAATTTTATATTTATCATCATTACATCCTTACAATCATTTTTAATTCTTAAAAATAATATAAAAATAATTCTAACATTATAATTTCACCTATTCAAATTTAAGTATAAAGTAATATTATAGATTATACAGTCAAACACACATAGAGGGCCAAAATACTAGTCATAATAATGCAGTTGATTGAACAAGTAACAAACGTTTTTACCTCAAATACTTATATAAAACCACACACACACATATCATATAACATCTTTCCAGGTCAATGTTTTCTCATCGATTCTCTGAGGAAAAAGAAAAAGATGTCAAAAGTTTCCTGACATTTTTATCATCAATTTCAGCTTCAGTCTTAATAACGAAGAAATCATAACACTGGGGAAAAGAAAAAAGAGAACCAAAAAGAATAACAATAAAGAAGTAAAAGGAAATCTCTTGCTCTTCCGAGTCAAATAGTCAATGCTGTTCTATCTCTCTCTCTCTCTCATCTTTAATCTCTCACAGTCAATCACAATCCAACACTTTCTCTCTCATCCTGCCATAAACGGACAATAAATTTTGTAGAAAGAACTCTTCTCCACAAATTTCAACAGCTGCATCAGATCATAAAGAGGAGGAAAAAAAAATCCAATCTTTTCAACTTCAATCAACGCATAGAAGACTCGCATGGAAAAGGAAGGAAAAAGCTAAGCGCTGTCAAGAATCGCTTTTTGTGCTGCGTTCTTCTTCTTGCAGCTGCTCAACAATGGAGTCTTCCTCCAAGTCTCTGAGATTCATAACCCACCAATCTTTCTTCTCAGCCGTCCGATCTAACGATCTCGACAAACTGAAGAACCTCATAAAAAACGAAGGCTCGGACCCATCTTCTCTGATGACCATACAGAACGATGAGAAGGCAACTGCTCTATACTTAGCTGCTGAGAACAATTTTCTTGATGTCTTCGCTTATCTGCTAAATTTCTGCGACTTTGAGACTGTTAAAATAAGGGCTAAATCTGATATGAATGCTTTCCATGTCGCAGCATCGAAGGGGCATATAGGTAGGTGTATATATATGTCTCTTTTAATTCATTCGTTGCACATTGATTTTAGGACACGAAAAACCCTCGAATTGAACTGATTATTTTCTCTTGATCTGAGCCTCTTAACTTTGTGTTCTTAATCCATCTTCACACGGGGCTGTTTTTTCTTCTTATTGCGTACTGATTTAAGGACAAAGAAACCCTCGAATTGAACTGATTAATTTCTCTTGATCTGAGCCTCTTACCTTGTGTTCTTAATCAATCTTCATACAGAGATGTCTTTTCTTCTTATTGCACGTCGATTTTAGGACACGAAAAGCCCTCGAATTGAACTGATTATTTTCTCTTGATCTGAGCCTCTTACCTAATCTACTTTCTTACAGGAATTGTGAAGCAGCTTCTGAGCAGATGGCCCGAGCTTTGCAGAGTCTGCAACTCATCTAACACGAGCCCTCTTTACTCAGCCGCCGTGCAAGAACACTTGGATGTGGTAAACGCCATACTAGATGCAGACGAATCTTCGATAAGAATAGTGAGGAACAATGGAAAGACAGCCCTTCACAACACCGCAAGGTATGGGAAATTAGACGTAGTCAAAGCACTAATCGGACACGATCCTGGGATTGTCTCCATAAAGGACAAGAAAGGCCAAACTGCCCTTCACATGGCGGTGAAAGGCCAGAGTGTCGCCGTGGTAGAGGAGCTTCTAGAAGCTGATCATTCGATACTAAACGAAAGGGATAGGATGGGGAATACTGCTGTTCATATAGCCACAAGAAAAAACCGTTCTCAGGTATAAATCTCTTTCTTCGTCCAGTGATGGATAATCTTCTTACCAGTTACCGCTCACTATAAGTTGCTGATGATCTTTGTGTCTTTTTTTTTTTCAGATAGTCAGCCTACTGCTCACCTATCGATCCATAGAGATAAACGCAGTGAACAACCAGCAAGAAACAGCCATGGACATAGCAGAGAAGCTCCCGTATGGGACATCCTCGTTGATAATCAAAGAGTCCCTGCAAGAAGCAGGCGCAAAACATGCAAGAAACCTAAACCAGCGCGACGAAGCCATAGAACTAAGAAGAACAGTGAGCGATATAAAGCACGAAGTACAGTCCCAACTCATACAGAATGAGAAAACGCAGAGAAGGGTCTCGGGCATTGCAAAAGAGCTCAAGAAAATCCACAGAGAAGCTGTCCAAAACACTATAAACTCAGTAACTGTCGTGGCTGTCTTAGTGGCTTCCATAGCCTTCGTTGCCCTATTCAACTTGCCGGGACAGTACCTAACTGAGGGCAAAGAAGTGGGAAGAGCTTATATAGCCCATACGGTTGCTTTTCGAGTGTTCGCCCTTTTGAACACCATGGCCCTTTTCCTGTCCTTATCTGTGGTGGTGGTTCAGATAACTTTGGTGGCTTGGGACACTAGGGCTCAGAAGAGGGTAGTTATGGTGGTGAATAAGCTTATGTGGGCGGCGTGCATTAGCACTTGTGGGGCGTTCTTGGCGATATCTTTTGTTGTTGTGGGTAAGAAGAGTTCTTGGATGGCCACGACTATTACGGTGGTGGGAGGGCCTATGATTGTCGGGACTTTGATTGGGTTGTGTTACTTTGTGTTCAGACAGCATTTTGGAATGTTTGGCGGGAATGATTCGCAGAGGAGGATTAGGAGGGCGAGTGGGAGTAAGTCGTTTTCTTGGTCGTACTCTGCGAATTTCTCGGATTTGGAGGAAGAGTATAACTCTGATGAGAAGAAGATTTATGCACTGTGAAAAAGTTTTTGAGTGATGAAGAATATTTGGGAGACTCTTTCAACATTATATAATGGTAATGGAGTTCTTTAGAAATGGTTTTGGCTAACAAAGGGCTGTGTGTATGTCTGTGCATAGGTACATAAAACCTGCCTGCCTATGATGATTTTGGGTTGTCATATGGAAGATGTATTGGGTTAATATGCAATAATATCTATTATATTGATGCAGTAGAAGCTCGAATTTCATAAATAAACAATAATTGTTGTAACAAACAGGAAGACAATTGTCCTAACCTCAACATTTTATAGTCATTTCACCCAGGTGGTTTTTAATAAAAAAACAACAGAACCACACGGGTATATGTACAATAAAAACCCACCATATCTAAGAAAACCTGATTTTTTTAAAATGGGAATATACAATTTAGAAATTATTACCAGGAAATTTTCATCACCGTGTGATACTGAAGGACCCAAGGAAAGAATTTAGAAAGTTATAACTGGCCTGGGCCTCTTCTTGGGGATCGTGAAGGTCCTCTGCTCATTTCTGGAACTGGCGAAGATCGCTTCGATTCTTCTACTCTTTGAGCATTGTCCTGTAGGTATAAATAAGTAACTACGGTCGGCATATCCATGGTCAGATTATAATAAAACTGTGTATCAACAGTCCGGTAGCTTATGTGAAGAAGTTTGTTTGCAAACCTTTGAAGTAGAAGACGTAGAATTGTAGCTATTAGATACTGCTTGCAACTTCAGATTGAGTCGGTGCTGTTCTTGAACTTTGGCAAAATGTTGAAGTGATGATGCGAAGTTTATGCCATTTCTTTGATCTTCAATCATTTCTCCGTCTTCGGGATTTTGGGATCTGCCATTATTGGTGAGTTCTGGCAACGAGAGACTTCTGAACTGATCGCCACTGAATGAATATGGTGGAACAGTTTTCAAACGTGTTCGGAGAATCTTGAATGCTGCACTTTGCTGCATAGTTCCATAATGGGAGAAAAAAAAAAGCATAAGCAAAGACAACACTGAAAATACTTCCAAAATATACAAATCTGACAACATCTTGGTTGACTTACCTGTGGAAGCAAAGTCAGAAGACCATATAATGCTTTCAACAACCAAATGTACTTTCCAGGTTCAAGAAGCTGAAATAGAAACCACAAGTATTTTCACTGATCATAGCAGGAATTTATGAAAACAAATACACGTTATAGCCAGGTTGGTCTCATTTTCTCTAACAGCACGAATACACTTGTATGTATCGAACTTATTTAACAAATGTATCTTGGACCACAAATACAATGACTATAGGCCATAAATCACAGAAGTAAAGAGCAATAACTAAAGCATGAAGACTTTGGTGTTCCCTCAACTTGGAAAAAATAAAAAAAAAAATATGTAATGCATCTCAAATACATCCATTCCAGCATTACCTGCAGTCTAAGATACGCGAAAGTAGGAGTCTCCAGAAGGTGTATTAATCTATCCAACTGGACTAAAAACTTAACGTTTATATCTTCCTCGACCAACGACTGAATGACCGAACTTGCGTGCTTATAAGCCTGTAAATAAATGAAGATTAGTTAAAACCCAAATGAAATACCTCAGGAAAGAGAACATAGAATATACTAACAATTATAAACATAATCTAGACTCAAGATTCTCACCTGAGCTAACAAGCAAAGGCTGATAATAGCCATTGGCGAATGGCACCACGAAGCATATAGAGAGAGGAACAAGTTTTTCCCATCATCATTCAGCAGGGATTGTTTTAACTGATCACGGATGTTTGCTAACTCGGACGAAGTCAGCAGAATCAAATTCAAAGCCTGAAGGGAAACGTGATAAATGAATACATCTTTCACACAAACATGCAGTACACTAGGTATTTTCAATTCGTCCATATAAATTACCTGAACCATAATAGATGCAAACTCCAAATCAGGCTCCCCTTTAAGTATGATGGAAAAATTCCGATACACAGTTTCGGCATCTAAAAGTACACATAATCTACGAATGATCAAGGCGCCTCGTCTGCAAAACATACGGTTATTAGAAAGAGTACATAAGTTAAACAAAACTTACATAAATCTGAATCACAAGTAAAAGAATAACTAATAGACTTACTTCTCCAAGAGAGAGTTGTCCAGCCGAAAATTTTGAATTAAGTAGGTAAGGAGCTGGTGGAAGTGTTGTTCGTCTTTCGCTATGCAGGCATGAACTTCAAGTACCAAGAGCACAACCTGAACGGAATATGATTTCAGAGAAGGAAGCTATATAGATGCAGTAATAAAACTTTTAGTAGATCTAAAACTGCCAAAGCAATGCAGTTGACTTAACCATCTGGCAACATAAAATGCTGATTCAAGTAATGTTAAGCTTGTTGAACAATCTCATAAACTATCTTACTACTCATCTTAAGCATATCATGATCAGCCCCAATTGACTCCAACTAAATTAATGACAAGTTTCCAGACAATCAGAAAGTTGATGATAGCAAGGAACACAGGACATTGCGGAATCATGTTTTTTCAGATCAAAGAGTAGAATTGGAATCTTGTGCGACCTGACCACTGGTCTAGAAAAAATATGAGAATATAAACTGCAAATAAATTTAATGTCTCGATAATAAACAATTCGTTTAAATCATATAAGAAAAATACCTCATCGGACGGATCTGAAAGTGCCTTAAGCAGAGTTTCAAAAATGTCACCAAGAAAAGTAAGTACCTGCTCACAGTTCATCAGAAAAGAAGATGCTGATGTTGGAAGGGGCGATTCTATTAAAAATTCAATAATCACTGGCGTACTTCTGTTCGATGTCTATTTAATAGAGTTGATATCCAGTGCAGTGCTTCAATGCGAGTAGCACCCCATTCACTTGAAAGATGCCTGATATATAAAAAAATGTAATCACGCATAGTTTATTTTTCACATACTGATTATAAACTGTCAAATCGCAGATAACCGTCGACATCACTCAAAAGCAAATTGCAACATCATGTTATTACAAAATAAATTTATTACCTCCTAGAAACAGAAAGGATATCGCGGACATTAAAACCTTCTGCTGGATCAGCGTGTATCCCTCGGAGCTCTTCATTTGTTTCACGAGCAACCTGGAATTAGTAAAATTGATACAAGCAAACCACAAAAACAGCGGCAAAAGAAGACATTAATTTACAATTTCCATGGTTTAGTTGAAGATTCTTAACGATATGAAGGTAAGTAACACAGAGAAAATAGACCGGTAAATGGATCAAGACGAACATGGACTTCAACTAAAATGATAACTTTCAAACTATTTCCAAAGCAGGCATTAGCTATTAATAATGGCCATGCACTTACCACTCTTATCTTCTCCTCCTTGTCTGATATGCATGGTAATATTGCTCCAAGAATATCAGCATAATAAGAAACAAGTTGATCACCGCCAAGCTTTACAAACTCGTTTATCTGCAGAGAGGAGTAATGAATGAATTTCACTTTGTTAAGCAATAGGCATGTTTAACACTTCAAGATAATCACAAATGAGGAAAGAATGTGAAACATACTTACCCAGGTAACAGCTGTCAGTCGGGTAAATTCATCTGGTGAAGCTGCTCTTTGTACAAGTATCTCAGCCATGCGACCATAATCTACAGACTTTGAAAGAATCATCACTTAGGAAAGAATTTTAGCAAGAAGAGTATTTCCTTCTAAAGTAAGTAAATAGATAAAAGAACTTGCCGGACAGAGACCATGTATAAATAAATATATAATTTTATAGTATTGCTTGCCCAAGATGAAACCATCACTTTCTAATTTTTTGACTTTCTTCTCCGAAGCTTTGTAAGGTCCTTAACTACCAAAAGGATAGTCAATTTCTTCTGCCTCTTTACGGCAATCAGTAGAGACATAAAAAGGTGAATCTTACTGGAGAGTTCTTAATTTCTTGAAGAAATTCTGAAAGTGCTGAATCAGCCTGCTGCCGTATCTCGTGACTAGAATCGCTAAGCATGTTGAACAAACCTGTGCATTTGTCCATGTAAATATATATCCATTAAAGCACAATAAATTACCAAAGATGATCAAGGTCACTCACTCACCATCAAGAAAATCTGGAAGAAAGCCAAGCATATCAATGTCCGGAACGCTGTCTAAAACGGTAATCCATCCTACCAAAAACTGCCGGACATACGGATTCAAGACATTCATTCTTTCTCTCAGCAAAGGTATAAATTCTTCAATGCTGTACTAGATCAATGGTAAAAGTAGAACTTAGTTAAAACCAAATTACAAACGATCAAGATCAATAAAGAATTGAAACAACAGAAGTGGTAATGGGGCAACCAAAACAAACAGACCTAAATTGATCACTCTCAGTTACGATGTCCTGCAACCAAACAACGATGCAAATAAATAAACAAATATGTTCCTCCTTAATAGCTCATCACTAGAACTGAAAACATACATTTCTATAGACGAAAGATCACATCATACCTTTACAAGTCTGTCCAAGAGATGAGCAGCACTCTGTACATTGGGATCTGCATCTGCAGAGAGCTTGCATAGGGCATCAAAAATTTGGTTGAAGAACACTATAAAATCGCCTCTCACGACCTGAAAATCAGAGATAATGAGACTAATACAAGAGGAGAACGGGATTCGACACTAATCCTCTGTTCCCACCTTGGCAATGTTGTAAAGAGCCTCACAAGCATAGTAACGAACGCGGCTATCTTGATCAGAAAACGAACTTAAGACCGGTGGAACAATTTGCTGGAAAACCATGATTAGACAAAAATGAGTAACAGTCTTCCAATAAGAAACTATCAGTGGAAAATGGAAGTAGTGTAGAGATGACATGGTTAATTAAAACAGCGGAAAACGCATTCTTGACAGGATAGTTCCAATTTCTGCTAACGCACGCATATGAAATGGAAACCAATGCCTGATAGATACAACAAACAATAATATATTTCAATACACAACTATATTTGTTTCTGCACAATGATCTGAAACATGATGTGATACACTATCCCTCAGACAATTCTAAAGACCTATCATAGAATCTGGATGCCTCCATGCCCAGTTTACTCAGCATAGTTCGATACCAGCCCTTTGACTGGTCAACATCAGAATTTACTGTTATTCAAAAACTCATAGACTTGGCAGTTCAATATCTTACAAACCAATCCTAGAAGTTCACTCAGTTGTGTTCTTACATCAAGATGCTGCGCTGCTTCAGAAGTCAAGCCAACTGTTGCTGCCGCCAAGCCAATTAACCCTCCCTAAACCCACGATCAATCAATAGCATATAAACAGAAAGAAATAAAAAATTTACTGTGAGCACAGCACATTACAGCCTAAACCCAAACTTGAAAATTGAAATCAGTGGTAAATCAATCAGGAAAGCGAAAAAAGAAAAGCACACCTTACGATGATTTGCTTGAGGTGAGTATGTATACTCATTGACCAACAAATTAATGACCGCCGTGACTTTATCATGATCACCAGCCACAGCTAACTGCTTCACTATTCCTTCCACCTACAATTAGATCAAACAGCAAACCGATAATACAACCTAAACAACGAATCAGTAAAACTCACAAGGACAAATTTCCAAAACAGAAAATTACAAGCCCCAACGATTACGAAAAAATAGATGAAGAAGAAAACCCCAAAGTACCCACAACTGTCAAACAATAGTACCTCGAGGGCGGCATTTTTTCGCTTTTCGTACAGTTTATCCGATAGATTACGAAGAACGGCCGCTGGAATTACTGCCAACGCATCCGCCATAGCGATGTCGTGAAAAAACCCTTTACTGTTTTTCAAATCCAGCTAACCTCGACTTTGATGCATGTTACGTAGCTGATTCAATGTCACTGGGCGCAGATCTAGTGACGAGGTTTTAGGATAAGAAAGCGTGGATGGGATATGAATCAGCTAATGTGTATTTTCGGTGTTTCTACTTCTTCCGTTTGCGCACATTAGATTTGGTATTCCAATTCAATTGATTTAGGGTTTCATTTCCTCATAATCGACGATTGGGGATTTATCCTTTCCCCGTGGGACAGCTGTAAACATTTTCGGATTTTATTCCCCAATTTTCTATTTTTAGGGTTGTTTCCCTTAACTACATAATCATTATCAATTTTCGAAATATTAACATTTTGGCAAAAATAGAATCTCATTGGAAAATTTTTGATTAATCAAGAATAATGATAACAAAACGTATAAGATTGTTTTCTTGCTTTAATGATGATGGCCTGATCATTTTTCCCTTTAATGGACGAATATTGTGCCCAATAAGCTTCCAATTTTTTAAATGTGTAGTCATATACATGGCTCGATTATTTCATTTCTCTTGAATCAACAATTCAACCAAAGGGTCACAAAGATGAAGAAAAAAGTAGTTCGATCACAACTTTGGTATCATCCTTTCCTTTCTCTAAGGTTTTCCCTTTTAAAAATTCCAACCACAATCAATTATGTATAATATGGTCATCAGTTAACTTAGTCAAATATCCCTCTTTTTATCTACAAATCCAAATGAAAAATTCACTATTGCCTTAAAAAACTAATCAAACACAAGCTCTATTGGCCTTGGCCATCCATAGCACTACAGACAAGGAACAACACAAGGCATTTTTATTTCATCATCACAGCATAAAAATGAGAAAGAAAGAATAACTTAACTCGTACAAAGAGCATTCTTGCAGCTCAAATCAAACTGATGGCGTGAGAATACAAACTAAAAGAGAAAAGCTCAGAAAGGGTTAAGTGCTCGATATCGATTCTTCAACTTCTCGAAACCCTCGACACAAAGCTTCACTCTGAGTCGACGGAAGTGGCAACCTCTTCACTTCGGTCATGTACCTAATGATTTATCTAAATTTAAGTCCAAACTCAACAGAAGCTGAAAAAGAACAATAGAAAAATGAAGAAAAAAGAAAACACTTACCTATTTGTCGCGCTTGTGATCTTATCGCGGACACCTTGATTTGAAGCCGAAGTTTGTCCCATGGAAATATGCGGGCCCAATATTAGTGAAGCACCGAGGGGACTTGTCCCCATCCTCTGTGCAAAAACAGACATAGACCACTCTCTAACCACCGTAAGAACAGAGCGAAGAAGACGAAGTTTCAAAGGTGGAGATAGTAAGATTGCTCCGTTAGATAGTAACTGATCATAAGTGCTAAGGACAGTTTCTATCGAGCCCTTGCAAGCTGTAATAAGAGCCCTTGCGATGTCTTCGTCTCCCACGAGCTCAGCGCCAGAGGCAACTCGATCCTAAATTAATTAAAAAATTATAGTAAATTTCAGCGTAATGAGCTGACAAGAATATGGATCCAGGTTTCTAGTTTTCTTACCAGGGCAGCCTTTTCGAGTTGAAGGCATATTGTGTCTAAGGGTAAGATGGCCCCATCGCCCGAGAAAACGTTGGGACCGACCCTTTTGAGTACTGCACAGGCCTCGGCGATTCCACCTTTTGAGAGAGATTGAATTATGAGCCTGGCCCAGATTTCTCGTGCAATACTGCCCTCGGTATCGCCATATGATCCCGCAAAATATATTATTTCCAAACATATCTTAAAAAAAAAAAAAGAGGTAGAATTGGTGAAACGAAAAGGATTGTTTTGGTTAAATGATCATAGAATTTATAAGTAATCTGTCTTGATGGTACTGACTCATGGAGCCCTGCTATATGATGAAACATATATGCATCGATAGTTTCACAGAAGGTAAGTAGTGATGACAAACCTCATAGAGCTCGAATGGAACTGCAAAGTCATTGTACAATTGAGTTATGGACTTCAGATCTACGGATAACTCCTTCACTTTTTCGCGAACGCTCCGCACAAAACTGGGATCACCAGGCTGAGCATTTTCAGTTAACGAGCCGCCTGTGTTATGTTCAGATGTGCTGGGAGAGGTTTCCAAATTTGATGCAATCGTCTCCAATGCTTCTTTGATCTTAATTTGGAATTGAATAACAGCAAGCTTTGCTTCAACTAAATCGAGGAGACCATTCTGGGCCGAGATATTAGTAAAATTATCAGTCTCAGATCCACTCTTCGCCTGCAGAACAGCATTACTCAAGTACTGGCGCCTGGAAGCAGAGAAAACGAACCGTCTTAGAAAGCAATTTGATATTTCTAACAAAAAATTTCAGTGACAAAACACGTCAATGCCGCCTCATAATGACCATTCTGATAAACTTCACACATGACATGCCAAGGTAAAACATCTGTCAACCAATATCACTTCCAATGAAGTGTTACATCGGTCGATATATAACTCTTGTAATCGTATGTACTGGAAAACTAAGCAACGAACAACCAATTGAATAGTAACATAACCTTTGCTCAAGAGTTGGAGCTGCTTCCCCTGACTCGGTGGGACGCCTTTCTGCTAATCCCATTAGCACGTGAGCAGCCAAAACGTGCTGCCGTTTCAAGACATAATATCGTGCAAGAAACTCAAGGTACTTAATCTGTTGAGATTCTACAGCCGCTCTAGATTGACCCACAGATGAAGATGGAGATGCAATTGAGGAAAGAGACCGGACCTAGAGAAAAGCAACCAAAACAATAAGTCAAACTCAAAACTGCAAGTGAAGGGAACTTTCTACTAGTTGATAGCTCAAAGAGGGTTGAACTTCAAATTGAGAAAAAAAAAACATAATTCCTTCCACTAGTGTACTTTTCAATCATGGTATATCACGATGGTATGAGGTTCAGCAAGTAATGGTCTAACTTTATATGAATGGAAAGAAAATATAGTAATGCATGAAACAAGTTCAAACCTCATGACTATTCAGGTCTCGCACAGCATTTCTCAAAAACGGCACAAGATCTGGCCCACCGAATTCCAATAACTCGTCATCGAGTCCAAGATCAATTAATGTTCGATAAAGGTAATCATGAAAAAGCCTATCCGGAGACTGAACACCAAGTTGAATGATCTGGCATATGTGCTTGCGAGGCAATTGAAAAGGTGGGCGAATTGGGGACCCAATTTCCATTTTGGAGGCCAAGGCTTCACCTTTAAGAGACCGCAAAGCATTACCCACAATTTCATAACACTCCATACGTTGAGAAAGGGCACATTCTCGAAGCGCTGCATCTATTTGCTCGTTCAAAGCATCTCCATTTGGATCCAAAGACTGTGCCTTTTCCAAAGGTAATCTGACAACAGCTTCATAGAATCTACAAATATAGTTGTATTAATATTGTTAGATCTAACCATACAACTTTGGAAAAGCTAACCACCATAACAGACAACCCACCTCAGGTCTTCAAAGCGTTTGCACACGGTCTGCAAATCAGCTGCCTCTGGGATTCTGCTCAAGTTGTTAAAAGCCTCTCTAGCTAGATTATCTCTTTCTTCCGTGTCAAGAGTAGCAGCGGCTCTCTCAAGACACTCAACAGCTACGTAAAACTTATAATCGCTCTCTTTGTAATAGCTTGGACAACCTTCACGCAACCTATTACTAATATCCTCAACTGTTCCCCTGCCATCAGGACCAGTGTAATACTGGACCGTGAATGATAAGACGGGTGAGCGACACATCAGATCTAAGTATCCTCATATGGCACATTTAAATAACACAATAAATGAGCAAGGAACTACAGAATAAAGCAGACGAGGGGTATCATATATCACGGTTACCACCCTGAACACAAAGTTTAAAAAGGAACAGCATGCGTTAATTTCGAAATGTCAGATACCTCCATGAGAGCAGATATTAGACGTGTTCCAATTCTATCTCCCTCTTCCGAACAAACTAACTGTTGGAATGTTAACTGAACTGCATTCTGCCTAGCATTTGCATCAAAATTCCGTACGAGGCGTGCCATAAGGTGCTGCGAAAGAAGCTGAAGCAGAAATAGGGCTTCACCACATCTAAGAAGCAATTGCCTAATACACTCCATTGCTCTGACCTGAAAAAACTTCAAATTAATCATCCACAACACAAAATAACTCAGCCAAGTTACATTTCCACAATGCTTATAGTATATACCTCCATGGCAGCAAGTTCTGAATTGCTATATGAAAGCCTCTGTCTTTTACTTAGTGAACCAGACTCAACAGAGTAACCACTATGCGAGTATGGACCAAATAAATTGCGTACCATCGATCTATCACTAGAACCCAGATCAGAACCAGCTCCGATTAGAATTGAACCAGTCATATCACCAAGGCCAGCTGCATAGCCATAGAGTCCTCGCCTCTGATTCCTTCTGGACTGCAGAAACTTCTCTAATGAACGGATTTTGTCTTCAAGGAGATGCATTGCTCCAATAGAGAGCCTGCATGTGATGATCCCATCTTCAGATCCTGATCCACCTTTGAGTATAAAGACGGGGAGATCCCACAATGGTAACAATAACCGCGATGAACACAGACATAGGCCCTCATAAGCACCCGAAAAAATAGGTTCACCATCACCACCAGTTCTAGTGTTTGGCAGTCCACTTTTTCCTTCAAATTGTGGCAACCCAACAACTCTTGGGTCTTCAAAAGCTTCAGCAGCCTTCTCAACGACCACATTGCTTATAAAGTTTTCTGTACACGCTATTTTTGCAGCAAGCATTAGACACATTGAAGCAGCCTCTCCAGCACCAAAACGTTTGAAGAAGTCCTCTAGCAGCGATCTTGGAGAATTAGACTCCAACAATCGCCTCAAAATGTCAATCGGGCGGTTGAAAGTCACTTCCATCATGCCCATGGTACTGAATATGACTAATTTTCTTCTTGGCAATATATGCTGGTTAGATAGATCGCCCCTAGCCCATAGTTTAAGGCAAGACTTTTCACAAGATTCCAAGGAAGGACCAGACCCAAAAGGTCCTAGTTCTGAGTATAAAGACTGCACAGCAAACGCTGTATCTTGCAGAGGAAACACATCTGCCACACAAAGCATTCTCCCCTCTAGAGGCACAGAGGAGATTGACTCTCGCAGGGCACGTGAACCCACCCCACCAGCTCCCAATCCACCAGATGCAAAAGACTGCACTGTCGAATCCTTATTCAAAATGATAAGCGACGATGAATTAGAAAGGACTAGAGTTCCAGAAGAGCAATATGCTGTTTCTATCTGAAGAGAGTTATCGTCAGACTGGGATCTTCCAGGGGGAGGAAACGCAAAAAAAGTAAGCCCACCACCAATCCCTGTGGGAGGGGGACGTGTTGCTACCACTTTTAAGCAGCTTGGTCTGTGCTTATTGTGACCAAGCTCACCCATATCTCCAACTGCACCATTATTTCCACCAGACCGGGCAGTGGTGAGATACATCCTCCGCCCATCGGATAAAATCAGGGCAAGATGCAACCACTTTGATTCTGAGGTAGACAACGGTGAAATGCTCACAATCGAAGGCATGCTTGTCTGTGAAGTGGGTCTCGATTCCCTCTGAGTGATCAAATTTCTCTCTTCTGCAACCTTCTTGAGTGGGCCATCTCCATTAGGCCCAAGAGAGAAAACTTGTATTTTCATGTTCTCCGTACGTGCATACAAGATGTGTCTTTCAGAATCAACTACCATTTCAATAATTGGGTCAAAAGCACCAAACTTGAATACATTTGGCACAACCCACCTGGAAATGGAAAAGTGACAGAAAGAGAGGATAATAACTTAAAATGCTGAAGCTTATGCCGAAAGAAATAGATGGGACTAATGTCCAGATCCAAATAAGTTCAAAATAGAACTTATGTTACACCATTACATTACAATGTATCAGAGTATTAGAATAATAACTCAGTCACGTCGACGACACATGGGCACACAATATTTAAAGCAAAATGCATTAGCATTGCCACATATCAAGATAAAGGAAAAAACAGAAACAACAACAGGTGTTTCAACACCGAACACGAGGTAGAAAGAGAAGATTACCTCGATATGAGGCTTGCTACACCTGATGTCAGGCATACTTTGCGACAACGCTTTTGCCATCCTGAGCCACTAGTATATTGCAATTCATAAACATTACCATCACGGCCGGCCATAAATATTTGTCCCCCATCAGTGCAAGCAATACAAGTCATGGTCACTCCATCAGATGGAATGGTATACTCTGGAAGCGGCTGAAGTGACACCTCAGCATATGGATCAGTTCCATCGCCACTTCCAGAACAACATAATCCCACAAGAATCACCTGAATAACAGAATACACACACACATGAGAAGATGGCAAAGGATTTTCTCACCCGCCATGATACTGGCAAGGAAACTTTCACCTCTACAGGAGTAGCCAATACTAGAAGGTATTGAATGGCCTCAACAAATATTCGAGGCTTGGATTTGGCCAATCCAACAGCACAGATGGTTTGCTCCTCCCTGCTATATTCGGGGCATTGGCCATCCCTACATTACATAACCAAGCAATGACATGGAAATTATAAATAGAATACTTCACAACGCTTTCGTAGGCAAGCATAGAACATAATCACAGAAATCAACAATTAACAGTAATCCTGAAAAATGAGGAGTTCGTTAAAACTAGTCTACAGTCCAAATCCATTAGGACAAAAACTCAAATTTTGTTTGTAAAACAATATAAGAAAGAAACTAGCAATAAATCTGACAGATTCCCATCATTCAATGACATAAAACTTTTTTCATAAGATTTCACAGTATGTCAAACTTGGGACACAATTATGCACCAGTCGAATACAATAATTCCTGGATAAACTTCACTGAACAGATCTTATATAGCCAAAATTAAATAATCCCAGTTGTCATGCATAAATGTAAATCATTTGCATACCAGCTTCTCCTCTTGTAATTACAATATTTTTGTTTGATTTCATTAACGAGTTATTTAGGGATATGCAGATGAGCTTATTACTAGAGCTGTAAAACGGGCTGGCCAGCCCGCCAACGGAACGGGCTACTAAACCAGTAACCCGCCCCGCCTCATGACGGGCTGGCGGGCCAACCCGCGAAAGTTCAGGTTTTAACCAACATGTTAGATAAATTCTGTACACTGGACACATTACACATACCCAATAATTCATACCAAAATATGTTCTTCAAAAACATTCATCAGAATATTGATCTTCGAATAATCTACCGAAATCCATAAATCATATATAAGTAATATAAATTCATAACTAAATACTGAACCAAGATAAAAAAAAATTCAGGAACCTCAATTCTTAGCTTGCGCTTCTTCGTTGAAGAATGAGGAACATTATTAGGGTTAGAAATCTTATTTTAAGTGATTTATTAATTATTAACTATCTACTATTTAAAACTATTTATTAATATCTATTATTCGCTGCCCAACCCGCCCCGACCCGTCACAGCCTGCGGCCCAAACGGGTTGGACCCAACCCAATCCACCAATTTTTAATTGCGGGGCTGCCAGCCCAACGGGCTGGACCCATCTTGAGAGATTTACTTACTACGTCCGAAACAACACTTACTGCTTATCAAATCGCCATAGAAACAACGAGTTATCAACAGATGCCCAAGCTCGACGGATTTCAGGAAATATTCCGCATAATGCAGTTCCCTCCCCTCCAGAAGCATTGTATCTTTCAATCAACACCTGAGGTAACTCCCAAGTATCCACGACTTCAACCAAAGGTGGCCACTGAAATACAACCATCAAAGAAGAATAAAAACAGATTACATGGAAACCGGGGGATCACAGAGCACAATTAAGTTGGATCATCTCAGCATCGTGCACTCTAC
This sequence comes from Craterostigma plantagineum, assembly GCA_027422505.1. NCBI lineage: Eukaryota > Viridiplantae > Streptophyta > Magnoliopsida > Lamiales > Linderniaceae > Craterostigma > Craterostigma plantagineum. The sequence goes on from JAPQWV010000029.1 coordinate 1,810,120, forward strand.
TTTCTCTTTCGTGCATTTGTTCTCAATTATAAAAGCATACCAAATAAAAAGCTTAGCTAAGGTTAAAAAACTGGATTTTTCCTTTTAGTTTTCACCTAAGAAAATGGAAAAGTTGAAGCGCATGAAAAATTCATGTTTTCACTAAAATGGAAGTGCTCGAAATCAAGAATATTCCCCCGATACAAAACCAACACTTTGACTCCATATTTTCTTTCTTAGCAATATTGTATTTTTCTCATCGGAAAGAAGAGAGAAATCTAAGAAGTTATGAGCCGCTGCCCCAGAGTCAAATGAATCTAAATGCTTATGAAACACCATTCTATCAAAATAGCCAAACAGCTACAGCAGCAACGATTCTCACAACCCACAAAAAAACTAAGAATAACCAACCACATTACCTCACGTGGGTGAGCCAAATAAGGATGAGTAGAATATCTAGAAGCTTCCAAAGCTTCCTCGAGATCGAGATGACTCGCAACTTCGCGAACGCATCGATCGGCGACGACAAGCCCAGCATTGGCAACATCACGCATCACTATTTCACTATCCCAAGCAACCATCTCAACCATCTCGAGGCAGATTGCAGAACAGCACAACCAACTGGGGAAATAAAACCTTTTTCCCTCCTCGCCGACGCCGGGCGACAATTTCTTATGCTAAAACCCTAGGCTACGGGCTTGAACTTCAGAATCAACGAAATTCAAGCCCTAGACCAACGCAGATAGGTATTACAACGAAATTAGGTTGCGGTGAAGGCAAGAAAACAGCGGACGCACAGCGAAATTTTCAAAAGAGGTTGTAGAGAGGGAATTTTGCTCGGTTGTAGGGTTTTGCGTTTTTTGTTTGTCTTGTTTACCGCCGCGCGTGGCACTTACGCTATTTTTACATGTCCCCATGGGCACAATGGTCTTCTCCAGGATTCCTCTTTTAACTATTTTGCTTCACAATGTAATAACTCAACAAAGATAACACCCTACTCTATACTATACTCTTATATTATTGCTCAGCAGAGTTAAAAATTGCTCAATCGGCCAATCCGAATTTTTCTCAAACTATGAATTAATATAAAATGAAAAAATAAGGAATCACCAACTACCTTAGATATATATATATATATATTGTCGCATTTACCCTTCTATCTTTAGTACTTGTTATTTAATATCTAATAAATGATTTATATATTATGTAACACACGTATATGAATGTGCAATTTAGACTAGTTTGAATTATTAGCGGAGTAGGTTGTGTAATATTCACGTTAAAAGAAGGAACTAATCAATGTGGGCTTCATGACTTTTGGGCCTAATCACATATAGGCTTTATATAAAATAGCCCATCACCTGTCAAGCCCGATGCCATGAGGATTATGTTGAAACCCTTATAAATAATAACTTATCATCACAGCCTCATCATTCACACTTACATTAGTCAACCACAAAATCCTAAAGAGCTTGTTTTCTCCCTCTTGTGTTCTTTACTATTCTGCTGTATTTTTAGCGTACAGTATTAGGAATCGAGGGGTTTTTCCTAAAACGAATTGGTAGTATGAGGAGAAAGCATCTTACATATATACTGGCTCAAAGAGCTTCAATTAGTCGATGTGGGACAACACCCACTTTTAGAATCTCAACACGCCTCCTAACGTGTGGCATGACTGGCCTAACACGTGTACATATGAATCGAGTGGCGGCGAGCGAGCGGAGGAATTGCTCTGATATCAAATTAGAAATCGAGGGGCCATTCCTAAAACCAATTGGTAATAGGAAGAAAAAGCCTCTTATATATATACTGGCTCAAAGAGCTTGAATTAGTCCATACGAGACGACACCCACTTTAGAATCTCAACATATAGCTCTATTTTAGTGAGCGGAGCCTAGCTGCTTTTTCTCGTGTCGTGTAGATCTAACTTTGGATCTTGGATTTACAGTTTTTGTTTTTGATAAAATCGGTTTCTGTATAAAACTGCTCTTTGATCTCCTTTAAATCATAGAATATGCTATTCTTTCATACCTTTTCAATTCATTCAACTACTTCTAACTTAAAGAGTCAAAAACCAACTCCAGTTGAGCCGTTTAAGAAAATTACGACAGATGTATGGGTCCAATGCTTTACAAGAACAAAAGCTATCTTATTATTCGAGGAAACTATACATGCTACATCACACAAGTCTCTACAAGTTAAGTATAACATTATATTTAATTACGAAACACAGCAAAGAAAAGGGGGCTTTGTTTCATCCTTCGTATGTTCAGACTTGTTCGTTTCCCTTGAGTATGTTGTACTTGCAAAGTGGACACGTGGCATTCATCTTAAGCCATTTCGCAATACAAGCAGAATGGAAGTGGTGGTTGCACGGCAGGGCATTTAGCTCAGCTCCATCCTCGTACGGACAAAGACATATGCAGCACTCCTTCAATAACAAGCACACCACTTTGCTTACCATTCATAAAGAACTTATAAATAGTCGATTGATATGAAGATATGAGCTCCCACAAATTCATCAAAGACGAATACCAAAAAAAAACATTAGGCGAATAAAATGGCATTGAAAGAACTCACTGCGTCTTCGGGCAAAAGAATTCGTTCGCCAGCCATGGAAGAAGTGCTTGCTTTGAGAGGAATCATCTTTCCACCACCAAAGCCCATCTCATGGTCATCCTTGCAGGTTTGAAATTTGTACTTTGGGAGGATGCTCAAGTCTGCATCTGATGCACCTTCCTATATTTTATTTTTGAAGATGAACAATGTAAGAAATAAGCTGCAATGGGGTAGTTTTTTAGGTTGTTTTTTTGTTCTTTCTTCAGGGCGAAATTTAAGGCATACCTGGCCAGCAATGGCATAAAGAATAGCGATGATGCATGGTAAGCAGCAACATATGGCTATACCTATAAGGCAAGCCATGACCACACAAAATACAGCAAAGAGCACGTCAAAGGCCAAGAACACTGACCGACAACCTGCATATTGTTGGGATAATCAGAGATCTATATTGGGTATCTATTATATACATTTAGCAAAAAGTTGAGAAATAAAAGGTAGCAATGATTTTGAGGCGGTGTTCAATTGATTACGAGAAACTGTGGATAGGTACCAATGGAACACATTGAATTGCTAACTTCAAATGTAGGACGAAAATAAGCTAGAGCAGATTGTAAAGTGGTGATTGTTGTCTCACGTCAAGTTTCATGCTGGACGTAAATATTATCTGCTCAGTAACCATAAAATATAATTCCCGACAGTAACAGTCTTCAGACTGCAGTAGCTTAGTGTTGTGATTCGAGAAGAAAGCAGATTTCGTTGGGTTGAAGACTTCAAATAAAACAATAACTGGGAACGAAAAGTTTCTTTCATAATCAGGAAACAGACAAAATTAGTATTAAGAATATTTAAGATTTAAACTAACAATGCCAAACAGTAGCTGGTAATTAAGAGCTAATCAGGAAAGACAGCAGAGATTCTCAGGTGGAAACAATCCTATAGATCAACACCATCACGTCCAAATATATCATCCTATACAAAGAAAGGTGAATGATCTTACCAATACAACCGTGGAGCATTTGATATCAGAATTTGACCACCTGCGAGAATCCAGTAGAAGCCAATGATCCACCACAAAAACGATACAATCGTGTTCAAAGATTCACAGCGTTTAACACTGAAAAATTCACAAAATTATCTGATCAAAATGATATAAATATATATATGGCAAAGCTACTGACATTAATAGCACATGTAAACAGAGTAAAGTGATTGGAATTCGACTCCCGGGTCTCGTTCTTCAGAAAACACAAGAATAACAAAGCACGTTTCGCGAAAAAATGTTTTTCCTCTAACAAAGTGCAACAAATTTTTAATTGCTGATTCTTATGACCAAGTTAGATGGAAAAGAAAATCCTGCTTCTTCTGATACATAGGGGCAAGAGTTATCATCGCCAAAGATGTGATCACTTCCAAGGAAAATCCATCACCTCTCAACGAATGACAAATCAAGTAAACATCCATAACAAAACGACCAAGAAATGTGACAAGAAACCCAATATTCCAAAAACAATCTAAGAGACAACAGTCTTCACTGCAAGGAAACCTATATAGCTCACGAAAGCAAAATGAAAACTTAAATAGTAATAAAACTAAAAGAAGGAATCCAATTAACGATAACAAAACAGACCTCGACCGATCATTGTATCCCAAAGCCCCACTTTCCTCGCTGTCATCGTCATCATCACCAACGCCATTATCACTTCCACCAGCACCCCTATCACCGTCGCCATTCCTGCTATTACCGTTCCTCCTCTTGAACTCCACCCAAACAAGCACCACGTGCACCACGCACTGCGCCGCATATCCAATCACCCAAACCCTAACCGGCACATTAGGCCTCTCGTCGGCCGTCAAAATCAGCATCACGATGCTGACTACAACAAACAGCGAGTTCCACGCGACGTCGAGGGCCACCACGGGCCTCGAGTAGCCCCAGTCTGCACGCCTCTCCTCCAGCTGACGCGCCGCCGTCTCACGGACCAGCGCCGACGGACCGCCTCCTCCTCGCCGAGTGGCGCGTGAAAGGAGGAGCGAAAAGGACGACGGAGACTGCGGCGGCTGAAGGCGCGGGCGGAGGAGAGGTGTTGAATCGTTGGTGGGCGACGACGTGGACGACATAGCAATGGCGATGTGTCTTTTGCCTTCGATCCTTACGTGGTTTCTCTGTGTTTCGTTTCGGTGTTATTGTTCAATCAATCAGTGTGGGGTTTAGTTTTGTTAGACGATGTTTACATTCGGGCCAAAAACTAATGGAGTTTTACAATCCAGTCCTCTTTTTTTATTCTTTATACAACTCGGGTCGGGGTCGGTGATCCGGCCCATCCACATAACTAATTTATTACAGTTTAGTTTCTTCCCATGATGAAAGTCCAATGGGTTCATTAATGGGCCAAGCAATATAAAACCTTTTTCTTTTATTCATTTGAACGTAGTTGTAATATTATGTAATAAAACCTAAAAAAAGTCGTTGGTAATTTCTTCTTTGGGATAACTCCAAAATAAAAATCCCTTGCCCTGCGGCTTTTTTTCACCTAGTGAACTTTGACTGTCGTGTTATGGCCTAATCACTCATTAGTCAATTAAATCACATGTAACGTCATTAATTCATTGCAATAAAGACTTTATCGTAAATTAGTGCAACGGACAAGCAAATAATTGATGTACGGAACCACTTTCAGCAGTAATCGGCTAACCTGAGAGCCCAACTTAATTAAAGCAATCTCTAAAAGGAAAAATCGACAATAATTGTAACAAAAGACACGATAGGTTTTGTTAAGAGCATATACGTTTGTTTACCTTGGTCATCATAAAAAATAGCCCACGTATCTATTTTCGATTCAAAACTAGAATTGCTTGAAGGAAGAGCAAAACATTGCTAAAAGATCAAGAATGCAGCTTTAGGTGCCATCTTTTACTCCTTTTTAAAGTTTGCATTGTAATATTAATATTGGGGGAAAATTGTAATATTATCATTATTCTTATTTTCAATTTATAGGTTTTTTTAAATGAAATTAGGGGGCCATACCATCTATACGACAATCAGATAAAAACCCCAGTTGCTTACAAAACCTATAATTACACGTAATTGGTATATTTCTCAACCTTATTATTGATTAAATATTTAGGCTTGCTTCTAAGAAAATGATGATATGTTTCCATATAAGTTAGCTCTAGGATTGAATAGCACAACTGGTTATATTATGATGAATTAGTTTCTTAATCCAGTCAATATGCTGTCATTTTTTCATTAATTATTTCAACCTGACACAAATGTCACGTAATTCAAGGGGAAGGGTATATCTATATCGCAACAACCATGTACGTTAATCATTCATTAGTATTTAATTATCCATGCTTAGTTAACAACTATTTACATTAATCATTCATTAGTATTTAATTAATTCATGCTTAGTTCAAAGTTCAAACATCATGTGACGATACGACACAAAACGTAGGTCTCTCTCTTTCATCCGTTTCTCTCTCACCTTTCTGTCTCTATTTATCTTTTTCCAGGCCTGCTTTATTTTTGCCACACAGCTAGTAATTGAAAAGGCAAAACTAGACCTCCCTCGACGTAGCAGGTATCTCACGCCGATACCCAAATCAGGGCTATTTTAGTCATTGTCTTGCTTTTTGAAGAGATATGACGCCAATTTTTCTACAAGCAAAGAGCACCTCATTTCGAAACTGAAAATCTCTCTCACTGTACTCGCGCACTGTTTTTCGTCTTCTCTATTTGTTGTTGATTCAAACTCATCGGAATCAAATCTCGTCACATACACTTGAGTTCGCGAGCATTTCTCAGCCATTAGGGGAGCCATAAGCTGTTACCTTGTTGATGCTAGCTGAGTAGAGGAGATTAGATCGGGGGATGGCGGAGGTTTCCGGCGATGGAAGTGTCGGCAATGCGCCGGCGGCGTCTATGTCTTCAGGAAGGGCCTCTTCGACGCGTAGGAGAGGCTCAGTGCGACACAGCTTGGATACGGACGAGCTTATCAATTTGTTGCACGGTTCGGATCCGGTGAAATTGGAGCTTAATCGACTTGAGAACGAAGTCAGAGGTCAGTCAACCGATTTGGATCCGAAATATTCGAGCTCTGAGATTGTGAACACGACCTTTTGTTAATTTTGTGCTGGTTTATGTAATTATTTTTGTGGTATTATATGAGTAGGACGTATTGTTTGCAATTAAGGTTTGAATTAACCAAATAGATGTTATAATGAATTCTAGTACAATTTCCTTTTAGATGGGATGTCTGGAACTTGTAGCAAATTCTGATGAATTTTAGCTACTTGTCTTTATTTATTTTTATTTGTCAGCAAAATGGGAAGGTGTTTTGTCAATTAGCTATGGATTGATTGTTGGGACATCGATTTTACAATTTTTTGTTGTTTGCAGATAAAGAGCGGGAATTGGGGGAAGCACTATCTCTGATCAAGGCATTGAAGTTGTCGGAGAGGCTTCGCGAGAAAGCCGTTGAAGAGGTTAATGTTGTTTTGTCGTTTCTGTGAATGAAAACTGTTTGTTCTTTTGTTCTTATTTACGTGGCAACAAGTTTTGGCCTTATAAATCGTTTGTTCGTGAAGGAAGTTGAAACAGTTGTAGGTTGATAAGAAAGTTCGGTGGTATTAATGGTTACAGCTTATAGTGTGGATTACTTATTGTTTGGTGCCATTTTTAGTCCAGCACCAACCCGAATTGATAAGAAAATCTTTATCGTGACAAATGCGAAGTTCTTTGATGCACAGAAATTGTTTTATTTGGTGTTGTTCCATGAAATCTAAGATTCTGTCTTTTTTCTTCAGCTTACTGAGAAGTTGGCTAAGGTAGAGGAGAAGCTCAAACTAAATGAATCCCTTCTCGAAAGCAAGGTAATGGGACTCTGCTTGTTACGTTTTCCTCTGTCACCTTTCGGATATTATCTGTGACATAAATGTTAATGCGATCTTTTTCTTTCCGGCAGAATCTTGAAATCAAGAGAATTAACGATGAAAAGAAAGCGTCTGTGGCTGCACAGTTTGCTGCAGAAGCCACTCTTCGCAGAGTTCATGCTGCTCAAAAGGATGATGATATGCCACCAATTGAAGCTATCTTGGCTCCCTTGGAAGCTGAACTCAAGCTTGCTCGGCAGGAGGTTTACTAACTTCTCATCCTCCAAGACAAGTGACAGTATTTTATAACATAAGTGATATAATGCGTCTTTCCATCTTCCGTCGTAGATTGGAAAGCTGCAAGATGATAACAAGGCATTGGACCGACTTACCAAATCAAAGGAGGCTGCTCTGCTTGAGGCAGAAAAAACAGTTCAGGTGGCACTTGCAAAGGCATCTATGGTGGATGATCTGCAAAACAAAAATCAAGAGTTGATGAAGCAGATTGAAATTTGCCAGGTACTGGAAAACATTCCCTTCTCATTTTACTAGGTTAGTGCAGTTTGATGATTCTGTACATTGGTATCCTCCATAATGCTTCATGTTTCTTTCAGGAAGAAAATAAGATATTGGATAAAATGAATCGCCAGAAGGTTGCTGAGGTTGAAAAACTTACCCAAACTGTACGCGAGCTTGAAGAGGCCGTGCTTGCTGGTGGAGCAGCTGCCAATGCTGTTCGAGACTACCAACGGAAAGTGCAGGAGATGAATGTAAGACATATGTGCTGAAGTCTCTTTTATATAATGCAGCAAAATTTGCTGATGAAGCTTGGTTTAGTATAATGCCTTCATCTTGCAACTGACAGGAGGAGAGGAAAACATTAGACAGGGAACTCGCTCGTGCCAAAGTCACTGCAAATAGGGTTGCTACTGTGGTAGCTAATGAATGGAAGGATGCTAATGATAAAGTGATGCCCGTCAAGCAATGGTTAGAAGAGAGGAAGTTCTTGCAGGTATGTATATAATATGCATTATGATTTCTCAGTTTCGATTGGTAACTTGAGTTTTACAGTCATGGACGATGAAATGACAATTGGTCGCATTTATTAACTGTTGTCTCAGGGTGAGATGCTCCAACTTAGAGAGAAGCTTGCTATTAGTGAGAGAGCTGCAAAATCTGAAGCACAGTTAAAGGTAATTTATACTGTATTTATTATATGACCATATTAAAAGTATAATTCATCGACGAAGACTACGCTAACCATTCTCTTTTGTCTAGGAAAAATATCTATTGCGATTGAAAGTTCTTGAAGAGACTCTGAGATGTCCAAACTCGGCCAATCGCGGTGCAACAGATGCCAGAAACTCACTGAACGGTCCCTCACGTCGCCAGTCACTTGGTGGAGCCGAAATCATCTCCAGGATGGCTTCTAATGGTTTTTTGCCCAAAAGATCTCCATCATTTCAGCTGAGATCCTCTGCTAGCAGTACAATTCTAAAAAACGTGAAAGGCACGTCGAAATCCTTCGATGGTGGTTCTCGATCTGTGAATAGGAGTAAACTTATACTGAATGGGCTGGGACCAAATTTCAAGCAAAGCCAATCGTGTGATGGTACTAAGGAAACTGATCCAAAAGATGATGCATGGAAAGGTACCTCCTCTGCTCAAGACGACAAAACACACGAAGGCAAGGAAGAAGAGAAACCAAACAATACCCAAGTGACGACAGATACAGAGGACTCAGTGCCTGGGCTGTTATATGATCTTCTCCAGAAAGAGGTGATCTCATTGAGAAAATCTTGCCATGAAAAGGATCAGAGCCTTAAGGACAAGGACGATGCTATTGAGGTTGATGATGCTTCTGTGTTGTTTATGGTTCCCTGCATTACCTTAGTGTTTCTCGATCGACTAAAGTCTGTCTTTTGGTTATCAGATGTTGGCAAAGAAGGTTGAGACACTTACTAAGGCTATGGAGGTGGAGGCCAAGAAGATGAGAAGGGAAGTAGCTGCAATGGAAAAGGAAGTTTCTGCAATGCGCGACGAGAAAAGCCAAGAAACCAAATCCAAGCGAATTGGAAACTCCAAGAGCAACAGTTCTCAATTGCAACCTGGGAGGTGTGATTATTATCATCTTTGACTTAACCCATATATTTTGGCCCCCATAATCTTTCTCTGCTACTTGTATTTAGTATTATGGTTATCTGTTGTCATATATTTTTATATATACATATACATAATATTATCCGTTGCTTATGCAGGGCCATTTCAAGAAGCGGATCGATGCGCGCCACACAATAGCTCACAAACAAATTCGGATACAATGTTTTTGCGTCCTCTTTGATACCCCTGTGACTTTTCATCTGTTGTTTGTATAATGTGTAGTAACAATCATTGGTTTGTGGCGAAAGAGGAAATTCAAGAAGCTGCAGCAAACAGTTTGGGAAAAAAAAAAAGAGAAAAGAAGAAACGTAGGTATGCTGTTTGCTTTTATTCTACTGCTGACTTAGACTTGCTTATAAGCTAAGATTGGGAGGAGGAACCTTTTAATGTCGACTTAACCTTTTTCTTATTTCTTTTTTTGGTTTTCTGGGAGAGTGCTTTGGTTTGCAGTTTATTAGTGTGGTGATGGTCGTGTCGATATATTTCTTTCTTTATTGGAGTATTTTCTCTGATGTTCCTCCTTTTTACTTGTGGTCTCTGTCGCTGATTTATAATATTATGAACTTCTTGAGAAGTTTTCGGCATGCGTAAATTACAGTCCGTACGATGTTATCTTACAATGTGTAAACTGATCTTATCGTAGTACTAATTCCGACACGGGTCGTCATCGTCGTCGTTTTGAGTTTCCAAATTTGCTCAAGATGGGCGAGTTCTAAAGAAGAATCCCATACTAATTCTAATAAACTGTTTAAGGTTGTTATATTTCCAAAATTAGGATTGAGTCACATTGGAAAATGAAGTTATATTTCGATATTATGATGAATTAATTTCTTAATCTAGTCAATATGCTATCATTTTTTCAACCTTGAGTTTGGACGAAATTCAAGGAAAAGGGTATAGGCAACAACTATGTAGTCGAATTAATCAGTAAGCGCCGTTAATATTTAATTAATTTATGCTTAGTTCAAAGTTCAAACATCATGTGACGATACGACGCAAAACGGAGGTCTCTCTCTATCTCGTCCGTTTCTCTCTCACCTCTTTGTCTCTATTTGTCTTTCTTTCCAGGCCTACTTTATATTCGCCACACCGCCAGTAACTGCAAAGACAAAAGTAAACCTCCCTCGACATAAAAGGATTCTTCATGTTGATGCCCAACTCAGGGGTAATTTAGTCACTATAGTGCTATTCGAAGAGAAATACGCCAAAATTTTCTAAAAAACAAAGAACGACCTCATTTTGAAACTGAAACTCTCTCATATTGCTCCACTGTACTCGTGCACTGTTTTTCGTCTTCCTTGTTTGTTGTTGATTCAAACTCATCGAAACTAAATCTCTTCACATACAATTGCATTCGCGAGCTTCTCTGCAATTAGGGGAGCCATAAGCTGTTATTTAAGTTGATGCTAGCTGAGTAGAGGAGATTAGATCGGGGGATGGCGGAGGTTTCCGGCGATGGAAGTGTCGGCAATGCGCCGGCGGCGTCTATTTCTTCAGGAAAGGGCTCTTCGGCGCGTAGGAGAGGCTCAGTGCGACACAGCTTGGATACGGACGAGCTTATCAATTTGCTGCACGGTTCGGATCCGGTGAAATTGGAGCTTAATCGACTTGAGAACGAAGTCAGAGGTCAGTCAACGGGTTCGGATCCGAAAGATTCGAGCTCTGAGCCGACGCTAAATATTGTTTGTTTCTTTTTGTTTGTGATTGCAGTAGCTGGATATTGTGAAAACGCGACTATTTCATGCTGCTTTAAATGACTACCTTTTTGGGGTATTATATGAGTAGGGAGTGTTGTTTGCAATTTACGTTTGAATTAATAAGTAGATGTTAATGGGATGTGCTGGAGCTTGTAGCAAATTATGATGAATTTTAGGTTTCTACAAGTTAATTGAATCACTGTCAACAAAATGGGAAGGTATTTTGCGACTTAGCTAGGGAATGATTGCTGGAACGTTGTTTTGAGAATATTCTGTTGTTTGTAGATAAAGAGCGGGAATTGGGCGAAGCACAATCTCAGATCAAGGCACTGAAGTTGTCGGAGAGGCTTCGCGAGAAAGCCGTTGAAGAGGTTAATGTCGTTTGGAGTTTTGTCGTTTCTGTGAAGGCAACCGTTTGTTCTTTTGTCTTTTAATTATGTGGCAACGAGTTTTGACCTTATAAATAGTTCTGTTCGTGAAGGAAGTTGAAACCGTTGTAGGTTGATAAGAAAATTGGGTCATATTAATTGGTTACAGCTTTTAGCGTGAATAACTTATTGTTTGGTGCCTTTTTTAGTCCAGCACTAACCCGAATTAGGTTGATAAGAAATTCTCTATCATGACAGCATGTAAAGTTCTATGATGCATAGAGATTGTGTTATTATTGAGAGAAGTTCATGCAGTAATTTGGTTTCTTCTACCAATCCTTCGTGGTGTCCTTGCTTGCACCTATTTTTGGAATCTGAGATTCTGTGTTTTGCTTCAGCTTACTGAAAAGTTGGCTAAGGTAGAGGAGAAGCTCAAATTAAATGAATCTCTTCTCGAAAGCAAGGTACTGGCACTTGCTTGTTAGGTTTCCGCTGGTCACCTTTCGGATAATATCCATGACATAAATGTAAAATATGATCTTTTTCTTTTCGGAAGAATCTTGAAATCAAGAGAATTAACGATGAAAAGAAAGCGTCTATGGCTGCGCAATTTGCTGCAGAAGCCACTCTTCGCAGAGTTCATGCTGCTCAAAAGGATGATGATATGCCGCCGATTGAAGCTATCTTGGCTCCCTTGGAAGCTGAACTCAAGCTTGCTCGGCAGGAGGTTTAGTAACGTTTCATCCCCCAAGACAAATGACAGTATTTTATAACACTAGTGATATAATGTTTTTTGTATGTTCCGTCATAGATCGGAAAGCTGCAAGATGATAACAAGGCATTGGACCGACTTACGAAAGCAAAGGAAGCTGCTCTGCTTGAAGCAGAAAAAACTGTTCAGGTGGCACTGGCAAAGGCATCTATGGTGGATGATCTGCAAAACAAAAATCAAGAGTTGATGAAGCAGATTGAAATTTGCCAGGTACTGCAACATTCCCTTCTCACTGTATTGCAGTTCAGTGGTTCTGTCACTGGTATTCTCCCTGATGTTTCACGTTTCTTCAGGAAGAAAATAAGATACTGGATAAGATGAATAGGCAAAAGGTTGCAGAGGTTGAAAAACTTACCCAAACTGTACGCGAGCTCGAAGAAGCCGTGCTTGCTGGTGGAGCAGCTGCCAATGCTGTGCGAGACTACCAACGAAAAGTGCAGGAGATGAATGTAAGACACATATCTGCTGAACTCTCTTTTATATAGTGCAGCAAAATCATTCTATGAAGCTTTAGTTAACTATAATGTCTTTCATCTTGCAACTTACAGGACGAAAGGAAAACATTAGATAGGGAGCTCGCTCGTGCCAAAGTCACTGCAAATAGGGTTGCTACTGTGGTAGCTAATGAATGGAAAGATGCTAATGATAAAGTGATGCCCGTCAAGCAATGGTTGGAAGAGAGAAAGTTCTTGCAGGTATATATGATTGCGTTCGATCTCTCAGTTTTGTTAGTTTGGTAACTTGAGTTTTACAGTCATGTCGATGAAAAGGCAATTGCTTGAATTTATAAACTGTTGTTTCAGGGCGAGATGCTCCAGCTTAGGGAGAAGCTTGCTATTAGTGAGAGAACTGCAAAATCTGAAGCACTGTTAAAGGTAATTATTGTCGTCGTCCTGTTGTGATAATACTAGGCTGCCCTAACCTTTCTTTTCTCTAGGAAAAATATCTTTTGCGACTGAAAGTTCTTGAAGAGACCCTGAGATCTCCAAACTCGGTCAATCGCAGTGCAACAGATGCCAGAAACTCACTGAATGGTCCCTCACGTCGCCAGTCACTTGGTGGAGCCGAAATCATCTCCAAGATGGCTTCTAATGGTTTTCTGCCCAAAAGATCTCCATCGTTTCAGCTGAGATCCTCTGCCAGCAGTACAATTCTAAAAAACGTGAAAGGCACGTCGAAATCCTTCGATGGTGGTTCTCGATCTGTGAATAGGAGCAAACTTATACTGAATGGTCTGGGACCAAATTTCAAGCAAAGCCAATCATGTGATGGCACTAAGGAAACTGATAAAAAAGATGATGCGTGGAAAGGTACCTCCTCTGCTCAAGACGACAAAACACACCAAGGCAAGGAAGAAGAGAAACCCAACAATGCCCAAGTGACGACAGATACAGAGGACTCAGTGCCTGGGCTGTTATACGATCTTCTCCAAAAAGAGGTGATCTCATTGAGAAAATCTTGCCATGAAAAGGATCAGAGCCTTAAGGACAAGGACGATGCTATTGAGGTTGACGCTTCTGTGTTCTTTACGGTTTCTTATAATAGGCTAATGTTACTTCATTTCAGCTAAGGTTTGTTTTTTGGTTATCAGATGTTGGCAAAGAAGGTTGAGACACTTACTAAGGCAATGGAAGTGGAGGCCAAGAAGATGAGAAGGGAAGTAGCTGCAATGGAAAAGGAAGTTTCTGCAATGCGCGACGAGAAAAGCCAAGAAACCAAATCCAAACGAACTGGAAATTCCAAGAGTGCCAGTTCTCAATTTCAACCTGGGAGGTGTGTGATTATTATCATCTTTAACTTAATCCATATATTATGCCCTGCATAATAGTTCTCTGCCAGTTGTATTTAATATTAATTCTGGTTATCTATTGTCATATATATTATTTATTGCTTATGCAGGAGCCTTTCAAGAAGCGGATCGATGCGTGCCACTCAATAGGCTCAAACAAGTCTTACATGTTTCGCGTCATCTTCGAGGCATCCTTGATTTATTCCGGTGCTTTTTGTATAATTTGTTAGTAACAAGCATTGGTTTGCGGCGAACGAGAAGAAATTCAAGAAGCTGCAGCAAAAAGGGAAAAAATGAGGAAATTTAGGTATTCTGTTTGCTTTTATTCTACGGCTGACTTAGACTTTACTTAAGCTAAGATTGGGAGGAGGAACCTTTTAGTGTCGACTTAAGCTTTTTCTTTCTCTTTGGTTTTCTGGGAGAGTGGTTTGGTTTGCAGTTTATTATTGTGTTGGTGGTCCTATTTTTTATTGGAATACTTTCTCTGATGAATTTTACTGGTGGTCCCTGTTGCTTGATTGTTGATATGTATGATTTATGACGTTGACAATTTTTTTTTGTGTGTGTATGTGTGTAAATTACAGTCCGTACAATGTTGTCTTCTTACAATGTGTAAACTGATCTTATCGTAGTACTAATTCCGACAGTGGTCGTCATCGTCGTCGTTTTGAGTTTCCAAATTTGCTTCCAACCCGCATTTAGGAGTTTAAAAGGTGTCCGAAGATTATAAATAGAGAGTTGCCATTGTAATGTATATACCACAGAATTCTAACCTCTACTAACAAGTCTACACAATACAACAGCGTTTAAAGGCAGCCTTCATTTCACCACCACAAGTGGTTCAAAAAGGGGCCTTTTAACCTTTGTGGTTCCTATTATTCCACGATTATTTTTAAATTATTCCCAACTCTCTGCCTCCTATTCAAAAAACTTAACAGAGCCCAGTCCTCACTTTCTCTCCGTGGACTAACTGAGTAAAATGGAGCAAAATCATGAACTCATACTATCCCAGATGAGGCAATCAGTTGAAAGGCTTGGTTCTTCATCTGAGGTGAACAAATAAATAACACTATAGAATGTTAAATCATGTATAATATGTATAAAGTTACTTCCTTTCTTCCTCAGAACTATGGAGACGAAACGCTTATGAGGTTCTTGATTGCCAGATCAAGGGACGTAGGCAAGGCAGCTAAGATGTTCGTGCAGTGGCAGAAATGGAGGGCCGAGTTCGTGCCACGTGGCTTCATCCCAGACGCTGAGGTTCAAGATGAACTGAGTATGGAGAAAGTTTTCTTGCAAGGTCCAACTAGGCATGGCAACCATCCATTGGCAATGCTCAAGGCCAGCAAGCATTACCCTTCCAAGGATCAGCCTCAGTTCAGAAGTGAGACCATGTTCTTGTTTTTTCTATTAAAATCATCCTTCCATTGATTGCTTCTCTGTTTCTGTTTTTCCTTTCTTAAAGATTGCACGTGCTAGAAGTTTTTATTATAACTTAGCACTGAGAGAAACTTGTCTTGGTGCAGAATTTGTGGTTCATTTGCTGGACAAGACCATTGAGAGGTAATGTGATGTTATTGTGTGCGCTATGCTATATGATGGACTCAATTGATTTCATTACCATGTGTTATATATGTCTGCTTTCTGATGAAATCGAACAGTGGCTTCAAAGGCAAAGAGATAGGAAATGAGAAACTGGTTGCAGTTATCGATCTTCAAGGCCTTTCATACAAAAACGTCGATGCTCGGGGTTTTATCACTGGGTTTCAGTTCTTACAAGTGAGTGAGATTGATAACATCATCCTTGGTCAAAAAAATAGCTGCAGTTATAAACGGTGAACGCAAGCTTGATTTCCTCCTTTGCAGGCTTATTACCCCGAGCGATTAGCCAAACTGTATCTTCTTCACATGCCCAGTTTCTTCGTGAGCGTTTGGAGGTTCATTTCTCGTTTTCTCGAGAAAGCTACAGCAGAAAAGGTACATTATTATCACACACACACAGCAGACATTTGATTTACTACAGCATACCCTTTTATGGCATGTTGCAGATTGTGATTGTAAGGACTGAAGAGGAAAGGGAAGAGTTTGTCAGCTATGTTGGCGAAGAAGTTTTGCCCGAAGAGTATGGTGGGAAATCCAAGTTCATTCTTCTTCAAGACTATGTTCTTACAGCTTTAGATGGCTGAGCTCTTAACAATGCCATACTAATTCTTGATTATGTATACATACACGTGAAGAAATAAGGGATGGAGACGAAGTATGTGGTTCCGTGTTCGATGTTATCAAGAAAATCGATACCCCGAGAACGAACCAAGGAAGCAGATATAACAACACACCATACATACCCAGAAAGAGGTTCTTAAGGTTTCCTCCATGTCTGCAAATATACATACACTTCAACAACAAGGAAAATAAACCACTCGAAAGCAACCAAAACACACTGATATCAAATCTCATTCACCGTGCTCTTCTCCTCCTACACCATAAGAGGAACAGATCCTAAACATGCAACGTTTGCTCGGCGACAGAAGCCAAGCCCTGCATTAGCCTCACAATCTCAACAGTATCATCCAAATAGTACTTAGCCTTACTCGGTTTTCTTCCCACGGTGCAGGCGAACACCTCCGCCCGAGGAGCTATGGCGGGGCCCTCGACAGAGCTCGCAATAACCTCAAACATGTCTTCGTCTGAACGATCATCTCCAATGCACAGCACAAAATCGGGAGACAGCCCTTTCTCTTGCATGGAAGACAGTAATCTTTTGGCCACTAAACCTTTGCTAACTCCCTGCAATTACAACAGAAGAAAAAACGGATCTTTTCTTCGTTCGCAGCTCATTCAATCAGCCATTGTAAGAAAGAAGGTGTTAGACGTACGCACCTGAGGCTTAACTTCCACGCAATTGGGCCCACTCTTGACCGTCATGGGCTCGTTGGCAAGAACGCTTTCGAGGTGATTGAGAAGCTCCTTCGCCTGGCAAGACCCAAAATCTGGGTCGGCGTCTTCGTAGCACCAGCTGATCGAAGTCTCCTTGAATTCTATTACAGAGCCATCTGTGGTCTCAGTGTAGAGCTTCATCACTGGCTCGGCGATCTGCTTCCAATTGCATTCCACTACAGGCACGCACGTCTCCCACTCTTCGTCCCTTTTCATCCTAAGTACGCAGTTGTCCAAAGATTAGAAATGATCGTAATAAAAATCTGATCACAACGATGAAGATGATGAGTATTTACAGGCAATGTTATATCAATTCAAGAATAAAACTCGAACCTTAGGAAGTAGCCATGCTCAGCCCCAAGACCGAGCCCTTCGCAAGAAGAGAACCACTCAGCCAAATTTTCTCTGTTTCTTGCACTGACGATGAAGACAGTGTTGTTCTTGTCCCGACAAAGAGTGTTCAGCATCTCAAGTGTCTGAGAGCTGGGCTTCTTATCCACAGAGTTCTGAGGCTTCAAAGTACCGTCGTAATCCAATAGAATAGCCCTCGTCTTAGTCCTCTTATAAGCGGAAACGATGTGCTCCATGGCTAACTTCCTGAAGTTAGGGTCGAGGGCAACGACCCTAAAGCTCAGCCCAAACCCTATTCCCCAGCACCTATGACGAACGTGGTCCTTACAAGTCCTTTCGAGGTCGTGCAAGAAACTCTTTGCCCAATAAGCAACGTCATGTGTGCTAACGTATTTGTAGTGCTTTTCGTGCCTAAGTCGTTTCTCTGGCTCGGGCATGATTAGGGCAGAGTCCATAGCTTCAGCTACAGAGTCGATGTTCCACGGGTTGACCCTTATCGCCCCGCTTAGGGAAGGCGAACAACCTATGAACTCGGAAACGACGAGCATACTCTTCTTCGGCGAAGATCCTTCGGGCCCTAAAACCTTATCCAATCGTTCGTTTCCCTGCCTGCTTATTATGTACTCGTAAGGTATCAGATTCATGCCATCTCTTACAGCAGTCACAAGGCAGCACTCAGCAGCAACATAATAAGCGACCCTTTCGTAGAACTTCAGCTGGCGGTCTATTAATATAACCGGGTCGTAACCCGGCCCGCCGAACCGTTCGTTGATCCTCTTCACAGTAGCGTGAGTTTCATCTTGGACTTCTTGCACATCTTTGCCCTTTCCCCGAGCGGGATTAGCTATCTGAACCAAGACAACCGTGCCTCTTTTCTCGGGGTGCTGTAGTAAGAGCTGCTCCATGGCCAGAAGCTTCAAGCTTATCCCTTTGAATATATCCATGTCGTCGACCCCTAAAAGCATCGTTTTGCCCTGGGCCTGAAACTGCCCGACTAGCTCAGCTACTTTCTCTTCGGTTTCTTGAAGGCTGAGGACCGATTCGAGCTGATCTAAGTGAATCCCGACGGGCAAAATCTTGATGCTAACCGTTCGACCGTAGTATTCGAGCCCTATGTATCCCCTCTTCGACTCATACGTTACGCCGAGCATTCTACTACAGCAAGAAAGGAAGTGCCTTGCATAGTCGAACGTATGGAAACCTATCAAATCTGAGTTCAGCAGAGCCCTGAGAAGATCTTCCCTTATGGGCAAAGTCTTGTATATCTCGGACGAGGGAAATGGGCTGTGTAAGAAGAACCCCAGCTTCACCCTATTGAACCTTTTCCTCAAGAAAGTAGGGAGGAGCATCAGGTGATAGTCATGGATCCACACGAAATCTTCTTCGGGGCTGATCACCTCCATGATCCTATCTGCGAATATCTTGTTCACAGAAACGTACGCCTGCCATAGAGATCGATTGAATCGCCCGCCCAGGTCGGGCGAAAGTGGAAGCATGTAATGGAACAGAGGCCATAGCTGCTGCTTGCAGAAGCCATGGTAGTATCTGCTGTAAAGCTCGGGCGGGACGAAGGTGGGCACGCACTTGAAACTGTCCAAGAGCATCTGAGAAACCTCGTCTTGATCGTTGGGGTGCACGTCTTCCTTCAGACAGCCCACGTAGTAGAATTCGACGTCTTCGCCAGCTAGGCCGTCCCTCAGCTGCAGAAGAAGGGAGTTTTCGTCCCAGGCGAAGGCCCACTTGTTTTTTCCTTCGGTTTTCTTGGCGACTTTTATGGGGAGTTCGTTGGCTACTATGATGATTCGATCCTTTTGAGCTGCCGAAGAAGATGAGGCGCTCAGCGAACCTTCTTCGTCTTCTATGTCTGAGATTATTCCGGCGACTGTCATGATACGAGGTAGCTGTCTGCGGCTCATACGCGTGAAGGAAGGCGATGGAGCTTCGCCTGAAGCTAACTCTAACAGGTTTGAATAAGATCTAGACACCATTTATACAAGTGTTCTTTTTTTACTTCCTTCCTTTCTTTCAGCGAAGAACCCTCAAATCGAGTGTAAGAAACTGAAGCTTCTTTCTCCGTCTCCTTCAAGAAAGAACAAACCTTTCAAAATCTTGTTCGTTCTTCTCTGCAAGGGTTTATGATGCTTTCCAAGATTTGACTTTTTGAGAGCAAAGCAAAGAAAGCTATGTGGTGCAAGCAAAGACAGGTGAAAGAAGCACACGAAATCACTTCAGATCGCAGAAGATAAAAAAAAAGGTGGGGGGAAGATTATTTAACCTGTTTATTCTTGAGAATGAAGATGAGATGTAGATGGAGGATAACACCTCACCTGTTACAGAAAAAAACAGACAAGAGCCCACATGAGTAATCGACAGAAAGAAGATAAAGAAAAGGTTTTAAATACAAGAAATCAAGAACTATGCTGAGATGAGAGGTTCTTCTCACTGTTGCTCACTAATTTCAACTAAAAATGCTCGATTGAGTCTTTAGTCGATGGGGAGAAAAACAGAAAGGAAAAATAGCTTTGCCCTTTTGGATATCTTTCTTTGATTAAGGATGAGAGAGAGTGGAATGTGCCTCCTCCAAAGGCTTGTATTACACACTGCTTAGCTTAATTCACTCTAATTATAAAATTAGTGAGAGACTGTACAAAAGGACAAGATAAATTAAGCATAGTAAAACAGCTGGCTTAAGTGGTCCATATCCATTTTCTTGCAATGCTTAGATTCTATCAACAGTCAAAATATATCAAAGAGAGAGAGAGAGGGGCAATGAAGTATTTCATTCATACTCTTAAAATCAATTCCCAGTTTTACTTTCTATGAAAATTTCCAGAAAGTTGAGGGAAGTTCAAACGATATATGTTTTTATTCGAGTTTGGCTTAGATAGACGTCGACGGGTTTTATCAACAAATTTCTGCTGCATGAAGGAAAGATTGTTAAAAGAACTAATTTTTTTCTTTTCGAAAAAAATTGAAGAAAAATACCAAAATACCAAATCTTTTCTTTCCCCAAACATTTCGTTGTTGTAGATAGTAGCACTTTGAGCATAAGAATTGATTTTGGTCAACGAAGCAAGTAACTTTTGTATATAAAGCTAGTTGCTAGGGTAGGGTCTAATATAAATTTCTGAAATTTACCTGTAACACCCCACAATTTATCATAATTACTAATTAACTCTCTTTTCAGTTGAAACTTTCACTTCGACGACATAATTTGTTCCTCGTTGAAGTCGCTGTCTAACGAGGGATGGGAATGATGGCACAAATTGGACTTAAGTGCTGCTTTTTGTCTGAACATGGAGATGCCACGAGGCTTAATATTTGTTATTATTTTTCTCTTATTTATCATCATTTTTTTGTTATTATTATTATATTCGTGAGACGAGAGTGGAAATAACACGAATATTCCATCAACTTCTCTGCCTAAAATTTTTCACTTTTAATAAGGTCATGCATTTTTTCAGTTAGTGATGAAAGGTAAGTGTCCTCAACTAACTTGAAGAGCTAATTTGACTCAAGCTTAAATTGGGGTCATAATGTGTGTAGAACTTAACTCGAGGATGGCTATTTAAAACTCGAAAGCGTGTATGTTAATTAATTTGTTGAAAATTTTATCCTATCTTAGTTTATATACAAAGATAGACCTTTGCTCTTACAATACAGCCCACTCTTTCCCCGACATTATTTAGCAAGGACGTAGCTTATTATTTTTTCTTTCTTTAACCAAACATTGGCAATTAACGTGGCAAGAAAAATAATATCATTGGTGCAAGATAAGGAAATTTATCTGATCAAATAATTAAGGGGGACTTCTCTCTTCACTCTCTCTGCCTCTCTATATTTATATCGATTGATACGTTCACGTGGTCGATTATTGGTTTGAACTATTAAATTATTATAACATACCCAATCAAAATAAACTGGATAAGTATGAGGGTTAGGCCACTCATATATCGTCACGTGTCCACATAGTGGTTCTTGAAAGAAAAATGACTTGATCTGAGTATAATAAACTTTCTAACTATAAAATGCATATATCGGGCTTTCGCTTCTCTTCTTCCGTCGATAGATATTTCCTGGACAAGGGAACATAAAATAGAGCAGAACTATTCATAAATTATTAAGTTAAAGTTCATTCTACAATATATATTGTCATACCTTACCTGGGATTAGGGGTGTTCAAACGGTAATTACCGTACCGAACCTCCGGTAACCGAAATTTTCGGTTATAAAAATCTCAAACCGAATACCGAAGCGAAGTACTCGGTTCGGTTCGGTAATAACCGAAATATTTCGGTTATTTTCGGTAAATAACGGAAAAACCGAACTAAATTAAAAAAAAACGAAAAAGTAATAATTAAAAGTTTATGAAATTTGATATATGTAATTCTTCAATTTTTTTCCTATTTCTAAATTACTTTTTCCTATTTTGTATTATTTTTTTTCTTATTTTTTCCTATTTTATTATTTTTTTCTTATTTTATTTTATGTTTAATTGTATATATATATATTATATATATTATATATAATATATATTTCGGTAATTATTTATTATTATATATTAGTAGTATTAAATATATTTCGGTAATTCGGTTTTTTTCGGTTAACCGAATTATCGTACCGAAATAACCGGAAAAATTTTAAATATTTTTATACCGAATACCTAACCGAACCGAACCGAACCGGAATTTCAGTATTCGGTTTGTACCGAACTTTTGGCATCGGTTCGGTACGATCGGTTTACCGACTTTTGCACAGCCCTACATGGGATCAACGACATAGAAGGTCTTATTTTTTTCTATTAATATAAAAAAAATACAATGCTAAAAGGAAATATCATAACTGTAGTAACTTCTATTGTTTGATAGATTTATTCGTTGATGAGTGATCCAATTGAATTGTGGTTCTCATCAAATTATATCGAGTACATATTAGCATGTTATATATATCCACACACAAATATTCGATAAGATTATTATCACCAAACCAACGTTATATCGATCATACTGACCGTGTCCTATCAATTTGCATTATTGAATTGGGAATAAAACTTGTAATGATTGAGGATGAGGATATGGGTATCCCACTAATGATATTATTTTTCATGGTCACTTCGCACATTGGGAGGTTGGAGATCAATAATTGAATATTTTAATTCTCAAACATAAGGAAGCTCAAAGAAATATTGACATTTGATCCTTCTATTCTATTAAATAGATAAGCACTATAAACTCAATACTTATGACCCAAGTCCATCAATATTCAAACTTGTACTGTAGGATGCAGCCCATTTACCTTGGTTCATTTACCTAACTAATTACTATACATTTCAATATAGAAAATTGATATTATTAGAATTGTATAGGCCCATTAACATAATACAGATGGGCTTAGCCCATATATGTAAGCCCATCGAGCTAGGGTTTCATTCCATTTCTATATATAAACCTTAGTAGGAAAGGTAGAATATACAACACTAGGGTATATGTCAGTATTACAACTCTCAGCTCAGATCTATTTTGAAGAAATCGATGTTTTCGATTCGTTTTCGTTCAATCTCCGTCACCATAACCGAAGAAGAGATTATTCAGGTTTAGCGATTTGATTTTCTCTTTCATTTGTTTTTCTGATTTTTCGTGAAAAATGAAAATTCGTTGGCCTCTGAGGATGATTGAAAGATATTAAACTTTCGTTCTTCTGAGACACCATGCGGAAGATTTTTGGAGACCTGAGCTGAGGAGGCCCGACAATTGAAAAAAAAATTAATTCGATTAATATATATATTTTATTTCTAGATGTTTTATGATTTTTGTTGCCATATCTGATTTTTTTTTTTAATTCATTCATTCGTATGAAGTGTTGTTTCCTCAATGACGAATCAATCTTATCTTAAAGATGACGAGTCTGATCATTCCATTCTTTTTTACTAAATATTGATGACAAATCGAGGCATTTGTCCGAGAGGAACGAACACATCTGTTTGATTAATTTTTTCAACTTTTTCCGTTATTTTTCTTTAAAATATTATATATTTTCATTATGTTTATTCAACTTGGACGACGATGATACTGAGCTTTTGAGATTCAGAAATTGTTTTGGAGACATGAGCTAAGTAGTCGAATTCCTTTATGCTACGTTTGGATTGGGGGATTTCGATTTGAAATCCGAATTTCATCCAAATCACCCGTTTGGCAACCGCTCGGATTTGGATTTCGATTTCATCCAAATCCGAGGAGAATCCGAGCGCTTGTCTTTTGATGAATTTGAAATTCGATCGGAAACGGTCCGTTTTCGAAATACAAACGATTAGTCGAGCCGACCAGCGAGCTCGACGAACGACGAGTCGAGTCGGCCGACGACTCGACGACATGAGTCAAGTCAACTCGCGAGCTCGGTGACCGATGAGTCGAGCCGGCTTGCGAACTCGACGACTGATGAGTCAAGTCGGCTCGCGAACTCGGTGAGCCAGCTCGAGCTCGATGACCGATGGCTCAATCCGGCTCGAGAGCTCGAGCACATTTTGAAATTCGGATTTCTGAAATCCTGACGTTTGCCAAACGGTGGATTTGTATTTAAAATTTGTATTTCAGATACACCAATCCAAATGCAACTTTACCGTTTTCTCGTGTTTCAGGATTTTATAAGACTGAGTTTATTAAAGTTTATTTAAAGTTCGGGAAAAAAGTAATTTATCCGTAATATTAATAAAATAGTAACACCCAATGATGTAGCAACATAAAGTTGTTTTAAAAGGGCTAATTTGATGTCAGTCCTCATCTTAAACTTCATTTAGATTTTAGGACAAAATTTTTAGTTTTAAAGAATTGATATACTTAAGTTTTTTGCAGTACCACTTTATGTACATGCCGTTCCACTTTATGAACTTGTAGTACCACTTCATGGATATACAGTATCACTTCATGATCTGCATTACTAATTTATTGTTCTGCAGTACCATTCATCATTCTGCAGTATCATTTCATTGTTCTGTAAAAAACAAAACGATAGTTCGGTACCAGTTCATATACACGGAATAACACTTGCATAAATTTTAGATCCTTATCTCTAAATTTTACAAGATCGGATCTTTAATCCTAAAAATTTTCACATAATCTAAACCTAATTTAAAACATCTTTCCGGCCATGAAAAATTCAGTAGCAATTAAAGGAAAACGATGTAGTTAGTTGAATCAAGTAAACCTCTCTTTTATAAGTAAAGGAAATTTGGATACTAGTATCAGTATGGTCGTCGTTATTTTCATTCAACTGTATAATTAAAATCAACTCAATACATTGATATCAGCATATAATATAATAATAAATTAATCTAAGGAATTGAAATTGATCGAGAAAGGAATTAGAAGTATAATTTTACGAAATTCAAGTCGTAATTGCAAAATGAGGTTCAGATTGATGACTTGAGTTGTCTGGTGGAACTGGAATATTTTTATGTGATTTCGAAAATTATTCTGATATTTGCATTCGGAACATAAAAAACCAATCACTTATATGTAAAGTTGATACACAAATTGTCGCACCTATTGTAATGGAAAGCCCATCAATAAACCACATTTTAGGCCCGTTTTTGTTTTTATATGAAAAGAAGATCGACCTTGCTATTTCCATCAAGTACCCAAAACTATTGGAACTTGGAACTGGAACTTGGAACTTCATTATTATTTATAAAATAAAAATGGGAATCTATTGAAAACTAAAACTTACAAGTCATTATCATGTCATTGTTTTTTATATATTCGTATCTATTAGAATAAATTTGTTGCACATTAATACCTGATCCGCCGCAAGCTACGTCATATAACACATTTAGGTACCATTTAGCAACGTTATACATAATACAATGAGAAAATGGTACATCATATAACACGAATGTACTATATAGAACGTATATAGGTACCATATAAACGCGTGATGTGGGACATAATATACATATAAAAAGGTACGTCAAGATTGGAAAAATGGTACACATGGTCAACGGGTACTTATATAAAAAATTTGTGACATAGGTATGGACTTGCAATTTTTTATTCAAATGGGTATTTTTTGTAGATTCATCAAATAAAAAATATATAACATAAATAATTGATGGCTATTGTCTTCTTCTTAATATTATACGACAGCGGAACGAAATCATTGAAATCAGAAAAAGGAATTACAACATTAATAGTAATACCTGATTTAGTCACTGTCTCTCCGTCGATTGAAATCATCTGTCTCATAATTATGTTCCCTTTCATGTCCCAAATATTTAGAGCCCTGCAATGTTTAAATCTGGTGGTTCTCTTATAATCCATATTTTAACAAATCATAAATTCATCGTTATTTCATGTGATTTATATGATAAAAATAAATATGTACATCCAATTTATTCTTTGTTTTATGATGATCAAACTGATATTCATATATTATATTCGTTCGTTACCTTTAGATTTTCACTCTTTATTTATTTTTTTGGGTCTTTACACATAAATACCCATTTGCGTAAAAACTTGTAATTCAGTACCATGTCAGTAGTTTTTTTTATATGTAAGTACCTAATAAATATTTTTTTGCACATAGGTACCCGATCCGCGCCATATAACACGTTTAGGTACTATATAGCAACGTATTTTGGTACGTAATACATTGAAAAAATAGTACGTCATATATAACACACTAAGGTACCATATAGAACCGTATAGGATACCGTACAAATGAGTGACGTGGTACGCAATACACACATAAAAAGGTACGGCAATACCTTTGAGAAAATTAGTACAAACAGTAAAACGGGTACGTATCTTTAAATTTAGACATAGGTATTATTTGTAAATTTTTTATTCAATTGTGTATTTTTTAGGGATATATATTTTTTTTTTCCAATTCAACCTATGTTGTCTTTATCAAAATATTGATGGCTTTTTTTTAGTAAAAATATCTATGTTGCAGAAAGAACCTGTCACGATTTCCAAAATCGAGAGACTTAAATGAAGCAATACAGTTGTTCAGACAAACCATAAAAGGCAAAAACTAAATGTACGTATCTCTCAATTCTTAATATAACAAATCAAAGGCCATTCACCCAAAGTATCGATTAATAGTCGAGTTTAGAATGAATGAAACCTTGATAAACAGCTTGGAAATCCACATCGTTAATAGGAAATTACATCTAATAAAGGTAAACTACACAATCGTTTTAAATGGCCTTAACAGAACCAAAATCCCCACTTACTCACGACATTTAACCCGCCTAGATTTCAAAACCATAAAATAAAACTATTAAGGAAATATTTTCAAAATAAATATATGCAATTGGCGAATATATATATATATATCAACATAGCGTTACCAACCAACCCCACTGCCACCTCTATAAATTCACTCTCCAAACAAAAAGGAAAAAAGAAAAGAAACAAAAAATTGTCAGAAATGGAGGATACAAACAAGTCTCTGTTGCACGCGCACGCAGAGAAACACTTCACCGCGAGTGACGTCGTTCGTGACGTCATCATCGGCGTCTCCGATGGGCTCACCGTTCCCTTCGCCTTAGCCGCCGGATTATCCGGCGCCGACGCTTCATCCAACGTTATTTTAACCGCTGGGTTCGCCGAGGTCGTCGCCGGCGCCATCTCAATGGGTCTTGGAGGGTAATCAATTCTCTCCCTCTTTTCTTTCGCCGTTTCAAATCAATCGCAGAAATTCTTGAAAAAAATTGGGCAATGGGTTTCTTCAGTAACTCAATCATCGTCCCTCTCACTCAGTTACTTAGCGGCGAAGAGCGAAGCCGATCATTACATGACTGAGCTCAAGAGAGAACAAGACGAAATCATCGCCGTCCCCGACACAGGTTTTTCTTCCTTTCCTTCGATTTAATTTTCTTCCCATTACACGTAATACGCGCGTCAATTTCCGACGGCCGCCCACCGCCGTGTAGAGGCGGCTGAGGTGGCGGAGATTCTCGCCGTATACGGCGTCGAGCCCCACGAATACGCACCAGTGGTCAACGCCCTTCGCAAGAACCCCACCGCTTGGCTCGACTTCATGATGAAGTACGCACGCATCGTCTTCTTCTTCTTTTATAATCAAGAAATTCGTCTTATCTAATAGATTCATTTTCTGGGCTTCAATATTCACATTATAATGGGCAGATTCGAGCTGGGATTGGAGAAGCCAGACCCAAAGAGGGCTTTCAAAAGCGCATTCACCATAGCCATTGCTTACATATTGGGGGGTTTAGTGCCTCTCCTTCCTTACATGTTCGTCCCAAAGGCAGTGAAAGCTGTAATGGCATCTGTGGTTTTGACTTTATTGGCTTTGCTCATCTTCGGCTATGCAAAGGGCCATTTCACGGGCGATAAACCGTTGAGGAGCGCTTTTCAGACGGCTCTCATCGGTGCTATTGCTTCGGCGGCTGCTTTCGGTATGGCTAAGGTTGTGAGGAGCTGAAATTCGAATCAATGAACGAATATGAGACTTGGGTTTTTTTTCTTTCTTCCCAGTTTACTTAGATCATGTCTGTTTCTGCTGTGCTTCGGATTATGATTTTATCGTCAGAATTTCTGTTTTTTCTTCCCCGTACGAAAAGTTTCGAGCATTCGTTCTATGAGATTTGATTTTTCGAGTATGGCGGAAGTAGTCATGCTAATATGTTTCGAGTATTTGATTTTTTTTTTTGAAAACCCTGAGTTTGAGAAAATCAAGCTAAGATTATACAACATGGTTTGATGGTGACACGCTTCAACAATTTTTTGTTCTAAATAATTAACATTGTTTAATAATGATAAGTTTGTATAGTTGAAGCAATTTCGTCACGAGATTGCCTGGAATAATTATAGTGCTTTTGGAATTCATCATATAATGTAAATGCAACCACTTTCCAGTTTTTACTATAACACATCATTATCGAAACTCTCGGCGGATTATCAAATTTCAATCGATATCATTTTTTTTGAGCGAATTAAGTCTGCAATGTTCCTTCCAAGTTTTCCATTCTCTGTGCAAATTAAGAAAATGGATTAAATGGATATTAATTGGCGTTATGCATTCACTGAAAGTGACCAAGAAAACCCCATGGAAACAAGGTTCGATTGGACGTCTTCGAGGGGCATTGCGGTAATTACACCTCAAGGCGCCAAACACAGATACATATATTAAGAAAAAAAATACTATAATAATAATGGCAATATTTGCCAGCTCAAATCCTACCTTTCTCTTTCCTTTTTTCCCTCCTCAAAACACAACGGTCTCTTGGTCTTCCTTCCCTTTTCTCTGCTATTATTACTACTACGTTCTTCAATGAGAGAAAAAAAAGGAAAAGAATTTGAAGATTTTAATTTTTATGATGAAAAAATTTATCTTCTTTAGAATCCACTGATAAGGAAATTGAAATCCGTCCTCTTCCCATCTGTAGTAAATTCAAACCCTAGCAATAGCTTTAGCCCAATCAATTCCTACTGATTTCTTCTGCAAACGAATGGATCCAATCAAAGCCGTCCTCTTCGCCGTATTTCTTCTGCTACCGCCGTCGTTCGCCGACGTCCAACAAGCTCAATCAAACGCCGACGGCGACGCCGCCGTTCTTCAGAGCCTGAAGAAATCCATGAACAGTCCATCCGATTGGACCGACCCAAACCCGTGTAAATGGAGCGGCATTCACTGCAACAGAGACAATCGGGTCGATCGGATCCAAATCAAGGGTCAGAAATTAACCGGCTCGCTTCCCCAAACCCTAGCCAACCTCGCCGAGCTTCAGATCCTCGAACTACAGTACAACAGCCTCGGCGGCCCTCTGCCGAGCCTCGCCGGCCTGAGCAAGTTGACGTCGCTGATGCTCAGCAGCAACCGCTTCACCGCCGTGCCTCCAATTTCTTCGACGGAATGACCTCCCTGACGCAGGTCTACATGGACAGCAACCCCTTCGACCCGTGGGTCGTACCCGCCGGAATTAAATCGGCGTCTGGGCTTCAAATCTTCTCCGCCTATTCCTCCAATTTGGTGGGGAATCTGCCCAATTTCTTCGGACCCAGCTATTTCCCCAGCCTCACGACCCTTCATCTCTCCTCAAATTCCCTCGAAGGTCCTCTACCTTCTTCGCTCGCAGGCTCTTCGATCACTTCCCTGTGGCTCAACGGCCAGGCTAGCCCTTCACGGCTGAACGGCACCATCGCCGTCTTACAGAACATGACGTCACTGGTCGAAGCTTGGCTGAACGGAAACTCATTTACAGGGCCATTGCCAGACTTCTCAAACCTAATTCTGCTTCAGAATCTGAGCTTGAGAGACAACACCTTAACAGGCCCAGTTCCTCCTTCTTTGATGGGATTGAAGAGCCTCATCACTGTGAACCTTACGAACAACCTACTACAAGGGCCTACGCCGGCGTTTTCTCCCTCTGTAAACGTCGATACGTTGCCAGGGACCAACAGCTTCTGCAGATCGAGCCCAGGCGAGGGCTGCGATCCTCGTGTGAACGCTCTGCTCTCCATAGCCGAAAGCTTTGGATACCCAACCGTTTTGGCGAAGGGATGGAAGGGAAACGACCCGTGCGTTGTTACCAGTTCTTGGGTCGGGATTAGCTGTAATAACGGTGGGGAAATTACGGTGGTGAACTTTCACAAGATGGGCTTAAACGGGACGATTTCGCCTAGCTTCTCCAAGCTCGGTTCTCTGCGTGGGCTGATCCTCTCCGACAACACACTGACGGGGACGATCCCCGACGAGCTCGCCAACCTCCCGAGCCTCCAAGAATTCGACGTCTCGAACAATCAGATCTACGGGCGGGTACCGGCCTTCAAGAACGGCGTCAAAGTAACAACTTCTGGGAATCCAAACATAGGAAAGGACCCTTCGACTGGGAATGAATCACCGAGCAAGAAGAAGCCCCACGCCGGCGTTGCTGTGGGCTCTGTGCTCGGCGGGGTTTGCGCCATATCGTTTCTTGGTTTGCTCGTTTTCTTCCTTCGCAGGATCAAACGTAAGAGAAAAGACGAAGCTCTCCTGCCTCCACGCGCAAATGGGGAAATCAAGGTGACCGTCTCGGGCGGATCGGGCGGGGCCCACGCAGCTGAGGCGGGCAGCTTGGCGATACCCATCCACGTGCTTCGGGCGGCGACGGGCGACTTCAGCCGAGAAAACATTCTGGGTCGGGGCGGGTTCGGGACGGTCTACAGGGGGCAGCTGCCCGACGGGAATTTAATAGCGGTCAAGAGGATGGAGTCGTCGGGCGGGGCGGCGACCGGCGACAAGGGCTTGGAAGAGTTTCGGGCGGAGATTTCGGTTCTTACGAAGGTGAGGCACAAGCACTTGGTCGCGCTGTTGGGGTACTGCTTGGACGGTCATGAGAGGTTGCTCGTGTTCGAGTACGTGGCTCGGGGGACGCTGAGTCGGTTCCTTTTCGGGTGGAGGGAGGAGAATTTGGAGCCGCTCGAGTGGACCGAGCGGCTAGCCGTGGCCCTGGACGTGGCTCGCGGGGTCGAGTACTTACACGGCTTGGCTCAGCAGAGCTTCATTCACAGGGATCTAAAGCCGTCGAACATTCTGTTGGGGGAGGATGAGGGCTAAGGTCGCGGATTTCGGGCTCGTTCGTTTGGCTCCTGACGGAAAGGCTTCGATCGCGACGAAGCTCGCCGGTACTTTCGGGTACCTCGCGCCGGAATATGCGGGTGAGTTCGTCGTATATGATCGATAAAAAGATTCGAACTTTTTTTGAAATTTTTATTTCAGTGTGGCCTAAAACTTTTAGGCTTAAAGTATTTTTCGTCCCGTAACTAATTGGAAGTGCCCGGTAACTAATGAGAAGTGCTCGTTATAGGGATAACGAATTCAGTAGGGACATTATACATCGGAACCCTTGATTTTGTCCCCAATTCTAAAGTTCTAACGTATTATTTTAGGGTTAGGACATTGTGGTTGTATGATCGATAAAAATTACTAGAACTTTTTGACATCTTTTTTTTTTCCTGGATATCTTAGCTCTAGTCATATATATTAGGTGGGATGGCGTTGTATGGAGCCGTTTAAAGCAAAAATTCAAATTTCTGCCTGAAATTAACGTCAGAATCAGGCCTGAAATTGGGCTTTCGGCGTTAATCGTCCTCTTCATTTTTAGAACTTAATGTTCTACAATTTTATGACACCGGAATATATGCATGGACGACGAAATATGTAACCCCAATATTGTAATCAAATTTGTTTTTTATTTTTATGCAGCAACGGGGCGAGTGACTACGAAGATCGACGTGTTTGCCTTTGGAGTGATCCTCATGGAGATCGTCACTGGCCGAAAAGCCCTAGACGAGTCGTTGCCCGAAGAATCCCGACACTTGGTGCCTTGTTTTCGCCGTGCGCTCGCCGACGAGAAAACCTTCCGCAAAGCCATCGACCCGTCGCTGCTTATCAATCCCGACGAGGAGATGCTCTCGAGCATACGAACCGTCGCTGAGCTGGCAGGCCACTGCTCGGCGAGGGAGCCCTACCGTAGGCCCGACATGAGCCACGTGGTCAACGTTCTGTCCTCGCTCGCCGAGCTTTGGGAACCGTCGGAGCGGGCCGACCCGGACGACGAATATGGGATCGATTACGAAGTGGGTTTGTCCGAGGCCGTGAAGAAGTGGCGGGCCATCGAAGGCACGATGGGCCTCGAGGGGTCGAGCTGGGGGCCCGGCGGTTCGAGCGGTTCGACGAGTCGGCCCGAGGGGTTCGTTGATTCGTTTACTTCGGCTGATGTGAGGTGAACAGAATATTGTTTATCTTGGTTCTTTTTCCTTTTAGTCATTCTGGAATTGTTGTCTGGAATTGATTTTCTTTTTTTTTTTTTGTGTGTGTGGAACTCTTTTTAATCTACATGGGAAGAAGATTGGTTAATTTGTTTTTGTCCTTTTTGTTGGTGGAATTATTTGGTCGTATGGGGGTTTTGGGGTGTGGTTGGATCAAGGGAAGTGGCGAGTAAAATGGTTTTTCGTGGTTTTAATTCTAAACTTAGTTCAATGAATTATTTTAGTTTTCCTTTTCCATTTCTTTTCTTCTTACACTGAATTTCTTAAACCAACACTCCCTTACGCCATCTACGTTGCATGTTAGACTATTTTACAATGTAACGTGTAACATTGCATAATGCATATACCAAATTATATTATCCAATGAAAAATGGTTGCGTGAAAGATGAGGTTATCGGGCCATTGCATATGGTATGGTTGAAATGAAAGATGAGAGTGTCGATTTTAAGGCTTAATTACTTTTTTAGTCCCATAAGTTAGGATGGTTTGCATTATAGGGACCAGTATTATACGGTTTTGCAATACAGAGACTTTAACTATTAAAATACGGCATTATACGGACATGTTACCCTAAAATTACGCACGTGAGACGCACGCGACCGTATTTTAAGACGTGGAAGCTGATGTGGACCCGGAACAGCTGAGAAAACCTTTCGACGTGGGCCCATGTCAGAAACTTAAGCCACATAATAAACAGAATTTAAAATTAAAAATCAAAAAAATCTGAATAATCAACAAAATTCCCTCCTCTGTCTCTCTCACAATCTCTCTTCGACACAATTTTGAGATCCCAATACAGTTTCCCCTTTTTCTCGATCGGTTCAACCCATTAGAAATTCCCCAAATTCGAGTGCTCGAAAAAACCCTAGTTGGTGAAGTCTGATTTTTGGAAGTTCGCATTTGAGATTTGAGAGAGTGGGGGTGGCGATCGAAACCCTGGATAAATTAAGGGAAGAATCACAATGTCCTCTGTCCAAAGCTGCTTCTACTGTCATTGTAACCAACCAGCGCGCTTGAGAACTTCATGGACTGAGAAGAATCCCGGTCGCCGATTCCACTCTTGTCGAGATTACAAGGTGCGATTTTTTCTAATTTTTCGCTGGGCCTTGCTTGTTTCTAATTCTGCTTTGCTTTTGCAGAAAAATGGATGTGATTTTGTCGAATGGGAGGATCCTCCTCTATGTTCCCGATCGAAAAATATTGTAGTCGATTTGTTGGGGAAGATTTCAGTGATCGAAAACGAGAAAGAGAAGTTGCAGCTTGAGCTTGGAAATTTGCAGAAGAAAATGAAAAAGTTGAACAAAGAAGTTACAAGAAACCAACGGATGGCCATCATGTATCGCAACATAGCACTTGGATGTGTTCTCCTCTTTTTCATGTACTGGGCAATCTCTAATTTGTTTGCTACCAAGTATGTTATGTATCGTGAATTGCATTAAGATGCATGTTGTATCCTATTAATGGTCTGACTGAATTGTGTTTGCTAGACAGAATTGTGTTGTTAATTTTACTGCATCGCATTTACCTTCTAACATACCCAAGAAATAATCAACATACGAGGAAGACATCAATAATTGGGGGGCAGTGGAAACATCAACAATACTGTCAAAAGGGCATACCTAACCCAACCCAACATCGAACATCTACTTTGCATACCAAGCAAAAGGACATACCCAGCAAAATGACTACTAGCATACCAAGCAAAAGGACATACCAAGCAAATAGTATAGCAAAAGGTATCCCAGTGGACAAAAGCAGCAAGCAACATCACCTACAACAAACATCATAGAA
This sequence comes from Craterostigma plantagineum, assembly GCA_027422505.1. NCBI lineage: Eukaryota > Viridiplantae > Streptophyta > Magnoliopsida > Lamiales > Linderniaceae > Craterostigma > Craterostigma plantagineum. The sequence continues at coordinate 1,844,169 of JAPQWV010000029.1, forward strand.
ACATTTATGTCTTTCTCTTTTTGGAAGGTCTTCCTTCATTAGAAGCCATTGAGCTTTTGATGTGTTGAATCAAGGATGATCTGGTGCGAACAGATGGACCTCCTACAGTCGTTTGTGAGCATTGAGTTATAGGTTCAGCAGTAGAGGATGTAGCATTCGATTGCATTATTTGATCTCGCATCTTAGGTGCTTTTTGCACTCTTTGAGGTGCTGTATAATTCATGTGAGCTCCCTTCCCTTTTTTAGCAGGCTGTGAGATGCCCCGTTCAACAGGAGATCCACCTGAAACAGAAACTGAAACATTAACTAACTTACTGAAACAAAGACATTGCCATGTACAGAAACTACTGTTTACCTTCATTAGAGACCACTGATGCTGTCACAATTATATCAAGTTCTTCAGCAGGCTGTGAGATCACTCCTTCAACATTAGATTCACCTGAAACAGAAGCAGACACAGAAACATTAAACACTTGAAACTGATATAGAAACTGCAACATTACAGAAACTACTGTTTACCTTCAGCAGATTCTGGGAAATCTTCTTGATGTTCAGATTCTGGAGGTTCAGTCCCTTTGCAGGTTCTTAAGTTATGACCAGTTTGGCCACATTTGCTGCATTTCACAGTCACTTGCCTTCTCTTAGCTCTCATAGTCATTACAGCCTTTCCTTTCCTCCCTTTCATCACAGCCTCATCACTTTCTCTTCTTCTTGCCTTAGTTGGTCTACCTGGTTTTCTTCCAAAGTTAGGGGGCAGTGGAGGCAGAAAAGGTGTTTCTTCCCATAACATAGTGCCACTGATCCCCATAATTGCAGGTGCATAAACCTTCTTGTAAGTTCTCACAGAATAACAGTCATCCACATATAGCTCTGGATCTTGATGCTGATCATATATTGCACACAATGCATGCTTGCAAGGTATCCCAGTCAAATCCCACTTCCTACAAGTACATGCATGTGCTGACAAGTCGACCACATATTGGCCACCATTAATCTCATTGACTTGATAGTGCAAATCATCAGATTTTAGAGGGATGCAATCTGGAACCTTCTCAGCATGTTTTTTCAGAATTTTTCTGATCCTTGGACATATCCCATTATCATCCCATTTTTTGTTTGCTCGGTCTCTGTTCTCCTGCAGCCTCTTCATCAGAAATTCTCTAAGCCACTCAAGCATAGTTAGGATAGGCTTCTCCCTGGCCTCTAAGATCATGCTGTTGAATGTCTCACAACAGTTATTCAACAACATGTCACATTTTGTATCTGTTCTGAAGTGGCTTCTACACCATTGCTCGGGAGGCTTATCTTCAAACCAATCAACAGCTACTTGTTTTAACATGGCAAACTCTCTCATTCTAGCTTTCCATTCACCAACTGTAGAAGCCTTAGCAACATTCCACATCTTACATTTGTATTCCAATCCCCTAAACCCTGCATTCTTGAAGTTGTTATACAAATGCCTTACACAAAATCTATGTTCTGCAAGTGGTAAGACATTTTGAACAGCTTGTATGAGCCCCTTCTGTTTATCACTGATCAAAGTATACATACTCTGATTTTCAATCCTCAAGTCATCTTTAAGGATAAGCAGAAACCATTGCCATGTTTCAAAACACTCATTCTCCACCACTGAATAACAAATAGGGTATAAGTTGTTGTTAGGATCAACTCCTACCGCAACAAGCAAAATACCACTATTTGGTCCCTTCAAATGACAGCCATCTACACCAATACACTTCCTACATCCAGCTAGAAAACCATCTTTCAATGCTTTGAAACAGACATAAAACCTGTCAAACCTGTTTTCCCCTCCTATCTCTTTTGTCCCCAACACAACTGTGGATCCAACATTACTTCTTCTTAATTCCTCAGCATAATCCCACAGTTTGGCATATTGATCAACAGGTTCTCCTTGTAGTATCTTCAATGCCCTTCTCTTAGCTCTAGCAGCTTGGTCGTAAGAGATCTTCACTCGCAAATCAGTACTCACATCAGTTCTAAATCCTGTAGCACTTCTCTTAGGATCTGATTTAAAAGCAGCCAGGTATCTCTCAGCAAGCCAAGGAGATTTCAGATTCTTCACTTCATATGAAGCTGGGCAATCATGCTTAGGGTTGTAATTCACAATCTGCCATGTACATTCTTCACCCCTCTTGTGTACATGCACTCGCCATTTACAGCCCTCAACCTTGCACTTGCCATACATTCTCCGAGTGTCATTCTTTGTGATCCAAACAGTCCTCTTGTTTTTTATTGCATGAGAATAAAAAGCCTTTCTGAATTCAGCCTTTGTGCTGAATATCATCCCCAACTCAAATTGTGGATCATAGGTGGTAACTGGATTGAACACAGGGACATTACACTCTTCCCCATCATCATCAGACAACTTGTGATCATGCAATTCACAGTCACTTCCCATCACATCATCTTCTGATTCACTTCCCATCTCATCTTCATCTGCCTCATCAGGATCATCCCCTGCCTCATCAGTATCATCCCCTGCCTCATCAGTTTCATCCTCTGCCTCATCAGTTTCTTCCCCTGCCTCATCAGTTTCTTCCCCTGCCTCATCAGTTTCATCCCCTTCCTCATCAGTATCAGTAAAGACCTCTTCATCCTCTTCGTCGTTCATCTCATCAATATCATTCTGCCTGCTCAAATCATCAACAGTCTGCTCATCTAAGACCTCAACATACAAATGAACTTCTCTTGAAGCAACTGACTTTTGAATCAATTCTTTCAATTGACTATCCTCTACAACTAACTGAAATCCCATCGCCCTATTGTAGAACCTCTTCTGTCCCAAGATTCCTACGCTTTCAGCTATTCTGTCGAGATTTTTTAGGGTTAACAACTGACTGTTAACATAATCCCATTTGTTAACAGTCCCACCTAAATAATCAATCTTGGGTACATGCTGGAACTTTCCACCGGAGTACAACGCCAGCGTTATACTCAAGGTCTCAGGATCTGTAAACAGTTTCGTTCCAAATAGAAATTTCAGTATACGAACACAAAAAAGATGCTTCAAATGCAAAATACAAACTGTATACTTACGATATAGAGGTGGAGGCATGTTGATGTGTCGCTCACGTCGTGGTTGACACAAAGTCCACTGCTTCTCCATTTCACAACCAACAGCAAACTTCCGTCAATTACTCTAGGGTTTCGAATGCTTAAACTACTCTCTCAAATGACTCCCAAAATCAGAATTCACCGACTACAATGTATTTGGGATCTCGAAAATTTGTCGTTGAAAGTAGGAAATTTTGACAGAAAGAGGGGGAATTTTGGGACTTGTCGATTTTGTGAACGAGCGAGAGGGGGGAAATTTCTTTGTGAAAGATTTTTTTCAGTTAAGTATTTTGTTGATTATTCAGATTTTTTGATTTTTAATTTTTAAATTCTGTTTATTATGTGGCTTAATTTTCTGACATGGGCCCACGTCGAAAGGTTTTCTCAGCTGTTCCGGGTCCACATCAGCTTCCACGTCTTAAAATACGGTCGCGTGCGTCTCACGTGCGTAATTTTAGGGTAAAATGTGCGTATAATGCCGTATTTTAATAGTTAAAGTCCCTGTATTGCAAAACCGTATAATACTGGTCCCTATAATGCAAACCACCCTAACTTATGGGACTAAAAAAATAATTAAGCCTTAAATATAATTAGAGTTCACTTGCTTATTGCATACAGTACATGAAGAAGAAATTGGATTAATAGCAGTGTGCGTTAAGATGAGGATTTCTTACGTGTTTTGTTATATATCACCTTATATCTCTCATTCTCCTCAGGAGCAATCTTAAGGAAGATGATATAAATTGCAGACAATTTATAACTATCTCATCGTCGTCTCCATCAGGCCCGTAGCTCATAGGAGGCCAGTGAGGAGGTCGCCTCGAACCCAACGTCGGAGGAGGGCCCAAAATTTTTTATACATGTATATATACATATATATATTATCAAAAAGAATATTATAGTTAAAACTTAAAATTAAATCTATAAAAACTGTGAGTGGACTGCACAAGTCAGTTGGACCTTGATGTTAATCAAAGCCCAAATATTGTAATTATTAAAAAAAATTCAGTTCAGCCCAAACAAGACATTAAAGCTTTTTATTAAGGAAAAAAAAAAGAAAAAAGGAAACTTAATGTGGTTTCTTCTTCTATACTGATACAATATAAAAAGGGCTTCGCTTAGGTTAAATGATGTCGTTATCTAATAAAACCGTTTATTTTTCTTATGGAACCCAATGTCCAGTGATCTTTAAGGTATATTATATGCTCCTTATTTTATTAATTTATTTGTTTGGCTGCAGGCGCAGTTTAACTTTTTTCTTTCTCGACAAACAATGTTTTTATATTTAGGTTAGATTATTTTCATGTTTTTTTCGGACCTTTGAATTGCTTTTGCTACTTGTCACGTTCCATAAATCTTCTTTGTTCCTAACCGAAAACTGAAGCGAAAAAACAGAACCGAATTATAAAAATCGTACCGAACCAAATTAAAACGGTTCGGATATTGGATTAAGTATTTTCGAACATTCCACTATAAAATATTTATTTTTTATTTATTTATTTTAGTTACATTAACGTTGAAATTTACTCTATATTATACGTATCATACTGTATTTGGAAAAAAAAAACTGATCAGGGCCCGAAATTTAAGTTTCGCTTCAGGCTCGTGCTTTCTCAGCTACGGCCCTGGTCTCCATTCCAGTGTTTTAAATAGCGTTCCGTAGCGCGTTTTGTAGCGCGCTATACCGTAATTTAGCGAGAAAACGCGTTGAAACGTAAAAAAATAGCGTTTTGTCCTGAGTAGCTTAAGTGTTTTGAGTAAAAGCACAAATAGCGCAAGTAATAGCATAAATAGCGCGTTAAATTACTCATATTGCGTATCATGTTATTTTATTTACTTTTTACGACTAGAGCTATCTCCACCAACACAATCTACTATGAACTTACACTATACTCTCTCATTGTGAGACTAATTCTCAGAAGCAAGTAGTACGTCTCAAATTCACGCATCACGATTGACATAATAATTGATACGTGACTATGTTAGGTTCAAATAAAATTGAATGACACCGATTATTTTTTATATTTTATAATTATGGTTTATGTCTTTGAGTTGTTTGGGAGACTTAATTCCTAAATGTTTTTCCTATGATTAATGTTTATTTTTAATGATTGAAATTGACGGATTACCTGTATGAATATATCATATAATATTTTTTTATATCCAAAGTAGTCTGCCCGAAAAGCTCATGCGATACGCTACGCTTTTTACGCTACGCAACATCGGTACTAAAACGCGACATATCACGCAATGCCCTTATTCAAACATTGCTCCATTCACATTTATTCAGCTGATCATCATCTCTTACACAAATAAATATCTATACAGTATATATTCAGGAAAAAAAAATTAGCAGAAATTATGGATTAACGTGTCAGAGTGAGAGGTTCAGATCAAGAACCGACGGCTCTTCCACCCTATCTTCTTGGCGACGATGAGCCGCCGTAAAACCATCTTCTCCACCGTCGTCGTCCCTTATCAGATAATTGTTCGAACAACAACCATCGCCGACTCGTCTGAAACTTCCCGGCCAAGGCGACGGCGACCCATCCATCAGCGCCGCCGCCGTACAAACCTGCTGCGGAGACCCAATGCAATACTGACCCAAAAAAAACCGGCCGGCCCCACCGCCGCCACTTACCATCGCCGTCGCAGGCCTGCTGTTAGCAACAGCATCACCGCCGCGTGCCGCCGCCGCCATGGAGGCGTGCGCTTCTACGCCCAGAGATCTGAAGGCCAAGAACGGCGGCAGAGATGCGAAGGCGGCGGCGCCCATCCTCACCGCTCGCTTTGCAAGGCTTCGCTCTCTCTTGTGAGCGTTTTGGTGCCCACCCAACGCCTGCGAACTGTAGAATTTCCTTCGGCAGTAGTTGCAGGGAAAGAGTCGGGTTTTCTTGTCGGGTTCTTGGGTCTCGTTTGAGCTCTTGGGTTCGGGTTCGGGTTCGGATCCTCTGTCACGGTCTTCTCCGAACCCTAGCATTAGGTAGGGTTCTTCTTGCCTAGAAATAATATCTGATTCTTCGTCTTCTTCGGACAGATCAAGGTTGAGATTCAGAGGCATGTGTTTGTGTGTATATGTGTAAGTATGTATATAATCTTTGAGAACTTTTTACTACCAATCTTGTCCTCACAAAATCACAAGACCCTAATTAAGACAACTGATCATCATCAGACGCTATATATGCTTGCAGAAAGAAAAAGATGAAACCTTTTGCAGCTTCCCCCCCATTTAATAACAGCAGCGTATTAAATTAATTATCACAAGAACATATGTCGTTTGAATTAAATTCCATCATAAGCTTTCACCTAAGGAGTAACAAGAAATTAGAAGAAGATTCTGTCATCAGACCATCAAAACTATCAGCAATATAGAGAGTAAAAAGAGCAGGAAAAAAGATGGAAGCAAATCTTAAAAGGGCTGCCTAGCTAATAATATATAAGCTAGTTTTGATTTTCACATAATTAATTAGGAGGAAGAAACACCTCAAATTACCTTAAATTTGCAGCGAAGCTTTGTGAAGGGACAGCGATCTATCTTCTGAAGAGGGATGGTTTTTCTAGTTTTTACCAAATATGGAGTAAAGGTTTTAGTTTATTTATTACATAAAGTTTGGTTCATGACATGAAACTTTGCTAGAGATCAAATTATTAGAGAGAGAGAGAGAGAGAGAGAGAGAGAGAGAGAGAGTAGTGGGATGTCAGATAAGTCAGAGACAAGAAACGAAAGCAGGTTTCGTTTGAGTGGACGTTCTTTCTTGTTTGTTTGTTTGGACACTTCAGAAAACTAAGAGTCAAATGTGAGGAACATTGTCATGTGTTTATTATATACTAATATATTTCATTGAAATAAAATTTGAGCGTCGGGTAATTTATTTTGTAAGTAAAATAGAGAGAGTACGTCTTTATTCTGACATGATTAACAGTAATATTTTTTATGATTAGCAGAGAAAATCTGGTTTTTGACTATCCACAATTTTCATAGAAAAATAGAGTTGTAGTTTCTATTTATATATTTTATTTAATAAATTTTTATTTGTTAACATATTTGATATTTTCTTATAATCATAATAAAAGTAAAAATAATTTTAATTTCCTTTTATTTCCTTTATTTAATAAAATTATAATGAAATAATATGCTAATTTATATTACTTTAATTTTAAATATTAAATATTATAATTTATCGAATTTTTAGTCATTATAATATAAAGTTTAATATATGAATTTATTTTTTTTAAGTAGAAAATAGGATTAATGGGTTCGAATAAAAAAATAGAGTGGTGAGTTGGAATCAGCACCGTATCAACTGCAACAGCGTGCTGAATTAAAGGAATTTTTACGCGGGGTTGAAGATGCTCGCGACGCGATAGATAACGCAAGAGTATTGTTCATACTTCGAGTAAATTCGTATCCTTAATCGACTCTAAACATCGTTATCGAGTGTTTATCTTTAGGTAAATTGGCTGTTTAACAATTGCTATCCACCTTTTTATTGGTGTGTAACGATATAATAAACTACGTTATCACCTTGGGCGGACATACGTTGTTAAATTATCATTATTATTCCAAAGACAAGTTCCAATAGTAATGATAATGGGAAAAGATTAGTCCACTAATAATATTTTAAGGTAATTGAAATCGTATATCTCGACTATGCTTAGATTCGGAGAAGATTTTATTCAAATATCTTATTTGTATACTCTCACCATTATTGCCATTAACCATGTTATAAACAAAAAGTAATTCGCTAGTGGAAGCAAGTGCTGACTGCTGATTCGCATTGAGCCCCTCAAATGAAGTTAATTTAATGTGAAATTATTATTAAAATTCACTAACAAGAATGTCGTTATCGTACTATGTTTAGTTTTAAACCTTGTTTATCATTACATCGTAATGCATGTGATAAGATACTAAATCGTCGTGTTTTCAGTTTTCAGCATATAATTATGAAAATGGCTGTTGACTTTGTGTTTTCGAATGTCGCACTGTTCGAATTTATTCAAAGAAGAGCATAAACGTATAAAAGAGGAAAGGGACCTAAATAATTTTTGGATAAAGAGAAATTAGCTATCATAATGATTAAAAGTTTAAGCCCATTATTGCTTATATTTTATATCGAATAGGCCCATTTCAACTCATATTGGACTTCATTGTTAAAGATTTGAAAGGCTCATCTTTTCGTCACGACGCAAACATTGTCATATTAAAAAAAACTAGTTTTTTGCCCGTGCATTGCACGGGTCATAATTATCTATAATTATTTTAAGTCAATTATACAACTTAACTAACCATTTTTAATTAACTAATTAAGAATCAATTTTTGATACAGGGTTGTGTAGTTTTTTATAGAAAGTGGAGAGTGGGGTGGTTTTATCAACGTCTTAAGAAATAATTATTAAAAAAATTAATGAACATGACACGTGTCAACACCCAGGAAAACTACATTTAAATGTATATATAGGATAGGATATAAACACTTGAAGTGTCACTTAACTTTTGGCAAGATTATCACTTAAATTTGAGAAAGCATGGAAAAAAATAAAATCGTAACATATATAGTAAGGTAACCGGCCTAAGAAGATTATTATCAGGTCGTTAATGATATGATTGATAATGCATGAAATTCTCTTTTTATAAGATTCCATGGTTTGATATTTCAAGATTTAGATGCTCAAATCCACATATTATATATTTGCATGTACGCAATGTATCGAGAAGCCACATCATATCATGTGATATCGAATCATATGATATCGTAGCATTCACTTCTCTTTAAAGATTAATTTGATACCCAATAGATTAAGTTGGTTCATAGTTAGAATAAGGAGTATGTAATACATTGTAGAGAGTATTGATCAATAAATCTCAGTTATTTTGACTAATTAAATAAGTAAAACACATATAATCGTAGAGGGTTCGTCCAAGGAAATATAATAGACTTTGGCAGGCCATAAATAAGAACTTCATTTGTCCCAATCCATTTTGGACATTTTACTATATCGTGCGTTCCAAATCGTTTTGGACATTTCCTTTTACAGTAAGAAACTATTACCAAACAATCAATATAATAATATTAAATACTCTCAAAAGACGTGTCAAAATATACGCATTTACACCTTTTAATTGTACTATATTATTAAAATATTGAGTTTCTTAAAAACCGTGTCATACTCCAAATGTCCATAACCGTTTGGGACGGAGGGAGCATAAAATTGGCTCGTGGACCCCACAAGAGGACAAAACACGAAGACATTTTAAGAGGATTTGATTTGATGCGTTATGGTCTAGCTTAATGGTTCAAACGTTCAAATTATTTCTATATTTTTTTTGTTTGAATTCATCCGACTAATTTCAATCTCAAATAAAATTTGAATATTTTCTTGATTGTGTGCAAGAACGGAGTACAATATATACTATTCTTTGTACACTCAGATGCCTATGTAATAATATATAAATTTAAGTAAATTTATTTTAATTTAAAATAGTTGATTTTATATTATAATTTAAATTTTATTATATATACCAATTATAAATTTAAGGTATAAGATTACAAAATATAGTATTTAAAGGGTAGTGAGTAATTTTTTTATTTTTTTATTATTATTTTGAGAAATTGACAGGAAAATGGCATTTTATAGCCATGTCTCCTGCTTAATAAAATAGAATAAATTTTTATTTGTTTGATGGTTCCACCGGCCTGGCGTACCATCAAAAGTCTAATTTTACTCGTGGCTATATTAATTTACTAAACACACTTGCCTACATATTTATTGAATTATTTTATATTGCGCCTTAATAGTTTACATTTGTTAGCGTGCGTTTAAACTTTAAATGATGTAATTGAGAGCAAGTTACCTGGAATTTCTTCTTTTTTTTTTTCTATATATACTCGCTATTATTATACAAGGGACTAGGGAGACATAAAAGTGACAAAAGAAACGCCACATTATTTTACGTTGTACGGATGAATTTTTATTCATATTTTTTAATAAACGAAGAATGGGAAATACGGCTTAGCCCCTTCATGTAACATCATAGCGTTTATGATGTTTATTGCTTTTCTGAAACAAAATCATTACGTAATGTTACCTGTTAAGGGCATATGCGTAATTTCCCGACGAGATCTTATCCTTGTCGCCGAGTCATTATCACCAAGATTTTGATAGCGACCTTTTATTTAATTATTTTATTAATTTACTTTATCCCACCCATCAAAAGATTTTCACCATATCTCTCAAAAAAACAAAGAAAAGGAAGGATATTTGAAGGAAACAAGAAAACACCTACCGCATTCTCATTTAATTTCCATGGTTAAAAAATTAGTAAAATCATAATTAATAAAGAATGAAACCGTTTCAGTTAATATTATTCCCTTTTTTTACACAACTGACCATGCAAGAGAAAAGGAAACAAAAGCTTAGCATGGAAAGTTTTAATAAAATAAAACACTATCGAGGGGTAAGAAAAAGACAAAGTGCATATCTTGAAAAAATCGCCTCAAATTCGATTTGAGTTTTGCTTTAAAAAGTAAAAGTATGCACAGCACACGCATTCTCTATGGTCTTCTCTTGCACACTCATTAAACATCAATGCTCGGATAACATATAGTAATACAACCACATTAATTATAATTAATTTAATCAAATCTCTTTCAAATTAAACAAATTCCCAAGAACGTGAATTCAACTGCTGCAAACCTGTAACACTGTTGACTGTATATACTGAGAGTACTTTCTTTCTTCTTTTATAATGATGTTCATTTGATACATTGTATATTACAGGCTTGTGCCTGAGCCTAGGTTGGTCAAAGATCAAATCTTTGGGCAAGTATTTCATATAGCTTTTTCTCTCTGAGCTGTTTGAGAACGTGAAGTATTATTTGAGAGAGAGAGAGAGAGGTACTGCTATTTTTCTCTGTTTTCTTGGACTAAAGCCCTCCACGCTTTGGCCGTAGAAAACAAATATATTCTTCATCAGTATTCACACACTCTCTACTAAAGCGTGATGAGTTCTTTCTTTCTAGATTAGCAAAAGCTTTTTTTTTTTTTTTTTACCGGAAACGATAGCTTTTATAAATAACAAAGATACAGGGGCTAAAAAGCCCAAAGGGTCTCACCGGTACATCGTCAACCGGGAGAACAAAGGCTCACAGACGAGCAAAACACCCCCCAAAGTGGGGAACAACACTCCCACATGGGGAGAAAAAAGTCCACAAGGGACAAAAACCGACAGAAAATAAAACCCATTATCTACGACCAAGAACTAAAGAACCTATAACAGAAAAAGCTATTAAGCTAAATCTACGATACTCTTCATTTTCACTTGGTCTTCGACTTCTGGATTTTTATCTTCATCGGACTGGGGCTCCACAAGGGAGAAAAGCTCTCAGACACATGGGTCGAGAGAAACGAGCTCCACATGGGAGACTAAAGAGTGGACGGTGGTTGCGGTTGACGGCCGGCGAGGCATAGATGGTGGCGGCGAGGCGTAGACAGTGGTGGCGAGGTTGAGGCGGCGGCAAGACGGAGACAGTGGCGGCGAGGCTGAGGTGGCGCGAGATGGAGACAGTGGAGGCACGGCAGCAGCGAAGCAGAGGCGGTAGCTGGCGGTGGTGTGACGGCGGCGGTGAGGCAGTGGTGGCGAGATGGCGGCGATGAAAACCCACAACAAAGAAGAAATCTAAACTAGAAAAAGAAAAGAAAAAAATAAAAATCGAAATTGCCGCTCCCCGTCCTCGCCGGAGGACGGGGAGCACGACGACTGCACCTGCGCGAGCTGTCCTGATAGTAGATGTGGGAATGGGAGAGGTGGTAGTGGTGAAGGAGAATTATTTTTGGGTTGGGTTGCTGGGGGGTTGGCGGCTACAAAGAGAGAGGAGGGTTTCGGGAGAGAGGAGGGTTTTTTAGAGAGAGAGACTTTCTGTGTATGATTAGCAAAAGCTTTGAGGCTCGCTCTAATCGTTGGAATTTGAGCTGGGTTTTGTTTTTTTCGAGTCTTTTGAGGATCTTCAGAGCACGATTTGTTCTCCTCCCATGATGGCATATTCGATTAAATATTGAATCTTAATAGTGGTAAGAACAGTACTCTGTAACCTTGTTATAAATCACACATTCTTCTGTTATGGGCTTGATTTGCCTTGCCTCCCCCCTCATGTGTTATTAAAGAAATCTCTGAGGAAGTAGCAAGTCAAGAAACCCTTTTTTTTTTTCTCTGTGAGTTTAAAGAAGAGCACCTTTTTTTCTCCTCTGCGATAAAGTTCTTTACCTTACCAGCGAGGGTCATTACAGAGAGTGTTCTGTATCTGTTGCTGTCTGAAAAATCTTTCCTTGGGCTGCCTTTTTCTTGCAGAGAGTAAGAAAGTTAGAAATTTGCAGAGTAAGAATCGATGGGTGCGAAAAGGCAAGGAGGGTATCATACGGTCACTACGACGAAGGCAAACGAACAATCCTTGCGAACAAAGAAAAACCACAAAGTGATACTGATACGCATAGCTGCTAGCCGAAGAAACTTGTTTCTCTTTTACCTGGCGATGATCTTCGTCAGCAAATACTTCTACGACGACATCGACGGCGGTAATAAGGAGAAGAGGACAGAATCTCTAGTTAGCATGTGCGACGAAAGGGCGAGGATGCTCCAAGATCAGTTCAATGTCAGCGTTAACCATGTCCACGCCTTGGCCATCCTCGTCTCAACCTTCCATTATTACAAGAACCCTTCAGCCATTGATCAGGTCAGACATGTTTCTCTGCAGTTATCTCTCCTTTTCTTGTTGCTATGGAAATGCTGTTTCATTTACAGTGTGGTGAAATGAAATGCAGAAAACCTTCGCTGGATATACGGCAAGAACAGCCTTCGAAAGGCCATTGTTGAGCGGCGTGGCTTATGCTCAGAGAATCCTTCATTCAGAAAGGGAAGAGTTCGAGAGACGCCATGGCTGGACAATAAGAACGATGGAGAAAGAGCCTTCGCCTATTCGCGACGAGTACGCCCCCGTGATTTTCTCGCAGGAGACGGTTTCTTACATTGGGTCGATCGATATGATGTCGGGCGAGGTATGCTTTTGATCAGATTCTTGATTATCCGATGATATATAATGGCCTTCCTTCGTTCTGAGTATACGATCGAATCGTTCGTTTAGGAGGATCGAGAGAATATATTGAGGGCCCGTGCGACGGGGAAAGCTGTTCTTACGAGCCCTTTCAGATTGCTCAATTCCCATCTCGGCGTTGTCCTAACTTTCCCCGTCTACAAGTTCATACTCCCTTCGAACCCTACCGTCGAAGATCGAATCGATGCAACTGCTGGGTAGATTTTCTTGCTTCTTGTTGCTTTCCTATTAAGTCCTCGGACAAAACGATCTCAACTTCAGTAATGAAATATGATCTCAACTCTCAAGTTTTCATCTCTTCGCCGTTGCTATTCTATATCAGATACTTGGGAGGAGCTTTTGACATCGAATCGCTCGTAGAGAATCTGCTCGGCCAACTAGCAGCAAACGAGGAAATAGTAGTCAATGTCTTCGATATTACAAACACTTCAGATCCTCTGATTATGTATGGGCCTCAGTCCCATGTAGGAGATTTATCCCTTGTGCATGTCAACAAATTGGACTTCGGCGATCCCTTTCGCAGGCATAAGATGACTTGCCGGTAAAGTGCCATCTTCTCTGTAAATAAGTGAAAAAAAAAGAAGGAAAAGGGAAATGTACTGATCTGAATTTTATCGGTATGTAGGTATCTTGAGAGGGCTCCTATTTCTTGGAACGCCTTTCAGATGGCTTTTCTCGTGTATGTGATTGGGTTTTTGTTCGGTTATGTGGGGTACAGCGCTGCGAAGCGCATCGTTCAAGTCGAGCACGATTACGAGATCATGGAGAAGCTCAAAGTTCAGGCCGAAGCTGCTGACGTGGCGAAATCTCAGGTTTTTCTTCCCCCCACTAATACTTGGTACGCTTCGACGAGTACGACGTTTGATCTTATATGTGGTGAAATGCAGTTCTTGGCGACTGTTTCGCACGAGATAAGAACTCCCATGAACGGCATCCTAGGTAAAAAAAATCGAATCTTTCGATGAATTACTACATCGGCGATTGTTGACTGACTTTGTTTCACGTCAGCGTAGGAATGCTGGCCCTTCTTTTAGACACGGAGCTTAGCTCGACTCAGAGGGACTACGCACAAACGGCCCAAGCTTGCGGTGAAGCACTGATAACCCTTATCAACGAAGTGCTCGATCGTGCGAAGATCGAAGCTGGGAAGCTCGAGCTCAAGAAAGTTCCATTCGATATAAGATTGATCTTAGACGACGTTCTATCTCTGTTTTCCGAAAAATCCAGACAAAAGGGCGTCGAGGTAAATATTTAAAATATAAAAGCAGTTATCCGAAATCGTTTCTTTCAACATTTTTCGTGAAGATCGAACTTTTACGCCTTGCAGTTGGCGGTTTTTGTCTCCGATAAAGTACCCGAAATCGTCATGGGCGATCCCGGGAGGTTCAGACAGGTCATCACCAATCTCGTCGGAAACTCAGTAAAAGTAAGTTTACTGCGTCTTCTTAAAGGAAAATTAGGTATTTTTTCTGCTAGTTTTCTTAAAACGCAATTCGTATTCTTTTGTAACAGTTCACCGACCAAGGACACATATTCGTCCAAGTAAGCGTAGCCGAGCAAACGAACCCGTCCCTCAAGAACGCAGAAAAAAGTGAGCTCACCCACTCAAACGGAGACTACGAGCCACTGCCCGAACCGCCGCGAGCCCAAACCCACGGCACACTGAGCGGCTACCAAGCCGCCGACGACCGAAGCAGTTGGGAGTGGTTCAAGATTTTGGACAACGATTTTAACTACGACGCTCTCTCGCATTGTCTGACGAACGGCAATAACAAACACTCGGGTGAAAACGTCGCCCTAACGGTGTGTGTCGAGGACACGGGCATAGGAATTCCCGAGCACGCCCAAAAGCTCGTGTTCACCCCCTTCATGCAGGCCGACAGTTCGACTTCTAGAAACTACGGGGGGACGGGAATCGGTTTGAGCATATGCAAGTGTTTGGTCGAACTGATGGGCGGGCGGATGAGCTTCACGAGTAGGCCCCACATTGGGAGCACGTTTTCCTTCTCCGTAGAGTTTGGTAGGTGCGAGAAGGGTAAGTTGGTTAGGAAGTCGTCGGTTTTCGATGATCTGCCGACGGGTTTTAAGGGGTTTAAGGCGCTCGTTGTCGACGGGAAGCCTGTCAGGGCGGCAGTTACGAGGTATCATCTGAAGAGGCTCGGGATTCAGGCCGAAGCTGTTAGTAGTATTAGGACTGCCGTCGCGGTCTTGGGGAAGTACGGGTCGTTGATCTCCAAGTAAGCTTCCTTGTTTTTTTCCGCGTATTTAGGGTGTGTTTGGTATGTGGAATTCGATGTGGAAAAGAAAAGAAAATCTGTTAAGGTACGACACGCGAAGCGTAATGTACAATGCTCTGATGCGTACCATAGCATTTTCCTATTCTTTTCTGCGTCTGATTCCGCATATCGGGGTGCGTTTGGTATGCGGAATTAGATGCTGAAAAGAAAATGAAAAGGACAATGGTACGACACCGAAAGAGTAACGTATCATTTTTGATGCGCTAACCTAGTTTCCGCGTCTTTTCCACGCATTAATTCTGCATACCAAGCACACCCTTAATAAAAAATCAGGCGTTTAACTCTCTGTCTGCCCACGTCTTATGCAAAAAAAATTGTGTTTTAGGAACGAAAAATTGCCTGAAATATTCCTAGTGGAGAAGGACTCGTGGCTCTCGGGGGAGGAAGACATCGTCTCGCACCTCTCGAAATTCGTCCGAAAGGGACAACACACGAACGAGCTACCGAAGATCGTCCTCCTCGCCACTAAAATCACGCCGGCCGAATCCGAGCGGGCGAGGGCCGCGGGATTCGCCGACACGGTCATCATGAAGCCTCTCCGGGCGAGCCGAATAGCCGCTTCCCTGCAGCAAGTATTCGGGCTGGCCCAAAAGCCCGTGGCCGGTAAAGAAGGCCCGAACCGATGGAACGGGCTTCGAGGGCTCCTCTACGGCAAGAAAATCCTCGTCGTGGACGACAACGTAGTCAACCGAAGGGTCGCCGCCGGCGCCCTGAAGAAGTTCGGGGCCGAAGTGGAGTGCGCCGAGAGCGGGCGGGAAGCCTTAAATTGGCTAAAGATACCCCACGACTTCGACGCTTGTTTTATGGATATACAGATGCCCGAAATCGACGGGTAAAAAGATAATTTTTTTATTCGCTTCGTCTACTTTTTTACCAAAGAAGTAACAATCTTTTGTAGGTTCGAGGCGACTCGACTCATACGAGAAATGGAGGGCGAGGCAAACGCCCGAGGGATTGCCAGGTGGCACCTTCCCATACTGGCGATGACGGCCGACGTAATCCACGCGACTTTGGACGAGTGCCTAAAGTGCGGGATGGATGGGTACGTTTCGAAGCCCTTTCAGGAGAAGGGTTTGTACCAAGCCGTCGCAAAGTTCTTCGAATGAAATAGTACGTATAATCGAAAAACTCTTAGTAGAAGGGATGGTCGGCGATTTTCTTTGAGCCCTAACCCACGAAAATGTTATCTTTGTGGGCTGGCGTGAAAATCGATCGATCTTATTAGGTAACCACGACTTTAACCCTATCGTATTTTTAGATTTTCGGCGTTGATTTAAAGCGGTTTGGGTCGTAAGAAGAGCTAGGCGTTAGGTTTAGTTAGTTATGATCACTATTCATGGGGACACTGTTGCCTTTTTACATTGTCTAAGCCTGCCTCTATTCTCATGGTTCCAAGGTTTTGTCCTGCCTGTGTTGCCTTTCGAAGTTCCGAAAAATATACTACTGCACGCAGAAACTGTATTTCTGAAGCGATTTGCGGTGAAATAAATCGAAAAATCGAACTTGAAAAGCAGTGTTTCAACTTTATATCATACAAAAGAACACACCAAGATTCAAAGAGAATAAGAAGAGGAACTAACAAGGTGGTTGTAAGATGGCCGCCTAGCGATGAGTTGCGCCCAAAAGTGCGAGGAGAAAGGTTCTGTAATGGGCCGAGGTTTCAGAGTAAACTGCTTCGTGCAGTGATTTCCCGTACTTCTTTTGGTACTCTGTTTTAACGTACTGCAAGTCCATCTCCGCTCGGGTCACAATTACTCTGATGAGCGCACTGTCGTTCGTCCCCATTCCCTTCATCGCCTTGCGCAAAAGCTTACCGTTCGAAAAGAAAAAGTTAGAGCGCATAAACAGTTCATCACAAAACTTGACGCTTTTTTCAGTGCAAGTAATTATTTATATTTGCTCGAAAACCACGGCTCACCTTTGCAAAGTACATCCCGGGATTCTCAGCGCAGCGAAGGATCGTCAAGAGGGCGAACGCAAAGGTTCCCGAGGTTTCTTTCTTCACAGCCTGACGAGAAAAACGTGACGTTCAGACAGCAGACAAACAACCTCTGCGTATAACGTTTTCATTTTTTTTTCTAAAGATGGTTACCTTTTCCAAGGAGTTGCCATACATGTTGTGATAAGCAGAAGCTATTGCAGCTAACTGCGCTCGGCTCCTCTCAGAGAAGATGCGTACGAACTTCTCCTCGTCAGTCCCTAACCTCCTTTCGCCGGCCTTATAGAGGATTTTCGCATCGTTCTGCGCCATTACGCCGTCCACCTCAAAACCTTCGTACCTCGGAATACCAATATAAGCAAGAAGCAGCTGCAAAACCAATCGAACACATAATTTGCACATAAAAAGCCGACCACATAGAAGAGATGGCAGGAAAAAAAAGGGCCAAAGAACAAAGAGAGACACCTTTTGGTGATCGCCAGTTGTTTGGCGCTGAATATCTTGTTCGAGGTAGGCTTGGAACTTTGCGAGGTATATCTGCTTCATGTACTGTAGCTGAGAAGGCGTACGTGAGCATAACACTTCGGTTGCAGTTCTCAGTTCGATCAAATCCCCGCTCAGCGCTTTTCTAACTATGATGGCGTCCCTTGTCCCGGGATCTGGCAACCAAAGCAAGACAGCTCTCTGCAATAAAAGAATGGACGGCCAAAACACAATCTGAATGTTTCTTAATGGTGTTTAGTTTCTTTCATCTTCCTCGATTAGTAACTCTTAACTACCTTGACATTGCCACTCAGTTCTTTCGACAAACGGTTGGTGAGCTCTTCGGAGTACATAGCTCTGTACTCTTGTTCGATGAGTGATCGCTGCGTTGAGTCTCTGTGCGCGAGGATGTTTACGACCGCCGCCGTATCGCAACCAAAACCTATCGAAAAATGTGATTGGGGAGATTAGAACATCATACCAAAAATGTTCCTTGGTTTCCACATGCAATCATAGAGCAGCAAAAATGGGGAAATAGAATCAGAACACTAACCCAAGCTTGCTCAATCATTAGGGTCGAATCCACAAGAAGCAGAACGACAGAAAATTGATGATCACGGCTCGACGTAAGCATGACGCACTACTAATCAATTACAAAGAACCTCCTCGGAATCAAATCCGATTCGAATACTAAGACCCAATAGAGGGAACCAAGTATGATAAACATGAATTGGGTTACAGCATGATTTGAGCAAGCAATTGAAAAGATGCAAACGATGATCAACATATTAACTAATCAATCACCTTTGAAAGCGCGGTGGAGCTGTATAGCATCGTCGCGTGATGAAGTTAAGACTGGTGGAACGCTCAAAGTTGCCATTTTTGTCTGTACCCTTGCAATTTTTCTTCGTCTTCAACGCCCAATCAATTAAGATCTGTATCAAATCTTTATTTTTGTGTACTTTTTCGTTCCAAGTGTGAGAGTCCCTTTTATGGATCGTAGCGTAGTAGAGATGAGTCTCTTTCTGGGCAGTCAAACGTGGCGAAACATTGGGTCGACTAAATAAAGCGCGTGTCGTCCATTTGCGTACAACTTCTACTGCGTGCCGTACGAGACTTCTAGATAAAGGCGTTCCATGGTGACGTCAGAATTCCCTCCGAATATTTTTGTACATTTTCCTAGGCTTTTTAATTAAAATAGGGCACTTTGATACCATGGGCAAAGCTAGTCGAAATTATTAAAATCGAGCAAAACGCGCTTAATAACCGCATCGTCGCGCCTATTGGACGCGATTTCTGACATGGCACAGAGACCATCAGACAGGGCCCGACTGGGCCCGCATGTGACCCGCGTCGCACTTAATGGACGCGGCAACGCGTTTAATGGACGCAACGTTGACCCAGACCCACTAAATAGCCCACTAACCGGCTACTAAACCCACTATCGTTATTGGGCCACTTAACGCTGGGGCTAATGGATGCGACGCCGCGTCCAATGCAAGCGACGTCGCTGTTAATTGTTGCGGCAAATTTCGCTATTTAAACAGATCAAATTCACGTTTATTACTTCATAAATTTCATACATATCCAATATGGTGTCTAGAAAAATTCAAATAGTTGTTTATTATGCCGGTGAAATCATACACGAATCAAACACCATACAGTATAGTCTTCAACCCATTGGTTATCGACGAATTCGTCGCGATACCAATTTCGATCAATTTCTTAGTATGCTGTACGACATGATTTCCTTCGACAGCAATGCTTTCCTTTTAATCGTTCGAGTGAAGAACGAACACTATCAACACTCACGACTGTATCATAATCTCCTACTAGTGTCTAGTGATGCCGACCTCGCATACTTCTTGGATCCCGACAACGAGCTCGATTACATTGAGGTCTTTGTCGAGACAACTGAGATCGTTCAGTACACTAATCCCGCGCCGATGGATTCGTTTCCTGACATGACATCAGTTACTGAAGGAATGACGAATATTTCGTTTGCCCCACACGAAGATATACCTTCGAGCAGTCGTTGCGTACCCATTAGTTCGACGGTGGAACAGCCTGAGACCGTTCATGATGCTGTCCAAGATAATGACTTCAGTGACTCCGAAGCTGACGACGACGGTGGGGCACTAGACGATTTGCCAGATCCTGCAGATGATGATGATGATCAAAACGATGAACCAATGCCAAGTGAACCAGAAGAGAATAGAGCATTATAGCACTCGGTGCCATTTAATACCACTTATCAAATGGCTCTCCCAGACGTTGACGAAACTGATGGTGATTTTTACGATAGGGACGGCCCCGTATTTTACGTAGGTATGACGTTTAATAGCAAAGAACATTTGAAATGTGCCGTTAACGACTATCATCTGAGGGTTGTTAGACGTGAGTACCACGTGACCGAAAGTAACAGAACCGCATGGAGCGTGAGATGCAATCACATCGACGATTATAACTGGAGACTGCGAGCAGTCGTCAAACTGAAAAGTTTCTTTTGGAAGGTGACGAGATACGGGGACCGCACACATGCTTCACCCACGAGTCGGCCAGCACGCATCGCAATGTTTCGCGTACTGAAATTCTAATGTGAATCATAATAATTAAAGACAATCTGTAATTCGGTTACAAATCGAGGGGCATTTTTGGTACCTGAAAGTAAAACGACTTCAACTTTTGTCTCAGCTAAGGCCAACTCCAATCGAGCGGCAAACTAGAACGCATATAAGGAATAAAGGTCCAACCGATACTAAAAAGCATACGTAAAATGAGTTCAGATGAAATTCTCTCTCCTAAAAACGCATTTATGCGTTTTCACTGTTTACACACTTATAACTTTTCAACTCTTATAAATTGACCCCAATTGAATTAATAATTATTTCTTCTGCAAAATCTTTTTAATTTTTCTTATGTATAATATCTATATAAGTGTCTATATTTATATATACTTGAATAATAATAATAACTATTGTAAAATATAAATAACTAATAATTATGAATGCTTAAATAATATTTTTAATTGTCTTGGTTCTAATATGTGAAATTGTAAACTATATGGATATGATTAAAAAGTTATAAAAGTTGGTGTGGAAGAGAATATTCCAAGAATATTCTTTTGAGTTTGAGAATGAGTTTGATGGTTGGAGATGAATTACTATTTGACGTGACAATTACTGTATTTTGGGTTTGAGAATAAGTTTTCGGTTGGAGATGGTCTAAGCTTAGCTTTCCACACAAATGGATGCTTTAGCGGTGTTAGGTGGAGCAACAGCGAGCAATCCATTTGTTGTTTCCTCTGTTCAAACGAGGAAATGCCGCCTGCCGTGCGCCGCCGACAGCCTCGCCGCCGTCCCAAAATCGCTCGCGAAATTCCAATCTTGCCCCTACGTCTGCAGTCCTCGGAAGAAGCTCCACAAACCGGGCATCTTCCTTCCGCACTTGGTTGCTTCAGCTGAGCGAGTTGACCGTACGTATATCATGATTAAGCCAGACGGCGTTCAACGTGGCCTTGTGAGATACTTCTTTTGTCATTTTTTTCTCCAATTAAAGTTCGTGCCTTTGATGTGTTTGTGAATATGCACCAATGGGCTTTTCTTTTCTTTTCTTCCCTTTATTATTTGTTGGTTTGTCTCTGTAGGTTGGAGAGATTATCTCCAGGTTTGAGAAGAAAGGGTTTAAGTTGACAGGGTTGAAGCTCTTTCAATGCCCCGAAGAGTTAGCTCAAGTCTCTCCCTCTCTCTCTCTCTCTCTCTCTCTCTCTCTCTCTCTCTCTCTCTCTCTCTCTCTCTCTCTCTCTCTCTCTCTCTCTCTCTCTCTCTCTCTCTGTGTGTGTGTGTGTGTGTGTGTGTGTGTGTGTGGATGATGAATGAATTTGCAGGAGCATTACAAGGATTTGCAGTCCAAACCGTTCTTCCCAAAGCTGATAAACTACATTACTTCTGGCCCTGTAGTTTGCATGGTATGTAATGTATAATTCATCTTCCTTAACCCCTTCATTCCATACACTGACATTTGCTGTAATAAATTCTCATGATTCGAAATCAAAACGGTGCTCGTCAATCGAGATAGTCCTGGGAAGGAATCGGCGTTGTCGCTTCAGCCCGCAAATTAATCGGAGCGACGAATCCCCTCAACGCAGAGCCAGGCACCGTTCGAGGCGATCTAGCCATCGAAACTGGGAGGTATTATAACTTATAAGTGCCTTTTAAACACTACGAATCCTCGAATTTCTTCTAAGGTTCTTTTTTCCATGATCTTCTTCTGCCCCAGAAACGTTGTTCATGGCAGCGACAGCCCCGAGAATGGAGAAAGGGAAATAGGTAAAAGTTTCATCGTTACACTAGTAGCTAGCTTCTCATGATCATGCTTTGTAATAATGCTAACAAGAAATTCATGGAGGATATATACTGTAATGATTTGGGACCTTCCCTTTGGTATAATCTGCGCAGGCCTATGGTTCAAAGAAGGAGAAGTAATACAGTGGACAAAAGCAGTAGAGCCTTGGCTTACGGAATAGTAGTAGTAATAATAATCATAATAATAATCTGTTACCTAGGCTTCATTTTCGCACGATTTTTCAACAAACTTTTTGTTCGAAATTTGCAAGTCTGTAAGGAAAGGCTAATAATCTTTTCAGACGATTTCTTGGATAACTTATAGATGAGTTGCTAAATTATTACGTCTGAGTAGCAAACACTATTCACTAAGAGTTAAGGAACTTGTTCATATATTTGAACTTGAAGTAGTGAATGAAGGAAGGAATGAATGAATGAATTAGACAATATTAGAAAAGATGTAAGATTATAGAGCAAACACAGAAATCCAGCAAACGGCTTCGTTTTTATATGGATAATGATTATTTGCGGAAATATGTCTCAAGAAATGAAATCATATGTTAGAAAAAAAAAAAAAAAAAAATGAGCAGCCCAATACGATGGGGATAGATGATGGAAAACAAACAAACACAGCCGACCATTACATGTGCTTCTTGGTAAGGAAATTTAGTTCAGATACATATAATGTCCATATGTTTCAAACATGAACCTAGATCTCATTATATGTACATTGCTTCTAGACAATATATATATATATATATAATATATTATATAAAGCTCTTTGCCCTCGTACTACGTACTAAATACTAATATGGTGCTTTGAGTGCATGTGCATTCATGACCTATTACTTAGTTTATAAATATCCTACATATACAATTAAATGTAGTTTTGTTCTCCATACGCCACGTGTCCATTTTTATTATATTAAACAAATAAAAAAACAACAAAAAACTACCCGTGGGAACTACTATATTATATTAATTACACATATTTTTTTATTCCCGTGAAATGCACGGGCATAAAACTAGTTTGCATACATATACATGTATGATTGATGATTTGTGAAGATAACGTATGTTTGCTATGGTTATTTGGTGCTTTATAGTATCGTTGGCGAGCAAGAGGACGACGACACCCTTGAAATTAAAATTATATAAATTTAAAATAGATAGTACTCTCTATAAGGTTAAATTCTTAGATAAAATAAGGTATCGGAATTTAGGTAATAAACTCATTGGTTCAAACCCTCACTTGGAAATGTGATGAAATCTAAATATCGATTACGATCATTTCAAGACAAAGCTTAAAATGGTTATATTACCTTACGGAAACATCACATAGATTGATACAAATATTAAGAAACTATCGAATACTGATCCACAGCAACAAGCAATTATACGCAAGAAAGAAATTAATAATAACCATCAAGAATATGACTTCATTATTATGCATCGTTTTAGTTAATTTTTCTATTCAAACACGCACACACACACACACACATAACACCATATGGTGCGTGTCTTTCTATTGATGATTATTATATGATGATGGAGTACATGCAACGCAAGTCAGAAAGAAGATAGCCGCAGAGAAGCCATCTTCTTCGACATTAGATGAGCTTCTCTTGAATTTAATGTTCTTCCCTTTATTACATTGAATGGTCACTTGCTTATTCTTCGCATGTTTATGATCGTCGCTCTCCTTCGTTCTGTATCTCTCTTTCATGGCTTCTTTCTTTCTTCCTCAACGATACAACAATATGGATATGGCTTTAGTGTATTAAGAACTTGTGATGTGTTGGTTGCTATCTATTTATAGAGTCTTGGGTGGGTTCAACAGTCAATGGGGTTAAAAAAAAGAAAAAGAATGATGAATGAGGACCACAATAAATGATATTATTAATTTTTGAAACTTCGAGGTGGGATAATGTCGTTTTTTATAAATAGGGTTTTATTGGTTGTCCCTTTTAAACAGTTATATTCGATTCTATGTATAGATAAGTATATTTCTAAATTTTAGTAATGAATTTAAGATGCTTTTGTATGTGTTGGCATTTATTGTCGATATTAGCAAATTCCCAGCTGGTGCCGCTCGTTTTGGCTCATAGCTTTGCTTGTCTATAAAACAATAAAACTAAAAATGAAATACAAAAATACGAAGGAATGCTCCACCCATTGATAATTGATGAAATATAGACACGTAGTCGTTACCTATATATTATATACTCCTAACATATGGCAATGATTAAAATTAATATATTTCTAAAAAGAATTTCCAATAGGCAAAGGTTTCTTCTGTTACCGCACATGATTCTCATTAAATATTTAAACATATCAACCAACCCTTAGTCAAGATACATATGAATCCAATGTGATAGGCAACAATATTTTATATATATAATAAAAGAAGTAACTGGCGAAAATGTAATCGCCTTTAATATAAATGAGATGCATTGCGTTTCGAATTCGAAAATTTTTTCACGTTAAAGCAATTGATGAGGAAAAATCTTTGTCGGCAGCTATGATTTTCTACTTTTTCTCACAACTTTAACTCAAATGCTGTAATGTTATGTGCATGTATACATATGCGTGTGTGTATGTACTGTATTTAAATGTATATGCACCTAATTATAATGTCTCGTCATATACTTATTGGAACTTCTTTTTTAAAACGGAAACATACACTCAAACAAACAAACTGTATAGTTGTCTGATATTGATAGTTTCTCTTCGACATTGGTTATTTATGTCCAATAACGGTCAAATTAAACAACAGAGACATAGTCGCACGTTTCGGCCATGTGGGCATGTTCTGTTTATAAGCATAGAGCTTCTTGTCGCATATATATTATGACCCATTAATGTTAACACAAACAGTAATAATCTTTGCATTGAGTATACATAAGTTTATATTATAGTTTGATGCATGCATGAATATATTTATATTGTATGATGCAAAACTATTGAGGATTGCTATGGTGCCTATTGTGGTAATAGAACGAACCATTCATATTTGGTTTGGTACTTGAGGCCATAGAAAAGCATCATTTTAAGCTAGAAATTGGAATCGACCCAATAAACTTTTTTTTTTTTCAGTAAAATCTAATTTTCTTAGACATATACCATTTTTATTATTAAAAACTTTCATTATCCATATTAAAGACTATGACGGGAAAATGCGACGTGAATGGAGACCAAACTATTTGTAGGAATTGATTGAGATGGCATTTTATGGGTCGACAGAAATGGCCATTACGTAGGAAAATGATTGTGTCTATGATCTCAAAACAAGCCATGTTACAATATTTTCGAGTAGTTTATTTCGATAAAAACAAACAAATAAACAAACATAGGATGCTCTGATCTCAAACCTTAGTCAAATTCTTGTTGGTTTCGGTGTTGGCGTCCGGTCGGTGGCGCTCGTAAAGCTCGAACAGAGTTTCGGCTTATTACGTCGAAGTCGAGGCACGTACGTCGTACGCTTTCCGTAAGACGTTATTGCCCCGTATTTCAGTGCCTCGGGTTGTCGCAATACGTCCCGAAGATACAACGACTTCAAGAATTTCGAAACGTCGCACACCGTATCGAAATTATCGGGCGAATCTACTAAAGACTCGAGCATTTCTTGCGTTTTTTATGCTTTATTATGCCTAAGGGATGTGCTGTCAACTTTCTCTAAAGTGCTGGGAGTAAATCGAATGAATTTCTATTCTGCCAGGGGACCTATTTATACTGTTCGAAAAGCTGCAGGGGTCAATTCGCGAAAAGTCATAACTTTTCAGCTTGACCTCCTTTGACTGGGCCGAATTGCAAATAGGCACAACCTTTGGCCAGGGGTCAATCTGGGAATAGTCACAACTCTCGGACTGATACCCAATACCCCTTCAATCAGCCACATCACCATGCCCAGTCAGCGCCATATCAGCGCCACGTCAGTCCACGTCAGTCCGCGTGTCAGTGACACGTCATCAGCCGCCACGTCATAATTTTTTTTTTTTTAATTAATTTTTTTTTTCGTTTTTTTTTTTTATATTTTATTTGGGCCGGCTTTACCAATTAATTTCTCATTCACCCGATATCGGTTTTGAGCAAATTAATATTCGTTAGATTCGTCTCGAAACGTAGATTCGTAATCTTTCAACGATTTCTCGTTTCGACGACCGACGTCTTCTCGATTTAATAAAATCGTTTAAGCTCTTCTATTAGTGGGCCAATTACCCACACTTGGGCCCAAGGCCCATTGGGCTTAAAAACCCAACAATCCCCCACATGAATGGAAATTAATGTAAATGCAATGCATGCTGACTCTTGCAAGAAAGTCCCGACGACCCATCACTGCATCGGGATAGGTAGCTTGTGGCTTTGAACCTTCCCTAGTGAAATACTATCGGATTTACTCGCTGCTCAGTGAACGTGATGTCTTGAACTGGCGGCTTTTTGTGTAAACCAAGACAACAATATACACACAGTGATGAATCTGATCTCTTTTCGATTCTCACGTTGTGTCCGTTTCGGCCGTGGACCATATCTCCGTTTCATAAGTGTTTTCCATTGAAGCGGCCCCACTTCACACTTATATAGGTGACCGACTATTAGGACTTAATCCTGGAGTAGCCCGAAATACTCCACCAATTTGGTATAGTCATCATTAAAAGCATAAGTGCTTACCCTAACCACACGTCATCGGGAAATTGCTTGGGCAGCTGTCGAGAATGGACTTTATTAGTTTCCAAGTATACTACTGAACTAATCACAGCTTAGTTGTCTCATTGAACCAAGTTCGTGGGATCTCCACTCATCGAGGTTGAGTTACCACTGTTTTTGTTCTTTGCTGTGTGGATTTTTAGTCCCATTCCCCTTACTGCGTTTTCTAACTGATCTCTAGCTATGCCTTTTGTCAGCGGATCCGCAATATTTTCCTTTGACTTTACATAGTCGGTGGAAATTATTCCGCTAGAGATAAGCTGTCTTACGGTGTTATGTCTCCGACGAATGTGCCGAGACTTACCGTTATACATACAATTCTGTGCCCTGCCGATAGCCGCCATGCTATCGCAGTGAATCATAATTGGTGGCACAGGTTTGTTCCAACACGGAATATCCTCCAGAAAATTTCGAAGCCATTCTGCTTCTTCGCCGGCTTTATCTAGTGCGATGAACTCCGACTCCATCGTGGATCGAGCTATGCACGTTTGTTTGGAGGACTTCCAAGAAACTGCTCCTCCACCGATGGTAAATATATAACCACTCGTGGATTTAGAGTCTTTACTATCAGATATCCAATTCGCATCGCAATACCCTTCTAGTACTGCGGGATATCTTGAGTATAGTATGCCGTGATTAATAGTGTGCTTTAGATATCTCAGCACTCTTCTTAGTGCTACCCAATGGCTACTACCCGGGTTACTCGTAAACCTACTCAGTTTACTAATTGAGTACGCTATGTCAGGTCGAGTGCAGTTAGACAAATACATCAGACTGCCAATCACCCGAGCGTATTCGAGTTGAGACACAGGCTCTCCTCTGTTTTTGGCTAAGTGTATATTAGTATCCACAGGAGTCTTAGCCGGAGGATCATCGAAGGCGTTAAATTTCTTTAACACGCTCTCAACATAGTGAGATTGTGTAATCACAATTCCTTCGGACGTCTTAGAGACATTTATTCCCAAAATGACGTCAGCCAAGCCCATATCTTTCATACTGAAATGATTTTTCAGCATATTCTTTGTATTCACGATTATTTTGTGACTGCTTCCCATGATTAACATGTCGTCTACGTAAAGACAGACAATCACAAACTCATCGGGTGTGCCTTTTATATAAACGCATTTATCACACTCATTAATCTTGAACCCATTCGACAACATCGTCATGTCGAACTTCTCGTGCCACTGTTTTGGCGCTTGCTTAAGCCCGTAAAGTGACTTCACGAGTCGGCACACTTTATTTTCCTGCCCGGGTACAATAAACCCTTCGGGCTGTCTCATATATATTTCTTCCTCGAGTTCCCCATTTAGAAAGGCCGTTTTCACGTCCATCTGGTGTATCTCGAGGTCATACAACGCTGCTATAGCAATCAAGACCCGTATGGATGTAATCCTTGTCACGGGTGAGTAGGTATCGAAGAAATCGTACCCCTCCTTTTGGTTAAACCCTTTAGCTACTAAACGAGCTTTATATTTTTCGATTGATCCATCGGTCTTAAGCTTCCTTTTAAGGATCCATTTGCATCCTAAAGGCTTGCACCCCTTTGGGAGATCTACCAGCTCCCACGTATGGTTTTGCATTATGGACTCAATCTCGCTATTCACAGCTTCTTTCCAGAACGGAGCTTCTGGACTGGACAATGCCTCTTGCAAAGTCCGTGGTTCATCATCTAACATATAAGTTAGGAAATCAGGCCCAAAAGACTTGGCCATCCTTTTGCGTTTGCTTTGCCGTGGTTCCTCGTTTTCTTGAGGTGAACTCTCAACGGCATCGTGAGTTCGCTTATTATAGCTTATTTCTTTCTTTTCCTTATTTGGAAAAATATTCTCGAAGAATACAGCGTTCCTCGACTCAAATATCATCCCTGCATTCATTTCAGCGTTTTCTGATTTGTGCACTAGAAATCTATATGCACTACTGTTATTAGCATATCCGATGAAAATGCAATCAACAGTCTTGGGTCCTATCTTAACCTGTTTGGGTTTAGGTATTTCGACCTTTGCTAGGCACCCCCACACTTTCAGGTAATTGTAGGACGGAGCCCTACCTTTCCATAGTCCGTATGGAGTCTTTTCTTTCTTTTTGTGTGGCACCATATTCAGAATGCGATTTGCCGAGAGGATTGCTTCCCCCCACAAGTTCTGAGGTTGCCCAGAACTGATCAACATAGCATTCATCATCTCCTTAAGAGACCTATATTTGCGTTCAGCAACGCCGTTTGATTGAGGTGAATAGGGCGCGGTTGTTTGATGAATAATGCCGTGCTCTTGGCAAAATTCTTCGAACGGCGTCACGTATTCTCCTCCTCTATCACTTCGAATTATTTTAATTCTTGAGTTTAGTTGATTTTCAACTTCACTCTTATATCTTTTGAAGGCATCAAGAGCCTCGTCCTTGCCACTTAACAGATGTACGTAGCAAAATCTCGTGCAATCATCGATAAAAGTAATAAAGTACTTTTTCCCACCTCTAGTCTGCACGAACTTCAGATCACATATATCAGTATGGATCAATTCTAGAGGCGCACTACTTCTCTCAACAGAGAAGAACGGTGCTTTGGCCATTTTTGCCTCGACACAGACTTCACACTTTTGTTGTGTGTCGACTTTCATTTGTGGAAGCAGGTTTAAACTTATTAATTTCTTTATTTTATTTAAACCCACGTGTCCTAATCTATGATGCCATAAATTGGAACATTCAACCAAGTAAGATGAATTTTCTTTATTATTATTAGCGAGCTCAATCTCGCGTATTACAGGCATTACATTCATCTTAAAGAGCCCCTTCTCGAGGTAGCCCTTTCCTACGAAATGACCGTTTTTGGTCAGTACATACTTATCGCTTTCAAACACCTGCCTAAATCCGACTTTGCTCAACAGGGAGCCGGACACCAAGTTCTTGCGGATGTCTGGCACATGCAGCACGTCCACAAGAGTGAGTTCCTTGCCCGAGGTCATCTTCAGCAGTACCCTCCCTAATCCGACGATGTCAGAGGTGGCTGCGTTGTCCATAAACAGCTTCCTGCCTGATATAGGAATGTAGGTTGAAAACATCTCCTTATCAGAGCAGATGTGGCGAGTCGCTCCAGAGTCGATATACCACGACCTAGGATTGTCTACCACGTTGGCCTCGTATACGACGGCGGCTAGGTCCATCTCCGTTAGATCTGTCCCCGGCTTTGCCTCGGTCAAGTGAGCTTGGTTCTTCTTGCTCTTTTTCTTCAGCCGACAACCTTGGCCATATGCCCAGGTTTGTCGCAGTTGTAGCAGTTGCCCCTTATTTTGTTGGGCTTCTGATGCGTCGTATTAGGCCTCTTGCGCTTTTTGCCGGTGCTCGACTCGGCCAGGTTCGCACGTACCTCCACGCTGCCCCTTTTGTTATTGCCCTCGATTCTTCGATTATCTTCTTCAATTCGAAGCCTCACGATTAGGTCCTCAAGCCCCATTTCCTTACGCTTGTGCTTGAGGTAGTTCTTGAAGTCCTTCCACAGGGGCGGCAGCTTCTCTATTATAGCAGCTACCTGGAAGGATTCGCTGATCTGCATATTCTCCGCGTGTATATCGTGGATTATCAGTTGCAGATCACGGACCTGGTCCAACACTGGTTTGGAGTCGGTCATTTTATAGTCCAAAAACCGGCCGACAATGAATTTCTTCAGTCCGGCGTCATCGGTTTTGTACTTTTTGTCCAACGAGTCCCACAACTCTTTAGCAGTTTTAGCGACCGCGTAGACGTTGTATAGGGAGTCGTCCAAGGCGTTCAAAATATAATTACGACACATGAAATCATTATGATTCCACGTGTCCAACGCCGCCTGTTGTTGTCCGTCCACTTCGAGTGCGTCGTCGTCTGCGGCGCCGTCGGCGTTCACCTGGGGCGGGAGCTCTTTCAGAAAGCGCACCAGGTTCAAAGTCGTCAGATAAAATAGCATTTTTTGTTGCCATCTCTTGAAGTCCGCCCCGTCGAATTTCGCCGGCCTTTCGGCGTGGTTGCTACCAGTCAGCGGTACGGCGGTGGGAATATTCGCTATTGTCGCCATCGATCAGACGGAATAACGTCTTACGATTGTTGACTCAGGTGTTGGCGTCCGGTCGGTGGCGCTCGTAAAGCTCGAACAGAGTTTCGGCTTATTACGTCGAAGTCGAGGCACGTACGTCGTACGCTTTCCGTAAGACGTTATTGCCCCGTATTTCAGTGCCTCGGGTTGTCGCAATACGTCCCGAAGATACAACGACTTCAAGAATTTCGAAACGTCGCACACCGTATCGAAATTATCGGGCGAATCTACTAAAGACTCGAGCATTTCTTGCGTTTTTTATGCTTTATTATGCCTAAGGGATGTGCTGTCAACTTTCTCTAAAGTGCTGGGAGTAAATCGAATGAATTTCTATTCTGCCAGGGGACCTATTTATACTGTTCGAAAAGCTGCAGGGGTCAATTCGCGAAAAGTCATAACTTTTCAGCTTGACCTCCTTTGACTGGGCCGAATTGCAAATAGGCACAACCTTTGGCCAGGGGTCAATCTGGGAATAGTCACAACTCTCGGACTGATACCCAATACCCCTTCAATCAGCCACATCACCATGCCCAGTCAGCGCCATATCAGCGCCACGTCAGTCCACGTCAGTCCGCGTGTCAGTGACACGTCATCAGCCGCCACGTCATAATTTTTTTTTTTTTTAATTAATTTTTTTTTTTCGTTTTTTTTTTTATATTTTATTTGGGCCGGCTTTACCAATTAATTTCTCATTCACCCGATATCGGTTTTGAGCAAATTAATATTCGTTAGATTCGTCTCGAAACGTAGATTCGTAATCTTTCAACGATTTCTCGTTTCGACGACCGACGTCTTCTCGATTTAATAAAATCGTTTAAGCTCTTCTATTAGTGGGCCAATTACCCACACTTGGGCCCAAGGCCCATTGGGCTTAAAAACCCAACAATTCTAAAATATAAAATCAATCGTATGGCGTAATTGATAAATATATATATATATATATATATATATATATATATATATATATGAAGTAAACTAAGTTTATTTACTTGAATTTCTAGGCTTGCCACAAGATGCTAATCGTAAGTAACCATTCAACCGCCTCATATTTGTGTGGCGAAATAAGATCAAATATGATGCTGCTTGTGTTTTTTCCAGCAAAACTGTAGAAATTTATTATCTCCAACTATAGGCAGACCATATATATATATATATATATATGAAATTTTAATGGTGCTCATGCTCACACACATGGCATTGATTGGGAAATCATGAAAAAAAGGATGGATAAAATAGCATAAAAATCCCATTAACTGCAAATAAATGAAAAAAATCTACTATTTAAATGCAATATACTGAGGCTGCTAACCACACGCGAACCGCACCTGAAAATAGCAGGTTTAGGTTTGCATTTTCG
The DNA here is from genome assembly GCA_027422505.1 of Craterostigma plantagineum. Taxonomy (NCBI): domain Eukaryota; kingdom Viridiplantae; phylum Streptophyta; class Magnoliopsida; order Lamiales; family Linderniaceae; genus Craterostigma; species Craterostigma plantagineum. The sequence goes on from JAPQWV010000029.1 coordinate 1,876,533, forward strand.
ACCTGTTTAAGTAAATGATAAACCCGAACCCAACCCAAATATAAGTGGGTCAAGTTAGGATTAGAATTTTCAAACCCGAAACCAACCCAAAATCAACCCGTTTATCAACTCATTTAACCCGAATAACATAGTTATTAAAAAATTCTTAATATAAATAAATAAAAAGGGAAAATAACTGATGAATATGAAATAACATGATATTTTGTTATGTTTTGTGAAACTTTTGTCATGTGAAACTTCAATTGTTTCTTAATTATGTTGATGTTTTAGAATTGTTTCTCTATTGTTTTGTTTAATTTGGATATATAATTCTTTGTTTTTTTAATTTTAAATGGACTGGGGGTTACCGGTAGATTTAGGTTAAAGTAGGTCGTGTTTGGATCCGATATTTCAACCCGTTTAGTAAATATGTCAAGTCAGGGTTGAAGTCATCGACTGCTTTGTTAAACGGGTTTAACCCGAATGTGGTCCAACTTGACCTGTTTACCACCTCTAGAAGATACTACATATGTTTTTTATTGCACACAATCTCATTATGTTGTGCTAAACTTAGTATCGTGCACCATGCACCGTCTATAACTTAGCATTATACCCGCAAAGAGGGGAAGTAATGACAAGGAACGCATAATTAAATAAATCCCCCAAATAGGGGTGATAATGACAAGGAACGCATAATTAAATAAATCCAAGGGGTTCTTGTACAATTTTAAAAGCATTTTGTTTAAACCACAAAGATTTTCATGCTTTTTAGCAAAAAAATGTCACAGAAGAAGTTGAAGTACCATGGAAACAACCTCCCATCGGTCTCAGTGCGCCTGAGACGACACTCGTGGTATTCACAAGCCGGAATACAACCTTGGACAACTTGGGCCTTTCCCGTCTTAAAATCGTACGATAACAGACGATGCGAATGCCTAAGATAGAGAACATCGGGATCAAAAGGATCAAAAAATTTCGGGCACAATTTGCAATCCCAGCCGCAGACGTTTATCCTACCCCAAGCACACATTGTCAGACCTGGACCACCCGTAATGGTGGTTGTAGTCCTCGAGGACCCACACCTTGAATTGTACCCCATCTCCTGCTTTCAGATAGTGACAGCTCCAAATATCTGTTAAAGAATATCGGGAGAGAACTAACTTCACCCAACTCAAATCAGTATTGTATATAAAATCAAAGAGGGTCTGGTTTGGTCAGCCTCCCCTCTTATGTCACCAATTGATTTTAAGATGGAACTCTCAATCTAAACATGACATTAGAGATCGCTATCATCACATTTAAGAAAAATTACGCGTCTAAAGATGGATAAGGAAGCAGCCACCGCCGCATTACAATCTATTTTAACATGGCGTTAGAGATCATTACCATCCATTTAAGAAAAAATACGCGTCTAAGGATGGATATGATAGCATCCATCGCCCGGTTACCAATTAATTTTAGGATGGAGCCCTGCATTTTTAACATGGCATATGAGATCACTACCACCCATTTAAAAACAAATTACGCGTCCATAGCTAGATAAAACAGAAAATCAGCCAGTTCTTCCTATTACCAATTGAATTTAAGAAGGAATCCTCAAATTTAACATGGCACCAGAGCTCACTACCACCCATACAAGAAAAATTACACGTCTAAGGCCATCTCCAATGGACCTGTAAACTAAAAATGCAGACCATTAAATTCACTCCATCCAATACGAAAAACCAAAACCAAAAATGAGTAACACTTAAATTCTCTCACCTAAAACATATATGCGTTGACGCTGTTCATGAACCTATAATTTTTCAACTGCTATAAATTGACCCCAATATTGTTAATAATTTATATTTCTGACAAATTGTTTTAATCTATCTGCTGTATTATACTTATTTAAGTGTTTTATATTTATATAATACTGAAATAATGATTATTTATTGTAAAAAAGTTAGTTAAAGAATTTTTAAATGCTTAAATATTATTTTTATTTGTCTTTTGGTATAATATATGAACTTGTAAAACATATGGGTATAATTATAAAGTTGTAAAAGTTGGTGTGGAGAAGAATATTATGAGAATATTCTTTTGAGTTTAAAGAATGGGTTTAATGATTAGAGAAAAATTACTGTTTGACGTGACAGTTACTGTATTTTGGGTTTGATAATGAGTTTTTTGGTTGGAGATGGTCTAAAGATGGGCAAGAAATCAGCCCACCAGCCTGTCTCCAGTTGTTTTTAGGATGGAACCCCTCATTACATGGAATCAGAGCTCACTACCACCCAGGCATTCAAGAAAAACTAAACGTATGCGGCCAGATAAGAAAGAAAATAGGACCCGACGGCGGGGGGACGGCGGGTTGAAAATAAAATACAAATAAGTTAAAAATTTTAGGTTGGATGTTCGTCGAATTTAACCAATACCTCAGCTTCCCCTTGGAGAAATCGCGAGGCGGCGGAAGATCTCCTTCACGGGTCGTCCCAATTCTTCGATCACGTTTGCTTCTCGAGGAAACGGAAACGCGATGACGCGTACGTCGCTAGGGTTTTCGTAGGGATCGTAGGCGATTATCCCGCCATCCCGACCCAGTGAAGATTCCCACTGAAAGGGGTTGGGCACACCTCCAAGATTCCTCCTTTCGTCATCCTCGAGCTCACCGTATACTCGCTCCATTCTTGGGTCTCCGAGGCATAGACGTTAATCCGCAGGCACTCGAGTCGTAGTTTTTGACGATGATAATAATAATTATCATCACGATAGTCGGGCATCAAATGGACGGGCCCTAAAGCTTTCAAGGACGCCGTTTTCGACCCTAGTGACCAGTCCGAAGCCCCAACGCCATCTCTTCCGCGGCGAAGAAGGTTCGGACGGGGGGAGATGGAGATGAGCTTTCGTAGGGCGGGATTCCATATGTAGTCGAGGTTGTAAGAATCGTACGTGTCCCCACTAGTAATCGTAGCCGAACCAAACCGAAGAGGATTAAACCTTCTTTTGCTCCCAAGATATGTAACATTTCGTTACGCTTCGTTTCGTAGTTGAGAGAGGGGATGAGATCGTCGACGGAGGCGTTTTGGAATTTCGTTTTCGGTAATTTTGTCGAACACTTGGCGTCCGAGGGAAGTCCACGGCGACCAAGAAGGGATGAGTGTGAGAAATGGAAGGGCGTCGGAGATTAGAGAGGACCATTGCTTGCTGACGAGTTTGCACCTTACGACGACCTTTGGTGGGAGGCGGGATAAGATATCGGACAGCAAATAGTCGGGGCATAGGAACGGTGGCTGCTGCTAGTTTTTCCGATGGCGTCGTCGCCGCCAATTTCAAATCTGATAAACATGAAAATTTAGACACAGGCAATTACGAGCATATATCACCACGAGAATACGATTATTAAACATTCCCATCAATCGATCCCGCAAACTTTGTATTTATTGACGAACCGTGGAATTCAATAGATGCGAAAAAAAAAAAAAAACAAGCCGAACAATTTTCGCCTCTTATGTAACTGAATGAAAGAATGAAGAGACGTGGGCAATATTTTTCTTATCTTTACTAAATTTTAATAGTTAATTTATTTGGGCAAGAGGTTTTTAAAGAAATAAAACCTTAAATTTGACAATTTTAGACGCCTCTCTCCATCGCTGTGTCTTTCTCTCTCTCCTGTTTCTATCTCTTCTCTCTCTCTCTGTCTCTCTCTCTCTCTCCAGAAGGAAACAAAACCTAAAAGGGTTGTGAAGTAAGTTCTCTGTCCTCCCTCCCATCTCTCTCATTCTCTCTCCCAAAAATGTTGTGTGGGCTTCCCTCATTTCTTCTCTTTCCTACGTGACACTTGAGAAAGCATTTAAAATGATTGATTTGTTGAATTTAATTATGTCTGTGTGCGCATGCAATTGCTGGCGGTGGTGTTTCTTTCTAGTTTCTCTAATGGATGTTGCAGATCTGCTTCTCTTATTATGCTCGCGGCGGATCTCTCTGGCAGATCCATTTATTGATTTCGAAACAAAAAAGTAAAATTAAATCGCCTATGAATGGGGAACTTTTCTTCTTCCACGGCATTTTGTGAAATTGTTCTTTTAATTAAGCTTGATCTCTACGCGTGCTTCTGGGATATGTGTAATTTTGGCATTTCTGACTCGATTTTGCATTAGGGGTTGGCGATCTTGTGGTTTCTGGGTTTTCCCCATTTTGTCGAAATTAATTATCATTCTGTTTCAGATTGCATGCCATTTTCTCACCTCGTGAGCTGTTTGTTTTGGATTTTGGGATTTCTTTTTGAAATTTCGTTGATATTTCATTTGGAGATAATCACAGTTTGCTTCTAGCTATCAAGTTATATGAAACCTAGATTCCGATATGGATTCTTGAGCTATTCATTATTCATCAAGTTCTTGAGATCTGTAATGAGTATGGAAGAACACATTCCTTTCACTGATCATGTTAAAATCTCATCCTCTTTGTCTTCAATCTGTAGTTCGAAATGGACGATGACAGCTTGAGAAATTGGGGTTATTACGAACCCCCAGTTAGAGGCAACCTCAGCTTTCAGCTCATGTCTTCCTTAACAGATAGGGACACAAAGCCATTTCTGTCCAACCGCGAAGATCCCACAATGATTTCTGCAAATGGAACTCATCATCATCATCATCATCAAGGCGATCGAACGATCACAGAGCAGCCAATCTCCCACATAGACTACGTCCAAGACAGTTGGATCAATCACCGTCAAAGATTCCTACACATATTCCCAGGAAATCCTTACAGCAACAGCCCTCTCATCGGCGAATCCTCAAACCCTAATCACCGTTCAATGCAGATGATGCCTCACCCCATCCAAGAAGAGAACAAAAGCCCAATCCCCGAAGAGCCCATTTCGAAAAAACGAACGGGGCCCGCCAAGAAACGCCCTGTAACCTCCTCTGCTCCCTCGACGAAGAATCCAAAGACCCCAAAAGGAAAGAGGCCAAGAAAAGCTCCCACGATCAAAGAAAATGGAAACAACGGTGATGATAGCACGGACATTTCGCTGTCGCCATCGTCTCGCCGTGCGAGGACTGCTAAGAAGAACGTCGAGGTTGTCATAAATGGAGTCGACTATGATATCTCGAGCATACCAATCCCAGTCTGTTCGTGCACGGGAAATCCTCAGCAGTGTTATCGGTGGGGCTGTGGTGGCTGGCAAAGCGCTTGCTGTACGACGACCATTTCGACGTACCCTTTGCCTATGAGCGCTAAGAGGCGCGGGGCGAGAATTGCAGGTCGTAAAATGAGCCAAGGGGCTTTCAAGAAAGTGCTCGAAAAGCTCGCCTCGGAAGGCTATGACTTTGCTAGCCCTATTGACCTGAGGACGTACTGGGCAAAGCATGGGACCAACAAGTTCGTCGTAATTCGGTAGGTTTTCTTCCAAAACGTTTCTTTTTTTACCGGCGAAAGAGAACAAAAAAAGGTTAACTTTGAATTTGAATTTGCTGATGCGTAATGGGTCTGGTTTCTATGTCTGTGTGTATATATATCGTGGCCCGTTGCATCGGTTTTGCTCGGGAAATTCGTAGGGATTCGAATTTTTATGAAGTATTGATCTGTTTTTCATTCTATGGATATCTCATCAGTGGTTAGGATCTTGAAGAATTTGTTTGAGCTGATATGTTTTGTTCTGTAGTTCTAGGAATTAAGTAAGCTTCAGGCTTGGTATATATTAATTTTGATTTATTAAAAATAATAATATTTCAAAAGAAAATCATCCACTATATAATTAGTTTTACATGTCTATTGTAAACACCAAAGGCCATATGGACAGTGGCGAGCTACATCATCATGCTCTTTTATTTTCTGATATAATTATGAGTGATGACCTAATTTCCAAGTATGATCGAATTTTCAACGGTAAGGGACAGGAATTAGGATGATATGGTACGGACAAAATATAAAACTAAAACAAATACAGAAAGGAACAATGAGTTGGTATTTTTCATGTCCGCTCGAGAAAATGACTCCTTGAAGAGACAATTACAAAAATTTATTCAGAAAACTAGAAACCAAGAAAAGACCAAAAGAAGGTTGACTAAGTGGAGAGTAATTATAGGAAATATTGAGTCCCAATCTCTTACAAATTAAAATGCAAACATACTTTAATCAGATTATAATCTCAGTCAATATTCTCCGGAAAGCTAATCCCTCAAATTTTTTATTCTTTATTTATTCTATCTCATGGCGCCGTAGCGTTCAGTCATTTTCAGTTCAGATAATTAGCATATCCCCGTTCTATATATGATCTTCCTACAATGCTCAGCATATCGAAGTTGGTTAACAGTTTATTATCTCGTAAAGAAAATAAAAATCGCCCAGCCCACAAAATCTGCGGAGCTCGCATGTGGTCAGAATCGATTCTGTACATAGTACTTTGTTAATTTATGGCGACTTTGATCGCCATTTTAAAGAAAAGGGCACTAAGAGTGGCGAACAAGTTCTTACACAAATCAAGAAAATGGAGTAAACATGTGGTCACATCGGAGCCATTGGGGCCGTTGAAACTTATGAGATCTCATTTGTCAGACTTTTTTCCACTGGTCTACGAATTGTTTTAGATGCACTCTATAGATACGAGGCAAGCAAGTAAGCCCGTGACTTTGTTTAGTATAAATAAAGAAGCCAAGATGAAAGAAAGGGACAGTCTTTTCCTTTTGATTTGATGAGCTAGCTCAGCTTAAGGAAGAGATTAAAAGAAAAAACAGAAGTTCAAGAAGAAAAAGGGAGGAGAGATCATATGGGTTCGATTCTGACGGAGGGTGGGACGACGCTTTTGCCGTCTTTAAGGATGTTGGAGGACGTCACTGCTTCCCGTCGGCGGTCTGAGGACGGCGGGAATCCGACCGACGCCGTGATCTTTGTCGGAATAAGCCTGGTGCTTGGGATCGCGTGCAGACACGTGCTTAGGGGGACGCGCGTGCCCTACACCGTCGCCTTGCTCCTCCTTGGCATTGGGCTCGGTGCTTTGGGTTCGTTTCTTTGCTGCTGAGCTTGCTTTTTGCTGTTACGTGCTTTTCGAAGGGATGATTTTTGATTTGCTTCGATTCTTGCGGCGAGTGATGTTATTACCAGTCATAGTAGAAAGATCAGATTTCTTTTCCTCAAAGTTTGCCCTCTAAGTGTTTGAGTTTTTGTTGCTGTAGAGTATGGAACTCATCACAGCCTGGGAAAGATCGGCCATGGGATTCGAATATGTAAGTTCAAAAAACGTTGACTTTTTCTTTCTCCAAGTTTCTGGTAATACTTTCCCCATTCGATTCTCACCCATTTTATGGCATCTCAGAATCCATTCAAACGTGCGTCTTTTTTTTTTCTCTCCTTTTTTTCAGGGGCTAATATCGACCCCGATCTTCTATTGGCTGTGTTTCTCCCAGCACTCCTTTTCGAAAGCTCCTTTTCCATGGAAGTCCACCAAATAAAGGTGGGCCTCGTTCTTGCGAATCGTTCGATTTCCTTTCATTTCTTCGATCTTCAATCCATTTTTATTACAGAGATGCATGATGCAAATGATCTTACTTGCTGGGCCTGGCGTACTTGTCTCAACCTTCTGCCTCGGGGCTGCGTTAAAGGTTCGAAGGCACAATCTTTATTCGCCTTTTTTGTTTTCCCTTTGTTCGTCTACTCAATTTTAGTCCTTAATGTTTACGAATATTTTCTTTAGCTCGTTTTCCCTTACAATTGGAATTGGAAAACTTCACTACTGCTCGGCGGCCTACTCAGTGCGACCGACCCCGTGGCTGTCGTTGCCCTCTTGAAAGAGCTCGGAGCTAGCAAGAAACTAAGTACTATCATCGAAGGAGAATCTTTGATGAACGATGGGTATTTCGTACTATCTATATATAGTAATCTAATCAATTACAGTATAATGGATTTCATCTGCTGCAAAAATTGTATTTTCAGGACTGCTATAGTAGTTTATCAGCTGTTCTACCGTATGGTTCTTGGGTGGAACTTCGACTGGGGAGAGCTGATTAAGTTTCTGTTGAAAGTCTCTTTGGGAGCGTATGTTCTTTCACGCTTTTTTTTCCCTCAATTCTTATGGTGGATTTATTGATGAGTGTAGGGTATGTTTCTTACATGGATTTTTTATTACGGTTAAAGTGTAGCTATGGGTCTCGTTTTTGGGATAGCATCGGTTTTGTGGCTTAGGTTCATATTCAATGACACGGTTATTGAGATTAGTTTGACGCTTGCAGTGAGCTACATAGCATTCTTCACGGTATGTTTTCTTCGACCTTCGTTGCACTTACTATGAATTCACGCCTTGTTCTTTCTACATTTGTTCTAAAGTGAGATCATTTTTCTTACAGTCTCAAGAAGGAGTCGATATTTCTGGAGTTTTGACTGTCATGACTCTTGGCATGTACGTTACTTGTATTTCGTACATTCGATCTTACGATTTTTTTTTTCACAAAAAAAAAGTGGCCCGAGCTAAATAAAAATCTATTTTGGCAGGTTTTACTCGGCTGTGGCGCGAACTGCGTTTAAGGGCGAAAGTCAGCAGAGCTTGCATCACTTTTGGTACTTTTATCGATATTTTTTTCCCAATGTCGATTAGCTAAATATCTCTGAAATTTATTTTGATTTTTGTACCGATTTGTGTAGACTGATATCTGAACTGTTATTATATTGTTTCAGGGAAATGGTTGCTTACATTGCCAATACATTAATATTCATCTTAAGGTTTGTATTGCGACGAGTTTTCGTACATTCTTCTGTTCCAAACTCATTTGCTGATATTCTTTTTCTTTTTTCGTGCATTTGCAGTGGAGTTGTTATTGCTGAAAGTATCATGAGCGACGACAACATATTCAAAACGCATGGTGAAAAACATATTCGGTTATTTTTTTTACTGTATGTTCAATCGTAAAAAAACCTTAACGATGCTATTTTTGCTTCGCAAAAAGATCACTCGTGGGGCTATCTCTTCCTTCTTTACGTATTCGTTCAAGTCGCCCGAGCTGTGGTCGTCGGTGTACTGTTCCCATTCTTACAATATTTCGGTTATGGCCTCGACTGGAAAGAAGCTATCATCCTCATATGGTCGGGCCTTCGTGGCGCCGTTGCACTGTCTCTCTCGCTCTCTGTTAACGTAATAATACTCTCTCTCTCTCCTCTCTCTCTCTCTCTCTCTCTCTCTCTCTCTCTCTCTCTCTATATATATATATATATATATATATATATGTTGTAAAGATGTGCTAAAAAGCTAGTCGTCTACATTCGAATTTCAGCGTGCGAGTGGTACATCATATATCAGCTCAGACACGGGCTCATTGGTACGCATTTTGGAACTCAAATCTATGAAATTATGTATGGCCTTCGACGCCTTTTTTTTTTAACGTTTTTTCAGTTTGTGTTTTTAACGGGAGGAATCGTATTCCTCACGCTCATCGTGAACGGATCGACGACGCAGTTTATCCTGCATTTCCTCAAAATGGATAGATTATCGGCGGCAAAGGTAATAAAAATGTTATTGCGCTATTCTTTTTCTTTTTTTACTTTGCTTACGGATATAGTTCATTCGCAGAGACGAATATTGAATTTCACAAAGTACGAAATGCTGAACAAAGCCCTCGAGGCTTTTGAAGACCTCGGGGACGACGAGGAACTGGGGCCCACCGATTGGCCCACGGTGAAGCACTACATCACCACCTTACACGACGTGGAAGGCGATACAGTGCATCCTCACTCGTCTTCGCACGATAATAACGACGGCGAACTCAACAATAATCACATGAATTTGAAGGACATTCGAGTTCGCTTCTTGAACGGTAATTTAAGTTAATGATACTAATTTTGCACTGTGTTTAGACTAGAAGGTAGTTCGGAGAGAAAACTGGAAGGAAAATGGTATTAATAAGTTTTTCTTTGGTCTTCCTCACTATTTGGTGAAGAAACTAGGTCTTTTTAGTCGAGTTTAAACTTAATCCAGAATTTTTTTTCCTTTCATTTCCCTATGGCTGTGTTTGGATCGTGGAAAGCGGTGGGGAAACGAAAAGAGAAATTGATTTTCATCAGCTTTTCCTTCCTTCTCCTCACCAAAATGATTTTCCATTGTTTTTGCTTTAAACTTAACCTAACTTTTCTTTCTTTTCCTTGTCCATTTCTCTAATAAACAAAACACAAAAAAAAAATTGTTTTTCTTTACCATTTCTTTTCCTTTCCTCATTAAATTCCTTAAACCAACACACCCTATATATTTCTTCAATAATTCCGAACATAAAACTAGTGTTCTTTTTTCCATTTCATTTCCTTCCCCTACCGATTTCCGGGTGCATTTGATATGCGGAACCCAACGCGGAAAAGGGAAGGAAAATGCAATGGTACGCATCGGATCATTGTACATTAAGCTTCGCGTGTCGTACTATAACACATTTTCTTTTCCTCTCCACATCGAATTCTGCATACCAAATTCACCCTTAAACTAAACTGAGTGTGTCAGTTTTCATTTTCTTTTTTTCTCCTTACATATACGGAGATTCTCACATCCTGCATCGAACTAACGACTTCATTGCACTTCAGGCGTCCAAGCAGCGTATTGGGTAATGCTCGACGAGGGAAGGATCAATCAAAACACTGCCAATCATCTAATGCAGTCGGTCGACGAAGCGATCGACCTCGTTTCGACCGAGCCTCTGTGCGATTGGAGGGGTTTGAAGTCGAACGTTAATATCCCGACGAATCATTACAGGTTCCTCCGTTCGAGCGTCGTCCCTCAGAAGCTCATAACATACTTCACCGTCGAGAGGCTCGAATCTGCGTGCTGTATTTGCGCCGCCTTTCTCCGGGCCCACAGAATCGCGAGGGAACAGCTCCACGAATTCATAGGCGAGAACTTTCCCGCCCATCTCGACGGGTTTTGTCGTTTTTTTTTCCTTTTCCTTTTCTGAGATTTGATTTTCGCCCGTGTTATTGCAGGAGACAGTGAAATATCGGCAGCGGTGATGAGGGAGAGCGAGCAAGAAGGCGAAGAGGCGAGGGCATTCCTCGAGGACGTTAGAGAAACGTTTCCTCAGGTAAAAAAACGGCGTAGATGGTTTGCTTGAATTGCGATTCGAACAAATATTTGGCTGATTTTTATTTTCTTTTTGCGGTAAAAGGTTCTCCGTGTGGTGAAAACGCGACAAGTTACGTATTCGGTGCTCAATTATTTGCTCGACTACGTTCACAATCTCGAAAAGATCGGCTTGCTAGAAGAAAAGGAGACAAGTCATCTTCACGACTCAGTCCAGGTATTCTTTTTCATAATAACTCTCACTCTCGTCTTCGACGTAAAACTCACGACTTCGCGCTCTAACATCCTCAGACCGACCTGAAGAAGCTGTTAAGAAACCCTCCGTTGGTAAAAATCCCTAAAGTGCGCGATTTAGTCGCCGTGAACCCTTTGCTCGGAGCCCTTCCTTCGACGGTGCGCGAGAAATTAATCGGTTCGACGAAAGAAATAATGAAGCTTCGAGGCGCAGCGCTTTATCAAGAGGGTTCGCGGCCGTCCGGCGTGTGGTTGATATCAAGCGGGGTGGTAAAGGTACCTCGAAAAAAAATATTTGTTTTTACGGTATTGTAATTTGTAAGGTTGATATCAGATGCTAAATCAATCAATCTTTTTTTTTTTTGCGACAGTGGTCGAGCAAGAATGCTCTTAATCGATCTTCGTTGCACCCAACTTTCGCGCACGGAAGTACTCTCGGTTTATACGAGGTTCTCGCGGAGAAGCCCTACATGTGCGATATCGTCGTCGACTCAGTGGTGGTATGCCTTTTCATCGAGGGCGAAAAGATACTCTCTGCCTTGAGGTTCGATCCCGCTTTCGAAGACTTTTTTTGGAAGGTAAAAAAAAAACGAAATTGTCGGCGATTGCATTGTCTGTCCAAAGAAAAATTAAAAGAGAAAAGCGCAAATTTGCTCATTTTTTGTTTTTTGTTTTTTGCTTCTTTCAGGAGAGCGTTATCGTTCTTGCTAAGCTACTGCTTCCTCAGTTCTTCGAGAAGATGCCGACGAACGAACTGAGAGCGCTCGTCTCGGAGCGCTCGACGATGAATATATACATACGAGGAGAGAGCTTCGAAGTGCCCCATCACTGCGTTTGTTTCCTTCTAGAAGGTTTTATGAAAACGCAAGGCGCGGGCGGCGGCGGTCAAGAAGATCTGTTGACCGCCCCCGCTTCGATTTTGCCTCGTTTCGACCAAAGCTTCAGGCGATCTGAGCCGTTGGGTAAATCCCTAACACACACACACTGAGAGAGATACATATATACGTTCCTCGTTAATAGCTCGATATGCGCCTTAAATTGTAGGTTCGAGGGGGGAGAGTTTCGTAAGTAACGCCCCTTCGTACCACGTCGAAACGAGGGCAAGGGTTATCATAATCGACAAAGGTGGATTCGACGGAGGCCGAACGCTAAGAAGAAGGTCGTCGTCTTTGATATCTCAGTCGGAAGATCACCTTCACCACCACTCTGGCTCGCTCGTTCGAGAGCATGGCGGGCTTATGAGTTGGCCCGAGCAATATTTCAAGCCCAAAGAAGCTATCGATCAACAACAAGGAGGAAACAACTTGTCCGCGAAAGCATTGAAGCTTGGCATCTACGGCAGCATGGTAAGACTTCCTTTCTTCCGCTCTAAATTTAAGTTAGGGGGGTGAGACACACAACTTGTGAGTTCGCTATTTAAGGGCACAGAATTCAATTTAAAAACTCAATCGTCGAAAACTTAAGCGTGTTTATAAATTGCTTCAATTTTGAAAGTCAAATGTCCTTAAACTGTACCATTTTAAGTTGGGTGGGTGTCTTGAAACTGCAATGAATGTTTATGTTGAATATGGTCACTACAACTAAATGGTTTGTGGTTTACCTTATAGGAGTTCATGTTTAGTCTTATTTCTTTCTTATCTGGCTTTAGACGTGTAATTTATTAATTGCGTTGGCGAGGATTAGTACCCGAGACCTTTTTGTCCCTTAGCTTGGATAGTACATCGCGATGTGGTCATTCAAAACTTCATCGCTAAATAAGCAACTTTGATTCCACCACATGGGATTTATTCCGAAAGAACATTTGGCATGTGTGATCACGTGTCCAAGTTTAGGTCGAAAGTTAGGTTTCGGACGCTTCGTGTCCTCAAATTGCTTCAGTTTTTTGAAAGTTAGCGTCCCTAAACTGCAACCTCGTAAGTCCGATGTCTATAAAATTCCCAGATAAGAGACAGGAAAGAGCAACGCCCTCGAAGCTTCCCGAGGGGCGTGTTAGAGAAGCCCTCGCGCAGTTTATCGTACCCGAGGGTACCCTCGGCCCACGGACAACAACCTCCATTGCCATCGATGAGGTCCGAGGGCTCGACGAACCTGCGAAAGAAGTTCGCGGGGGAGAGAAGCGCATCACAGGTCGACGAGCGTAGCCTCGACGTACGAAGGCTTCAGTCGAGGGGCAAAAAAGTCGATTCGAGCGACGACGAGGACGAACACATCGTGAGGATCGATTCGCCCAGCAGTTTATCTTTTCGACGATAATCTTGACTTTGAGAGATCATTTTTTTTCTCTTTTTTTTTATGAAAATAAAATAAGATTACTAGTGCGTGTCAGTGTTGTGTTGTGTCCTAACTTTTGTTGATGTTATAAATATGTATTGCTCAATTTTGTATGTACATATGTTTCTACTTCTTGTTTTGGTACTTGCCAATATGCAGCACAAGTCTTGTAACATTATGTATAAATTAAACTTTCCAACTAATATCGGAAAAACATTTCATTAGTGAGTTGAAATTTTAGAAAATATCTTAGACAAACAACTTCGGCTGCCATATTTGATATTACGTTTTGATTATTATTCTTTGGAAAAAAAAGTAAACGAGGATTCCATCATTGTTAAATATTATTGTCATGAAAATCATGATGATAATGATGAACCAAAAAAAAACATAGAGGGGACAAAGTTAAACGACCCATATTGACCTACGATTAACGACATACCTACTAATCTGACTTCAAATGATATGATTCACCAACTAAAATTTATTTCAAACGCTTTCTTTATAAATTTAAAAATATCTATCATTTCATCGACTACGTCCGAGCGACAATCCTAAGGATTTAAATAAATAGATTTTGTAGTAAGTACATAATTTGTTGTATATGCTGCAACAGCCGCAATAACCAATATTGACCCACTGCTCATAATTCACACATTATTTACATTTACTGAATATAGAAAAGAAAAAGCAGATACATATGTAACATATTAAATCACTGGTTTTCGTACATAGTCCCGAAAGCCCTTGCATGAAATAACAACACAAAATGTACCTTAGTACACAAGCCATACAAAGATAGTTAATGTAAGAACATACAATCAACTAATAAAAAGCGGGTAACTCTTAATTACATTATTGTTTCCTCACTTTCCTTGCCTCTTCTCTTAGTATACCTTCTCCATAGCATATTCATAATATATAACTACAACCTCAAGATCTTGTCCTGATAATCGTTATCGTTCCTCGCCTGCCCTGCGTGTGAATTCTCGTAAATGCCACTATGGGCTTTCCCGTAAGGCCCGGCCCGTTGGGCGAGGCCAACGGACGGGCAAATTCGCCCACGGGATGGCGGACGGGTCGGGTCGGAGGCATTAGGATCCTCTCGTTGATGTCGTTTAGCGTTAAGCCTCCTTCGAACCCGCCGGGCTTGATTAGGGCAAATGGATATGCAACTTTATTATTATTGGCCTGTATTTTCTTTATGGATGTACCTGAAATATAGATAAGAAAAATATGTAACTACACTTAGGTTAGGTATATATTATTGGTCTTCTTTGTTTTCCCTTTATTATTCACGAGGAAAAGGCAAGCACAGAAACACTTTACGGTTTCAAAGTAGATTCTTCTTATATTGAGAAACAATTATTCTTCTTTACACTAAAGATAAAGTAAGCTTCAGATTATTATTATTATTATTATAATTTATTACCAGCTGCTGATGAGGAAAAGACAGAGCATATTAGGTTTTCTTCCTTGTCAGGCGACCAATGATGATAATGATTATTGTCTGTTGATTCCTTCTGAGAAGATAACGACGAGTCAAATAGGGTTTCTGAGATTGTCTCTTGAGGAGGTGTCTTTATGTCTGTGAATAAGTTTTTTAAGTTCATTAGTTCTCCAAATAATTAATTATATATCCACACTAATAATGAAGACCTCGGATATTTATTTACCAGAAATTGTAGCCTCATGCTTCGAGTTTATATCCCTCCAAGAATCGAAATTCTCGCAAAAATAATCACCGACGAGGCTTGAATTCCAGCAATTCTGTACCCAAATACAAGTGAATTGAAAAAATATACACACACACAAAAAATACAAGTAATAAATATCTCATATATATATGTGTGTGTGTGTGTGTGTGTGTATACCTGTAGAGAGTAACCTAACTCCATAGCTTCATTATTATCTGCAAACATCGTCGTCAACCTCCTTTTCTTACAAGAACTGGACTGAAACAGCACATCTTCAAGATAACCAGTCGAGTAATCAACGTGGGCCGTTGCGTTCCTCTCCATTATTCTTATGTCTGCAAATAAAATAGGCTAGGCACTATTGAGTAACCATAGAATGCTTCTGCGTTTGCCAGTCAATATATATATCTATATACATATATGTATGTGTGAGAGAGAGAAATGGACATACTCTGTGAATTGTCTGCGTTGAAAACTCCAAGATTGTGGAAATCTCTTCACAGGTGTGATGTAATAAGTTTGCTTTTTACTGTTTGTAATTAGAGAAGTGAAGTGTAGCGAAGGTCGCCCCTACTAGCTAACATTATATTATGTTATATACATGAGTGACTTTCTATAGATTTCATGAATTTAAATCGATCTGATGATGATGATGATGATGACATCATTAATCACCATATATATTATATATAGTATACACATACAAGAGGTGTTATTATGTCGTCCAACGATAAGACAGTGTTATCTACTTCGACACCTGGATCTTGGAGTCTTATGGTAATGCAGAAATATGAAAAGCAATTAAATATGTAGTTGGTAATTTAACGAAATGTAAAAGCAGGTGAAGTTAAAAAAAAGTTGTCAGGTTACCCAAAAAATAAAATGAAACTCTGAATTTTCATTATATATTTTACATAAATCCATTAGTGACACAACTATACGTACCAAAAGGGATATATATATATATATTCAATTAATATTTACAACCATGAATTAAATGATAATTTGGATAGGATCAGACTATCAGTCATCCTTTATTATATATATATATATATATATATATATATATATTTATGAAGTGTTTTATTCTTCTGAAAGTCCGCATGGTCATATCCTTTGAGTAAAGACTAAGATATCATCTATCCACCCTTTAATCTTTATCTTTTTCTTAGCATGTAGAGCAAATCAAATATTCATGTATATATTGGAGAAAAGCATGCGTGGTGAGAATTGAATCGGTCAAATACTCAACATATATATGATTTTGTAAAGGAAAAACCAACGGATTTGACTCTAGGGATTCGTGAAAATATTTAATCATTTGTCATATAAAGTTTTCATGTGGTGGATACATAAAGTGGGGAACTAATAATTGCACTTAACCATGATATCACATTAATTTCATATGACTAAATATATTTGTTCATAAATAAAACTAGTAACCATACGAATAATAGTAGAATTTCAATCTGCAATAAATTGGGTATGTATACTCTTATACAAAGAGCATATGGTGGCTAAAAACTGTAAAAGTTAGTATGTTAATTGACTAATCATATTTTTATATTAGTTAGTATAAAAAACAAACCACGTAACAATTTCATAATAACTATCTCATTCTATTTTTAGTATATTACTTATTAAAATCATCCACTAACAATTTATTTTATTTTATTACACACACATGAGCGTGCTAAAAATACAAGTTTATATAGGGTGCTAAAAAACAATCCATTTATCTCTCTCACACTTGCATAACATTTTAAGTAGCGATGCAATATATCGCGTCAATTTATCACATTAGCATCTGAAATGTTGACTAATGTCACCTAGAAGGTGTTAATTAAGACGACATAATATTAGATGTCGATGTGGAATGTTGAAATGGCACGAATCGTTGCCACGTCAACAGGAGTTAGCACCATAAAATTCCTATATATAATAGTAAAGAAAACGACAATTCAATAAATAATCTTTGGTCCTCTTGTCGTGCAAAAAAAAAAAAATTCATTTAGTGCTACAAAATCAGAATATATAATATGTTATCTGTTCAATATTGGAAGAATTCGACATTGAAAGCAATGTTTGTCTGCTTATATTTGCGAATAATTTGGCCTGCGCAACTAAATGCATGTTGTATTGTTATTTAATTGTGTATGTACAATGATAGTGCCACGGTCACACTGCACATCATCAAGGGACAATTCAAATTTGCTTTTCTTTTTCTCCTAACATCAATATTTTATTTTTTTATGGATTCCAACTGTTTTATCTTTTTGGCTTCGTTTATTAAAGTCACATTCAAGTTTTCAAATGTTCGTTTACTTTTATCATTGATTCTCTAAAGCATTCTTGTTATTTTATTTTTCTATCCGTTTATTATTCTCGAACGATAGTTATATTCATAAAAACAAATTCATAAAGATCTAAAGAGTTCAGATTATCCCATAGTAATATTTGACTGCCTAGATGGAAGAATGATATTAAAACAAACAACTGCTAAGAAATAAACAAAATTCAAAGATTGAGTAAATGTTAGGCCGAAAGAATCACGATTCTTATTATTTTATTCAAGTATTATCTACACTTATCTTAAGCGTAAGCTCCACATAGTAAATGTCGAACTAGCAATTTCATATTAGTTACAAAAATTTCGATTAAAATAGTAAATAAAATATAAAATTAATTATTATTTAAATCACATAGTCAAAAAATTACTTAATCTTTTTGCTATTATATAACAACATGCGTAAAATATGCTAAATTACTATACTAGTAATTAATACAGATTTTGTTCAAGCAAAAAATAAATGACTAACAATCTTACAGATATATCCCATTTGATATAAATAATGCAAAGTACGAGTCAGGCCCCAAAAGATATTTTAAATTAGATTTCAGATCCATGTCAGAAAATTTATAGTTTTAGGACCCAATTTTTATGAAATTTAGAGATAAGGACCATAATTGTCGCAAGTGTTATACAGTGTACATGAAGTGGTACTGTAGACCCATGGTGAATAATGAAGTGGTACTGTAGACCCATGAAGTGAGTGGAACTGTAGACCCATGAAGTGAGTGGTACTGTAGACTGTAGACCCATTAAGTGGTACAATTGAACAGAAAAGTGGTACATCAGAACCATTAAGTGTTTCTGCAGAAATTGGGTTCTAAAACTATGAATTTTCACTTTAAAAGCACCTTAAAAATAAGGCCCAAATATCAGAAATGTGTGGCCCAAAGAATTAGGTCCAATGTCGAGCCCAATATGTAACGAAGAAATGAGGAACAAGAGAATTCACAAGGCTTCTCCCCAAAATTGAATTTTCCCCAAAAATCAGAGAAATCGTCCGCGAATTCAAGGAATTGGAACGGTGATGGATGTCCCAGGGTCGTCGAAGAAGATGATCGCCACCCAAGAAGAGATGGTCGAAGCCAGAGTCCCGATACCGTACAGAGATCAGTGCGCTCATCTATTGATTCCGCTGAACAAGTGTCGCCAATCCGAGTTTTATCTGCCGTGGAAATGCGAATCTGAGAGGCACGTCTACGAGAAGTGCGCGTACGAGCTCGTGATGGAGCGTATGCTTCAGATGCAGAAGATTCGAGAGGGTGCGGCCCAATCGAAGCAGGGGCAGCTGATCGGCATTGGTGCCAAGACGGCCGACGCTTGATTGGGTGAGTGGAGATTTAACTCTCACCTGTTATTTTTTGTGGCTTTTTTTGGGCGATGATTGGATGTTTGTTTGCTTCTTCTGTTTCTTTTTGGGTATTTGATTGATTATGGAGTTCTTGGGTACAACTGGATGTGTGCTTATGAGTATTGGTTTACCGAGTAAAATCGAGGGATTTAGGGTTTGTTATACATGCTGGCACATTCGACGGATAGTTTATTGGTATGTTGAAGATCAAATGGAGGACTTTCTGCATGTGGTGCTAATGATTTCATTAACTACCTTTTAGCTAAAGAATGATTCCAATAACAGATTTCAGACTTGATCATTGGTCAATATGATTCTTGACGGAGTTTACGGCCTTGAACGTTGAAATTAGTTTTTGTTTATCTAGTTGCTATAATTCGTTTAATCCTTGTTGTTTAGTTTGCCTCACCTTTGATGGAGTAAAAGAAACAATTTTTTTGTTGTGTCTATATGCACAGATGACTAGAAATCCCCCCTCGTATGTGTCTTTAGTTTCTTTTTATATATATTTTTGTATTTTACTTTTCTGTCAAATGAAGTGGATTTATCAATATTTGAATACAATTAATGACCTTTTTGATTTGAAGTATGGTTTGTAGAGTATATGTTGACAGAATCATGAAATGCTGGGAGGTCTGTGATGTTGATTAGTATCTAAATGCATTGCACACCTTTCCATTCTGCGCAATTTCAGGTCACAGAGTTTAATCTGACTGAAATGGTTTTTTGGTGAAGATCTGTCTAGTTATGATGGCGATTCTGATATCCGTGGTAAATAAAATTTTGACGAACTCGTTACCATTTTCCCCAGGAAATCATTGAAAGATGTTCGCAGCTTCGGCAAGTCTTTGGGAGTATAATTTAGTTGCACGTTTTCTGCGTTATTTGTAAGTTCTCTGAAAACTTCTTATGTCGAACTTGTCTGCAATAAATTTCGGAACATGAATTGTACTCCATTCCCCCTTCTATATCTGTTTGGCATGGCTTTTATTATTTTTCCCATTTGTGCCTTCTAAAGTTCTAATTCGGTTTGTAATTCTAATTCGAGTAAATACTTTCACCACACAAGGGATAAAAACAGTCAAATTGATCTGGCAATTTAATTATAATTTTATCCGTAATTACTTAATTGCAATTTTATTCTTAATATTTGAATTTATTACAATTTTATCCTTGTTAATATATTCATTAAACAACTTAATTAATTATAGGAAATGTTAAAAATATAAAATGATTAAATATATTAGCGCACACATTAAGTGGTCGTTTGGTTGATAAGTTTATATTTAGCAGGGTTTAAATAAATAAGAGTTTATATAAAATAAATTAATGAGTATAAGTAAAATTTGTTTTGATTAGTGGATTTAGATAAAACACATATGAGGATGTGTGTTATTTAAACTCGCCTGACCGGATATATTTGAACCCATGATTAAACATACGAAACAAACGTACTAATATATCCTAAACCTTTAAAATCCTTCAACAACCAACCAAACAAGACATGCTTGTGCTGAATGTAGTAGGATTTATAAAAAAGTTTGCTCACCTCATGCGAGCTACGCCACATGTCACGCCACATCATAATGTATATCAATTAAATATAATAATCCTAAATTTGCCTAATTTTAAAAATAGAAATTGTCTTCTATCTCCAGCTGCCACCGGTTGTCGGATGCCGGTTGCCTGTTAAAAAAATTTGCGAAAATTTTTTAAAAAACTAAACAATTTGCCTCTCATCCTCAATCGTCGTGCTTTTTTTACTTTTCAATTTAGAGTGATTTAGGTTTATTATTATATTTAACTTAAGGTAATTATTGATGTGGCATGTCACACACAAGGTGAGCATCGTAAAATTTCTCCATAAAACAATTAATCAAAAGAAATTATTGCAGTTGAGCAATATCCCTTTTTCTTGTTATTTTGAAATTGGGCCGAGGGAAAAGTTATTTGGGCCTTATCGGTCTTAATTTTGACCAAGTAAACACGAAAATGCATGCCGTTCACATGAGCTGTATCTGCTCTGCGCAAGGCAGACCATTATTATACACACGTGTCTTCATATTCAAATTACAAACAATATTAAAAAAAAAAGGAAAAAACATGAAAATTATTTGAAGAAATCCATGTTGGCCATTCAAAGAAGTCGTTCCAATCCCTTTTGTTTGCCAACATACACAATCACCTGGCGTTAATTATTCTGCAATTCCCCACAACAACCTTTCCGATTTTCTTTCGATTCGATTTCGATCGGCTTCTCATCGGGTGTTGCGATTTCTCTGATTCGATTTTATTCGCGCGCGCGCGTTTGAAAACATGGCGGTGGAGGTGTTGGGACCGTCCTTGAGGACGGCCGTGGTGGCTGCGCTCCGCCTTAAGGACGCCGTCAGTTGGTGGGACGTAGTCAACAGTTCCGCGGTTTGGCAGGATAGGATATTCCATCTTCTAGCGCTGCTCTATGGGGTCGTCGCTGTTGTGGCTCTTGTAATCCTCGTTTTAATTCCCTTTTTCCTTTTCCTTGATTTCTTATGTGATTGTTTGAAGATTTAGAGCTGTCGTATTTGGGATCATAAAATTCGAGGTTTTAGCATGGAAAGTTTTGATTTTGATGAAACTTCTTGTGGGTTGTAGGTGCAATTGGTGAGGATACAATTAAGAGTACCAGAATACGGATGGACGACGCAAAAGGTCTTCCATTTCCTCAATTTCTTGGTTAATGGAGGTTTGTGATAATTCCTTCACCTTTGTATTGGTTATTGCGCGGGTAGTTTAGTTTCTTATTGAAAACAATGTCTGATTTACATTTACCGAACTAATTATATCGTGTCTGCAGTTCGATGTCTGGTTTTTGCATTTCGTCGTGATGTCCAGAGTTTTAAACCTGAGGTAATTAGTCACATAAACTTACATCCTTCTCCATTTCTGAGCTGTTAGTATAAATTCACTCTCGTAATGAACTGTGTTTCAAAACAGATCCTTCAGCATGTCTTGCTCGACATGCCGAGCCTTGTGTTTTTCACAACGTATGTGCTGCTTGTACTCTTCTGGGCGGAGATTTATTATCAGGTTGATGCTTTTAACATGCTTATCATTGATCAGACTCATAAATTCGGTAATGACCAACCAACTCAGCTTGTAATGATTTTCTTCAGGCGCGTGCTGTATCTACAGATGGGTTGAGGCTTTCCTTCTACACTGTAAATGGCGTTGTGTATGGAATTCAGGTGAATCCCACTTAGCCATATGTAAGATATTAACGTGTCCCTTAACTATCTAAATTACAAAAACAATGGTTTCTTGATTTCGTCTATTGCAGTTAGTTCTGTGGTTAATCATGTGGTGGAAGCCAACCGCTGTGATCATAATTCTATCCAAATTGTTCTTTGCAGGTTTGCACTCTACTCTACATTTTATTTTGAATATTTTTTTTTGTCTGAGACAATGGTATGCAACCTTGGTTGTAGCGATCTTACCATTATACTGAGCTGAATAAACTTGCAGGTGTTTCTTTATTTGCAGCCCTGGCTTTCCTTCTCTATGGTGGAAGGTAACTTTTATATCGCGTTTTTATGTCAATTTAATAAACCACCACTTATTTGTTTATCTACTATAAAGGCTATTCTTAATGCTACAACGTTTCCCGGTGGAGTCAAGAGGGCGTCGCAAGAAGCTACAAGAAGTACGAAATCGTCTTCAGACAACCTTCCGATTTGTCTTTTGTTTTATTCTTCTTAAAAAGTTTCTTTCTTTTAACCTTCCCAGGTTGGTTATGTGACAACAATATGCTTTACGTGTTTCCTCATTCGATGCATTATGGTTAGTTTTTTTCTTCTGGTTTTCTTGATAGATTTATCAACTATGTGCTCATTTTATTCAATCATCGATCTATCTATGCATACCAATTCTACCATCTATGCAGATGTGCTTCGATGCATTCGACGCTGATGCAGATTTAGAAGTATTGGATCATCCTCTTCTGAACCTGACTTATTACCTGGTAATATATGGTGGTTTTATTTTCAGAATATTTATTAGTGAAAAGTTTCGTTTTAACCCGAAAATAAATGTGTTTACCAGCTAGTTGAGATATTGCCATCGTCGCTCGTACTCTTCATATTGAGGAAACTGCCTCCAAAGCGCAGTGTGACGCAGTATCATCCTATTCGGTGATGGTCAATTCGAACATTTTCGAAGCTCTGAGTTTTCTTTTCATCTGCTCTCCTTTTATTGCTTTAGTAAATTATAGTGGTCTGAAAATCAATTATGATATGTCTGAATTGCAAAATCATATCATGAAGCAAAGCAACTTATCACCATTGCATTTTCATCTGCTAGATATCTGTATCACTGCATATTGCAGCTTATGATTTCAGATGTTGAGAATATATTATCATCTACAGTTTATCCAACATTGATTTTCTTCACCAATCTAGCAAACAATTTGGAGTTCATCTTCCAAAAAATTAAAAAGAACTTTGGCGGAGTGATCTATGAAGTGCACTAGAATCAACTCAAAGTCGTATGAAAGAGGCAAACTATGAACGAGGAAATATCGAAATGATATGTTTATGTGGTTTGCTATTGCCTGAATTCAAGCCCTGTTACTACAAGTAGTATGCTGTAGTTTCTTATTTGTATATCCATAACACTTGCATTTGGTTCTAAGAAAGTGGTGTAGAAAAGAAAACAGAAAGAAAATGAGAGAAAGCCTTGGCAAAAATACTGACCAACTGAAAAGGCACAGTGAAAGGTCATACAATGACTAAAACAACCAAAAGAGTGCTCCCAATTTCAGACAATCACCTACAAACTAAGATTTGGACAAGAAGATATGCAACAAAAACCTTAGAAGGCTAGAGATTCTAAGTACCCAGATATCAAGACATAACAAAATAAGCATTCTATTCATCATCTTTTTCTTCGTCTTCCTTGCCAGTTTTCTCAGCATCAACATCCTCAGTTTCCTTCTCATCGATATCTTCAACCTTATCATCATCATCATCAACATTTTCAGCCTTATCATCACCATCATCAACATTTTCAGCGTTATCATCACCATCATCATCATCATCCACCTCAATAACATCTTCATCTTCAGCATTCTCAGCTTTTAATGCCTTCTCATACTCTGCTTTAAGATCTGCTGCTCTATCAAGGTATACCTTCTTCTCCTGATATATAACATAAATCCCATATTATATGACATTACATCTTCATCAAATTGTTACCAAACTGTCACATTTATCAAGAATTAGGACATAAATCTTACTTCATCGCTCATGGACTTCCATTTCTCACCACCCTCCTTAGCAACCTTAAAAACGAGCCAATAGTTCATCACTGCAAAGAACTCAGAAAAGAATCTAACACTAATCAGCATAACTACTGAATCCTAACCTGCGCAACGCTCTTACAATCAGGATTGGCTTCCTTGAACGTTTTCCTGAAATCCTCCCTGTAATAAAATTTTCCCATAACATTAAAAAATGAAGGCTTGAACAAACAGAAATTTGTGTCAAATAAACAAACTCAGCTGAACATACATGAAGACGAAGAATGCAGTAGGAGGGCGTTTTCGAGTGCTCTTGTTATTTGCTTTCTTCGACTTCTTAGGATTTGATTCTCCCGACTTGGGTTTCCTTCTGATTAAGGGCATAAACCATACCATAGATACGAAATTAGTAGTCCATAAATGTGAAATCATTGTGAAAGTTACTGCAATTAAATTACTTTTCTGATGCCTTCTTCGGTTCACACGGCATATCTACAACTTGAGCCTCTGCAGAAGAAAATGCGAACGGCATTAAAGATGACGAAAAATCGACCAAAGAAACGAAGAACGAAAAAAACAAAAACAAAAAGAATCTCAATTACCAAGACTGTTCTTGATCTTAGCATCAAGAATGCAACTGTGGAAGGTAATCAAAGCCACTGGGACGTCTTTCTTGCACTCATCACTGCCAACGATTAAGGAAAAACAGTCTACAACTGATGAAGGAAACACTGTATTTAATAATTAAACGAAAAAAACTTATGAGTAACCTTTACCATTTAACGAAAGCACTTCCATCTCTAGCGCGTTTAAGGGCAGGAATCGACGATTGAGGTGCTTCCGAAGACTCGGCTTCGACTCTTTTTCTCAATCTCGGAGCATTTGACGATTTTTTAGAGCCACCCATGATTCAAAGTTGAGATTTTTTCCGAGAAATTACGGAGTGAAAACGATTTGTTATCTTTGAAAGACTTCAGCTTTTGCCAGATTTAGGGTTCGCCTTCATTATGTACATGGACGGACGAGGGAAATATTTTGGTGCGAAAATTTTAGAAGCCAAAAAATTGAAATGATTCCTATTGTAAAACGCAATTGTGTTTCGCGCGAAAAACAAATATTAATTGAACTTTTCGTGAAACGAATATTTTGATTTTTATGATTTATATCGGTTGATGATTCTGACCGTCGGATTGTAACGAAATATTGCAATACGTTAGATATATTCACGCAGAAGTATTGCAATACGTTAGATATATTCCAAGATACATATGCAAAATATATTATGTATAACATAACCTATCGGATAATACGCAGATATCTATCTCTAAATTATTCAAATATCAACTTTAGCATATTGCATATTATGAATTCCTTAATTTTAGAAACCAAATCTAGTGACTTGGTCGCTCACATATCTTTCCTTTTTTTTTCTAGATCAACAAGATTCGAATATTATCATTTCATAGATCGCATATCCAAGCCGAAAACCCTAATAACCCTTCACAAGAAAAAAACAACTATATTTCTTTCTTCTTCCTATCCTCTCCATTGATTCATCAAACCATCTTCACACGATGACCCAAAAACCCCAAAGCTGTAATAACAGCGATAATAACTATTGCATCATCGACGCCGACGTAGAAGCCGAAATCTTGTCAAGACTCCCCATAAAATCCGTCGGAAGATTCGCCTCGGTCTGTAAGAGATGGCTCGAAATAATCGCAAGCCGTAACTTCCACTCCGTGCGCGCGAAAAACAGTCCTTTTCCCGCGTTTTGCGCCACGTCATCGTCCCACTGCTCGACCTACGAACTCCACGCGGGCGCTCATATGGTCAAAACTTCTTCCAAGACGGGCAGCCACGCAATGAGAATCGCAAGGCCGAGAGTCGGCGGGTGCAGTAAATCGATCACGAGAATCGTGGGCTCGTGCAACGGCCTGCTGTGCGTGGTCGGGACCGACGAGATCAGCATCTTCAATCCCGTCACCAACGAGGGCGTAAATATATCGCTCTCAGACGATCACGAGGAACGATCGGGGGATAATAACGACGAGTACCGTATCGTATTCGGTTACAGCCCGTCCACCGATGAGTACAAGGTCTTGAAATGGAGAAAAAACCCTAATTCTTCGTACGCGATATTCACTTTAGGGGCCGACGAAAAATGGAGGGAGCTCTCCACGCGCTTGTTCGGCGATTCGTGGATGCAGTCGAAGGTCGTCGTTTTCAACGGAGCGTTTCACTGGCTTGCAGTCGGGGAAGAAGGAGAAGACAGTTACGTCCTTGTGTTCGATATTGGGCGGGAAAGAACGCGGAGGATTTCTATTCCTTCACAGGGGATCGAAAGGTGCTCGATATTGTTGGTGTTGAACTGTCGTCTCTGCGTGTTTACTTGGTTTCGGAGAATCACGATTATATGGAAGATGGAAGGCTGTTGTGGAGATGATGATACTTCTTGGAGTCTGATTTCGGATAGGTACGCTATTCTATTGGGTCCCAAGGAAGAGTATTTTGAGCCTATTGATTTTTCGACGAAAAACCGAGGCATACTGCTGAGGGGTAGGCGAAACGGCCATTTGGTGTTATATTGTCCCGAGGAGAAGACTCGTACGAGGATTCGGCCTCCTTGCGACGCTGCCGTAAAGTTGTTCGAATTTACTCCTAATTTGGCACCGATCAATGAGATCATATATGGCAACAAGGCTTCCAAGTTGTTGATTGAAACAAAGATGATTTAGTTGAAGTGTTTTTCTTTTAGTTGTTTGAGATTTCATTTAGCGTCAAGAATGCAGCGGATGGAAGGCGATCAAAGCCAAGAACATCTTTTTCTTACGCTCATCGCTGCCAAAGTTTGGAATGAAACTTATGCTTTAGTGCTCGTTTGGTTGATAGGTTTATATTTATGAGGGTTTATTTAAGTAAGGGTTTATATAAAATAAATTAGTGGGTATAAATAAAATACGTGTTTGGTTAGTGGGTATAAATATAATATGGTTGTTTGGTTAGATATGGGTTTAATAAATAATTTTACCGAAAGTACAATTATACCCTCAAGAAAATAATAATCGAGCATCTTTTCTTCAGATCTAGAAAAAATAACAATAATAAAAATCAGTATCTTTAACTTTCAAAAAATAATAATAAAAACTGAGCATTTCTTCAGATCTAGAAAAATCGAGCATCTTTATCACCTCAGTCACCCTCAAGACCGCTGGCCCACTTCACTTGCGGCGTACCCGGCCACTGTTGCGGCGGCATAAAGCTCGCCGTCACTGTTGGTGCCGCCGCTGGGGAGCAGCAGCCACGTCAACATCGCCCACCACGATTTTTCCACCATCTGATGCCTCTGCAGCCGCAAACACCGTCCCATACCATCGCCACCACAACAACCCCATCTCAGTCGTCTGCTTCTGTGGCGCTATCTACGTTGGTAGCCGACAATTTGAGGGTGGAGTTTCGTCCGTGCGTGTGTTGTGTGCCTGAAATTTCAGGGTTAGTATTGTAAACATATGGTGGGTTTAGAACAACCCACCTGAAGCGTGGGTTTTCTTAAACATGTATTTAAGGGTTTAAACCTGTATTATATAAACCTGTGTTTTATATAAAACTAACTACCAAACACCCAAACATCTAATAAACCCAGGGTTAAAATAGCTAAACCTATGTACCAAACACCCCCTTAGTGATTTATGGCAACCAATAAACTGTGAAACTACTGAATTATATCAACCCATTTTCACGAAAATAGAATTGGTTCAGTTTTTTAGAGTGTCGATTAACATTTAACAGACACAAGCATGTGTATTGTGTAGCACACTATCATGGGTATGTGATCTTCTATTTAAAACAGTGCTCCACTAGGAGTGCCCCACTAGTTATCGTAACTTGGGAAAAAACATTGCACCTCTCTCTTCCAATTGTTTAAGCACATGTAAAGGTTATTACACTTATCATATCATTACACCGAGTGTTTAAACAAGAAAAAAAGGAATATATAATTTTGATGAGTAAGAAAGAGAAAAACGTATAATACTTATTTGGAATACCTAGTGGAAAACGGTTTGGAATAAGATGATTTCAAGGCCCACACCACGTGTGATCAAAATATTATATTTTGAACATTTTATTATTAATTAAATTATTTTAAGAATAAAATTTTATTGAGTCATAAAATTCTAGTAAACTAATAAAGGTAAAATTATAATTAAGTAATTATAAATTGACTGACAAGTGAATCAATCGACAATTCCATAAAGATAGTGCAAAAAAAATGAAACAATCATCACGCATATATTTGGAATAAATAGATACATAATTATAAGGGAGCGGCAAAGCAAACATTGCAACTCTTATAAAACTGAATCATTTACGGATTTTCTCTCTCTACACTTTTTTAAACCGGCCCACCGCATCCTACGCCGCTGCCGCCACCACTGTCGCCGCCCTCAGCAGCCGCCGCAACCACTGTCGCCGCCCTCAGCAGCCGCCGCCACCTCTGTCGCCGCCCTCAGCAGCTGCCGCCACCTCTACCGCTGCCGCCTCCATCACCTCTGCCGCCTCCGCTGGTTTCGCCTTGCCACCCGCCGATGTTCTCCCACGGGTCTCCTTTTGGGAGCTCGGTCTCCCGATCCACCGGATCGGGAGTTTTTTTCTCTTGTTGGAGCCTTTTCTCCCTTTGTGGAGCTCATTTCGGTGAAAGCAAGATACTCGTTGTCAAGACCGAAGAAAGTGATGAATATTGTAAATTTAGCTTAATAGCTATTTGTGTGGTATGTTCTTTAATTCTTTGTGTTCAAGACCGTATTTTGTTCCTGTCGGCTTTTCTTTTGTTTTGGTTCTTATGTGCTCCATGTGAGCCTTCATTGTCTTCCGAGTAGATGTTACCGATAGACCCCTTGGGCTATTTAGTTCATGTACTTTTGTTAATGATATTGAAGCGATCTTTTAGAAAAATAAATAAATAAATAAATAAAAATGAATCATTTCGAGCTTCCCCAAATGGTCTCTAACAACCACAGTATATTCAGGCATAGGGCTGAAAACGAGCCGAGCTGCTCGCGAGCAGCTCGGTCAAAGCTCGAGCCGAGCTCGGTCAACGTCGAGCTCGAGCCGAGCTCGAGCTTTTTGTATGTGGGCTCGATAGCTCGTCGAGCTTGTCGAGCCCAATTTTTTTTATATTTTTAAATATTTATATAATTTATTATTATTATAATAATTAAACATAATATATTATATATTTTTTTTATGACGAACCGAACTTTTCGAGCCGAGCCCGAGCAGCTCGATGGTTTATCGAGCCGAGCTCGAACCTCGAATTTTCGAGCTCGATCGAGCTCGAGCCGAGCTCGAGCCCACTTACACATAAGCGAGCCGAGCTCGAGCCGGGGCATGCTCGGGCTCGGCTCGGCTCGGCTCGTTTTCAGCCCTATTCAGGCATGTTCTAAAAATTGGAACAATGTACAAACCTAAAACTTTAATTATAAATGTATCTCATATAAAATAAAAGCAATTGGCTTAAATATTTACCTCGCAAATCAAGAAGTAACCCATCCATTTCAATACAATTATGTCAGTTTCTTCAGTAACTCTTCCTCTTTCATTACCAACGCTAACCCAATCGCACCTATTTATATATACTTCGTAGTTTTGTTGGTGCACAAACGCAAACCCTCCTCCGATTAAGGTTGTACTTCTTCTATCCCCGCATTTTAATTCTCTGAGAGTGAGGTGCGTAGCTCTGTTTTTGCAGATCTAATGCATCTAATGCACCTTTGTGGTGTAATTGAATCCCTATGCTGATGGTGATTTTGTTAACGGTGTGGTGGTTATTTCGTTCTCTTTCAGCTGGGTTTTCGTTATCTGAGAAGATGGACTCTGCAGCTATGACGTTTTGCAGTATATTTGTTTGTTCTCCTCCTGTGAGTTAAGCCTGTTTGTTTTTCCAGCATTTTTTTGGAGCTTTTTACTTTGTAATTTGGAATGAATTTGTTTCCTTTATTGATGCAGTTTTTTTCTCCTTTTGAAAGCATACGTTGTGTGTTTTATAGAAGAAATGATGCTTATGAACTGGGTTCATAATGAAATTTTGTCGAATCAATGCGACATGGGCTAACACTCTCATGTGATGGTATATATGTACATTGTTTTTTTATATAACCGTAAAGCAAGGCAAAATCATGGGTTCATCTGTTTATCTCGTCTTGGATGCTATTTCAGAACATATGTAGTCCACTGAATGTGTGAATAGCGAATAGTTTATCTTGCATGCTAATCATTCGCTTTCCAATAAGCTCTATGCATTTCTTAACTTTATTGGTATCCTTCTTTGTGAAGGGCCTATTCACGGGAAAGACAATGGGAATTAAGAGTTCGCAGTGCTCATTTATGTCGGGAACTAGAATTAACTTCCCTCAACGCAGAGTTCAAGCTTGCCGTGCTAATAACAGAGTCGAAAAGCATGGAAGAGCTCTCTCTATCACTTGCCGTGAAGATAAGATTTTAGTGGCAAACAGAGGAGAAATTGCAGTTCGTGTCATTTGAACAGCTCACGAAATGGGAATCCCTTGCTTTGCAGTTTATTCAACGATAGATAAAGCTGCCCTTCAAGTGAAGCTTGCTGACGAATCTGTTTGCATTGGTGGAGCGCCAAGCAGGAGCAGCCAATCGTTAGTCATCTGTACAGATTATTTTCCTATATTTGGCTTAGTTATAATATGTTGGAATATCTTTTAACTCTATTGTTGTTCTTCTTTAGGTACTTGGTGATAACGTTTTATCAGCTGCAATAAGCCGTGGGTGCACCATTTTCATCCTGGGTATGGCTTTCTTTCTGAGAATGCAGTCTTTGTTGAGATGTGCAAAGAGCATGGAATCAACTTTATTGGACCAAATGTCAGTTTGGTGAGTTGATAATTTTTTGGATGTGATTATTTCTTTATCGATGTTTTTTTCTGAGGATTTAGTTGATGAATTTAAAATCTGAAATGTTTCAGCCTGATAGTATTCGAGTCATGGGTGACAAGTCCACGGCTAGGGAGACAATGAAGAATGCTGGAGTTCCTACTGTGCCTGGTAGTGATGGATTATTACAGGTACTTATCTTTTTTTTCTGGGATTATTTTTTGTATTGAGATTATTACTTGAAATTCAAGACTTTTTTCTTAACTTTTTATGTTATCATTTACTTGTCTGAGACAATTTGTTTCATTGCAGAGCAAAGCTTGCTAATGAGATTGGTTTCCCGTCATGATTAAGGTTGCTTAATAGCATATGTTATCTATAAGGAGCTTTTTGTAATATAATCTCCACGTAAGGAAACCTGTAAAAACTCCTCAAGTCCCAATACAAAGATAAGAAAGTGACATTTTGGAAAATAAAAATCCTAAGCCAAGTTCTTGGGAATTTACTCTTTACAATGACCTTGTTTTTAAGTTGTTTTTGGATAATATTTTGAAGAAAACCAGTTGTGGGACAATTATGCTATTTCAACGGCAACTGCTGGTGGTGGAGGGCTTGGAAATGCGCCTTGCTAAAGAGCCCGATGAGTTTGTGAAGTTGTTTCAGGTATTCCTTTTTTCGTGGCATTTTGTTTTTGCCAGAGAACAAAAGTCCTTGAATTTATGATAATAAAATACAAAAGTTTGCCACTATATTCATGTTTTCAGTAGGTAAAACGTCATATCTCTCTTAAAATCTGCTTATTGAGTTGGCCAAACATCCACTCAAGCTTTTGGAAATATACATTAGTTTCTAACATAAGTTTTTCAAAGTGACAGCAATTCAACTGTTATATACATTTAAATCTAAAATCTATGGACCTGCAGTTGCATTTTAACCGACGGTCTTTATCCCCCTTTTCGTCACCAAAAAACAGCAAGCCAAGAGTGAAGCTGCAGCTGCATTTGGCAATGACGGCGTTTACCTTGAGAAGTTCGTACAAAACCCAAGGAACATCGAATTTCAGGTTCTACCATAACCTTCTTACATCTTTTCAAAACAGCACATTTTCAGCAGAAGTTCCATTAACACCCCATTTAACTCCATTTTGCAGGTATTAGCTGACAAGTTTGGTAACGTCGTGCACTTTGGCGAACGCGACTGTAGTATTCAAGTAAGCACAAAAACTCAAACCTTTTTGCGATTCGTTTTATTGCAAAACCTTGACCATTATTACGCAAACTAAACTCTATCGATTCAATTTTTCAGAGAAGAAACCAGAAACTTCTAGAAGAAGCGCCTTCGCCCGCACTGAACCCAGACTTGCATAAAATCTACAACGGATCAAAAAGCAGCAGCTCAAACTCAACGGAGGTACATTCCTATGGAGGAGAAAGGACGCCGAAGACCCAATTAACCACTTCAGAGCTCTTTCTCAGCATTACATGGTACTCGCGTTGCAGATTTTTTGCGGCAAGGACTAGCCAAAACCCTGCGCCGCCAAATCCAACGGAACCTGAGAACGCGGTGGCAGAAGCTGTTGCGAGGTGGGGTTTAATCCGCTATTGTTTGGAATTTTTATTCCTCTCGCGTTATTGTTCGGTCGATTGCGCAATAACGAAATGTAATATTATTAGCTGCATTAAAATTGCCTATTCGTTTGAGATCGTAACCCTTCTTAATTTGAAACCAATTCTATATTACTGGTTGATGGTCTAGGTTTGATCACAGCGTATCGGTTCTGGAGCATTCGATGCTGTGGGATGATCACAGTTCACAAAATCATTGATAATAATGTTGGGACTTGGAGAAATCGATGAAAACAATGGCAGATTTAAAGGAAAAATCGATGCTTACATCTTCAAGTCGGGCAGTTTCTTCAGGGGAGTTAGCTTGATCAAGTTAACTGTTGAGGCAGGGAGTGTAAATACATGAGTTATATGGATATACATATGTTCCAGGCAGGTGAGTCAGCTGGATTGTACTTATATACATTTAGCATTGAAACAAGAAGACATATTTTTGGGAACACTCGACGCTCACATTCTCATCTCATGATAAGACACTGTTTACAGGTGAGTACAGGGAAACATTAGAACAGGGTTGTATTATATTGAAGTGTGCATTTCACGTTAGAGCTTAAAATTTTCTGCTCATTTATGCTCATCTCAAGCACAATTTTTGCCATGTTCTAGTTTTTGCAGGTGAGATAACATGAGCCAGTTAACAATTATTGACTGAGGTGAGTGTAAGAATGGGGATTATATCTATAGTTACATATGTTCCATGCACAGGACATGAAAAGACATATTCTAATCGTTAGATAATAAATTATTTCCGTAATGGTCGTCTGTTAATTTACATTTAGCAGTGGAATCAAGGTAACAATGTCAGATTTAAGGGGAGACTCGAACGTCCTCATGCAGTCACACTAGGACAGTATTTGCAGGTGATTTAACTTCAGCCAATTATCTGTTGACAGGGGAAAGGTATAGTATAGGAACAGGATTATATCTATATACATATGATCCATGCACCGAATAATAGAAAGAAGTCTTCCATTAATTGAGGCGATGAATTATTTCCATCTATTACTTTCTTCCATTAATTTACAATTGCAGCCTATTCCTCTGCGTTCTTACTTTCAAAGGATATGTGACCTCTGATACTTCCAATGGATTAGTATTGAGAGTCTATGGGTTTCCTTTCCACTATGTTGGCTGTTACGTGTGTGTCAGGAACAACTGTTGATTTCCTTTGCTGATATCGAATATGTTAAGCGTAAAATGTTGTTTGTTTGTTTTTGTTGAACTCATTTGCTTCGATATTGTTGAATTGTGTAATGTGTTGGTTGCGTCTGCGTTGAGGATTGTTGCTTGTTAGCCATGGCAGTTGTGTGAGTACACATAACATTGGTTCTAGGATTGATTTTCAGCCTAATTTATGTCGTTGATTTAAAGCATCGATAACTATAATCAATGGATTCAATAGAACAAAATGAGCATATCTTTCATCTGTATGATTGATGTCAGGCAGGTCTAGGATATCTTAATGTAATTTTGGTGACTCCGTCCAGAAACTTGTGACTTGTCGTGAGTGTTGTTTAATTTGTGTAATATCTTACTGCACTTAGAGTTTGCTTTTTCTTATGTTCTTTTGTGTTTGATAGGCAGTTTTCTATTCAACTGCATCTTCCTTCACCCATCTTATGCAAACAATCCCAAGAAATTTGTTGTGGAAAGAGGAAATGTGGTCTTTTTTCCAGTAATCTAATTCATGTTTGTGTGTGTGCGTGTGTGTGGATTGTCTTCTAAATCAGCTTTAGTATCCCATTCGATCATCTTTGACGTTTCCTACGGTTCTTTTATTACAGGGCAAGAGATGGTAAGGTATGCTTCAAAGAGTTTCATCGGTCAGCTCGATCTAGATGTAAGAGCTCACTAGTCCGTATCTCTATGTTATTTGTATATATATATATATATATATTACACTAAGCAACACTAAACATTTATTCCTTAAAAACTTTAAGTAGGGCACTCCCAAACACCCTGATATTGAACTGCTGCTAATTCTGTAGCTCCATTTGCAGGCAGCAGGCAGATAAGGATAAAGATGGGAGGCCTCGCCTGATCTCGACAGAGATGATCGAACACCCTTATTTTTTATGAATGAATTTAGTTAAAAGCGAGTCATATATATATATATATAATATATATATATAAGAGATATAACCATACTAGAAGTTTGGTTTCACTGCAAGTCGAACCTCCTCGTAACTAACCGTACGAGGGATCAAACTCGGGTTTGGTTTCTTGGTTGTGGTGAAATTTGAAGAGATATAAGAGACATGCCGTATTTTCTCACCTTCTTTGTATGAATAATGAATATATTATGCATGGAAGTCATGGGTGTTTAGAGCTGTGGTTGTTCATTAATGTGGGTTATAAAAGAAGTGTCCCGAGTAAAAAACAAAGGGGAAAGTCTGTAGGCAAATATGTTTTTGTTTCACTTAATATCGAGCACTTCGTATTATGATATATGTATATAAAGATTTTATTTTATACTTTTCTTCTCTGCTCTGAAATCATAAAAGAGGCAATGAGTCCTCCTGCTGCGCAAGTAACATACTAATCTTTTTTATACAAAGGATTAGAGTTGGGAGTATGGACTATCAGCAGCTAATGTTTGCCAATTTAAAATAAGATTACCATTCGATTTACCCTAAGTATATAAAGATAAATGATACAACACACCCAGATATTTACCATTACACCCCTACTTGTCTATGCCTATATAAATATTTGCGCACACACACTGACACGCAGCTCACGCTCGCACTCACGAATCTGAAACAGACTCTGGGCGCTTCATTACGTGAAGGCGAAGAGAAGAGAAGAGAAGAGAAGAGAAGAGAAGACGACGTACTCAGATGGAACCGCCTAGAAACGCCGGTGAGATGACCGATGACGTTGATAGTGTTTACTTCGGAGGCTACGCTGGTATCGATGTTCAGAAAAATATGCTTGAGGTACGATTTCTCATTTTGTGTAATGGAATGAGCTTCCTGTTATG
Source organism: Craterostigma plantagineum (assembly GCA_027422505.1). NCBI lineage: Eukaryota > Viridiplantae > Streptophyta > Magnoliopsida > Lamiales > Linderniaceae > Craterostigma > Craterostigma plantagineum. The sequence goes on from JAPQWV010000029.1 coordinate 1,912,224, forward strand.
GTTCATTTGGTACTTTTCTGATTGTGAGAGAAAAAAAATGAGATGAGTGAGCTTATCAGCTTCTTCCGGTCTGTATGATTTTAATGGCAGAGAAAAACTACGTCAATAATTCTAATCAACTAACGGTAGTTCAGGCGAGACTTAATCTTTTACCTCGTAGGGAGAAAATAGATTGTCTATTAGATTCTAATATTTGTCTCGTCTGTTTGTGTGTTTGGTTGACCTGAGGTATATGCAGGATCCAGCAAGAATGAAAGCTTACAAGGATGCAATTCGCCGAAACCGAGATAGAATTGCTGGAAAGGTAAGTGTCACTGTGTTTGAGATCCTTCTTTATTTTCTGAGTTATAATAGTCCAGTGGTAATTGATTAAGATTTGAGAACAGAGCAGATAGAGATTAGGGGATATTTAGCAAGGCAAGGCAGGGGTGGAGAATTGTGACGTTCGCTTGATTCCAATCTACCTTCGCAGTTCACACTATTTTTGCGATACTCCCAACATGATTGTTCTTTAGTTTTGAGAATTGTGAGCAAATTTAACCATTTAGACTTCAGATATATTAGAGGAGAGTGATTGGACAAATTAGTAGAGTGTTTAAGGAGTATAGAGACGGCACAGAGAAGATTAGGCTGCTTAATGTGATTAATGCGTCAAAGAAATAACCACAATAAAATGTCTATTGCATAAGCATAAGTACATATTCGTGGGGCTCATTCACTGTCCTATATATTAGACATACATGGGTAGGAATGTCAACGTGGTGGGGTGAGGTATCGCGGGGCGGGGCGGGGATTAGATCTCCATCCCCATCCCCACGAACTAAACGGAGACGAGGGCAAAATCGTGCCCATCCCTGTCTCCTACGGATCCTCCTTGCGAGGTTTCCTAGCCCGCAAATTTTTTTTAGAAAAGTTCATTTAAATTAAAATATTAATTGAACTTATTTTTCTAAATTATATTTCAAATAATATGTATATTATAGTGTCTAAACTGGGTAAGAAAATATTATTTAATTAATTTTAATCGAAATTGTTTACAAAACTTATTAAATAATATTTTTTTCGATATAAAAAATATTATTTAATATTATAAGTATAGAGGAACGGGCGGGGACTATGCATGGAAAATCATTTGTTTAAGTTCGCAATGATTGCAGATTGTTCTTGATATTGGATGCGGAACTGGAGTACTCTCTTTACTATGCGCTAAGGCCGGTGCGCGACGGGTAAGATCGAAACAACACGATCCACTTGTAAATTAAAATCTCAATTTTCTTTGCTCAGTCGGAGGTGATCCCAGTTTTCATGTCTGATTCATGAGAATGTGAAAAATCAATTACCTCCTTGTTCTTGATGTCAACAACAGGTTTATGCCGTAGACGCGAGTAGTATTGCGCAACAGGTATGTCAATTATCTGATCTCGATATACTTTGCTTATTGCTTAGCATTTTTTATAGGGTTTTAACGAAAGTTGGTAACGAGTGACTCTCTCTTTCAGGCACTTGAAATCGTCGAGTCGAATAACGTATCTCGTGTAATCAGCGTGCTGCATCAAAAAGTTGAGGTACGACACAAGTCACGTCGTGTTAGCGTGTTGTGTCATATGTGCATGTCTTGAATTGCATTCATCTGAGTTAAATCATAAACGGATCAGTTATCTAATGATTTTATATCTCAATAAAGGATATCGATATTGAAGAGGTTGATGTAATTGTGTCGGAGTGGATGGGCTATATGCTGCTTTACGAGGTAAATTTTTTTAAAACTCGCTTGCCTTTATCTTGTCCATTTTTTTGTGTTTCATCTAATTGATAGATTCCAAACTTTCTTTCCTAGAACATGCTGGAATCGGTCATTAAGGCCAGAGATATGTGGCTGAAGCCCGGAGGTCTTATTATTCCGACACATGCGACGGTTGAATCTCTCATTGTCACTATTTATCTATTTATATTAGAAATGCATGTGATAGATATGCCTATTTCATCTTTCATGCAATTTCAGTTGTATATTGCCCCGATCTATGTTCCTGAACTATATAATAAGGCCGTCAAGTCTATTGATTACTGGCGCAACGTGCATGGATTTGATAGTTAAGTATTTCCTCCAATTATCTGTAAGGGTAAATAGTTGAGACCAATGAATGCTTTGATACTAAGATGAATAGTCTGCATATTAGCGGTAAAATATTTTCTTACTAATGTCTCACTCGTTAGGAATTCTTATGCAGTGTCTGCAGTTATACCACTCGCAAGACAATCTGAATTTCAGAAACCTTCAATCGATGTGATCCGTCCTCAGGAGATTTTGTCATGGCCTCACGTAGTAAGTAGCTGCTAGTTACACTTTGTAATATTGCTAACAGTATTTCAAGAACACACATATTTTAGTATGAACCGCGCTGTGACAGGTTGCTAATATTGACTGTCGCACGATCACATTAGCTGATTTGGTATCAGTTTCAACAACTTTCCGGTTTGGAGCAAACTTGAATAGCGACACGTTAAGTGTCAAAAGGGAGTTTGATGAAGAATCACCTCAAATAAAGCTCCATGGGTTTGGGTTTTGGTTCGACGTAAGCTTTGACTCCCAACGGACCAAATGTTGTGTTGTCCACAGCACCTTCAAAAGCTGAAACACACTGGAAGCAGGTATATTTTTGAACACGAAATAATTCTGCATTTGTTTGTTCGGAAATATTGTTAAATATTTCTCGCTGCGTACAGACGGTGCTATATGTATACGATCCAATACCCGTGATGAATGGTGCTCGCATCGAAGGTTCTTTAGCACTGACTCGAAGCGAAGAAAGCCGTCGAGTATTGAAGATCCACCTGAGATATTCGTAAGTAATCTTTAGTTGATACTTATTTTGATGGATAAATAAATGTGTTTTGGTTAATTTTGGTTTTTTACTGTAGAGTTGGAGGAGGTGAGGAATTCGTGAGGGAAGCTGAGTTTCGCTGAAGTCTCATCTCAACATACATACATGATTTGATAAAGAGAAATTAATTGGGTGAAGACCATAAAACTTCAATTTCCACATTAATCCAAATATATTAAATTATCTTGTTTGTTACAAGCCAACAACTTAGTGAGAAGAAGCCTTGTTTCTGCTGCTGCCGTATAAGATCTCATTGATGGGCGCCAAATTAGGAGTAAATTCAAACAACATCCCACCCATGCCAAAGTTAGGAGATTGGATCCTCCTACTCTTATGCTCAGGCGGACGATATAACACGAGATGCTCGCCGTCTTGTCTACCCCTTAAGAGCACGCCTCCATACTTCGACGAGAATCCAATAGGGTCAAAGTATCCCTCCTCGGGTTTCATTCGTATGTTGTACCCAAATTGCGTTCTAGAGTGATGGCTTCTGAAACGACAGCTAGAGTAGATGGGCACCACAACCTTTCTCCAACAATGATCATCATCTTCATCGCAGCCTTCCATTGTCCATATGATGGTGGAACTGCTAAAACAAGAGAAGATACAAAGATGATTATTCAAAACCAACAATCTCGAGCGCCACCCAATATCTCGATCATCAGGAATCGAAATCCTCCGAGTACTCTCTTGCCCGACATCGAAGGCAAGGATATGACTTCTGTCGTCTTCTCCTTCTTCTTTGCCAGCTACTGCAAGCCAGTGGAATGCTCCGTTAAAGTGAACTGCCTTACAGCGTTTGTTCCTCGTATTGCCAAATAAGTGCCGAGGCAGCTCCCTCCACCTTTTGTCTTCGGATCCAACCGTGAGTATATTATACGAATTGGTAATCACCTCCCATTTCAAGAGCTTGTACTCATCAGTAGACGGGCTGTAACCAAAATATACAAGAACGAGTCTTCCTTCATCATCGTCGCCATGACGCGAATGTGTTACGGTAATGCTATCTTTTGTGATGGGATTTAAAATTTCAACCTCCTCCGACCCGACTATACATATTAAGCCGTTGCACGAGCCCACGATTACCTCGAGTAATTCAGTGGAACGACTAACTATTGGCCTTACTCTTGTCGTCGTAGCAACAATAAAGCCATCGCCTTTCTTGGAAGACGAAGAAGAAGAAGAAGCTTTACCCGCATAACCTTCGTAGGCCACAATACGAAGTTCGCATTTTGAAAGTTCATACGTCGAAGAGTAGGACGGCGAAGGTGATACATGACAAAGCATAGACGGCGTGGAATTGTTGTTCGCAAGCATAGAGTAAAAGGTCCGACCTTTGATTATATAGAGCCAACTCTTACATACCAAACTGAATCTTCCCACGGATTTTATTGGCAGCCTTGACAAGATTTCGGCTGCTATGTCGGCGGGTATGTAGTAATTATCATAATTACTCAAAGTTTGTGTACTAATCAGCGACGGAACCAAGGCGGCGGCGGAAGCTACAAGGGGGGTAGTTGATGGCGTCGACATTGATTTTTTAGAAGGAATACGCGTGTGGAAGAAGATTAGAAAGAAACCTAAATTGTACTATTAGTGGGCTGTATATTTATTGAGCTGTTCTTGTAAAAATAGTAATAAATATTAGACCATCTCACCGATAAACGCACAAACTCAAACGCAACCTCAAACTCAAAATGTAGTAATTTTTCTCCAATCGGTCAACTCATTCTCAAGTTCAATAGACTACTTTGTAATATTAACTTCCACATCAATTTTTACAAATTTCAATATTACCACATATTTTACAACTTTACCAATTAGACTAAAAATATTATTTCGATTAATATTTATTAAAAACACGACAACTACAATATATATATATATAAAGCATCGAAAATACATAATTAAAAACATGACAACTACATAATAATATTTATTAATCTAATATTGATGTGCATGTGCTTAACATAATTTTGTTCTGAATGTGGCATCAAAAAGATTTTTACTATACATACAATAATTTTTATGAATAATGAAAATAAAATCCAAAAAGGAAAAACAAAAAAGAAAACTCTACATCTCATAGACTATGTCCGACGTCCGTCTAGTTATCAAGGGAAATAAATAAATATTTTCAGTCACGTCAAATAACTGTTGGAGATGAGAGAGACAGCTTTTTTCTTTTTCTTTTTTTTTCCGGAAAACGAATTCTATAGAGAGACCAAGGTTTTTAAGACCGGACCGGACCGGACCGTCCGATTCCGACCGGAAAACCGCGAACCGGTTGGAATTCCAGTTTGGTTCCGGTCCGGTCTATTATTTATTTTAAAAAAAAAGAAAAAACGAAACGAATAAGTAAAGAAATCTGAGTGTATTTCCACTAATGTCTGGGCTGGGTTTTCAGGTGGGCTGGGTTTGAATCTGGGACAACACATTATAAAATTTATTTTTTAATTAACTTTTGAACTCAATATTTTACTTTTATTCAATTTTAACCCCAAATTTAAAGATTTTGACATTTCACGATATAATTTTTAACCACCAAGATAATTTACTTTTATTTAATTTTGACTATTAATTTTGTAAATTTATTATGGAAAAACTTTATAAATACATGGATATTACTTATATATTTGATTGATTCATTTTATAAACTATATGTACTATATTTAAAGATACCGGTTTTATACTTGTTAAACCACTAAACCTTAAACCACTAAAATTTCCGGTCTAGTTCGTAAACCCAGTTTCAGAACCTTGAGAGAGGCAACTTTTTCTTGAATTGACTTTTGTCAACCTTTACTGACACCTCAAATGTCACTGTCCTCCATATGTCATCCATCAGCTTTTCTGACAAAGAGATATTCGGGAGAAAATTTGGGACTTCAAAGTAAATTAAAAAGTGACATCGCATATTAACTTATTGAAATGCAAACATGCGTTTTTTCAGGTGAGAAAAAATTAGAAATCTGAGTTTGAGTTTGATTTCTAGTATCGGTTGGAGTATATTTGTGATTTCTTTGTTTTTCAGTTCGGGTGGAGATGCTCTTAGGGGCAACTCATCTAAATCCCTTTCATAAATTATATATCAACTAACTCTCCACTCCCATTGAATTTTTATCAAACTTCCAAAACAATCGTACACCTCACTACCCAATTGATAGATATGACGATTTTGTCCCTCATTTATTAATTTTTAAATCTTTTTTTTTCAAATCATCAACTGAAAAGACGTCAATATCATACTCCAATACCACTAATTTCAGACTCACTTCCAAACCTTATTGATACCCTAAATCGACGTTGTTCGCCGACCGAGACCTCCGTCGTCGCCTGAAATCCTCCCTACTCCTCGCCGGAGAGGCACTTTCAGGCTTTCTTGGCCTTGGCGTTCACAGTTACACCATAGCTGAAGCTGGGAGCATGACGAACGATTTGTCTAGTGGAAGCAGCGCCGTCAGCTTGGTTTTTGCAGTTTTAGATCGAAAGAGTTTGATTGATGGCGAGGATCCGTCGTCGGCTATGATTGATGCCTCCAAAGGGAACGTTGTATGAGAAGTGAAGCTGCAAAACGTGGTCTTTGCGTACCCTTCTAGGTCATAGTAGCTGATATTCAAGGGGCTCAACCTGAAGGTCAACACCGGGACCACCATGGCGTTGGTGGGCCCCAACATTTTTGGGAAATCGATGGTCTCGTCGAGCAATTCTATGATCCATCGATGGGCTGTGTTTGTAACCGATAAAGATGTCAGAGACTACGATCTCAGAAGCTTGAGGTCCCAAATTGCCCTCGTCAGCCAAGTACCCACCTTGCTCGCGGCGACCATATACGAAGACATTGCGTACGGAAAGAAGAACGCAAGAGAATCCGAGGTCAGAAAAGTCGCCATGCTCGCCACCGCCCACGAGTATAAGGTCGCATAATGACCTTATGGCTATGAGGGGTCGGATTGCTTATTACAGTTTGGTGGCTCAATGTGCAGGGGAGTAATTCTCCTTACAGGTGAAGGGGAAGTTTAGTGTAAAATGGGGATTTGATCGACGCTAAGCTGTTGAGATTTGTACATCTTATGGCAGCACAATCTGCAATTGTAATATTTAAATGAGTTCTTGAATGTGTTATAGAAGACGAATACTAAGAATTATTATGTTCATCCCATGAATTCATACAGTTGTCGTTAGGGGTGTGCGTTATTCGGTTAACCGAACCGAATAACCGAAATACCGAAAATGCGGTACAAAACCGAACCAAATCGAGAAATTCTGTTCGGTATTTGGTTATTAAAAAAATTCTGTAATTCGGTTCGGTATAGGTTTTGGATTTCAGTAAATTCGGTATACCGAATTACCGAAATTTTAAAATTAAAATATATTGTACTTTATTAATAAAAACATAACTATAATTATATTAAATTATGAATTTTCAGTAATATTGAAACTAATATATATAATTTAGTTTAACTTTTTTGATAAAACCAAAAAAATTATATTAAATTATATATTAATTTAAATATTATTAAAAATCGAAAAAATACGATAATAACCGGATACCGAACCGAGAAATTCGGTTTCGGAAATAGGGGAAATTTCGGTTATTTCGGTTCAGTTCGGTTCGGTTTGTACCCAACGAACACCCCTAGTTGTCGTTTTCTTCTTGCCTCAGTAGAATCCAATGTTTTAAAACGCGTGTTGCGCACTGCGTCGCGTTTTGTTCCAACAGCGCGTAGCGTAAATAGCGTAGCGTATTGCGTGAGTATTTCGAGCAAGCCGCGTTCAATAAAAAAGATAACATCTATAATATTTATGATATCATATTTCACAATTTATATTATATATTTATAAAATTAACCACACATATGTTTACATATACTATTTATATAGTGTTATCCTCTCATTTACTAATTAAAAATAACTATGGATATAAAAAAATATAAGATATGCATGTCAATTTAGTCGTTGTTAAACGAAGAATAAATTAGGTAAATTTATTTATTTTTATCACATAATTACATTAAATAATAATCGTTCATTTGATGGAAGTAATAATAAATTAGAAAAAATTTGAAAAACAAAATAATATGTATTTGTCACGTCTTTGGTTAAAGGTACAATTTCATAGCCCATAACACTCTTTTCCACGTAATAATAATAATAATAGCTGAGTTTCGTACGCTTTTTATTTTACGCTTCATAGCGTTTTACAGAACTTTTGCGCTATTTCGCGCCTTAAAGCGCGCGACATACTGCTTTTTAAAACACTGGTAGAATCGCAACGTCTAATTGGTCGCGTCGAAAACGGCCAAAAATAAAATTTGTAACCTTACTCACTAAATATTAGTATAGAGAAAGTAGGTATCATGTCCACAGGGAAAATGGCTGATTTATTTCTAATTTCCAAATCGGTCGATAATAATAATAATAATAGTAATAGTATTATCAGGGGGTTTTGTTGATAGCTTTTTAGCGCAAATAGTGAACGAGAAATAAAAAAATATATCAAAACTAGCGATGATAAAATATTAGTCGAAGGAATTATTGTCACCTAGATTTATTTAACTGATCACTGATTTATGAAAATATTATGTCCATGCAAGCATAATCGGTTATAGTTATCGACGAACGCCTAACAACCAATCTTTTCTTACTTTTTCGATAATTAAGAGACGCCCTATAATTACTTCCCTAATCGAAAAATAATCTCCGGGACGCCCTGCAAGATTTAAAGTTCCGACAGCGTTAAATATGAAAAAGACCCGATTATTGAAAATAAACTCGGACGCCAGTTTATTAAATTCAAATCGGTTAACCTTACAATATAACTTACACTTACGGGACGTAGAGAAGTTGAATATTGGTTGCCACTTATTAAAACAAACAAACAATTAGGAATATTGTTGTGCATGCTTTAAGAGCATCTCCAATCGATATCCAAAAACCCAAAATACATACTAAAAGTTCTCCAACCGTACGCCAAAAGCAAACTCAAAATGCATTTACATCTCTCTCCTGTTTTAAACGCATATGTGCGTTTGGTAATGCGATATCCAAAAGATGCGTTTGATGCCTTATACAATATATACCCTATTTTATTTAATTACCCATATAAAAAAATAAAAGTATATAAAAAGGACTGATGTTATTGATAATTATTTTTTCTATGTTTTTTTATATGAAAAATATTGAGTTCACTATTAATTTTGTGATTTTCTCCTAATCAAATTAAAATAACAGTGTGGTTTAATTTGTAAAGCTGTAAATTACATGAGTAATATTAAAAAATAACGTAGAAGAGAATATCACAATAATGGTCTTTCGAGTTTGAGAATTGGTCTGTCGGTTGGAGAATAATTACTGCATTTTGAGTTTGAGAATGCGTTTGAATATGAGAATGAGTTTTTCGGTTGGAGATGGTCTTAGTTTCAAATCTAACTCGTACAAAGAATAATATTGCGTTCATAAGGATTGTCCTTGAATAAGAATTACCTTATCTTAATACTATACATTACAAATGAGGATGGACGCTCGATATTAAGTCAATTAAAACAAGGGCAATCGCGTTTCAGGCCCCATTGGTGTTTTAAAACTGATTCAGGCCCTGTCACTATAAGAATAAGTTTAAAGGGCCTAGTTTCTTTAAAAGTCAAAGGACCCGAAAATATGATTTGACGAAAAATACCCATATTACTTATTCCCATTTGGTATTTATTTCAAAGATTCGGTACCAAAAAGGCCTAAAGTGGTCTAATTACAATAAGAAGCTTAACCAAACTGGTAAGAGATATATTACTTATTCTCATTTGGTATTAATATTAGAAGTTGTGGTACTCGAAAGGCGTAAATTTGTATAATTATCATAAAAGCGTTAAACTAACTGGTACGAGATTTATTCTCATTTGATATTAATTTTAAAATGTGGTACTAGAAATGAGTAAAGTAGTATAATTACCATATGAATCGTTAACCAGTACGAGATATTACTTATTCACATGTGGTATTTTATTTCGAAAGATTGCCACCTAAAAGGCGTAAAAGTGGTATAATTACCCTAAGAAGTGTTAACCAAACTGGTAACGAGATATATTATTTATTCTCATTTGGTATTAATTTTAGAAGATATGGTACTAGACATGAGTAAAATGGTATAGTTACCATATTAAGCGCTAACCAAACTGGTACGAGCTATATTCTCATTTGGTATTAATTTTAGAAGATGTTGTACTAGAAAGGCGTAAAAGTTTATTAATATAAGAAGCATTAACCAAACTGGTACGAGTTCTCATTTGGTATTAATTTTAAAAGATGTGGTACTAGAAATGAGTAAAGTGGTATAATTACCATATGAGTCGTTAACCAGTACGAGATATTACTTATTCTCATGTGGTATTTATTTCGAAATATTCGGTACCAGAAAGGCGTAAAGTGGTATAATTACCATAGAAGCGTTAACCCAACTGATACGAGATATGTTACTTATGTCTCATTTGGTATTAATTTTAGAAGATTTGGTACCAGACTATGACAAATGCTTGTAATATTTGCATATTGAAAAAGGTCAAATATGTCTTTTAGCAATATTTGGGGCCTGAACTCTAATGAAAACTTAAGTTGGGCTCTTCTTTTTAACTCAAACGTTAATGGGGCGTGAATTCTAGTTAAAATTGCTAATGGGGCCCGAAACATAATAAGGCCTTACAACCCTCCCCGTGAGGACTAGCCCATTTGCAAAATGAAAACGCCGATCAAAAACTTCGCCAGATAAACAAGATCGAAGATCTTGGCCAAGGACGAGAAATCCTTCCCCATGAGGCAGAAATCCTTCTCTAAGAGGCAGAAAATCCCTCTCTAAGAGGCGGAAAAATCCCTCTTAAGAGCCAGAAGATCCCTTCCCGTGAGGCAAAAATCTCTCTCTAAGAGGCAGAAAATCCCTTTCTAAGAGGCAGAAAATCCCTCCCTGTGATGCAGAAAAATCCCTCTCTAAGAGGCATAAAATCCCTCCCAGTGACGCAGAATAATCCCTCCCTAAGAGGCAGACAAAGTCCTTGGACGAGGCATGCTCGCGAGCAGAGCAAGGAATGAAGAGAAAGTCCTCGGACGAGGCATGCTCGCGGACAGAGCAAGGAATGAAGTCAAAGTCCTCGGATGAGGCATGCTCGCGGACAGAGCAAGGAATGAAGACAAAGTCCTCGGATGAGGCATGCTCGCGGACAGAGAGGAATGAAGACAAAACCCTCGGATGATGCGCTAAAGTCCCACGGTAAGCCCTCGATTTATACCATTTTACACATACCTTGACCTTTTCTTACAAGCCCGAGAGCATTTTGCCACGACGTTTATCCCCTCGGCCCGAGAGAACTTTTACGTGCGACCAACAACAGAAAACAACACCTCTGAGCATTTCGTCACCACTTTTAAGTCCAAAATTCACTACACTCTTTTGGACTATTTAAGAGGGGGAATATTGTTACCCCCGGATTTCATCGGGCCCAGACGAAACGCTCAGAGTTAAAACTACCAAAACGGAATAAGGCGGGAAGCCTTACGAGAGATAGAGGAGTTCTCTAAGCTTACCCCCTCGGCTGATGGAGGAAAATATGCCCATCGGGCAGAGGTGGGGAAATACACCCTACAAGACAGGAGGCACGCCGCCCTCGAGGAAAATATACCTCTCTGGCAGAGGCGGGGAAAATATACCCTACGAGATAGGAGGCACACCGCCCTCGATGTGCCCCTCAGGCAGAGGTAGGGAAAATATACCTTACGAGACTGGAGGCACGCAGCCCTCGAGGAAAATATGCCCCTCGGACAGAGGCGGGGAAAGTATACCCTACGAGACAGGAGGCACGCCGCCCTCGAGCCCCTCAAAAAAAGTAAGGATCGTGGTAATACACGATCTTTACTGCGCAAGCGACCCAAAGAACGTGGGATCGTGGGAAGATGAGGAGGAAGGGGCAAGCCCAAGTCCCAAAAACACGGAACGCGGGCGAAATCGACGGCAACCGCCAGAGCTAGGCACGTTATAAATATCACGGACACTCCTAAGGTACGAACGAACTCATCCGTCTACACCGTTACTCTACCATTTTCTCTAAACACTTAACCATTTTCTGCTACTTTCATGATCACTTTACATCACTTTATTCACTATTCTTACGCTCATCGCTGCCAAAATTTGGAATGAAACTTATGCTTTAATGATTTATGAGTTATGACGACCAATAAACTGTGCAACTACTGAATTATATCAACCCATTTTCAAGAAAATAGAATTGGTTCAGTTTTAGAGTGTCGATTAACGGACACAAGCATGTGTATTGTGCAGCACACTATCATGGGTATGGGATCTTCTATTTAAAACAGTGCTCCACTAGGAGCGCTCCAGTAGGCATCGTAACTTAGGAAAAAACATTGCACCTCTCTCTATCAAGTGTTTAAACACATGTAAAAGTTATTACACTTATCAGTATCATTACACCGAGTGTTTAAACAAGAAAAAAGGAATATATAATTTTGATGAGTAAGAAGAGAGAAAAACGTATAAGACTTATTTGGAAAACCTAGTGGAAAACGGTTTGGAATAAGATGATTTCAAGGCCCACACTACGTGTGATCAAAATTTTATATTTTGAACATTTTATTATTAGTTAAATTATTTTAAAAATAAAATTTTATTGAACAATAAAGGTACATTATAATTAAGTAATTATAAATTGACTGACAAGTGAACCAATCGACAATTCCATATAGATAGTGATAAAAAAAAGTAAACCATCATCACGCACATATTTGTAATAGTTAGATACATAAATATAAGAGAGCGGGAAAGCAACCATTGCATCTCTTATAAAAATGAATCATTTACGGATTTTTTCTCTACTTTTTTTTCTCAAACCTTAAAAACCGGCCCGCCGCCTCCCCCTTTCCTCTCTCTCCCCGTTCTCCTCCTCCACCTCCCTAAGGAGGTGGGGGAAGGTTCTATTTTGCTTGTTTTCTTTTGTATATTTCTCTCTTTTGTGTCGATAAAAAAAATGCTGCCGCCCCACCGCAGCCGTCGCCCGCCGTTGCCGCCAGCGCCGCCGTCTCCTCTGCCACCTAGAACTGCCCCGTCTTCTTCGCCACATCCTCCACTGCCTCATTGATCCATTAGTTCGCACATCCAAAACGAAAACCCTAATAAACCCTTCACAAAAACCAATATTTCTGTCTTCTTCTCCATTGATTCATCAAACCATCTTCACACAATGACCCAAAAACCCCAAAGCTGTAATAACAACGATAATAACTATTGCACCATCGACGCCAATGTAGAAGCCGAAATCTTGTCAAGACTCCCCATAAAATCCGTCGGAAGATTCGCCTAGAGATGGCTCGAAATAATCGCAAGCCGTAACTTCCACTCCATGCGCTCGAAAAACAATCATTTTCCCACGTTTTGCGCCACGTCATCGTCCCACTGCTCGACCTACGAACTCCACGCGGGCGCTCACATGGTCTAAACTTCTTCCAAGACGGGGCGGCCACGCGATGAGAATCGCAAGGCCGAGAGTGGGCGAGTGCACTAAATTGATAGCGACAATTGTGGGCTCGTGCAACGGCTTGCTGTGCGCAGTCGGGACCAAAGAGATCAGCGTCTTCAATCCCGTCACCAACGAGGGCGCAAATATATCGCTCTCAGACGATCACGAGGAACGATCAGGGATAATAACGACAAGTACCGTATAGTATTCGGTTACAGCCGTCCACCGACGAGTACAAGGTCTTGAAATGGAGGAAAAACCCTAATTCTTCATGTCGGGAATAGGTGCGCCTAAGCTCGCCGGAGATGGCCGGAAAGTCGCAGGCAAGGAGGTCGACTGATCACTGTTGAGCAGAACTGAACAACTGAAGAAGCTACGCTCTGATGTATTAAGCTGCGAGCGAATGGGAGCCGTCGGATCTATCTGCGCGCGTCATCCGATGGTGTATGTTTAAACCTGTTAGATTAAATGAGAGACGTTAGATGAGGCGGGCTTGAAGATCAACGGATGAGATCCAAGGATGGAAGAATAGCTCTAGCAATTCTATAAGTGAAGTAACACTTTCTTCACTAGCTGTAGATATGTGCTGACCGTTGGATGCACTGAAATCAGATCGGACGGCTGAGGTCGAGCGCGCCTGTTTAACAGCTGAAGAAATCATATATATACCAGAAAACAGTGTTTGAAGAGGCGACTTTGAGAGCTTGTAACTTTCTCTAGAGTGAGAATTGGAGAGAGTTGTCAACTAGGGTTTTATAGTAGACATAAACTACTGTAAAACTCATGTTGGTGATTAATCGAAAGGAACGCTCTGTTGGTCCGTGGATGTAGGCGAAGATCGCCAAACCACGTTAATTCTCTGTCTCATTTTCTGCGTTTTTCGGTTCTGATTTGAGCTGATTCGAGCTCCAATTGCTCGAATTGAGCTGAGCGATCAGTGCGCGTGTAATCACTGGTCTGTGGCGAGTCGATTGCAGCTGACTTCTCAACACTTCGTACGCTATATTAACTTTAGGAGCCGACGAGAGATGGAGGGAGCTCTCCATGCGCTTGTTCGGCGATTCGTGGATGCAGTCGAAGGTCGTCCATTTAACGGAGCGTTTCACTGGCTTGCAATCGGAGAAGAAGGAGAAGACGGTTACGTCCTTGGGTTCGATATTGGGCGGGAAAGAACGCGGAGGATTTATATTCCTTCCCAGGGGATCGAAAGGTGCTGGAAATTGCTGGTGTTGAACGTTCATCTCTGCGTGTTTACTTGGTTTCGGAGAATCACGATTATATGGAAGATGGAAGGCTGTTGCGGAGATGATGATCCTTCTTGGAGTCTGATTTGGGATAGGTACGCTATTCTAGTTGGTCCCAAGGAAGAGTATTTTGAGCCTATTGATTTTTCGACGAAAAACCGAGGCATACTGCTGAGGGGTAGGCGAAACGGCCATTTGGTGTTATATTGTCCCGAGGAGAAGACTCGTACGAGGATTCGGCCTCCTTGCGACGCTGCTTTAAAGTTGTTTGAATTTACTCCTAATTTGGCACCGATCAATGAGATCATATATGGCAACAAGGCTTCCAAGTTGTTGATTGAAACAAAGATGATTCAGTTGAAGTGTTTTTCTTTTTCTTGTTTGAGATTTCATTTAGCGTCAAGAATGCAACTAATGGAAGGCGATCAAAGCCAAGAACATCTTTTTCTTACACTCATCGCTGCCAAAATTTGGAAGGAAACTTTATGACGACCAATCAACTGTGCAACTACCTGAATCATATCGTTTCACGAAACGCCATTTTCACGAAAATAGAATTGGTTCAGTTTTGGAGTGATGATTAATGGACATAAGTATGTGTAGCACACTATCATGGGTATGGGATCTTCTATTTAAAAACACCACTCGGTATCGTAACTTAGGAAAAAACATTACACTCTCTCTATCAATTGTTTAAACACACGTTAAAGTTATTACACTTTTCATTATCATTACACCAAGTGTTTAAACAAGAAAAAAAGGAATACATAATTTTGACGAGTAAGAAGAGAGAAAAACGTATAATACAGTAGAAACTCTATAAATTAATACTCGATAATTTAATAAACTCTTTAATATAATATTTTCGTCCGGCCCCGACTCGGGGACAACGTACTAAATTAATAATTCTCTAAAATTATAAGATAATGGACTTTGGTAATTTCTATAGGTCCCGTATAAATTATAAATTAATAATTCCATATGTAAAAACATTCTCGTCGGTCATTTTTGTTTTTTTTCACACTATTAAGATGAGATGCCATGTACGAGTTGTTTGTGGATCTTTTTTCATAGTGTATTATATAGAAGATATATTTGTTAATGTTACTTCAATGTACATTAACACCGTGCGGATTATGATAGACTTGGGAGATCGAAGGTTTGATCATTAATTTGACGGTCATTAAGAACATAGGAGATTGAAGTTTATTTGATGTTTGTTGAGTTTGAAAGGTAATATACACTAATAAAATATTAATATATCGATAAATTAGTAATTATTAATTTATCGATTAATTAATAACTATTTTAGTTAATAAATTTGGCCGGTCCCAACTGAATTAATATATATTGTTTCTACCGTACTTATTTGGAATAATACCTAGTGGAAAACTGTTTGGAATGGATGATTTCAAGGCCCACACCACGTGTGATCAAATATATTTTGAACATTTATTATCAATTAAACTCAACAGTTTTCACAATCTAAGAAAACAAAATAAATTTCAAACTGTCATATGACATGAAAAGCGACAAGTGTAAGACAAAAGAATAAATAATCAAAAGACATTGAGTGGTTTAAACTGTTTTGTTTTGTTTTTTTTAATAAAAGTTTAAAATAATATTTATCTGAAAGTACATTTATAAAGACATCTATTAAAAACATATGATAAATCTCTACGAAATAATTCAATAAACAAGGAAATAAAAGAGGATGGAGAACATTTGTATACTTGCTCGACGATCAATCAATACGTACCTAGAAATATTTAAATGTCAAACATCTACGATATATTTTTCTCAAGAAATTCGGGCTCGGGCAATCATTATTTCATTACATACTGTTGTCATCCAATACCTAGTTACGTAGTGATAGGCTTTATAATTTAAATTTATCGATCACATGTATAATTGAGACCTCGGCGAAACTCGGCTTCTCTCAAGAATTGCTCACATGCTCCAACTTTACAGCAAATGCGAGAACACTGTCCGCATAAATCGAGAAAAAAATAGAAAGTATATATTTCAGAATAAAATACATATAATTATTTTGTTTTCGAAAATACATTTTGATAGTGTGTTTTCCTTGATGTGGACACGACCCTTAGTCCGTGGTAAGTGTCAAATCTGAGTCAAACCAAAATCCAAAATCCTGGAACATTTTTTGACATGAATAATATGTCGTTCTGTTTATATATAACATGACATTACTCCAATATGTACCAAATCGAAGAAATCGTTGAACTGACTCAATATCAGCTAGCGTAACCGTGTAACAATCAATAGTAGTAACGTGTCACAACGGTTATTGCTGTCATATTCAAAATGTTTTTACAAATTTGTTATATGAAAAACTACCTAGTTACCTCATGAGGCAATGACAAAATATCGCTAACACCGATCGGATCAAGTGAAGGTTTCTAGAATTTAGGTCGTCTTATACTATGCAATAATCAACGTGTAAAGTTGAGATACGACACTAATCACATCGTGTTAGTATGTTATATGTCGTATGTGCATAACTTGAAATGCATTTGTCTGACTAAAATATTCAACCGATCAATTATATAACGTTTTTATATCAATGAAGGACATCAATATTGAAGAAGTTGACATAATCGTGTCTGAGTGGATGGAAGGGGTTATGTGTTGCTTTACGAGGTATATTATTTCAAGTCACCATTTTCTTTATCATGCCCATTTCTTTTTGTGTTCCATCTAATTGATAGATTCCAAACATTATGGTTGTAGATCATGCCAGAATCTATCATAAAGACAAGGGATAAGTGGGTGAAGCCCGAAGCTCACTGACGAGCACATGGTGGAGGACGGCTCGGTTGTGAAGTTCTGGCATTTACCATTTCGCAAGGTTCGGTCCGGTGCAATGATTATAAACTAATCCATGATGTCATTGGGAGGTGATTTGCGTGGTTTTACTCCTATCCCTGCTGACATACACAGGCTCACGAGGAAGATAAAAGACTATAAAAAAATGATATACCATCTTTTCCTGCAAAATGCTTTCATTTTTTTTGGTGTTACGTGTAAATATTTTTATATCTAATTGTTCTTTCAATTTGATACAACGTGCCTTCGAAGAGGAACGAGGGGATCAAGGCAAGAACGGTACCCAACTTGTCCATCTGCTACGATCGTTATATTGCTACATTTGATTCAGCCACTGCGAACTGGGCATCTTATATGTATCTCATTCGCTAATAATACAAACTCTTGAGAATATGGTTTGATGTTTGCGAAGCATATATATATATATATTATATATATAATCTTATACAACCTATAAGAGCAAATCCATGTGTAGGACGAATAACACCTACAGGCTTCAACCACATATCCCTGACCTTTATGACATGTTCTATTCTAGGACAAAATGTTCGAAAACTATCTATTAGATGGAATACCAAAAAGCGGACATAAAGCAAATGTGTCTTAAAACAATTTACCTCGTAAAGCAACATAAAACCCATCAACTCAGACAGGACTATGATAACTTCTTCACATCAATGTCTTTTATTGATATGTTGGATAGCTGATTTGATTAAGATTTAAGTCTGGTGAAAGCATTTCAAGTTATGCACATACTACATACAATATGCTGACACGATGTGACTAGTGTCGTAACTTATTTTGTTGATGTAGCACGCTGATTACATGGGACAATTTATTCGTCTCGATAATTTCAAGCGCCTTAAAGTGAGAGTCACTCAGCAACTTTCATCCTACAAAAAATGCTAAGCAATAAGCAAGCGAAGTGAGCTAGGCTATTGAGATCAAATCATTGACGTACCTCTTGCGCAATAATACTCGTTGTTGCATTGCTGTTAACATGAGAATATTGAGGTATTTGACTTTTCATGTTCTCATGAATGAGACACGAAAACTGATATCATCTGCGACTAAGCAATTACGATTTTAATTAAAATGGATAGTACTATTGGAAGTGTCGAATCTTACGTCAAACCAAAATCCTGGAACTTTATTTAATGCGAATAATATGTCGGAACACGCCAATAGTCCAGTATGCATCAAGTTGAACAGATATGGAAACCGACTCCATATCAGCTAAGTGATCGTGTGATAATCAATAGTAGTAACCTGTCACATTGGTTTTGTTGTCATATTCAAATGTTCTTGAAAATTGTTAGGCATATTAAAAAGTGTAACTAGCTAATTACAAATGAGGCCATGATAAAATATTGCTAATATCAATCGAATCAAGTGAATGATTCTTGAATTTAGACCGTGCGTATGAGGTTAAATAGCGTGGCATGAATAAAAACTCATTTAGGGATAATATGTCATGCGTACTGTTTGTCGTTAGAAACGAAGAAGTTCGCCATCTCAGTTATTTACCTTACACATGACACATGTCAAATTGTAAATTCATTTCGAATATGGCCAATGGGTAGTAAGACAAGTAATAAAATGATGGTTTTCAAATTAAATTGCTTGAAAACCCGAGCCAATGTTTTGCAACCTTATCCGTCCAGCACCAGCCTTAGCGAATAATAAGAAGAGAATCCCGTGTCCACATCCAACGTCAAGCATAACCTGTAATTGATCCTAATAACTTAAATGCATATCTTATAAATATGACAATATGCTTAAGTTTCCGAAAGTGACGTGGACGCGACATTTCCAGCAATATCGGACTCTGGCAGGCATTTTGCAGTCAACTCTATCGCCATGCCTTACTATCTCATTTCGAATATTTAATCAACAGAATCACTCGAAACTAAATCATCAAAAAATAAAATTAACAATAGAAAGGTTCAAAGTTGTGTTAACATTAAACTTTCCTATATCAATCAATAAAAAACAACACCTAATCTTATTGCTACCACCTCAATCGACGCCAAATTGAAAGTAGATTAAAACAAAATGGCAGTCATCAATCGACGACAAATTGAGAGTAAATTAAAACAAAATGGTAGTGTACGATGAGAGTTTGGATCGTTTTATATGTTTTCCTCTCAAAACAATAAAACAAGATACGGAGGCCGCCGTTTAATCGATCGCGACCAGGAGCTAAACAACGAGATGACTGCTCACGATGAAATCGATAGTGTTTACGTCAGAGGCTACGCTGATATCAAAGGTTAGAAAATATACTTGAGGTGCGATTTCTGATTTTGAGTAGTGGAATGAGCTTTCTGTTATGGTATATTTGGTATTATTCTAACTCTGAGAGAAAAAAAGATGAGAACAGTGAGCTTCAGCTTCTTCTGCTATGTATGATTTAATGGCGAGTCATTTGAGAGGAAAATGGCGTCAATAGTTCTAATCAACTAGCGGTAGTTCAGGCGAGACGTAATCTTTTACCTAGTAGGGAGAAATCAGATATTGTCTCCTTACCATTTTCTGATAGATAGACGTCCGTCTATTTGTGTGGTAGGGTTGACGTGATATATATACAGGATAAAGCAAGAATGAAAGCTTATAAGAATGCAATTCGTCGAAACGGAGATCGAATTGCTGGAAGGGCAACTGTTGCTTTATTTGAGATCCTTTTAACGTAATTTTCATGAGTTATGGTAATTGATTGATATTTGCTAAGAGGGAACAGAGAGATGGGATATTTAGTAAGGCAAAGCAGGAGTGGGAGAATTGTGATGTTCGCTTTATTCCAATTTACCTTCGTTGTTCTCAATCTTTTTTCGATACCCATAACATGATTGTTAATTAGTTGTGAGAATCATGAGCAAATTAAACCATTTAGATTTCAGATATATAGAGTATTTAAGGAATATAGTGACGACACAAAGAAGATTTGGCCGCTTAATGTGATTAATGCATCAATGAAATAGCCACAAAATTGATGCCTATTGCATGAGTACGCATTCGTGGGGCTCATTCACTATCCTGTTTATTAGACATGCATGAGTAGGAATGCCAACGGGGTGGGGATGGAGACACCCCGTCTCCACGAACTAAAGGGGGGCGATGACGAAGTCGTCCCCATCTATTGTCCCTGTCGGATCCCTGCATACCGGGACAAATTAGTCTCCATCCCCCCGTGGATTCCCCGGCACGCAATTTTTTTCAAACGTTATATTGAAATTATAATATAGAATTGATTTTTTAAACTAAATTTCAAATATGTATATAGTTAGAGAGTGATATGCTTTATAAGATAACAATCTAGTGAAACTCGGCTTCTCTCAAGAATTGCTCACATGCTCCAACTTTATAGCAAAATGCAAAATTAATTAAAATACATTCATACATAAAAATAAGATAGCAATCATATCGAAGTATTTCAGAACAA
This sequence comes from Craterostigma plantagineum, assembly GCA_027422505.1. Classification (NCBI taxonomy): domain Eukaryota; kingdom Viridiplantae; phylum Streptophyta; class Magnoliopsida; order Lamiales; family Linderniaceae; genus Craterostigma; species Craterostigma plantagineum. The sequence continues at coordinate 1,933,156 of JAPQWV010000029.1, forward strand.
TGTTTGCATAAATCGAGAAAAAATTAGGAATTATATATTTCAGAATAAAAAACATATTGAATTTCGTTTTCAAAAAACATTTTGATAGTGTGTTTGAGCTTCTGAAAATTGATGTGGACACGACACTTAGTCCGCTGGAAGTGCCAAATCTGGTCAAACCAAAATCCAAAATCCTGGTACATTATTTGACGTATAATCTGCCGTTCTGTTGATATTTAACATGACATTACTCCACTATGCACCAAATCGAAAAAGTTGCTGAAACTGACTCAATATAAGATAGCGTAATCTGGGACAATTAATAGTAGTACCATGTCACAATGGTTCTTGCTGTCATATTCAAAATGTTTTTAAAATTTTGTTATATGAAGAGCGTAAATAGCTAGTTACCTCATGAGGCGATGACAAAAAATCGCTAACACCGATCGAATCAAGTGAATGTCTCTAGCACACGTCTTGTAGTACGCAATAATCAGCGTGCAAAGTTGAAATACGACACTAATGGCATTGTGTTTGTATGTTACATTTCGTATGTGCATAACTTTAAATCCATTTGCCGGACTCAAATCTTCAACCGGTCAATTATCTAACGCTTTATTTCAATAAAGGACATCAATATTGAAGAAGTTGACGTAATCGTGTCTGAGTGGATGTGGTTATATGTTGTTTTACGAGGTACATTGTTTTAAGCAACGCTTTCCTTTATCATGTCCACTTCTTTTTTGTGTTACATCTAATTGATAGATTCCAAACATTCTGGTCGTAGAACATGATGGAATCTGTCATAAAGACCAGAGATGAGTGGGTGAAGCCCGAAGGTCTTGTTCTTCCTATACATACAACGATTGTCGACTTATATCTGACTGCACTATTTATGTATACCATTTATTAGTACTGGTACAACATGCATGATAGTAAGTATTTTTCCAACACTTTACATTATCAAGTTATGGTAAATAATTGAGACCAATGACTTACTACTTTGTTACTAGGATGAATAGTCTGCATATTATCGAAAATAATGTCTTATTAATGTCTCACTCTTTCACCAACCTTATATGCAGAGTCTGCAATTATACCACTCGCAAGACGAGATTTTGTCTTGACTCTGTACGGTCTGTCTTGACGAGATTTTGTCATCGCCTCAAGTAAGTAAGTAGCTGGTAGTTACACCTTTAAATTTATTCCTAACAATTCTTCAAGAACATTTTTTTTAATTACATTGAACCATTGTGACAGGTTACTACTATTGATTGTTGCATGTTCACATTAGTTAATTTGGACTCGGTTTCAACTACTTTTGGACTTGGTGCATATTTGATAATCCAGGATTTTGATCAAATTAAGCTCCATGGATTTTTCTTTTGTCTCGACGTAAGCTTTGACACTTCCAAAGAACCAAGTGTTGAATTGTCCATTAGCCCTTTGAATGATCCAACACACTGGTAGCAGGTACATTTTTCAAAACGTAATAATTCAAGATTTTTTATTTTGAAATATGTACCTTGGGTAATATTTTATTACTCGCTTGGAATATGCACGCTAACAGTATTATACATCTTGATCCGATACTAGCGACGGTTGGATATTTCATGGAAGGTTCCTTATCATTGACTCAAAGTGGAGAAAATCACATGGTATTGAAGATTCGCGTGTCATACTAGTAATAGTCTTTAAGTTTATACTTATTTTGATATAAATGTGTAATTAATTTTTTATTTTGTTGTACTGTTGGAGGAGGTGAGCGATTTCTCAACAACATACATATAGGATTGATTAAAAAAGTTGGCACATCATATCATGCATGCTTTTAATTTCAGTTCATAAGGACTGTCTTTGAAGAACTAGTGTATCTTCATACTAATACATTGCGAATGAGGATGGATGCTCAATCATCAAGTCAATAAAAACATTTCAAACCTATATATATATATATATATATATATATATATATATATCATCTTTGGTAGGGCATAGATTTAGATAGCAGGTCGATGCTTAGCCTAACTGTTATGTTGGAGCTTGATTTGATCTCTGAAACTCATCATCATCATCATCATCATCATCATCATCATCATCAGCCTTCCATTGTCCATATGATGGTGGAACTACGAAAACAAGTGAAAAGAGACGAAGATGATTATTCAATACCAACATTTCGAGCACCGTCTTGATAATAAGGAATCGAAATCCTCCGAGTACTTTCTTTCCCAATATCGAAGGCAAAGATATAACAGTTGTCGTCTTCTTCTACAAGCCAGTGGAATGCTCCGTTAATGAACCGTTACGATGTTGCTCGTATTGCCTGATCATGGTAAGTGCGGAGGCAGCTCCCTCCACCTGTTGTCTTGGGATCTCATTGTGAATATCTTATATGAATTACCAAATTCGTATTTCCCTCCCATTTGAAGACATTGTACTCATCATTAGATGGGTTAAATGAAAAGTATATGATATTCAAAAAAGGTTCTTCTTCTTCTTGTCAAGACTCACTATCAGTCGAAAAATTCAGGTTAGTTTGTTAAGAGATGGCTCGAAATAGTCACAACTCCAGATTTTTACTCTGTGGATGCAAATGACAATTTCCATGTCTATGTTTTGTGCTACGTAGTCGTGCTATTGTTCAACATACGAACTTGACATGTGCGATCATTTTTTTATAAAAAAGAGGGTGAACCTAGATGTTATACGGGAGCTCGTTTGGTTGGCGGGATGGGTTTGGATGATATTAGTTTTAGTTAGGTTTATATAATGGGAGATATAAATATTTGAGGTGTTCGTTTGATGGGTTTAAATAATAATGTCTAGTGTGTTTGGTAGATAATTTTAGATAGTATTAGGTTTAATTAAGGTCAATTACAACTTTACCCATTTTAAATTTAAATATTTAATAATTCTTGGTCTAGGGTTTTGTCTTTGTGCATAGTTCGTAAACGCCTGACTCAAATTGGATTTAGGTTTGCGATTTTTTCCGTTTAACTTTGTTTAATTCAATGAATGTTTCGATTATAGTTCATGAGTTAATCATTGTTTCTTTGTTATCAATCAAGGTTTGATCTTTATACACAAAAACAATTTCGTTTGGTTGCATCTATGGATTTGAAACAAAAACTATTTCATAATTACCGCGTACTACAAAATCGCAGTTTGCACGAACTAGCCATTGAAGAATACTAACTCGGGCTGCCATATTCTGGAATTTCTTTTTCTCTGTTAGATTTTTGGGGGGCTTCTTCTGCATGACAATTCAAGAACTGCTAATGTCACTTGAACTGTTTCAATCGAGCTTGGAAGAGGGTAAAGTAAGAAATAAATTTTAAAACAAATGATAAATCTGTCAAGGGGAGGGGGGGGGGGGGGGTAAGGCTGTATTATTTAATACTTGATAGGGGGTATTAAGAGGTATTAAATAAACCTCACCTTTAAAATACATGCCTTCCAAACACAACTTTTTTTAATCATATCCCATCAAAACCCCTCTAATACTGCCTACCAAGGCGGGCTTTTGCCTATACTAGTACTTTTTTGCAGACTCGATGTGTGTGCTTAATATAATTATATTGAAATTATTTTAAATTTTGAAATTATAATTTTTAGTGTTTAAGATGAAATATAATTTTAAATATATAAAAAAAAGCTTAGTTGTAGAGGCGTAAGTACAGTAAATAAAAAACTAGGAGTGATATGAGACTATTTAATTATAAATTAAATTACAAATGAGGGACTAAATTGCAAATAAGTTGCACACCAAATTATGGCAGTTTATATCCACCCAAAACCAAATATATAATAGTATAGATTCGCGTTCGAAGGCAGCACTATTCAAATGTTTAATCAGGTCACAAGCATAACCGTCAAAAATTCGAATACTAAGAAGCATACGATGATTACTTTATAGAAGGAGCCTAGTGGGATTAAAACTGTAAATTGATCTGTCAAAATTGACCAATCAATTTTTTTCTACTTTAATTACTATTGAAAAGAACCTATTAAATGATAATAAAAACCTCATTCTATTTTTTGTATATCAATTATTAAAAAAACTTATTAAACTATGCAGCTTTAAAACTCATAATAATCACCTCATTCTATTTTTAGTATATAATTTATTAAATGCATCCACTAATAATTAATTTTACATTTTTGTACACAAATAGGGTGTGCTAAAAGTACTTGTCATATATTATTTGTGTTATAGCCCGCGTACCAATGAGTACAAGGTCCATCAGATGGAGAGAATCGCCAAAAACTCGTATGCAATATTCACCGTAGGAGCCGAGAAAAAGATGGAGGAAGCTCTCATTTCACTCTACTATGTTCTCGCCTTCGCTATTGCGCGAGAAAGTGTGAGTAGGATTTTGATTTTCGTAATAAAGTGTGCTCGGAATTGTTGGGTATGGAACGAACGTCTTTGTCTCTTTTTACTTAGTTTGGTAGAATCGCGACGTCATGGAAAATGTGAGATTATGCGAAAACGATCAGTTATTCTTGGAGTCCTATAATTTTGTGCCTTTGATCCCAAGAAAGACTCTTTTGAGCCCATTCAGGTTGGGACAAAATGCGAATTAACAGCTCACTTTTGACGACGACGTCGAATTTACGCGGAACTTGGCGGCGATCAATGGGATTATATATGGTCTTAAAAAAGGCTTAGCTATTAGTGTTGTTGATTTGAGATCATATACGCGTTTGATAAGTGGTATGTAACTGGTAGGACTGATAAATTTACGTATTATATGGAACAAGTAGAAATTAAAATTTGTATCTTTGTTATGATTTATTTCCTTCGAAATATTCCCTCCCCAAAATGGAACATCGATTATATCAAAGGAAAGCGGATCAATATCCGCGCTTTGCAAGGAAAAACAAATTCAATACTTAGTTATAACATTTGTATATACTGTTTAGAAAACCGAAAAAGATAGATCGAAATAGCAAACCTTACGATATTTTGTTCCACACAACCATATTCCTAAATTTTAGTAAGAAAAAGAAACACCTTGATTGGGTCGCCAAAATCCTTTCTTTTTCCCTGTTGTGCAAAATTTGAACATACTAATAAAACGAAATAAATAGACTCACGAGATCACCAAACACCATCATATTCACTAAAAGCCAGCCAAACCCTAACCCTAAATTTGATAATATTCTTCTCCAAAACTCGCGACTCATTTAGCAGCCCAGCCAAAATGAGTCCAAAACTCCCAACCAAAAAGGAGATCAATACACAGAGCTGTAACAACGAAAATCACGTCCCTATCGAATTAGCAGCCGAAATCTTGTCGAAACTCTAATAAAATCCGTGGGAAGATTCACCATAGTCTGTAAGAGATGGCTCGAAATAATCACGGCTCGAAATTTCCACTCCAAGAACAATCCTTTCTCCACGTCCTACGCAATATCGCCTTCCTACTTGACACACCCAGGCATGATTCACATGAAAGACGTCGGCTATATGGTCGAAATTTCAAAGCCCGGCGACTATATTACCACAGCCATCAAACCAGCTAGGGTTCATCGTGTGCCCGAAGCCCATGTTCGAATCGTGGGCTCGTGCAACGGCTTGCTGTGCATCGCCGGGTTCGAAGAGATTGTCATCTTGAATCCCATTAAAAACGAGGGCGTAATCGTACTACCTCAAGATTGCGACCAAGGAGGCAAGGCCGACTTTTGGGTAAAGCAATTAAAGCAAGGGGCTTGAGGCCCCTTCTTTTAGAAATACAGTGTTATGTAAAAAAATATTAATTAGGCACAATGTTTTGAGGCTCCAATTTTTTTTTTTTTTTCTGAGTAACTTGATAATCCTCGGTTTTGGACCAAGTAAACGCCGATGGATGACTTGATAGACTGCAAACTACGGCAACTAGGTTAACCACACTAGAACGTTCTATGTGTGACATGTTCAACTCAAAATATTTAGTACCAGGGAGAGTCGAACCTATGACCTACCCCTCCAAAGAGAGTATGTAAAGTGACAATGTGGAATTTTTAAACTCGACTTGGATTTATAACCAAATGGGTAGGTTATGCGAAGCCTATTTATTTTTTCTGGGCTGCGTTTGGTTATAATCTCCATATAAGGGCCAAAGATTAAATTTTTGAGTTATTTATATAGAGGCCCATGATAATTTATCTAAACCTCATTTCCTAGTTTACTTATAACGGGCCATCAGTCTAATATTTGGCCTTTAAATTAAAACGGGCTGCAAAACAAACAAGCAAACACAATATAATGGCATATTATTTATATTTACTGGGCTTATTTGGGCTTTTCAGGGAAACCAAACGCAGCGATATTAAATTAGATTTTGCTAAAAAAAAAAATGGGAATAGTAAAAAAATAGAAAAATGTGTCCCATCCCATCCGAATAAGCGACGAAGCATTCAATTTCAAGCTCATCGACTATAACAAAGTGTAAGAAAGAACCCACCTCGTATTCATCGACAACTCTTCCTCCATTACCGACGCTCACCCAATCGCACCTATTTATCTATTTCATAGTTTTGGTGTTGCAACAAACGCTCCTCCAATCAAGGTTCTATCCCCGCATTTTAAATCTCTGAGAGTGAGGTGCGTAGCTCTGTTTTTGCAGATCTAATGCACCATGATTGTGGTTTAATTGAATCTTGATGATGCATATCTATTGGCCTACATGTATGATTTTTTAACGGTGTTGTGGTTCATTTCGTTCTCTTTCAGCTGGGCTTTCGTGATCTGAGAAGATGGACTCTGCAGCTATGACGTTTTGCAGTAAATCTGTTTGTTCTCCTCCTGTGAGTTAATCCTTGTTTGTTTTGCAGCATTTTTTTTGGAGATATTACTTTGCAATTTGGAATGATTTTGTTTCCTTTATTGATGCAGTTTTTTTCTACTTCTGAAAGCATACGTTGTTTGTTTTATATAAGAAGTGATGCTTGTGAATTGGGTTCATGATGAAATTTTATCGAATCAATGCGACATGGGCTAACACTCTCATGTGATGCTTGTGAATTGGGTTCGTGATGAAATTTTATCGAATCAATGCGACATGGGCTAACACTCTCATGTGATGGTATATATGTGCATTGTTTTTGTATATAACCGTAAAGCAAGGCAAAGTCATGGGTTCATCTGTTTATCTTGTCTTGGATGATATTTCAGAACACATGTAGTCCACTGAATGTATGAATGGTGAATAGGTTATATTATCATGCTAACAATTCTTTTCAATAAGCTCTATGCATTTATTATCTTTTTTGGTATCGTTCTTTGTGAAGGGCTTATTCATGGGAAGGACTATGGGCATTAAGAGTTCACAATGCTCATTTATGTCGGGAACTAGAATCAACTTCCCTCAACGGAGAGTTCAAGCTTGTCGTGCTAATAACAGAGTCGAAAAGCATGGAAGATCTCTCTCTATCACTTGCCGTGAAGATAAGATTCTTGTTGCCAACAGAGGAGAAATTGCAGTTCGTGTCATTCGAACAGCTCACGAAATGGGAATCCCTTGCGTTGCAGTTTATTCTACGATAGATAAAGATGCCCTTCATGTGAAGCTTGCTGATGAGTCTGTTTGCATTGGTGAAGCGCCAAGCAGCCAATCGTTAGTCAACTATATATGTTATATTTCTTTGTTTTTCTTACGTATTTATGAGTGTATTGCAAGATATATGTTGCTATGTGTTTAACTTCATCGTTGTTCTGCTTCTTCAGGTACTTGGTGATCCCTAATGTTTTGTCAGCTGCTATAAGCCGTGGATGTACTATGCTTCATCCTGGGTACGGTTTCCTTTCTGAGAATGCAGTCTTTGTTGAGATGTGCAAAGAGCATGGCATCAACTTTATTGGACCAAATGTAAGTATGATGAGTTTGTAATTTTCTGATGTGATTATATCTATATAAAAATGTTTCGCAACGTTTTCTGATGATTTAATTGATGAATTTGAAATTTGAAATGTTTCAGCCCGACAGCATTCGAGTCATGGGTGACAAGTCCACGGCTAGGGAGACAATGAAGAATGCTGGAGTTCCTACAGTGCCTGGTAGTGATGGATTATTACAGGTGCTTATCTTTTTGTTTTTGGGGTTGTTTAGTTGAGACTATTACTTGAAATTCAAGACTTTTTTTCTTAACTATGATGTTTTTCATTTGCTTATGTGAGATTATTTGTTTCATTGCAGAGCACTGAAGAAGCAATCAAGCTTGCTAATGAGATTGGTTTCCCCGTCATGATTAAGGTTGCTTAATAGCATATGTTATCTATAGGGAGTTTGTTATAGTATGGTCTCCACTTAAAAAAACCTGTAATAACCCCTCAAGCCCCACTAAAAAGATAAGGAAGTGAAATTTTGGAAAATAGAAACGCTCTGCAAAGTTCTTGGGATTTTACTCTTCACAATGACCTTGATTATTTTGTTTTTTGATTTCGTAAAAGAATCAATTGTGGAATGCTATATCGAAATCTTCACTGATAGCTTATCGCTGACTTAACTCTTCCCTTTTATCTATCAAAGGCAACTGCTGGTGGTGGAGGACGTGGAATGCGCCTTGCTAAAGAGCCTGATGAGTTTGTCAAGTTATTGCAGGTATTCCCTCTTTTGTGCCATTTTCATATGTTGCCAGAAACGGAATTCCTTGAATTCATGACATAGAATTCAGAAGTGTGCCACTATAGTCATGTTTTCAGTTGGTAACGTCGTATCTCTCTAATATCTGCTTACTGAGTTGGACAAACATGCACTCATAAACCACAAAAACAAAAACGTTCCCCTGTAAAGTTTCTTAGATAAGTCAGTTATGCCTTCAAGTGAACGAACATCCATGTTGGAAATGTTCATTAGTTTTTAACATAACCTTTTCAAAATGACAGCCAATTCTATACGTTTAAATCTAAAATCTACGGATAGATGCATTTTTAGTGACGTTTTTTTTCCCTTTATTCTCACCAATACAGCAAGCCAAGAGTGAAGCTGCAGCTGCATTTGGCAATGACGGCGTTTACCTTGAGAAGTTCGTACAAAACCCAAGGCACATCGAATTTCAGGTTCTACCATAACCTTGTTACATCTTTTCAAAACAGCACATTTGCAACAGAAGTTCCATTAACACCCCGTTTAACTCCATTTTGCAGGTATTAGCTGACAAATATGGCAATGTTGTCCACTTTGGAGAACGCGACTGTAGCATTCAAGTAAGCATAAAAAATCAAACCTTTTTTTGGATTCTTTTTTGAAAAATCTTTACAATTATTACACAAACTAAACTCTATCGATTCAATTTTTCAGAGACGAAACCAGAAACTTCTAGAAGAAGCGCCTTCGCCCGCACTGAACCCAGACTTGCGTAAGGCCATGGGCGACGCCGCCGTAGCTGCAGCAGCTTCGATAGGTTATATCGGCGTTGGTACAGTTGAGTTCCTTTTGGACGAACGTGGTGGGTTCTACTTCATGGAGATGAACACTAGAATCCAGGTAAAAAATAAAAATAAAATAAAGTAAAAGAAGCAGAAAATAATACTGGGATATCTATTTCAAGAATCGTCGAATGGGGACACATAAAGTGAGAATCTTATGTTTATGTTTTCTTCGACCATATGAAATGATAGGTGGAGCATCCTGTAACTGAGATGATATCCTCGGTTGACCTAATTGAAGAGCAGATTCGTGTGGCTAAAGGAGAGAAGCTTCGTTACACGCAGGTATTATTTCGGTGGAATCGTTTTTCGTATATGAAAAATTGGCTGTGCATCTCTGTGATAGATTATGATCTATGAATGCTTTTTTCGTCTGTAGGATGAAATAAAGCTCAGCGGGCATTCGATTGAGTGTCGTATCAACGCAGAAGATGCTTTCAAGAATTTCAGACCTGGGCCAGGTGACGCCTTCAGTTAGAGTTCTTAAATTATTACATATGAATTTGAATCAACTACGGTTCGAAGCAATTTTTTTCTAACAGGGCGAATCACTTCTTACCTTCCGCCCGGTGGGCCATTTGTAAGAATGGATAGCCATGTATATCCCGATTATGTGGTTCCACCGAGCTACGATTCACTTCTTGGAAAGGTTTGGGAAGCTAAATTGTTTCATATTAATCTGATTTGATTGATAATTATGGTGAGGAATTTCGATTAATACATTTTTTTTCAGCTTATCGTATGGGCTCCAACAAGAGAAAGGGCAATCCAACGCATGAAGAGGGCTCTTGATGACACCATAATCACAGGTAAGTGTTGCTCTTCATTTTTCGACGAAATCTTCTGAGATAAATTTCACCGATCGATCACTAACTGCTCTTTGCTGCAACTTAATTTAACCATGGTTAGGTGTGCCAACAACGATTGACTACCATAAGCTTATCCTTGATGTTGAGGTAAGTATATCACAACCTAACTGTAATGACTCAATCATGTAAGATGCATCTTCAGAAATTTTTTTAAAAAAAATGCTTCTTTTTTTTTTCTAATTCTAATTTTGGCCGCAGGACTTCAAGAATGGGAAGGTTGACACTGCTTTTATACCCAAACATGAAGACGAACTCGCCGCTGTAAGAATCTTCTTCTATACGAACTCTTTCTAGAAAGTATGGATTAAGAAAGTCTTCTATATTATCTGCTGTAATAAGAACTCATTTCTCATTCTTTTTTTCCTTGTTTAAATTGCAGCCTGCTTCAGCTGAATCTCCGAAGCAGCTGATTAACGCCTCCGCGTAAGACTTTTGTCGAATTGATAGATCGATCAATAAGCTTTGCAGCGAAAAAAACTTGATTTCTTATTTGCTTGTTTTTTGATTAAATTTCTATGGCCGACTTTGTTCTTGAGATCTCCCTAAGTTTGATTTTGTTGGAATTGAGTTGTATGGATCTTTTTGCGTTATTGATATATTACATATGAAAAGAATGTTGAAGATGAGATATGCTAAATCATATAGTATTATAATTGGTTTTTTTATTGTTATGTTATTTGCGTTATTGATATATTACATATGAAAAGAATGTTGAAGATGAGATATGCTATATCATATAGTATTATAATTGGTTTTTTTATTGTTATGTTACTTTTTTTCTTGATGCGTACGATCATCTCCAAACGAAAAATGTATTCTCAAAGCCAAACGCATTCTCAAATTCAAAATGCAGTAATTCTTCTCCAACCGATAAAATTAATTTAAAGATCATATTGTATTATTCTCTCTATCCGATTTTTTAATATTACCATGAAATTTACAACTTTACAAATCAGACCATACTATTATTTTAAGTTCAATTGAAAAAAAATATAATTTCACAAAATTAATAGTAAACTCAATATTTTTTCATATAAAAAACGTAGAAAAATAATTATTAATAACAGGTGTCCTTTATATTTTTATTAATTTTTTGATTTTTTTATGTGTAATTAATAATTAAAAATAAAAAGGGTATGTAGTGTAATTTTTAAAACATCAAATGCATATTTTGGGATCTCTCATTACCAAAACTGATATACGCGTTTAAAATGTGAAAGAGAAAATGAAAAGGCATTTTGAGTTTACGTGGTGTATGGTTGGGGAACTTTTAGCATATATTTTGGATTTTTGGTATCGATTGAAGATGCTCTTATAAGTTATAGATTAGGTTATGACCATTTTCATAGTACGCAAACTCAAATCAATCCCTTCCACGAGACTTGATTACGATCCATAAATAAATAAGAGAATGTTGATAAAATAAAATTAGCTTAGTTATCTAAATAACTGTCTTGATTATTACATCCATAAATAAATAAGAGGAATGCTGATCAAATAAAAATTAGCTTAGTTATCTAATTAACTGTCTTGATTATTACATTAAAAGGTGATAGGCAAAAGCAAATAAATTACATACACTAGATATATTATTAGCATGTGTCATTGATGAGCTGTATCGTGTGAAGGGGGGGTTCATGTGTCATTGATGAGCACTTGTGCCGAAGCAGTTTATTCATGTGAAAACTGAAAATTGTAACTTTTTTCATCACCTTTTTTTGCATGAACACTCGGATCGGTTTATAAATTAGCGTATACGATCATAAGGCGAAACAAACCACAATTGCTTTTTCCTTCATATGTACAAGAATAAATTCACTACAGATAATGATTCATGGGATATTGTGAATTCAAGAAATATTTGCTTTGCATATTCATCTTGGATTGGATCGTCTAATATACCTTTCCTTGGTCCACTTGCTCTTTGTTCGTATATTTAAAAAGCCAATGATGATGGCATCCACAACTGACATATGACATTTATGTCTTCTCTTTGGCAATTCAATGAACAAGTTGGTCTCTACTCAGCACTTATAAAGAGGGTTGGTCTTTTTTTTTCTCTAACCCTGAGTTTTGCGGCTTTTTCTTTTTCCTAACATTTAATTTCTTGACTTGGATTGGCCTTCGATCAATAACAAAATGCCAACGAGCCTTCTAATTAAGCACGGAAATAACACGTATGTCATAATATTACCAATTATGTATCGAAGAAACTCGGTAATCTGATTGCACGGGTACTGAATTCCCGATTGCATACGTAGTATGCAAAGGAATAAGATTCTCGTGCAATTTGATCCTTGAAATTTCTTGAGAACACAATAGTTAGGACTCAAAACAATGCGTTTTCTTGTACTTGATTACGAGCTCAATGGCATTTTGATATCGATTGAAATCGAGATCAATGTCAATTTAAATCAACAATGTTTGCCTTTGTCTTTGGTCTTTTAGCTTAGTAATCATTTCAATGCTTTTCAAGTACTTACTCACTAATATGGATGAGAATGAGAACAATTTATGCACGGCATCATCAAAGCCATCTTAGAAGAAAAAAAAATTGATATTACAAGACAATATGCTTACTGAATTCACAACTAATCATCCCACTATTTTTAATGTAAAAGCACCGACCTTATCTGATAAAAGCAGTAAATTTTCTAATCTAACTTCTTTTGGGAATCTTCAAAACGAGCAATTATTACATATCAAGCATTTTCCATGAAGAAGAAGAACGAAAACAAAAAGCGAATCTCATGGGCAAAACACAGCCTTAGATTTAGCCACGCATGTCGTGATCAACGTCTGGCCTCGTCTTCGTCCTAAACCTACGACTCGAAGATTTCTGCACAGAGATGAATCCTTTATTGACCACTGAAGGCTGTTCACCGTCTTCTTCCATAGCAGAGACTTCGGCTTCTCGGGCATCATCTATTGTAAGAACGTGGGACGGTCCTCCCCCCTCGTTCTTGGCATCAATACGTTTATTCCCACCATCATTTTCGTCCTCCATCGTCGTATCACCATCAGTTTTCTTCCTCCTTGGAACGAACACTACTGATGTTGGAGTCTCAAGATCAGAACTATCATGATTTGATGGGCGAGAATTTCCCAATTCCTTTTTCCTCAGAGAATTGAAAAACTCAGCGTATGCATTTCTGTTGGAAGAGTCGTCCATATCATCGGTCGAATCGAGGGTATAGTGCGTGTACCTAGTCGGGTTCTTGATATAATCGGGAATACCCAAAGGATAATCAGTAACTTCAGATGTTTGTTCAAGAGTTGCTCTGTCGTTTCTTGTGGAGATCAAATCATAGCCAGCCCTCAACAGATGATGTTCATTGTTATGGTTCGCTTCTAAAGCGATGTTAGGATCAATGGCTTTATCAGAGAGTTGTAAAGTATCGAAACTTACAGAAGCTTCTGAGTCTTCTTTGAGCCTAGCATAAGCAGCTTCGTGATTTGCCGAGGATCTCTAACAGCAGATGTGAATGAGCTGGGGAGTTCTTTTTGCATTTCATAATCTGTGAATTCTGTGTCTCTCACGTACAGGCGATCAGCGCCATGGTCCTTGCCAATAGCTACTTTGTCGTATTCGTCTTCTTCTTCCTGGAAAAAAAAAACACTGAGACATGGAAACATACGAGTAAATAGGCTTCTGCCATTGTGAAACAGAGGAATAGCTTCTAAAGAAAATAAATCAACAAAACTGCACCATATATGCAGCAATGAAGCATCAACAACAGACCTTTCATAACTACAAAAGAAGAACATAGAAGACCATTCAATGAAATAACTTTCGATTGCCTAAGGTGTTCTTCCTATAAACTGTTTCAGTTCAGGAGCTATTACCATCACTGATACCCTGCCTTATCTTCATCCAAAAATTAATGAAAAATCCCGAATCTCAACAACTAAAACCCTAATTCGAGGGAAAAAATAAATCTACCAACCTCATAATCGAGGGTACCGTCACGACCCAAGCTTTCATGGACATCGAAGAACTCATCGGAAGCACCGCCGCCGCTACGCCGTGCGCCTTTCTCCGCAATATCATCGTCCTCGCTACCGCTGTCTACATCTTCGTCTTCGCCGTCGCTCAGCTCTTTCAGGTCGGAATCGAGCTGATTGCTGGAGATAAACGTCCTCGAGGTAACGGCGTCGCGTCGATTGGGCTCCTTCTCCACTTCTACCTCGTCATCTTTGCTGCGATTCCACTCGCGCCTCTCGATTTCTTCGTCGGTGAGGGACCAAAGGGAGGCGCTGACGTCAGAAGACGACGAAACACTCAGCGTACCAAAGGCCCTTTCGACACGAACCTTGAAGCTATCTTCCATATGCGCATCAATGGAAATGAGCTCTGACTACTCTCTGTGTGTTAGTGTGTGCAACCTCTGTACGGAAAAGAACGACAAAGTAATTGGGCTTCGCAGTTATTGGGTTGAGAAATAGTGGGCCTCTTTATGGGCTATGAGAAATAAGGCTTATTACGGGCTTTAAAAATCAAGTTAGTATGAGGTTGCAAACGAATCGAAGCAATCGTATTCTTTGTTCATTCTATTAACCAATCAAATATATATTCGCACTCTCTAATTATTCGAAAAAAAAAAGACGATAGGTACAGCTAGGCCGTGAAGAGCCAACCATCGTACTATAAAAATTGGATAATCCTAACCGATTTGAATTCGATCTATTTCTCCTAACGAATTATTTTTCATAAAAATATAAATAATACTATATTTAAATATAGAGGAATTTTATGGTGCTCACCTTATGTGAGCGCCTTATGTTGGGCACATGTTGCTGTGGCACCGATTCGTGCCATTTCAACATCCCACATCAACATCTAAAGTTATGCCGTCTAAATTAACACCTTTTAGGTGTCACCAATCGACATTTCGGATGCTGATGTGGCAATTGACGCGATATATTTCATTGACACGTAAAATGTTATGTAAGGTGTCAATATGCCACATCAGCATCCGAAATGTCGATTAGTGACACCTAAAAGGTGTTAATTAAGACGACATAACTTTAGATGTTGATGTGGGACGTTGAAATGACACGAGTGCCACATCAATAGGTGGTCGCATAAGGTGAGCACCATAAAATTCCTCTTTAAATATATATTGAGCTATAATATGTTATACTTAAATAAATATTAATGGATCTTTGATAAAAAAATTAATAAACATGAATAAAAATACGAAATTTAATATATATACAACTCTAGGGTGGTATGACACTATAAAAATAACAATCACTTAAAATCCAATACATTCAATAAATCACCTCCCCTCTTATTATTCTAATTAAATAAAACAAAACTAACACATATTATAATAGTAAAGCAATCACTAGCAAACAAATCCTTCATCATAATCCAAACTAATTAATTTAGGATACATACTTCTTTAACATCTCCTTGTGATCACGTCTAACAATCTCCACCTTCAAGCCACGCTTCATGTACATTGTGAGTGCCATCTTCGGCTCAACAGGATGGTCCTGGGCCACCAAAACCTTGTACCTGTACAATATCGAGGCAGCCACGAACTTCATCTGATAATAGGCAAAATCCTTCCCGAGGCAGAGTCTGGGCCCGCCGTTGAAGGCAGTGAACTTGTACGCAGACTCGCTCATGAATCTGCTGTCTCGAAGCCACCTCTCGGGCTTGTACTCGAGGCAGTCCTTTCCCCATATGCCCTCCATGCGAGCCATGGTGTAGATTGCGTAGACGACTTTTGTCCCCCTTTTCAGCTTTGTTCCGTCAGGGAATTCGTCGTCTTCCAGCACCTGTCGATTTTAAATTAGGAATGTGATTCAACGTTTTGCAACATCCTTACTCTAGTTTTAAAAACAAATCATTTGAAGAAGTTACTCATATGATAAGAAATAACGTGAAAATCTCTCATATACCCTTGATTTATTGTTTGACCCTATTTGCTTTTATTAAAGATAATGGTTCAAATTGAAAATATACAAGATATTCTTTTTCTTAAAATACTAAAAATGAAAATAAGAAATTGCGAAACGCTTATATCTCAATTCTCAAATAATGGAAATTGTAATTATTTTTATTATAATTGAAGTTAACTTCTAAGTGACCACATCACATAATAAGTTGAGCTTAAAGGAGTATCTTTCTTGATTAATATATAACTCCAAACGAGGTGTGTTATATTATTATTTTATACATTATGATCCCAAGTGGGATGGCTGATTTCTTTCTTATATAGGTTTATAGGTGTAATTTTTCAAAGGAATGTCTCAAGAGTCTTTCTCGTGAATCGTGATCTTTGGTCTGAGCACTTATATCATATTAATTAATCTTAGACCTAAAAATTTAAACTTAACAGAAGGCATCTATCTATTATATAAAGGGTATAGGGTGACTAAAAACTGCCAATTTGGTCTGTCATTTTAATTGCAATTTAGTCCCTCTATTTGTTAATTAATTTAATAAATTATCGTTTCACTTATTATTTTCTTTAGTAATTGCAATTAGACCCAAACACATTTTTTCATTTTACATGTTTAAAAACTTTTTGATATACTTTCTTGTATCATAAGTATTTTATAAAAGTAATAATTCTATGTATATACCATATTTAGAGCGCCAAGAATTTGAAACTTTTTACCTCCTTATGATCGACGGGGACAGAAGGGTACAGCCTAAGAGCCTCAGACAGAGCAGCTTGCAAGTATTCCATCTTCTTAACTTCCTCAGCCCTAAACACAACATCGCCGCCCTCGCCGAGCCTCTCCTCCCCGCGATTATTCCTCTCCCTTAAAATCCCACAAAGCTCCTTCAAAACCATCTCTTCAACCTCGGGATTCAGACCCAATAGCCAGAAAAACCAGCTCAGCGCCACCGAGGAAGTGTCCCGGCCGGCGAGGATGAAATTTACGCAAATATCCCTCAAAAACTTGTCCGAAAACGGCGAACCCCCTTCGTCCCTCAGCCCCACGAAAACCGTCAGGAGGTCGGACCTAATCACCTCCCCGCCGTCGACGGCGAGCTCCTTCTTCCTCGCCTGAATCACCCCATTCGCAAAATCATCCACGCCCCTAATCGATTCCTTCAATTTCCCCTCGCTCCCGAGACTCAGCCACCTCATGCCCTTCCACACGAGAGTCGGCGTCACGAATCTCATGATGGTCGCCTCCGTCGCCGCCTCAAACGCCCTGGCGAAGGGTATTTCCGGCAATCCCGGCCGGAGACAGCCTGGGTCGACGCCGAAGGCTATCATACAGACATTATCGAAGGTCAGCCTCAAAAGCACGTCTTGCAAGTCGATGGCCGACGATTTCAGACAAGATTCTTCTAACACGGGCAATAAACGCCCGTGGACCAACTCCAGCAAAGAATCTGTGGTCATTTGCCTGAACTTCCCAGAGTGAAACTCAAGGCTGGCCGTCTTCCTCTGCCTGGACCATATCTCGCCGTCGGCGCTGAAAATCCCATCGCCTAGTAAATCTCTTACAGTGTCCCTAAAGTAGTCTCCTTTAGGGTAGTTTGCGAACTTGGTCTTCAGTAGGTGCTCGACGTTCCTTGGGTCAGCCGTGACGACGCAGTTGAGGTTGGTTAGCCACGGCCCTTTGAAAACAAAGGTTCCGTTTTGCCTTATGAGCACTTTGGATATCCATTCGTAGACGTTTCCTTGAATTCCTAGGATTAAAGAAGGCAGCATTCCTAGGAAGGGCCAGTTGGGAAGGCCATGGCTGGCTTTTTGCCTTAAGGAGCGTATCACTACGTAGACAAGGAAGGCGATGAGTAGCTCCACCATTTGCATTTCTGAGAGGAGTGTGAAGGAGGTGAGTATTGTAATAATGGGATGTGTAAGAGCTTGTTGTTGTTGTAGGGGACGATGAAAAGGTGGTGTTATTCGTCATGGCTTTGGAATGGAGGGTTCTTCTTGAGAATCGTGTGAGTGTGTTAAAGACTTATTATACTTATATGTTTTAGTTTTCTTGGCGTGCGTGAGTTCGTACATAGGTTTGATTTGGTGGGCTAAAAAAGGGGGCATAAGTGGCGTTTTCTTGCAGTGTAAGGTTTAGGTGGAAATTGAGGATAATGTGATTTTATGTGACATTGGTTTTGAGTTTTTCATTCTTCTGGTGGGGAATGTCTTTTTTTTTTGTTCATGTTAGTTTTGAAAGGATTGATTTGGTAGAGGAAATTGAGGTTTTGGATGGTAGGGCGGTTGAACTATAATGTCTGAATAGTTTGCTGATAAGCATACACGTTTTGGTTTTCGTGGAATGAGAGAATATGGATAACTATATGTTGGTTATCTACATATGAACTATATGCATACAAGTTAACTTATATGATTTGGGTATACAAAATCAACGTTAATTTATCTAAAGAGAATGGCTTAAAGTGACTATAAATGTTATCGTGTTAATCTGTGCCTTTGACTTAATATGGGCTGCTAATGTTGGCTTTTTATTACGGTTTCTTTTATATGTGTGTTGCGCGATGGTTTGCAAGTTAATTGTCTGGTTTTTCGAGTTTCATTGTTTTAATTCTTTTGAAAAGAAATTACAATTAGTCTTTCTTAGGACATACCCGACTATGAGATAATTTGATATTATTTTTTAATGATTTGGAGGCTTTTTTAGTTTCATGATAGTAGGAGGTTGAGTTGTGTTTCTTTGTCTTTTGCAATGGATGTTCTTGTTAGTTCCATAGTGACTAGTATGGGTAAAGAAAATAATTAAAATAAATAATTTTTGAACTTTTTTTGTATTTAGATATCACCTGAAAACTATTATAACATATTAACTTATTTGATAGCACTATTGAATGGAGACAATTGTCCGCATAACTGAAAAACAGATGGGCTTGCTTGTAAATCAGTTGGGACGAGGATGACGCACAAATAAATTGTATCGTTTTGATAGAATATATGTATTTAATTAAATTAGGTAAATGGTCAATGATTTATATTGCATGCACACGTTTTAACGTTTGGTTTCTGTCCTCATATTCAAATATGAGTTATTTTTGAAATTTTCATTGGATTATATTTATTTATTCATTGCATTTGATCGATCATGTGTCGCCAAGCTTCAACATTGAAATTGAAACTAACACAATATTCTTATTTAATGTTCTTTCACTTATTCTTGAATCAATTTAAAGGTTCGAGCGTTATTAAGACCCTTTTTTGGGACAAAAAAGCTAAATTAAATTTGAGTCAAGTTCTACGAGGCGAAACTGACCTAGTTTTGGGATCCCTTTTTAATTGAATTTGTCGATTTATTGGAACTCATTATTTTGGAATTCTAAAAAAGAACTTGTGTAACAATTCATTTTTATCTGTTGGGCTTGAGTAATGTTTATTCTTTTTGGACCTACCGAAGCTTGAACTCTAACCCAAACAAGATTATGTAACCCACGAATATTTAATTAATTGAAGTTCAGTCATTAAGAATACATTAATTAATCAGATAGTATTGATACTTTTTATGTGGTTTAAAGATTAGTTTGTTAAAGAAGAAATAAGCTATATCATACTTTTAAATATATATTAAAATTAATAGTTACATGTACATTATAATACTATCTTATCTTCAATGAAGTAATTGATAAATTAGTTTGCATTTCCACTATTACCCCTCCATTTCTTCATCAAATATCTCACAGGCAACCTTTCCCTAGGGCCTAGGTGTCATCGTCATGAGCGAATTGACATATTTACCCTCGCATCTCTCTTCTCTCTCTCTCTCTCTCTCTCTCTCTCTCTCTCTAACGCAGACCAGAAAAGTACTCTGAAGTAAAAAAGAAAAGATTATTTACAACAGAAAAGCAATCCTTCTATTCTTAATGTGATCGCTGGTGAGAAGACAACCTCAGGCGGCGAAGCAATTTGAAGCGGCGGACTCTCAGCCGTACATAAATCAATAACCTGGACCGTTCTAGCGCCAGGGTTTCTACTGATTCTTGTAATTCATTTCAGATTTCTATAGGAAAAAGGAAGAAAAATTGGAAGCTTGCTTGGCGTATGGCCACGTGGCGTAAGCGTGGGTCGGAAGGTGGGAGCAAGAGCGACGATTTTCGTTTGGGAGATCTCGTGCTAGCTAAAATCAAGGGTTTTTCTCCTTGGCCGGCGAAGGTATGACATTTAATCGTTCTTTTCTCTAGTGTTGAAATAATTCATGTTGAAAAATTTTGTTTTCTTCTTATTTGTTTCGTTAATTTGATTAATTTGATCCAATCTAGTCGTTATTTCATGTCTTTTGGGTCTGGGCTCTTGATTTGGGTGTATGGATTGTCAATTTGATTGGTTGAAGAGTGGGGTTTAAAACGCTGCCTTGAGTTTGAAAGGGTTGAGCATTAAGATAAGTTCTGATTTTGTGAGTCTTATCTTACATTTATGGTATCTAAGGATCAGTGGGTGAAAACTGGAAAGTTCGTTGGTTGTCCTTAGCTAGTTTGGTGTGTTTTTATTTTGATTGGAAGGAAGATTAGCTTAAAGGAGGCAAAGGAAATGAATGCATCGGACACGTGATTCAATTACCGTGCCACGAGTTATGTGTAGGATCATAAGTTATGTAACTTTGTGACGTCTCAATGTGTTTGTATCACCAAGATGCTTATATTCTTGCCACGTCATTAGATATTATTTTTTCGTATACAGATTGTCTATGAGATGGGAGTACGGAAGCATTGAAATCTGTTGCTTGTGGAAACGTTTTTCCATTTTTGTTCATACCAGTTGGAAATTTATATTCTTTCACGTGTTTCGAATTATGCATTTTTGTTTAGATATGCTTTCCTGATTTCTATATTTGGTTGACTGCATTTGGTATTGGTCTTCTTAACTCATCAATTTCCTTCTACTTTGCTGGTTTGATGATATTCTATTCTTTAAAATTCCAGATTAGTAGACCCGAAGACTTTAAGCAAGTTTCTGACCCTAAAAAGCACTTTGTCCAGTTCTTTGGTACATCACAAATGTAAGCTTACTGCCTCTTTTTCCCTTTCCCTCCTTGAACATATATGCTTTTCGAAGTACATTTTCTGTTCTTTGGAATGTACTATTTTGTGGGAAATTTGTTTGCTTTTGATGAAGGCATTGTGTGAGTTGATTGATCTATGATAACGGGACTTGCCTTAGTTATTTAACAAGTGGGGATAGTTGTTGTCCAACCTTTAATTTCTATAATTGGAGAACCAGAAACTGTATCTGAATTCCGAACTAAGCTGTTATAACTTGTTTCGGCAGAGCTTTCATCCCTCCTGCTGATATCCAGGCATTTACTAACGAAACCAAAAGCAAGTTATCTGCTCGATGCCAGGGAAAGCCGGCCAAGTTTTTGGTCAAAGCTGTGAAGGAAATCTGTGAAGAATTCGAAGCGTTACAGAAAAGGAATAAAAAAGGAAACGATACAGTGACTCTCTCACCAATACATTCTGCTGATTCGATGGGAGACAGTGCGTCTGGGGGTGCGAAAGATGATGAGATAAGTAAAGACGGCGTAGAAATTGAATCGGCAACGAGTAACTCGAATGGTTCTCTACAATTAATTGGGAACAAAAATCAAGATTTAAGAGCATGCTCAGCAGATGTTATTGAGGATTATAGTTTAGCTCCACAAATATCTTCCGAGAAGATCAATGAGCTCTCTTCAAATCCTGAAAAATCGACGAAGAAAGATTCAGTGGTGGGGTGTTCTTCACCTGTCAAGACAGGAGCCTTACAGGATAGGAAAGCCGATAGTGGGTCTTTGATTGTATGCGCAAAAGAATCGAGGATTCGGCCACAACTAAAGTCAGGTCAGGGTCAGAAGAGGAAACATGAGGAAATAATACCCAAGAAGAGCACACCTCAGAAGAATTCCATAGACAAGAGACAAACAAGATTTGCCCCTTCTAGTAATGTTTCGGATTTCTCTATGGATGGGATGGTGTTAGCTTTATCTGTTGTCAGTGAAAGTGATCGTAAAAAGTTGCTGAATAAGAAAGTTCGTTCTGATGCACGAGAAGATTACAAAGGGAAAGATGAGGAGCATCATGACCATCGCAAAGTTATCCCCAAGAAAAAGAAAAATATCGTGAGCAACCATAAAGCGGGGGATTCTAAAGCGCGTAGTCCTTCAAAAGGATCGAAGCGTATTCATTCCTATCATGAGGATGATCTTCCTCAAGCGAAGCGCCACTGTAAAGAACAGGACAGAGCGCATACTCCTTTACCGCGGGTGGATAGAATGGGAGATTTGGATGTGCAGAAGGACGAATTATTACAACCTGACAATGGTGGATCTCCCGTGATGCAATTACCCAAAAAGAGGAGACTTGTTCGTTTAGGCGATGATGAACTTACTAAAACTCCTGTCCATGGTGGACTCGCAAATAAGGTTCCTAGCGTTCATCGACCGTCAGTGCCAAAGAAGCAAATTGTTCCGCGCGGTGAGAGCCATCCGCAAAATCAAAGGCTTTTAAAAAATTCTGGAACGGTTAACGACACGTTCAGAAAGCAAGAACCCCCTCAATCCAATAAAGCTTCATCAAATGGCCAGCACGGCGTGGAGAAGAGAAATTGCGACCGATCTACTGAACTAAAATCTTCCAGGTCACAGATCACGAATGCTAAGTTGAACAAAGTTTCACCAAAAAGGTCTCCTAGATCTGCTGGTGGTGCATCATCTAAACCGCCAAGCAAATTTTCCAGCAAGGCACCCGAGATCGTACCACAAAAGAAAGTCACTGAAGGAGGCAATAGGGACTTTCTAAATACGTCTGATCGGCCAAGTTCATTTCCAAAGCAATCAATGAACGGGAAAAGCACAACAGTTTTTTCTGGAGAGAAGAATAAAACTACACCGAAGAGGGAGAAACTTGTTAGAAATGCTTCTGCATGTGAAAGTTCTGAAGTGAAAACCGACTCTTCTGGTGTAAGGTGATACAAAGTTATTTGATGGGATGAATAACTCGTACCATCTAGGTTTCTAGTTTCTTACATTCTTATAATTTTGTTACACAGGCTGGATGATGCTGATGACAAACATAGCAAGAAGCATATTGCAGCTGAGCCTAAAAATTTAGCGAATGATCTTCCCATGAAAAATCTTATTTCTGCCGCCCAGGAAAAGAAGAGACAAGCTTCGTTGCAGAATTCCAGCTCAAAACCCCCACTTCAATCAGTTAACACCCTTCAAAAGGATGTACAATTGATGTCTCCCTCGTTTGATATCCGCCAATTTTCTTCTAGTAATCAACGTGAGGTTGATGAATTTGAGGAGAGGAGGGTGACCAGGAATTCTTTGAGCAGCAGCATCGATGCATTGGTTGCTCGCGATGCATTTGAAGGTATGATAGAGACCCTGTCAAGGAGGAACAGGGAGAGCATTTTGCGTGCAACGCGCCATGCAATCGACTGTGCTAAGTATGGGATTGCAAAAGAGGTATGTAATAGTGATGTGTGCGAAAGATGTTTAATATATATTCATTCGCAGACAGATCCTAAGCTAGCTGAGATAGTTTGGCATTTTCTTTTGTTGCGTCGCTATTTTGTAGATAGCGTGTAGGAGGGAAAAGTTAGCATGTTCCAATTTAACATCAGTAATTTTTAGTAGCACTAAAACAAATCCTGATATTCTCTCAGATTGTGGATGTGCTCATAAGGAAGCTGGAGAATGAATCGGATCTCCACCGCAAAGTGGACATTTTCTTTTTAGTGGATTCGATAACCAAGCAGTCTCATGGAAAAAAAGGTCCATGAAGTACAATCTAATTGATGTTCCATTGAGTCATCTCAACCACATTTTGACATTTCATATGATCCTTTCTTTGTGTTTCATTTCGAATTGTTTGTTGGAATGGAAGTATTTTCTTATTCATTCTCCATTTACTAGTTTTTTCTTTTTTTAAAGGGAGTGCCTGTGCTTCCTATATTCCTTGTGTTCAAGCTTCACTGCCCCGTTTAGTTGCAGCCACTGCTCCATCTGTCCCGGGTGCTCAGGAAAATCGCCAACAATGTAATAAGGTGAAGATGAATCCTTCAATAATAGTCAATTGCGTCTGTTAAAACCACTCATGTTACAATTGTTCTTAGGTCTTGCGCTTGTGGCTTGAGAGGAAAATCTTCCCAGAAGATGTTATTCGGAGTCATATGAATGTTATTGCAGCAGCCAATGATGACGATATATCCCATCTGCTTCCCCCTAGGCGTCCGACACGCGCTGAGCGGTCTTTCGATGATCCTGTCCTAGAAATGGACGGAATGCTCGTGGATGAGTATGGAAGGTGAGTGATACTCAAATTTCTTCTCTGTTGATCAAAACATTATTTCAGTTTGTGCCTTTCTTGCCTGCTCGTCGTTCGTAGGAAGTATAGATCTTTGCCGTCTTGTGTCATGGAAATTAATTGTTCTCTTGCCTGTTCCAATTGCATTCATGGTTGCTGACACTTAAAACCACGTATATTGAATCTCTTGAAATGAGTTGATTATGCATATGTAAATGTGGTGCCTGATTGTATGTAATATGTGGATATTTTTGTTTGGTCTAACACGTTTTTTGATCCACTTATGCAGTAATGATACATTTCATCTCTCTGGACTCATGCCATCCCATATGTTTGTGGGAGAAGAGGAGGATGGAGATAACAATAATCCTCCAAAAAACTCAAACCACAAACATGCGTATACATCACTGTATGAAATTGAACAGACCCGAGCTGGTGGAGTTACTCCAAACTACACTGTAACGACCCCTAATGATGAACGCCATCACATATCAGAGGATGTTGACCGTGAGCTTGGAAAGGAAGACGATTCTTTACATCACAGTGACAAAGCACTGCCTTCGAATGTAATAGCCTCTTCTGAATCACGCCCTGAACTGATTTCAAACGTTTCTGAGTCACCGCCTTCTCACGGGAGTTCGCCACGCTTGCCACTCGATTCTCCGCCAGAAACTCCACCTCCACCATCTTCACCATACTCGGAGTCACTGCTGCCGCCACCACCGCCGCTGCCACCACCATCAGCTGTGTCACTGCCACCCCCTCCACCGCTACCATCCGCACAGCACCCTTCATATACTCATCTTCCTCCTCCACCTTACATTTCTCAGCCACCATTGCCACCTCAGCTTGCATCAATTTCCCAACAGAGGCCTCCACTTCCAGTTTCTCCACATGTACCTTACCGACCTCCTTTGCCTCGTGAAGTCAGTAACATGCCCAACGTAAGCCCTTAGTGGGATTCTCAGTCCCTTCAAGACCTATGGTGTCATGCTTAGTAATAACTGAGAATTTGCTGCACTTTTGTTCTTCAGGGAACTCAACTGCATGGGACTCCCATCAAGGCACCTGTGAGGGGTGAAGTGTTTCCTCATAACCAAGCGTTGTTTCTTCCTTCAGCTGCCTTGAGCACTGTACACGAACGTGTTGTCCATAACACATTAAGGCCTATGGAGTATGGGCAAGGTGATTCGTATGGAAACTTTCAAGCTACGCAGCAGAGGCCACCACATTTGCCTGTTGTTGCACCCTTTGGACAAAGAACATTGAGACACGAGCTTCCGCCTCAACTAGCTCCCACACAGTTCTCCTATCTAAATGCTACCCCACAGCATCAACATCTTCTCCATACTTTGCCGAACTTTCCTACTGGTCCGAGGGGATTTGTCAGCAATGATCAGTGGCGCGTGCCAGGAAATGAAGGGTGGGTTTCTGGGGCAAGATCAGGTTAGGGCTTTCAATTGTTTCTTCATTTGCGCATGAATGTGTGTGTTATTAGCTTAGCATGGTCCAAAAAAGCAGTGGGATATTGGTGATTTTGGATTGTGGGCTCATTTTGTGTCGTAAATCTAATAGTTTGCGACACTGTATTGATTGTGAAGACCCTCGATTTCAGACGATGAATCCAACAACACTCAGTTTCAAATGATATTTTGCTCCGTTTCTTTCGCCAGGTTATTACGGAACACCCCAGGAGAGGCCAGTGTCAGCTGGTGTTAATTTCCATCGCTCTGCAGGAAACGGTAATTTTAAGGTTCAGATGAACTGATGTGAATTGAACCTTGTCCATGGTTTTATTCAACTTTATTTTTTTTGGGCAGTTCATCTGATGCCTTCTAGACCAGTAGGGTCTAGCCATTGGAGGCCAGCGTAGGAGTTTTTGTTAGACTTGCATTGAGGTTTCCTTCTCTCCATTCAAACACAATTTGGCATTTTTTCGCCCTTGATATGTAGTATTCTATCGATTGTTTTTAGGTTATTTTTGTTTGTCTGGTTATTGAGTGATTGTACGCAGGAATTGGATTGATTGGGTGGTGTATGATTGGCAACGAATGAGTGACTACAAAATATTCATCTTCTCAACAGATGCAGTTTGCTATACACATCAAAAACTGTAAGATAAAAGTTTTGCTTGGCCATTGAAGAAGTGTAGCAATCCCATTACATTTTCCTAATGACAACAGTAGTTGATGCTTCGTTTACATTGATGCTCTTCTGTGCTTGTTTATTCCTATGTGCATACTTTTTCTTGCATATGAATTTTGTTATTGCAGTTTTCACTTTAGTGGGCATTTAGTACCCTTTTTACCAATGGTTGATTTTGTAAGAAACGGCTTTCGATTATTCAAATCTTCTGTGCTTTTAAGAAATTCAAATGCCCATTGGGATTTGTTTGCTGCACTCTCTATGTTTGATCATCTTTAAATTCTTAGTTGTATGTCCACCTACTGCGTGATGGTTTTAGGTACTTTGATATTTCTCTTAGGTCATTATCCAGTATGAATTACAGTTGACAATGTTCCTTACCATTATTATGCTATTCGCTATAAGGATTCAATATTCAGAATTAGTTGTCCTCTTCACACATTAAATAAGAAAACGAAAGGTACGGTTGCTCTAGCATATGGTATTTTTCTCTCATGTTTTTTAGGTATTTAAATGAACATGAAGAACCTACTGTAATAGGTTGTTGGAAAATGGTAAGCCACATGTCTTACAAATATAAAAACATGTAAGAGTAATACTTATGTGATTTTAGTCATATTCATGGGTAGCAATTCGCATTGACAATATCTTGCAATAATACTTTGCTTGCCAATAGATAAATGAGATAAAATTTTCTTGCAAATAAAATGAATAAAGAAAAATCTCAAACGCGTAAAGTTGTCGGTGTGGAGCAGAAGGATAAAACAACCTTAGCTTTTAAACTCAAAGCCAACTTCAATATGTTAACTTTTTCCCCCTTACAACATATTTTCATAATTATATATTTCTCGATAAATTAGCAACATAACGCATAGAATCAATATTTGTAAAGAAACATGAAGCCCAAATCAAGCAAAGCAACCGCTTGTTAAATGATCGTCGTTTGACTTCAAAGTAAAAAGAAAAAAGAAAAAGAAAAGAAAGAAAAAAAAAAGGTGAAATTGATTAGACTAGTAATAGTTAATGAGGAAATAAAAATATAAGGGATTTGACATGAAAATACCCATTAATGTAAAAAAATAGCAAGTCAGTATCCTGTCAGTATTTTTTATATGCAGGTATCTGTCAGAATAATTTTTTACACATTGGTACCTGCCGCCGCAAGGTACGTCATATCACACATTTAGGTACCTTAGAAAAGTGTATTGAATACATAATACCGCTAGAATATGGTATCATTATATAGCAACCACAAGGTACCATATGGAATGTATATATGTATCATGTATGATTCCATATGAATGCGTCACATGGTACGCAATGCACATATAAAAAGGTACGTCAAGACCGTAAAAATGGTATGCTCAGTCGAACGGGTACTTATATAAAAAATTTTCGAACATGATTACTGAATTGCGAACTTTTTATACAAGAGTATTTTTCTATAAATTGACCAAAATAACGCGCAGAAATTACAGTAGTATATAAACTTGTCTTCACTCTTCAGTCATACATACGCAGGCGGATCTGCAAATCTCCCACCTTGAACTCATTCACTGAAAGCTCAAGAACCGCACCTCATATATCAGAACAAAATCCATTAGTCTTCAGATTGTTTAAGCTTTTGTGATGTTTAATTTCCATTTCTAAATTGCCTTCACGTTTTGCTTTCATTTGCTGGTGAAAGAAAAGATGGCGAGAGATGGGTTTTTGTTCCGTAAGGGTAACGGAGAAGACCAAGAAGAAGTTAAGGCGACGCTATCGCCGCCGTTGAGATCGGCGCGACTTCCACCTCCGCCGTCTGCCGTCGGCGTCAGTTACATAACCCATACCGTCACCAAATTCGACACACTAGCTGGCGTCGCAATCAAATACGGCGTGGAGGTGATCATTCTTTTTCTTTGATTTAAACTCATTTTCTCCAATAAAGGTTCGACCTTTTTTCGTTTTCGAGTGTTGCTCATTTGTGGGGTTTTCCTTTCCCCCAATAAATTGGCATATTTGATCAAATATGGGTCTTCTTTCTACGATTATGAATGGCCCATCTTATTTACGATGACTGTATATATTTGTCTGGGAATTTTCGCAGGTAGCAGATATCAAGAGATTAAATGGCTTAATGACAGATCTTCAAATGTTTGCTCTTAAGACGCTGCAAATACCTTCGCCTGGGAAGCACCGGCCTTCCCCGATCATGTCCAATGGAGACGAAAATCGACCTAAACGGTACATATAGTTTTGTCTTATCTCTAAGATCCTTAATCCACTTGCTGTAGTAATAAATTCTATCGTCGGCCGTTCTTGATTATGCAGCTTTATTTCCTATGCACTGATATTGGGATTTCAGTCTCCGTAGTTGGATCTTTTTTGAGTGTGCTTTATGATCTCTGATTGTTTCGAAAGATTCCTACGATCGTGGGATTTTTCTGTTCAATATCAGCGCTCGATTATTACTTCTTTTCTTTCTAATAATTGGATATGGAAATCAGGCCAAATAGCAGCATGGAGTTCAGTCGAAGGAATTCTGATTTTTCCGATTCTTTTCAGTCCTTCAAACTCAGACCATCTTCCTCGGAAGGCTGCGAAATGTCCCTTTACTGCAAAAACCGTGGAGAAGAAGAACGTTTCTCAGACGATTTTCGAACCAAAGAGAAGCTTTTCATGGAAGGAATAAGCAGTAATAGTGCTGCTTCTACTCCCATCTCAGCTACTATTACAGGCAAAGCCTTGGCCCTCAGGCCAAAGTCGGCTAATCGAACAGTTTCACTATCTTCGACAGAACTGATCAGTGGAGTTAGGAAAACGTCGAGCTCGCCCGTCTTGCAAGATTCAGACAGCGTTGGATCGCTGTCTTCTTCTTATTCGATATGGGCTGCTGCTGCTACTACTTCTAAGTGGGGTTCGAAGACAGATTTTCAAGGGATTTCTGCTCGGCCTATCTTCGACGGCTTGTCTAAGCCTATGAGTTGGTGGAACAAAATCGCCATCGATTAGCGCATTAATCGATTTTTATTGGTCTTTTTTTGGGCTACGAGGTACATAGTAACTAGAAGGGTAAAGAAAGGAATGAGCTATTATATCATTACATACTTGGAAATATACAAGGAAGTTGTTCTATATGTCAACTACATATGCCTGCCATAAAAGTGCACTGCTTGTGCTGCAATGTTCTTTGTTATAATGGCAATTGGATTAATTAATAATTTTTAGCCAAGTCAAATGAGGATATGAATGGGTGAGAAAGCACATGGGATTTCTTGGATTGACAAGGAAAGGTGTGTAGTGTGTATTTGGACGTTCAACAAAAGGGGAATACGAACAACGTACGAGGATGAAAGTGAATAGAGTTAGAGCGATAAGTATCTTTTTTTTTTTCTTTTCGGTGTCACTTCTTTTTGCATATAAAGAAAGAAAAAAAAGACTAATAAATGGTCAAGGTTGACTCCTTTTAAGTCTTAGAAAATAAGACTGTTGAGTGGATATTTTTTCAATTTTTGTTTGGGCTTTTTCAATTAACTTTCCGGGCCCAATTACTGAAATAATCCAGCCAATTTGTGGGGTCGAAACATAAACAGTAAATTCTGAAGGGCCCAAAAGGAAATACAACGAATTGGACAAAATCCTATAAAGGGGTTGGTGAAAGTATTTGAGTTCTCAAAACCCTAAATAAAAACAGTGCCTTTTCAGGGTTTTAGCAGCTGCCTTTCGTCAATCGTCATCGTGTCTGTCAAGCAAGGGGCTGCCTGAGAATTGAAGGGCCATTTGTGTGTTTCTTTGCTCTTTACTCGTCTCAGGAAACTAACATCAAATGGGTAGATCCGCCAAGAAATCTGCCGCCAAGGTGAAGAAAGGGTCCTTAATCATTAGCTCTGAAATCTTTTATGCTTTCTACACGTCCGAGGAACTCTACTTTTCTTGTTGTCTGATACTCTGTCTATTAGGTTGATGACGCCGCTGTTGCTGTTTCCGCTCCCCCCGAGCCAGTTAAGACAAGTATGGATTTTTTTTTCTTGGCTTTTGTTGATTCTGCACTGTTTGAATTTTTGTTCGATTTCTTCCCTTGCTGTTACCATTCATGTTCATGTTTACTGGGAAATAATGGCTGCACCTGTGTGATTTTCGCGTGATAGATAAGAGAGAAGCAGAGGGTGATCTGCAGAAGGAATCGGTGACTGTGAGTTCTAAGAAACGAAGGATTAAAAAGAAGAAGTCGAAGTCGGCCAAGGTTGAGAAGGTTGAAGATAAGGAAGTGGAGACTTTATCGAACGCACGAGAAGATGCTCCTACAAATGATACCATGGAGGAGAATTTAGCGAACGCACAAGAAGATGCTCCTACAAATGATACCATGGAGGAGAATTTATCAAACGCACAAGAGAATGCCCCTACAAATGGCACCATGGAGGAGACTTTATCGAATGCACAAGAAGATGCTCCTACAAATGATACCATGGAAGAGAATTTATCGAACGCACAAGAAGACGCTCCTGCAAATGATACCATGGAGGAGAATTTATCGAACGCACAAGAAGACGCTCCTGCAAATGGTACCATGGATCTTGACAATGAGAAACTCAGTTCTGATCCTCAGATTGATATTTCAGTTGAGGACGATTCTGCTGCCAAGGAAGTCTCTGCTGCTGCAAAAGAGGAGACTGGAAATGTCACTGAGGAGAAGTCAGAGGTCTCCCCCGAAGAAGGTAAAGAGGAATCTCCAGAAGCTGATGGTGGGCCTTTGAAATCTGAGAAGAAAAATGTAAGGCCCACAGCTATCTTTCAATTTATTGAGCTTCTATTGGCTTGTAACTTATGGGCTTATTTGGTTTAAAAGGTCTATGTATGTAAGGAATTGTCTTTGGTGCTATTACAGGAATTGGATGTAGAAATTGCTGGTGCTGGCGATGCGAAGGAAAATGATGAAGCGCCCGAGGAAGCTGTGAGTGAAGCTTTCTCTGAGACCATTTTTTAAGTCCCATTTGCTATTGTTTCATTTACTATATTTTACACAGCCTGAGAATCCTGAAGCTCCTAACGGGCAATCTGAAGGACAGAGAAGTCTGTTTGTTGGGAATCTATCCTTCTCTGTAACGCGATCTGAGGTGTAAGTGTTGCTTGAATTACTAATCATCTTCTAACCTTTTTTGCTATTTTCCCGACACATTTGTTTGCATGGTTCAGTGAGAATTTCTTCAAAGTTGCTGGAGAAGTCACGGACATACGTTTTGGTATGCATCCTGATAATACATTCAGAGGCTTCGGCCATGTTGAGTTTGCTACAGCAGAACAAGCTGAAAAGGTACCTACTTTTCTCCATTTCCTATTATTAATCCCTTCTCATATCAGTGAGAAATCAGTTTTATTTTTCTAACAAGCAGCATACTTCAATTTGGACATCTTCGAGTTCATGCCTACTGTACCGCGATAAATGTGGCTCCTTCTAGTTCTTTCTTACATGCCCTTTTCTTGTCAAATCAGGCATTGCTGGAGTTAAATGGCACAGAATTGTTGGGTCGTCGAGTGAGGCTAGACCTTGCTCGAGAAAAAGGCGCCCCAGCTCATAGCGAGTATAATGATAAACTACTATTACACATTGCTCTCTACTCTCTGTTTGTTCTCAAATAGAAGAATACTTTTTAATTGTTTCAGGGGAAACGAAGAGAAAGGGTCGGGACCTCAAGGGAAAACAGCGTTTATTCGTGGATTCGACAAGAATTCCACCGAAGATCAGGTCCTCTCTTCACTCTCTTTATTTTTTCGCTAGAGGTGGTTTGTTTCCCTAACTTTTCGCCCGAAACCTTTTTTTTTTCTTTCAGATTAGAAGCCTTTTGGAAAAGAATTTCGGGTCGTGCGGTGAAATTAGTAGAATTTCCATCCCAAAGAATGATGAAGAGGGCTTTAAAGGGTCGGTTGTCTGATAATTTTCGCCTTAATTAAGGGTTTGTGTTTTTGTAATAAAATCGAACGTCGTTCCTTCTGCGTTGTTCTTACAGCATAGCCTATATTGAGTTCAAGGACACCGATGCGCTGAATAAAGCGTTGGAATCGAATGGATTTGATTTCGGGGAAGGTCCTTTGACTGTGGAGGAAGCTAAGCCTAAACGCGGTGGTGGTCCAGGTGGCGGCCACAGAGGTGGTGGTAGATTCGCCGGCGGCGGCGGCCAGAGAGGTGGTGGTAGGTTCTCCGGCGGCGGCGGCCGTGGTGGTGGTGGTGGTCGCCGTGGTGGTGGTGGTGGTGGTTTTCGAG
This sequence comes from Craterostigma plantagineum, assembly GCA_027422505.1. Classification (NCBI taxonomy): domain Eukaryota; kingdom Viridiplantae; phylum Streptophyta; class Magnoliopsida; order Lamiales; family Linderniaceae; genus Craterostigma; species Craterostigma plantagineum. Next base: position 1,966,059 of record JAPQWV010000029.1, read on the forward strand.
GACGTGGTGGTCGCCGTGGAAGATTTTGAAGTACACTATTATAACCCAACATAGGTGAGGTGGTCTTATATATATTATATATCATGATACAGTGTAGTTCTATTTTTCATTTCGTCCTTACTGATATTGTATATATATATACATATTTGCAGGAATGGAGTGGGTTTATGGATTTTGATTTACAAGACTATGTTGTCGCATGATTCCCAGTTTTGTCTTATTTTAGTGTTTTGTTATGTGTTCTTACAATGTTGTGATGCCTTAAGTCATCAATTTTTTGGAACCATATCTTACCACCTCGTCGAAAGAAAAATATATATTTTATTTCTTAAAAAGATAACCATAATATACACGATAAAGGCTATCTATTAATCATTTATTCGTTAGTTTTACACGCAACTAAAGTGTAATAGAGAAGGAAATTCTAATTTTCAGTTTTGTTGGTTAATTATTTCATTTTATGAGGTCCTCTTTTCTCCATGTATTCATCCATGCATTGCCTCTCACTGATTCCTAGATTCTTCTTCCTTCGTCTTCGTCTCTTCTTACCGTTTACTGATTGATTACTCTAATCTCTGTAATATTGAATCGACAGAAGATTTCATACCTCCGTGACTGAAATCTCTGAGATGACAAGTATTTTACTTAGCCACCCTCCCAACAACAATCGATTGCTCGGAAGAACTAACAAAGACAGCTTCTTCAGTGTTAACATCATACCTCTCCCAACTTCGAGCCATCGCATCCACTTCCTCGCAGCTCCTAAACGGCGTCGTTCTCTGACCCTCTACGCCGGCAAGCTGGAAGATGGGTCTGACGGCGGCGGAGGCGGCGGCGGCGAAGACTCCGACGAAGGCGCTCAAGATAGTGGGATATTTGGTCCAGTGAGTTGAGTCGTCGTTTCTTGCAGTTATATTATCTTTCATCTTATTCTCTGACTTCTACTCCTTCGAACACAGTAGCTAAACGCATATATTTGTTTATTGCAGATGGGCAGTGATTCAATGAGGGAAAGGCTCGAAAAAATCGTGGGAAGGGATGATTCGAGCTTCAGTGGAATGGATCTTGCGACTCTCATAAGGAAGAAGTATGGAAGGTCATATGATGTTCAATTAATCAAGAAGGTCCCTACTTTTATTATTTGTAAAAAACTGTCCTAAAAGCCTGCTTTAGTACTATGTTCAATCTCTGAATCATATAATATATACTGGTAATAATGGCTGTGAATCAAACTGTCCCAAAAAATATGCAGGAATTCATGGGAAGAAATCTCCTTGCAATGAACGTTATGTGGAAGTACATGGAGCAGGTATTTTTCCTCGCCTGTGTTATATATAGAGCAGTGGGCTTTAATTCGCTGCAACAAAATCGATTTAGAAGACGAATGTTATCCTCTAATGCTGTGCACTGCAGAGATCTTTCCCGCTAACTGAAGAGGAGTACATTTTGAGGCTCGACGACGTTGCGAATACGTTGAAGTGTTGGGGAGCAGTTTCCCACATTCGAAGCAGTCTTGAGAAGTCGAAAGAACGTCCTCGAATAGGAAAGGTAATAACGTGCAGAGTAGATTTTCGATACGTATGCATTATTAGTCCCTCGTAATAGCAGATTGTGATGATTTTCGCTGGCAGGCGGTGAGTATCTTCATAGACATGGATGAATCGGGCGGCCGTGCAAACGAATGGATATATAAATAGAACCCTTTTCGACGAAACGATTTTTTCTTCTTTTTTTTTTTTGGGTATGTGTTGAAGATTGCTATATGCCGCAAGAGAGAAGGGGAAAAAAATTGAATCTTGATCGATTTTAGGAGGACACAGTACTTTTCTTTGTTGTAGTAGTGTAGCTGCATTGGTAAAAATTGAATCTTTATCCAATTTACTTCGAACAAACTTTTTCTTCTTTCAAGCTACTAGCTTTTTATATCCTTCATATGATTCCTTTCCTTAACCAAGATTCAACGTGGAGACATAATAATTCATAAAAGAGTAATAGTAATCGAAAGACAAGCAACGAGTCAGAAACAGCAAAGCAGCAACAACCTAAGAGAAAATCGAAAACACGCATATAACACAGAGATTACCAAGCTAGAAATAGTAAAGAAATCAACCAAATCACATAAATCTCAACATCTGTTAAGAATATTCTTCTGCACCATTTACGCTTCGCCTTCTTCATCTTCATCCCCGAGCCCGTAAGCACTGAAATGATCGACCCTGAATTTCCATTCGCCTTTGAGAGGATCGTACGAAACAAACGTTGCCCCTTGCTCCTCGGCTTTCCTTCTCAGCATCTCTCTGTACTTGTCAATTCTTGGCCCCTCTGTATATTCCCGACCAGTTTTCTTATCGACGCACTTAACGTTAAGAAGCGTAACCTCGGCGGGTTTATTGAGCCCTTGCCCTAGAGGAGGTTTCTTACTCTCATCCTTATACACGATAACTTCTCGATTGTTGAACTGAACAATAGATTCGACGTCTAGCCCACTCACATCGGTCTCGCCGAAGAACTTGATCCAGCCATAGCCTTCTCTCCCTAAAACAAAGTCCTTTACATGCCTGGTATAGCCTGGGCTGGCTAGTTCCTTGGCAGCGATTTGTGTGATGCTTGGCTCGATGTAGAAGTCTGACTGATAATGTTTGGGCATCAGTGCTTCGACGTCGTCTACGTACGGAAGTGCAGCATCGTCAGCTCGGTGACCCGTAGGTGTGATGTAAGAATCTACGTTGTCTGAAGGAGAAGGTTTGCGGGTCCCATTTGCCTTTTGGTGGTTCTCTTTTGTCGGATCGGTTTCTTTCTTATCAGGCACGCCATTTCCTGCAAGCAAATTAACAGTTTGTTTGAAACCTTGAAACCACTATGTGAAAAATCATAAGCCTAAGCATGTTCAAAGGTGAAGACCATCATACTTACCGTTTCTATCATTTGCGCCATGGCCATTTGTTGAAGCATAAGCATCTTCCTTAAGTTCACCTGTTTACGTTAGAATCAAGTCGAGGGTCAGTCCAATAATAGGTTAAATATCAAAAGTAAAACATAAACTTTAGTACTTACCATTTTCGTTGAAATGAGTAGGCGTACCCTTCGATGGGGTCGATTTCTCTGAACTTGGTCTTGAGTGCCACTGTTCCATTGGTCGGGTCACCAATGCTCTTGGATTCTCCCGCGGAAAAAAGAGAGCATCTGCTTTAGGTGTACTTGGCATTTCTTCTTCACTGAAAAAGGGCACCTGTTGAAGTAACCATAGTCAAAAAGTACTTAAAATACAATGCCACAGACAGGCGAGCACTAATAAAAAGAACATGACATACAACGGAAGTCAACATCACCTTTGGACCATCAGTTTTAGGATCATATTTCCTCATACTCAATGGATGCCTTGAACGCCTTTGAGAAAGGTGCCGAGACGTCAAAAGAGACGAGATCCTGGTGGGAGCAGGCTTTTGTACAACCTAGAGAAAAAATAACGGTGGGTTGCCAAGATATTCTTAATAAACAAGCAAAATAAGAACGCAAAAAAAATCATCACATTGTTATAGCACTATAAACTGAAAAATCAAATGATTTTAAAAATGCGTATGAAGACTCACAGGCAAGCTAGAAATTCCATACTGCACAGAAGGAGAGGTGCCACTGCGACTGATTGATATTTGGGGCATAGCTGGCAAATTCCCAAAAGGGTTTGTAACTTGAGCCGCTTCTGGCATCACAGAGGCCTGAGTACCTGATCTGAAATTTCAAATGTAAAACCATTCAGAGATGTACATACTGAATACTTAATCGAAAGGGACGGCTGGAAAAGAAAAAGAAAAGCAAGAAGCATACAGTTGTCCAATTCCAGAACTACCAATAATTCCAGGGGTGCTGCCAAAACCAGTTGCGAAAGCTGCACGACACAAAATACGTAAGTATACTCGGAGTAACTTAAGATAGACAGGGAAGTAACGTCATATATAGCCAATTGCAGTTACCTGGTTGTGTCTGGAAAGAAGTGCTTAAACTGAAACCACTAGAACTTTGAGATGTTTGTGCCGAATGCAATGGGGTGGTTAGAGAAGGCTACACAGAAAGCCACATTAAATTCCAAATAAGGAAAGTCAAAAGTAATCAATAAGTATAAAACACATCACTATGCTTTGGGTAAATCTTAGAAATACCATCAGCCTAGTTAACAACATATAAAACAGTTAGATTTACGCATGAATAATAAAATGTATTTGCTCATGTCCTTAATAACCTCAACATCAGCACATAAAGTCGCAAATCCTTAACATGTCTGGTGAAAGAAATATTGACTTGACAATCCAATTAATATTGGGTTTTAGCTGCTTAGTTGGCTTCAGAATTTGCAGAAGATAAAAAACAACATAAGAGGAGTTCAGATCATGATAGATACATACCGTTGTTTGGCTAAAACCAAGTGAACTGGCGTTGCTTTGCGATGAAGTGGAGAAAGGATTTCCGGTAAATTCGCTGGACGGTGTATTATAGAAACTAGATGGACCAAAGACAGAGGTGGTCGTTGTTTGACCGAAGGGAGAAGAAGAAGTCTGTCCAAAAGTAGAACTGGTCTGCGCCGATGTAGGCGTATTAAACTGAAACAACGGGGAAGATTGGGTGTGTCCAGATCCTGAACCACCACCAAATGGAGACAAAGTCTGTTGGGAAGACGGCGAAGACACAAAAGGAGAAGGTGATACGAAAGCAGTTGAGTTCGAGGGGCTGAAAATCAAAGACGAAGATGGAGCACTAAAGAAGGAGGGCGTCGATGATGGTGTTGACCCAAATGGGCTAACTGTCGTCGATGCAAAGGGTGTGGAGCTGAATGCTGAAGTGGACGTGGACGTAGGCCCAAAGCCTGTGCTTGAAGGTGTTTGTTGAGCAAATGGATTGACTTTTGTGGAAGACGAAAAGGGACTTATGGATGTGGAATGAGATTGACTAAATGCAGGGGTAGATGAGGAAGGAAAGGGTGAACCATCAAATCTAACAGCAGCAAAAGAAGGACCGGCAGGAGCAGACCCACCTGAAATATATAGAGAAACAAAAATATTAGGAATGTACGCACAAAATTGCTTTCTATCCAGTCGCAATGCAAAATATCCAAATGGTGATGACTAAACAAACCTTTAGCTGCCAACTGGTAATCCTCCCACCTTAGTTCTTCATGGCTTTTGTCCTTGTAAACCGACATAGCGGAGATCGATACAAGCTTACCAGCTGACTGAGTGCTAGTGCCCCCATCTGCCTCTGCTGTTGATGAGTAGGGAACAACCCTACTACCCCCTCGTTGCCCTCCAAAGGGGGACTGTGCACCAAAGCTGGGAGCTGTAGTTTGCGTTCCTGCAACAGAGTCAAGCAAGTCAGGATCACAAACTATAAAGCAAGCTCACAAAAAAAATTAGTTTCATAAACTCTATGAAGGGATTTGGATAAGCATTTGAGAAATAAGATCAAAATTAATTCCCTTCGAACACTGTTAGGAAGTCCAGGGATATGTGGTGGCTTACCAAAAGATGAACTCTGTGCTCTAAAAGGTGATGTACCAAATGGGCTGCTCCCAAATGCCGACTGGCCAAATGCAGGAGTAGAAGATCCAAAGCTAAATGCAGGCGTGCTCGAGGCACCATTACCAAATGCAGCCGTGCTCGATGGCCCAAAAAGTGGAGTACTTGTGGCACCACAGGCAGAAGTATTTTCACCAAATGAAGGGGTAGAAGCAGCAAACGCTGGCGAAGTACCAAATGCTGGCGTAGAAGCACCAAATGCTGGCGAAGAAGTACCAAAAGGAGAGCTGGGTCCACCAAACACACTGCCTGTGCTACCAAATGCAGGGCTTGATGAGGCACCGAAGCCAGAAGTGCTAGCACCACCAATTGCTGGTGTGCTTGATGAACCGAACACAGATTGACTCTGAGAATTCGATGAACCAAATAGACTGCTACTGAAGGCCGGTTGTGATTGTTGAAACGAGCTACCAAATGGGCTTGCTTGAGCAGTGTTAGCTCCAAATCCACCAAAAGCAGGCTTCTGTCCAAATGCTGACGAACCTACATTTACCACAGATCAGAAAAAGAACACGTTCCAATTGTAATTTCATTCATATCAAAGTAAATACACATCAAGATCACGGTCAACCCAACATCAACACTGAAAATGCAATTTACCTCCGAATGCGGAAGATGCACCGCCAAAGGCTGAAGTTGCGGAAGCTCCAAAAACAGAAGTTGGGCCTACAGGAGAAGATGCTGGAGCTCCAAACGCGCCAGTGGAAGTACCGCAGAATATGGAGCTCCCAGTTTGAGAACCAAAAGCGCCCGTACTACCAAACGGTTTAGGAGCAAACGGATTGTTACTTGCATTGTTGTTCTGCCCAAAAACCGATGGAGATCCAAAGGGGCTGCTGGACGATTGCCCAAAACCTGCAATGGCACGTAAAACGTTAGCACATGAAGCAAACATCAATCTGAAGAAGCAAAAGACAATATACCCAAAGAAACTAAAGCTGCATTGCTTTTCAATCAGAAGCAATTCTAGGACAGAGAGTAACAAGCAATATCGGTCCACACAAATTAGCACAAACAAAGCCAACTTACGATTGCTTGCGAACATTGTTCCTTTATCAACAGACGGTACCCTCACCTCACGCCGTCGATCAAAATCTGCAAATAGGAAAAGAAAAAAAAATTCAATGATGTACGAGAAATAAACGGACGAACGAAGAAATTCGATTGCAGACAATCGAAATCAAGCATAGCGACGCGCCGATTAAGAGCAGATCACTAACCTTCGAGTGAATAACAATGTCGATATCGAAAATGGATGGCAAAAGGGTCTGTGATCGTTCGTCAGCAAAAAGGCACACACACATATATATATACGTTCGGTGGGGCCGTGTAGCTTAATTTATACGCGCGTGTAAGTTCAGCAAACATGGATAGGCTTATAAACGGTATTTCAATCTATATATTTCGCCTATTTATCGTTAATTCCTTAATTATCGCGAGAAACTCATTGGCAATGGGCGTTTCACTATTGCAAAAAAAAAAGGGCTTTTCATTATTCTATTAATGCATTATTTGAGTTTATTGGGTCCAACGTTGGCCCAAGCAAATTGGGTTAAAAAATGGGCTTCTTTGAGAAAAGCCCAAAATTAAACTATTTGTATAGTAGAAAAGGGGAAAAAAACCTTGAATACAAAAAGCAAAAACTATTTTCCAAAAAAAAAAAATTGGGGGAATTTTACATGCAGTCATTCACCGATAAAGACAAAAAAATATCGACAATCTGCACTTCATGCCATGCCATTGGCAGGCCTTCGTCGTCGATGGGGGACCTCTCTGTACACTTGTTGCCCTTCTCATGTAATATCATCACTTTATTATTGATACACACATTGTAAAATATAGTACTCACTCATCTTCGCTATAATATAAATATATATGTGTCGTCCTCCTATTATACAAAATACGCGTATGTATATGAAAATAAATGAGCTCCATGCATGCTATTGATTAACATCCACAACCCTAAGTTAACAAGAAAATAGGAGACCTATATTCATAACCTCCCCTTCGTTAGACACTTGTATTCTTTGTTATGTATACAATAATAATAATCATCCCCCTAACTGATCATGTTTGATCCACTGCATAAATTTATTATGTTGTATGTACGAAGATATATATTTATGCGGTTAGTATTGAGTGCTAGAGTTTGCCCCCACAAAATTAAATTGAAGAAGGGAATGCCTGTAGTATAATTAATAAGAATTAATGGAGTGGGTGATCGATGATCACATATATATGTATTTATGTATACATATTTCATCTTTACGGCTGTTATTGGAAACTGTGCAAATTAAATAAAACCCAGCTTGAACGTGAAGTTGCTATCAACATCAGAAGGAAGAGACCCCCTTTCTCTTTTCTCACTGTAGGTATATATATAAATATTATATATATGTGTGCATTCATTATGATTATATATTGATAACTAAAAATATTTATTATTACATCATCCTCGACTACTAATTTTATATGCATCTATCTTCTGTAGTTTGGTTTGTTTATTACGATATCCTTTTTATGGGATCTGCTGCTTTCTGCCTATGATATGCACTGTCACTGTTAACTATGCAATAATATGCGAAATGAAAAACGGCCCCTCAATACATCTATTCTGCACCCAACAAAAGAAAGAACTGTGTTTTTAGTGATCACTTAGGTCAATCTCTAATATTTATTTATTTTTAGAAAATGGGATAAAATTTCCATGGAAAACAAAGAAATGTAATGGAGTAGTAGTGAATAGCAGTGTGTGTGTGTGTATATTAAGAGTATTTTATTTATATGTATGGGTGTATATGCATCAATCTAAGGCAGTTTTTTGTTACCTTTTGCCTTGTTACTATCATCTCTTTGCTTGCCTTTTTCCTTGCTTCACATTTCCCTATATAGTATCCTTTTTTGTGCAATTTCTTGATTTATCCATTCTTTGCTTACTTCTATATCTCTTGATATCTGTTCAATAATAACCTTAAAAGAGACTGTAATAATCAGTATAGTGTGGAAGGACTAGAGTGCGAGAAAATGGTGATTTATGTAGTGTGGTACATATATAGCCTTAAGTGGATGCAAGGGAAAATTAAAGAAGCAAGGCAAATATCAAAGTGGTCCATTCCATCCCAAGCTGATGTGATTTGGAAATTTTATTTTCATGCTTTGTTTAATTTTACTCATTTGTTAATTGTGGAAACAAATAAATATAATTAACTTAAAACACTATAGACAAATAAGTTGAAATGATCTTGTAAATAATTTTTAGGGTTTTATCTGTACAAGTACAATTAGGAGCTTCTTTCTCAGGCTTATAGGCCGGACACTATTTTTTTCATTATTAAGGTTTATGTAAACCCTATTTGATCTGTTAGTTTTTAGAGTGTCGGTGTGTAGACCGCTCAGATTATTAAAAATGCAATAATCAACTGCGACACACAAAAAAAAAGTCACCTTTAGTATTGAGAAACATCTTGAGAATGAACCTACAATTGGCTAAACCTTTAAAGACTTCATTCGAAACTATTCACAATCTCTGGGTTTTATTTTTGGGGTGTCGATTATCAATATTATTTCCAAAAGTTACTATTCATAATTTAGAAAAAGGGGTTTGAGAGAGAAAAATTCGAAACCACTTGAAAGGCTTAATAGGTATCTCAAGTCTTGCTCATCGAGACATTCGATCAAAATCAAAATTTTGAAGCATGTTTTTGCTTCGATTGTCATCTCTTTAATTACCCAAAAGCACAATCTTTGAACCGATATAAACGCTCTCTTTGGACAAACTCACATTATTACCATACCCATTGTTATGCGTTGGATTTCTATGAAAGGGTCGTATTAGGACACAAAAAAATCCCCATGACTATACCACTACAATGAAATGGGATGAACACCTTAATGATTATAATTATAACCAATTATGACAACTTTTTTACCTCGTCATCATGTCCAATTCTAGTCTCTTTGGATATAGTGTGTAGTTACGTTATGGACATGACTCAAGTTTAAATAACTGACAAGCTTGCCAAATACAGAAGATGAAAGATGCTAACCACTTAATCATTTATTTAGATTAATCCAATTTATGGTAAGATGCGATCTTGAGGTATGTTTTACTCGAATCTCGTGATTATAGAGAAGCGTACATAGTACTAAATATCGACAAGTTTACCAGCATTTAACTGGATTTTGTCTGCTAAGGTTTATGGCCTATATATAAGTATCTAAAGCCTATATGAATGATTAGCCCATCTTGTGACCGCTCTTTAATTTTATATAAAATTGTTACACACTGAAGAGCCTAATATAGTCTACCACACATAGCATATGCAATAATGTCCACTGCAATAACGTTCTCTGAGACTCACTTTTTCGCAGGGTTTCTTTGTATTATGTTTATTACATAGGGGTTTAAACAAACATGTAACCCTAGATTCCATTGCCCTTTTTAGGTCATGATTTAACTAAGTTTGGTCTTCAGATCTTCTTTTATATATATAACATTTTTCTGATTCATGGGCTTTAATCGTATGACTTAATTATTCAGCTACAGAAAGGATATAAACAATAAAAACAATCTGTGTGCAGAGGCATGCTCATATATGTCCAAACCGTGGTCCATGCTTGGAGATGCTCCCCTCTCTAATATTATGGTATTATGAAATATAAATAATTCATTTCTCTATGATAACCGTGAAGAAATCTTTCTCAGAATAGCTACGTTTTTTTCTAAAAGATATATAGCACGATCTTAACGAAACTGCATTTGCCTTCAAACCTTCGTGATATGTATAACACGGATATATAGTTGGAAAAAAGAAATCTCATTACTCGGAAGAGAGTATTCAAATTTTAATTTTATATGATTTATATATTTTCAATTTGATTCTTTGTGTGGTTGTACTGACATTTTCTTTAATTAGTGGCTGTGAGGATTTATAAGTATTGACTATTTCATCTAAAAGTTAAGCTAAGTGCACCATGTCTTAACTTTATTATTTCCCAATTTACTTGGTATATAAATATATATTATATAAATGAACTATGGGGGTGAGACAAGAAAAAAGCGTTATACACGCAGGTTTTCATATTCGGATAATCTGATTGACCAAAATGTGAAGTAATTTTCAGACTGTGAAAGGTAGCAGATAAATCAGAAGACAGTTTTGCAAACTTGATGTAATAGATTTTTTCTTTTTCTCCTCTTCGCTATGAATGATTTCCGTTAGGTTTGTCTGGTGATCTCACTTGTTCCTTTTTTTTCTAATTATTTCGGTACGTTTGCAGAGATCATACAGAGGCCCCATTCCATTCTATGTATTTATTCACACCGTATATAGTTAATGTAATATTTTATTCTGAAAATAAAGTTCACATTTTTATCTTTGTGGGCTGGCATTTAATTATTAAGTCATGAGCAAAGAGAAACCTAGAAAGACTAGGGTTTTAGACTCTATATGTGTAAAAAGAATGGGGACCCATCTAACAGTCAGAGAAAAGATGTATAATAAATAAACACTATATATATCAGAAAATAATTAAATAAAAAGACCGAGAATATCTGGTTGTGGGTCTTTTCTCTTCTCTTCCAACTTTTACACTATTCTATTCGTATCGGAATTTGATAAATTAATTCATTATTGAAACATATACTAAACTAATGAAATCTCTAACCCTGAAAAAATCATCAAAAGGAAATCAAATCAATATATGATTTCATGTAAGATATTATGGTGTGAAAAACCTAAATGATTCAGCACTTCCACGATCTGTATCCAGACACGAGCTACATATCTAGAAATACCAACTTTATTTCGTTCTTTGAAAAAGAAAATATGAAGATAGGACCACAATATAATATAATTTCATCAAAAAATAATCAAGAAAATTTGCTAAATTACGTGTATCACATATAAACACCATCAACATAATTGCCTTAAATTCGTGGGCAAGATAGATACATTTTCTGATATAGGGACCAGATACAATTCATTTCAAATAACACATGACGGGACGACCAAATAGTTCATATTGTAGAAATTTGATTAATTAATCAATTAATATATCCAAATGTATTTCCATATGTCTACGGCGATGACTTTATATATATATATATATATATATATATATATATCTCTGCGCACCATTTTTTCTTCATGCGTGAAACCTTGTCGTCGTAGCGTAGGTAAAAAAAGGTCATCCTTATTCTTGCCTTGCCCTGAAAAATAATATTGACTCAATGCACAAACCCATCGATGGATAATGAAATAAAAAAAATAAATTGCGACCATTTCGCACAAAAAAAAAAAAAAAAAACAACCAAGGTTGCAGTATATCATCAATAAGCTATAAACCAAGGAAATAAAGATATATAGGCGTATGTAGTATATCTTCTTGCTCGTAATAAGTAGCAGAATATCACAAGCAGTGATTGGAACACATACAATTTGCTATATATGTTAATTCATGCTCAACACAACAAAACAAAAAGGCTCAGCATTTCGAAAGAAAAGTCTCTAGCATTGAGGCATGAAATAACGGGTCGATAATAAGATCTCATAAATTGATGTACGCATAACATAAATCTATGTAATTTGGTGATTGAGTTCTTGTAATGAATTAATAGCTAGCAAGCTTTGAGCAAGAACTTAATATACATATGTATATATATTATATTATATATAATCGATCTGTTCCATGGATTTCGTGGTATATATTACCTTGATTAACAGAACCTTGCGTGGTGCAGACTCTTCGAAAAATATTCTCTTACATCATAAAACTCAGATTTCCAAGTCCAAAGACATGGCAACTCCTTTCCCTTTATCATCCTCTTCATCTTCATCATCACCATCGTCATCATCGTCGCCACCATTGTAAGGCCTCAAACTCAGAGACGTCTGCCCGAAAAGAGACAAGGAAGAGCCATCAAACCCTCCATAACTACGCATCACAGTACGAGCCGTCGACTGATTAGCTGCTGTCCAATTAGTCGCTCCATCGTTAGGTTCTTCGATATTCACACCAAACAACCTAAGCCTCTTCGCAGCTGCTGCTTTTCCTTGCACAACTGGGATAGAATCGAACACTAACTGCTGCTGCTGCTGATCGCCACTGCAGTTCCCCCTTTGCACCTGCACTATTCCCGGGTACATTGGAGCCCCGTAATCCGACCCGTATCCATTTCCAGCCATAGATCTCAAGTACATAACCGAACCCGGCGGGCAAGGGTTTCCATTAACGATGTTACTACTGTAAGGGCTCATAAGCTGAGGTTGATTATAACCCACGGAAGAAGTACTCGTCCAAGGGATTACAGACATACGATGATGGTAAGAAGAAGAGAACTGATGGTGGTGGTGCAATGGAGGAAGAGGAGAAGGATGCTGACGCAGTAGCTGATGGTAGTGATGATAGCCATCGGGCGCGTCGGGCCTACGCCTCCAGTCTATGAAGAGTCGATCCCTTCCCACTTCTCCCAACCCTCTCTGGAAGGAAACCACGTCGCCTGCGTCGAGCTTCTTCTCCTTGACGAAACGGCTCCACCCTTTGGTCATTACGTAGCTTTGGCTGCTGTTCCAGTAAGAGTAGCGGAACCTCCACGGCTTTCCGTTTCTGTCCTCGAAGTTTAGGAAGAGGCCCTTTTCGTTGGCGGAGGAATCCAAGGGGAAGTACTTCTCAGCGTGCTGCTTGGGGATGACGAGGCGGTTGAGCTTCCCCACGTCGCTGGGAGTGACGACTTTGTCGAACATGTGTTCTCTCTCCACGCGTTCGATCGGCGGCGGCGCTGTGTTGTTCGAAGTGGGTTTGTCGTCTGCGAACAAGGGCATCGCTGAGAGGCCGACGTCTTCTCCGGCGTCGTCTGACGGCGGAGGCGCGGTGGTGGAGCTTCGGCGGTGGAAGGAATCCATGGGCGGAGGAATATTTTGACTTGAACTTTCCGACAGATCTGATATTCTGAGATTGACTGAAAAGGGTGTGGTTAGATTTCGAGCAAAAACTATAACCAAACCTTCGTATGCTGTAACAACCTCTCTCTGCGATTTCCTTCAGCAAGGATGGGAGGAAGAAAGGAGGAGCGATTTATATTAGGTTAGGGCTAGCGAAGGAAGAAAGGGACTTCTTTTTTCTCATTAATTTTACGAGAGGAAGGCAATTAGAAAGGAAGATTGAGAGGAAATAATAATAATTATCACAGAAATAGAATATGAGGTTCGGTAAGTGTACTATGAACTTGGCCGAATTATCAGCTGTTCATATGATCATCTCATTCGCAAGGGCGGCCCTCATATGAGAGAATATCGTCATTATCTCCATGGACGAAAGGAGAGAGCTCATCACAGAACTAAGCGAAGAAAGAAAAAGGGCTCTTCTCTTCTATAATATCTTTTTGACCTTTCTCGATCAAGTTGAAGATAAAGGCGAACAAGTGAGAGAGAGGGAGAGAGAGAGAGAGAGTTATTAAAATGTGAGTATGTGGGCTGTTTCTTGAAGAAGTTAGGCCAATGTATTCTCCACTAAAATTATATCTTATCAAAGTTTTTGTTTCCTCTATCTTGATCTTCCTCTAATTATATGGATGTGTAGAGAGAGATTTATACGTATAGAGAGAAAGTGGGGGGGGGGGGGGGGGGGGGGGGGGGGCCATAATTATCTGGTTAGGTTACATGTGAGCTCGTCCTTGTCACATACATACAATGTAATAACGAGTATGTATTCTATGTATTTATTTACGTATGTTATAATATTCTTGACTTCAACTTTCAAGGGTGTGGTGAGTGTGTGTGTGTCTATATATATATATATATATATATATAATTTATGAAGCCAGCTGTTTGGTGTAGCACGAGCTCTAATTGTGTTCTTAATTTTTGCAACTTGGGGACCATTATTATAATTTATAAGATGATGAAAGGCTCCGTATTATTTTAAGGTATAATGGACTTTATTGTTTAATTGTAATAGGAGCAATAATTTTGGTTTGCTTAGTTGTCGGGTTCGAGTGGTTAATTTGAAGGGTTATCATTTAATTAATATTTTCTTTTCATTTAATTTTGTAGCTCGATCTTGAAACGTTTTGATTAGTGTGAATTGAAATGCTGTAATGGTTTAGTTTGGACTTTAGAAACAAAAGGTTTTTGACAGTTGTTAATATATTATTGCCGTTGACCCATTTGGTGTCCGTACGAGTAGACCCATTTGTTTACTTGGTCATTTAGGTCTCTTATTATACAAATATATAATGCGCAGATGTTCTACGGTAATACCTAGAAAACATCGAGGTTTGTAATGTTTATATATGTTTACTATTAAATTAAATTATCTTAAAGAATCTAAGGCACAAGCTAATAATGTGATAAGAGCTACAAAGAGAATTTGTTTCCCAGTTCACCGCAACACCCTATTATCAAATTCTGTTAAACAAATAAAAAATTCTCAAATTTAATGTCTTTGACATAATACATGTAAGTAACCTTCACTAACGTTATATAGTTCAATCAAATAAACGAGTATTACTAGAACCTTGACAGGTGCGTCACCTGAACATCCAGAAATCATAGTTTGGTTTTATTTCGGTATGTATATTATTATAGCCACATACAATAATATTAATTATATATCGATTAAGGACATTATTAATTTTTTCTTTCATTGTATTTAATTTGAGCTCTATCATTAATTTCTTTTAATGCTATTGTAGTATTGTGCTTTTGGACAGAGTTAGTCAAGGACCACATACAACCTCCCAGCTACTGATCTAACTTACACACACATAAATAAAAGGGTCAATTCGAAATCAGGCCCCATTAAGGGTTTGATTTCGAATTCAGGCCCTTTTTGGGAATTTTTATGTTAAAGGACCCATTTTGTGTGGTGTAGAAAAGTGGTATGAAAGATATATGAACTGGTATAGAATGATCATTTTGTGTTACAAACTTTCAACATACTGGTATGTCAGAGCAATGAAGTGGTACTGCAGAAAATAAACTGGTATCAGATGATCATAAACTAGTACTGAATTATAGTTTTGTGTTACAAAATTTGAAGATACTGGTATGAAAGAGCAATGAAGTGGTACTGCAGAAAATGAGTCCTTAAAACTAAATATTTTGGCAAGAGGATCTGAATCCTAAATGGTAGTTATGTAGGGGCCTGAAATGAAAATGCCCCTGAATAAAATCAGGGCGAACGATATTTTAAGTCCTCAATGTTTGAGGCGTGTGCGTTTCTGCTCCCCATGTTCCGATGTGCCACAGTCCCCAATGTTACCGATTTTGGAAGGTTTTGGTCCCTCGAGTAATTTAACTGCTAATTTAGACGATATTTAACACATGAGAGCCCATGATCTCTTTTTACTCGACTTAAAACCTCATAACACATTTTCTTCTTCGATTTAAACACACATGAACATCATAAGCACATTTAGAAATAATTGAAAACCTTGAAAATGAGTTAAATGTGATACATAATGATGCTCACGTGCGTTTTAGTTGAAGAACATGTCGAATCATGAGGTGTTGATTCAAGTTAAAGGAGATCATGTGCTCTCATGTGTTAAGTTCCATCTAAATTAGTGATACATTAAGCGGAGGACCAAAACGGCCCAAAATTGGTAAGACTATGGACTAAAAGTGGCCCCTCGGAACATGAGGAACGAAAACGCTCATGCCTCAAACATCGGGGAGTAAAAATGTCGTTCTCCCAATAAAATCACATATACATATTTATCCATGTGCCTACATAATAAATACACAAAATTAGGTAAATTTTAAGAGGAAATAATAGTAATACGTTGTCGCTGAAACTCGATGAAAGTTAACGTTTCCACCCTTCTGTATCTAAACTTTTTTTTAGTAGATGAGAATTCACATTTTTTTCTAACCGATATGGAATAAGGAACAATGGCACAAAAGCCCAAGAAAATAACACAATTAATCACTCTATCAGTCTTTATTTATTTGCCCTAAGAGAATAGGGTCTTCGTAAAATAATTGTCTATATTGCCAAAAATTTTATTTCAGGAATAGTCATTATGATATTCTATGGGATATTCATATTGCCAGTTTGTACGGGTCATGCAAATTTATTGGCTTATTATAGGAAACCATAATATATATCATAGTTATAGGAAAATCACTAGGTTAAACCTCTTCGAACTGATGTTTAGTAATTAATGTCTAGTACTTCAAATTTTAGGATCTAATTAACATAGTACCGAGGTTTAAAAGTGACGCCATAATCCCCTACTTTGGAGATTTGTAAGCTATCTTTCAGACAACACCCACAAACATCAATTGCCAACGGTGGTTCACTCTAAAATAATATCCATTATAATTGTATAAATTTATATATTGGTACACAAACATAAACGTTGAACTAATAGATTTGGACGATTTGGCATCTTTTGTGGTCCACTGCGTGGAGACTAATTCTAGCAAATTAGATAGATACGATGTATAACTACATCGACTTGTTAATCTCAATAAAGGCTCTATTAGATTGGATTAGATTGTGTGCAATGAATCAAATCGGAAGTCATAATATATATAACTTTAAGCCGAACCAACGTACAGAGGTTGTAAGGACACGTATTTGCAAACTAGACGATATAATCTTAGTTAAGATTACTATAGGAGATGCATAATTATAATTATTTCCTTGTTCGTATAGGTAGGACATGGTGGGCAGCGGTAGGATTTTTGAAGAAGAAAATTTATGGAAATCATAAACGTGCAATCATTTTCGCGGGACATCATAATGATAAAATATTATCATTGGAAAAATGGCATTTTAATTATGCCGTGACTAGTGATCGTTTGAAACTTGACAAGCTGATGTTAGAATGGAGACAAGATAGGGTTGTGTTTTGCATTTATAATCATGTTTGTAGAGATATAGATATCTTCGACACGATCCACATGTATACAATGTGTATGCCGTGACGAATTTATATTTCGGCTTTACAATTTTCTTTGACTTTTCGAAAGGTTGCAAACGAATCGAATCGAATCGAATAGCGTGATATTCTATTTGTATTCGATTAATATGTCGAATATTCTTATTCGTATTCGATTAGTATTCGAATCTTTATTCCGGTTCTTATTCGATTTGAATTGTGATATTCGAATATTCGCATTCGAATATAATTTTTTTTTTACAAATTCTGTAATAGAAAACAAATATCTATACTATTATATAAAGAGTTTGGGGTGGCTATAAACTGCCCAATTTGGTATGTCGATTTAATAAAATAATTTACAATTTTACCCTTAATTTTTAAATTACAGTTTAGCCTTGATATTTCATTTATTACAAATTTATCCCTAAGTTAAAAAATTATATTTTTTAAATTACTTTATTTATGATATGAAATGTTCAAACTATAATAAATATTTAACATATTTGCACGCACATTGGGTGTGCTACACATACTAGTTATAATAAAAATTGCCAAGCATATAACTGATGGCCTTGTTGATTTATAAGTTTGGGCTATAATATTTATCTTAGGCTCTAATATTCTAAATACATATTGAACTAGAATTATTTTATAATATATTAATATTTATAAATATATGTAAAATTATTCGAATCGAATACTCGATTAAATATTCAAATCGAATAATTCGATTAAATATTCTAATCGAATATTGTGATTTCATATTCATATTGGGATATTTCTAGAATAAAAGAAAATCTTATTCGGATCGTATTTTAATTATTAGAGTTCGAATTAAAATTTTCGATTCATCGAACAAAAGGTGTTGATTTGTTTGCAACCTATATGCTGAAAGATTCATATGAATATGAATTTCATGTTCAATGGCAGTGAATGGTTTTACTCGATAGAACATTTTAAGTACAAGACATCGTTCAAATTACGTAATCGACGAATTTATTTCAAGAGAACGGTGAAGAAATAGATTTTTTTTCAAAGAATTTTTTTTGTTTATTTATACATTTTTATTAAATTCACTACCAATGAACACAAAATTACGATGATCGATTTTAACTTTTAAGTCCATACCAACGAGTGATTTGGGATGATGGAAGTCGTGGCCATAGGAGTAAAGTAGGAAGTTTTTATTTTTTTTCATAAAATATAGAATAATATTTTTTAATTAAAGAAAAAAATGCATCCGCGACCACATCCGCCCGACCCCAGGATTGAACACGAAAGAGAAAAAAAAGACAAAACATAAAAGGAGTATCCACAGAAAAATACCTATTTATATAAAAAATTTTTGCAAGTCAGACCCCTGTCAGAAAAAATTTATATAAGTACCCGTCCGATTGTTGTACCATTTTTGCAGTCTTGGCGTACCTTTCTCTATGCGTATTAAGTACCACGTCACACGTATATATGTACCCACATATGGTACATATATACGGTCTATATGGTACCTAATGCATGTTGTATGATGTACAATTTTCTCACTGTATAACGTACCACAATATGTTTCCATATGCTACCTAAATGTGTTCTATGACGTACTTGCGGCGGAACGGATACCAATGTGCAAAAATTTTATTCTGTCAGTTACCTGCATATAAAAAATCTGACCGGGCCTTATTTTGCGAATTTTTATGTAAATGGGTATTTATGTGTAAAAGATTCCAATGTAAAAATTATATTTACTCCATGGATTTAGTGATTTTACCTCCTCCAAAAATGGTACGTTGCTTTAAAGATCGTCGGGCAAATTCCCCTGGGGATCGATCGATGCTTCTGAAGATGGAGAAGCAGTTTCAGTCACCAATTGGCTCTGGGCAGAGTAGCGATGGTGGTGATAAATCCCAAACATGGCTGAAGAATTTGTGCCCCATTCAATTTCTACCTCTGCAATGAGCTTAAAGAGTGGATCTTTTGGTAGTATGTAGTTGAACGAGTCGAAGAGGGGTATGCTATCTTCTTGCATACCTAAGATTCTATATTACTATTGGTTTTGAAATTTTTTGACTTGCATTTGATTTGATTCCTTAAGTTAATCCGGTCTTCTTCCCAGCACTAGTTTTGTTGAAGTGGCTCATTAGTTATTGAAATTCTATATATTTGTTTTGATTCCGTTCTTGATATGTGTATCCAAAACATATGTGGATAAAATCTTTGCTGTCTTAGCTGATAAGTTTGTGTCTCAATGTCTTATGTTTGGCTGATCTATGTTATAAAAATTGTTGACTGCAGAGTCTGTGAAGAATCCTAACTCCATACTTCGTTTCGCTTCTGTTGAATCCCTCGCTTTCGCCTCAGCTTTGCGTTCAAATTGCCTGCTTTTTCTGTAAAATAAGACATAAAAGAACACGTTTCTTCTCTTGATTATGATATAAGTTTTTGGTTTCTTTGAGTGTGCGAGGAACGTCTGAAAAGATGTTTCTCGAAAAATCATTTCTTGGTCGATCCACTAAGTTTAGTTTTCTGGAGAAAATAATGGCACTTAACAGTTCTATTTTTTTTTTTTTGGGGTCTTTTCAAAGTTTCTGGAGAAATGGCTCACTGCCCATTAGGTATATCCTTTTTACTCTCCCATCTTCAGTCGCATGTTTGCGAGCGAAACTATTTCTGTTTTCGAACATCTTAATATTATCACAACAAAAATAGAAGTAAGACAATATCTTACACTTCATCTCTTTACAGAATTTTTCGTTTTCCTTGTTTGTCTAAAGGCGAAGAAAGCATCTGAGTGATTTCCCATCAACCAGCAGATTCAAGGCATCGTTGATCTCTTCGAATGGCATCTCATGTGTGATGAACTCCTTCAGATTTATCTCCTGAAATAAAGATTATGTTATAAAGTAAGATGTTTTTTTTTTTCTTGCATCAATATTTTCCAGATTAAATTTAAATTACCCCTTTTGCGCATTGAATTGCAAGATGAGGCAATTGGGATTTCCCTTTGAAGTCACCGAAAACAGATCCAACGATTCTTCTTCCATCGAATAATTCCATGGGATGCAAAGGTAAAGTCTTTGGCGTTGGATGAACACCTAATAATACTGTTAATCCCCAGCCCTGAACATATATATATTTATTATATCTTTTAATGAAATAAAAGAATTCACATTATATATATGAAAATGAAGGACTCAAAACATTACATCATGGGTTGACAAGAATGCCTCACGAAGAACGTTTAAATTTCCTGCACACTCAAAGCTGTAGTCCACGCCTCCTTCAGTCATTTCCTTTATTTTCTGCAAAATTTCCTACTTGTTTATGGGATTAAATTAAAGAAACGAAAAAATTGACTCTTTTTTCTCTCCCTTTTCGGAGTTATTTATTTTTTTTTCAAAATTTTAAGATAAAATAACTGAGCAAGGTGACCTCGTGCACTGGCTTGTCTATGTGTTGGGGATTAATGAAGTCCGTCAATCCTAATGCTTCACCTGAGGAAAAAGTTAATATTTTTTTCTGACCAAGGTTTTGTACTATCCATATATCAATAAATTGATCATATTTCCACTCTTTTTCAATAATATAAATTTACCTTTAGTACGTTTTTCTGGGTTGATGTCGACCCCAATGATTCTAGAAGCTCCTCTCAATCTCGCCCCTTCAATCACCTTCGAACCCGATATATTTAAACCATTAATCAATTGAATGCCTTCGAAATTTTATTATCACATACTTTCATAAATTATTATTTTATCAACGAACTTAACTGCAATTCCAACTGCCCCAAGACCAAAAACTGCCACTGTCTCCTTAGCTTTCACGTTAGCCGTATTCCACACAGCTCCAATACCTTCATAAATAAAGAAGATAAGTAACAAAATATCAATAGTAATAACTATACAATTTATACTATTTTATTACCAGTGAGAGCTTGATATAAACCATCAGTTAGTCTGTCAATTAAGCTTTAAAAAAAATTATTAATAAAATTAAAAGAAAACCACTCAATATCTTTCATTGCTATTTTTAGTTAATTACTATTTTAGCTTTTATTTATAACTATACATTTATATATTATAACACACCCATTTGAGTGTGCAAGAAGTACTAGTAACAACAAGATCAAGAAGAAGAGAGGCTAATATTACCAGTAGAAATGCTACAGCTAAGTAGGCTAATTTTATCCAAAGGGGCGTTTCGGTCAATCTTAGCCACACAGGCGGAGTCAACCACCGTGTACTGCGTGAAGGTGGATGTGTTTAGGAAGTGGTAAATCGGTAATTTCACGCCTTTCGCCGTCCGAAAACGACATTTCCCGTCCCTCACCATCGTAGCGTTGAAAGGGTTGACTCGAAAATTCTCGCAAAGGTTCGTTTTCTTCTCCGACGTGCAATAAGCGCATTGACCGCACTCGCCGTTGAATATTGGAACGACGTGATCTCCTATTTTGGGACCTTCTACGCCTTCTCCGACACTTTCTACTACGCTGTTACACAAATAAATATATAAATCGGTAGCAGTGATGATGTATGTTTTTGAAGAAAATATTGTTGTCTGTGGGACAGTTAGCTAAATGATTTTGGCTTCAAAATTGAATTGGTGAACAAGATCATGAAAATCTTTGGAGGAGCGATGGTAATTATGAAGAGAGATAGTCTGTGTTTTTTAGGGTGCTTCTATATCGCCCGTGATTTTTAGGGTGTATTTGGTTTGTGGAAATTGTTAGGGAAAAGAAGTGAAAGGAAATAGGAAAACTCATTTTCATGTTTTGCTTGATCAAGAGATGGAGGAAAAGAAAAGAAGAAAAATCTAGTTTAATTTGACTAAACTAAGGGAAACTAACTTCCTCACCAGAAAACTAAAGAAAACCTTGTTGAAAACATTTCTCTTCCATTTTCTCTTACTCTCCTCAAAACAAACACATTGGGGATTTGCCACATAAAATTCTTCATTATCGTTATTTCCGTTCCGATATTAATTTTACTGCCTATTTCACAACAATATTTAGACAACAAACGCATGCCTCACCTACATATCCACTAAACTCAGATATACATTACACAGGAACTTTTTTTTATTTAAACGCGTGATTAAGACTAAATAAGTTCAGATTATATAAGTATTAATGATCTTATTACCCAGAAGCTTCATGTCCAAGAATCCTTGGATACATCCTCTGAGCTTCATTCTTCATGTCACAAACACACATATATAAAGCACGTGATCATAAATCTTGTATAAAATGGTTATTATTGTTATTATAGCTATGTGTATGCATATTTATATATATATAATATATATATATGTATATATATATATATATGTGTGTGTACGTTTGGTGTGTACCTCGCCTTTCCAAGCGCTGCGATCAGTATGACAAATACAAGTGAACAGAACCCTAATTCGAACCTCCATTTTCTGAGGAGGATCAACTTCGATGTCCTCAACCACTAGTGCTTGCCCTGGCCCATAAGCTACGGCAGCTGCAATAAAATAATATATATATATATATATATATATAGATATATATATGTATGTATTTTTTAATCGGTGGATGATAAGGGAAGTAAATTTGGTAAAGTCTAACGTGCCTTTGCATGTTATGACTTTGCCAATGGTCCCATTTGAAATTAGGTTTCCATGGCTCTCCAAAGTAACCTCCATGATTGACTGATTATAAACTCCCTTGTCGTGATTGCAGTACCCTCTCTCTCTCTCTCTCTCTCTCTCTCTCTCTCTGTCTCTCTCTCTCTCTCTCTCTCTCTCTCTCTCTCTCTCTCGATAGATAGATCTGAACATGATGCAATGAAGGTTTAGAGATATAGACCAACCGTAAAAGCAGTGTGAGTTTGGTTTGTATTTAATGCGTTGCAGCAAAGAGCATCCACATGTTTTTTTTTTTCTTATTTCAGATTATTATATTCTCAATGTTATGTCTTATAGAAAAAGAATTACGGATATCAAATGATAGGTTATATTATTTGACCAACATAATCTTTTTCTAGGTTGCTATTTGTTTCGATTTCTTAGTTAACATAATAACATTGCATTCCATTTTGAGTGTACATCTTCAGAAAATTTCAAAAGCATTTGAAAATCATGTTTTTGAGATTCTCACGGCAATATATCAACTATATTTTTAAGCACTCGACAAACCAGCTATATTATTGTTGGAAAAATTAAATATGCTAACATGTGATCACACATAAAAAAAGTACAATAAGAGATCAAACTAGTGACTAGTGAGCGGGAGTTGGATGTAATACTTCTACTTTTTATTTAATAATCAAATCCTTATAAATCACTTTTCTTCTTCTTACATACTTGAAATAATACACGTTATAATTGATGTCATAATTTTATCCATTAAACATTTAAATTACAAATAATTTAAAGTATTCTATACTTATACCTTAGAGCTACTATTATATTATAGCCGTCATCTTCAATAATATAATTAATAACATCAATCAATCCACTATTGATTTATCGTAAATAATTGATGTTAAAAACGTGTAGAAATACAACTGAACTTACCTGACCCATATATTAATTAGTGCTTTCGACAACCCGAAAAAAAAGAAAATATCATTAATCGCTTACCTTGCCTTCGACGTGGGTCACCTTCGATCACTCGAGGAGATATAAGATTATAGACAATGGAATTACTTGAAGTTTCCGATTTATTTTTTATATATATGCGAAGGTTGCCAGTTGAATGAAACATATTTAACATTTAATAATGTCGGCCCAGATGCATTAATTGTACTAGTATAATAAGAACACCCTCAGAAGCCCAATTCATAATTATATAATTTAATTTACAGTTGAAAAAATTGATAGTTAATAATGATATTATGATTAAATTCTAAAAGGAATGTTTTGAAATATGTAAATTAATAAATATATTATAAGGATTTAATTAAAATTAAAATTTGAAGGACTAAATTCTACATCGAAAATGACATACCAAATTGGGAAGCAGTTACGTGCTCTCCCTTAGTATATACAAGTATAGGTAACTAATGTGTTGAGGGTATAATTACAATAAGTAAAAGATTTAGAAGTGGAATAATAACTTATTAAAATTAGTTAAATTATAAATTGAGGAATTAAATTGGAATAAAATGACAGAGCAAATTGGTAGTTTTTAGCCACGACGACCCTTTAAATAATGGATAGATAGATAGATAAAATTAGGACAATAAAAAATTCATCTTATTGCCCTTAATGGGCCTAAAGCAGAAAATGGGCTTTCACAGCCCAAAAAAGTGAGGTTACCCAATAACAAGACAAAGATAAAGATGAGTACATTTCACCTTTAGATCAAATCAATATTATTGCAGTTCCCATCTTAGGGTTTGTTTCTGACATAAGCTGATATAAGCATATGCCTTCTCCATATCATATATACTTACATCTCAATATATATATATATATGTATGTTGTTTTGCCTGGTTAAATAATTCGCATGGCCTTCATCTTCAGAACAGATTATTAGCTGTGGCAGATTATTTATTACATATATCTGCTGTTAAGACCTATAATTCAGCTGAAGCTATCTTTAAATCTGGTCTCATGTCACTGTTTAAGAATCCGATTTCTTCTATTGGCCCCCAATGTTTCCAGACAAGAAATAAAATCATCTTATCATTCACTAATAATTACCATTTTTTTCAGTATCACTTTTCAGACAAAAGAGAAAAAAAGAGCTTC
Organism: Craterostigma plantagineum; assembly: GCA_027422505.1. Taxonomy (NCBI): domain Eukaryota; kingdom Viridiplantae; phylum Streptophyta; class Magnoliopsida; order Lamiales; family Linderniaceae; genus Craterostigma; species Craterostigma plantagineum. Next base: position 1,991,229 of record JAPQWV010000029.1, read on the forward strand.
TTTTTCATATTTTCCGCTGAATTTTCTTCTGATAAAGAAACCCCTTGTAGGCTGTCATTTGATTTAACTAAAAGTTCGCAACTTTTTATGGCTTGTGATGAGCCACGAGACATAGAAATATCAAATACAGTTGTAGTTAATATGCCCAGAGGCTTCTTATTAGTCATATAAGATTTAACCGTTATTGGGAGCTGAGGTTGTTCATGAAGTTAGTGGAATCGCATGAACATAAACGATTTCAACGGTAAAATTGATGGTTGTGTAATAACTTATTGACAGAGAAGAAAATACGAAAAATGATGAGATAGTAATAGCACTGCTGAATCTGGAGATTGCTGCTCATGCAAACTACAACGCAATAAACAAAAAACCCTCTTTCGTCAAAGTAATATAATTAATATCGATAACTCTTTCCCACTATATAATAAATAGTTTTTAAAATAAATATATAAAAATGTAGGAGGGGAGGAGCTATAATTGTAAATGAAGTAGGAAATAAGAGTCAAGGCATAAGTGAAAGTTAACCGAGTAATGGGTTTTCAACAATAACGTACCAACTAGCGAGTGGTAGCTAGTGAGTGATGCAAAGACCTAGCAAAGATTTGAAAGTAATTAAAAAAAAAAAAGTAAATCGAAGATAAAAATAGCAGTGGTGCTGGTAAGAGAAGGGGGAAAGTGGTTGCTTCGTCAATTAATTGTTGGCCATAATAATGATTAAAGCAAGAATTTACGAGGGTAATAGAGATGGATCATCATTATATTAAGACGATTTCCCCATGACCTCATAACGGTATTATTTTTGCATTAACCAGTGATGTTATAACTTTTGTAAATGGAGTGGAGTGTTTTAGTGCTAGTGTAGTTAGTTGTTGATTAAATCGAAATTTATATTACACTATATACGCTTGCATGACGTTTTCAGTTAAGCAAGCGTTTGAAAGTATTTAGTGAAATTATGATTATGTCGAAAAGTTTAGCAAAAGATGGTTATGACATGTTTGGGGGTAGCTTGATTACCTTGAAGGAGAAATGAAAGAAAATGGGTTTGGATAAAGAAATTAAAATAATTGCATTTTATAACATCGAAAACATATGAGAGGTAGTCGGTACCAAGTGTTATATGCCAAATACTTGGGAGTTAAATATTTCTACAATTAAATAAAATTTTTGTGATTCCTTTTTCTGGTAAATTCTAAGTATGCAGTCGTTTTTGTATTTCAACTGTAGTTCAAAACTTAGAAATCTCGACCCGAACCACGAGTAACAGGTAAGATTTCGAACTTAGTCAAATAGGCAAGTAAATAAAGGACACGTTTTTGTAATTATTTGAAAATAAAAAAAGATCAATACAATAATAAACCGAATGATTATATATTCTACTAGTTGTTACTAGTCTTGTCATTGTTCGAATATAGTTTGCTTATTATTAATACACATATCACCGATCTTATCGATTATGTCTTTTTTTCATTCACTATCAAAATAGCATGTCTAGTTACCATGTTAGAATGTATCCTTTATGTTAGGCCATTTAAATTGTATTTTCCAGGCAACATAATAATGGAAATAATTCCACTGATTAATCAGTTAATTTGATTTCGACATTTTAATTTACGTGCATTCGCAAAATTCTCTTGGATGCTAAGTTGCAGATTCTGACTAGTTATTATGATGAAGTCCTCAACAAGATTTTGTAACGCATTTAGAAATTAATTTATGGAAGAGTGACAGTTCTGGTTACAATGTCATTATTATTATATATTATCAATATTGAAGAAATGCTTATCATGTTCCACTGTAATGGTTGTTAAGGGATCGATCGTAATGTTTATCATCGTATATTTTTACAATGGCAGGATGTTATGTATTGTGTAATTAATCTTTTTCGTAAAATTGAGATATTGTTTATGGAGCAATAGTTTAATATATGTAGTTTGTTGTATTAGGCCTTATATAAATTGTTTTAGGGAAAATTTATGAACTTTGGGTCACTAAGTATATTGGATTTCGATTTGGGGTCATTATATGTGATAATTAGAAAAATAAGTAGGAAATCATAAATCATACGGCGACGGGAGAAAAAATAAATCGAAATTTGTCCCGACTTAACGCAGTTACATATCTATTCCCGCGATTATCAAACATAGCAATACAAAATAAAAATCGTTATACTCAGTAATTTAAATTTATTGTTTTGCCAATATTGTTATTATATGCACATTATGATGATGATCATGCACCGTTTAAAATGTCAATATGGTGGTGGTTTTTCAGTTTTTTTTTAATGACTGTCTCAGTTTCTTCTATATCGTGTTCGTTTGTCTTGATTTTTAGTGACTAGAAACGTTGTTCATCTCTTACAACCAACGCAGAAATTAAGTCAATATATGACAAACGTTACATAAAATAATCAGCACGATTCATCTTCTAAATTATACCAAGTGGTCCCGGTACGATATGAATGCGGCCTGACTAAGTTAAAGCAGATACAAAAATATTGACCCTAATGTTGAACAAACATTCAGGATCAGAATGTTTTTTGCACCGCGGAAAAATTAACTTAGAAGGAAAATGACGCAGACACTGTTTTAAAAATATGCAGCAAGTTTTTCAACTTGCTACCGCCTTCAGGGCAAAATTCCATTACTCGAACGGGTTACAAAAATAAGAAAGAAGATAGTAAAGCTAGCCTAGGAAAGAATCTCTACTCTACGTAAAGGTAAAACTCTAGACAAAAACACGTATTGACACATAGATTGTTTCAATGAGAGCTCTTCTCGACTTTTTCCGTCTCGTTCACTCATGTGTCTAAATTTGCGTCTCTCAATTTCTTTCGTGTGTTGAGCGTTATTCTCTTTGAGATGGGAGTCCTCTAGTTATTTAGTTGCTCCGATCTTGATTCATTTAGCCATTATCTCCATATCTTCATTGCAGGTACTTTAGCTTATTCACTCATGATCTTCATATCTTCTAGTTTTGGTAAGTGCTTGATTCATCCAATATCTTCTCTCCATATATTAACTTGTTAATCTAGAATCTTCATATCTTCTCATCTTCTTGGTTGATCTCCCTATATCTTCTATTTTTGGCAAAAACGGTTTTTTGGTATGAAAGACAAACATTAACATTATTTATAAAAACATGATACTGCATAGTTCTTGTTTTGGAGTTCTCTAGTGGCCGCACGAGTAAAATGTGTAATCGATTGTCTTTCTATTTATTATCTCTTTATTTCTTTATTCATCAATCTCTCTCTCTCTCTCTCTCTCTCTCTATATATATATATATATATATATATATATATGTATATCATATTATGGTGGTTTAGAAAGAGGTTTTCTTAAAGATTTTTAAGGTCGAGCGTCACAGTTGTAAGATGGACTCATGTGTCCCGAAACTGAAGACTTATGGAGTCATCTAACGGCTAATGTGGAACCCATTCCTCTCAAGTAAAATAATGGAATCTTTAATCATCTTATGATGTATTAAATGAATCTAATCATGAACAATTTATGCAATGAGAACACAATTAAATCGGTGGTTGTACTTCCTAGAGAATTTAAATCATTTCTCTAAAAATTCGAGTACTCCATTTATTTATATCTTTCCATCTAATATTAAATATATCTATATTCATATAAATAAATAGAGAGGTGGTTGGTATTGTTGAAGAAGCTATATAGACCCCACGATACCATATATTATTATTTCCCATGCATCACTTTTGTAGGCCTACCACCTCCATATATAATCATCATATCTCCTCCAAACCCTTTATTCATATGCAAAACACACACACCCACACACACCACTTTTTCACCATTCCCATTTTAATGCACCTTCAATCTTGTTAACTACTACAGAAATTAAAGCCATTCCCCTCCCATTTTCAAATGTAAAGGAAAAGATAAGTAGAGAGTGTGTGTATGTGTTTGTAAGGGAGTTGATTTAAATAATGTCAGAAGAGATGAATTTGTCTGTAAATGGACAATCGAAGGTACCTCCTGGATTTCGTTTCCATCCCACCGAGGAAGAACTGCTTCACTACTACCTAAGGAAGAAAGTCGCCTACGAAAAAATCGACCTCGATGTTATTCGAGACGTAGATCTTAACAAGCTCGAACCATGGGATATTCAAGGTATATGTGTGTGTGTGTGTGTTGTGTTAGAAAAAAATGGTGATTCTTGGGGCACACTATGTTAGAAGGAAAGATTTACAATATGTTAGTTTTTTTTCGACTGATTGATTCGGTATGCGTATTAGAGAAGTGCAAGATTGGGTCGACGCCACAGAGCGATTGGTACTTCTTCAGTCACAAGGACAAGAAGTATCCCACGGGGACACGAACCAATCGGGCCACCGCTGCGGGCTTTTGGAAGGCCACGGGCCGAGACAAGGTCATACACAGCAATTTCAGGCGTATCGGAATGAGGAAAACCCTCGTCTTCTACCGCGGACGGGCCCCACACGGACAGAAGTCCGACTGGATCATGCACGAGTATCGCCTCGACGAGAACAACAGCAACAACAACAGCAGCATCAGCAGTGCCCACGAAATCCCAAACAATGTAATAATCTCTAATTTTCTTATCCGTAATTCATTATCAACATGGGTTGATAGAAAAGATCGAATCTTTTTGTAAGGGTTGATAAAAAGATTGAATCTTTAACGACCCCTCATTGACGTAACTTCGATTTCAGGCGGCGATGAGTATTATCTCCGGTGACTCGGGCTCGGAGGAGGGTTGGGTAGTGTGCCGTGTCTTCAAGAAGAAAAACTACCATAAGGCTTTAGACAGCAGCCCATCTACAGCCTCAATGTTGTTCAGAAACAACAACAGCAACAACAACAACAATCTTACTGTGAACAATAATTCGAGAACAATTATTGGCGACGGCGTATTGGACCACATACTCACATACATGGGATCGCGCCCGTCCCCGTCGTGCAAGAACGAGCACGAAAACCCCATTTTCCCGATCCAATCCTCCGGGAGCTTCCTACAGCTCCCGGGCCTCGAAAGCCCGAACCTCGAAAGCCCAAACGTCGTAGTAATGGATCAGACGATGGGCCCACGGGCTTCGAGCGATTGGGTTGCTTTGGACCGTTTGGTGGCATCTCAGCTCAACTGTCAGCCATCGAAGACGAATCTCATGACAAACTACGGTGAAGAAGAAGGAGAAGACTTTCCCTTCTCTTTTGACCACGAAGATCAGTTAGGGTTGTTGGGCATGCATGGCTCGGAGGATCGAGCCAGCGCGGCTCACGGTCAAGGCGTTGGTTCGAGCCCCGACGCTGATTTTTGGAACTTTGGGCGCGAATCTTCTTCGCTTTCTTCGTCTTCTTCGGACCCTTTGTGCCATTTATCCGTATGATGTAATAAGAATCATATGTATCTCACGTCATTACATTATATATATACACACCTATACTATATATAGATACATGTATACGTGTACTAGGGTTTGGTGTCATATAATAAATACATAGGCATATGCTGCATTTACATACATACATGTGATATTATGAAATGATATATTGTATTTTGTCTTCCTTAAGTTAAAGGTGGATTGGAAAAGAGTAATATCGTCCAATATGAAGTTTGACTCGATGTTTGTTTGATGGATTCAATGTTTTCGTGTGAGTAATGATGATTTTAACGTTGAACTGTCGCTGTCTATGAAGATGCATACGACTTTTTTTTAACGTAGTTTCAGAGTTTGAAATGAGATGACCTTCGTATCTATGTCGTCGACTATATTTATGTAGAGAGTGTGTGTTTTTTTAACGTAGTTTCAGAGTTTGAAATGAGATGCAATAAATTCAAGTTGCAATGAGTGTTGTAAGATATGATTATTCTTGACATTTATCAAGGATTGTAATGATGCTGTTCTGATCAAGATAAATAATCCACCTTTTTGTCGTGTGACATTAATGAATATGCATGTTCACATGTTTTTGGAGCTAGCTGAATGATAAAGATATATATTATTTGAAAGATAATATGTTGCTAACTAAAGGGGGAATTTGATTTTAGTATATTATGATTTGTTTCCTCTCGTTGATAGGCAGTAGAGCAGGTCTAGTTAATTGAAAAATAAAAACCTGGTGATAATTATCACTACTTTGTGATTGATATGGTCAAGCAAAAATGCCTATCTGATTAATTTATTCTATGATTATTACTAACTAACATGTAGAAAACCTTTAAATAATTGCCTAAATTGCTCCATACTATATATCAGAAAGTTATTTAAAAATTGTAACGTACGTACCAAAAAAGTCCTACATAAACACAATATACGATATTTAATTAGTTCGCTTCGTTTATTTATAAGATCTCTCAAGCTACATTTAATGATGAAACCTATCTCCATAAATTAAAACTTCAGCTTCGATTGATATTTTGGGATGACTGATTTGGACTCCGACTAGAAGCGTAGAAGTGCGTTGATTTGCCTAATTTTCTTTCTTTTTTTTAATTACCTTGTCGAAATTTGAGTATTGCCTATTGGAATTATTTTCTAGTTAGTAGTTTTTGAAATCTTTATTATTTTCTACTATAAAGATTTCCTTTTTATTCACACTGAAGGTTTATGGCTGGCTCTATCAGTTAAAAGAAAAATATGAGAATGTGATGATATACAATTCTCAACTTTACCACAAAAAGTCTATTCAAAATTTAGACAATAAAATAAATAAAATATCGAACTATTAAAGATATGCAGTGACACCACAAGGATCACGTTTTTCTCCATTTTAGTCGTGTATACGATCATCATCATCGCTTCGAAAAGCTATAAATAACTTTCTAATATATAGTATGTATGTATATTTGTATTTGTCGAGAGAGAGAGAAAAAAGAGTTAGTTTTGTTCTCATGTGAATATGATGTCTCACTTTCTTTCACCCAATCGATAGCAACACTTTAACTCCAACACTTGAAATAACAAACTTCATCAACTCACATGATTGATATTATTTTAGATGATGGAGAACTATGACTTTTTTTAATATCACATTTTTTATCCATTTGACAACGATGCATGTTAGTTGAGAACGATGAATGTTTTTGTTAGTAGAATTAAATTGAATATATATATATATATATATTTGAGTTACTAATGATATTCTTTTATTATTTATCTTGTTCCATTGCACCATATAATTGAAAAAATAGGTCAGCAACTTCATACGCAAAGACCAATTTGAATCTTCGATCATTCATATCTGAGCCTCAGAGTCAGCAACCAACTGAGTGATGAAATATTTGAAGTCATGGGCAAAGTAAGTGGAGGGATTTTTTCAGGCCCAATTCTAGCCAAAGATCAAGCTCATATAAGCTTGTGGGGTTGCTCTCTAAAACCAATCGTCAATAGAGAAAGTTAGCTCACAAGCTTATAAGATACTCATAATCTTCCTAATTTGATGTGGGACATGAGTTTGACACCAACAATCATCCCCTCAAACTCAAGACCACTCAACGGGCCCCCCTTTCAACGATTATATGCACCGAGCGCTTTCTCGCAATCATTGCCCCAAGCGCTTTCTTTCACCGCAGTTCACCAATCGTCTTACAAGGGCCGGTGACACAACACCCACATCGTATCCGGGCTAGAATTTCTCTCATCTGAAGGTCACCCTCGCGCATTCCTCCACGCTCACCGCACCAATGTAGGAATTTTTGTAGGCCCAATTCTAGCGCAAGTCCAAGCCCGTATAAGCTTGTGGGGTTCCTCTCTAAAACCAATTGGCAATAGAGGGGTTAGCCCACAAGCTTATAAGCTATTCATAATCTTTCTAATTATCCGATGTGGGACTTGGGTTTGACACCCAACGGTAAGATATTTATGACTTATTTTGTCGGAAAAATTATTTAAAACTCAAATTCTTCAACCATATGAATTTTGCAATTATCAAAGTTATATTGTAAGACTCAAAAGTTAATAGGCAAAGGCCCATTTGTGGCCCAAAACGAAAAATTGGGCCGAATGCCTTATTTTTTGTTATTTTTTATTTTATCATAATTGTTGTTAAACTGTCATCCTTTTCTGCCGAATTACAATTTTCGTACTCATATTTTACGGCTTGTGCAATTTTTGTCCAGGTTATGATTTTTGTCCTCATATTTCACTACCCATACAATTTTCGTCCTTGCCTTATTTAATGTTGCAATTTTCGTCCTCACTATATTATTTTAAGTTATAATTTTGGTCCTTATAGTTTTACTATCAACAATTTTTGCCTTAATCCTAATTTCCATAAAATAACCAACATTTTTATTTGCAAACATAAATATAAAAAAGTGTAAGAAGTAGAAAGTTATTTGACGTTATTCTAATTACGGTTAAAAACTAATGTTTCTATTATCAATAGTTATTGTAATAAATATAAATTTAACAAAACATATAAGGACGAGAATTGTAAGCTCAAATAATATATGGACGAAAGGTACACGGACAGTAAAATATGAGATCGAAAATTATATTACCTCCGTTCCACTTATTTCTTTCCATCTTTCTATTTCGGGCGTCTCACATAATTCTTCTCATTTCCATTTTTGGTAAAAAATTATCCCACTAATTAAATTATTTACACCATTAATATTAAAAAAAGTCTTCTTGATTTGCGTGTCTACTTATAACTTTTCTCTCTTCATACCTCAAGAGGTATACTATAATATTAAAATAATGTGGTTTCTTAATCTCCGTGCCCATTAATCTTTGGGAAGAAATAGCCCGGACAGAGGAAGTAATATGAAAAATGTAGGGACGAAATTGTATGGGCAATAAAATATATAAAACATTATAACCTCAACTAATATAGGGACATAAAGTGCACAAGCTGTAAAATATGAGGTCGAAAATTTCCGCCCCTTTTTTTTTTTTCCTATTATCGAATTTCAAGAAATGAGTTTGAATTGAATAGGCTCATTCATTGGTATATTTATAATCTGTCCTTCGTCACAGAGGATACAACTTGTAGACAATGATATTCTTTACAAAGTTCGAAAAGATATAGACATGGCAAAATAATAATTCCAGTTCGTCATTTATTTTATAAAGTTTTAATAATTCCAAAAGATTCTTCTTTTATTATTCAATGCATACACGACAATTAAAATCGCAAGAACAAAAAGAAAAGGTTTTGACTGGTCTACGAGTAAAAGCATCACTCTCTCCCTCCCTCGTTTTCCCTTTTACCAAGAAAAAAACACAGTATGTACATGTATCAGATCTCCAATCTCCAATGTTTTAAAATAAGCAAAAACTAATAAATAAATTTACAGGAAAACGATAGATTGCATATGCAGATATGCTCCACCACCACCCCTTCTGTACAAAATATCATACAGCGGGAAAATATATAGTTAAAAAAAAAAACATCATAAATCATTACAACTCAAAGCCCTTTACTCCCATTATGACATATCACGTGAAAATCTGATACATTGAAGTCGGTCATAATTTCAAGAATCTCTCTTTTCTCTCCCCCTTTAGTTTCTTAATCTTTGCCCGATAAGTATAGTACGCATGTCAACACTTTGAAAAGCGCTCTTCATTTCTTTCGCAGAACAAAAACAATGTTTTAAGCACTATTTACTACCGTGAGAAAACGAAAATTTTCTGACATTTTCGTTATTATTTACGTATATTTTCACGGCTAATGACATCTTGCACTGCATCAGAGATGAACATCGAAGCTCGTACATAAAATTCTTTTTCTAATTAAACCTTTTTCTTTTCTTTATTTAATCTGAGAGACAAGATTAGCTAGCTAGCTTCAGTACATTGTACCCTTTTATAGTCTTTACGAAACACTCTTCGAACTATTTCTTTCATCTCCCTTTCATAACCTTGCATGTAATAAAACTCAAAAACATTATTCATCGAAGTTGCAAGAAAGAAGAATCACATCTTCTTTCTATTACCAATGGGAAAGAAAGGTGGTACTTCTTCTTCTTCTTCATGGTTGACCGCAGTCAAGAGAGCTTTCAGATCGCCCAATAAAGATTCTGACAAAAAGAGTTCGACGAAAAAAGTCGATCACCATAAAGAAGAAACTGATGAAGAAGACAAGGTACTAAGATTGTTCCATCTCATCTTATTTATTATTTATTACACAGCTTTAATGCATGCATATGATGTTTTGTATGCGCGGTTGAACTCACCGCGTAACGTAATTCACTGTGCAGAAGAAAGAAAGGAGAAGATGGTTGTTTAGGAGACAGAGTCAAAACAAGGCCACCGAGGTCAACGCTGCGCCGCCTGCTAAGGGCGGTGCTCCTCCGCAACAGCTGCTCCCTGCCGAGCACAGGCATGCGATTGCTGTGGCTGCAGCCACCGCAGCCGCGGCGGAGGCCGCCGTGGCGACGGCCAAAGCGGCCGTGGAGATCATGCGCCTGACTCAGCCCGGCACTAATTTAAAGCAGAATTCTGCGCCGCCGATGGCGGCGGCGGCTACTGTGATTCAGACAGCATTCAGAGGCTACCTAGCAAGGAGCGCTTTGACGGCTCTGAAAGGCATAGTGAAGCTACAAGCTTTGGTAAGAGGGCAAATAGTGCGTAGGCAAGCGAACATGACCATGAAATGCATGGAAGCTCTGCTTCGTGTCCAGGCGCGCGTGAGGGACCATCGCGCGCGTCTCTCTCACGTCGACGGCGGAGGGAGGAAGTCCATGTTTGCAGAGTATACCAATCTTTGGGAATCTAAGCACCTTAAGGACATCAGGGCTAGGAACTCGAGGGTAATGAAGATGAACCTTTCTTTCTTTCTTCCTTTCTTTCTTTCTTTCTACATTTTGATTTGATTTTCTTGGCTTATGATTGATTGCTGTGTGTAAGAACAGTCTAGGGAAGGAAGCTACGTTAGTGAAGAGTGGGGAGGAGAGTTTCCTCGTACGTTGCAAGAGCTCGACGCAATCTTGAAAGCGAGGAATGAAGCTGCTTCTTTTGTTGCACATGAGAGATCTCTAGCTTTTGCTTTTCAACAGCAGGTTTTTTTTTTTTTTTATATATATATAGCTTCATCATCTTTGATTCTTGATGTGAATATATATGAACTTTTTCCATGGATGAATGAATCGTTAAATCTTCGCTACAGAAGCAGATAATGGATTCAGACAGAGTCCCACCTTATGAAAGAGACGTACGCGAGCTACAAGAAGAAGGCGACGAGCGCGTGCAAACACGCGTTCTTGAACAGCGGATGATGCCATCGAAGCCATGGGAAGACAACAATTTCAAGAGGGAGGCCGTAAAAACGCTTGAAATCGACTCACTGAAAAAACCCACCACCGACAACGGCGTCGGCGGCGGCCGGAGATCGCGGCCCCAAAGCCCTGTACACGCTAGATCGCAGCACCGCCACGGCAGCGACGGCCGTACGGCTCAGCCTCCCACCACGCCGTCGTTCGCGTCGAGGCCGCGCGCCTCGCAGGTGAGGTCGGCGAGCCCGAGGTGTGTCAGGGAAGACCGTAGTCAGTCGGCGGCGAACACGCCTTCCCTGAGGATGCAGCGGCCGACGGGCCCACCACCGCGCTACAGCACCGGCAACGGCGGCGACGCGATTCTGCCCAACTACATGGCGGCCACCGCGTCGGCGAAGGCGCGGATAAGGTCCCAGAGCGCGCCGAGGCAGAGGCCGTGTACGCCCGATAGAGAGCGCGGCGTTGCCGGAGCGCCGTCGGTCAAGAAAAGGCTGTCTTATCCTATCCCCGAGCCTTACGGCGGCGGCGTGAATTACGGGTTCGGGCCGGATCTGAGAAGCCCGAGCTTCAAGAGCGTTCAGGCGGGATATGTGGGGATGGATGAGGAGAACGGTTACTACTACGCCGAGAGTGTCGTCGCCGGCGAGATATCGCCGTGCTCTACTACGGATTTGCGACGGTGGTTGAGATGAATGATTAGTGTTGTATTGTTTATTACGGACTTTGTGTTGCTCTCTCTTTTTTACCCACTTTTTTTTCCTTATTAAGTTAACAAGTCTAAATGGATCTTTGTTTCGTCCACGGTTTTAAAACCGGATTTTCGAACCGGACCGGAAATTATAGTGGTTTAAGTTTTATTGGTTTAACCGATATAAAACCGGAATCAAACCGGACTAAAATCGGTGCTCCTAAATATAAAATATTATGTTATCAATCAAATAAAAATATTGGAGGATTAAAAAATAGTTATAAAGTGGAATGTCATAAACTAATTGTAAAGTAGTGGGTCATAAACTAAATTAACATAAAATAGGTTGGAAAATAAGAAATTAATTGTAAATAAAGTACCAAAAAAAAAAATTTAAGTAATGTCATACGAAGATTTGAACACATGACCTCTAGAAACAAAGTCCAACACTTACACAATTGTACCACACCAGTTTATACAACTTTAACTCTATTTTATTTTTTATCAGAATTTTGTTTTTTTATTTTTTTAATAAATTCTGAACCAGACCGAAACCGGACCGGATCGCCGGTTTCCAGCTTGAACCGGCCGATCCGGTCCGGTTTTCAAAACCATGGTTTCGTCGTGCGTCTTCTCTTTTTTCATGTAATAATATGCTTTTTCGCACGTGCTAGTTAGATATAAAGCTAGTTTAAGCCGTGTAGTGTAGACAAGCAAAGTACTGTGGTCAATTTCTACATGGAAATGGGAGTTTGATTTTGGGACCAAATTTTAATTCAGTCTGAATTAGAAATTCAACCAAATTTAATACAGTCTGAATTAGAAATTCAAGTATGAACAAATTGAACATATACTATTCCATCATGACGCCGTTGTAGTCCTCACGTTCTAAACGAGTTTAGTTTGAACTGAATCTAAAATCTCAATATTTCAATTGGAAGAATAGACATCACCTTCTACATAAGTTAAGTTTGAAATGAATCTAAATCTTAATATTTCAATTGGAAAGAACCTCACGTTATAAATAACTTTAGTTTGCATTGAATCTAAATCTCAATATTTCAATTGGAAAGAATCTATTACATTTTTTAAGCACGAGGGACCGCTATAAACTGCCCCTTGGTATGTCAATTTCACACATTATCTTTTAATTACTATTTTTAATTAATTCTTATACCTTTTAATTTTGTAATTTATATATACATAATTAATTTAAATTACAGGCATCGATGAAGTGCCTCCTCGTAAATAGGGGTGGTTCGGTACGGTACCGTACCAAAACTGTGATACCGTATACCGTACCGAAATTTCGGTATCCAAAAAAAATCATACCAATACCATACCAAAATTTCGGTATACCTTAAATTTCGATACGGTATCATACCGAAATTTCGGTATGGTATCGGTATCATACCTTCTATACCATTCACACGGAGGGTTTTACCATGCATGTCTCGTAACTCGTTAATTCGTTGTTTTGGAATTTTTAATCAATTCAAACTCCTTAGGCCCCAATAAGATAGATTATTAATACCAAATTTTTCAAAATAAAAAGATTTTTAACCTTAAATAATTTACATATTTTAGCCGGTATCCTTAGTAAGCAAAAAACTCCACTTAACCACAAAATACAACTTTTATATACAGAATAATTAGAACGAAGCGGCTATACTTAAAAAATTAGTGAAGATTAACAAAAAGTAATGCAATGCATCTTCACGCTTTCAAAATCCTGAAAAAAAAACATTAAAAAGGCAAAAATTAAACGTTACTTGAGTTACATAAGTAAATATGGTGAGCCTAATCTTAGAAAGTTGTGTATAAGTTAATAATTTATGAGATAAATAAGTTTATGAAGATCCTTAATTTTTCATTTTATATTTTTTGAAATAATATAATATATGTAGGTGTCTATATCAATATATATATATAAAATATATTAAAATTTTTAGTATTTCGGTATTCGGTATAATCGGTATACCTAATTTTAAAAACTTTCATACCATTACCGTACCGAAAATTTTCGGTACGGTATCATACCTTACCAAAAACTTCGGTATACCAAAATTTTCGATATTTTCGATACGATTCGATACGATAAGGACGGTATTTTGGTATTTCGGTATTTTTTCCCAGCCCTACTTGTAAACCTTGGATTCGTTAACGTTGTCTGAAACTGAAACAGATGATGGCGATGAAGACGACGATGATGTCTGATTGATGAACAGTTGCCGCCGTTGTTGTTGGCTTTGGCGGCTGTAGTAACTCCTTTCGCCTCCTCGCATGAACCATTCCATGCAACTCCTTCGAACATTATCAAGAAATATGTATTAATAAAACAGAAGATTAATCGAGGAGGACGAAGATATGCCCATTGTAATGTAATGACAAAATATCATTTATGTATAAGCTAACAAAAGGGAGTACTGGAAAATGACCGGAGCCCACATGATAAATAATAAACCATTTCAACTACAGATAAGAACAACGAAAATGCAAGAAAAAGAACACCTTGGATGGTCGTCATGTGATGGCGCTGATGATTGTTGCTCGAAGGATTATTACAGGGAAGCATTAGAGTCGAAGATGGTGATGTGAAGAAGAAGAAGAAGAAGACGACGTCGTTGTGGGTTCCACATGCTTTCTTGAACGTGATCTGCTCTTATTAGCGTGCCTTTCACAGTATTTCTGGTCAGGCAAGACATCTCTCAAGCACCTCCATTTCTTACCATCTGTTCTCTTACACTTCCATGGCTCTTGTAGTCTTGATCGGAGCCGCTCGACGAAGAAGACGATGAAAACCTCAAGTCCAAAGTAGATCTACCTAAAGATTCAATCTTTTAAGGAAAAAAGAAGAGAGCAAACGCAATAGACAATGTTTAGATTTGAGGGTTTTATTACTAACAGTTTGAAGATGTGGGGAGACAAGGGATGGAGTGTTGGAAATAGAAGTTATATCGAAAGGGAGAAATTCGAAGGATAGTGTTTAGAGGAAGAGGCTTTACAACACTTGTTTTGATTTTCACTTGCTTAATACAAAATGCTTATACCTCACTCCTATTTATACTAGTTTCTACCACCTTAAGATTTTGCCAACACATCACTATTCTAGAATACTCCATAATAATATCTAGGTTCTATAAGATTCCTTAGAGTTCTATGGAGTTCTCTAGATTTTCCGTAAGTTTCTAGATATTGGGCTTGTGATCCTCCTTAGCCCAAATATTAAATCCACCTCTTAATGGTCCAAGCCCAAATCAAGTTTATATTTTCAACACCCCCCCTTAAACTTGATTTGTCATTCCGAGCATACTTCGTAGTCGTACGAAGTCTTCCTTCTTGAGTGGTTTGGTGAAAATATCGGCTACTTGATCTTTGGACTTCACGTACTCCATTTCAACATCCTTCCTTGTGATGCACTCTCTTATATAGTGGTAACGCGTGTCGATGTGCTTGCTGCGATCATGAAAGACTGGATTCTTGGCTAACGCTATTGCTGACTTGTTATCCACGTGAATCTTAGTTGGCTCGTCTTGAGGAATTCCCAGCTCCTTTAGCAAGTTCCGAAGCCAAATCGCATGACACACACATGAGGTAGCCGCCACATACTCCGCTTCACAAGTAGAGAGGGTAACAATCGGTTGTTTTCTTGACATCCATGTGAAGGCAGTGTCTCCCATGTAGAACACGAATCCACTTGTGCTTTTGCGATCATCGACATCTCCTCCCCAGTCGCTATCGCTATATCCAACAAGCTTGAAATCATTAGAACTTGTATAGTGCAAGCCATAGTTAGTCGTACCTTTGATATATCGAAGAATTCTCTTAGCCGCCTTCAAGTGAGTCGTTGTTGGAGTTTCCATATGTCGACTGACGACTGCAACCGCATATAAAATATCGGGTCTTGTGCACGTCAAGTACCTTAGACTTCCAACCAAGCTCTTAAAGAATGTCGGGTCCACTTTGTCACCTTCTTCATGCTTAGTTAGCTTAGTACCGCACTCCATTGGCGTATCGACGGGATTTGCATCATCCATCTTGAATTTCTTGAGTATCTCCTTAGCATAACCTTCTTGGGTTATGAGAATCCCGTTGTCACCTTGCTTCACTTCGATTCCAAGATAGTACGCCATGAGCCCGATGTCGGTCATCTCGAACTCTCTGGTCATCTCTCTTTTAAAGTCCTCGTACATGCTTGGGTTGTTTCCTGTGAAGATTAAATCGTCCACATACAAGCACACGATTAAGATATCTTTACCTTGTACTTTGATGTAGAGTGCATGCTCGTATGGACACTTGGTGAAGTTTCTTCCTTGAAGGTACTTGTCGATCCGTGAGTTCCAAGCTCTCGGTGCTTGCTTCAACCCGTAAAGAGCCTTCTTCAATCTTAGGACCTTGTCTTCTTCTCCAGCTACTTTATATCCTTGTGGTTGTTCTATATAAACTTCCTCCTCAAGAACTCCATTCAGAAAGGCGGACTTCACATCCATTTGATGAATTCTCCAATTGTTTTGAGCTGCCAAGGATATTAATAGTCGAACGGTTTCTAGTCGGGCGACTGGAGCAAATACCTCGTCATAGTCGATCCCCGCTCTTTGACTGTAGCCTTTAGCCACCAATCTTGCCTTGTATCTTTTAACTTCTCCTTTGGCGTTTTTCTTTGCTTTATACACCCACTTTACGCCAATCGGTTTATGTCCCTTTGGAAGTGTTGTTAGCTCCCAAGTGTCGTTCTTCTCGATCGCCTTAATTTCCTCATCCATGGCGTCTTTCCAGTTCTTATTTCTCACGGCTTCTTGAAAGCTCATCGGCTCACTATCCGCGAAGAGGCAGAAGAGGGTTACGTTATCTTGATCTTCTGGTACTCCACATATCTCTTTTAGGCTTCTGAAGTGTGGGGTTCTCTCGCTTGAGCTTTCGTCTTCTGAACTCGCATGCGATGATGTTATTGGAGTAGTGGGCTCGTCTTCTCCTTGCTCCAATATTGGCTGTTCTTTGTTATTTTCTTCGAAGAATTGAGTGTAATTGTACTCACCTCTGCATGTGCTCCAATCCCATTCTCCTTCTTCATCAAATATCACGTCTCGACTGATGATAGTCTTCTTTGTCTTCGGATTGTAGAGTTTGTATCCCTTGGTGTTGTTATCATAGCCTATGAAGATGTACTTCTCGCTTTTGTCGTCCAATTTGCTTCTTTTCTCATCGGGAATGTGCACATGGGCTATGCTTCCGAAGACTCTTAGATGGGATATGTCAGGTTTCCTACCACTCCATGCTTCTTGCGGTGTCATTCCCCACACACTCCTTGTTGGAGATCTATTAGAGAGGTAGACTGCACATGCGACTGCTTCTGCCCAGAACTCCTTCGGTAGCTTCTTACTTTTGAGCATGCTTCTAGCCATGTCGAGGATTGTTCTGTTCTTTCTCTCGGCTACTCCATTCTGTTGGGGGGATCTCGGTACCGTCAGGGGTCGTCTAATTCCGTGCTCCTCACAATACTTTTGAAATTCCGTCGAAGTGAACTCTCCTCCACGGTCGGATCGCATTGCTTTTATCTTGAGGCCACTTTCTTTCTCAACGAGGGCTTTGAACTTCTTGAAGTTCTCGAATACTTCTGACTTGTGCTTTAAGAAGTATGCCCATGTCTTTCTTGAAAAGTCATCGATGAAGAGAAGGAAGTAGTTACTCTTACCAAATGAGCTCGGCTTGATCGGTCTGCACACGTCAGTATGAATTAGCTCCAAGGGTCTTTTAGCTCTCGAGCTCGACTCATTTGGAAAACTCTTCTTGAACTGCTTTCCGACTAAGCATCCTTCGCATACTTGATTGGGGTGGTTGATGGATGGCAGTCCTTTCACCATGTCCTTCTTTGATAGCAGTTCTAGTCCGCCGAAGTTTAGATGCCCATATCGAAGATGCCAAATCCATGATGGATCTTTATAGCATGTCTTGAGACATTTCGCAACATCGTTCATGATGTTGAGGACGAACATTCTATTCCTTTGCATTGGTACCTTAGCGATTAATTTATTTGAACCATCTCTTATAGAAAGGTTATTATCTCTTAGGCGAATATCATAACCTTTCTCTAAGAGTTGCCCAAGACTTAAGATGTTACTCTTCATCTCCGGCACGTAGTAGACATTGGAGATGAATTGATGCCCACCATTCTTTAAGCGAATAAGAATGTTACCTTTGCCTTTCACCGCGACCTTTGATTCGTCCCCGAATGCAACATTGCCGCTCACCGATTCATCAAGCTCTACGAACATGTTCCTTTTCCCGCACATGTGATTGCTTGCGCCGGTGTCTAGATACCACTTGTTACTCTCGCCTCTTTCATCATCCTTATGGGCTAGTAGCAGAATATCATCTTCATTTTTCTCTTCGATGTAGTTGGCCTTCTCCTCAACTTTATGTTTAGGAACTCTACACTCGGAAGAATAGTGCCCAAACCTCTTGCAATTATAACACCTAACTTTTGATTTATCATACCTCGATCTTGGGTTACTTCTCCCACGACCTCTCATTGAGTTATCCTTTCTTTGATGGTTGTTGTTCTCATTGTTGGGCCTCCAACCTCGTCCGTATCCGCGTCCACGACCTCCACTTCGTTCTCCTCTTTGACCTTGTTCGCGGCCTCGTTCTTCATATTTCTCATCAATATCCTTTTCTTTTGTAGGATCAACTTGCAGTTTGAGTAGTTGTTCTACAATCCCTTCCTTCTTCCTTTTCTTCTCTTCATGAGCTTGCAATGAGCCCAATAGTTGCTCCATCGTCATTTCTTCTAGATCCTTAGTTTCTTCTATGATGGCTACGATATGCTCGAATTTTGGATCTAACGAGCGAAGAATTTTCTCCATGATTCTAACATCATCAATTTTCTCGCCATTCCTCTTTAGTTGATTGGTTATTGCTAATACCCTCGAGAAGTAGTCCGACACAACTTCATCTTGTTTCATGTGCAAGGCTTCAAACTCGGCTCTTAAAGTTTGAAGACGTACCTTCTTTACCGGATCCGCTCCTTTATACGACGTCTGAAGCTTCTCCCATGCTTCCTTGGCGGTCTTTGCTTCCGAAATCTTCTCGAAAGCGTCGTCATCTAATCCTTGATAGATTAGGTAGAGAGCTTTCTTGTCTCTCTTTCGCAATTCTCTCAAACTATCCTTTTGAGTTTGAGATTGGGTTTCTTCGTTCTTCGGCTCGACGTAGCCTTTCTCCACGATATCCCATACGTCTTGTGATCCGAGGAGCGCCCTCATCTTGATACTCCAATTGTCGTAGTTGCTCTTGTTGAGTGTCGGAACTTGGAAGGGAACCATGCCGCTCGCCATCGCCTTAGGATCTTCTAGCTCTGATACCACTTTGTTGGAAATAGAAGTTATATCGAAAGGGAGAAATTCGAAGGATAGTGTTTAGAGGAAGAGGCTTTACAACACTTGTTTTGATTTTCACTTGCTTAATACAAAATGCTTATACCTCACTCCTATTTATACTAGTTTCTACCACCTTAAGATTTTGCCAACACATCACTATTCTAGAATACTCCATAATAATATCTAGGTTCTATAAGATTCCTTAGAGTTCTATGGAGTTCTCTAGATTTTCCGTAAGTTTCTAGATATTGGGCTTGTGATCCTCCTTGCCCAAATATTAAATCCACCTCTTAATGGTCCAAGCCCAAATCAAGTTTATATTTTCAACATGGAGCTGTTGTGTGGGCGGAGGAAGACAGCATAAGCCAAAAGCTGAGGTGGGATGGGGACTCAAGCCATTGGTGAAGCTGTGAATACACCTGGTAATAAAAAACCAAAATAAAAATCCAATCTTTACACACTCCTATTTTCTTGAATCCAAACCAAAAGAAAGAGCCCCTTTCTTTTTTCTCCTTTGTTCCCTTTAGAGCAAAAGAAGGGAAAGAGACTTACCAGAGGCAAATGGGTGTTGGCCAGTTGTATGAGTAATCCCAGGAAAAGCTGAAGCATAACTTGTTCCTTCATCGTCGTTATTATTACCAACTGCAGCATATTACAGAAGGAAGAAAGTATAAGTTGGAGCTTAAGGAAGAAGAAGAAGAGTAGTAGTCCATCTTCACTACAAGAAAGAGAAGGCTCAAGCGTAGGCTGCTGTTGTAACTGCTGCATCTTCAAGCCCAAACCAATGTCAAACCCTAACATGGTATTGTTCTTTATCTAGAGTTCAGTTTTTTTTTTTTGTAATCTCTTTCGGTTCGGAGTTTTGTTTGATACGTATAAATCGCCACTGATGAGCTCAGCCCAGAGAGAAGCCAAAGGCTTTCATAGCATTGCGTACTATGATACTATGCAAGTGGCGATGGTGGTGGTTCAGAAACTTGTTATCTTCTCTTCTTTTAAAATGATTTTTCTTTTTCCAGTTTTAAGCATCTTTTTTCATGGGTGATGTATTAATGGGGAACGGGTTCTTTTCTTTCTGTCTATTTAGGTTATCTCTAGAGGGAGAGTTTTGATGTTATTAATACGATGTGCCGCAGTTCGAAGATCGTGTCTTCTATTACTCCCTCCATTCCGCTAATTTTATCACACTTTTCCATTTTGGGCGTCCCAATGATTTTATCACCTTTTCTTATTTAGCAAGAAAACTATAACAAACATTCAATATAATAATATTAGATATTCTTAATAGACGTGTCAAAATATACATTTTTTTACATTTTCATTGTACTATAATAATGCCACCTTAATTTGCGTGCCCAGCAACTTATGTGATAAAGTTGCTGAGATAGAGTGAGTATTACATTTTGATGTCAGGAGTTTCATTTAGGTTTCAGCTTCCTGTCAGAAATTTTAGTCTTAATGACCCGATACACTTAAGTGTTTTCAGTACCACTTCATGGACCTGTTGTAGCACTTCATGGTTCTGTAGGTACAATTCATCGTTCTGCAGTACCACTTCATTGTTCTGTAACACAAAACAATAGTCCGATACCAGTTCATATACATTGTATACACTTGCGTAAATTTTATGTCTTTATCTCTAATTTTTTACAAAAATTGGGTCATTGACCCTAAAAATTTTCTGACAGGAGCCTGAAACCTAACTTAAAACATCTTTTAGGACCTGAAACTTAATTAGCACTTACATTATTACGTCGCATATACCTTTTGAAACCAAAATTCAAACAATCTACGTGCGTTGTTGACCTTTCTCCATCTCCATAATCGTTCTTTAGATGGTTATCTACTATAGATACTTAGGGTTTTTTTTTTTGTTATATGTAAATTGATGAAAGGAAGTTTGGATGTACGAAAATTATTAAAACAAGCATTTTGTGACGTGACTAATGATTACAACTAGGATCAATTATATGCGCTTATTAAATCGTCGTCGCCAACATCGTTTCGGATTGTCTGTGCCACAACAGTGTTCCACCTCTGTGTTCCACCAATCATTTCCCGACAAGTGTTAGACTCAGTTGATCAACTGTACACTTGTCGTACTTGGGTTGGTGGAACACCAGATTGTATCACCGATATGGAACAGAGGATCCAATCTACGCTAATATTGGTGTCAACGAACATGATGCTTTAATTATACGAAAAATTATGGCATCGTTCTATCCAATTCGTTGCTAACGTTGAAATCATTGAAGCCACCGTTTTTATGAACTAGTTTCGCCAATTTTTATGGGTTTTGTGACATTAATGGGCACAAAAGAAAAAAACACATTTTATAAATTAAAACCCGATGATGAAGGTGCATAGTTATGAAAATCTTATATAATTATAGAAATATAGGTGCTCTCATATGCTGCCAAGTGTCCCTTAATACTTAATTGTTATAAACAATAAATAAACATAATAAAAACATAAAAAAAACTACCCACTATCCCACATGTCAATAATTAATCCACTACAAATAGTTATTTATTAATATAAATTAGTTAACACCGTGCAAATGCACGGGTAATAACTAGTATGATGATAATTGCAAAGTTGGTCCAAGGAAGGAGATTCTAGCTTGGAAAAAAAAGTAGTTGTAGCAGGTTATCATATTATTATTATTATTATTATTATTATTATTATTATTATTATTATTATTATTATTATTATTAGTTATTTATTCTTCTTTCTATATTTGAACTCATGACTCATCATTATATATAGGCATTTTCTTTTCTTTTGCTCTTTTTTTTTTTAACTGAAACGTTAGCTTCTTTTCTTTTAAAGAGGGATGAGAACTGAGAAGGGAAAATGATCATTATAAAAGGGACAAAGAGAGCCATGCACGCCAAGCAAGAAACACAAAGCCCTACTACACCTAAATATGTGCAAGGCATATTTCTTTGGTAAACGAGTGCTCATATATGTCATTTAAAGATGAATCTGAAATCATGACAGCTAATTCGGACAAGTACACGGCCGCAAATGATATTCACTTTTTTCTTCTATCTAAAAAATATTTAATAGAGTGATTTATCCTTTTGTTTTCTCCAAACTAATGATTTAAGCCTCTTTTTCGTGTAAATTGTTGAAACCTTCGCTTTTTCGGTTGATATCGGTGTTTGTGGAGAGAAGTAACAATGATAAGCATTAATTAATAGGTTACTATAAATTCGTCTTCGATGCCCTTGTCTTGTACACATAAAGGGATGAGACACAAAGTATAGAGATAGGTTTGACTTCAATGCATTGGTCCGAGAAATATGAAAATGACACTTTTCAATAATTGATATAAAAAGATAATTAGAAAGCAAAATCGTACTCGAGCAAAATCGAACTCAACCTCAATTGCAACATTTTTCTGAAAACCTCAATTCTTGGGGTGGTTTATATGTGGCTTTGTATGATTTTAATTGGTCTTATTTATAGGGTTTGGGTACATCATTTTTCTTATTAGGTAATAAGCCCAATAATATGACGGCTCATCATTATTCCCTTCATGAGAGGTTCGTCTTTATTAACCATTGGGTTCGTTCAATGGAAATCAAGAACTACATATACTAAATCAATATTTAGAAAGAGGCTAGTTAAGGTAATTACAACCTATGATATCACGTTATGTTCACATGGAGATCCTCCTAAATGTTAATTACACGTGCATCTTATTTCAATTCAAGATATATTATCATTTAACATTAGCTTTATGAATTTTTACCGACACAAAGCCCATGTCTCGTAGAAACAAATCGTTCCACGTAAGTCTAAGACAAGATCGATCCTTATAGAAACCTCCATCGTCCATATATCGTCACAATCCCATTGGTCCCCAAAACGACAACGAAGCATACTAATCCTTACGTCGTTTAGCAAAATAACTTCGAACAATAATTGGGACCCACACTTGCAGATAGAGCTATGTGTCCTTCTCTCCTTGCATCGGTCGACATGCAAAAAAATAATCCATCTCATACTGATACTCATTTTTCAAAAGCGCCAACGTGGTTCAATACAATTTGTTACGCAATAAATAACAATAAATATTCAAACTTGCCGGGCCCATAAATAGTAAATATAATTCATATATTCTAATACAAAGAAATTGGACACCTGGACAAGAATCCTATGTTTATAGTAATCACCATACCCACTCATCACTTCCCACACTAAAATAGTCTCGCCTTACGTTAAAAAGCAGAGCAGCAACTCCAAGAAAATTATAGATAAACACAGAAATAAAACAAAAAATAAAAGATTCACACACTCTTTTTTCTGACACAATCCAAGAACTCGGAAAAAGAAGACACTCACGCTTAAAGGAACTTCCGCCGCCGCCGCCGCCGGGAACTTGATCAAAATCTCAAATACATGTGTCATCATGTCGGGGATTAAGAAGACAACCTCGTCACAAAGCTGCTATAACAGGAGGAGGAGATTCAACGACGATCAGATAAAGTCTTTGGAGACAACCTTCGAAACTGAGGCAAGGCCAGAACTAAGGCTTAAGCAGCACTTGGCGAGCAAGTTAGGATTGCAACCTCGGCAAGTCGCTATATGGTTCCAAAATAAGAGAGCAAGGTCGAAGTCGAAGCACTTAGAGAGAGATTACGATTCTCTCAAGTCTGATTTCGATGAGCTCGCTTTGAAGTTCGAGGGTTTGAAGAAAGAGAATCATAACCTTCTCAATCAGGTTTCTGTTTTTACGTTAATTATCTACACAAATGATAGTTTATTGTCTTTCGAGTTTAATTTTCTTTTTTTTTTTTTGTTTTTCAGGTGGAGAGGCTGAGAAAGATGGCGGCGGCTGAGAAAAGAGACGAAGAGAGTGATAGCAAAGGCGATGAGAAGTTCGTTATTGCTAATAAACCATCGACTGCTGCTTATAATTACAATGATATGCTGTGCATAGGTAATAACAGTTACCTGGAAAACGATGAAATTGAAGATGAACATTTCTTGAACTTGGCGCAACAGATGAATAATAATGGAGATCAGAGCTCCTCTGACGTCATCATAGGAGGAGGAGGAGATTGCAGCTTTGAGTCTTGTAGTAACTTCATGGAAGACGACAACACTGTTATTATTGGTGGTAATAATCATAATAGTTCCCTACAGTGGTGGGACATTTAGTAGTTTTTTGTATTGTAATTTGTAATAATGTGATGCCTTTCTTTTCTTTTTCAACACTATTATTTTCTACAAGTTGTTAGTTTTGTTGTGTGGTGTTAGTGTGTTATTGGTGCTTCTTCAGTTCTTCAGCATAGTCAAAATTTAGAATTACCTTTCTTTTATATATTAAAGGATAAGGGGTAGGATGAATCGTCAAATAATCTTCCAATTGATATTGAAATAATTACTATGTTTGGTTCGTACTTGGTTAATTATTATTTTTGGTTAATTCTTACTTTAAATTCATAATAAATCAATTTTTCGTTTTTACATTTTATATACAAATTAAATTTACATTATAATTAAAATATTTCACACTAAAATAAATTTAATAAAAAATATTTATGTGCATAAGTTACTACTACTAAAGGGAGTTCACTTGGAAAAGAAATAAAAAACGGTTGGCATTCATTACACTGAAGTTAAAAAACGGTTCATCTGAACCGGCGCAAATTACAAAAAACGGTTCGAATTCTCAATTTGCCTCAAATTCAATCAATAAAAGCATGTTCGCGGCTTACCTTCCAAGAAACTTGTTCGTCTTCTCTGTACTCAGCATAAACCCTAGCAAAAAAACCTTTGCGACGATAGCCTCCTTGAGAATGTCCGCCGCCGGTGCCAATTCTAAGCGCGTGGGCACACACAACGGAAGCTTCCACTGCGACGAAGCTCTGGGCTGCTTCATGATTAAGCTAACTGAAAAGTTCAGGGATGCTCAAATAGTTCGTACTCGCGATCCGCAGGTGCGTCGTTGTTCATCGTGTACCCCTTTTCAGCTTAATTGGTTTTAGAAGAAGGTGTGGGTTTATCTCTGTTTTCTTGTTTGGAATAGTGCCGGTGATGTTACTGTTGAAATGCCTCTGTGAGTGTGTTTAGGTGTTGGAGACACTTGACGCTGTGCTTGATGTTGGTGGTGTTTACGATCCTAGTAAAGATCGCTACGATCATCATCAGAAGGGTTTCGAGGAGGTCTTCGGACATGGTTTTAGTACTAAACTCAGTAGTGCTGGTCTTGTCTACAAGGTGATCTTAAGATATTTATGTTTTTACTTCTTGAGTTTATTTTGTTGATATCTTCATAATATGCTGATAACATTCATTAACTTGTTCTTTGCTGTTAGCTGTATAACCAGTGTTTCCTATGCCTGCAGCACTTTGGAAAGGAGATAATTGCAAAGGAGCTTAAACTCGACGAAGACCATCCCGATGTGCATAAGTTGTTTCTTACTGTTTATAAGAACTTCATGGAGGTAATCAGCATTTCTTTCTCTTCTTTAGGTCTATTTAGTGTAAGAATGCATAGTTCTCTGTTTATCAAGGTTGAAGTTTCCTTTACGTAATGGGGCAGGCAATTGATGCCATTGATAATGGAATCAATAAGTATGATGCAGACCTCCCACCACGATACGTGAACAACACAAACTTGTCTTCACGAGTCGGGAGACTAAACTTGGATTGGACAGATCACGACCAGTCGTCCGAGAAAGAAAATGCTGCCTTTTATCGTGCTATGGCTTTGGCTGGCAATGAATTTTTGGATGTAAGAATTCTTTTTAACTATTGGAATAGCTTGTGAATGCTCTTTCTGAGGGCTTAAAATTCCACTGAAGCCATCACTCTCTCTATGATATAGTGTGTTCGCCATCTTGGGAAATCATGGCTGCCCGCTCGAAGAATCGTTATGGAATGCCTTCAAACTAGACTAGAAATCGACCCTAGTGGTGAAATCCTGTTATTACAAAGACCTTGCCCTGTAAGTATTAATTTTGTGTCTACATTACACAGGGCTGTTATACAGTCATTGTTTTCTTTTCTTTTACGTATTTTCACCTCTAGCACTGTTTTCTGTCCAACTGCCACCTTGTTTTACACATTAGATGTCCTTTTCAAGCTTCTTTTTGTTTTCTCTTGTACAAATGGAAAATCTCATTGTAGTGCGTCTTAAAAACAGTGGAAGATCCACTTGTTCGAGCTTGAGGAAGAGATGAAGATCGACCCTCGAGTCAAGTACGTCATCTATCAGGTACTAACAAAGCGCGAATTAATAATTTCTTTCGTTCTTTTTCTTTTGTGGGTCGAAATAAAAATCTTTCTTTCTAGGACGATCGAAGCAAGAACTGGAGAGTACAAGCCGTGTCTGTATCGCTCGACAAGTTTGAGAGCAGAAAGGCGCTTCCTTTGCAGTGGAGAGGTTTGAGAGACGAAGAGCTTTCTCGAGAATGTGGAATCCCAGGTTGTGTTTTTGTACACATGAGCGGATTCATTGGTGGGAATAAAAACTTCGATGGTGTTTTTGCAATGGCAAAAGCTGCTTTGAACCTATAGAAACTGTTGTCAACTGCGATTTATTGGGCTTTTGTGTTGGGAGATCTGTTTTTATCCTATGGAAAAAGTATCTGCATTCTTTCAAGAATCAAGATTCAAACTTAAAGACGTCGTTCAGTATTTCGTTTTCTTTCGATGGTACTCTATTATTCTTCGACTATATTATATAAGTTTAATTTTATTCTAATTTTATATTTCTTTTTTCCTTTGCCTCTTTTGAATCTTTGATATAATGTAATTGTGAATTAAGTCAAACGGAGACGTGCATCGGCATGCCGATCATGTCCATAAAAGAAGTTTAATCGGCATGCCGATCATGTCCATAAAAGAAGTTTAATTGGCTGTCACTTCAAATATTGCAAGGAAAACCATTAAGAAATTCATACAATCAAGTTGCGATATTGCTAATCACGTGCTAATAAAAAAATTAAATAAAAAACCTGCAAAACTCTGTTGCAATAACAATCTAATATATAGTGATCCTCAAATTACTAATCCATATAAGATTCTTGGATTTCCATTCAAACCTTCATATCCATAAAAACTCACACAGAGAAAATTTCAATTCAAACCTAAATCCACAAAACCCTAGATAAAAGAATCAATCTTTATTATTCAACGACGTTTTAAGATTATTCTTAAGTTTCACCTCCAACGGTCCAACCTCATTCCCACCAAACCCTAAAAATAAAAAACCAATCTTTACTCAACAGCCTCACCATTCTTGAATTCCAATTAGTCAACCAACAACCCTTACAAAAGCTCCATTAGACAAACCCAATATAAACACATACATTTTTTTTCTCTTCAAAATCAAGAAATAACCGGACAACCCTCGGAAAAAACCCCGATAGCCGTCGGGCACGAGGCGTAAGGACAACCGTCGAGATCGTTCCCCCACCAATCCAAACCGATCCCTTCCAACCCAAGAAAAGCATACAACAAAACCCCCATGAAGGCCAATCCCGCATCCAAAGCGCCCGACAAAACGTAGTTGTACCTCTCCCAAAGATCGGGCCTATACCTAAACGCGACAAATCCCGACAAAAACCCCACCAAAATCCAAGTCGTGTAGTTGACCGCCGTCGCCGGGGGCATCATTCCGCATGCACCTATGAGGACGGGCATGTTGACCAACTTGAGCCACCGATGGCTCGGTAGGGCCCGCGAGGCTAGCCACACGAGCAATGGGGCCACAGCTCCTAATAAAAAGAACCAGTTGATCATACCGTAGGTTCCCTGGTCGCCGAAGATCTTCCTCGGGCCTATGAGTCCCCATATGACCGAAGCGTCGTAGAAGACGTGGTCGCCCGGGCAAGTCCACACGTTGTCTAGGGTTTTATCGCATATTCCCGGGATCGTCTCCATGAGCCACCACGCGGTCGTTAGGTAGACGAGGGCCGCGATTAGGGTTCCCACTACCTTTCGAAAAGGAGAAGATCGAGTCAGTGCGACTTTTATGTTGTGCTTATGTGTTCGTGTGATAGATATCATATGGGATCAATTCCGCAAATAGCCCTAGTGACAGCCTTCAGGTGTGAAATGACTATTATACACCTACTAACTGTCCCCCACGTAGAAACATATAAGTTAAACGCTACGAGGCCGGGCGGATGGTTCTAGTCCAGTGGACGTTAAACAGATATAAAATGACTGTTATACCCTCAATTCAACAACATCTATCTATAAGGGGTTTACGGGTTCCCTGAATGTGGTGACCCCTTATACAGGCAGGTGACTTCCCTGCTGTACAACATGGGTCCCGAGCATGAAAACCTTCTATCTTGTAAATGACAAAAGTAACCTTAAAATATATGTCATAGACTGAAAGGATCAGTCAACGTTTTAAAATAATGTGCTTGCTTATTACCTGGGCCATGAACATGGTTCTTGGCGGGATCTTCATGTAATGCCCGAGCTTGAAGTCTTGAAGGAAAGTGATGGCCTGAGACATGCTTATATATCCGTAGACCTTAAAGCACATGTTCGCCACTGGGTAGCCAGGATATATGTACCCGATTATGTACTCGGTGATGATGTTCAATCCCGGCGCCTGTTTTTCCCAATCGACGACAAAGTCATAAAAATGTACGTTTTTTTTTCATGAGTGTTAGCATGCGGAACATACCTGGTTTGTGATGGCTGTAATGATCCCAATAGGCAGCGTGAAGAAAATGGCTATTACACAAGCCAATATTACGCCCCACCATGGAAGCTGAAGCTGTTCCTTGTAATACTCGCATGCGAATATCGTAAGCGCAATGTTTCCCAAAAGAATGCACCAAAACCACCATTCGGGCACTTGCTTGTACTTGCTCATAAGCTTCGTGTGTATGTCCATCTTCTTGTCCTTAAAGCTCGATCTGCTTTGCTCCCATATCTCCCTGCAATAGATCACATAATTAGGGTTTTCTTTCTCCCTCCATATAATACATAGTTAGGGTTTGCTGTAATAACAACAACAACAACTACAAAACCTTCCATGAAAGAGGAGAACATGCACGACTGTGGCGCTTAGGGCAGCGAATCCAACGCCATAAGTCATGGCGAAGAACGTGCTTAGGTGAAGTTTTCCCTGCCTTTCGTACGCCTCGTTGTCCAAATGGAAGCGATCGTCGATGATGCTCGAAATGTCGTAAATCTTTCCTTGGCCAGTGAACAGTTCGTCTGAGAATATGGGGAAGTTCTTGGCCTGATAAATGTTGAGCCAATAGCTCAGAGGGGTCACTACGTACATGACGAAGAAGAACCCAACTGCCACGTTAGCTGTAGCGAACCATGGGCTAGCCAATGGGCTGCCGAGGTATGAAGAAATGGATGACCAGTCAACGCCTATGGCTCCTATGCCTAGCCCGTGGAGCCCCGACCCGAGTTGGTGGGCTAGGACGGAGTTTGGGAAGATCCAACATATCCATGAGAGGGAAGTTAGCATTTGGAATAAGTAGCCTGGGAATATGTAGTAGGCGAAGCTGCATATGAAGGCTATGATGAAGAACTGTGTCCTCGTGACTCCTCCTTTAGGTCTTTTGTCCTTTTCGTGGAGGGCCCTATTTTTCGAATTATTGAAAGGAAATGGGATGAATTTGTTGAAGTATATAATAAGACAAACGATGCATTTCTGTAAGAAGCCAATATTCTTTGTTGTAACGTAAACACAATTGTGTCCCATGGGAAAAGGTGGGAACTTTGATTGAGCGTGACATGTTTGAGGGGCAGTTAAACGAAAAATGACAGAATATTCAAAGAAGGGTATATAAAACTATAGGTTGCGTAATAAAGGAAATTTATTATCTTTTGACAATTGATTGATAGCAACAAGCAACTCGTTTTTTTGACAATCTTATTGCAGAAAATACGAAGAAAACCCTACCACCATACATATAAATGTCTGATTAAGCAGGTATATAGTTGAATAAGCACGGCGGTGCGTGCAACAAATAAAAAATCTAACTTTGATAGTTCTTTAGATCTAAGTGATGGAGTTCTTCATGGGTTTCTCCGAAAATGCAAAAAAAAAAAGGCTTGCCTGAAAAGTGAAACTTGTACTAAATTCGCAGGCCACCACATCTCAGCTGGTTCAACTAAATACCTTCTGTAAATTCCAGCCCATCCAAATCCAAGAACCTACCATTCAACCGAGAAAGTCAAACCCAAATTATTCCCAAAATATTAATCCAAAAATCAATAGTTTTCGCCAACCATTATTTATTAAAATTATTAACTTACCTGCGTCGTGATGACGACGATCAAGGACACGAAGAAGGTGATTTGCTTCCTGTAAAAAACCTTCACCGCCGTGACTATGTGTATTGCGTAGACTGTGCCGGCGCCGGAGTTCGCAAATATGGTTATCAAAACGTGTTCTTTGACGTTGAACGGCCCTGGGTTCAGCGTGAACTCCCACTTTGACCCTCTGAAGAAAACCCTATCGGTGATCCTCGCCGCCATGAGCTGTCCCAAGGGGACGACGGCGATCTGAGCCGAGATGGCGGTGATGGAGAGCGGCTCGGTTCTGTACCAGAAAAATTGGTTGAGGAAAGACAAGAGAACGCACGAAACTGTGCCCAAGAACCACATTCGAAAGGTTAGGACGGGCAAGGACGAATCGTCGGTGGTGGCGACGGTCAGTGCCACCTGCTTGATCGGAGAATTTTCGATCTCTTCGTCTCCGATCTGAGATGACGGTGACGATGAAGTGCTCGACTCTCCATCTTTCTGATGCTCTTCGGATTTTGGTGCTGTAATGAGTATTAGGATAAGCAGCGTATCAAGTTATTATTTCTTCGGACATGTGTTCAAGAATTGTAATGAAAAGATCTCTGATTTGCTTACCGATTAGGGGGGCTGTGATTTCTTGATGGGAAGATTCTTGTTCCATATTGTTCTTTAGATGAATAATCTGTTATTTGGAGCTAAGAATTGGATCTATGATGATGGTTGTGTGGTGAATCTTGGGAGGAATCTCTTACGCCATTAATGGAAGCTGCCAAAGAAAATAGTTGGAAATGATAAGAAGAAAACGTTGGGGGGTAAGATTGTGTGGTGAAGTGGTAATAAAAACACACATTTATGTCTTTGCTTGTGAAGTTGATGCATGTGCTGTATGCGTAGTGTAATTAATTGCATGGGCCCAGTGGTTTGAATATAGATTCTTTTATAGGCTACATACATATAATACGTAAATAACATTTTATATATGCATATTATGTAACTTCTACCGATAACTAAGGATTGGAGAACGTGGTAGCTTCAATCACTTCGAAAATGGGGAAGATATTTATTGCGCTGGTTTCTGTCATTATGCTACTTAAATTAATTACAGAAAGGGAAATTCTATATACACCCCTAAAATTCTATTTACACCCCTATTTATTATCACCCTTTATTTATTACACCACTTGGTTATCACACTCAATTTATTAGTGATTTTTTCAACTTTCAAAACAATCAAAGTAGCCATCGATTCTCATCTCTTAAAAGTGCAATATTATCTATTAAATTATTAGTAACATATGAAGCGTACTAACAAATAAATATTAAAAAGAATGCAATCTAACTATACTACGGATGACGTATATTAGATATTTAATATTAATCTTTACCTAATAACTACTATTTCTATATTTATTCAAGTTCATCTACTACCATAAAAAGAAATATTATATTATATTTTATTTTTTTAAAATGTTATCAATATTGATTAATATCAGATATAACTATCTTTATAGTTGATGTCAAGTGTAGATTAATTTAACAAGGTAGTATGGGAAAGAGTGGATCCCACCGAAAGAATTTAATGTCATTAGCATAATTACTATGAATTCAACGAGTTAACCAAGAGAATAAATTTTACTATTGTTGAATAAAATGTAAGCAAAAGAATTAATATAAATTAGTGTTTACAAATTCCGAAGTTATGTTCACCCCTGACGGGTGCCAATAGGAACACCCTTACCTCAAGTTTAGTACACACATTATGTATGAGTTGGTTAAATAAATGTTGGGTAAAAGCTAAAGAGATGTAATAATGGCACGTTGTCCTAAGAAAAAGAGATCCTTCTTTTCGGTAAAACTAAGATTCCTACCCCTTTTTTGTTCCGAGACAGTGACGTTTGGCTGCAAATTCACGAGACTTTTTGTTGTTTATATTCGTAACCATAAATTATTTAAGTACATAAGGGAATGACCATTTATAACGGCAGAGAGGTGTCGTGGTGTAGTTGGTTATCACGTCAGTCTAACACACTGAAGGTCTCCGGTTCGAGTCCGGGCGACGCCATTTTTTCATTATTTTTCTTCATTTTCTTTTATTCTATTAAGTTAAAATATAGAAATGAGGGAAACTTTGGGTTTTTCTTTTCACAACAATATAGAAACAGAATTCCAACTTCTAATAAAAATAGTTACATGTTAATTGATACCATACAATAGAAAAAGTCTGACTTAAAGCTCCTTAATCAAAGGTTTGCCTCCTCTATTACCGCTATTCCCTTCTCCTTTCAAAGAAGCACTCAACCTACTCATATGCTCAGCTACAAAATCTTTCTCTCTATCCACAACATCTCCCAAAGCAGACCAAACCCCAAAAGGCTGCTCATTTACCCAACACATCATAAAGTAAACTTTCCTATCCGTCGAATTAAGCTTGCCCTTCAGCTCAACCTTCTTCGACTTGTTGAGTTTTTCCAATTTCAAGTCCCCCTTCGAAGCCCGAATAAGTCTCTGCGCGTCACTTAGCATGCAGATCAAAGCTGAGCTGCCCAGATGAAGAAGACAGCTAACGTCCTCCATGAGCCTAACGCACAGCTGCTGACCGCCGCCCACTTGCTTGTAAGGAGACAAACATGTCTGCTCCAGGCAGTGAGATAGGGCTTCGGGCACTGTCTGAGGCTGCCCGTTCTGCCCCAGCACGGAGGATACGGTGAGGAACGAAGTGAATGCTTCTATGGGATCTGTTCTCCACTCTCCGTTGTAGAGGCGAAGGGTGAAACAGTAACTGTATGTTATGTCCACGAGGTGGGCTGATAGCTGAGGAGAGGGAGGAGATGACGTGAGCTTGCTGAGTGGGGATAAGGGAGTTTCGGGCCCTCGAGGGATGTCGTAAGATTGATTGTTGTCTGAATCGTTTGCGATGGGTTGGACTAGCTGTGTTCCGTCTGAGGAGAGTGATATGTGCTTTGCAGAAGGCTTTAACCACCATGGTTCCCATGGTTCGATCAGTTTGCTGAGCTCGCCAGAAGCTAATGCCTGCTTGAAACGTTTCTTTTCCTCGTTGGTAAGATCGTTGAGGCTTATATCGTCACCTATCAAAAAGCAGAAGTTTAGAAAATTTCTTCGGGGGTTACGGAATAGGAATGAAGCAGAAACAAAAAATGAAGGTTTCAACATACCAGCTAGAACTTTTTGAAGAATCTCCTCTGACAAAGATGAATCGGTCTCTGAAAACAATGATTAGAACAATAGGACATATGCTTGAAGATTGCAAGAAATTCTCTACAATAAGATTGCAACTGTTTCTTACTGTAACTTGATGATCTAATTCAAGAGTATTACATACCATCTTCATCCATGCTATCGTTCTCTTCTTCTTCCTCGTGAAACCGTTTGAGTATGTCAAGCATCTTCGACTTAGTTCCTTCGTCCTGCTGCACAAGTTTCATCTCATCCATGACATTCTCTCTCATGAAAGACTCAGTACACCGAAGACTATGGGACTGTGAGACAGAAAAACAGACATTAATAGTCACAAAAAAATCCTGGAAAGAGATACCATAATACATGAAAGACATTTCTCACCTAAAGCCATAAACTTTTTTTTTAAGTACAGTTTGTAAAAACACTTTGAGAGGGAGATTAAAAGAAAGCCGAATTATTACCTTGTAGCAAGGCAGGGAACAATACCGCGTATAGCATCGAGGGCATGTATACTGCGAGAACTGCTTTTCGCATCTGAAGAAAGGCATAAAAAATTCCACGAATAAATAATTGGACTTCGAAAACCAAAATCATCTCCCGGATGGAGCTCAGCGCTCTGATCAAGGTTAGCATTTCAAAATTTCAAGAACCATACCCAACAAATTCCGAATACAATACAAATCACAAATTTTTCGTCCAAGCAGATGATCTAATGCGTAAATATGAGGCAGAGAAAAACAGAGAGACAAAAGATGATTTGAAAAAAAGAGGAACTTACACGCGGCAGATTATGCGAGCGTTCGAGTCGAAACTCGACGCCTGAGAAGACGTCTCCGATGTCAATACGCCGTCCGACATATCAAAACCCCAACAGAAAAAAATTAAAAAGGAACAACCAGCACAGAATTTCAGCCTTCTCTGTGCAATAAATATCAAGGATGATCCGCCACGAACAAGGGTGGAGCTGATTCAGTTGTGGGTGGAGATGAATTTGAGTAGAAGAGAGAGAATTCACTGTGCGGTAAATCTGGCTTTCGAAGTGCTAGCTTGTCGATTTGGGATTGAAGAAGAAGACAGAAATATGAAAGGAAATTGTGGAAAGAACGTAATTGGATATGGGCTGGGCTTTCTATAAATTGTATTCGGGCCAAACGCTTACTTAATTAAATTAAATAGGTTAAGCCCATATTTGAATTTTTCTTTTCCAACAAGAGAATAATCGGCGATCATTTCGAAGTTCATCATCGAAAAAATGACATGCAATTATATACGTATAAAACCAACGATTTCAAGAACATTGTCGTATGCTGACTGGAAACGAAAATAAAGATGTCCCAGCAGCTGATGATGTAATAACGCTATTACTATAATCGTCGTCATTATTTTCTTGAGCCATCTGCAAAAGTTGAATGAGTGAATTAAAGATTTCATGGCGCGTTGCCCTTCGGTTTCCCTGTAACGAAATGAACATTAGAGTGAAAGATAAGTGAATATCGTCATTGTAAGATAAATAAATGTCTCGAGAGGACTTTCCGATTGAAATTTTATAACCTCGCCGCCCTCGACTATAAAACGAGCCCATATCTCATTTCCACGATCTTCCATAACTCCTTTGAGCACAACCAAACCTAAGCTTCTCAATACGCTTACGATCTCTAGAAATAATCCCCAACGTTCCTCGTATAGGATCTGCATAGAAAGTGAAGGAATTAAACTCGAGATATGCGAGGAAATTTTCTTATTTATTTGCATGAGAAAAGAGAAGAAAATGGTAACGTAATTCCACGATATATTATTCTTCCCTTATTATTTACCTCTATCAGAAGTTGGCCTTGCGATGTAAGAATATCCTCGACGATCAAAGGACATATAGAGCTCTTATTTCCCCCAACTTCGCAAGCCCACGTGGCCCCCGCCGACGACGACTGCACGTCATTTTTTGGTTTACGATGAACTTCGCTTTTCCTCAGTATTTCTGCGTTCTTCGTTAGGCTCTTTATGTAGTTCAAGTGCCTGATCGTCCTTTCCAGCAAACGGTCGATGCTCATCTGTCGAAAAAAAAAAGTTAAAATTTGAATTTTCAAGAATAATCTGAAATTTTATAAACTTTATTACATCATTTTCGACCTATTAGGGTTAATTTTAGCTCACCTTTTCGCCGTTAGGGACGAGTTTTCTTAGCTCACCTAAGCGATCTTGGATCATCTGGCGATCTTTAGGCCTAGGGTTTTTTGCGCCCGACGACGACTTAGCCCTTTTCTTACCACCATTATTTTCTGTAATGATAGAACCTTGTTGCTCCTCTATGTCGGCTTCCCTTTTTATGCCCTCGTTTTCGCATACTCTACCGTTAGGGTTTCTATCGAAGGTGGGCCCGCCTTGAGCTTTCTCTTGCCCGCGAATCCATGAATAATGGCCGTCGTCGATCTTTTGCTTCTTTGAAGAAAAAGAACCGCAGTAGTTCTCATTGTTTCCATCCAAGAGGTGATCAATCCCTAACCTAGAGAATAAGCTATTTCTCGTCCCAGAATGTTCTAATGCTTCGACTCCGTAGTTGTTCAAACTATGCACCTGATTATTATTGGGATCGTCGCTTGCTGTAATAGTATCCTCGGGAAAATCGTAACGATGATTATTCTCTCGAAAAAACTCGTCGAGGGTTTCGAAACTATGATCGTCTTCTGATGTTGTAAGGAGTGAATAAGAATTGAAGGAGTTCGAATATAAACCGTATTGCTGAGAGGTTTGCTCGGCTGTAATACCATTAAGGCCTTGGAATTCTTTCTGAGAAGGTTCTTTGAGTTCTTCGAACAACCATTGTCTAACTAGTTCGGGAAATTCGCTGGTTTGGGGTATCTGCGAAAGATAAAAGATCATCAATAGTTTGTCGAAAATTGGAAATGAAAGTGAGCTTCATTATACCTTCTTGGTGGAACCAAATTGAACAACTCCCCACGGTTCAACTGAGATCAGAGCTATAGTCTGCGAGGAAAGTAACATATAAATTAAAAATATATATATACATATATATGTTATATGTGTATATATATAAAGAGGAATTCATTTCACTACCTTGATACCCAAAGTGAAGTGGCTGAAGAACTCAGAATAAAACTGAGATTGATGGTCTTGAATTTGAAGGTGGGCATCACAATATAACCATTTGTGGTTCTGAGAAAATGCAGTTTGTCCTATTTCTCTGTATATCAAATGCTGAATACAGTTATTACACAGCACATTATAATGCTAGAAGAAAAACAAATATCATTATTGTTGAATATAGTTGTTACACAGCACATTATAATGCTATGAAGAAAAACAAATATCATTATGTTTATAGGCTAAATTTTTACCCTCCTCCAAGGACGTGAACTTGCAGCAGCATATCATCGGCAAGGGCTTCCATGTGTTGTTCAAAGTGTGCATCTTTTAGTGTTAGAAAGCTGACATGGAATAAAGAAAGATTATTCAATACTACACTAATAGCCAATTAAGTAATAATGATTTAGCAGCATTTATCACTAAAGCTCAACTGTATATTATCGGTGGAAAAGGGTGCTTAGAATAGAATAAAAACCACAAAAGACGCTTCAATTTCTAAGTTACAGAGAACATAGGTTTTTTGAACGCCTAGACAGCATGTAAAAAGAACGAAGTATGGATGAAAATGTAAGAGAAATAGGTTGTAAGAGGGAGGGAAGAAAAAGATTGAACTTACAGTGAATTCATCTGATGGAAGCCCCAGAAAACTGCGTAGCACCATTCACAGCTTGAGCATATACACGCTAGGGTTTCCTTTACAGCTGAATCTGTCTTTTCCGAAAACATTGCTGATCGAAGATCCAAGAAAAAAGATACTATCAACAAACAATTGAAGTCGAACTTTGAGGGGAAAAGGAAAGTGTTTTGGGTTTGTTTTTCAGGTTTAGATAAAGGAAGAGCTATCAATGAGCAGATGGCAAGTAACGATGCTATAGTTTGAGGAATCTTGAGCAGAAATGAATGGTTCTGAGAGAAAGTGTTCCAACAATTAAACAAGAAAACAGAAACACTAGTGAGATATATATACATATATATTATATATCTGTGTAATAACTAAAAAAAGTCGGTTGGTTCATGGATGTTGTTTGTCTGTAGTCTTACCAAAAATGTCAAAATGCTTGAAGCACTTCATAAAAAAAAAAAAGAAATTTGATGTGTGTGAGAAAAAGAAAAATTTAATAGTGAGAAGAAAATGAATGTGTTACGTTCATACTTGAGAATGACTTCGATATTCCTTATGTAAAGCGTTTATTTGCTTATCTCCTATAATATCTTTGCGGGAGAGATTTAGTCAACTTGGGATAGGTAATATCGTATTAAAGTCTTGGTGCTTGTTTTTTTATACTATTTCAAGCACGAGATTTATTTCTTTTTCTTTTCCTTTTTGCGTGACATGGTAATAGCACAAGTAAACCAATTTTATCTTGATGATAAAGAAGAATAATTTCTCCGCTTTATCTATGCCACTACATAGTAATTACTAGTATTTGGTTTGTCAATTTCATGTAAATTACCATTTTTTCATTAATGAATCAAATTCAAAATTATCTTAATTTAAACATTATTATATTAAACATGAAACAAATTTATGATTAGAATATTAAAATAAAAAATTAACATTATATTATTAACATCATATATTCAAATATGTATTTAATATTTTTTTAGATAATAGCACATACGTTGAATGTGCTAAATCAGTAGTTCTAATTAATCATCAAAGTAGCTTAAGCTTAATCCTTTTTTTAGGTAACAAGCGCGGTAGTGCCTATACTCCAACTAAATCAAAGAGTTTAGGTGAGATCCAATCTTACTATTTCATTTTCATTATTCTAGTTTCGTACGATGATATGAAACTATTTGACTAATTTAAAATATGGAAGAGAAGTCATTACAAAACGACCTCAACATCTCTTCACCAGTGATATGGTATTGTTCCTTTTAAATGCTTTTACAACTACAAAATCTGGATTTTTCAGTAATACTAAAACAGTTAATATAGTAAATGTCATTTGTCAATTTATACAATGATAATGTCAACTAAATAATAAATATATTACAAAGAAAACATAGATCTAAAAAGGTCCCTTTTGCTTGTGGCCCTTCCCCAACAATTTGCGGTCCAATATTGCTTTTCTGCCCACCCATTTTAAAATAGAAAAAACAAGAAATAGAATATAACATAGCGCTAAGAATAATGCTGATAACGAGGACATGAACGACGAATTTGTAAATATTATATTTAAATAAATCAAATAACAAAATTGGGTGCAAAAGATACACATTAATGAGCGTCAAACTTTTAGTCAACTGGTGGATTATGAGAGCCGAGAGGTATCGTTGATGGCCAAACCAAAGACTTCAATTGTGATATTCAATCTGTTATTAAAAGGGATCTTCGTATAAAATTTATTTAATACAATTATTGCGGTGTATCATATCCAACAATAAAAGTATTTTAATCATATTCCCGGACAAGTGTGACGGGTAAGGTAAATACACTAATTGGGTATATAAAAATATTAGTTTAATTTTTAATTCAGAATCATGCCTTTATAAAGCTTTCGTATCATTACTTAATTACGCTGCCGATATCCTCTTAATTGCATAGATTTGAACTTTAATTCTCTTGATGACATACATTTGAAAGGAAATTAATTGAATCACAATAAATAGAAAATACACTTCTTTTTTCCTTCTAACTCTAGATAAATCGTACGTAAATACTAAATAGTGTTATGACATATTAATCGTACACTATTATACAGATTTATGTTTTTCTTGGCGACCAAATTGATGAGAATATTCCGCGGGAGTGAAGCACGAAATGAATAGTAGTGCATTATTATGAGTCAGTCCCCACCTTGGAAACTGATGATGTTTTTTTTCTACTTTACAGCTCTTGTAAGAAAATGTTACAAAACATACATATTATTACATCGATAGACATTATTAATTACACGTATGTATATAATTGGTACCACACCACCCCCACCCATCCCTTTCTATTCTATACTGTAAAATTGTAAAGCTTTAAGAGATCAATTTCTGAACAAAGTTCTGTCACTGCCATAAATTCTTATTTTTATTTTTCAAGAAAAGAAAATCCCCATAAGATTTTAATATATCAAGAACGGTACTTTCTACAAAACCCTAAAAAGGCTATATATTCCGGGGTATGTGAACGGGTTATGAATTATGATTACATAAAGGAAGCTATTGTAAACATAAATAGTTATATATCAAATATATAAACACTTATTATACCTCAGCTACGTACAAAAAAGACGACACAATCCCTAGTTATATAGTACGTAATACATTTATTTCAGGTTTGTATAAAATCACGTTGACGAAATAATACATGATTAGTAGTTACAATATACATAGTGATGTTCAAATCAAAATGGACTATGCCAACTCAGTTTATGTTTTCTTGTCCTGAAAGTTACGGACTAAATGATAATAATCCGACGGCAGATATAGAGAGAGCATTAATTCAATTTGAATTTTTAGAGACAGCGTTATTGATACTATCATCATGGTTTGAAGTTTGAATATATGTGGAATACGTAATAGGGTTTATCTTTTATAATTAGCGTTGTTTTACATTAGAATTGCAAAGATTTTTTTAAAAAAATGCATTTCGTCCCTGCACTGTCTTTTCATTTTCAGAGATCTCTCATGTTATAGATTAAGCAGTTAAATTTTCTTATTAATTTTCCTGTAGAAATGGTAAAAATTAACCTTATTTGTGACAATTTTTACCTCCCAACGCAATTAGTGTAATGAAGTTAAATGTCGACGCACGCACATACATGCATCAAAAAATTTAAACTATTCAAAGGAATCCAAAGCCGTCCTCTACAATGTCGATGTTTGGTAAGGAATATCGAGAAACATTTGCACTAAAAGAATTAACATGTTATTAAACAAGGGTCCCATGCTATTTTGTAAGTTATGATATCAAAATCTAGCTTGATAATCTTGACTTAGCATTTGCAACTCATACATTCACTCATCATTCACCAACCTCAAAATTTTATCTAAAACACACTTTAAGCTAAAATGGTGACCAGGGATTTGATTTTATTCCTATCTCGACATGGCATGTTTAATCTAATTAACTCAATCTTTTTCGAGTGGCCAAATATTATTCCTTTTCAAATTAAGCACGTTTACTTTAGCAGGAAACCCACAGAACATATTAGGACCACTTTCTGTCTAGCTAAGTCTAACTTTAGATGGATTTAGGAACAACAATCCTTTTCTATAGTTGGTGTAAGTTCATAAACCATTAGCTACACTAACATAGTTGAGCACTAATGTAATGTATCATAAGTTATAATGTGTCACGGTTTTGGCTAGGTTTTCAGTCCATTCATAAACAGATTTAGTATGTGAAATAATATTTAAGTTTGTTATTTAATTATATGAAAATTATTTGAATTGCAAAAGATTTTCAATATAAGTTTGTCGCATCTCAAAGCCACATCGCATCATTAGAATCAATGAGAAATAAGTCAACGGCATCCAAATGGTTTGCTTTTCCTTTTTTTCACCACTTTGTTTTTCAGCTTTTTGTCAATTAAAGTTTCTTCATTTTCCAGCTTTTGCCTTTACCTTCATCAATAATGAACGATCATAACCCAAAAGAGAAAAAAGAAAGCAAATAAAGAAATGACAAAATAAAAAAAAAATCTTTGAATCTATTGAATGACACCCAAATTTTATATGCACGCACTTCTCTTAAGCATCTTAAACCTCGTAAAAACATTGATAATACATTCAATGAATTAAAACATGGAAAAGGAATTTATTGGTCCTACTGTATTTTTTGTCTTATTCACTTTTTCTACTCTGAAAAGCAAGAGCTCTCAGTAGCCGTCGATGTAGAGTGATGTGTCTGAATCTGACGGTGTAAAATCCTAGGACCAGAATGTCGGCATTAGCACGACATCTACATTCTACACTGAGTAAAAAGTGGGCCCGCAATTTGATGACAAGCGACATGTTATGCCACGTCAGTTTTTTTCCTTTTGTATACTCAACCTTTTTTTA
Organism: Craterostigma plantagineum; assembly: GCA_027422505.1. Lineage (NCBI taxonomy): Eukaryota > Viridiplantae > Streptophyta > Magnoliopsida > Lamiales > Linderniaceae > Craterostigma > Craterostigma plantagineum. Next base: position 2,033,058 of record JAPQWV010000029.1, read on the forward strand.
TCTACTGTGAGATTTCAATTTCATCATCTTACGAATATTACCTGATTTTCTTTTATTAATACTATTATTTTTAGCAATGTGAGCAATAAAATAAAATTATTATTATTACATAGTGTTAGTAAGTAATATACTAAAAATAGAATTTGATAGTTATTATGATATTATAAACGATATCGTGATTTAATAAAGTAGTTTTCTTATTTCATAATAATTAATAAAAAATATGATTAATCAATCGAGGCATACCAATTGTTTATCCACCCTAAACTCTGTATAAAGGAAATGACAATATTTACCCAAAAAAAAAACTCTGTATAAAAAAGACTAAGTAAGATTACGTGACGACTACGTTGAAAACCAAAAATAGTATAATCATCAAATAAACATTTTTCCCATGGGTCTTATTCAACTTAATCGAAAGAAACGCTTTGAATGCGGAAATAATTTGGGCTTGTAAGCCCAAACGAATTGGGCAATCCTTGAACTTCGCGGGCCAAGAAGACCGACAAAAATGGAAAAACAAAACTAGTATCTTCGTCCTAATATTGGCTTGTATTATGAATATATGTTTATGAGTGGATGTCCATAGGTCCAACGTTAATTCTAGACACACCAAGACAATCAGCCAAGATATCAATCAATGGGGGCCATATTGAAGATATGATGAGCGCAATGATGTATTTGTATTTGGCTTATTATGTATGTCATGGCTTATAATATAACTCTTTGTAACGAAATGATATACGATAAGAAATGCAATAAAACTTACGTCCTTCTCTTATTTCATTTCATATATTTTTATAAAGATTATGTATGTTATATATCAAATATTTATAACAGCTGGCTCATTGTTTACATTATATAAGTGAAGAGCAAAACACATTGAACTCCCTATTATAGTCTAGCCTACTAAACGTGACTTTCTTGATAATATATTCTTTTCCGAAATCGTCACTATTGATGATTATTATGTGTTGAAAGGAATTTCGTTTGTTTTTGGCTCGTTTATTATTCGAAGCTTCCTCTATCTCTATTTTGTTATTATAAAACAAAATTGCTAACAAGAATCAAGATTTGTCATATCTTTAGAATATTTGTAGTAGCTTCGTTATTTTATCAAGAGGCATAATAAACGTGTTTGGCACAAAATAAAATTTAAAAAAAATAAGACATATGATAAATTAAATGAGTAATTTGTCTTCTAACAAACACAATCAACGGAGCATATTTAAAAGTATATTACGTAATGCCTTTTAAGATCATGAGACATTATTATACGCTTGTTGTGTCATTGCACGTTTCTTTTAAATTATACATTGGAGTCTTTATATCAAACATAGCCGAGAATAATGAACAAAAATAAATATTTTTCACACATTACCAAACACTAACACACAAATAATCCGAAGCAATATACTCGACTCTCGAATCGATTTAAGTACATATTTTTCCTTATTCTTTCTTTTTTTTTTTTTCACTTGTGATATCGTGAGACTTGTAGCTAGACAAAATCTCTTTAGCCTATTCAGGGCTGCGCTATATAAACATTAAATCGTGCAATTAGTTTGGTAGATAAAAGAATTGAAAATTGCGTTTATTTTCTACTAACAATCCAATTTCGTGGTTGTAAAGTCGTGTTGTCACGTGGCTTGCATGCATTTGCTTTCCATTACTGTTAGGGACTGTTTGTTTCTTGTGACCCAACACCACGGTGATACTCACATCACCGTGATGTGAATCAAGTTGATATTCATTACCGTGTTTATATTAGATGATATTTCATTTTGCATATCAATGTGATATTAGAATATTGTGTTCGTCTAAACACGGTGATGTGTGAGCGGTAATATCGCATATATATCATATTTAACCCAACGAATATTATATAGATTATGTTGATATTGAGATGATAATTACGTAATGATGATTACTATAATATTGTGTAAATTTTTAAGAATTGATAATAAGGTTTTTTTATATAGGTATTCAATATTATTAAATATATTATTTAAAGATTTAAATACTTTAAAATTATATAATTTACCATGTGAATAAGGATGTAGTATGCATAAATGTTTAACTCAGGGGTAAGGTTGTCCAAATAAAATTTTGAAATAAAGACCCCAACACCGTGATGTAAGGTCATCGAGCTTTTTCGGGGTGATCCAAAAATTAGAATATCACGTCATTTTCATCACAGTGATGACTAGTCACTAGGCTTAACAAACATGGTGATGATTAGGCGATTGGAGGATTATGGTGATGTTTTCGACAATCACCCAAAACAAACACCTCATATTTACTTTTGCAAAAGATTATGGGATTTCGCATGAAGTAAATATTCATCACATAACTTCCTTTTTCTTTTCTTTTCTTGCAATAATTTTATCCTAAATACATCTTCTGAACCGTGGAAGTAGGAGTACAATAATCATATTCACCTTCAATCGTTAAATAGTCTGTCCTTTTGTCGCAACACAATCAACGGAGCATATTAAAAACAAAAAAATTGGGAAACGTTACGTAATAAGACATGGTTGATGAAAGCTACTAAATGACATATATGTAGATTTAGTGAGCCCCGTGTATGCATTGAGTTCTGATTAGAAATTATAATAGTAAGATGTATATGATAATACGTGTTAAAAAATCTTACTCGAAAGCAAGTTCAGACTCAATTTCGTAGAACTTTGTGAGTTCTAAGCTGATGCAATTCTTTTTTATGGTCTTAGTAATAGAAAAGAAAGACTAATGAACTATCAATATGCGCATTTAACGTACCAACACAAAAGGGGAAGGTCGATTCTTCAAAAAGAATTCAGATAGATACGCCCAATATAATTCTTACATAAATACGCTATTTTAATTTCTGGGGTAAAAGTACGAGACAGAACATCGCTTGTACCGAAGTCAATACTAATGCATTATTTAGTTTTTCTTCTTTTTTTTTTCTCTCCAAGTTCCAACAAATTCTTTTATCTGAAAATAGCTTTGGGAATTGGAACCAATGAGTTTGGTTGATGCATCAACTACGTAAGATTTTTTATTTGGTGCGACAAGACAAAAATCACTTAGCTTGACGAACAAAACGTATCGAACAAGCTTGAAAATTATTCTAAATATTCACGTGAAATATATCTTTACATCGTGCGTTCATATTTGTATTTATATTTCCAATCTCATAAGTCAACATCATCATCATAATTGACAAAAGCTTAGAAGAAAGGTTTGATAAGGGAGCAACTCGCGTCCCTTCGATGCTGTTATTTCACTGTATATATACACAGTATCATTACATACAATAAATATAAATAATGACTACCTATAATTATACACCGATTCAATTTACTATAAATACATATACTACCACATATAAATATATTATATATAGACGATATTCTATCACCCTCCCTCAAGTTGGAGCATGGGGGTAATAATGCCCAACTTGTTGAGGAAAGACTCCAAGCCGTGCTTGCCCAAAGCCTTCGTAAAGATATCAGCCAGTTGAACACGCGTAGGAACAAAACTGGGAGATATAGTACCCTGAAGCAACTCATCACGAATAAAATGACAGTCGACTTCAATGTGTTTCTTCCGCTCATGAAATACAGGGTTGGCGGCAATATGTAAAGCAGCTTGACTATCACAGTAGAGAGGGATGGATTGTGAATGTGAAACTCCTAAACACGACAACAAAGCTTTCAACCACTTCAACTCACAGGTGACAGTAGCCATAGCACGATATTCAGCCTCGGCAGAAGAACGAGCAACAGTGTGCTGTTTCTTTGTTTTCCAAGAAATAGGAGAACCACCAAGTTGAACAAACCAACCAGTGAGAGAGCGACGAGTCACCGGACAACTCGCCCAATCAGAATCACACCAACCATAAAGATGTAAATCAGAATCCGCTCGCAATAAAATACCCTGATCTAGATTGCCCTTCAAATAACGAACAACGCGTAGAGCGGCCTCCCAATGGTCATGAAACGGAGATTGCATAAATTGCGCCAACATATGAACACAATAAGACAATTCAGGACGAGTGACAGATAGATAAATCAAACGGCCAACTAAACGCCGATAGCGCTCAGGATCAGACATAAGAACACCTTGTACGAGAGGAAGATGATGATTTTGTTCGATAGGAGAGGTAGCGGGTTTAGCGCCTAATGAACCGACATGAGAAATAATATCCAAAGTATATTTTCTCTGAGAAAGAAAAATCCCTGAAGCATTTCTAGCAACCTCAATTCCCAAGAAATACTTCAGAACACCGAGATCTTTCATGCGAAAACAATCACTCAAATATGCTTTAAAAACAGATATAGCCGAACTATCGTTGCCCGAGATGATCAGATCGTCAACATATACCAAAATATTGAGTTGCAATTTACCGCGTCGCAACGTGAACAAAGAATAGTCAGAATGGGACTGTGTAAAACCATACCGTTTTAAAGCAGAGGCCAACTTAGCAAACCAACAACGCGGTGCCTGTTTCAACCCATATAAAGAACGTCGAAGCTGACATACATGATCGGGAGAGCTAGACTTGTAACCGGGAGGTAGCTTCATATAAACCATCACGTTGAGGAAGTGCAGAGCTAGACTTGTAACCGGGAGGCAGCTTCCTAAAAGGTTAACCCTTGAGGAAGTGCATCACTTTTTAATTTTATATAATTATTTCCAACACGCCCCCTCACGTCTAGGCTGATTTCTCTATTATCTAGCCTTAGACGTGTAATTCTCATAAATGGGTGGTCGTGAGGATTCGTACCCAGGACCTGCAGGTCCCTAAGCTCTGATACCATGTTAAGTGACCACTTTTCCTCCATCTCCTTTCCCAACGTGGTGAGGTGCGCCGCCATGCCATTAAGTCGCAGAGCAGACTCCTCGACAGTCTCGCCGTCGTTGAACGTGGCGAGGTCGAATTTGCGACGCAGCTGTTGCGCCGTTGCCTTCTTCACACGATCGTCCCCGATCCGCATGGTCGCAATCGCATCCCAGGCCTCCTTGGCCGTCTCCTTGGAGCCGATCGTCGACACCATCTCGGGAGGGACCGCACTCACCAACGCATCGAGCGCCATCATGTCTTCCTGCTCATCGACAGTGCCCTTCTCGATGGCGTTCCATAACGCTCTCGCCTTCAGCTTCACCTTCATCATGAGCGCCCAGTCAGAGTAGTTGGTCTTGGTGAGAATGGAATAGCTATCCCGCCGCCCACTTCACGAATCACTCTATGGATGCACCGGCTTTCTTGCTCCCATCGCCTACGATCACGGCGCCGGAGGCATCGCCTTTATTGCTCTCATCGCCCATGGTCCCTGGATGAAACTCGCTCTGATACCAGTTGTTGGAAAACTCACGCGAACACAGTGAACACGATCTTGTTTTGGTGCTGCTGAAATCTGCTACTGTTTCTGTAGCCTCTGTACTCCTTAAATAATAGTTTACATGGACGCTATTAAATGCCTACAATCAGACGACTAATTTAGCCTACGCTAATAAGGAAAAGACAATCACTTCTTAAGGAAGATACAATCATATCCTAAGCTAATTAAGGAAGGTAGATCACAAGGATTATTTTCTAACAATCTCCTCCTAAGCCTTGTGTCCACCATTGGTGTGGATTAGGCCGATCTTGCCCCGTAGCTCATGAAACTTGGTCCTTCCAAGCGGCTTCGTCAGAATGTCGCCCAGCTGATCCTCGCTTTTGATGAACTCTACCTCAATTAAGCCTTCTTTTGCAGCCTCCTGAACGAAGTGGTATTTCACTCGGATGTGCTTACTCTGTCCGTGGAGTACTGGATTCTTGATCAAAGCAATGGCAGACTTATTGTCCACCCTCAGCATTGGCGCTCTTGCTGCTGTTCCCTGCACTTTAGATAGGGGTGGTAAACAGGTCGGGTTGGGTCACCTTCGGGTTCAACCCGTTTAATAAACGGGTGAAAACTTCAACCCTGACCTGACCTGTTTACTTAAACAGGTTGAAAAATCCAACCCAAACCCAACCTACTTTGACCTTAACCCAACCCGCCAACCCGCCAACCCGCTTAAAATTAAAAAAGAAAAAAGAAGTAACAAAATTGACATAATTATAAATTCAAATTAAACAAAAAAGGGAGAACTAATGTAATTTTTTTAAAAAACATCATCATAAATCATAATTAAGAAACAATTAGAGTTCCAAGTAACAAAAATCTCAATAGTTAAATACCAAGCAAATTATTTCATGATCATCAAGTATTAACCGAAACCATATTTGACTCGAACTCTCAAGAATGTTCTCTTCCATTCGATCTCTCACCCTTATGTTCATGACATCTTTGCACGAAGAGAACCATAACGCAATCAACGAAGCCTGAGCTACCGAGCAGATTATTATCTAAAACAACGACCATATCGATCAATCAAGGAGTGATTTCTACCTATTTGGGGACGTTATAGTCGACGATGAACTCAAGTGGCTTGAGAGCATGTGTGAGCGTGAGATTGGATAGAGTATTAGGGTTGATCCTTTTATTTTATTCATATTAATAATATTTTAATAATCTATATTATTCGGGTTAAATGAGTTGATAAACGGGTTGATTTTGGATTATATCGGGTTGATTTCAGGTTGATATCGGGTTGAAAATCCGAACCCTAACCTGACCCACTTAATAATTGGGTTGGGTTCGGGTTTACCCATTTACGTAAACAGGTCAAAAATGCTAACCCGAACCTGCTATTTTCGGGTGCGGTTCGTGTCGGGTTGGCGGGTCGGGTCGATTTTTAACAGCCCTAACTTTAGATAACAGACGAGCGAGCCATACTGCTTGACAAGTAGCATTAGCAGCTGCTATATACTCCGCCTCACAGCTGGACTGAGCCACCACCTTCTGCTTCATGGATTGCCAGGTGATCGGGCTCCCGCTGAGGAAGAAAATCATGCCAGTTGTGCTTTTACTTGTATCAACATCCCCGGCGTAATCACTGTTGCTGAAGCCTGTCAGATAAGGCTCCTCCTTCTCCTTCCTGCCGAACCAGAGTCCCCAATCTTGGGTCCCAGCCACATAGCGCAGGATGCGCTTCACAGCTGCAAGGTGATCCTCGCGTGGATCCTCCAGGAACCGACTCACATAGCCAACCGCAAACGCTAGATCGGGGCGAGTGTTGACCAAGTACCTCAAGCTCCCGACAACGCTCCTGTATGCCGTCGCATCGACCGACGGCTCTGTGCTGAGCTTGCTCAACTTCAGGCGCGGTTCCATGGGCACGTGACATGGGTTACACCCTGCCATGCCGCTCGTCTCCAGGATCTTGCCGGCGTAGGCGCCCTGGCTCAGCGAGATCCCCCTCGCGCCCTGCTTCACTTCAATGCCGAGGTAGCAGTGAAACAGGCCGATGTCACTCATCTTGAATGCGGCCGCCATCTCCTCCTTGAATGACTTGATGTCGCCGCCGTTCGAGCCGGTGATCACGAGGTCATCGACATAAACCCCGATCACCAACTGTTTGCCGTCGTTCTTCCTGATGTAGATGGCGTGTTCGGACGGGCTCTTCCTGAAGCCGAACGACAACAGCGCGTTGTCCAGCTTCGCATTCCATGCGCGCGGCGCTTGATGCAGCCCGTACAGTGCCTTGCGGAGCTTGAGCACCTTGTGCTCCTTGCCGGTGATGACGAACCCCGGCGGTTGCTCGACGTAGACCTCCTCCTCCAGGTCTCCGTTCAAGAACGCCGACTTGACGTCCATGTGGTGCACCTCCCATCCTTCGTGCGCCGCGAGGGCGATGATCAGGCGCACCGAGTCAAGCCGCGCCACCGGTGCGAACACTTCATCGTAGTCGATGCCGTGCCGCTGTGCGTAACCCTTCACCACGAGGCGCGCCTTATGCTTGGACACCGCCCCGTGCTCGTCCCTCTTCACCTTGAAGACCCACTTCAAGCTGATCGCCTGACGGCCCGACGGGAGGTCGGTGAGAGACCACGTCTGGTTGTCCTCAATCGAGTCCATCTCCTCCATCATCGCCTTCCTCCAGCTGGGGCTGCGTTCCGCCTCGGCGAACGACGCAGGTTCGTCGGAGCTCATGGCGTGGAGCTCTCCTGATCATGTATATCGCTGCTGTTTCAACAGCATTTTTTTCCCGAAACCATCACGAATCTTCAATGGCGGACGGAAATCAAAAAGAGGGTACTGAAATAGAAGCTGCGCAAGTGGTCGGAACTGCTGAGCCAAACCGTGCTGTGACTCCATACGTAGATCCACTGAAGCAGCTGCTTGTATTTCTGGCGAAGGCAACTGATCTGGTTCTAAACCTTATCCAGCTTGTTGGATTAGCTGAAGGTATAGGAGGCAACCTAGGAAGCTTAGTTCAAGCAGCACGCGATGTATCTCAAGCTGCACGCGACGTATCTCAACGCATACGCGACTCCTGGAAGTTCTAGAGCGCGCTGAACAGGTTTTGTAAGTCTTTGCTCTGATGTTAGTCTGAGATTAGAAGTTGTTCTGTGAATAAGACGCATTTGCTCTGATACCATGTTAAGTGATCACTTTTCCTAAAAGGTTAACCCTTAAGGGAGTGCATCACTTCTTAATTTTATATAATTTATTTCCAACACGCCCCCTCGCGTCTAGGATAATATCTATATTATCTAGCCTTAGACGCGTAAGTCTCTTAAATGGGTGGTTGTGAGGATTCGTATCCAGGACCTGCGGATCCCTAAGCTCTGACAAAAGCTTAGAAGAAAGGTTTGATAAGGGAGCAACTCGCGTCCCTTCGATTCTGTTATTTGACTGTCTATATACACAGTATCATTACATACAATAAATAGAAATAATGACTACCTATAATTATACACCGATTGCATTTACTATAAATACATATACTACCATATATAAATATATTATATATAGACGATATTCTATCAATAATCATCAGCGTTAGAATTCAGATCAATGCACATTGCACACACACACATAAATATGTTACGTAATTAATTTCCCTCTATATATTGTCCCTCATAGCGTAGCTAACTAGCTATAAAAGCAAAGAAAACTCCCCTCTCCCTCTCTCTATACTCTATAGTGCGTATTTAGTACAAACTCAACTCTAATAACATAAATAAATAATAATTAAATGGGAAGAACTCCATGTTGTTCGAAGGTGGGACTAAATAGAGGTCCATGGTCAGCCCAAGAAGATGCTTTGCTCGCAAATTACATTCATCAAAACGGTGAAGGCCAATGGCGTTCACTTCCCAAGAACGCTGGTTTGTACTCTACGCTTCGCATTCTTGTACCTTACATATATGCATATATATGTAGACTTCATTTCTTACAATATATCGAATGAATAAATAGGGTTGTTGAGATGTGGTAAGAGTTGTAGGCTTAGGTGGATGAACTATCTACGGCCAGGAATCAAAAGAGGTAACATAACCCAAGACGAAGAAGATCTAATCGTACGGCTGCAAAGCCTCCTGGGAAATCGATGGTCCCTGATCTCGGGTCGGTTGCCGGGTCGAACCGACAATGAGATTAAGAACCATTGGAATACCCATCTCTCCAACAAGAAGAAGAAGCTTACTGAGTACAATAATAATATTATTAATTTTCCCGAACCCACCAAGAAATCCATAAGTGATGATTTTTCGGACGGTAGTAGTACGATGAAGAAGAAGCAAAAGGTGGACGTTGAAGACAAGTCAAAGAATATGAGCTCTTGTAATGATGAAGGGGAAAAGGTTAGGGTTTATTTTCCGAAGCCTGTAAGAGTTTCTAGTTTGGCTAATCTGCCCAGAACGGAGAGCTTGGGCAGCCGGCCGGCGATAGGCGGCGGAGATGCGGCGGAGGGGCCGCCGGCGGTGGTTGAACTGCGGCCGGAGAATTGTGATCGTTGCTGTAACGATGATGGGGAGATGAGTGATATGATGCGTCTTTTACAAGGCGACGAGGAAGTGAATAATGTATTATTAAATACTGTTTATGATGAGTTTCTTCGACTCGTCTGATTTAATTTTGGGTTTTTGGAAGAAATAATAAAAGCTATAATTTATTCGATCAATACGTAATAATAATTAGAGTTCTTCGATCATATAATTTTAAGCCGAAGTCAAATGCGATCATTTGATGTTTACATGAAATGATTATGAACGCCTACGGTCCAATGTTTGAATATTTAGTTTTGCTGCGTATATTGACATCTTTATTATCTTTTCATACTCATATGCACAACGAGTTCTGGTATAATTTTATCTATTATATTCACCTAACCTTTCCTGAATTATTTCAACTTTCTTGCTTCAGCTACTTACTAATTTAAGCATTCTTGTTATCAAGAAATGACGTCTTCATTATCATATCATATACCAATACCACACGACATTTAACAAATGCCATGAGTTGAAACTTGAAACATACATTTGCATTAAATTTTAAATATTGATATATGACAAATCTCATGAGCAATGTTATGGACGGAAAATCAGTTCCCCATTACAATGACGACAAAAAAAAAAATATAGAAAATCGAAGAGAAGTGGTTACCGTAACAATCCCAACTTAGTAAGAAAGTGGTTTTACCAGCAAAAGAGTTTATTATTCTATTGCATTGCAACGATAAATATACGATTGCGGTACTGATACATCTGATATTCAATTTTGGTCCACAAATATTATTTAAAAACGTATCAATTGTTCCATTACATAAAATAAATTGGAAGATTTTCAGAAGCCATTATAAAAAATTATGTATCGTATATTACGTGGTGGTGATACCTAGACAAAAATAATGTATAATTTATATAAAACGTAAAAGAGAGTCTATATAGATATATATTTGTAAGAGTATAACATGTATTGTCAAATATAAGTGTAAGAATCTAAATGCGTCAGAAAAGGGTGAGCGTCACCACATGTTTTTAAGCTCAAAAATAGTATCTACAATGGTAGCAAACATTAATTGGCCAACCATATGTAATGGGATTCTTGAGATCGTTTAGCTTTTCTTTAATTTTCTTCGTGCTTTTTATTAAAAAAAAAAGAAAAGAAAACATAAAAAGCAACATTTCTATGTGCTTCCCCTCCCCTCTCATCATCTCAAAACTCATCTCATAACATGGTGATGAAAAATGAGTTCTTCATCATCGATCAACACCTGCGCATTAGCACAAGATAAAAAAACACAATCACACCCTTTTCCTCACACCAAACTATTGCCCTACATTTTTCTTCCCATCTTCCCCATAATTCTCCTTCATTACCTCTATCTAAATCCATTTCCTTTTTCTCCAATAAATCATAATACCATTGCCCACAATCTCGATGTTCACATCTCTCCTCCTTGGCCTCCTTCGCAAGGTATGCATGCAGCACGGATCATAATCTTAATTAGATATCATTTTCCATAGTTAATATTTAAGGAATGTGTGTGTGTGTTTCTGCAGAAGCTTCAATAGTTAAAAACGAAACATTACCATGCGACTACACGCAAGGAGAATGGGTCAAGACCGACGTGGGCCCGCTATACGACGGGACAACATGTGGAATGATCAAACAAGGGCAAAACTGCATCTCCTACGGACGTCCAGACAAGGACTACCTCTACTGGCGATGGAACCCTAGCCAGTGCGAACTTCCAAGATTCGACCCCGAAACATTCCTGAAACTCCTCGAAGAAAAACATGTAGCCTTCGTAGGAGATTCCTTGGCGAGAAACCAGTTAGAGTTATTGCTCTGCTCGTTATCCACAGCCTCGAAACCCTACCTTTATTACACGGGCGGAGGAGATGACGGCAAAAAGTTCAGGAGATGGAAAATCCCTTCGCACGGAGTCAACCTCTCAATTTACTGGTCGCCTTTCCTCGTCAAGGGGGTTGAGAAAACCCCCGAGAAAGACTTCAACGCCTTGTTTTTGAATACTGCCGACGAAAAGTGGGCCAATGACTTACAAACCCTAGACGTCATCGTTTTATCCATAGGACATTGGTATTTGCACCGAGCTGTCTACCATTATGGGGGCAAAGTACTAGGTTGTCATTACCTAGACAACTGCACTGAGGTAGGGTTTTACGATGCTTATGGTAAAGCCCTAAGGACGTCATTTGATGAGATTATTAGTAGGGTCAAGAAAGAAGATACTGGTAAAACAAAGTATGTTTACTTGACGACGTTTTCGCCGGCGCATTTCGAGGGCGAATGGGATAAATTTGGGGCATGTTCGAAGATTCGTCCCTACCATGCAGGCGAAGTTACGCTCGAGGGTATGAACGAGGAGATGAGAAAAATTGGGGTTAAGGCACTGTTAGATGCAAAGTCTAGGGTTTTCGAAGAGGTTATTGCAAATAAGTTAAGGTTTGAGGTTGTCGATATTACGAAATTGGCGTTGCTTAGGCCCGACGCACATCCAGGGCCCTACATGAATCCATTTCCGTTTACGAATGGGATCTCGGAAAGGGTTCAAAATGACTGCGTTCATTGGTGTTTGCCCGGCGCCATTGATGCTTGGAATGAGGTTTTGTTAGATATTATCAAAAGGATGGCTTGAATCTACGCAGTGATTATTTGTTTTTTTGTATTGAGGAGATTTTGTTAAGTTGTATGTATTTGTTAAAATAGATAACTCTAATAAAGTGTTCCACGTCGGATAATTGAGAAGAGATTGAGAAGTTTATAAGTTGATGGGCTTCTCCACATATTAGCAAAGGGTGCAACTCGATCAACTTATGTGTGTCAACTCACCTCTTAAGTGAACCGATGTTAGGCCCAATAACGAAATTTAAATGTATTTCAAACCATACCCATAAAAAGAAAAAAGTGATGTAAAGTATTTTTACCATTTACAGTTATATTTAAGTTTTTACAAATTTATTTATAGTTACTTTAAACTTTTATTTTTTAAATAACTTAATTGATAATATAAATATCCAATTCCAAAATATAAAATATATTGCATATACATTGAATATGCTGAAAATACTATGTATTATTATCTATTTGATAAATGAGTTTTCGCATGCAAATTACGAACTATACATAATATCCCACTCCCATGAATTGGAACTCGAAAACGTTCACGTGAAAGAAAAAATGCTTTCTTTCTTTATCTCATAATCATATAGATCGTAGGCTCGTAGCTCTAAAATTACTTCCAATGCTAGTGAATATTATTAAACTAGTGAAATAATATATCGCTTGTTCACCGGTGGAAAGAGATTCTTATCAACACTGACGAAATATTATGAAACTAGTTAATAATCTATAATCTATACTACGGTGAGGGGTGGCTATTAACTGCTAATTTGGTCTGTAAAATATTTACAACTTAACTCATCTATTTCTAATTTTATTAATTAAATAATTATCACATTTAGCTAGAGGCATTATTTTCCTTAAATATAAAAAAAAAATTATATTTCATCTACTAAACATAAATTATAAATTTAGAAAATTAAGATTAAAAAAATTATATTTTAAGCACATGCATAGTGTGTGCAGATAGTACTAGTATCTATACTATTATATAATTGGTTTGGGGTAGATATAAACTGCCACAACTTGATGTGTAACTTTTATTTGCAATTTAGTCCCTTATTTGTAATTTAAGTAATTTATTTTCATATCACTCCTATTTTTATTTACTGTACCGATGCCTCTACAACTAAGTTTCTTTTCATATATTTAAAAATTATATTTCATCTTAAGCACATAATTTTAAAATTTAAAATAATCTCAATATAATTATACTTTAAGCACACCCATCGATGTGCAAAAAAGTACTAGTAAAAATAAACGATGGGCTTGAATTGGCCCAATTAACCAATTTGGGCCGTTGCATCGACGGGTCAAAAAATAAAACTATTCACTATCTCCTCAATTTGCGTCGTAGGAGATAGTGAAATATGGCGTCACTTTTAAACCTCGTTACTATGTTAATTAGATCCTAAAATTTGAAGTACTAGACATTAATTACTAAACATCAGTTCGAAGAGGTTTAACCTAGTGATTTTCCTATAACTATGATATATTTTCTGGTTTCCTATAATAAGCCAATAAATTTGCATGACCCGTACAAACTGGCAATATGAATATCCCATAGAATATCATAATGACTATTCCTGAAATAAAATCTTTGGCAATATAGACAATTATTTTACGAAGACCCTATTCTCTTATGGCAAATAAATAAAGACTGATAGAGTGATTAATTGTGTTATTTTCTTGGGCTTTTGTGCCATTGTTCCTTATTCCATATCGGTTAGAAAAAAATGTGAATTCTCATCTACTAAAAAAAAGTTTAGATACAGAAGGGTGGAAACGTTAACTTTCATCGAGTTTCAGCGACAACGTATTACTATTATTTCCCCTTAAAATTTACCTAATTTTGTGTATTTATTATGTAGGCACATGGATAAATATGTATATGTGATTTTATTGGGAGAACGACATTTTTACTCCCTGATGTTTGAGGCATGAGCGTTTTCGGTCCTCATGTTCCGAGGGGCCACTTTTAGTCCATAGTCTTACCAATTTTGGGCCGTTTTGGTCCTCCGCTTAATGTATCACTAATTTAGATGGAACTTAACACATGAGAGCACGTGATCTCCTTTAACCTGAATCAACACCTCATGACTCGACATGTTCTTCAACTAAAACGCACGTGAGCATCATTATGTATCACATTAAACTCATTTTCAAGGTTTTCAATTATTTCTAAATGCGTATAATGATGTTCATGTGTGTTTAAATCGAAGAAGAAAATGTGTTATGAGGTTTTAAGTCGAGTAAAAGGAGATCATGGGCTCCCATGTGTTAAATATCGTCTAAATTAGCAGTTAAATTTACTCGAGGGACCAAAACCTTCCAAAATCGGTAACATTGGGGACTGTGGCACATCGGAACATGGGGAGCAGAAACGCACACGCCTCAAACATTGGGGACTGATATCGTTTGCCCTGATTTTATTTAGGGGCATTTTCATTTCAGGCCCTACATAACTATCATTTAGGATTCAGATCTCTTGCCAAAATATTTAGTTTTAAGGACTCATTTTCTACAGTACCACTTCATTGCTCTTTCATACCAATATCTTCAAATTTTGTAACACAAAACCATAATTCAGTACCAGTTTATGATCATCTGGTACTAGTTTATTTTCTGCAGTACCACTTCATTGCTCTGACATACCAGTATGTTGAAAGTTTGTAACACAAATGATCATTCTATACAAGTTCATATATCTTTCATACCACTTTTCTACACCACACAAAATGGGTCCTTTAACATAAAAAATTTCCAAAAAGGGCCTGAATTCGAAATCAAACCCTTAATGGGGCCTGATTTAGAATTGACCCTCTTATTTATGTGTGTGTAAGTTAGATCAGTAGCTGGGAGGTTGTATGTGGTCCTTGACTAACTCTGTCCAAAAGCACAATACTACAATAGCATTAAAAGAAATTAATGATAGAGCTCAAATTAAATACAATGAAAGAAAAAATTAATAATGTCCGTAGTCGATATATAATTAATATTATTGTATGTGGCTACAATAATATACATACCGAAATAAAACCAAACTATGATTTCTGGATGTTCAGGTGACGCACCTGTCAAGGTTTTAGTAATACTCGTTTATTTGATTGAACTATATAAAAGTTAATGAAGTTTACTTACATGTATTATGTCATAGACATTAAATTTGAGAATTTTTTATTTGTTTAACAGAATTTGATAATAGGGTGTTGCGGTGAACTGGAAAACAAATTTTCTTTGTAGCTCTATCACATGATTAGCTTGTGCCTTAGATTCTTTAAGATAATTTAATTTAATAGTAAACATATATAAACATTACAAACCTCGATGTTTTCTAGGTATTACCGTAGAACATCTGCGCATTATATATTTGTATTATAAGAGACCTAAATGACCAAGTAAACAAATGGGTCTACTCGTACGGACACCAAATGAGTCAACGGCAATAATATATTAACTGTCAAAAACTTTTTGTTTCTAAAGTCCAAACTAGGGGTGGGCACAGTTCGGTAAACCGAACCGAATTACCGAAAAACCGAAATTTCGGTACAAACCGAACCGAACCGAAAAAATTCGGTTCGGTATTCGGTACGTAGATTTTAAAAGTTCGGTATTTCGGTTCGGTACAAGTTTTTTGGTTCGGTATTTTCGGTATACCGAATTACCGAAATTAAAATATATTAAATTTATCATTATAATATTTAATACACTAACAGTCTTAGAGAAAGCAATTGCCCAATAACATACAGCCCACTACACAGCCCAATTACAGCCCAGCCCCCAATAATTATTTTCAATTTAGGGTTCTTTCTTCTTCTTCTACCCGATTCATTCTTCCTGTACACGATTCCTCTCAGAAAAATCTTCAATCAAACCGCAACCTCATATCGCTCTTCCGAGAAACAGAGTTTCGCGTTGATTACGACAAGGATGAGCTGCAACTGCTGTAGGGTTCTTCGAAAAAGGCTGCAGTGACGACTCCGCTCTTAGGTCGTGCTTGCAGTGGATCGAAACCGCCGATGCCCAGGGGCACGCCATCGTTGTCGTCGCCAAGTTCTGTCACGCCGCCCTCATGGCTTCCTCTCCGCCGTCCCGCAGGAACAGACCAAATCCAGTTTTTTTCTTAGGACTTCGGTATTTCGGTAAATAACCGAAAAAAACCGAAAAAAATTCGGTTTTTACCGAACCGAACATTTAGTTCGGTTCGGTATTCGGTTCTCCGAATCATCGAACCGAAATTTCGGTTAACCGAAATTTCGGTTCGGTTCGGTACGGTTTGTACCGAATGCCCACCCCTAGTCCAAACTAAACCATTACAGCATTTCAATTCACACTAATCAAAACGTTTCAAGATCGAGCTACAAAATTAAATGAAAAGAAATTATTAATGAAATGATAACCCTTCAAATTAACCACTCGAACCCGACAACTAAGCAAACCAAAATTATTACTCCTATTACAATTAAACAATAAAGTCCATTATACCTTAAAATAATACGGAGCCCTTTCATCATCTTATAAATTATAATAATGGTCCCCAAGTTGCAAAAATTAAGAACACAATTAGAGCTCGTGCTACACCATACAGCTGGCTTCATAAATTATATATACTAGTAGTTTTGCACACATTCGTGTGTGTTATAGGAGTAATGTTTAATTATGAAATAAGAATACTAAAAATAGAAGTACATATTTGAAAATACAAAAATATTAAGTAGTGGGTGGTTTTTTTATTTATTCTTAAACGGAGTAGTATGGTAACTAACTAATTGGCTACAAATTTTTGGTGTAATTGATACACCAAATTAGCTAAAATTAGCAGTTTTTAAGAGGTGCTGACAATTAATATAAGAGTATAGATACTAAAAATAGAAGTACATATTTGAAAATACAAAAATATTAAGTAGTGGGTGGTTTTTTTATTTATTCTTAAACGGAGTAGTATGGTAACTAACTAATTGGCTACAAATTTTTGGTGTAATTGATACACCAAATTAGCTAAAATTAGCAGTTTTTAAGAGGTGCTGACAATTAATATAAGAGTATAGATACTAAAAATAGAAGTACATATTTGAAAATACAAAAATATTAAGTAGTGGGTGGTTTTTTTATTTATTCTTAAACGGAGTAGTATGGTAACTAACTAATTGGCTACAAATTTTTGGTGTAATTGATACACCAAATTAGCTAAAATTAGCAGTTTTTAAGAGGTGCTGACAATTAATATAAGAGTATAGATATATATATATATATATATATATATATATATATACACACACACTCACCACACCCTTGAAAGTTGAAGTCAAGAATATTATAACATACGTAAATAAATACGTAGAATACATACTCGTTATTACATTGTATGTATGTGAATTGGCCCAATTAACCAATTTGGGCCGTTGCATGGACGGGTCAAAAAAAAAAAAACTATTCACTATCTCCTCAATTTGCGTCGTAGGAGAGGACAGAAGCATTGTTATACAAAGAAGAGTAGTTTTTCTCTAATTATAGAATCAATTCCCTCTATTTATCACGAATCTAGGGTTTCAAATCAATCGATTATCTTCCATCGGTCCTCAATAAGCTTCGCGTTTTGGAATATCTTGGCGTCCGTCCTCGTTCTGACGCTGTATAAGCAATGGTGATTGATTTGTTTTTTTTTTTCCTGACTGCACCTTATTTCCGGTTTTATACTAGTTTGATCTTCGCGTATGTGTTCCGGGGTTGTGTTCCACGCGAACATATCACAACTCTCAACTCTCAGCTTGTCGATGCAGAATCGTAGCTACTCTATTTCTGTTCGGTGCTATTATTGTAGTTTGCAATTAAGAGGATATGAGTGTTGAATTTGTGCCAAGCTAAGTAGTGCAATGTGTTGTAGTTTAACAAGCTTTGAGCTTTGGGATTAATTTAAGTCTTTTTTCAGGCTTCCCTGAATGACTCTTTTCTAGCTGATCTTGAGGAGTTGTCCGATCATGAAGATGATGCTCTGGTGAGTAAAGCATACCCTATTTTTGTTATATTGATAGTGTTCTAACCTTTTTCTTTTCATTTTCTTAGTTTAGGAAGTTCTTGCCTTCGTGCTTCTGTTACTGTTTTCTTTGTTGCTCTAGGTTTCTCATCTATCTCATTTTCAGGAAACTGATAATGTTGATGCTGATAAGATGGAAGAAGATTTGGACGGTGAGCTTGCTGACATTGAAGCTCTTAACTACGATGACCTGGATAGTGTTTCCAAGCTACAGAAGACTCAACGTTATAATGACATCATGCAGGTAATATGAATTTGACATCATTGCTAGAAATTTTTAGAGGCAATTTAAATTCGATTTGTCAACTTCTTGTTTGTGTCATTCATGTGCTTATTTCGTGTAGTAGGTCTTAAACCGTTGAGCGGCTGAACCATATTTCTCTGCTTTTATGTTTCAATATGTCTTATTGTGATGTTTGGAATTATTTGCTTGTAGAAAGTCGACAGTGCAATGGAAAAGGGGTCTGAGATTTCAAGTCAGGGGATTGTGTTAGAAGATGATCCAGAATACAAGTTGATAGTCGACTGCAACGCCTTATCTGTGGACATCGAGAATGAAATCATCATCATTCACAATTTCATCCGTGACAAGTATAGACTAAAATTTCCCGAGCTTGAGTCCCTTGTCCATCACCCCATCGACTACGCTCGAGTTGTAAAAAAGATAGGCAATGAAATGGATCTGACCCTCGTAGACCTCGAAGGTCTATTACCATCTGCAATTATCATGGTTGTCTCCGTTACGGCTTCCACGACCAGCGGAAAGCCTCTTCCCGAGGATGTCCTGGAAAAGACAGTCGAGGCATGCGATAGGGCCCTTACCCTCGATTCAGCTAAGAAGAAGGTGCTTGATTATGTAGAGAGTCGTATGGAATTCATCGCTCCTAACCTTTCAGCTATAGCTGGAACTGCCGTTGCTGCAAAGCTTATGGGAACGGCAGGCGGTCTTTCATCGTTAGCCAAGATGCCTGCTTGTAATGTTCAGCTTCTCGGAGCCAAAAGGAAGAATCTTGCTGGTTTATCTACTGCAACGTCGCTGTTTCGCATTGGTTATATAGAGCAAACTGAGATATTTCAGAGCACGCCGCCCGCTCTTAGGATGCGAGCTTGTCGCCTGTTGGCTGCGAAATCAACGTTGGCTGCACGCGTCGATGCTATTAGAGGGGACCCTTCGGGCATTACCGGGAGAAAATTGCGCGAGGAGATTCAGAAGAAGATCGAGAAATGGCAAGAGCCTCCGCCCGCTAAGCAGCCCAAGCCTCTCCCGGTGCCCGACTCTGAACCTAAAAAGAAGAGGGGTGGACGGAGATTAAGGAAGTTGAAAGAAAGGTAACATTCATAGTCTTTTGGCTCATCATAAAGTTTAGATGGCACGCTTTTGCCATTGCTAGAAATAAGCTAACATGGATCTTGTACTGTTAAAATAGGTATGCCATTACAGACATGCGCAAGCTTGCTAATAGGATGCAGTTTGGGGTACCCGAAGAGAGCTCCTTAGGTAATATAATAATGATATGGACAGAAGTTCATAAACATGATGAATTTTGTTTCGGAGCGATAATTTTTTTTATATCTCTAGTTACGTACTGAGTATGTCATCTGACCTTGAGGCAAGCTCGCATTTTCAATTGGATCTCACATTTTGCTCGCTTTTCTGTGAAGGTGATGGACTTGGTGAAGGATATGGAATGCTTGGTCAGGCTGGTAGTGGTAAGCTACGTGTATCAGTTGGTCAGAGCCGTCTTGCATCTAAAGTGGCCAAGAAGTAAGCTCTCTTTGCTTTTCAACCTCGACCATTGAAAGTTTTGCAAATTTCTTCAACTAAAAGATTTTTATCGCCTTAAATTTTCAGATTTAAGGAGAGGAGTTATGGGACTGGCGGTGCCACTTCTGGACTCACGTCGAGCTTAGCCTTCACGCCTGTCCAGGTATATGCACACTCTTCCCTTTGTTAACTTTGTTATTTATCGTCAGATATTTGCATTCGAGCAAAAATGGAAATGTTTCTCGATTTTCTTATTACCTGCAATGGTTTTACGTTTGCTTTTTTTTTTTTTTTGCAGGGAATCGAGCTTTCGAATCCTCAGGCAAACCAACTTGGAAGTGGAACACAGAGTACTTATTTCTCAGAAACTGGGACTTTCTCCAAGATCAAAAGAACTTGAAAAACAGAAACTCATCTTTTGAACCTTCCTTCTGATATGGGTAAGTTCTTTGCTGCACCATGCTTATGTATTTGACAGAATCAATCGTAATATAAGTCGAGCTTGTTATTTTAAAGGGATTTTACCTTTATTTGATCAACTACACAATGTAGTTTATCTATGGTGTATTAACTCAAGCTCTTCTCCCTTCAGTTTCATTCTTTGTTTACAAGTAAATAGTCACGTCTTTGTTAGTTCAATCATAAGTATTAAAAGGAGTACAATATAAAACTACCTGGTTATCTATCGACAGAATCACTTTATTTTTATTTTTTAAACCAAATACAAGCAATATTTTCTGAAATACTACATACCGATCAACCACTGCTTTCTTCGCTTTTATTGAATGTGTCCAACATTGAGGAAATTGTTAGAGGAAATGATATTAATTTTACACAAGGAAGTGGGACCCCAAACATTTTACACAATATAAGGTAAACAAGTAACACCACAAACCCTCCTATATTCCTTTACAACATATATATATACTCCCAAACGGACACTAAAATGATCACAATCAAAACACATTAGTCAAACACTTGACATCTTCAATAAGGCAAAGAGAGGGCAAACAAGCAAAACACAGACACGTAGCCACCAGCAGCAGCAACAACAACAACAAAAATAAAGCATCTACGGCGTCGCTATAGTCGGCGACGGAGCCGAACGAGCGAGTCTCTGTCCCCTCTCTCTCCTGCAATTCTCGGCGAACTTCAAGCTCCCGACATGAAGCCCTCGTTTTTGCTCCTCTTCAGTCCATTCCTTTACGTAATAGTCTTCCTCGGTGGTGCCTTCGGACGACGGCCCGAAAAACATTCCGCCCCACTGCGGGAAGTATATGAGCATGATTGTGGTCGTGATGCATATGATCATCACACCCATCAGCTCTATGCCCTTCTCCGTCGAGTACCTCGACCCTCGGAAGAATATCACCTGAGTGATAACCGCCCCCACGTTCCCGCCCCCTCCTGTCATCCCAGATATGATCCCGAGCGACCTGAAAAATTTAACGTTGAGGTAAGTCCCACGCTGAATGACCACTTCACCTTACAGTTTAAGCATAAGTTATAACGATCATATCATTTTCTTTATTGTATATATTATACTTCCAACACGCATTGTCCCTTACTTACGGGCTGATTTCTTAATTATTTAGCCTTAGGTTCATAAATGGGTCATCATGAAGGTTCGCAATTATTTCGCCTTAGGCTCGGAAGTATTCTTTATTTGTTATATAATATGTTTCCAACAGTTACGTACGATAATTCGTCGAGCCCGGTTTAATAATGTAATGAGAACACACAAACACACACATATACATATATATATACATACACGTAATTAGTTCGTCAGTTCTGTAATTTAGATAGTGGTATTCTAGAGACAAAATTTAACAGGTGACATTCAGGGGCGGAGCTAGGAAATTATCTCAGGGTGGGCAAAAAATTTAAAACAAAACCAGTACCAAACAATATACGATATATAACAAAATATCAATTTAGGACTGGTTTTTTTACAAGTTTACATATTAGAATTAGCATTATAACCAACATTAAGAAATATTTCGAACTCTTTATAAGTCAAATGCTTCAAAATTGACATTCGTAGCTTTAATTCTTTAATACTTTCCATTGTAGATATATTATAGACGAAAATGCGGAAAAGCGGATCTTATAATTCTGAAACTATTTTTTTGGACAAACTATACTATTTTTCTTGATGTCTAATGATGATGTTATTTGTATGTGAAATTATGACCATTTGACCTTTTCATTCTCCAAATTTGGAAGATAATGAATTCATGAAGAGATAATTTATAAATATATAAGATAATTGTCTATCCATTGAAAATTCATGTAATTATCATGACTTTTCTCAACAATGAACGTTATTATCCTATTATGGTTCATTAAAGGAAATAGATATCTTATCTAAATTAATATTATACAATGAATTAGGAATTATTGTGATAAATTAATATTTCCACGTATTAGCTAGTTGAGTCCTTACCTTAGATTATAATACATGTGTACTATTTAAATCTACACACTTACCATTTATTATCGGGCAACAACGGATAGATAATACACATATATATAATATATATAGCTATATTTTTTTTCAGGGTAGGCAAGTACCTACCCTAGGCATCACTAGCTCCGCCCATGGTGATATTATACGGACATTAACTTTCGAAATTAAGCAATTTTAAGCCAGACCCTAGATTTTATCCCACTGCTTAGTTTTGAGTGTTATTGTCCATATAACGTCACCCCCTAAAATTCCCCAAAACACTATATTATTCTCCTAAAACTTGAGATTTGAGGCAAAATCCAGCGTTCCGGCATAAATGTCTTAATTCTGAAAGTTATTTTCCGTGCGACACCACCCACAAATTCTCCGTCCCTCTAACGTCAACCCCCTAAAGTATAATTGCTAGAAAAATAATTAGCCTACGCGTGAGCATAAAATAAAACTAATTGCTAAATGGCGGTTTTATTAATAATAATCTAATATTTATTGAAGTAAACAGCATTCTAAGAATAGAAATGGACAGTTTTACGAGGAGCTTGAACCGTGTGATGCTATCATTATGTTTTTTTCTAGTTAGTACTTTTTAAAATAAAAATTGACACAGCCAATTGATTTTGAAACGATTAGTGCGTGTCGCCTCTCGCTTAATAAAATAGAAAGATATATATACCTTCTGGAGACGAAAGGAGCGACCCCGAAGGTGAGCCCGCATGCGGCCTGCACGAAGACGGAAAAAACGAGCATAACCGCAACCGACACGCCGAGGGACCCGACGACTCCCAAGAGCACGCAGAAGACTCCGCCCAACGTCTGCACCGCCCAAAGCGTCCAAAGCCTTCCCCTCATCCCGAACCTCCTCGACACCAAGTCCGACAGAATTCCCCCGCCGGGCCTCGACGCTACGTTCGCAAGCCCGAAGCTCGCCGCTATCAGGCCCGCCGTGTGCAGCTTCACGTCGAACCTGTCGTAGAAGTACTGAGCTATGATGTTGTCTATGGTCAGCTCAACCCCAAAGCAGTACCCATACGTCAGGGCCAAAATCCATCCTCTGTAGTTCGAGAACGCACGGCGGAGCACGTCCTTGAGGCTGTCCCTGTGCTTGTCGCCGGAGCGGTGGAGCTCGGAATAGTTGCCGTCCGGCAAGTCCTGGCCGAGGAAGAAGACGGCGTAGGCCGACATTGTCTGAAACAGCGCTGGTATGAAGAAGGCGATCCTCCAGGCCGTGAAGGAGGTCGACCCTACTTTGCTGTGTATGACGTCGTAGACTAAGGGCATGATTAGCTGTACGGCGCCGCCGCCGAGGTTCCCCCACCCTCCGGCGAGGCCGTTGGCGGTTCCGACGACCTTGGCGCTGAAGAGGGAGCTCATCCAGAACTGGGTGGAGACGAAGGTTGCCAGGGAGAATCCCGTGAAGAAGCGGACGAGGAGGAAGGAGGAGGCTGAGTTTATCACGGCGGTGGAGAAGACGGCCGGCGCGGTTATGAGTATGAGGATGGAGGAGGCGAGGCGGGGGCCGAAGAGGTCGCAGGCGGTTCCCATGGCTATACGGGCGAAGACGGCGCCGGAGACGGAGGCGATTCCGGCGTTGCCTATGTCGGTGGCGGTCAGGTTTAGGTTGTCGCGGATGATGGGGAGGAGCGGCGGCGCGGCGAAGGAGGAGACGAAGCAGGAGAAGAACGAGATCCACGACAGGTGAAATGCGCGCATGTGCGGCGCGGCGAAGGAGAAGAGGCGGAACTCGGTGGATTTGTGCTCGGAGTCGACGGGGAGGGAGAATTTCTTGCGGTGGTCGTGGGTTTCCGGCGGATTGTGGGAGATCTCCATCGTTGGTGCTGTGATTTGAAGCTAAATCGCCGCCGGAGATTTTTTCTTTTTCTTTTTTTTTTCTCTCTTTTCTCCGATGAAGGTTATTAGTGTCTGAAACCGAGGATTTATATAGACGAGGTTGTGCCCTTTATGGTTATTAATGAAATGACAGTGAAACGTTGGCCTCTTCGTAGAATGAAGAGTACTGTAAATGTCTAAATAATTTTACCCAACTTGGTACACATAGATTGCAATAATTAATCTGTTATCATTAAATTGCTTGTAATCTATGCAACTGATGACCCTTTTGAGGGTAAGAAAAGAGCAGCTTAGTTTGAAACTCGCCGAGTCTCAAAGATAGGGTTGTTCTTTGACGTACGGCAACTAATTACGGACATTGATTATTTACTGTTAGATAATTTAATAAAGTATTTATTTGAATGAGATTTTGGGCTTTCAAATTAAGGTATCGGGCTTCGGGGTTTTGGCCCAATAGGCCCAACTTCTAGAAGGCCCAACTTCTAGAAGTTGGGATGGTGGCTTTGTGATTGGAGTGGTTAATTAAAACCACTCTTCAACTCAAACATGATTTCATCATAATTATTAAAAAAAAAAAAAAATTAACTATTTTTTATTACAAAATTTTGGCTATAAATAGGCCATTAATTCAAAGGAAAAAAGACACAAGAATTAAAAGAAGATAAATAAGAAAATAATTCCCAAAATATTCTCTGCTATTGCTCTTATTCCGTTCGCCGTCGGTGTCGTTTTTTGTGCTAAAACGAACGCCGTGTTTTCGAAGTATCCTGGGAAATAGACGCTCGTAAAAAACCTCTAGCACATACGTGAGGGAGCGAATCTATTTTAAGGAAATTGTGTGCTACACAATCTTCGAATATTTTGAATATTTTTGTCTTTCCCAGCCAACAATCTTAAAATAGATCGACGATCCCGCAAAGATGTCAGACTACGTGGAATTCCTCAACAACCAAGAATCTGCGGAAAACGAAGGAAACATTGACGTTCCCCCTACCACTTTTATCCCCACTGCCATACCTGTGGTTACGAAGCCAAACGTACCGGTCAACCACCTGGAGAAGCCGGAGAAATTTACGGGGACAGCCTCGACGTTCAAAAGATGGCAACAGAAGATGCTCTTCTACCTCACCACGCTGAACCTGGCAACATACCTGAAAGAGGTCGAGCCTAAGGTAAATGACGGCGAGACGAACGCTGAGGTCGTGATCGCTGTTGATGCATGGAAACACTCTGATTTCCTGTGTCGTAATTATATTCTGAATGCCCTAAGCGATACTCTGTACAACGTGTATGGTGCGGTCGCTACGGCTAAGGAATTGTGGGAGTCGTTAGACCGAAAATATAAAACTGAGGATGCCGGCACAAAGAAATTTGTTGTCGGACGGTTCCTTGATTATAAGATGGTCGATTCCAAGACTGTCATCAGTCAAGTGCAAGAGATCCAATTGATCTTGCACGAGATCCATGCAGAAAGAATGGTTCTGAGTGAATCTTTCCAAGTTGCGGCTATTATTGAAAAGCTGCCGTCGGGCTGGAAAGACTTCAAAAACTATCTCAAGCATAAGCGCAAGGAGATGTCTTTGGAGGATCTGATTGTTAGACTTCGAATCGAAGAAGACAACAAAAGGTCGGAAAAGAGAGTGTCGAGCTCATCTGAACCGAAAGTAAACGTGGTGGAGCATAGCTCTAAAAAAGGCAAAGGCGCGGTTAAATCCAAAGCGAAACTTGGGGCGACCGGAGGCGTCGCTAAGCCGAACTATAAGTTCAAGGGAAAGTGCTTCAACTGCGGCAAATTGGGTCACAAGTCGTCGGACTGTCGCCTTCCGAAAAGGAGCCATGAAGCCAACATGGTGAGAGACAATACCAAGGAGGCTGACGAGATGAGTCTTGTCGCGGTGGTCTCGGAGGTAAACATGATTGGGTCGAATCCACAAGAATGGTGGATCGATACCGGTGCTACACGTCATGTCTGCACGAACCGTGGACTCTTCTCTACCTGTGAGCCGGTTGAAGGAGAAAAGATCTACATGGGCAACTCGGCTGCTGCTACCGTCGAGGGAAAAGGTAACGTGCAGCTCAAAATGACTTCCGGAAAAATATTGACGCTGAAAGATGTGTTGTACGTTCCGGAGATACGAAAAAATCTGATTTCGGGATTCTTGTTGAACAAGCATGGTTTTCGTATTGTTATTGAATCCGACAAAGTGATATTGTCTAAGTCGGGTATGTTTGTTGGTAAAGGCTATGCCTGTGATGGTTTGTTCAAGCTGAATGTAATGACTATTGTAAATGAGAATGAAAAACGTTCTTCTGTTTACTTGCTTGAATATTCCAATTTGTGGCACGGTAGATTAGGTCACGTTAATTTTGAATCGATACGTCGATTAATTAACATGGATCATATTCCAACATTCGAAATTAATTCGAAACATAAGTGTGAAATTTGCGTTGAAGCAAAAATGACGAGATCGTCTTTTCCCTCGGTAGCAAGAAGTACCGAACCGCTTGAATTAATTCATAGCGATTTATGTGATTTGAAATACGTTCAAACACGTGGTGGCAATAAATATTTTATAACATTCATTGACGATTGCACCAAATATTGCTATGTGTATTTGCTTAAGAGCAAAGACGAAGCATTAGAGAAATTTGTTCTATACAAAACCGAAGTTGAAACGCAACTCGGCAAGAAAATTAAAAGATTGAGAAGTGATCGGGGTAGGGAATACGAAGCGCCAATTGGGAGCTTTTGTGTGGAACATGGTATCGTCCATGAAGTGACCGCCCCGTATTCACCTCAATCAAACGGAGTGGCCGAACGAAAGAATCGCACATTAAAAGAGATGATGAATGCGATGTTACTGAGTTCAGGTCTACCGCCTAACATGTGGGGCGAAGCTATCTTAACGAGTAATTACCTATTAAATAGGATACCTCGAAAGAAAATGAATAAAACTCCATATGAGTTATGGAAAGGAAAGACGCCTTCTTACCAACATTTGCGAATGTGGGGGTGTTTGGCGAAGGTAGCCGTACCTGCGCCTAAAGCGGTGAAAATTGGTCCTAAAACGGTGGACTGTATTTTCATAGGATATGCACACAATAGTACGGCATATCGGTTTCTTGTATATGATTCGAAAATTTCGGATATACACAAGAACACGGTCATGGAATCGAGGAATGCGTATTTCTTTGAAAATGTATTTCCTTGTAAATCCGATTATGGATCCGGTACATCTAAACGAGATGATATAGAAACCGAGACTCCTAGTACGGTTCATGAGATTGAACCGAGACGAAGCAAGCGTGCCCGAATAGAGAAATCTTTTGGTGATGACTTTGTTACATATTTGATTGAAAAGGAACCGCTGACTTATAACGAAGCAGTGAGCTCCGTGGACGGGCCTTTATGGAAAGAAGCCATAAAAAGCGAGATTGATTCTATCTTGCAGAATCATACTTGGGAGTTAGTTGATCTCCCAAAGGGATGTAAACCTTTAGGATCAAAATGGATCTTTAAAAGAAAAATGAAACCAGACGGGTCTGTGGAAAAGTATAAAGCCAGACTTGTTATCAAAGGATACAAGCAACGCAAAGGCTTAGATTACTTTGACACATATTCTCCTGTGACGAGAATAAATTCGATAAGGATGATACTTGCTATCGCGTCCTTAAGAAATTTGGAAGTACATCAAATGGATGTCAAAACAGCTTTCTTAAACGGTGAGTTAGACGAGGAAATATATATGGAGCAACCCGAGGGTTTTCGTGCTCCTGGAACCGAAAAGAAAGTCTGTAGATTGATCAAATCTTTGTATGGTTTGAAACAAGCCCCTAAGAAGTGGCACGAAAAGTTTGATCACGCGATGATCAACTACGGATTTAAAATCAATGAGAGCGATAAATGCGTTTACTCAAAGGAAACAGGCGATGACTACGTCATTTTATGTCTGTATGTAGACGACATACTCATTGTTGGTAGTAACGACAAAATGGTCAAGTCTACCAAGGATATGTTAAATTCGAAATTTGACATGAAAGATATGGGACTTGCGGACGTGATTTTAGGAATTAAAATCAAACGAACGAGTAATGGTCTTGTTTTGAGTCAAGCTCATTACGTAGACAAAATTCTCGACAAATTCCTCAAGGGTGATTCTGGTGTTGCTAGAACGCCATTAGACCGAAGCGTTCATTTGTCGAAAAATCGCGGAGAGGCTATTTCTCAAGTAGAATACTCCCGGATTATTGGAAGCTTGATGTATCTAATGAGCTGTACTAGGCCAGATATTGCTTATGCTATAAGCAAACTAAGTTCGTACACGAGCAATCCGAGTGCGGATCATTGGACCGCTATAATACGGGTTTTGAGATACTTACGGTATACTCGAGACTATGGATTACACTATGGTCGATATCCGGCTGTGTTAGAAGGCTACACAGATGCGAACTGGATATCTGACATGAAGGACTCTAAGAGCACAAGCGGCTATGTGTTTACACTCGCTGGAGCTGCTGTGTCTTGGAAATCCTCGAAACAAACGGTTATAGCAAGATCCACTATGGAATCCGAGTTCTTTGCCTTGGACAAATGTGGAGAAGAAGCTGAATGGTTACGCCATTTCTTGGAGGATATTCCTAAATGGGAAAAACCTGTGCCGCCTATATGCATACACTGCGATAGCCAATCGGCTATTGGACGGGCACAGAGTACTATGTATAATGGTAAGTCGAGACACATACGTCGTCGACATAATACCGTTAGACAACTGCTCTCAACTGGAGTTATCTCGATTGATTATGTGAAATCGACGGATAACATTGCGGATCCGCTAACCAAAGGGTTAAATAGAGATGCGGTTGAAAGGTTGACGAAAGGAATGGGCTTAAAGCCTTAAAGTATAAAAGTGTTAAGAAGGAAAACCCTACCTAAGTGACTGGAGATCCCAAGATCTAGGTTCAAAGGGACAACCTAATCTTAAGACTTGGTATCACTGTGGGGGAAACCCCGCTCATTCCTGTCAAGAAACAGTGATGACGGAAAAAGGCTAGCATTATGATGCTTTAATGACTATCATAGAGTGTTGATGAAAATACTCGCGACGTGAGAAGTCACCTATGTTAGGGAGAAGTGGGGCCGCTTCAAAGGAGAACTGAAAGGCTTAGTTCTTTAGAAACCCTCGCAGAATCAGGACGTGTCCATGGCCGTACTGGACAAAACCATGAGAACGGAACAAGAGAAAAATGGTCTCTGTGTATTGTACGTGGGTTCGTTTACATGAAAAGCGGGACAGTTCAAAGACATCGCGTTCTACTGGACTGCAGTAAACCAAGCGTGCATACAAGGAGGAAGTTCAAATGGTAAAACATACTATCCTCTATGCAGAGTATCATTAGATTAGCAGAAACATTACATAAACAATTCTCATTCATGTGGGGGATTGTTAGATAATTTAATAAAGTATTTATTTGAATGAGATTTTGGGCTTTCAAATTAAGGTATCGGGCTTCGGGGTTTTGGCCCAATAGGCCCAACTTCTAGAAGGCCCAACTTCTAGAAGTTGGGATGGTGGCTTTGTGATTGGAGTGGTTAATTAAAACCACTCTTCAACTCAAACATGATTTCATCATAATTATTAAAAAAAAAAAAAAAATTAACTATTTTTTATTACAAAATTTTGGCTATAAATAGGCCATTAATTCAAAGGAAAAAAGACACAAGAATTAAAAGAAGATAAATAAGAAAATAATTCCCAAAATATTCTCTGCTATTGCTCTTATTCCGTTCGCCGTCGGTGTCGTTTTTTTGTGCTAAAACGAACGCCGTGTTTTCGAAGTATCCTGGGAAATAGACGCTCGTAAAAAACCTCTAGCACATACGTGAGGGAGCGAATCTATTTTAAGGAAATTGTGTGCTACACAATCTTCGAATATTTTTGAATATTTTTGTCTTTCCCAGCCAACATTTACCAACATGTTATTTAAAAGTATAGATTTACTATATATAATGCATGCTGTACTGGAGAAGAATGAAGAGGGTTTGGAGGTTTGTGTAATATTTAGTTTGTCTGATCCATTGACTTTGGAAGATGGGGACAGCTTTTGCCAAGAATCCAAGTGAATCATGTGCAAAGTCAACGAGTTTTGGTAAGAGATTCCTATGGGTGTTGTTTATTTATTTTGTGTGTGTTTTGACTTTTAAGCCCACTTTTAATATTGTAATGGGGGGATATGTGTTTGTTTCTACATCAGCTGAAAGCTCTGCGAGGGTGATTTAGTCATTCGAACAACGTTATTAAAGGGATTACTGGTTTTGACTTGGCTGGAATTAGTAGAAAGATTACAATGGGGATATTCACTGAGACTAAGTATCTGATTAAGATATTGCAACGTTAATTATTGGCCACCATCTACGTGCGGGCTTAAGTTGCTTTCGTCCCAATCTATTCTATTTTATTATGCCCATGGCTTTGGTTAAATCGCCAATAATTAAATTAATTTGGTCTGTCTATTGACCAATCATATCTCATCTATAAATTAATATTATTATTTTAAAAAAATTAATAATTATTTTTAAAAAATTTATTGACCCATGTTCATAACTTACGATTCAAAAACTTGCCAACGATCAATGGAAATCAACCATTTCTTTGTTTCTCACTACCCAACATGCCAACATGCGCATTGCGGGGCAGAAGATTTGTGTTTCCTCGACAAGTATTTGTGAAGTTGGAAGTTTTTCTCTCTGCTTATTAAAGATCCTACACTGAGCATAGAATAATCGCACAATCATCAATACAGAGGGAGTAACCTTACTGCTATTACGCCGCTTCTTTCACATCTCAATGGAGAAGATGACCGCTGAATATGTCTGGTGTGTTTTCATCGACTCTGATTCGATTCTAATTCGATTTGATTTGTTCATTTAATCTGTAGTTAGATTTTTACACATACATCGAGTGTGCACGGTTACTAGTGTATTTGTTAGTTAAGAATGATGCGTGTGGAATTTTACAATTTAAAATTAATCTCACCATTTAAAAATTTTCAGTTTACTTTTCTATTTTTTGACGGAAGTTAAATGTTTGAATTTTTGCGATGTACCCTAAGTAAATGAATAATATTAATTAATGTCAAAGGTAATAAGATTATTCTTTCAATAATCTCTTCTTCCCCGTAATTTTGAATACAGCCTATTTATAATATAAACAGAAATAGTCTAGTTAGTCATTATTTATTTTCCCTCATTAGATCAAATATTGTGGATATGCATAGATTTTTGACAAGTTGCTTGTAGTAAGTAACATTAACGAATAGAAAACTAGCGAGACATTCATCAACACTAGAAATATCGAAAAATGTTTATATAACGAAAATGGATCCAAAAATCACGTCCATGCAAATAACTCGGCAGCTAAATCCACGCTGCATCTTAAATTTCAATTAGTCAAAAAAGAATCCATGGCCAACAAAATCCATTCACTTTCAACCTCCCCAACAAAAATAGCTTAGATTAAGAACCATACATCTCCAAACAAACCCTTATTACATAAACATAAGACATTGCCCTAACAACAACACCTCTCTTTTCCACCTTCAACCAAATGAGATAGAAGAACAAAAAAAAAACAAATAGGAGCCACCTAAGCATCTTCAAGAAAGAAATTTCTATTCAAACCCTATAAAAATGGCTCCAGCAACAAAGTTCAACTATCTCTTCGTCCTAACCCTAACCCTAACGGCGGCCCACCTCATCGGCTCGACCCACGCGGACCCGGGCGTGAGCCAATTCTGTCGAACCGCCACCTACAAGCCACTATGCAACCACATGGTGGGTGGTGCCACGAACCTCCACGATGCATCGGCCAATGCCATGAAGTCGACCATCGCCCTGGCTAAGCAACTGCAAGCGTTGGTCCCTAAGGTCAAGGCTTCCCTGGCTAGCCTCCCGCCTCAAACCCGCAACTCGATCATCTCTACGTGCGTCGAGGACTTCGAGGGAACAGTCGATGACGTTCAGGTTGTTGAATGACCACTTAAACCTATCAGCAATCAAGCTGTTAGGTAGCGTATTATTTTCATTGTTTAGTTGCATTTATACTGAAATTGAGGGATCTTTGCTAAAACAAATTGGCGACAGGAGAATGTTGCCAGGTGAGATTTAGAACTTTGATTAACCAACGCCCAATTTTTATGACATTGGAATAAATAGTTGTGACATGTTTATATGACATTGGGTTACTTCCCCTATTGCTAATTGGGCTTAGAGTGAAATTGCACATGGGCTTATGAGTTTGGGCTAAAGGGGATTTTATTCTAGACTATTTCTAACTTTTCATTACCGTAACAGACGGCGTTGGAGGCTTTGGACCAGAACGATATTGGAACTGCTCGGACCCACTTGAGCGCTGCCTTCGGCACCGATTGTCAGGACGCAATGTCCGAATTCGGGGCGACGTTTCCTTTTGCGAGGATGCAGAAGCAATTGATGAAGCACGTCGATAATTGCTTCGCCGTCGTGGATCAAAATTGATTTCTTAAGCAAATGTGTGGGTGGAAATTGAAGAAAAGGAAAGAAAAACTCGAAGTTTTCTCATTTGCTTGTCGTTCTTCTCTTTTTTTATCCATGTAATGTACGAATATTATTTATAACAAGGTGATATGAATTTATTTTGGCCTTGGATGATCATTGTTATTAGGGTACGTAGTTAAGCTCATGTTTTTCTTTGGGTTGTTGCAAACTCAATATCTAGTCGAGACTAACTACACCCAAGTTGTTTAACAATGTTATACTGTAATATATTATAATTGGAATCCTTATTTTCCATATAAGATTGCACTAGACCGCTTATGCGGGCCTTGATTCAACGGCCCGTAATAAACCGAAAAAAGAAAATATTGCAAGCCTATAAGCTAGCCCATGCAATATTTGCAAACAAAACAAGGCAAAATAATAATAATAATAATCATCATCATCATAGTTAGTACAAAGAGAAAGCTCTATAAAGTTTCAAATTCGTGTTTTAAGGAGGAAAGGAAGACAACATCATGAAGTTACAAAGTCATGTCAACCCATTTGTACATAGTCTTTGACCATCTAATTCAAAAGATGTGATATGATGATAGTATGAAATGAAATGGGCTCCCTTTAATAATTAGCACTTATGATGCTAAGAGTGATAGGCAAGGAATGAGATGCTGCAGCTGCTAACTAAGACAAGAACTAGTTTGGTGTTCACACTATCTAATGTTCGAAGAACCAATTCCTGCGTCATGATGACGTCACTCGTGAAGGAGCCTATATATGACACAATAATAATATTGTATTATGTTTGGTCATCATTATATAGTTAAGGCATGCACGGACATGATGAGAAAGTGAAGTAATCCCAAGTGTGGGCAGACAAAGATTTAAGAATCAATATGTGCGTAGTAATACTTTTACAACCATCACACAATATGATGGATGGATGGATCACATTCTTCAATCATGGTAATTTAGGGGCAAAATATGCAATTTTGAACTATGTGGTGTGCTTTCAATTGCTAGAATTGCTCATTTTCTAGCTTTATAAACATGAATGAATGTGTGTTTGCTTTTCCGCCAAAATTGTAATCAATTGGACTGATAAAGGATGAGACATTATGATGATGGGGGGCGTAAGTTAACACCCTATTTTTATTTTTTCTATCTTTTTAAATCTATGAATATCACGGTGTGGTGAGGTACGAAAAAAAAACATTGATAGAACGTATATTAAATGAGAGGAGGTGATTAAAAGGCTGACAAAAAAAAAGAACATCTAGGAGAATGAGAAAGTGATCAAATAAACAACTTTGAACTAGAATCCAGTCCGATTCTCATCAACCATCGTACAAAATTCACGAAGAAACGAATCGAATTTGGAAAATAAATTTTGATATTGTATGCAAATAGAGAGAGTTGTTGCCTTCTAGTTTAGGTCTTGGAAAACGGAAAGAGAATTCTCATTCTTCCAAAATTAAATATGCATATATAAATTATACATTATAATGCAATGTCTTGGTCACAACATCTTCGTATATATAATTCACATCCCCACATGGGGCAAAACTCTCAATATTCACAAACATCGTTTCCCAAAGTAATTTTTTCTATTACATCAACACCAGCCTGAACTGGCACATTCTGTCAGGAAACAAACTCATATATCTCTTCTAAAATTTCCAATTCTAATAAAAAAATAAATAAATTTGAATGAATCTTCTCAAGAAGAAGAGAGGAGGAGAAGACGACAAGGCAGCAGCAAATGTACGCAGACACCATTTGTCTTTCTGCTAGAAGACGAAACAAGAGAAGCAGCCAAATCCCATAAACAAAACATGGCTCATACTATCTGCAAACCTCCAATCATTTCGTCTTTTGTTTTCTTCCTCTTTTTAATCTCTTCTCTTTGTCCTGTACTGTCTGTAAATCTCAATGACACGAATAGCTTCATTCCCAAGCACGAATCCAAGAGAAAGATAAAGCTCATCAGAGCCCATTTGATGAAGATCAACAAGCCTTCCATCAAGACTATCCAGGTATCATTACTTGCATATGTATGTATATATGTCTTCATCTTCATTTCTTGTTCTTCACTAAGTGTTCAATCCGAGGTTTTTTTTTTAACTAACTTAAACTGCTTCAATTAGAGCCCAGATGGAGATATCATAGACTGTGTGTTACTACACAAACAACATGCCTTTGATCACCCATTGTTAAGAGGCCAAAAGCCTGCGGTGAGTTTATCGAAAAAAAAAAATCTGAGATTTATTTCACTTTCATCTTCAATTTACTGACAAGATTTCTTGTTAAAGGATCCACCTCAAAGGCCATTAGATCAAGAAAAAGAATACTCACCATCATCAGCGTCTTTCGAGGACTATTATTACCAATCTTGGAGCAGTAATAACAATGAATCTTGCCCTGAAGGAACAATCCCTGTAAGGAGGACCACCGTGAAAGACGTCCTCCGATCGAGCTCCGCCGCCAGGTTCGGCCGGAAGATTGCCGGACTTGTGAGAAGGGATTCTTCGACAAACGGCCACGAGGTAAACTAATCAATCGATTCCTCAATCGAATCGTCGGATTACTATTTCTCACACTGTTCGCCTCACGTCGACGATCTCCGCCGCCGTGGATTATCGTTCTTCTTCCGCCTCCGCAGCACGCCGTCGGCTACGTCAGCGGCGAAGAGTATTACGGCGCCAAGGCGAGCATCAACGTGTGGGCCCCACGTGTCTCTAGCCGGCAAGAGTTCAGCTTGTCTCAGATTTGGGTGATTTCGGGCAACTTCGGCGGCGATCTCAACACCATTGAAGCTGGTTGGCAGGTAATTGACTGACAATATCTTCCATTCTCTCCAACCAACTAATTCCGTGGGTGTTAATCGATTAACATTAATTTCTACAAGGGGTACGTTGCAAATAAGTAGATTTGCTGATTGATTATTACATAACTACAATTATGCTGCTTAATCTCTTACAGGTTAGCCCCGAGCTATATGGGGACAGCTATCCAAGGTTCTTCACTTACTGGACTGTAAGCAGGCATCTAATTTGCAATAAAATGTACTTATGAAATTTTATCTATTTTGAAATAAATGGTAGCTATTCAAATTTTTTAATTTGCAGAGCGACGCATATAGAACGACAGGTTGTTACAATTTGCTATGCTCGGGTTTTATACAAACTAATCGTAGAATAGCAATTGGAGCTGCAATTTCACCGAGATCTTCTTACAATGGTGCCCAATTTGATATTACATTAATGATATGGAAGGTAAGTTAGTTAGTTAATCAGTTTTCATTTCTTTTTTTTTCCATATTTTTTTTATAATTTTTGTTTGTATTGAAAGGATCCCAAGCATGGAAATTGGTGGTTAGAGTTTGGAAATGGGGTTTTAGTGGGATATTGGCCATCGGTGCTATTCACGCATTTAAGGGACCGTGGTGCGAGTATGGTGCAGTTTGGGGGCGAAATTGTAAATACGGGAAGTTCTAGGGCGCACACGTTGACTCAGATGGGGAGTGGGCATTTTGCGGATGAGGGGTTTGGTAAGGCGTCTTATTTCAGAAACGTCCAAATTGTCGATTGGGATAACAATTTGGTCCCCACTTCGAACCTTAAGCTCTTGGCTGATCATCCAAATTGTTATGATACTCGCGGTGGGAGTAATAGGGCTTGGGGTAATTACTTCTATTATGGAGGACCTGGGAGAAATTCTAGATGTCCTTGAATTTAAAATTTATTTTTATTGTTACATATATATATTTTGGGCTGGGTTTTATTCAGTTTTGTAAAATTGCAAATGGAAATAGTTAAATTTTTTTTTCGTTAATGTAGCACATTTTCTTATTTTATTTCATACGTCGGACTTGTTTTTAGCATTGAATATTAGCTATAATGATGATGTAACATTTAATTTTTGTATGCGGGGTAGGCCCATTTACTACAACGGGGGACAAAATCATATTTCAACATATCATTAAAGTCGTTGCATCAACTTTGAACCACTTATACACTATCAATGTTTAATATATATTTATATGCGTACGTGTGTGTGTAAAAGTCGACAAATCGCGGGATTTCATCTTGCTTGCATATGTAAGCATATATATATATATATATTGATGTTATGTCAAGCCTAAAATCTATATTTACAAGCAAGAAATCAATTTTCTGGTCCTGAACAGAGAAATTGAAGCGTACAAAATTTTGGAGTTGGCATTTAATATGTATTCGTTTGCTGCCTTAATGGTTCCACCAACCGTAACAGACGTTGACTGACATATATTTATGATTTATCCCATCTCTATTATTACTTGATATATTTATTTTATGGGTTAGTATCGTATTATAGCGTAGAAATTAAGAAGAGTCCATTACAAGTCGTATTGAGCTGTCGCTATCCTAAAAGAGAGAAAAAAAATACTCTTTAGGGGTAGGAACGAGGAAGATTTATGATGCAGACAGTTCAAGAAGCATAACGTAACATATACTATTAACTGAAAAATATATATATAATGTATATGCTTGTTACATATAGAGAAATATTATGGTCATGACTTATGTGAAACTTCTTCAATATTATTATTTGTTAAGCTTTGATAGATTAATCAATTATTCAGTATAAGCATTCTATAATCGTTCAGCATAATTGTATTATTTATTAAGCATTAAATATATTTTTAAGATTTAAATATGTTAGTTATGTAATTTATAATAAAAATAATGGTATATAAGGAATGAATGTTAAAAAAAATAAGGGATAATTTTGTCTAAAGAAATATTGAAAATATCACCGATCACGGTGATGGAGGATCACCCTGCTTTTTGGGGGTGATCCAAAAGCTGGAATATCATTCCCTTTTGATCACCTCAGTGATCCTCCATTACGGTGATGAATCATCACCCACGCTAAATAAATACGGTGATTAGGAAGCGATAGAAGGATTATAGTGATGCTTTGGAGGATCACCCCGAAATAAACACCCCCAAAAGGTGATGTAGCATTGATTAATACCTTTTTACTTGGAATAGATTAACACATCTTATGTTGAAATTGTACGTTTATGTGGCACCGAAAAATGCCACATAAGAGATGTCCATATAAGATGCTCACAGCTCGCGTACATCATAAAATTTCTCATTATATATTTAATTATATATATCTATTCTATTATATTAAGTTGATGTGCTAGGATAAACCGTCAGTTGGTCTATATCAATTTTTGACTGATCAGATTTTTTCTACATATATTAAAAATAGAAAAGACTTATTAAACCACGTACATTCCATAACCTCATAATAACTAGTAAATTTTATTTTTATTCTATCACTTATTAAAACTATTTAATAATAATTAACTTTATTTTATTACACACGTATAGTGTGTCAGAAATAAATATATAATGGCCAACGCATGGGCTCTGAAAGTCAATTAAACACAATATATTGGGCCGTTTATGAGATCAATCATGAAGAAGGCCCAATATTTTATAAGCCCATCATATGGCCCAACCAAGCTACTATCTCCTCCATTCTGTCACTTAGCTCTTCCCTTTCTTTCAAGCTTAGTGGGTCCCAACATTTCCACGCATATAATTGTGATATTTGACATATCAACAACAAAATGGCAACTCAATTTAGTTCAACCATTTTATGTAGCATAGCTTTTATTATATTTTGTTATTATTTATTAAAACTCCTCCCACGGAGCAAAGAGATAAAAATATGAGTGGGACAGTTGACGGTTGGTTCGTTGAAGAACATTCCACCTCTGTTTCCAGCGCAATCCATCCCTGCAAAGAATCCCCCTTTATCCATATATTCTAACATGCAACCCAACAAAAAAAAATGCAATTTTGGGAAATTTTTCAAGATTCTTGAACATAGATAATATCGTAAAATTCCCCTTTACCCATAAAATTCTTGTGGCAACGGTTAACCCAAGAACGCGTGGGGTTCGAAACAAGCAAAGCCCATAGAAACACGCCTCTTATTAACGAGCCATAGGCTTCCAATTTTGGAATAAAATAATATTCCCAGAACAACATTTGAACTTTAAGACACACCTCTCTTGCGTGAAATTGTAGTTGTGTATGTGGAAGTTGGGCAGCGTAGAAATTGTGGGAAGCTTCCATTCACACGTTTTAAATAGCTTCTTCTTCCTTTCGTGGTTGTCTTCTAAAGCCTTGATTTAAAGGTCAGATTTTTTTTTTTTCGATCCATTCATCATTTTAAAAAGAAAAAAGGGGTAGCCAAGAAAATAGGATGATTAGATGGTGGATTTCATCTCTGCAGCTTATAGAGCTCTTAGTGAGCTCCGTGGTGCATTTGGTGTACGGTTTTTACATATTCAGTTCAGCCGTCGCCGGCGACCTTTCTCAGACATGGAGCGATTTGATCTTTAAGCCTAACTTATTGGGCGGTGAGCTTAGAACAGCAGAGGAATATTCAGACAAGCCAACTTCTGCTGGTGAAGATTTGCCCCCTATTGTTTTAGTTCATGGGATCTTTGGCTTCGGAAAAGGGGTAATAATCTTCCCATTTTTTCACGTGTAATAATTCATTTTTTCTTCTTTCTTTCTGATGAGGAGCTTTTATTCATCAAAAAACAGAGGTTAGGAGGTTTGTCTTACTTCGCCGGAGCAGAGAAGAAGGACGATAGAGTGCTAGTGCCTGATTTAGGCTCATTAACAAGCATACACGACAGGTAAAAAAGAATGAATCTTTTCTATAATTTTTTTGAAGTTTAATGAATAAAATCGAATTTCTTACAGGGCTAGGGAATTGTTTTATTACCTGAAAGGAGGACAAGTTGATTATGGTGACGAACACAGTAAAGCTTGCGGACACTCCCAGTTTGGCAGAGTTTATGAAAAAGGTTAGAACAAAATTGGAAGACAAGAATTTCAAGTTCTATGTTCTCCATTGATATGTTTACAAGAAAATAAATAAATAAAAAATTTGCAGGGCATTATCCTATATGGGACGAAGAACACCCAATTCACTTCGTAGGACACTCAGCTGGCGCCCAAGTTGTTAGAGTCTTGCAGCAGATGCTCGCCGATAAGGTAATAGTAGTAAACAAAAGCCAATATTTTTTTTTTCTTCGAAGAAAAAGAAGGCTTCGAAAAATAATAATATCGACGAAAATTTCGCAGCAATTCGAAGGACACGAAAATACGTCGCCCGATTGGGTCCTAAGCCTAACTTCACTGTCGGGAGCTTTCAACGGCACGACACGAACCTACCTCGACGGAATACAGTAAGCTTCCTCATAAAACCTTAGGGCGCGTTTGGCGTGCGGAATTCTGTGCGCTGGAAGACGCTAAACGTGCGTTCGGTATGCTGAACTCGGCGTGGAATAGAAAAGAAAAAGCGCTACGGTACGCACGCGAGGCGTAATGTACAACGATCCGATGCCTATCGTTGCATTTTTCCTTTTCTTTTCCATGTTGCCGCCTAACGAACGGACACCCTACGGAAAAACTTAAGTCGGCACATCGAACAGTGATGCGCTGTGCTTCGATCACCGACCGAAATCTGCGTACCAGAATTTTCCGCATGCCAAACGCAACCTCAACGCGACGCCTTTTTTTACTACATATGATTTATTGAAGGTTTCTGACAACAGGGCGGAAGACGGGAAAACGCTGAGGCCCATTTGCCTGCTCCAGCTTTTACGGGTCGGGTCGATCGTCTACGACTGGCTCGACATTCCATGGCTGAAATCTTACTACAACTTTGGGTTCGACCACTTCGACATGTCTAGGAAGAAGATCGGGATTTTGGGCCTAATCAACTGCCTGACGGGTCGGAGCGGCCCGTTCGGGTCGGCGGATTGGATCCTACCCGACCTTACGATCCAAGGATCCATGGAAATAAATCGTCATGTAAAGACTTTCGAAGGAACTTACTACTTTAGCTATGCTACGAAAGGGACGAGGAAAATCTTAGGGTTCACTGTCCCCTCGGGATTCTTGGCGGTCCACCCTTTGCTTTTCGTTCGAGTCCTTCAGATGAGCCAGTGGAGGCACCCGCCCGACGTGCCTTCGCCCTATAAGGGATACAGGTTACTAGACAAAAGCCCTTTCAAGAATGGACTTTCTAGCAAAAAAAGAAATTTTTAATTAGTATATTCGGTAAATGCACATTTGAGAAGTCCATTTATGCGGGCGGCACAAATGTACTTCTCAAAAGTAAGGTTTTTTCTGCACTTCTCCAAAATGGACTTATGAATAAGTTGACTTATCAAAAAGTGCGTTTAATGTTAATCATTTCAAACATTTACGAAAATTTTCGGTAATTTATCAGGGATGAAGATTGGTGGGACAACGACGGGGCGTTGAACACAGTGTCCATGACGCACCCACGAATCCCGAAAGAGCATCCCAATCGGCTTGTAATGAACGACTCTGATTGCCAACCGTTGCAACCCGGGATATGGTAAGAAAAAGCTCGAAAAAGAAAAAAAAAAACAGTTTTTTTTTTTTTTTTTTGATAGCGATGGAACGAAAAAAGTACGGATTGATTTGTGATTAGGTACTACAAGATTGTGGAAGGGGATCACATCCTATTCATCATCAATAGGGAGAGGGCGGGCGTTCAGTTCGATGTGATATACGACGGGATTTTCGAACGATGCAGAAAACATGCGTTTAGGAAGACGCCGGCGATGCCTAATCAAGTTCAGCAGCAGCACTAGTTTTTCCCCCAACACAAAATTCGTTATACATTTACATATATATACATATGAACACAGATGGTTACATACCTTTTTTTGTCATCTGTTGTTAGTTGGTGATCGGCGACTGTATTTTCGCCTTAGTTGTGCTGAGCTGAGATCATCGGCGGAAAGCTGATAGCCACAAATTTGCAGGTTTTAATAGAGAAAGAAAGAACGAAATATGTCTATTTGTCTATGTTTATGTCAAAATCCGATCACGCCATTCTTAAGAGCTTCGTCGTAGCTAATAAAATTTCTCAAGAAGATAACCAAACCACGAAGAACAAGAGTTGAACTAGCTGAAAATGTCAATGCACCGAATAGAGAAAAACATAGGCTATAATCCCCTTTAATAAAGCAGAGTAGGTTTAAGTAAGCGATAAATGAGAAGAATTCTCGCGAAAACTCAGGCGTGAGCATAGCATTATCAAAAAGTTCACACATCGTTACAGAGGTGACAAAAGGGTAACTACAACGCCACGAGTCTACTTCTTACAGCAGCCAACTTCCCACAAACACAGATTTCGTTTCGCTGCTGCATATGTTCGTAATCAAACACTAAATACAAAAAAGGTTATGTACACAAAAAATCCCGAGCTACGTCACGGCCTGCTTAAAAAGAATGATATAAATTAAGGCATGCATTTAAAGCCCGCCCACGGATTGGACCATAAGAAAGAGGTCTGCTTAATCATCACAACCTCAGTCAGCCACTTTCTCTTACACAGTTTCCCGGCAAGAGATACTTGAATTCCTCAGCTCTCTCGAGAAGAAATGCAGGGAGATGAACCGCCGAATACGAATGAGGGATGGGTCCCATCTTCCCAATAATCTCCCTGAAAGTATATTCCTCGGGGAGCATATCGAACAAATCAGCCCCTTTGCATATAACTCTCTGAATCCTCTTAGGATTCAAGAAATGCGAGAACCTCACCCTATCCACGTGGCTATAAGCCTTCATCTTGAATATAAACTCGCTGATTCGCCTAAAGCAAAAGCTGCAGTGCCAGCCAGCATCGGCCAAGATCTCGTCAGATTGCCTGTAATGGGCATACTTTGTCTTCCCAGATTGATACACATGAATCGAAGCCCTCCATGAGTTGTTGTCCAAGAGAAACTCGAAGGAGTAGAGATAGTTTTTCAGACGAAGGTGAAGAACGGGAGGAATTCCATCGCACCATCTCAAGAGATTGATCGTATGTCTGCTTGGGATTTCGTCAACATCAGACATGATCAGAAGATCATCGTCTTGTATCCCGGCTTGCTTTAGGAGGTAATCCAATGCCAGCCTTTGATACGCTTCCTCGACGAAAGGGTTTTCTCCCCTCTTGAACCTGCCCGGGGCCTGACCGTAGGTCAGCCTCGGCTCAACGAATTTGAATTGGGCTCGAGCCCCTTCGAACACGAAGGGCTTGGGCAGGCCAGTGAAGGTCGAGTTCGACTCGAGGAGGACGAACTCGGTCACATAAGGGTACATTTCCTTCCATCGTATTTTAAGGATGTTTACTTCGTTGTTGAACAGAACTGCGTCGAAGACACGCCTCGGGTATTCTCTTATCTCCCAGCCGTGGAGTTTGCAGAGGTTTTCCATTGATACGTTTTCGTGGTAATAGTGAGGTATTTCGTGGAAGGGTTTTGGAGGAGATTCCCATAAGGGTCGAAGGAAGTATGTGATTTTCTGGCCGTGAACGCATGCGACGAACAAGCAAGTTGGGACCAATACGAAGAGGAATAAGCAGGTTTTTATGTCGAGCCCTCGCAAGAAGCACTTCAATCTCTTTGCGCTGAATGTGCGCAATGAGTCCTGCGTGTAAGAAGATCGAGATTGTTGTTATCACAGGACATTTGTTCCCAGAAAACAAGGAAAGTGATCATTTTGAGAATGCTAGCAATAGGAAAAGAACAATGGAAGAACATAAAGATCTTGAATCTAATCAGCAGCATCTCCATATTAGAATTCACAGATACCAAAAAATTCAGGCATAGCAACGTAATAGAAAGAGCAACTCTAAATCCCCATAAAAGGGGAAAGGAAAACGAATTGAAATTTTCGGAAATACAAGAGATCAAGCCCATATCAGCGCACACATTACAATGATATCGAACGAACAAAAAAGGGGAAAAGTTATGCAATTCTTTTTTACCTCGTCAGAAGCATCACAGCATAAGTCATCGCACTTTTTGGAACAATGGCGAGTCCCTCCATCAGACATCAAACTCGATTTTTCAGAAAACCTTGAAACAGTGCAC
This sequence comes from Craterostigma plantagineum, assembly GCA_027422505.1. Taxonomy (NCBI): domain Eukaryota; kingdom Viridiplantae; phylum Streptophyta; class Magnoliopsida; order Lamiales; family Linderniaceae; genus Craterostigma; species Craterostigma plantagineum. Next base: position 2,077,189 of record JAPQWV010000029.1, read on the forward strand.
ATACCTAATTATCTATATAACTCAAACCCACCCTCTAAATTTTTTTAACATCAAGCGAAGAAAATAAGAATGAAGAATGTAAACCTCGAAAGATCGATCTCAACCCAGAAAAAACTTAAAGCACTGGCCACACGAGGGATTGAAGGATCAGGACGCAGACAAAACCCTTAAAAGAAAAATCTACGAGTTCGCAAAAAGAACGAATATTCGCTAATTTGTGGCAGTTGTGCATATGATTGATTGATTATAAGCCGTTTCCCTTCGTCTTCGACATTGAGTACGAGGCTGATCTATATAAATAGTACTTCAAGTTTGATTGTTCTTGATGAATTAAATGCCTAAAATGGCCCTTGATGACGTCATTTTCTGGCGTATGGAGAAGAGAGTAAAGGGGTACATTTGTCTTTTGAGTGACAAATGATGTAGGCGTTAGTTTGGGCTTAGTCACTCCCTATAACGCGTAATTGACCTCCTGAAATAAGTACAATTATATTAATTTGTTAAATTAGTACATTAACATATGATACATTTTATCCGAAATGTTTTATCCATTTATCGACAGCCGAAATATTGACCTATATACACTAAAATCTAAATTTCATATTTCAGATTTACATTTCTGTTCTGGTGTGCTCTAACAGGGGAGAAAATTGAAGAAATGCTATACGAACATTACTTTTATTATTATTTTTTACCTAACTTTCTATACCCTTTGTTGGGCCCAACGCCAACATGGAGAAGATAAACATAAATGTTAAACAATTATTATCTGCCGTAAGTAGTCGTAAGAAAAGGCAGTTGAAGTTGTCGAATAAGCATCGGCTCACATGAACCTGTCCGACTAATCAATTTAAACATTAGACAATGATATATAGAGGAATTTTATGGTGCTCACTACCTGTTGATGTGGCACCGATCGTGCCATTTCAACATTCAATATCGTCTATTTTATGGTGCTCACTACCTGTTTATGTCCGACTAATCTAAGGTTATATCGTCTTAATTACATCAGTGTCATTAATCGACATTTCGGATGATGATGAGATAAATTGACGCGATACATTTCATTGGCACGTAAAAAATGTTTGTGAGGCGTCAATTTTGTCATATCAGCATCCATAATATCGATTAATGACACGTATAAGGTGTTAATTAAGACGATGTAACTTTAGATATCGATTTGGATGTTGAAATGGCACGAATCAGTACCACGTCAACAGTGCCCACATAAGGTGGTTACGTAAGGGGAGCACCATAAAATTCCTCATAATACATATTATTCTATGTAAGTATATATAATATTGTGCTTTTGGCCCAATCCATAACATTTTCTTAATTAATGGTTTCCATTACGCGTTTGATTCTACGGAGACTTTCCAACTTGGGACAATTCAATCAGATTAATCAATTCTTGATGCGAATGGTTCAACGCTAGTTATCATGTCGAATGTGCTCAAATTAACAACTGAAAAAGGGTGACAACTACTGAATGACGACGTCTTGCATTAAAATATTTATAGAAGTTATCAATTAACACCTCAAGTAATCCTAATTTTTTTAAAATAAGAAAAGACGTACTAAGCTCATTTCGCCAAAACGGGATATATACAATATAGAATTCAATTAATCCAAGAGTCGTTTTGAGAATGTCATTATAAGCACAGACGATTTAGTTTGATTAATTGATTTGGTCATATTATATTTGTTTGTTGCTTAATATCTGACTATTCCTCACCCCTTAGTAGGTGAAAGGGCGGCTCCAATCATAGCTCGACTAACTTCGACGAATGTCGATTAGTATATTAATATACATATATATAACTAAATTTTACATGAGAAAGAAAGTAAATTCGAAAGACAGCCCCAACCGCTCCTATGTCATAACACATTGAATGATTCTAACCACGAGTTTGGACAACTTTTCATGATTCAGCCTGTCATGCATTGATCTCCATTGGTACAAGTTCTGATTTCAACAGTTTAGTTTCCAATATTTTCAATGTTGTGCTCCTACAGTTTGCATTGAGTATTATTATATGCTTATTTATTACAATGTAGCTTCAATTACGCCTAGAAACATAATAATGGACGTTTTATACATACTTCAACTTGGTTTCATAACTTGGTTGAAATTTGTTGTGTATAGTGGAGACCAACGACGTGTTTATACACTCACGTTAATTTAATAAATTTTAAATGAAGGAACTCTTTAAAAAAATTAAAAAGCATACCTTGTTTTAACTTTTAAGTGCAGCGTTTGTTTCATACTAAATTGCACTTAACGACAGAGCTACTATGCATTGTGACTGCATTACGATAATATTTTGGGAGCTAATATTTTTTTATATGTTATGTTGATATACTAATAACCTAATTATAAGCCAAGTTAAGAAAATCTCCATTCTCGGAATATAGAACGTCAATACAATCAATTCCATGAAGAAGATGTGAATAACAATAAAAACATAGAAAAGCCCCGCTTGAAATTCAGATTTTCTTAGTTATAGCAATTAGAGAATTTGGTAAATTTATTATTATGTGGTTACTCAATATCCACTAATTAAATGATCTGTAACTTTTGTAAGGTACCATACACCAAGGTATATACATGCATACAATTTTGTATGGTGGATCTAATATGGATGTGGTGTGGCACTCACAAAACATCTACTATATACTCCCTCTGGTCTTCAAAACATGTCGTTCTAGATAAGAAAAGAGTTGAAATGTCTTTCTTGACCCTAATTAATTATTGGAAGTTGGAATATTGACCTTATGTTGGTAGTAGTTGTTTCTGTGAAATTCTATATTTTTATTTAACAGGAGGGGTAATTCTGGAAATTTCATTCAACTTTGCTTAGAAAATAGCAAAACGACCTCCTTTGCAGAACAGAAAAAATTACCAAAAATGACTTGTTTTAAAGACCAGAGGGAGTATAATGTAAATATATTCCAAATTGAAGGCTCAATACCTGTTGGCCATTACATATTTTCTTTTCTTTCTGATTATATATATTCATTAAGATATTTAAAAGTTAAAACAGTGGGCATCGTAATTCGTATGAGCATATAGCTTGCTAGGAAATCATTACCTATACGTATAGATTAGGACGAAATTCCTTTTCATATACCCATACACATTTATAATATATATATAATATTATATTAATGGCCCAACATGTTATGTTATTATTGTGAGCACGTAACTTGACTGCCCTGTAATTACTACGAAGACCTCACGAAGAGTTGACCTTGTACTAAACGTCAACGGATCAGACACATTGGATTCAGTATGACTTTCGAGCAATAGTATTGGATCGTATATATCTTTGTAATAAGCCCACAGAACATAATGCCTACAAAAGTATTGGTCTCCAACAATGTAAGGGTTTCTTTCTTTTGAATAATTTGATTCTTGTATAATCTTAAGAAAAAAGAGAGAGGGCGCGACAAAAGAAAAAAAAGAAAAAGCAAATGCGTCTTCCTTCTTAACTCCTACTTGAGCATGGACACATCAACATAATCTTCTAGCTGTAATAAACATGCAATAAATCTTACCCAAACTTATGAGACACATCAAAAGATACATATGACATAATACCCAAATCTTGCCTTAACCCACACCACACACTCAACTCTTTCAAATAATAATCCGTTACTTGTCAATTTGTAATAAAGAGAGACATACTAATATTTAGTTTTCATAGTGCAATACAACTAAAAAGATATACTCAACAAACTACTGATAGATCATGGAGAAACCTCCTTAATAGAAGTTAAACTAGGCTCCCATTCGTACTCTTTCCAAACCCTAGGCCTGTGAATAGGCTTCACAAACCCTCCTCTTCCTCCTCCCTCCTTAACATGCTTCCTCAAAACCGACCAATTGTCTTTGGACACGGTGGCAAAATCGCCAGAACACATAGATAATTGATCCTCGTTATTAGTGTTATTACCGTTAGCTACTTCCTTCTGCTTCTTCTTAGTCCTTCCTTCTTCCCCTGATGAAAACCGAAACCTGCTCTTCAGTTTCTCCACGGTGGTGCAACGTACGACGAAGTACTTATTCCCAGGAAGCAAAAACTCGTCGGCGGACAGTAGGGACTCGTACGGACGCCGGAAAACGGTCGGACGGGCGACGCACATCCCGGGATACTTCTGTGTAAGTATCGAGACATGAACTGCTTTTTGGTACAGTTCTACCCTGCCGCCGGCGTGGACTACCTTCACCAGCATGTCCTTGCTTTTCTCGGCGGCGCTGAGGATCGTCGCCGGCGGCGACTCCTTCTTCCCTCTGACTTGGTCGTCGTCGTCATCTTCTAGTGCTGCGTTGGACCAGCTTAGGCAAGAACACATGATGTTTTTTTTCCTTCGTCTCTTTTTCTCTTACAAGGACAATAATTAATGAACGTATATATATATACATGTATTTATATAAGTGTGTTGTTTTGTGTTTTGTTTTGATGGGTTTAACGTATTTAGGGTTTTCTATGACAATCGAATATATAGTTGATACGAACAAAAGATCATACGCCGGCAAACAAATTTTTTTTTTCAACATTGGTTTCTCCTCCCAAACGTCAAGAACGAAGGCTTTCTGTTATAAATCAAGAAAGAATAACCAATACTGATTCCACGTTGGTAGTTTTCTAAGATCATTTTATAATTAATTAAGGATAAATTGTCCTACCTAGAATAAACTCATCGATTCCAACTCATCTATGTTGTGACAATGATGGAATATATGGAGCCGCACGAAACTGTTGCGATTATTTTTTATTTTGTGAAAGCGGATTGATTCTGATGTGCTTTTGATATATATACTTTTCGGAAATAACGAGGCAATAAAGACTCTAACTTTGTGACTTCCCATAAATAAGTGTAACTATGCGCATCGAATTTCCTCGATTAATTCGTTACTCAAAATAACTCTGGACATCTAATCTATTGATGAAATTTTGTTCTTCAACTCGAAGGGTACGTTTCCTTAAAGAGATCGTAAATTCGATTCTGACTTATCGATGAAAAGTTGTGTGTTGAAATTTTTTTTACCTCAAAAAAAGAAAACACCTAGACGAAGTATATGATATATTTTTAAATAAGTCTCTATGACCCACAGTGCCAGAAATATATTCCGCAATCTCGTGTGTCATACAAGGAACACATGGTTTTCTCTTTATAGATCTTCGTCGTCATACAAGGAACACATAGTCTATGCTCATTTAGTGCTGCACATTGCTTATTTCTTTAGTAAGAAACGTACAAGTTGCTTCTTTTTCTTTTAAGTTGTGACACAAACATTATTAAATATTCCCTTTTCTTCAATTATTGGAGCTCAAACAATTACTTTTTTGATTCATTATTGGGATATATTCGAATTCATGCCTTCCTCACTCACGACGTGCCACGTAAGAACTATAGTGCTCAATGTGTGTGCTATAATTTAAAGGTAGAATTAATTAACTAAAACAATAAGTTAATAGTTAACTAAAAATAGTAGTATAAAAATAGTAAGTATATAGTGGGTGGTTTTCTTTTATTTTATTTGATGATTTTTTAATAAGACTCAATTGACAAACCAATTGGATGGTAGTAAAGCTTAATAAATAGTACTAGTACTTGCACAACCATAGGTGTATGCTATATATTATATTATTATGTATATTAATTATAAAATAATAATCTACTACAAATAGAAGGATCATACTTGTGTGCTATATATTATGTATAAATTAAAAATTTCCAAAACCAGAAGGGTAAAATTGGAAATGTAAAAGATTTTTTCTTATTGATTGTTATTTTAAGACAGACCAAAATACGGTTTAACCCATGCCCTGAGCCTTAATAAAAGAGTATATATATATATATATATATATATATATATATATATATATATATATATAGTATAGATGATGTACAATTTGATCCTTTCTTATAATTTTCTTAAGGAATAAAATAACTTTCCGTCTCACTTCTCAATCTTAGATTAAGTGCCATATTTTCATATAACTTGTAGCTTCGAATGATACCTAATAGACATTGATTGGACGAAAAAAAATATAATAATAATAATGATAATGATAATAATAATAATGATAATAATAATAATAATACTAATGAATGGACTAAATTTTATTTTGAAACAATTCTAGAAACAATCCAAAATGTAGGTTTACAGTATAAAACTTAAACTTTTCCGTATAATGTGGCTAGCGTTAAAGCATAGGATTCTGAATTCTGATCTATGTCCTAACTTGTCTTTCACTATTTTGTCTTCTATTACCCAACCAAACCTTATTATCAATTAAAAAGTAAGACATTACAGAGAAGCTTCGCACTATTGCAAGGCAGTCCAAACGTGGGTGGATGGTAACAAGTCATTGTATTTGGTGGGACATTTCCGTGGAAAGATAACATAAAATATTAATTAAAGCACTCGTATAGTTTCGAACTTTTAACAATAAATAATAGAAAGGGAAAATGGAATAATTCATGGCCTTTTTTGGCTTCAAAAGGAACACTTGAGAAAATCCAGCAAATCGTTGGATTTGATTGAAAGCTTCGATCTTATTTGAATTACAACACATTTAAGCTATAATACATTCAACACTACCCCAAAGAAATGTGCAGAAAATCAAAGAAAAGAGTTAGCAGAAAAGTAACTAAACCAAGCTTTTCTTGATCGTTATTATTACATGCTTTTTCTACGAACTTCGAACCCTCTGATGAGCGAAGATGGATTCCAACTCCGGCGGGTTGAAAAATTCTCTAACACCAATGTAATAACTGTAGCATACCGAGGATGAAGAAGGGTGATGATGAAAATTAGAAGATGGTTTAGGTTTTCTCTTCTTTGGAGCTGGCGGGCATTTTAGCAACCTAGGAATTCTTGATTCTGCGTACGTTGGAGTGGTTGGATTGTACTCAGATTCATGTTCTTCTACTTCGCCTGAGCTTCTCTTGGTTAGAATAGGGTTCAATGGGCTCTCCAAGAGATCAAAATGGTTATGATGATTATGATGATGATGATGATCTATCTTGTGAGGGTTTTCTGAGATACCCATGTAATGATTTGTTACGCTTTCGATGGGTTTCCAAGAAATGGTGTTATGTGGTAAGATGGAGGAAAGTGGATTGGAGATTCTTTGTTTTGGATGTAGAGAGAAAAGTTAGTAGGAACTAGGAAAGAGGAGCAACGAATGAGATGAATAAATAGAGAATTTTTATTAGTTCTTATTTTATTTATGTTTAATTCAAATTATATGTAGATGTAGAAAGATGGGACATGTCTATATCAAAGGATAAGATGATCGGAAGAAGGGCACTGATCAAAGTCTTATTTATACACGTGAAATTTCCACATGAGAGCGGCAGACATTATTGACTTCTATTTTTTTCGTTTAATGGGGGACCAAACCAAACTAAGTTGTCTTATTGCAGCCGTCAATAGTTTCGAAGTATTTTTCACTTCTTTCTAAATATTCTTCTTACATGCATAAGCATTGTAAAACAAGCAGTCGAAAGACAAAAAACAAGATTATTGTGGTATATATCCTTATCCAAAGATGTATCTGTTTGATCTTCATATACTGCTCCATGAACTGAACTCTCATCGTTGAGATTTCTCTGAAACTTCTCATATGATTCTGGTAATATACAGTTGTTCTCAGATGAACGCATTAGATGTTGAACTTGCGTTTTCCTCCACACGTGTGTTTTTTTCCTTTTTTTTTGCATATTCTATGAAATGAATTTCACGATGAACTCCATATTGTCAGTTTGATTTTGCTGATGATAAATGTGATCCCAACAAAATTATTGGATTTAATTACAAGCTTTTGATGCGCGTCAAAAATAATAAATAGGTAGGGCTAACTACATTAATGTCGTCTGTATCTTCTTCTCCATTTACTTACCTTTACAATCATAAAGCAGTAAGAGAAGATATCTTCTTTTTTTTCCCTTCACATTTCCTCTATATAATGTCGTCAGCAATCGAATCTTTTCTTATTCCATGTAATCTTCAACTCCAAAAAAGAAAAGAGCAAATCAAAGTCTATCAACATCGAAACAATGGCAAACAACATAAACATGGCTCGTAGTCTGCAATTCTTGATCGTCTTCTTCATACTCAATCCTTCCCCTGTTATTTCATCCTCCGTTGTTGGCCTAGGTAATAAATTACTCGCTGTAATAATCTTTATTTTTAACTTCCAACCTCCTAAATTAGCTTTTAAATGTGCCGTAGTTAGAGAATCGTCAGCGAGTGAAACAAAAGGTGGTACTGATAATCTGAGGTCACAGCTAAGAGAAGGCGGCCAAGTCCCACCACCGCCGAAGCCAAACCAACCATTACCACCACATTCTGACCATGGTTGGCTTAACCCAAAGCTTATCTGATTATGGTTTCATCATATAATAACTAAGTTCTTTGTAATGAATGAAATCTTGATCTTCTTCTATTACAACTGAGCCTTTGCAAGAATATTAGAAAGAACGAAATCCAAGCTGCTCATGAATGAATGATTTAAGTTTTACAATGAATGCCAAAAAATAAAAACTGACCATGAAAACATTTCAGTAGCTGTAGACATGTTGATGCACGCCAAGTATATCGTTATTTTTACGCTGTTCTACTTACTTACGAAGTCAGACGAAGAAGCCGGGAAAGAGACCTTTGCGAATTTCACCATCGAGACGCAGCCCTGACAATCAAGAAACAATCACGCTTCGTTTTAAATTGTTAAAAAGATTTCTTGTTTGGCTGTTAAAGAAGGCAAACCTGTCTGAATCTCTGCTTCCTGAGAATCCTCTTCCACCACCGCCATGGAAAGCTCTTCTGTCATCACTTGGTCTAGCAAACGACCGCTGCCTCCCATTAAAGTCAACACCTCTACGATCTTGATGATTTGATGCTCCATGCTTGAATGAAGAAGATCTCTGACGAGGGTAAGAATCTCTAGATTCATCGTAAGCTCCTTGGCGAGAAGGAGGTCTGTCGTGATAGCCTGCCCTAGGATCCTCGTGGGCCCCAGTCCTTGAAGGAGGGAGATCTCCAAAGCCCGATGAGCCTGGCCTATTGGGCCCAGTTTGCTTCTCGGCGACTTTTTGACTGTATCGAACTTTCTCGTCGAGCTGCCGAGCCAGCGCCTCGAGATCGTGCGCCTTGACGAGGATGAGATTCTGTAGTGTGGTAGCATCTTCGCCAGATTTTTGTGGCAGTTCTGCTTTCAGATGCTCGATTTCTTCCACCAACTTCTTTTCTTCCTCGGTCTCAGGCCTGACATTAAGAAAGTCATGTATTATTAGATGTGATGACGTGAAATGCTTTCTACCCAAGCAATCTTTTAGCAAGAGCCATGACATCGGCAAGATGAACCAATGCAAGAATGTTAATGAACGAATGCACCTTAATCAACAACTCAATTCAAGACACATTATCTTCCCTCCGATTTATGATCCTAGAGAGTTACATGCTATCCCAAATGGGGCAAATTGGCATGCCATTGCACATAAATGAAAAGAACTATTGGTTTCCAAGCCATACTCGTGGAAAATGCAGAATCTCCCACGTATGGTAAACCCACTTTCTTCTAAAGGTAATTACCAATATATGCTAAAAAGGACTCAAATTGAGAAAAACAGTACATACATACCATAACCATATCAAGGCAAATAACTCACGCAACTAAAAGGGGGAAAAAAGTATAAGACATAAACCATTACCTATCTATACGACGCTGCTCCAAATCAAGATCAATCTTCTTCCAATCCAAGCCCTTCTCCTCGAGCAAAACCTCCCTCGGCTTTGCATCTCCAAAAGGGTTCACCTTCGGCCTTGGCTTCACTTCACCCCCAATAACTTCATCTGCCCTAGTGCTTTGCGAGCTCCCTGGGCGGCTTGACTGCGAACTCGTTGGCCTCGGAGTGTTCTCCTTCACCAGCTGTTTCTTAGCCTCAATCTCTAAATCAATCTTCTTCCAATCCAACCCCTTTTCAGCCAACAGCTCCTCCCTCGGCCTCGCTGCGCCAAATGGGTTCGGCTTACTGACTCTTACAATCACATTCGCATCTTCGTCTTCCTTCTCGCCGGCGAAATCTTTCTCTTTCTCCTCATTCCGAACCCAGCTATCAGTCTCAGGCCGCGACTGTGCAAATCCTGACCCAAATGCACGACCCTTACTCCCTGCCCAGCGATCAGACGAAGGAATGGTAGAAAATGGTTTCTTCTCAGAAGCCCAATCGCCCACCTCATCAGCCCTTGAGGACGCGCCAATTGAACCATACCTTTGTGGCGGACCGTGATCAGAATTGTAGTTATGCGGCTGCGATCGATTTGAGGTCATCGGTAGGGTTTGTTTCTTCATAGAAGCCCAATTGTCAGCCCCGTCAGCTCGAGATGGCTGTTGCTCTTGTTCCGATTGTGATTGAAATTGATGCCTCCTCATCGGCTGATCCGAATCCGAAATCCTGTATTGCTGGGATCTGCTTTGATAACCCGATGGGAACCCTTGCCTGGATGAGTAATTAGAGAATCCGGCGAAATTGGTTTGTTCGTCGTCGGCGGAGCGCTGTTTGGGCGCCGTGGGTAGCTGGCGGAGAATGTCGACGTCGTCGTTTTGCTTGACCTGCATGGTGAATTCCTGGTAGGTCATTTTGTTGTTGTTCTTCTTCTTCTGCCTGGCGGTGGAGGTGGTGCCGGTGGCGGAGGCTTCCTTGAGGGACGGAAATCCGGCTCGCGACGGCGCCGGCTGGGAGGATTTCTCTTCGGCTTCAGCGCGTTCGGCTTCATCGGCCCACGCGCCGATGTTGCTCCAGGGCGATTTTGACATTTTTGAGCTTTTTCCTTTTTTTTCCGCTTTTCTTGTTTTTCGTAGTTTTCAGAAGAGGGAGAAAAGAACAGGGACGATCCGTCGAGTTGTAAATATGTCGAAATTATTTATTTCCTTTTCCTTGGGGTCAAAAACACGAAATTCAGAAGTTCAGGGTAAATTTTGACAATAAACTATCTTAAGTTGCATGGGACGATATAGCTAAAACAAGTAAAAAGTTGGGGCAATATTGGTATTCGATAGATGAGTTGGTTTGGTAGGGTAGTTATTCATAATCGATTAACGACGTCGTTTTGGGTTGGCCTAGCCCAAACGATTTGGGGGAACAAATCGGTGAATCTACGGCACACAGATAACAGGCGACAAGGAAGCGAAGGAGATTTGTGCTAATTCTGAAGATGGTGAAAGTAGCGACATTCTTTGGTATGGCGTTTGGGGCCTTCCTCTTCTGGCAAACAATGGACAGAGTCCACGTGTGGATCGCTCTTCATCAAGATGAGAAGGTATGTCTATTTTCATTCGTATCTTAGCTTACTCTGTGCTTCGGCTGCACGTGATCGTTACATAGATTGGTAAATATATTAGAAAAGATTGATTTTCATGTAAAGATTTTCATGTTGTAGGCTCTTCCAATTGGAATTTCGTAAGGGCATTGATTGTTGAGAGTTTTGTTTGTTGTCTGGGTATTTCTGGCCTATTTCATATGGTGGATCTGCTCATCTGTAGAGGAAATTTCCTGAATCAATTTCAATTCAATTCAACTCACTCTTTGGAGGTTTAACTTGAAATTTTGAAACTTTAACCTCATGAGGATTCTTCGGTAGAGATATGGCTTTTGCTATGTCTGAAGAGTTAATAATATGCCGATGGAACTCATGTAGTTCTTTCACGGAGCAAATGTTGAGATCAGCGGTTTAAGATGTTGTGTTGTGAGCATCGTTAAGGATCATAATCCGTTGGTGCTCAAACTTTTACTTCTCTACCCTTTTTTTCTCTATTTCTTTGTGCAGAAGGAGAAGATGGAGAAAGAGGCTGAAATAAGGAGAATGAAAGAGGAGTTTTATCAGCAGCAGAAAGAAAAGGACTCTCTGGCCTGACCCGTTGGATTGTCTGTATCAGTCATGACTTATTTATTCCTCGACAATTTTCGAATTCCTAATTCAAAAGGTTATTTTCAGCCAACACTTGAGTACGATCATACGCAAAAACAGAACATATGATCAACTTTGATGGTAGTTCTGTTTCGCTCTTACTTGGCTTTTCTTAAGTGGGTTTATAGTTTCTGCACTTGAACACCCTATGCGAACTTCTTTTTTTAGGATGAATAATGCAAAAACTTTCTGTCTTACTTTCGGATATACGATTCTCTTACTGGTTATATTCTCTGTGTTCGCTGCAAAATGAGACCTGAACTGCTCATTGCATTAGGTGTGTTGCTATTTGTTAAAATGGTCATTGCTAATTCTCGTACAAATGACAAAATAACGGTGAAAGACGATGTCTTGTTCGTGTTCTCTCGGTTTTTCGGTCCTTTGCTTTCTCTCTCGGAGTCAAGAGAGTTTTCTTGACTAGTGGTTGTTCGATTATTTTGAGGAACACTCGTGCCTATTTTTAGAGGAAATTTATCGTTTAGGGGAATAAAATTGATGAATCTACTTAGTTTATGAAATTTTATTATATATTCGAAGTTCGAACATTTTGAGCTATATCCTGATCTTGAGTGGAAATGCTCTCCGTCATGAAGTTTGTAATGTAACTCTTCTATTATACTATACCATATTTAAGTTATTGTTTTGTTAAACACAACCATAAATCATAATTAACAACAAATTCAAAATTTACTCAAAGTTATGCATATTTAGAACATCTCTAATGGTGACCCATATCCAGAAACAAAAGACTAAAAGTTCTTCACCGTGCCCCAAACTCAAATTCCATATCTTGTTTTAAACTCTAATATGCATTTGCGGATGAGATATACACACCCTTTTGTTATTACTAATTACACAAAAAAAATAAAAGTTCGATTCGTTTGCAACCCTAGTTGGGACCGAAATATTACCCCGACCCGAAACCCGTCCCGAGTCTCTTATTGTAAGAAAATCATATTTTAATCAAAATAATGTTTATAAAGAAAATCCGAAATCCTTCCTAGGGCAAGCAAATAAAGTCCAAAGCAGAGCAGCAAGCAGCTTCGTTCTGAGGAGACCGGCGATCTAATTCAGCTGCGGCTCATCAGTTGACCGACGCCACCAGTTTTCGTCTTGGACTATCGCGTAATCGAATCCCAGCGCAGGCACTTATCTCCGTTTGTACATCTGTAATTTATTTCGTAGTTTCGAGGTTCGCGACCTTGTACGCGCTCTTTTTAATTCTGTACTTTGGATGTATCGGCGCCTGTTGTTCTGTAAAATACTTAAAATTAGTAGCCGATTGCTGAATCTCGTGATGTTGTTATGGTCTTTGAGTCTGTATCAGTTGTTTTTCCTTTTGTTGTTTGAGAATTCTATTTCAGCATGAGTTTGTGGTAGATCGATTTGATTCTTGTAGTTTCTTCGCTACTTTTGTAATTTTGTTGCTGCTTCGGCGTTATCGTCGCTAGCTATATGTTGTGTTTGATGGAAGTACATGAGAAGTACAAAGATGTTAAGGTAGGCTGCTGTAAAGATCCAAACTTTAAGTTTCTATGTTTTTGCGATTCTGATCTAGATCTTTAACTGTATAAGTGTTACCTTTGTAAAATTGAACATATAGTTTTCTTTTCCAGAGAGTATAAAGCTGCAGATAGTGTAATTCTTTTTATATAGATATGAGCTGAGTTTCTTTGGGGATTGTAATCAGGTGGGGATACATAGCGTACCTCTGGAGTTTCACTTACTTCAATGGATCCGGCGCATGATGAGCAAGTAGATTTGGGAGATGACAAGATTCACTATCACCAAGGTGGAACTATTCCTGCCCTTGCCGAGGATGAGTTGCTAGGCGACGACGATGATTACGATGACTTATACAATGATGTTAATGTCGGGGAAGGTTTTCAGCAGATGCAGCAGGCGCAGATGCAGCCTTCAGCTGCTGATAATGGTGGGAATCAGTCTTCGAATTCTAATCTTCTTGGACAGCGAGCAGATTCAATGGCCCCTCAAGGGGCAGAAAATGCTAGGGTTGCTAGTCATGGAAACTATGTTTCTCCTGGAGGAGTCCAATACCAAGAGCATAAGTCTGGTTTGCCTCCTTCTGGGGTAACTACTCAACCTATGGATGGTTCTCACGGAGCAAGGATCCCTGATTTGGGACATGGTTCTCAGTCTGGGCAAATGGGATATCAAGGATCAATACCTACGCCCCCAAAATTTGGTGATGATGGGATGAACCGGCCAGCCAAAATAGCAGGTGAAATTGCACCCCCACGAAATCCTAACGTGGGCAGCTCTCATGGTGCTCCACAGATCCCAACCAACCCGATGAACCCGAGTCCAAACGTCAATGCACTCCGCTCAGCAGATGATGACTACGTCGTGAGGCCGACTGTGGAGAACGGAAACACAATGCTCTATGTTGGAGAGTTGCATTGGTGGACAACAGATGCTGAAGTTGAGAGCGTCCTAATTCAATATGGAAAGGTCAAGGAGATCAAGTTTTTCGATGAACGGGCTAGTGGTAAGTCCAAAGGCTACTGCCAAGTTGAATTCTACGATCCCGCTGCTGCAGCTGCGTGCAAGGAAGGCATGCATGGCTATGTTTTCAACGGCAGATCGTGTGTAGTCACCTTTGCCACTCCCCAGACCATGAGACAGATGGGTTCAGCTTATGGTAATAAAAACCAAGTCCAGGCGCAATCCCAGCCTTTGGGTAGGAACATGAATGATGGAGTAGGAAGGGGCAATGGAACAAACTTTCCTAGTGGAGGAGATGCAGGTAGGAACTTCGGGCGGAGTGGCTGGGGAAGAGGAGGAAACCAAGCCCCTAACAAGAATTTTGGGCCCGGCGGTGGTCCCATGAGAGGAAGAGGAGGTATGGGAAACAATAACATGATGGGTAATACGCCCGCCCAACCGTTCGGTCAAGGCCTTCCTGGCCCAGCCTTCGGTGGGCCGCCAGGCATGATGCATCCTCAGGGAATGATGGGTCCTGGTTTCGACCTGGCCTTCATGGGTCGCGGAGCGGGTTATGGAGGCTTCGCAGGCCCTTACCCTGGGATGATTCCTCCTTATCCAGCGGTCAATTCAATGGGTCTCCCTGGCGTGGCTCCTCATATGAACCCCGCCTTTTTTGGCCGAGGAATGTCTCCAAATGGAATGGGAATGATGCCCACCGCTGGTATGGAGGGGCAAGCTTCTGGGATGTGGAACGATCCAAGCATGGGCGGATGGGGCGGTGGTGAAGAGAACAGCCGAGGTGGTGCAAGAGAGTCTAGCTATGGCGGGGGCGGCGGTGAGGACAATGCTTCTGAATATGGGTATGGAGAGGCAAGCCAGGACAAGGGCGGCGCAAAGTCGAGCGGCGGTGCTTCTAGAGAGAAGGAGAGGAATTCTGACCGTGAGTTTTCTGGCAACCATGAACGGAGACATAGGGGGGAAGAGAGGGACTACGATGGAGACAGGCATCACGATAGGGACCACAAGCACAGGGAAGAGAAGGAACGCCACCGTGATTATCGCCACAAAGATCGCGACTATGATGACGATTGGGACAAGGGACAGTCTTCGAGGTCTCGCAGCAGATCTCATGCGGTTCCCGAGGAAGATTACAGGTCGAGATCGAGGGATGCTGATTATGGGAAAAGAAGGCGCTTGCCATCTGAGTGATGGGACAAGAACAACGGTGTTTCAAAGATGCAATGGCTTGCTTGCTTCAACCGCCATTATGAACTACTCTCTGAGTCTGACCTGGGAGAGGTAAGTACCCTTTTTTTATTCGCGTCCAAGGAAGAACTCTATTTCGCATTTGCTTGAAGCTTTGAGTTACCAATAAAAAAAACAATGATATTACTTCTATGTTTCCTACCAACTTCAGTGTGTTACTGTGGATCTGCCTCTATGCTGTCGCTACTCGAACTATTACCATATATATGTTCAATGTTGTCTGTTATGGTGTTGAATATGTACCGTTATGTTTTTAGTCATAGTGATTAATCTGTACCTTTTTAATAGCCATAGTCTCTCTGTATTTAGCAGAAATGCTAGACGTTGATGATATGCCATAATTGCGTCCATTTATCGCATGTAAAATTTATCTGTCTTCGACATGGCTGTTTGTAAAAGGACTAATTGCAAATTGATAATTGGGCGGCTGATTTTTTTCGACCTTATTGCAAATTGTTAAGTTCCATATTCGCCATTAAACTAACAACGGTCAAATGTGAGTTTGCATATAAAAGGACATCGGAAACACCGCAATAAACGTTACTACACAAACCTAACCCCAAACAAACGCATATATATACGCATATCTCAACTCCCACGATTCTTGCCAAGGAAAAGCAAAGTGCAAGGAAAGCCAAAAAAAAAAAAGAGAGGAGAAATTCCAACGAAAAGAAGAAAATGGCAAAGCAAATAGCCCTATTTGTCCTTGTCCTTGTTTTCTTCACCGCTACGGCCTTGGCCTCCATGGACTCGTTGGCTCCTACCGGCTCGGTCGTAGCAGCCGAGGGTCCGACCGTCCCCGACCTGCCGGCCCAAGCCGAGGGACCCAACGCCTACGACAATGTGATCGGAACGGTGAGCGGCTCGATCACCGATGCAGCACCGGTCGGCGGGCCCGTCCCCGAAAACGCTTTTCCCGACCTGGCGCCGGCTCCACCGAGCCCTAACAGTGGCGTGGGATCTCTCCGAGCCACGACGGCAGCCGTCTTTGGCGGCGTCTCTGGAGCTTTCCTCCTATGATTTATTTTGCATGTCGATTCGATTAAATTTTTCTTTCAGAAAAAAAAAATATATATTAAAGAAAGATAGTCGTGCCGTGAGTTATGTTTCTTATCTTGTGTGTTTGTCGAGTTCAATAAATCTTGGGAAGTTATTAACTAATGATTGATTGCCAAGCAATGAGGACGGCCAGCATTTCACCGAGGGTCGTTCGTTCATGGATCTAAAAGCGTGATGAAAAGATGACCTCTAATCATTGGTGGAGCCACATGAGACCCACTGGGAAAAAAGATATTAATCATATAGGGTGAACTAATTAATTTTAGGGTTAAAATTCTTTCAAGAAAAAATTATACTGGGACCCACCGAATATTATTAAAAAATAGTGGATATTGGGTCCAATTAGAACGGACCCAACCGATTTAACTGCCACTGCCTCTAATTGTTTTCTCAACCATGTTTGAATTCTTAAATCTGCCTAGATTCTTTCACGGTTAATAGTAAGTTGCTCTATTTCACGAGGTGTCAAATTTTCTAATGCATACACATGATTCGATAGTGTATTGTACTTGTCCCATATGGTGTTGTTGTCCCATGACTACCGTTGTCAGGTAAATTTGATACATATTCATCTGGCATCGGATATTAGTCCCACCGCTTGATTGTGTGGCGCAATTAAGCCTCCGCAAGGTATGTGTGGCGCAAGTCTACTACGGTATTTAGGGCCACTAATAATCAGGTCGAGTAGCGATCCCTCTGGATAACAAAAAAAAAAAACTGACCAAAGCATGGACAAGGCAACCAAGCCCACACCAAACTTCTAAAGCAAGAGCTTAGTAATATATCCCAAGACCACACAGACAACAATAGACTGTAATAAATTTGACATAATATCTTCATATAGACAATGTCATCTACTACATAGTTCTTACACTAGTTGTGGAACTGATCTAGAGAGACTAACTTTTATTATCCAAGGGTTCCCACTCAGTTCTACACAGACAACGATTTTCACTAATCAGAATCGAAGCCGATCCCATAACCTCGTTGCAAAGAATCATGTGCCTAACACTTAGACCACCTCATCTATTGGGACTTGGGAGCTATGAGTATAATACATACGTACATAAATAAATACATACACGTTAAAAGGTGATAAATAACAAAAAAGAACATATGACAAAATACTGTAAGTCATAAAATCCTAGTTATACCACAATGTAGGAGCTAAAGAAGGTTAATTTAGCTCCTAAACCCTACAATTATTCACAAATGCAGTTTCTATCCACATTAAATCAAAAGCAAAAAGAAAACCCCAGTTGAGTTGAATTTTACGTCAATCTACGAATTATATAACAATAGATTCAAACTGCGTTTTTAACTCAGATCGACATCCACCAGCCCCGGCGCCGGCCTCTCATTCCGGTCAGCGTCGGGCCCCACTCCGAGCTGCCCGGTGTCGCTTCCGCCGAATCCGTACACCCTGCCCGCCTCGGTCAGCGCCAAGGTGTGGGGATTCCAATAGTTAGAGCTCGTCGGACTTATCTGCAAAACCCTCTCCTTATTCTCCTTCAGAGCAGCCACCGCCGTCGGCCACATAACGTCGGCGTTCTCAAACGCATCCTAAGAACGCCGTCGAGAAACAACGGCGTCGGATCGAGTGAAATTGCTACGAAATTGGAGATTTTTGGGGTGGGCTGGAAAAAATCGAAAAAAGAGAAAAAAAAAACCTGCTCCGCCGCGCCGGCGGCGTCGTGTCCGAGGCTCAGAGATTCGGAGCACCCAAAGGAATAGACGTCGCCCTCGTCGGAGACCACAAAGGTCGTGTAATGTCCGGCGGCGACGTGGACGGCCCTTACGTTCCCTAGGGCTTCGACCACCCTAGGAACCAATTCGCAGTCTTCGCTCCCATGGCCCAAGCAGCCGTGCCTTCCCCAACCCCAAGTGCACACACGCCCGTCTCTCCCCAACACGGCGGCGTGCCACGCGCCGGCCGAGATCGCCACCGGCTGAAACTTCAACGCCTCAAATTGATGAATCAGCCTCGGCTGCGTGTCGTCGGCCCTAGTCCCATGCCCTAATTTCCCGCCGAGCCCACAGCCCACAGAGTAGACAGACCTAATCAATCGTTCATAGGAGAGGAAAAGAAAGAATCAGGAAAAAGTTCGAATCTTTTCATCGAATCGTCGACCATATTCGTATGTGCAGGCGAAAGAGATCATATATATTTTACATGGCATTATAAGGCTGGCAAGCCAATGCAAGAAGATAGCAGTATCCAGCCGAGATCTGAACCACTGGGGCGAACTCGAGCGGGCCCATCAACAGACGTGGCTCACGGTCAGCGGGCTCGGTCAGGTGCCCGAGCTTCTCCCCGTCCCCCCAAGAAAAGGTGTAGACACGCCCTTCCCTAGACAGCACAGCAGTGAAGAAGTTCCCTATAGCAGCTTGAACAACGAACACGTCCTTCAAGGACTCGACTAACTGAGGAGTTGTCACTAGTTTGTTCGCTTGAGCTCCAAACTGAGGCTCGCCGAAACAGTCTGTGCCAAAGGCGTAGACTTGGCCCACGTCGCTTATCAGCATCGTTCGTCCAATGCCAGTCGCCGCGTGCGTAATGCGTATCCCTGCCAGCGTTCTGAGCGAAAAAAAAAAAAAAAGAAAGGTTCGATTTACGTCCTCTTTTTGGGCGAAAGAATCGATTTTTATGTAAAGAATTTGCTCGCCGCCCCACTTGATCAGACGAGGGCGAAAGTCATCAACAGTGGTTCCATGGCCTAGCTGGCCCGAGCTGTTAGCACCGAAGGAGTAGACGCCCCCTTTAGAAGTGATGGCAAGGCTGTACCCAGCGCCAGCTATGGCCTGAGATTTTTCCCTACTGAGGCAATTTTCTCCAGACACGAGGAACCTTAGGACGAGCTTCCACGACCCTCCACAGCGTCCCTTCAAACCCTTTCTTTCTTCGACCGTCATTGTTCTGAATATTGATCTCTTTTCGCACATGTCGAGGGCTGCGAGCTCGGCGAGGGAGAGCTCTTTGTCTGGGTGGAAATCGGCGGGCTGTCTGAAAAACTTGCAAGTGGCCTGAAAAGGAAGGTACATTTCAAGATTCGATCGTTGTCTGGGGTTTATGTGAAAAAACAAGAACTGGTAATAAGATTGAGAAGGGCTTGCCTCGAGCCTGGCTAGGTCGTCGGGAATTAGGTTACGGTTGGTGAGGACGTGAAGAACGATTGAGGGATTTGCAGACAAGAAGAATTCTCCCGGGCTCGCATCGCCCGAGCAGTGGCGTTGGTTTGCTGCTGGCGAGGCAGCTGATATCTGCTTTTCGTGGACGCTGAGGTGAGGAAAAGTCGAGGGCTCTTCGCTCTCCATTGCATCCATGGGCACCTATAGATAATAACCTGGCGAAAGAGAAGAAGACAGAAAATAAGGAAATACCATGTTTGTGTTAGTTGATTGCAAGTTTGATGATATTGTGTAAAGAGCATTTTGTGCTGTGATCACCTGAGGAGAGTCGTTGAATGAGTCGATAAGAGGATTAGAGCCGAAACCTTTAGTGACAGAGGACAACATTCATCAGTAAGTATGCCAAAAGAGAGAAGCAAACAACAAACTGAAACAAACAAGAAAAACACAGTCCAATGTTGCAAGAAGAAGAGAGGGGAAAAGGAGTAATGCAATAGATTTTGCAGAGATGAGGTAATACTCTTCTACGAAGCATGAGAAAAACCTCCACAGAGGATATTCTCACATTTCAAAAGCAGCCCAGAAAAAGAAAGGAATAATCACACTCGGATAAAGAAATATTTCCATTATAACTCTTCATCGAAGAGGCGTTTACAAGAGTTTTTACAATGATCGGACATTTCATACATCAATCGACCATAAATATCCAATCTTGGAGCAACCCACATGTGTAAATATCTCTTTCGATCAATCTATAGGCTTATCTGTTCAATCGGAGTAAGGATCAAGTAGAATTTCAACAATCAACTGTGCCCAAAAAAAAAAACAACAATTTTCTCTTGATCCTGTACATTATGATGCACAGAAGTGATCAAAAAAACAAAATCCACTGACAACATGAAAATCGTCCCAAAGATTCCTGAGAAACTCCGTTGGCTACAGGAATTTCAACACAAAACAACTCAAACTATGATCGAAAGGGGTATACCCAGTTTGCAATTTAATATATTTTCCTTTTTCCCTAAGGTGACTATTCTTTTCTTCTGTTGATCGTCGGAAGCTTATGATTTGGACAAAGCCAGAAAAAATGGTGGGTTGTTTGTCAAGGAATTATATAGAGAGAAAGATAGAGAGAGAGAGAGTCTGCGTGGAGAAGATATATATAGGAATTACACTACGCTTAATGGAATGCAATTTAAGGAGATATGAGGGGTCACTATGCTTTATGCATTGTGGGCTTTTTGCTCATTTGAGTTATAACCTCTTCCGCGCAAAGGTGAAATTTTTTATATGAATTTGCCTATTTTTTCTGTACGTATTTCAAAGCAATATGCAAGAGAAAAAGAAGTATGAAGAAATGATCTATATATGGGACGTATCTAAAGCCAAGGTTGTAGGAAATAAAAAAACGTGAGTTTTAACTTGAAAATCGTAATGGATTCACATGCGATACGGTGAAGAAAATGGAGATTTTGTCGACGGAGGGTAAAATAGTCATATTATGCTCATCCACTAGTCTTACTCTTCCATGAACTATTCGGAGACGCAACGCTAATAATACAGGCTTTCACGGCTAATTATTAATAACTAGTACTACTTTCTTGCACACTCTGATATGTGTGCATGAAATACAATTATATTATAAAAATAGGACTGATATGAAACTTACTTAATTAATTAAATTATAATGAGAGACTAAATTGAAAATAAGTTACGGACCAAATTGGAACATCCACTCCAAGTCAATTATATAATAGTATATATATATGAAATTACTTCACATAAAATAATAGTTATTTTAAATACACCCTCAATTAAGTATAAATATATAATAGCATTCTATCTTTAGAATTAAGGATAAAATCTTTAAGTAAAATTTGCATTGAAAGATAAAGTTGTAATAAAACAAAAAACTTTGAAGGATAAAATTACTATTAAAAAAATTTGAAGGAAATGCATTAAAATAACATCATATTGATACATCAATTTACAATTTTGTAACCTCTCTCTCTCTCTCTCTCTCTCTCGCTCTCTCTCTGAATATATAGTATAGATGAAAAATGATAAACTACAAATCTAGTTAAATCATTTCCAAGTGATAATAAAAGGCAAAAATCTAAAAGGAAGTATTCCTACATAATGTCATCATAGTCTCCGCTCTCCAAATAATTTCAGTCCGAATTTGAACTACATTGTCGATTATGGGTAATTTGTGGTCGATCTGACTCCCAGCTGAACTAATTCTCCTAACTTATCTGGCTCATTCAAAAATCACAAAAACTAACATAATTAAGGGCTACAAATGGACTCTAACTCATTATCTCCATCTAGAAATGTAATGTCTTAATCACTTACCTATTTCTTGGGACATTCTCTTCATTATACATTTTAGAATAATTTCTATTCTATTTAGTAAGAAAGAATAAAGTTGAGGTTTGTGGTTAATAAATTAAATACAAGAGTATTAACATTCCTCAACATCATTAGATATATAAGGCATGAATGGGTTGGAATTAATAAACCACATAAATCCCTAAATAAATCTCCGACACATTCAAATTAAGTCGTGTCGCAAATCGTTCAAAAAACAAGACCGAATTAACAAGTAAAGGTCACCTTGAACGATTATCAAGATCTGAGTCTCAATTTTCGCCTCTTTACTCTTTCGCGAAGGCGATCCAACTTGTGTACTTTCATAGGATTGAGAAACTTGCGACTATAAGAGACTGAGAACGCGAGAGCTCTATTTATAATGACAGATGTAACCTAATCTTAATGGGCAGAGAAGAACGTCGCGAGATCGGCCCAATTAGATATAATCATTAATCGCACACCATACTTTCGGATTAGTTTTATGTAATCTATATTATATCTTTATAATTATCGAGATGGGGATAAAAAGCGGTCAAATTTGGTCTGTCGGTTAAAAGTACTATCTATACTCTTTTATTAAACCCCAAGGTTTGGATAAAATGTAAAATTTTGGTTTGTCAATTAACTAAAAGTAATAATGTTAAATTAAAAAAAAAACTGCACTCCAATTTTTATATTCCAATTTAACCCCTATTTTTGTAGTGTACATTTTATTGTAGAACATTACACGCATTTGAGTGTGCAAACATACGAGTTTTACTTATTTATGTCTTTATTTGAAAATTTATCATTTTAAGCTTCAATTTTTTATTTGTTACAATTAAGTCCTAGCAAATTATTGTTGTATATATGCAGAAACCACATTGATTTTAAGCGATGTTTTTAAAGCAAGTGACTACTTACTATTGAAGTTGGTCGTGAGAATTTATCTTTTATTACTGTTCAGGCGAGCTCTTATATCATGTTACCATTTTGCATAAAAAGCTCAATCCCAACACCTTTCTCGTATTTAAAGAAATATGAATTAAGTGTAAAAAATATCCGTAGCATAGACGACATAATCCACCAATTAGTATCAAAATACTTTCCGACTGTTCGTTTGCCATGTTCTTCTAACTAACATCTCTTTTACACGACAAGTTATGCCAATCAATAATGCCCTAAAAAATGTTCATTTGATTGTCTACTTATTTATTTATGAAATAAGCCAATTTGCACATACATCGGTTATCGAAGCCTAAATAGTACTACATCCGTCCCACTTATTTCTTCTCATCCTTCTATTTCGGGCGTCCCACATAATTCTTCCCATTTCTATTTTTGGTAAGAAATTATCCAACTAATTAAACTAATTACACCATTAAAAAAATCTTCTTGATTTGCGTGTCTACTGATAACTTTTTTCTCTCCATACCTCAAAAGGTGTACTATAATATTAAAATAATGTGGTTTCTTAATCTCCGTGCCCACTAATCTTTGGGAAAAAATAGCCGGGACAGTGGAAGTAACATAATAATACTAATGACTGGTTGGAATTGCGGTCAATGTCTCATCAAGCACAACTTTTGAGATGATAAAAATAACAATCATCCATTTTCTCCGCCGCTCACCGCCGGCCTTCGCCGCCGTGCAGAAACCGGCGGAGATAGCCTGAATGGGACAGCCGGGGGCTGGCCCTTCTCCTCCCTCTGGTGCCCCCATTCCTCTGTGTTCCCGGCGTTATTCTCGGGCTCGGCGGCCTGGCTTGTCAGGCTCGGGCTTTTTCGGCCCTATCTACGAGGCTTCTGCCTGGTCGCCGGAGATGGGGGCGGCCATTGGCCCAGGCGGCGGCGAGCGCATAACAGGGGACAGCTTCTGTCTTCTGTTCGTTGTTGGGTTGGGCCTGCGATTGGTTGGGTTCGTAATTTTATTATTTAATTGGAATTTTCTTGTGATGGGATTTTATTTTAGTGGGCCTCAATTACATAGTGCATTGGTCCAATGCTTAATCTAGTGAAAAGAAAGGATAGAAATCAAGTAATCTACACTATCTATCTTTCTATTTTATTAAGAGCCTTCCCCTTATAGTAACTGCCCTAATCTCAATTTGGTATGTCACTTTCAACCAATCAAGTTTTTTCTGTCATTAATATTGATAAAATAAAATAAATTATTAGGCCACTACGTTCATATACAGGTTATTGCCCATAAAACTGCCCCATAATTAAAATGAAAACTAAATAAAACAATAAGATTTCTACATTAATTACTATTAAAAAAATTATTAAACCACATAGTCTTAACCTCATAGTCATAATATAATAACTACATTATTATAGTTTTTGCATATCACTTATTCAAACCACTGAATATAAATAATTGTTATTTTATTGCACATAAAACTTTAAATTGGCCGGTTTATTTATCAATAAGATTTTTCTGCATTAATTACTATTAAAAAGAAAATTATAAACCGCACAGTCTTAACCTCATAGTCATAATATAATAACTACATTATTATATTTTTTTGCATATCACTTGTTTAAACCACCAAATATAAATAAATGTTATTTTATTGCACACACATATGATGTTTTAAAAATACTAGTATATTACATATTCTATTTTATTAAGTGTGATGGGTGGCTGCGTAAACTGCTACTTGATCTGTCAATTTACAAAAAAAAATATTTAAAACCACCCATTTTTTTTAATCACTATTTTTAGTTAACTCTTATACTTATAATTTTATAAATTATAAATACATGATAAAAGTTATGTTATAATTTCAGTTAAATAGCTAAAGAAATTTAATATTATAAATTATAACACGCACATCTGAGTGTTCAAAGAGTACTAGTATAAAGAGCTTAACGAGATAAAAAGTGGTGATTCAATATGCTTAATTATAATTTTATCCTTTATTTTTTTATTTTATCACAATTTTATCCTTAACAAAAAAGTTTATTTTTTAAATAGCTTAATTAATAATATAAAATAATTTGATATATTTTGCATACGCATGTATGTATCTTTAACATACGAGTCCTATATAGTATTAAACTAGGGCAACGCGCGTCCATCTTACAAGCCTTTTGTTTTCTTAGAATAACAAATTTATGTTGATGCATATATATACGTCGCAAGATTGGAGGATGAAATGCTCTCATCTTTTAACTAGAAATAAATACAAAGGTGTAGCAAAGTCGACACTAAGAGAAGTTGCAAGTGCTTAATCAATTATTCTCTGGCAAATCTACTCGAAAACTGTTTAATGGGTACAAAATTTGTCTTCTATTATCAGTGTTGTTTTCGTTTCAACAGAATAACTCAACATTCGAAATCAAATACACTGCAAAAGTAAACTAAGCAGAGGAATGGAAGGAAATACACTCTCAGGATTCTGGAATTTCACTGCAAATCCAATTAGGAATTTGAAAGAAAAGCTTCTTACATGACCATTCCACCATCAATAGTTATTACCTAACCAATAAAAAAACGAGAATCAATATCAATAAAATCAAAGATCACCGATCAAATTTCAACCAAGATTTCCGTGTAAGGGCGAAACAAAAGATACGACTCTGTTTCATTAGCAGATGAACAAACCTGGCCTGTGATGTAACTCGCCGCAGGGCTAAGAGCCAAGAACTCCACAAGCCCAGCAACTTCGTCTGGTTGGCCATATCTCCCTGAATTTGATTTCGAAAACAACAGTTGAAACTTATTACAAAACGTACTACTTTTCATACATACGAATATGAGCTTAAGAGTGAGAAATGGATACTAACCCAGTGGGATAGCATCTAATATCTTCTTTTCAAAGTCTTCTCCGAGCTTAGCTGTCATATCAGAAGCAATGAAACCCGGGGCAATGGCATTTACCTGTCAAATAAAAGATTTAGGAACTTATTTACATGTAGTGTACGTACTACTATAAGATTATAGTGGACAATAGTGTTATCTATCACATACAGTGATGTTTCTGCTTGCGTATTCCTTTGCAACTGATTTCGTAAATCCGATGACCCCAGCTTTAGCAGCACTATAGTTCGCTTGCCCAACATTGCCCATGATACCAACAACTGAGGATATGTTTATTATCCTTCCCTTCAAAGGACGAGGGAAAAAGTATGTCTCAAAAAATTCTAAGATAAATGGCCCAAAGACAGACGAGTGAAGCACACATAAGATATATGCATACCTTTCTCTTCTTCATCATTATTTTAGCTGCTGCCTGCAGAAATACAAAAATAAAGAATAATGGATTAATTTAGATTCTATGGTGCTTTACTGCTGTCGTCATATCATGAGGACAGAAAATTGACCTGCGTACAAAGGAAAACTCCAGTAAGGTTGAGATCAATAACTTCCTGCCACTGAGATGTCTTCATTCTCATCAATAGACCATCCCTTGTAATACCTGGAGTTGGTTAACAGTACGTGAAAGACAACCAAAACGAAGAAATAGATCCGTAAGGACAGTCGAGCAGTAAGCGACCTGCATTATTGATCAAAACATCAACCGTTCCCCATGTGTTAACTGCCTGCAGAAATCTCAAAAGCACGGCGAACATGCTCATTAATCTGCATAGGCAAATGTATAAGTGAAACGACAAAATTACAAGTGTTGTCTTACAGTCTTAATCATTGCCTCAACATCTGCTTCCTTCGAAACATCTCCACCAAAAGCAAGAGCTTGTCCACCAGCAGCATCGATCTGCAATAAAACAGAAACAAGGGGATGACTCCTATTTTCCCACTAACCATCTCTGCACTTCCTTAGGACCTCAACCTACCGAACAAATCACAAAAATAGAAAAAGAATGCAGTGACCTCTTTGCAGACTTCTTCTGCGTCCTTCGACGACCTCGCATAATTAACAAGAACCTGCAGCACATTGAACCACAATCAAATTCATACAGCTATTAGTTTCGAACATCCATACAAACGTTTTAAGAAGAGACGTCAATATACATTGTGTTCACTTTCTCGATGTATAAATCATGAACACGAAATGATTTAACCTTGCAACCAGATTTTCCAAGAGCCAACGCAACTGATTTTCCAATGCCTCTCGAAGCCCCAGTGACGACAACAACAGGCGCTTCTAAGTTTTTTGCTGGTTCAGCACTTAATGGCTCAACAGTAGCCACTTGGGCCTTTATCCCTACTCATACAAAAATCAAATATCAACCCTAATGAAATCAGCTGATGGTTTCATTAACCCTACCCATGGTTTCCAATCACAAAGCGAAAACCTACATCGGCCACCTAATAACGCGGATATCTCCCAATTTTTTAAAAGCTCAATTTGTAAAATCCCACGCCTTACCGAATAGAAAGAAAAGAAAAGGCGGGGAAGTCCGTCAAAGTACGCATACCTGAAGCAGACGAGTGAGATCTACTAAGCGACATGCATTTCGGATTGAGGCGCGAAGGGAGCTTCACCGCTGAAGACAAGCAACTGAAATCGGCGATTTCCCGGCGAGAAACGGCGGAAGCGACAACGGCCGATCCAGAAGCGCAAGCTGAAGCGGAAGCAGCCATGTTTTCAGATTGAAACCGAAATCCAAATAGGAAGAGAGAGCGCGACGAAGATCTGAGACACGCCAGATAAATGAACTGGGACTGAACTCACATGCGAAAAAACGGCTCTTTTTATGGGAAATTTTTAAAAAAGAGGAACGATTCTATTTCGTTTTTAAAAAAGAGGAACGGGTTCTCAAATGACTGAAATACCCTTACTAAAAAACTGGTTAAGGAGGCTAATCCGCTTCTTTAACAGTGAAAAGTTATTCGAGTTTTATTCGAGTGACACAACACTCGAATAAACGACTCGAATAAATGCATTTTTGACTTATGAAAAGGAAAAATTTATTCGGATTTATTCGAGTAAAAGCAAGACTCGAATGACTTACTCTAATAATAAATCGAAGAGATAAGGTGACTCGAATAATGTTTAGAAAATAAAAAACGAGTAAGCTACATTATTCGAGTATCTTATCGAGTGCTCTTTTCGAGTCAAAACTCGAATAGGAAACTCGAATAAAAAACTCGAATAAGCAGTGTTTTAAAAAGCTCGGAAAGAAAATTAGACAGAAATCACTCGAAAACCTTAAATCCCTCGCGCTCTCTTTCCAAACCAAATCACTACTCGAAAAATCGTACACAAGCCCAAAGCATAATCATCAATGGCGAAAAGAAAGACGAGATCATCGGAGCCTTCCGCGCCTGTTCGTAACCGGGTGGATGAGCAAATCGACGGCGGTAGAGCCACGGTGAGTTTTTGGTCGCATTTTGGGTTTTTGTTAAATCGAATTCGTTGAACGAATTTCTTGGTTAGATGTGTTGTTATTAGCGTTAAATCGATCGATTTTGATGTTAAATCGTTGCGTAAACGTCGTATTCGGTCGGATTTTTGTAAAAATCGTTTTCATCGCCTTTTCGTGTAACTATTCGAGTAATTAGGGTTCGAATAATTGCTTTACCTATTCGAGTGGTGTTTTACTCGAATAATTACTCGAATAACAGAGAATTTTTTCTGTTTTTGCGTTTTCAGGTCTATTTTCCGACGAAGTTGCCGGCGGACAATTTATACCATGCCACCCTCACTCTGAACGCGCAGTACATGTCGGTATCCGAACGCATCCGTACGCTTTTGAACGAGGAGGAATTGGAGGAGATGGTTAGACGGACTCAGTTCGGGAACCTGATAAAGGTGGCCCGAAACCACTACAACTCGAACATGATCATGTGGTATTTGATGAGCCGGCAGGTGGAGTACATGCCGGACTCGAAGGAGTTCTGGATGGTCGTTCGTGGGCGACCATTACGATTTTCATTGGTCGAGTATTGCCTACTCACGGGCCTCGACTGCAGCGCTAACGAGCCGGAGATACCGTCCTCGAACGAGTTTGCGACGAGGCATTGGCCTGGTATTAATTCTATTTTTTTTATCTTTTTGATTCGTTTTTTTACGTCGATTTCAAAAACTAACGTTTGTTTTATGGCTCGCAGGCAAGCCCGTTATATATTTTCACGATTTGGAGGGGACAATCGCGGAAATGATCCGTGACGCCGGTGGAGCCTCTTGCGTTCATCCCGAGAAATTGAAGATGGCGGCCCTTTATTTTGCCGTCGGGGTGCTTGGGGAGCGGAGGGTAAAGAAGGACTTGAAGGTAAAGGAGGAGTGGCTCCGTCTGGTGGAGGACTTCGACCGCTTCAACGAATATCCTTGGGGAAGGATATCGTTCGAGGAGGTCATTTATGGTCTGAACAAAGACCTCGTGGGGAGGGCGATGGAGATGACATCGAATGGAAAAACCATAACAACCTTCGATATCAGCGGCTTCGTAATGCCGCTTCAGGTAATTAAATTAGTTTTGTATTATTATTTAAGACATATTATATTTATTTTTACTTAGTTCTACTCTATTTTATCAGGTTCTGGCATACGAGTGCTGGCCGACCGTCGGGCAAGAATTCACTGTGAGAAGAGCCGGCGAAGGGCTCCCGCTACCCCGTATGTGCCATTGGAAGACGACATTTTACGGCAAGAGCTCTGCTCCGGGATGGCAAGCGGTCGAGCGTGCATTCGGTGCCGTGGCGATGGATGTAAGTATATTTATTTATTTATAATATGGATTTATTTAGATTGCGTTTTCTAAATTGTACAAATACACAGGACGTGCGGTGTTTCCTTACACCGACCGATGCTGAAGCCGATTCAAGGCACTTCAGCACGGTCGCCGGATTTTGTGGCAGCCGGAATGATGCCGTGGCCCAGAGGATAGTGGAGCATCTTCTGAATGGGCTGCCGGTCTACTGCACCGACCATCGGCTTGCAGCGTCTCCTCCTCGGCCGTCTCCTCCTCGGCCGTCTCCTCCTCCGAGGCCGTCTCCTCCGAGGTCTTCTCCTCCGAGGCCGTCTCCTCCTCCTTCCGGCTCAATCATCGCCCATTTCGATAGAAGAATGGACAGGCTGGAAGGCGATGTACGGGATTTGCGGACGGAGATTAGGGAGCTGCGCTCGATCGTGGTCCAAGGTATGTCTTAGTTAATGTTTATTTTATAAGATTATATTGATATTACGTAAATCTAACGTAATACTCTAATTTTGTAGCCCTTGAGAGCCTGACGGCGAGAACGGTGCGGGATATTGCGAGAAGCTACGATCAGGACATGCCGCCTCCTTCGCCTCCTCATTCGCCGCCGACGGGGAGTGAGGGGCATGGGGGCGAGAATGTGGAGATGGAGGCCGAGATGGAGGCCGCGGCCGCGGCGGCGGAGAGGGCCGCGGCCGAGGCGGCGGCGGCGGAGACGGCCGCGGCGGAGGCGGCCGCGGCGGAGAGGGCCGCGGCGGATAGGGCGGCGGCGGAGAGGGCGGCGGCGGAGACGGCCGCGGCGGAGAGGGCGGCGGAGAGGGCGGCGGCGGAGGCGGCCGCGGCGGAGACGGCCGCGGCGGAGAGGGCCGCGGCGGATAGGGCGGCCGCGGAGAGGGCGGCGGCGGAGGCGGCCGCGGCGGAGACGGCCGCGGCGGAGAGGGCCGCGGCGGATAGGGCGGCCGCGGAGAGGGCCGCGGCGGAGGCGGCCGCGGCGGAGAGGGCGGCGGAGAGGGCGGCGGCGGAGAGAATGGCGGCGGCGGAGGCGGCGGCGGAGAAGGCGGCGGAGAGGGCGGCGGAGAAGAGGGCCGCGGCGAAGGCAAAGAAGGCGGCGTGGGCGGAGGCGCAGAGGGCCGCGGCGGCGGCGAAGGCAAAGAAGGCGGCGGAAGCGGAGGAGAGGCGGCCACGGACGGAACGTGCGAAGAAGAAGTCGAAGTTGATTTCGAGTCCGTATACGCCGACGCCCGATTCGACCCCTCGCGTTGCAATACAACGCCGCGCGGACATAGAGCAGATCATCGGCGAGAGGGTGAAGAGTTGGGATGCCGTCGCGGCGGAGGTGGCAAGAATGGGCGCAAATGAGGAGCGGCAAGGAATGCTCCAAGCGTACAACAAGAAATTCTTTGCCGACCTGTCCACAGCGAAAGTGTGGCTTTCGGATGAGGTATGTGTGTTTTTTGCTAAATATGTTCTAATTATTTCGTTTAATAACATTATATGCTATTATTGCAGCACGTCAACGAGGCATTCTGCGGGTTCACGGCGATGCAAGAAAACTGCGTGCATGCGGAGCGAATTGCGTACGTGAACACCAACTTCGCACAAGCAGTCAAGATGGAGTCTGTCAAACCGCGACCGTGGAACGCGTCCTCGTTCGAGCTATTCGCCACGGGAGAGTTCAATGCGATATACGGCGGCAAGCCGTCACTTAACTGGAGCCAAGCGGATGTGGCCGTCATCCCATTGGCATTTAACGCGCATTGGGTGCTCCTCGTCGCTCGGTTCAAGGAGAGGAACATCCTCGTTTTGGATTCCGACCGCAGCAGCGATTCGGACTTGAGGTTCATGAAGCCGTTCCTCGATCCTTTGGCCGAAGTGATACCGCTGATGCTTCAACACGTCGGCGTGGAGCAAGATTCCGTGGAGAAGTTTGCTTGGGTGCGGTGCCCCAATTTCCCTCAACAAGTCCTCAGGTAATTTTCTTATTTTCTCACTTTCTTATTTTCTTATTTTCTTAAACCTGAAATTGATCTATTTCTCGAACAGCGGAGAGTGCGGTATGTACATGCTTAGGGCCGCGATGTCTCTGTTGATCGGTAACAGAGATGATCTCTACGCTTTGGACGATTCTAAAGTTTTGTTGTTTAGAAAGTTTTTGACTATATGTATGTATTTTAACAATTGGGATATTGTATGAACCGTTTTAGATATATTTGTATAGATTTTTTGATTTGGAAGTGTTCTGTGTTATGGTTGGTTGAGTTGCTGTTTGTTCAAGGTTCAGTGTTGTTTTTTTTTCAAATTACACTGTTATTCGAGTAAAAGATCTCGTTCGAATAATGATAACTAAATCGAGTGACGTATTCGAGCGTAATCCGAGTACCTCACAGAACTCGAATAAGCTTCACTCTATCAGTTGATTTTACCGGACTTCACTGTTTTTCGAGTAAAAGAGCTCGTTCGAATAATGAGAATTAATCGAGTAAGCTATTCGAGCTTAATCCGAGTATCATATAGCACTCGAGTAAGTTGTTTCCGTCGAACTTCACTGTTATCCGAGTTAAACAGTTTGTTAGAATAATGTTACGTTTACCGAGTCTCGTATTCGAGTGTATTCGAGTACAATACTTACTCGAATAATGTAAAAGTTGAAAATATTGTTTTTATATCATGAGCATGAAATGTTAAATAACATTTCATGTTAAATATCATTTCATGTTAAATAAACATTTCATGATAAATATCATTTCATGTTAAATAACATTTCCTGTCTACGTAAAATAGAAAATGAAGTTGATATTTCTATACATGTATATACTAAAGTCCTATCTACCAATGTATTTCATTGTATGTCATGCAACGACTTTCATTAAACATTGTTAATCTTCATAAAGCGACTTATTAACATCATGAAGGCCCTAAAACATCGAAATATTGATATTTATACATCTATGTATCGAGATAATTAAAATTCAAAAATTCTGAAAAGAACACTCGAATTACAAGATATTATTCGGGTACGGTATTCGATTTTTTTGTAAATTATTCGAGTTATTCGGTTACTCGAATTAGTTCAGGTTTTCGTAATTGACTTTTTATTGTTACGTTATTCGAGTGACATATTCTAATAATATTCGAGTTGTGCATTTTACTCGAATAACAGTGAAGAAGCTACAATCAAGCCAAACTCACAATAATCCATCAATCTCATACAACCTCATACATCAAACTCATACAACCTCATACATCAAACTCATACAAACTCATACATCAAGATTTACTTAATGTCTACGACCAAACTCACCGACGGACGGAAACCTCCTTTCTTTTCTCCGACCACGCCTTGCTACGAACGGAGGCGGCAACACCAATTGATCCGAGGTATCCCACTCGGCTTGATCCGGAACCGGCGAAACTCGTCCGTGATAAGCAGACTGCCACGTTAGGACAGAATAATATTCCGAACACAACGGGTAGAAACTCATGTTCGCTCGTAGACTCGCCGCGATTGCATGTGGACAAGGAATCCTGTCGATGTCGAATTGGCGGCACGTACAAGTCTTCGACCGCAAGTTAACAATGGCACGACCCCCCGGAGATCGGACATCGTACTCATGCGGAGCGATTTCATGTACTTCATACCCTTGACTTAGCTCATACCTCTCACGGAGCTTCATTTCCACCGTCGGGGTAAACCGCGTGGTTGCTTGTCTAGATTGCTGTCTGTATCTAGCAAACCAATCCGCCGTCAGCCTCTGTATCGATTCCAGAAGCGCAATGATCGGTAGCTTTCTTTCTTCGCGGAGTCTTGCATTAATCGATTCCACCCCGTTCGTAGTCATGATATTATAGCGAGACGTCGGAGAATAGGCTCGACTCCATCGTTCCTTAGTATCAGTCTGCTGCAAATACGCGTATGCGGTGGGAAACCTATTCTCAAAATCACCATATTGTGAATCAAAGTCGCATTGCTTGTATATTTTAGCAATGTGTATGAACGTCTCGGTCGCACCCTGCTTCTTACACCTGCTTTTCATATTTTGTGACAGGTGCCAAATACAATGACCGTGGTGCGCACGACCGTAGACGGCTGCAACGGCGGCTTTGATAGAAGGAGATCTGTCGGATACGATGACAAGATCGTCCTCGTTGGGCACGACTTGCAAGAGCTCGTTCAAGAACCACGACCAAGCTTCTATGCACTCGTTATTGTCGATTATGCCCCAAGCTAAAGGAAACTGATGGCGGTCGCCATCCTCCGCTGATGCAATGAGCAACGTACCACCATACTTTCCTTTCAACCAAGTACCGTCTATGCAAACAACCTTCCTCATGTGACGGTATCCCGCAATACAAGCACCAAGGGATAGGAAGGCGTGCTTAAATCTCCGCTCGTCGTCCAGATATACACTTGCTATGGTTCCCGGATTCATTCTTCTCAGCGTCGACAGGTACGACGGCAACAGCTTGTAACTCTCATCGGGGTCACCCTTCATTGCATTTTGTGCTAAAATGCCTCCTTTCCATGCTTTGAAGTACGAAACTTCGATCCCACGATTTCTCATCATTGTTTGAATGAGTTTAGGGGCCGGTGTACTTGTTGAACCCTGAAAAGATTCAAGCAGCATATCACTCACGGAGGTTGACGATGCTTGAGTGAGTCTTGCGTTCCGATTTGCAAGGTCGCACGTATGTGTGTTGCAATACGTACGAATCGAGAATACGGATGTATCCTTAATCTTCGCCGTCCATATCCTCCAAGTACATCCATCCTCTTTGCATCTCACGCCATAGTACGATCGGGAAGATTTTATAATCTTGACCTCGAAGCATGCCTCTATAGCAACTCTTTGGATCCTATTCTTGACGGCCTTCTTATCCTCGAATTCATCACCGACCTTCATGGTGGAACCGTCGGTAAAAGAATACCGATCGCTAGGAATAGTTGCATTTTCCTCTTCTTCCTCCTCCTCCTCATCATCATTTCCGTCCGCATTTTCTCCGTTTACGCCATCAAAATTGACGTGGACGTTCTGCCGTGATGCAACATTCTCATCACGGTCGTTCGCCTCATTGTGACCTTCACCCCCATAATTCACATCTTCGCATCCGCCAAAGTCGATGATACGGTCAAAGTAATCATCGATGTAACCACCTCCATCGCTACGAACCTCAATTGGAACGGGACCAACTTCATCATCCGCGAGAGTTTGACGGTGGAGGGTCGTAGGGAGTCCAATCTCCACACGGAGAATCGGTCTATCCATTGGACCCCCTAAGTATATATAACCCTTCAACTCTCGATCATTCTTTATATATAACGGAGCACACCCTTCCATACCTCTCATAGATGGCTGATAACTTAGCTTTAACTCCGGCCTCCCGCTTACGCCAATAGTCTCGTATATTTCGTTCCGCAGTTCGTCCAGCAAACAACAATCGACATCGAACCCAATGGGCTTCATATTTGTTCCCATCCTTGGAACCCATGTCCATTTATTATCATTCCCAATTATCCATTCTCCATCGTAATCAATCATGATGCTGGTCGGCATAACCTGCATATGAAACAAATCATTGTTAATAAAATTTAATTGCAATAACATTATTCGAATAATTATATATATTCGAATAATAAAAACTAATCGGGTAAACAATTCGAGTAGTAAAGGAACTCGAATAAAGTCTTCGACTATTAAGATTTTGAAGACACTCGATAAGTTGTTATCGAAGAAATAAATGGAATAAATCAACTTTTATTGCAAACGAGTTATTCGAGTAAATAAAATATTCGAAAACAAAAATTATTCGAGTAAGGTATTCGAGTTTACGTTTAACTCGAATAACCTATCCGAGTATTATAATATCGATTAATATGTCAGTGTAAAATTTCATAAACAATAGTATTTATTAATCGAGTAAAGTTTCCAGTTTATTCGAGTTTGATGTCCGAATTATATGTTGCCAAAACAACTTATCCGAGTGACTTTTCGAGGCAAACTAAACTCGAATAACAGACTCGAATAATCGGAAATCGAAAATTTTCTGCAAATTCGCACAGATCTAAGGTTAAAATGCTACCCATAACTACCCAAACCTTCGAAAAATCTAATACCCGATGCTCGAAATGTAAATGTCATTAACATGAACGGAAATTACAATGCCCGATAATATATACTTGTAACCGGCGTTAACATGAACGGAACTTACTGTATATGCGTTCAAGAACGAAATTGGGATTCTTGGAGCTTGGGTGTTTCGATTTCGGCGGATGCTTCAACTCGTTTTTCCTTCAAGATCTCGTTTTGGTGCTTCGTGGGTGCATTAATCAATGAGGTTGGTGCGTTTTCTTTTTTTATTTTATATATATATTTCTTTTTTTATTTATTTAGGTATTAATTAGGGGTTTATAGTTAATTAAGGAATCAGGTTCCTCTTTTTTTAATTGACTCGGTCAAGTTCCTCTTTTTTAAAAAGAAACCAAAAGTAATCTTATTTTTTAAAATAGCCCCTTTTTATGTGATGTTTGGGAGCCTCGTAATTTCCGTTCGTTGCGGCCGATGAGAACGAGGCTTTTATTATTAGGTACGACTAAGAAAGAAGTTGGAATGAAATTTTTTGTTATATATTTTCTATCGAATGTCCCACAAATTTTACAGAATCCCTTCAAGTTGGGCATTAATGAATATTTATCTATACAAAACGTTGTTTTACTTCTAATTATGCTGAATTTGTACGCTTTATCCAAACATAAGGCGTGACCATCTTCTAAAAGTCTCATCCATTTCCATTTCGTGGCTCCATCGATAGTCCTTATTCCCACTGTTACCATTAACGTAATGTACGTACACTCAAATGTCTCCACCTACAATTTTTATGACATGTAACAAGCTTTACATCATGATTTGGGACAAGATAATAATACATCGAACATTCGATGTTGAGGTGAATTGAGCGTCGTCGAGTATAAATAACTTCTTCTCTGATCGATCATCTCAATATTAGCATAATAGTCGAGACAGGAAAAACGTTTTCTCATGATTCGGGACTCACTTCAAAATTAGCGTAAAAATTTGACCTTTTTATCAAATATGCGATGTTGTGATGAACCGAACTACATCAAGAAGATAATGTTGTGGAATTAAAAGAATTCTTTTGCTTTATTTTAAATAGTTTTATTCAACGGCCGGTTGTGCGGTCGTTGATACATACAGTCTCACTATTCGGGACAGGTAACTAAGTACAAATCGAAAGTTCGATTGTTAGGGTTGTTGGGTTGTATTAAAGCAAATGGGCTTTACTATATTTGGGCAAGTGAATGATAATTATTAGACGGAAACTAATAAGTGTAGTTGTCCCACATTGGAAAGTTTGTGGGATTTGACACTCTTATATAGTGTTATGTGATTTATTGGTTTAAAAGAAATAACCAATATTATACTTCACATAAGATGCTCCCGTGGGCACATAGCGGGGGTGCAAATCCGGACAAATCCAATGGACTCGTGTGCGAGCGCAACCCGCGTACACGATGCCAGACCAAAATCCCGCGGGCCTAATCAACTCACATTTTTTTCCGAGTTTATTAATTTTTCTTTAAAATTATTTCCGATTAAATGGGCTCGGCCTAAATTAATTATGGCCCAATATCATTCTTAGAAGGGGTGCGATGACGATTGATGCTGTATGGATCAAGGAGTAGTTCACTTGCTCCTTTGTAAAACGTCACATAATTTTTAATTAATGACATTGACGGCATCATGATTTGGTTTTCCTATATTGATAGGATAATTCTCATTTGAGAAAAGAGAAAAAAAAAATACGACACTGAAAACATGCAATTATAAGCCAAAACCCATTCTGCTCATACACGTTTCAAATTCTGTTCGCCGTCGGTATCGTTCAGTGCAGATTGAATGCCGAGATAATCGAGTATCCCGAGAGACAGACGCTCACTAATCCTCTTGCACATACGTGAGGGAGCAAATTTGTTTTAAGGAAATTGTGTTTGCACAATCTTCGAACCATTCGACAAAACTCACGCAACTATTGAAGCGCATGCGTGGTGCTTGAAGTACGAGAGATCCGACAGGAATAACAAGGATGAATCGAACTTTAAATAAAAAATCAGATCATCTATCTCACCATTAGCATAAAATTTGACCTTTATTATCGAAGTTCATCAAGTAAATAAATCCAATCGTTCAACATTAACATGAAGATTTCACCCTCATATTCGGGGCGGGACTTTTGCCCATGAATTGGCACAGGTCATTCATTATACATCGAACATTCAGAGAACACCATTGAGAGCAGATAAACATGGCAGAGAGTTTTTTCCCACAGGAAAAAAGGCAACCATTAACACTCAGAGGCATTACTGAAAGCATACAATCATGGCAGAACACGTTATACGCCAAATATCTAGCGAATAAGGTGACGTTAATCATGGCCTTCCATTTTCCTACCACTCAACCCACTGATTTGATACGTCAATTGACAACTAAAGGCAAACTCTCGTGATAAATCTCTGACTAAACTGTTCGTTATCTTCAGCAGAAAATCGAATTAGCACAGTTCAATCAGGGACGAAAATGCTAGATATTAGCAGAGTGCATCGACGGACTCACATTGATTCAGGCTCGTCGCCGGCATTGGGTAAATCAGACAAAAACCCAGCGGTCGTAGGCGAAGAGACGCGCCAATTTCGCATACAAATGCTCTAATTGATGCTTCTGAAAATGTGAAAAAGAATTAACAATTGGGCCTAGTTTATCCTCCCAAGCCCATCTAGTTAGTAGGATATTTATCATTTTCCGTTAAATATTGCTTTACAAAGAACATTTTTAAAAATTCTTGTGTGGTGGTGAATGGTGATGGTGGAGTGGAGACTTGTGTGGTGCTTGAGCTCCAATATTCGTAAGGTACGTCGTACGTAGAGAGAAATTAACGTCCCCTCATTGCGCTTATGAATCAATTGGTAATTGTGGATTTGCGATTGTGTGATGTGATCACTTCGCATAATGAAGATGGAGGGATGTTGAAGAGTGAAAAGATCAGCACTGTACTTTGATGTGAAGCTTTCGTGTTTGTTATGCTCATGGTTAATTGCTGTCATCCCTTCCAGCGATCGTTGCTATTTGAAGGACTGCTGAAGCACTTCTACTCATCCTCTTGTCAAAATACATGAATGAAGGTGTTCTTTTTATCTATATTCTAGTGCTATAAATGTGAAATTGGTAGACAAAAATGAGAGCTTTTGTGACTGTCTTCATTTGGTCGTAATCGCCATTTAATGATTGTTGATTCAGGCTCCATACGCTTCATCCCCAAGGTCCAGGGAAAGAAGTCCTTCTTCGGAGTGCAATAGAGATGGAAACAGCTCTGAGAGGGTGGGGGAATCTCGTCGAGAAAGTCGAAACAAGGATCAGAAGCACCCACCACATAGCTTCGACAGGGAATGGACCTCGAAGGAGTCGGCTCTTAATATGATCAAAGAACACGGCGGTGGCTATGGGAGGAAAAGAACCATCCGATCACATGGTATACTATTCTTATTGATGTTGAGGCAGCAACAAAAAAAGGTTTCAGCTTCGTAGCGCCTGCTTTAGATTGTCTCTTGCTTGAGTGAACATTGAAGTTTTTGGATATCTTACCAAATGTGTTTTGTTCCTTGGCTCTTCATTCAAGTGGGATATGTGTGTTGATGGACATCTTGTTTAGATGATTCAGTTAAACTGAGGAATGTGCGCTATATGTGCTTTTTTGAAGCTGATGGATCACCATGGGACAGAATTGCTCCTTCCCATTCTCCAATTAGAGCAACTTCTGGGCCTAATCAGGTCAATGATTATTTGGATAATCCCCGAGTTTATGAGGTACTGCTTTCAATTGCCTTTGGTAGCCTCCTCGAGTCCCCGTTTTGAAGATTTTAATTGTTTGTGCTCACATGCGGTTCTAGGCTGACGAAATTGAGGAAGGAATCGTATGTAAAGACCTGAACCAAAAAATCTCTGAAAGTCTGCGTATCGAGATGGAATACTTTTCTGATCTTGCCTGGTAATTTCTTATATTATCTTCTGTACTAGGTTCTTTATTCATCTTGTATTAAACGTGAATTCATCTATTTATAGGTATGATCGTGAGGAAAGCAGCACTATCTACAATTTACACAGCTCCTCAGTTTTTCTCGGTGATGAGGCATCTTTTCAGAAGAAAGAGGTAGATTTTGCAAAACCACATGTATTTATTTCTCATTTCTTTATATTGATGGGGTTTAGCTCATGAATGATAAGCCTTTTGTTTACAGAATTATGAATTTGATATTTTTTTCGCTCTCCAGTGTTCTGCTTCCTACCTTGCAATGTTTTGTTCTTAATGACAGGCCAGCGGAGATCGAAGCAAAATGACTTTTTCACGAAGGAAAAAGTTATCGCAGCTAACTGTTGATAATGCTCAGTGGGAGGACAGACAACTTCTGAGATCTGGAGCTGTCCAAGGAACCGAGGTGCAGACTGAGTTCAGTGATGAAGAAGGAGAAACTATTCTTCGTGTTCATTGTAATCCTTTTCCTTAGTTATTAAATGTCGTTTATTGATTTTCCATTATTATCTTTATAAAACAGAATTGCTTGGCCCTTATGATTTTGTTATTTCGTTGATCGCAGATGCAAAACCTCCTTTTCTAGATGGTAGAATCATCTTTGCCAAGCAAACTGACCTTGTTATCCCATTAAAAGACCCTACATCAGATATGGCTATTATAGCACGCAAGGGCTCTAACCTAGTCCGGGAATTCCGTGAAAAACAGAGCATGAACAAGTCACGCCATCGATTCTGGGAGCTTGCCGGTTCAAAACTCGGTGACATTCTTGGCGTCGAAGAACATGCCGAACATGTATGCTGCTATCATATATCGAATTATGAATTGAATGCCGATTGCCCATCCCTGAATCCTAATCGAACGTTCCTTTCCTTGCTTGCTAGGTTGATGCAGATACTTCTGTAGTGAGTGAGCGAGGTAAGGTTGATTTCACGGAGGATGCAAAATTTGCACAGCATTTTAAGAAGGGTGAGGCAGTGAGCGATTTTGCTAAATCCAAAACGATAGAGCAACAGAGACATTATTTACCCATTTTCTCTGTGCGAGATGAATTACTGCAGGTTTATAAGCCCTTTATTTTGTTTTCAACATATAAACCGGTCTCTTCTGTTAGGGTGTGATGTTCACATGCATATACTTCAAGTGGTTTGGACACAGATCTTTTTATTAAACTAATGAGTAAATATAGTTGATTGTACATTCCTTCCTATGGAAACTGAAAATCCTTAAATCTTCAGTTGAAACGTATTCTCATCAACGACGCAGGTGATCCGTGAAAATCAAGTTGTGATTGTAGTTGGTGAAACTGGTTCTGGGAAAACAACTCAACTAACCCAGGTTTGTTGCACGTTTAAATAATCTATCCTCTTTGCATGTGGGAATGCGTCTTAACTTTCGTGACTTTTAAGACTGCATAATTAGAAAGCAGTTTGTTAAATATAAGTTTTGCATGTTTTAAGACCCCTTACACGGGAATTTCTTCAGTATCTGCACGAGGATGGTTACACAAATAATAGCATCGTTGGCTGCACTCAACCGAGGCGTGTAGCTGCCATGAGTGTTGCCAAAAGGGTCAGCGAAGAGATGGAAACGCAGTTGGGCGATAAAGTAGGCTATGCAATACGATTTGAAGATGTGACTAGTCCTAACACTGTGATTAAGGTAACGCCATTTTTAGTATTTCCTCTAAGTCTAGACTTTGGAAACCCAGAAAATATGTATGTCATTGAACGATTGCTGATCTTTTATATCCAGATCCTAAAATTATCAGTATTATTTGTGGAGTTTGTCACTGACTTATACTTTTGGCAGTACATGACTGAAGGTCTGCTTCTCAGGGAGGCGCTAATCGATTCTGACCTGGAAAAATATCGGTAGGAGCTTTATGATACAAGTTTTACTGAATATGTCGAAAAAAAAAAGAACACTTGAAACCATATTATGTATACACTCTTCTATTGGATAGTGCCATCATAATGGACGAAGCGCACGAACGATCCTTAAATACGGACATCCTTTTCGGCATCCTCAAGAAAGTCGTCGCCCGCCGACTCGATTTCAAGCTCATAGTGACATCAGCTACTCTAGACGCCCAGAAATTCTCCGACTTCTTTGGCAGGTTCATGCAAATGCTTTGCATAAACAATAGCGTTCGAACTTTCTTTCTTTTTCACTAAAACTACAAACTTCTTTCGCCATGCAGTGCGCCTATATTTCACATTCCAGGCAGAACATTTCCCGTCCAAACTATATTTACCAAAATACCCTGCGAAGACTACGTCCAAGCTGCACTGAAGCAGGCCATGGTAGTTCACCTAACCAATGGCCCAGGCGACATACTGATCTTCATGACTGGCCAAGAAGAGATCGAAGCGACGTGCTCTGCTCTCTTTGAACGAATGGAGCAGCTAACTTCATCAAACAAGGATGCTCCCAAGCTCTCGATCCTTCCAATATACTCCCAACTTCCCGCCGATTTACAAGCGAAGATATTTCAGAAAGCAGAGGAAGGCGCTCGCAAGTGCATAGTAGCAACCAATATCGCAGAGACCTCTTTGACCGTGGATGGTATCTTCTACGTTATAGACGCGGGCTATTGCAAGATGAAGGTCTACAATCCCCATCTTGGCATGGACGCACTCCAAGTGTTCCCCATCAGTCGGGCCGCAGCAGACCAACGGGCCGGACGAGCGGGCCGGACTGGGCCCGGGACTTGTTACCGCCTCTACACCGAGAGCGCTTACGAAAACGAAATGCTTGCAAGTCCCTTCCCTGAAATCCAGCGTACTAATCTGGGAAACGCCGTTCTCCTGCTCAAGTCTATGAAGGTCGACGACTTGTTGGACTTTGACTTCATGGACCCACCTCCTCAAGAAAACATCTTAAACTCCGTGGAACAATTGTGGGTTTTGGGCGCTCTCAACGACTGTGGGAATCTTACAAACTTGGGTTCGAAAATGGTCGAGCTGCCGCTCGATCCTCCAATGGCTAAGATGCTTCTGATGGGCGAAAAGTTCGAATGCCTCGAAGAGGTTCTGACCATCGTATCGATGCTGTCAGTGCCTTCTGTCTTCTTCAGACCTAAGGATAGGGTGGAGGAGAGCGACGCTGCTAGGGAGAAGTTCTTCGTGCCCGAATCTGACCACCTCACTCTCCTAAACGTTTACAAGCAGTGGGAGGCTAATGGGTGCCGAGGAAATTGGTGCGAAAAACATTTTCTTCATGCGAAGGGCTTGCGAAAGGCGATGAAGGTGAGGTCCCAATTGCTGGATATTCTTCTCAAGAACTTAAAGATTTTCGAGCTAACGTCTTGCGGGCACGACTGGGATGTAGCGAGGAAAGCCATTTGCTCTGCTTATTTCCAAAACGCTGCGAAGGTCAAAGGCGGTGGCTTTGGGAAGTACGTTAACTGCAGAAATGGTGTTGTGTGTACTTTGCATCCGAGCAGTTCGTTGTATGGGTCGGGATACGTACCGGGCTACGTTGTCTATCATGAGTTGGTCTTGACGACGAAAGAGTTCTTGCAATGTGTCACTGCAGTCGAACCTCAGTGGCTAGCTGAGGTAGGTTCTGTGTTTTTCTCGGTGAAAGCCGACGTTGATAAGTTCTCGGT
Organism: Craterostigma plantagineum; assembly: GCA_027422505.1. Lineage (NCBI taxonomy): Eukaryota > Viridiplantae > Streptophyta > Magnoliopsida > Lamiales > Linderniaceae > Craterostigma > Craterostigma plantagineum. The sequence continues at coordinate 2,120,744 of JAPQWV010000029.1, forward strand.
GAAATGCGAGGGAAGTGTCACAAAAGAGGAAATGAGGGAGGAGAAGGGAAGGGTTGTGAAGGGAGAAAAAGAGAAGAGAGTTTCAATCCCTGGTTCATCCTCTCGATACAGACCCAGAAAATTTGGCTTGTAGATGGAATGTTTATTAACTTGTATATAATCAATTTGCTGGTGAATTTCTAGGGTTTACACATAGTTTAGCGGCAGTACGCCCATAACATCGAAGCCAAGATGATATTTAAGCAGCATATATATCATCAGAATGTTGTAAAACTCAACGTGAAAAATGATATTTGTACAATAGATAAATTGGCCTTCGAACAATCGAAGCACGGTAAACAGAACCATGAAACTTCAAAAGCAAGAAAACTCCAAGATTGCAAGTGTGGAGCTTGCAATATTCATTAGTTTCCAATCAAAGTTCAAGATTAGCCAACAAATTGATCTTTAAAATTCAAATTTTGTCATAATGTAAAACTAGGAACAAAATTGTATCCGTAAAAAAGCAGCGAGCATGATGGGATTGAAGAGATTGTGATATTAAAACTCAACAGCAAAAGGGATTCTGCAAGAGTTGAACGGGTTCCCTAAGCCTTGCTTGTGGCCAACTGTGTTTCGGGCTGCAGAAACAAGGAGAAGTCAGGATACGTGAAACTAGTCAAAATTCCTCCACTAAAACTCAGTTCTCCAAAAATGAAAGACAGCAGGGAAATAAATAGGAGATTACCTCCTTTTTAACGGGCTCTTCCTTCTCGGACAGTATCAGCTCAATGTGGCACGGAGAGGACATGTAAGGGTTGATCCTTCCGTGAGCACGGTAAGTGCGGCGCCTTTGCTTCTGTGCTTGGTTAACCTGAATATGAGAGATGAAGAGTGCATCCACGTCCAACCCTTTCACCTGTCACGCACACAAGAATTATTACGTGTCCGGCATGATTATTACGTTAAAAGAAAAAGGGGTGAAATGGGAACTGGCATGTACGGTACCTCAGCATTACTTTCAGCATTCTTGAGTAAATCCAAGATGAACTTGGCTGATTTCACGGGCCAACGCCCCTGACCATTGGAGTGCCTGTTCTTTGCCTGAGCAGTTCGGCCAACGCCACCACAGAAACGTGTGAAAGGTATGGCTTGTTTGTGGGCAATCACATCTTCCAAGTATCTCTTGGCCTTGGTTAGGGGAAGTTTTCTGATGGCATGTGCTGTCTCCCTAGTGTTCTACAAATCGTTGCGAACTAAGTTAATACACATGGTTTGCCAAGAAAGTCACCTTAATGAAATCACTCCGATCTATTAGCATACAAGGAAATCATGAACTGATGTAGCCTTGTTTAATCTCCTTTATTAGGATCAATTAGGTTCGCCTAAACACCGATGATCACATACCCGACTTGTAAATCAACCTAGCATATATCACAGACCCAACTAAATGATGCAGATATCTACAGCACCGCACAAATTATCATAACCCGAAATCGTTATCCAAATGAAACCATCGGGCATTTACGCAAACATAAGATTATACAGCAATTTCACATCAAATAGATTGTAGAAGTAGTTCGTAACCTAAAAAATGAGCACAAGAAGAAGTGCATAACATCAAAATATTAAATCACCTTGAAGTGAACACGGAGGTCCGAGCCCCTTGCCTTGCAGGCTAAAAACAAATAAATGCAGCAGATAGAAAATGAGCAACGAACATCTCTCAACCACAAAACCCAGTAAAAATAAGCAACAAAGACCTACATTTGGTTGGATTTGAGGGCTCCTGGGAGTACTTCACCTGCAAGAAAAATTCGACGCTTACAAAGCTGAAAAATACAAGCAAACTCAAAATCATCAAAACGTAGCTACTGCATCGTGTTTCTCTCATTTCATACCATCGTCGCCGCTGATTGAAAGCTTCTGCTGCACACTAGCAACAAACGTCTGAGATTAATTTTGCTGGCAGAAAACCTAATTACGATTTAACGAAGAGTCAAATTGGGCCTTCCGGCCCATATTCATATATTTACTCCTACAACGATTGGGCCAATTAGCCCAATAACCAGGAATCGCTAGTTAATTGCGCTAATTTCCCTGAAACGTCGCTACCAAAAGCGAATCCAGAGCAATATATATATATATATAAATGGCAATAAAATTTAATAATTATTAGATAATTAAAAAATTGATCGATTGCTTGGTCGACGACTGACAACTCAAGCAAACCCACAAAGGGAAGGGAAGGAAAGGAGATAAACAATCAGTTTGATTTCATTCTTGCTCGCTCGCTCGCAGATCCAATCGAGCAAACGCAAATTACTACCAATTACGAATCAGAAGAGAGGCTGGGAAGATCAGAACGGTGATCGTGGAAATCAGATGCAAAAATCGGTGAATAAGAGCGTGATATGCCTAGCTTTTTGCGTCCCGTTGGTGTTCGGATCAGTGTTCCTCGCCGGAACCCTAGAATTCAACAAGTCGTCGTCGCCGTTCCTATCTTCGTTCTTCCCGCAGCTGAGCAACGGCTCGCAATGCCGCGGCGGTGGATCGCCGCAGCCTCTTCGCGTCTATATGTATGATCTGCCCGCTCGATTCAACGTGGGTCTGATGGACCCTAATTTCCCCGACGATAGGCTCGTCACGGCGGAGAATATTCCGGCCTGGGGTTGGAACGACGGGCTAAGGAGGCAGCACAGTGTTGAGTATTGGATGATGGCGTCTCTTCTTCATAAGGGGGCTGACGGTGGGTCGGGTCGGGAGGCGGTTCGAGTCATGGATCCTAACTCAGCTGATGTGTTCTTTGTGCCGTTCTTCTCTTCGCTTAGTTTTAATATCCACGTGAGGAACATGGCGGAGACTGACACCGTTGATGAGAAGTTACAGGTATGATTTGATTTTATCATGAAAAAAATCGTCTTACGCAAATTAGCCAAAAAGAATTTCTTTGAATGATTGTTTATGTAAATGTGGTCTAAGATCCAACTAAAAACTCCCAAAAGGTTTTGGTTTCTCTTCCACTTCCTATTTTGAATGTAATCCACAACAGATTTCTTTCTCAGAAGCCATAGCTTTATGCTGCATACTCGATCGATCAATATGTGCCCATTCATGTGTCTTTCTTCGCTAGGGTAAACACATGATTCCAGAATTGTGTGGTTTTTTTTTTTTTTCTCTCTAATAATTGATTGCAGGATATCTCATTATGGTTCTTGTTGTGGCTTCTATGTGTTGTTATGCTGAGTCTCATCAGCCATATTAACGGCAGCAATATTAACTTGAGTGCAGAATGCTCTCTTTATTGAATGCTTAACTGCATGTATTTCTCCTAGTTCAAACTTCAGACATTAGATTTAGATATGTTTTCTGTGACTTTACAGTTCTTTGTGTGAAACTGACTAATTCCGTCGTATTTGTCTCCAGCTTGAGCTAGTAAACATTCTCAAAGCATCAGAACATTGGAAAAAGTCTGGAGGAAAAGACCATGTGATTCCTCTTCACCATCCAAATGCTCTGAGGCACCATCGCGATGAGCTCAATTCTTCCATATTCATCGTTGCTGATTTCGGGCGCATAAGCCACATATCTCGACTGGCAAAAGACGTCGTTGCCCCTTACCCCCACATGCTAGAAACATACAAAGGCGATGAAGATCAAGACCCTTACGAATCTAGGAAAACACTTCTCTTCTTCCGTGGGAGGACTCACAGGAAAGATGTACGCCAAAGTTGCAGTATTTGCATCTCTCGTCAAACTCCAATTCTTACGAAACTGTAACATTTTTTCTGACGAAATGTTACATGCCCAGGAAGGAAAAGTCCGGGCCAAGCTTCACAAGATGTTAAACGGGACAAAAGATGTAATATACGAAGAGGGATTTGCATCCGAAGAAGGCTTTAAAGCTGTAAGTCCTTTTGAACAAACAGTGAAAAATACTCTCACTAGTAGTTTAGGGTTGGTAGCACCACTGTAACAACGAATTTTGGGGTTGGCGTTATAGGGACGGTAGCTTCCAAAATTAAGCAATTTAGGGGAGATCATACGCCTGAAATTCTAGGGTTCCGGCAAATTTAGGAGGTTAGTTATACAGATAGTAACTTTCAAAATCAAGCGAATTTGGAGAAAAAATATAGGGTTACGACGTAAAATGTCACCCCTCAAACTCTGCTATAATAAATACCACCCCTGAAATTTACAGGACTGAAAAAGTAATCAACCATTGTGCTTACTGGTCTTTGCAAAAGACTGGTTCTTGGTAAATATTAATTGATTCATCTTGCAGTCTGCCGACCAAATGAGATCTTCGAAGTTCTGTCTCCACCCAGCGGGCGACACGCCATCGTCTTGTCGCCTTTTCGACGCTATAGTGAGCCACTGCGTTCCCGTGATTGTGAGCGACAGAATCGAATTGCCCTTCGAAGACGAGCTCGACTACAAAGATTTTTCCATCTTCTTCTCGAACCAAGAGGCAACAACGCCGGGCTATATGGTCGGCGAGCTCAGAAAGGTTTCGAGAGAGAGATGGGTCGAGATGTGGGCACAGCTTAAGAACATAAGCCATCACTTTGAGTTTCAGTACCCACCAAAGAAGGAAGATGCTGTGAATATGATATGGAGGCAGGTGAAGCATAAGGTCCCTTCCGTTCGACTTGCTTTGCATCGAAGCAGAAGGCTGAAAATCCCAGATTGGTGGAGATGAATTTCTACTATATCTATGTATACTTTTTCTTATATATTCATTCTTTGCACAGTTTTAAGATAAAGAAAGGAATCTGCTAGTACGAGTATGACTTTGCAGGTTTTATGACATATTTTTCGCTCTATGACACGTCGAGACAAACTATTACTAGTACTAGTATGAGAGAACTGTATGTCTATTCGGTTATAACTTTGTTCATATATGGATAGATGCTGTATGCATTCAATATCAGTGAATCAGTGGTGAATCTGTGTTCTCGAATAGAAAATCGTCACGAGACAGGTAATTTCTTTGAGAGACAAAGCACAGCTACTACAATATGCGTGAAGAACACGAAAAGTAATCTCAAGAACTCCGAACAAGATGAAAAACGACGCATTTTATAAATTATGATCGTGCGTTGGTAGAGATGGAAATGCCACATCGAGAAGGAAAGACACTGTAAGCAGTTTATAAAGGAGCGAAGCAACTATTCGAATGTTCGCAGATTACGGATGGTACTTTAAAGGGGAAATGCTACGAAGAGAAACTCAACCATACAACACACTTGTCTAATTTATTATGCGATTGACTAGAAAACATGAGAAAGAAAGCTAACCCCAATGGAATCACTTTGAGGTTGAAGAGCTGCTGCTTTGATCCTGGAGGAGATCATCGTAAGGGTCCCTTCGGCCGGGAGCTTGGCTGATCTGAGAATCCCAGAAAATTTGAGCGTTGTGACGCTCAAATGTCCAGAAACCGTATGGACGAAGAGGCAAGCTCCACATTTCCTTGGTTTTCTTGCACTTGTCTTGAAGCTCATACAAGTGTTCCCTGAACTTTCTGTCCCTTTCCTTTGGATCTTCCATCAGACGAAGGATCAGATTCTCCGCAAACTCCATTATGAAACCCATCTGAAAAACTAGATTTACGACATAATACGACGCTAACTATGACGATCAGGATAGGGTCCGATGCAATCATGTAGTAAAACAAACAAAGGAGACAGTGAGATGGAAAATTCAATCAACCATAATCTCGCAACCTCATCTGGGAATAAAATGGTTCGCTTGATAACAATCTGAAAATGAAGCCTCAGGGGCAGGATAATATTGTAAAGCACACATACAATTATGCTTAGAAATGGACTTTCGCTCTTGCAGAAAAGGATTGCAAACGAAGATCCGACGGGAAACAAACCCTAGATTCGAATCAGCATCAATGAATCACGAAAAATTAAGCTGAAAATTTAGATCAGAGCCCCAAAACAAAGTCCCGATATCGAAACTTAGTTAGCAAACGAAAATCCAAAATCATATCGTCCGATGAATTACCTTAAGATTCAGGATTCCCAACTCAACACTGCAGACGAAAGCAGCTAAAATCCAAACTGATCACCAACGTTAATCAGAAGGAAAAAGGAAAAAGATACCAAAACTCGATCATTCATAAGGATGGGCCGGCCCAATTATATAGATACGGCCCATCAACCCAATAGGCCCATTACAGTCAATAAGTTGTCTTAAGAAAAAATTCGGACCACGAGTTTGAAGATAATACAGATGGTGCAAGAGGGACGAGATATTAGATTCTGCATGCCACGTGGCATTGCAAGAATCCAACCAAACCAATCTCTCTATCTCCTGCGAGGATAAGCCAAAGCCAATGCAATTGTCCAATTATCATATTCATACTGATAAAAATCGTCAAATCTCTCTCAAGTCTCAAAGATATCATCATATCATCTCTCTCACTTCTCTCAGAGTCCAATCAGGACATTATACTCTTACTGTTCAAACCTTAAACAATGGCCACCACTTGTGCCTCCTCCGCCGTCGCCTTTGCTTCGCCAAGGCAAGCAACCCTCTCTACTGAAGCTACTCCTTAATCTTCTCTTTTCCGACATATATAAAATCTTTCTTACTTTACATATATACAATCGTGGTGCAGTTCGCAGAAGAATGGATCGATCAACGTAGGAGCAGCAGCTTCGTTTTTCGGAGGCAGGAGAGTGACCGCCGGCGGCGTAGGCAAGGCGGCGGCTCGTCGGTCTTTGGCGGTGCGAGCAGCTGTAGCCGATCCCGAGAGACCACTGTGGTTCCCCGGGAGCACCCCACCACCGTGGCTCGACGGTAGCCTCCCAGGCGACTTTGGCTTCGATCCTCTCGGCCTAGGTATTACGTTGTTTTGATCACCGCGTTGAAATTATAATATATATATATATATGTATAATCAAAATATTCCCCTTTAAAAACAGTTTTTAGGTTGGTGGACCGTAACTTGATCTCATGCTAAGAAAAGTATGTGTCTTGAACTATTAATGAAGACGTCAGCCTTAACGTAAGGAGCGTGTTGGAAATGTAACGTATAAAAATTGAAATATGACACTCCCTTTAAACCGTAAAATTTTCGGTAGACTTATCATATAAAATGGATTTGGGGATGGTATTTCACCCCTTAGGCCACGGATTCAAACTCCATGACTACCGTATTATGTGAACTCGAGACAATATTCACATGATTCCTAGAGATTAGTTCCATCACTCTTTTACGTAACGCAAGCCCGTAGTCGATTGAGTGCCTACACTCCAAGTTCGCAAAAAAGAAAAAGAGAAGTTATAACATATTATACTCACACAATACGTTGTTGTTTCAGGATCGGACCCAGAGAGCCTCAAGTGGAACGTTCAGGCGGAGCTCGTGCACTGCAGGTGGGCCATGCTCGGAGCCGCCGGGATATTCATCCCGGAATTCCTGACGAAGATCGGGATCCTCAACACTCCCTCGTGGTACACCGCGGGCGAGCTCGAGTACTTCACCGACACGACCACGCTCTTCGTGATTGAGCTCGTACTCATCGGTTGGGCCGAGGGGAGGAGATGGGCCGACATCATCAAGCCCGGGTCGGTCAACACGGACCCAATCTTCCCCAACAACAAGCTCACCGGGACCGACGTGGGTTACCCGGGCGGCCTTTGGTTCGACCCGTTGGGTTGGGGTTCGGGTTCGCCCCAGAAGGTCAGGGAATTGAGGACGAAGGAGATCAAGAACGGTAGGCTGGCTATGTTGGCCGTGATGGGCGCTTGGTTCCAGCACATATACACGGGCACGGGCCCCATCGACAACCTATTTGCCCACCTCGCTGATCCCGGCCATGCAACCATTTTCGCCGTAAGCCTTTTTTTTTTTCGACCACATAAGTTAGTTATGTATCTCGACGATCGACTAAAGTGATTGTTATATTGCAGGCTTTCACCCCCAAGTGAGAAGGACGACGGACGTGCGTTTTGCTTGCGTTTTGGATCACATCGAATGGAATGTATCAATGTAATGTGTAAAAATTGATTCCCAGTAAATGAAAACTAGTAGAATTTTAACTTTTCTGTCATAGTCTGTCTGTTCCATGCAAAAATTGAGCATAGCTCCGTCGTAAACTGCAGTGGTATGGTACATACTACACCATATGCAGCTAAAGATGTCTACTATTTTATATAACTTGTCTACTACTTAAGATGGCATTTATTGAATAATAATAATTAAATCTTCCTAATAAAAATAAAATGGGTAAAATATCGACAAGGGCGCTCTACAAAATTCCGTCAAGAAAAGCACAGTTGCATAAATGGGCTTTGCATTGGCTGAACAAAGGCTCACCTCACTTGGTGCAAAATTCATGCATAAATATGTATACGCTTAATATAGCTTAGAGAGTCTGAGTAAGTAATAATCTGTGCTACTTGAAGGACTGCATAGCACTGTTGCTTCTCGTAAGAAAAGCACCGCCGCCAAAGTTAAACCTTCTTCCCACGAAGCCCGACGACTTATTATTACCATTGCTGCTTCCTTCTGATGACTGAGGCGTGCTAATAATGCTCGAAGCCACTCCGATCCCATCAGATATACCGCGAAGCTCCTGCGAAATACACAGAGAGACGTACGTACGAGCCAAATTACATGAAAAAAAAAATAGAAACTAAAGAATCATAAGAGCATCGATTTACCTTGATTCGTGATGCAGAAAGCGAGCTCGGCGAAGTAGTAGAAGCGTCTTGTTTTCTTTTATTCTCGGAGGACGAAGATGGAGATGGTGTGGTCTCCAGGGGTGGAGTATTGGTGGGTAAAGATATAGCCTGTCAATTAAAAATTGTGATAGGCATCAAATTAGGTAAAGTGATTCGCGATGATTTTGGTAGCTGCGAAAAGAGATAATGTACCCTTGTTGGAGCCAATGGGGGCAGTTCGAGGACGGGCCTCGATGGACTCCCCTGCATGGTGACAAACGGTTAGGAACAACAAAATACAAAGAAAAGTACGAATTTAGTTTGCGTACCTTTATTTGCTCCACGGTTCTGCCATTTTCGAGATTCTGAACGAAGGAAACTAACTGCCCCACTCCGAAGTTTGTCTCGCTCTACGTTGGATGACAACCACAGTTAATTAGGAAGATACAAAGACTAAGAAAGGACGCAAGTCGTCGTAGGGTTGAGAAAAGGACAATCCGAGTGTTACCTGTCTTCCCTCTATCCTACTGATTTTGTTCTCCTGAAATATCAAGTTTGGGTGCAAAAACTGAGCATGGCCCACAACTGAGTAAGCACATTGAGAAAAGGAAGGGCATATAGGAAGCTACCAGTGATCGCACTACGTGGTGAACAGATTGGACATCAGCTCCTATTAGCTTCACATCACCGCGAAGCTCAGAGACCTGAACAATTGGCCACTCGATAGCTTGATGAAATAGGATGGGATAACATAAAGATGGAACATAGATAAAATTGACGAGGCCCCAAAGTCAAGCTTCCTATCCTTACCTCATCTTTTGTTGCGGCTGTATTGTCAGCACACTCGTCAATTTTACAATCAACACGGTCAATCCTTGAAGACAAATGCCTTTTAGTAGACTGGAAATCCAATAAAATTATTACTCGTAAGAAAGGATATCAGAGCGAGAAAGTAGCACAGCAGTTTCAAGTAAATATGCTAGTAAACACTTTCTTTTTTTTTCATTGAAAAAGATTATATATATGATGCTCCTACCAACATTTACTTTAAAAAGGTGAGAACTGTTTAGCAGTAGTAGTAAGATTCCCACAAGTTTTCGTTTCTTTTGCGAGTAATAAATGACTAATGAGGCTGAATTCTGAAATGGCATAAGTTTGAAAAACTTGCAAAAGCAAAACATGCCAAAACGCTAGTAACTGGAACACAATGCAACTAATGGCTCTGACGATTCCAAGCTTCTATAGCCGTCATGACCGTGAATATGACACAAATAATATAAACTTGTCAATAAGAAAATGACCAATAACATTCTACTGGAATTATTAAATTCAACGTGCATTATAAAGAAAAAAGAACCACAAGATTAGAACTTACCGAAATTGAGGAATAAACATTCTCCAGCTGCTTTGCTACAGAAGCACAAGCATCATTTAAGCCACGCCTTGTTGCAAACATCATATCGCCAAGTCTCCAACCCTGCAAGTTAGACGCGCTTGATAAACGCAGAAAAGCTAGAGTTTTAAAAAAAATTTATTAAAGGCTGCAACTACTGTTAGTATGACACTCAAGACTTGCAAGGCTATCAATTTCTACAAATGCTTAATTATCAATTTCAAATGTTTCATACAAGTGTAATGGGGCTAAAACATTACAGGTGGTATTAAGTCTTACACTGAGGGACTATTATTGTACTAAGTAATTTGATACAAAGAACAATTAGGAACAAAGCCAAATCAATGATTGATTTGAATCTCACGAGGAAAAGATACAATGGCATCTGAAAGATCCGGTGATAACAATTGACGAAACTATATGGTAATATTGGAAGTTATAACTTACCTTCCACCATAAGTAGCCATATCCAACAACGACTACGATAACGACAACACCATATTTGCCTGAACCTATAAACAGCCAAAAACATTGAAATAGTAACAAAAGCAAGAATGCACAAGCTCTTAAGTATGTATAGTCATCCAAGACAAATCTACATTGTCATCAAACAATGAGAGACAACAACTTTTTGAATTGCAACAAATATTCATTTCATTAATTATATAAGATGTGAATGAAACAATTGAAATAACCAACACTGAAATTGCATGAAGCAAGTCGGAGATGTGGTAACAGGTCATCAGATCAATATGTAGCAAAAATGAAATCCTGAAAACAGGAAGAGTCTAATCCTACAAGTTTACAGTGACAAGAACTTACAAAAATTTATCAGGCATATATTCTTAAAGAATACCAACCTGATTTATTCCCAGTGACTATAGTAATTGATCTATTAGATGCCAAAAGTTGCAGCTCCTGCCGCAAGCTATTCACCTGTAGAAAATTAAGTACTTTATAATTGCACATGCAAGGTGTATACCCAGACGCTTCATGTGTGTTGAGCAAACAACACATAATCTCAAACATACTGAATAAAATAGGCCAAGTAATTAATCATCTGAATAAGGGAGTAAAAAAGTATCCAAACCTGTTGCAACAAAGAATCATTTTTCTGTACAGGATTTGAAGAAGGTGAATCACTAAGTTTAAGCTGCTTCCAAGCAGTCTGCCAAACAATGAAAACAACATCAATTCAGGCGATAATTTTAACGTTTCGACCAGAAAAGAACTTTGTCGCTGTCAAGACATGGTTACCTTTACAGCACCAGTAAAAAAGCCAGGCACATAGGATAGACGGTCTTCTTTAGCAAGGATCGACCCGACTAATCCTGCCAAGTCATGAACAAAATCTTTCCATAAAAAGCATCCTCATAAATGAGCAGAGAAAATGTAAAAATTAGGAGAGCTGTACTACCCCAGTGAAATCCATCAACTTCATATTCAACAAAGAGAAAATAATAAGAAAAACAATGCTACATGTGTCTTTATAATGTCAATTAAATGGCATTTCCAAATATCACAACTTTTTCATGATATGAATCAACTAAACAACATAATCATCGCAAAACAACTGAACATAGGTACGAGACAACCAAAAGGATATTGATTAACATTTTTAGAAAACCCCTAAAGAATAAATTTTTGTGAAATTCATGCTGAAGCAGTGGGAAGCATCAATTCAGTAAGGTGTTAGGCAGACCTGCACCGATGATGAGACTAAGCTTGCCAAGAGGAAGGGCCATCTGCGTGATAACAACAGAAACCGGGAAATGCCGGTTAGTGAAATTAGAAAAACAAGCATAAAAAATCATTGAAAGCGGCAAAGGATATACTAAAAAGGTCATAGCTCGCAACTTTCGAGGAAGGGACGAGCACTAACTTTGTTATAATCATGAAAACTTGTAGTTCTTTATCAGTAATCGGTATATGGAAAAACAAAATTGCTCCGTGACAAAAACCCGAAGTAACATAGTTTGTAATTCTGCTGGGCAAAACCAGAAAACTACACAAACAAGACATGCTAATTAAGCTACGAACGACGAAAGCAGAACGCATAACCAATCGAAACTAACTACAGAAATTAATAGCTGCAGAAGCTGAATAAAAGACACACGAGAATTCAGTGAAATCACCGCTAACTGTATGGCGGCCAGGAGAAGTATTCAACACGACGATCGCAGTTGAAAAGAAGGACGACAAAGGCTATACCACGCTCGAGTAAGAAATCCTCAAGTGCTACAGCTCCGATTTCCGATTGAAAAACATCCACAAACAATCGCCTTTGTCAGGCAATAGGTTTCAGTTTCAGAGATTTCACACGACTCTTATCACAGAGGATCTCTAAATTACCTTAGGTATTGGGCTTTTAAGTCCTTATTTTGATATATTGGGCTTTCAGCCCATTTAGATTATTTACCCATCAGCTTACTATAAAATTTTCCATATCTTTTTGGGCTAAAGCCTGTTCTTATTGAGGAATGTTATGGTGCTCCTGATTTGGCATCGATTTGTGCCACAACAGGCCACTTCAACACCAAATGTGATGTAGCATTAATCAACACATCTTATGTGTCATCGATTGATACATATGATGCTGATGTGTCATGTTCACGTCTTATGTGGCACTCGTTGTGTGGCCTTGACATACTACACGTGAACATGCCACATCAATATCATATGTGTCGATCGATGACACGTGAGATATGCTGATTAATGCCACATCATATTTGATGTTGAAGTGACCTGCTAATTTGGCACAAATTGGTGTCAAATCAGTAGGTGTCCATATAAGGTGCTCACATTCCTCATTTATATATATTGTGGCTACTAGGAAAAATGAGTGAGTAACATTTTGTTCAATTTTACTTGTACTTCTTAGTTCTTGAGATATTTTACGTATAGACTATAGACATAATTGAGCTTATTTCAGATCGTACTTAGTTGGAGTGTGCGGCTTATGTGGCATTTCCGACAAAAAAGTGAGAAATCATTCTAACAAATTTAATAATGATAACAATAATAAATTTATGAAGTTGATGATTTTACCAAATATGTGTCCTAGCTATATTTGTCCCCATGGGGATGGCCTAGTGATTAATGGGTGTACTTTTATCCCCTTGTGTTCAAACCTCATGGCTTACATTGTTAAGTGGAATTCATATTTTCTGATTCGCCCTCGGGGATTAGTGTCAACCTCAGAATGTCTATATACTTTGGATAGGGAAAAATAAAATAAAAGAATTGTTGTGTTCAATTTATAGCAATAGTTTCTTTTTCACACGATTGCCATAGTCCAGAACAAGCCTAAAACCTCACCTAGAGTAGGCCTTCGGTTAATTAAGGAGTTTTTTTCCAATACAAGTCACAAAACTAAGTTGCGAGCGAAAAAAAATAAAAACCAAAAGATAAACGGCGTCGTATGCTGCGATACACGCCATCCTCTTTTAAGCTTAAGATCGAAACCTTAAAGCAAAAGCAAGACTTGAGCTTGAGAGAAGAAAATCGTTGTACGTTGGGACAAATTAATTGACAATTAAGGTGGTGTGTTTTCTTAGTGTGGGTCCCACGTTTTCCATTCTTGCATCATTCGAAAAGCACAAAAGGCACGTAAATAGTTACGGCTCTTAGGAGTGTATAATATCACGTGAAGCATATAACGGTGAGGCCCTTTTTTTCTTGCATGAGAAATGCTTCTTTGTGGTTATGACAGCGCCATAGAATGATTATACTATGTTCAAATATATTTTCATGGTGACACGGAATCATTGAAGAGGAACGCAAATTGAGAAATTAAAGCTAATTTGCTAAATATAGATATAAAGAGACACGTACTACGAAGTAGCTAATTATTACATGATGCCAAGACCCTTTTTTCCAATATTTTCTTCACTCTTATTTTTTATGCAAAGCCATATATTTGGGCATATACATCCACGTAAGAATGAGCTGTAAAAGAATTTACATAGCAAAGGTGTTAATCTCATGCAAGGGCACGTGAGAAGCTCTCTTGGGCTAACTATACGAAATGTTTTTTATCGTACGCCACCTAACTAATGATTCCACTTGTCATGCAATAGAGATGAGTTTTATGACAATGCTCCTTCTTCCTCTTCGCTATATATAACGTAATAGACTTTCATCACTCAGCTGCAATCTCCCTTATTATATGTAATAAACACACACAGACGTCTCTAAGGTTTCTCCCAGGAACCCTTCTTTGGAGAATTTTCAGTGTCTATCTGTGTGTGGGGTGTGTGTATCTCCTTCTCCTACACATAATACATTATAACATGGCTATATTCAACACACATCAACCTTGGGCATTTACGTTTGGTATCTTAGGTACAATTATTACATCAATTTCATTTATGTATTCTTACCTGCAAATTATAACTTCAAAATCGGCAGAAACTAGTTAGATATGGCATGTCTTGTTTAGGTTGGAGGTAGAATATGATGATCACTTGCGTGATTCACCTTCCTCATTATAATAATAATAACCATTATTTATGTATGTAATAGGTGTATTATTTCGAATTTAATGTTTTTCATTAATTTCTTCCCCCAGGCAACATTATATCGATCCTCGTGTACCTTGCGCCGCTGCCAACATTCTTGAGGATCTACAAGGAAAAGTCAACGATGGGATTTGACTCTCTTCCCTACGTAGTTGCCCTTTTCTCAGCTATGCTATGGATGTACTACGCTGTCCTAAAGACAAACGCCATTCTGTTGATCTCCATTAACTCCATAGGATGCTTCATAGAGACCATCTACATCTTCCTCTTCATCTTTTATGCGTCGAGAAAAGCTCGGGTAATAATTAAGCCCTATATAAATTCTGTTTATGGTCGTCGTGTCTCACTCAGCTCATTTTCTGAAGATTTAATTGCTCTTTTTATTTCCATAATTTTATTAATTGCAGATTCATGCTGTGAAGCTAGTAGGTCTTATGAACGTTGGACTTTTGTCTCTGATCTTTCTTGTCACTTTCTTCGTCTTCAAAGAAGGCGAAATTCGTGTCCAAGTCGTGGGTTGGATTTGCGTGGCTGTTTCTGTCTGCGTCTTCGCCGCGCCTTTGAGCGTTTTGGTAAGGAAAAAAAACTCACAGCAATACACACACTATGCGTATGCCATAATTAGAGACCAATGGTTTAAGAAGTAATGAAAAAGAAAACCCTTTTTCTTGATTCAGCTTCAAGTTGTCCGTACGCGCAGCAATGAGTTCTTGCCTTTCCCTTTGTCGTTCTTCTTGACGCTGAGCGCAGTTATGTGGTTCGCCTATGGAGTTCTTGAGAGAGATTTGTGCGTCGCGGTACGTATGTTTATGTATATATAGTCGATTTAATCAGCTTAATTTGTGATTGTTAATCCACTGTTCTGTTTATTTCCAGCTTCCCAACGTGTTAGGGTTTGTGCTGGGGATAATACAGATGGTGCTGTTCGTAGCCTTCAGAAGAACGCCGGCGGCGACTGAGATTATCGCCGGCGAGGAGAAGGGAATCGCCGCCGTGGGACAGCAGATGGTGAGCATAATGGTGGTTGGGACGCCTGAAGTCTACCCCATCGTTGATTCTGAGGAGAATTGCAGAGGCGGCGGCCGAGATTGCAACGAAGGGAAGGAAGAAAAGGTGGATGACGGCGGCGGCGGCGACGGTGACGGCGGCGAGGTTAGCGTTGGTGAGTTTCCGCCTGAGACTCGTGCGAGGCCGCGCGCTGATGAACTGAGCCATGTCGCCCTGCCGCCGCTGCCGTCTTCTGTAATACTCGTCGCTTGTGCGGCGGCTTGATAAAAATCGATTCCTATAAGTTTTATTTAATTATTTTTGTTTTATTGTTGTGCTTACTGCTTGGGTTGCGAAACTTCTATATTTCCTTTTCCGAATTGGACTAAATGAAAGAGTTTTTTATATTTACACTGCGAGAGCAAAAACTAACAGCAAAAAAACTCGAGAAGCAAAATTTATTTGGAAAGAAATATGAAGCTTCTTCTTTTGTTTGTAGTGAAACTAGTAATTACCCGCGATGCACGGAGTTGATGATATATAAATATTAACTATTTATAGTAGTTTCTTTACTAACAATTAAGCTAAGATAAATGGGTATTTTTAATTAGGAAGCTAATATAATGGGTATTTTTTAATATTATATTTATTTTTAATGTAATTATTGTGGGACATGTGTCAACACCACAACAAAACTACATTTATATATATAGGATTTACTGAAAAATACACAATTATATAAAAAGTTGCAAGTCAGTAAGATGCAAGTGTTCTTTTTATATGTAGGTAGCTATTAGAATAATTTTTTGCACATTGGTACCCTTCCCGCTGCAAGGTCATCATATAATACATTTAGTTACTTTAGAGAAATGTATTGTGGTACATAATACATGAAAGATGACACAGTCAACGTTAAAAAGATAGCTTTCAAATGTAAAATGGACGATATACGCTTACTTTGGCCCACATTTCAAAATCAATGTTTAATGTGGTGCCCTTCTATATAGAGCTGGGGAGATATACCGAATTACCGATATACCGTCCTTATCGTATTGAAACGTACCGAAAATATCGAAAAGTTTGGTATACCGATGGTAAGGTATGATACCGTTCCGAATATTTTCGGTATGTAATTGTATGAAAATTTTAAAATTAGGTATACCGATTATACCGAAATACTTCAATATTTTATGTATATATACAGACACCTACATATATTATATTATTTCAAAAAAATATAAAATGGATAAAAATATTATAAGGATCTTCATAAACTTCTTTAGCCCATAAATTATTAATTATACCCAACTTTCTAAGATATTGAGGCTCACCCATATTTTACTTACATTAAAAAAACAAAAGAAAATACTCCCTCCGTCCCATAACATTTTGTACATTTACTGTTTGGCACGGGTTTTAAGAAACTGAATATTTTAATAATATAGTGTGTTGGAAAGGTAAAAAAGTGTATATTTTGGCACGTCTTTTAATAATATTTAATATTATTATATTGATTGTTTGTGATAGTTTTTTTGCTAAATAAGGAAATGTACAAAAGAGGTGGGACGCCCGATTTAGTAAAATGTACAAAAACTTTTGGGACGGAGGGAGTACAAAATACATGTTTGTTTCACTAATTTTTTTAAATAGACGCTTCGTTTTAACTAATCTGTATATAAAATTGTATTTTTGTGGTTATGTAAAGTTCTTTGTCTTACTAAGGAGACTGACTAAAATATATAAATTATTCAACGTTATTTTATGAACTAACAATCTTTTAATTTCTTTTGAAAAATTTGGTATTAATAATCCATCTTATTGGGGCCTAAGGAGTTTGAATTGACTAAAAATTCGAAAACAACGAATTAACCAGTTACGAGACACGCATGGTAAAAAACCTCCGTGTGAATGGTATAGAAGGTATGATACCGGTACCATACCGAAATTTCGATATGATACCGTATCGAAATTTAAGGTATACCGAAATTTTGGTGTGGTATTGGTATGATTTTTTTCGATACCGAAATTTCGGTCTGGTATACGGTATCACAGTTTTGGTACGGTATACCGTACCGAACCACCCCTACTTCTATATAGCACGGGTCCCCTTCTATATAGCACCGGTCCCCTGCTTTATAGCAGGGGTCCCATGAGCAGGGGATCCGTGCTTTATAGCAGGGGCCCCTAACCATGGGACACACGCTATGTAGCAGGTGCCCCTGTATTTTTTAAAAATAAATCCTGTAAAAAGACAAAATTACCATTGATTTGAAGGCTATTTTTTAAAAAGGTAAAATCAACAAAGCTATTTTTTTAAACGTTGACTGAGTCCAAGGCTATTATTTTAAAAGACCCATAATACATTGAGAAATGATACATCATAATTCATACAACACAATTAAAGTAGCATATAGAAACGATATAAGTACCATATAAACGCGTGACGTAAGTACGTAAACACATGTAAAAAGGTACGTCAATACTGGAAAAATGGTACACACAGTCAAACGGTGACATATAAAATTTTCTGACATAGGTACTGACTTGCAATTTTTTTGTACAAATGGGCATTTTTTTGTGTAGATTTACCTTGTTTGTATATATATGTATTATATATATATGTATATATTTATATATATATATACACACACTCTTTTGGGGATTGGTAGGTATATCTATTCTTCTATTCTATTTTATTAAGCGTGAGGGCAGCTATAAACTGTCCATTGATCTGTCAATTTGACAAAAAAAAATTATGTGTAAAATTTAAAAAATCACTCACTTTCTTCTTAATTACTAATTTTAGCTAATTCTTACACCTTTAATTTTTTTTTTATCATTTATACCTTTAATTTTATAATTTATAATTACAAAAGTTAGCAAAATATAATTTTATTAACTATTTTAATTAAATAAATATTAATATTTCATATCTTATATCATGCATTGCACACTCATTTGAGTGTGAAAGGAGTAGTGGTCACTGGTCTCTACTTATTAGTCTCCATAAAAAAAAAAAAAAAAAAAACAGTATCTCTCATTATTTCATATGGCGTAATCATTAAACACGACGACGTCTAACATGGGTTTTGGCATTTAAATCGGCCTAAACGTATTAGTTTACAACTTCTGTAATAAAAGGCGATTTCGATCTTGGACTAGGATTTCTCCAAACTCGTGTTTCAATTTGAAATGTGGGTTTTGCCACATGATATGACTGTTCTTCAACATGAAGAAAGGTATCGAAACGATGATGATCACTAAAAGAATCGACGATAATTTCCATCACTACGTAGCATCAACGTGGCCAAAGCTTACAATGTTTCACAGGGATGAAATCACAGTATTCTGCCACGTATCACATCCAACACATACATTATTTGGCACTGTTCTTATTTTGCCAATAAGGACAGCCCAGTTAATTACTTAAATTATTAAATAAATAAATCCAGCCCCAGTTCGTTGTTCGCGTTCGAGGCACATGGATTCTTTATATATATATTCATATAATATTTTTCGAGAAAAGAAATAAGAAAAAAAAATTACTGGTCAAGGGACATGCTTATAAATACGATAGTGTAGACTGTAGACGTTTCATTACAATTACATCGTTCTAATATTAGAAGAGAAGAAAAAACACGATGAGCAACGACGGTCATATTCACGAAGACCGTCATCATCGTAATCGAGAAAATGAGCAAAGAAGCGCTGACGTCGTCGACGACTTCATATACGGCGATGTCATTCATGATTCGCTAGTTACCCCGGCGGACCAGAGTTTTCTGTGGTCTGTCGACGTCGATGACGGTGATTATTACAACGGCGGCGGCGGCGGTAATAGTGATGATCATCAACAGATTCACTGTGATCGTACTGATTGCAAGAGTAACGTTAACATTATTGCTGCTACAACTGCTGCAACTTCGACGTGTCATGAGCAGATGATAGTTCCTCGGACGTCGACGTCGACGTCGGAGAAAATGAAAGCAGTTGGGCCTCCGCCGCCGCCGCCCCGACTGAGTGGTGCTGCTGATTCTTGTTCCCTTCTACTACAACAGGAGATGCAATGCAATAATGCCGTGAGTTTAGGAAGATATATGCATGCAGTATATTATATATAATGTGTGTGTGTGTAATATCTTTTGCTTCTTATTTTATTCTATAATATATATATATATATATATATATATGTATTTCTACTGACTGATTTTGACTGGGTTTCAGACAGCAGGTGGATGGGATTGCGGCGGACCTCAGAAGAAAAGGCGATCGACGGAGATGCATAATCTCAATGAGAGGGTGGGGTTTTTTCTGTCTTCTCCGTATATATTTTTATGGGCTCTCATTTTTTGTACTGTTTGATTCTACATATCCTTATTATCATTATTATAAAAAAATAGGCATTTCATTCTATTAAATAAAGGAGAGAAATTTCATTGAGTTATACCTAGGATCATGCATACGACCGATGTGTGTCTGTGTCTGTGTGTGTTTATTAATATTATATATTGTGTGCTACTGCTGCGCGAAATAGGCATACTAATTATTTAATAACCAAATTTGTGAAAGGAATGCCAAAGAAAATGTTATTACAGTGTTTCTTAAATACTAACGAAGGCCATCATGTAATAAAAACTATTATAAGCAACAGCTGAGACGGCAGAAGTTCAAGAGGAAGATGAATATCCTTCAAGATCTGATCCCAAACTGTAACAAGGTTTGTACTTCGTGCATTCCTCCTCCTCTTTCCTTCTTTTATTTAATTAATCTTTTATCCAATTTTATGACTTCTACAATTCTTGCATTAATCCCGAAAGAGAGACAAGGCTTCCACGCTCGACGACGCCATTAATTACATGAAGGCCTTGCAAAACCAGATTCAGGTTTCGCCATTTATACTTCATATATCAATTATTTGCGGTTTTATATATTGTGCTTGTATAGCAGATGCTGACGTCAGTGGGGCCATGCTTGCCTGTACAATTCCGACAACCTCCGTACATGATCCCACAATTACCGGCGGCGGTTCTCCACCGAGAACAGCAACAGCTTCATTTTCTTATTCGAAACCCATGCTATTTTAGCAGTAATTGCGCTACTACTGTTTCTCCGCCGCCGTTGATCTCTCCATCTCAGTGCATCGACCAGCAGGCGGAGATCGCCGCCGCCACGTCGTCGGACGGCGGCCTCGCCGGAGACACTTATTACAAGGCGGCGACCACTGATGTGAGAACAAAAGCTCTAGCTAGTTCGTCCTCTATTTATTCGATGATTAACATTTATTTATTTATTCTGTGGGCCCTACATTGAGTAGTCTTCGCCCGGAAGATTGCCGTCGACGACGAGGGTGCTGCCGAGTCAGGTCGTCGTGCCACGTGGCGTTCTTGACCGGGAATCTCGTACCACCAGTCGGGTCGGGTCAACTAGTCAAGGGTAAAAGTTTTCCACGATTTCTTTAGTATTAATGAATTATTTCTAGTTATTTCTCTCGTTTTTGTTATTCAGTTGGATAGACTCGTACATGCAATGATATTCAGAGAAGAGTCGAGCGAAGGAATACTATCGCAGGTGGCATCGCTTTTACTTAAAAGACAAGACTTTTTATTTCCGTAGTGTTGAGTTCTATTACAGTTTTAAATGGGGCTTGTTCGCATTATATTTTTATTGGTGTATTTGAGCAGATCAATTTTGATTATTTTTCAGTTATCTTAAATATACGTTAATAATTGGCACAGGTGAGCAAGCTAAGATTCTCTCATTAATTGACCATAATTTCGTTGATAGTAGAAACTTCGCTCGTCATGGGTAGGGGTGGTTCGGTACGTTATACCGTATCAAAACTGGGATACCGTATACCGTACCGAAATTTCGGTATCGGGAAATATCATACCAATACCATACCGAAATTTCGGTATACTTTAAATTTCGATACGGTATCATACCGATTTCGGTATTGTATCGGTATCATACCTTTCATACCATTCACACGGAAGGTTTTTTATCATGCATGTCTCGTAACTCATTAATTCGTTGTTTTCGATTTTTTAGTAAATTCAAACACCTTAGGCTCCAATAAGATGAATTATTAATACCACATTATCCAAAATAGAAAGATTTTTAATTCCTACAATAACCTTAAATAATTTACATACTTTAGTCAATCTCCTTAATAAGACAAAGAACTTTACATAACCAAAAAATACAACGTTATATACATATTAATTCAAACGAAACCGCTATTTAAAAAATTAGTGAAGATTAAGAAAAATTAACTGCATCAAGATTAACAGAAAATTAGTGAAGATTAACAAAATATGGTGAGCGTCAAGGGTATAGTTAGTAATTTATGCGCTAAATAAATTATGAAGATGCTTATAATATTTTTAACCATTTTATATTTTTTTTTGAAATAATATAGTATATGTAGGTGTGTATATATATATATATAATATTAAAAATTTTAGTATTTCGATATTTCGGTATAATCGGTATACCTAATTTTTAAAATTTTCATACCATTACCGTACCGAAAATTTTCGGTACGGTATCATACCTTACCAAAAACTTCGGTATACCAAAATTTTCGATATTTTCGGTACGTTACGATACGATAAGGACGGTATATCGGTATTTCGTGTATTTCCCAGCCCTAGTCATGGGATGTCCATCGTTAGTTGATCTCCGCTCAGTGTCAAATTCATTATTGATGAAACCTAACCAAAGGAAGAACAAAAATTCATAGAAAGATGAAAACAAAACTGCAACTATTATTTGGGTTCTGTGTGGTGTGTCTAGAATGTGTTCCAATTAGAGGTGTCAATGCGGCCCGCCAAAATTAAGTAATTATTATATATTATTTTTTATATATTATATAGAAAATAAACTAAATTAATTAGATAACTTAATTAATGATTCAAGTATATCTAATAAATGTCATATTTATCAATAAAATACATAATTATAGAATTTTATACTTAAATTTTTAATAAATGCCATAAATAATATACATTTATTAGTAAATTAAAACTTTTCAAATTAAAATAGGCCCGCGCCCCGCTGCGGGGCGGGGCGGGCTCTAGTTTTTAAGGCCCGCAAAATTGACAGTGTTAATTCTCATCTACAACCGAGAAACACATGCTCAAATTCAAAATGCAGTAATTTTTTTCCAACTGTTAAAAACTCATTCTCAAACATAAAGGATTATATTCGAAATATTCACTTATACATAAACTTTTCAATACTGCATACAACTTAAAAATTAACATTTTAATTATATTACATCTATACAAATTAAAAAAACATTGCTAGTAAATTTAATAATTTAAAACATCCTTTAGTTTTTATATATTTTTCTTTATTTTTTATTTTTTATAAGGATGATGTTATTATTAAAACAAATAAATGGACTTTAAACATAATTATTAAATATGTCACTCATTTGGGCATTCAAACGCATAATTGTGTTTATTGGATTATAGAGAAAGTGCAAAACCCATTTTGTGATTGATTTCGGATTCGACTGGAGTTACTTTATGATATGTTTTAGGTTTTTCAGTACAATTGAAGATGGTCTTACACAGAAAGCAATGCTTTTATATAGTTTTATAAAGTTGCTAGGATGTTCAAGGATAGGGAAATATTCCATTAATTTGATTTGCTTTCCGTATTTTTTTTTATATTTGAAAAGAGTAATATAAATAGTGTAAGTTTGTCTCAGCAATAGAAATCGCGCTTCTCTATTTCAGTTTTGCCCGCGCCGCGACTTTCCTATTGACCCAAAAAAACACACACCTTCTCACAGATGGAGATGAAAATCGGGCAATAGGGTTTCTGCAATAAATTTCGCAGCTCTCAAGTCCACTGTCTCTACAAATACAACGCTGATTTCGGGTTTGTTGCCATTCGCTGCGTCCGTGTTTTCTGCTGAATTCTGTTCCTCAATAGTATTCTGGGAAAATCTGGTGCGATTTACAAATTTCCTCTTTTTTTTTTTTCATTTTGCTGATGGAGGGTTTCGTTTTCTCCTCATTTTTTTTTGTGTTTATGATTGTTCATTATTTTGTTTTCGAGTTTAACCGTTGAATGTTCTCGGTGATGTTGTTTGGCGTTTTGGAGCTGGTTTTATTTAGTTGGTCGAAAGTGAGGAATCCCTAATTTTTGAGTCAAAAAAATGAAGTTTTTGGGGAAGTCGTTTACTTAAGGTTTTGATTCCCCAAATTTGATTGAAAGTGAGATTGAATATTGGGAATGAGTTTGTAGTTATGAGTTTTGATGCTAGAAGATGCACTTGTGGGGTTTTCCGCTTGTAATCCGCGTCGTATTAGCTTTTGCATTTCTCAAGGACAAAAGTTAGAGGCCGATGACCCTTTTGTGAATAAATTTTGTCCATATCTTGTTTTTGTTTGTGTTCGGTGGCCAATTGGTCTTTGCTGCATCTCCACTTACCTTGTCCAATGTTTTGATCTTTGTGTTTCGTTCAACTGCAGGTTAGCTTGTCAACATTGTAGAGCATTCTTTCGGAGTGCGTGGTTGGCTGCTTGATTGGCGTAAGTTCTCTGCCTCCGATATCAATGCTGTAGTAGCTGACTGAGAAATTAAGGAAATCTAATATAAATCCTTGTCTTTCGGATCTATTTCATTAACAATACCACCTGCATTCGTCGTTATTCCCTTTTTACTTTCTTGTTTTATTTTTTGCCCTTATTTGCTAGTCTTTTTGTTAAATTATAAATATCAGTGCTTGTTTGATATGTATTTAATGTGTCGTAGCCCATCGAATAGGCAGCAACTGGCATTGTTTTTGATATCCTTTCTTTTTTCTGCAAGACGACAAAATGTGCATAAGCTGCACTGGTTTTGATTTCCTTTTATTTTGTCCACAATTTAGATTATGTTGATTTGATTTAGCCTATCATGTTTATAGTTTATTCCGTTTGATTATTGGTTATTGCTATTTATTTTGCTTGTGGAGTTGATAGATAGCATCTCTCTTATTAAAGCTTAGCATTTATCAGTACTTGTGTTCATTACATTTAACCACCTTCTTTAGTTAAAACTTAAGGTCATTGTCTACTATGTCTTTTTTTAGCTGCATTTTTGTTTCAAATGATTCACCTCCTTTTGCGCTGGCCTTGTTTCGGTATGTATATCTTGAAATCATCATATACATGGTTTGATCCACTATCCAACATCAGATTTTTGCAGATCCTTGTGCAAGTGTTGAATGGCAGAAAAAAGAAATGGGAATGGAAATGGGCCACCATCCAATGGAAATTCTTCTGGTGGTGCATATACAATCGATCTAGATAACTTCAGAAAGAGATTGAAGGCTCTGTACGCCCATTGGCATGAAATGAAAGATGAGATGTGGGGTTCGGCTGATGTGATTTCTGTAGCCACTCCTCCTCCATCAGAGGACCTGCGCTATCTGAAATCTTCTGCACTAAATGTCTGGTTGCTTGGTTACGAGTTTCCTGAGACAATTATTATTTTTGGGGAAAAACATATTCATTTCCTCTGCAGCCAGAAAAAGGCTTCATTGCTTGAGGTTGTGAAAAAGTCTGCTAAAGAGTCTGTCGGGGTGGATGTTGTGATGCACGTGAAGGCTAAAAATGAAAGTGGAAGCACTCAAATGGATTCCGTCATTCGTGCCATTCGTTCCAATTCTAAGTCTGACAATACACCAACTATTGGATATATAGCTAGAGAAGCCCCAGAAGGGAAGCTGTTGGAGTTGTGGGCTGACAAGCTGAAGGATTCAGGGATGCAACTGAATGATGTGGCAAATGGATTTGCAGACCTTTTTGCTGTGAAGAGCGAATCTGAGATTACGTGCATTAAACATGCTGCATTTCTAACTGCTCTTGTGATGAAGTACTTTGTTGTTCCGAAGCTCGAGAAAGTGATTGACGAGGAGAAGAAGGTCACCCACTCCTCGCTAATGGATGAAACGGAAAAGGCAATATTGGACCCTGTGAAGATTGGACCCAATTCCAAAATAAAAGCCGAAATAAAAGCTGAGAATGTTGATATATGTTACCCGCCCATCTTTCAGAGTGGCGGAAACTTTGATCTCAGACCCAGTGCCTCGAGCAACGATGATTATCTGTACTATGACTCGCCCAGTGTAATCATTTGCGCAATTGGGTCACGTTATAACAGTTACTGCTCGAACGTCGCTAGGACGTATCTCATTGACTCCGATGAAGCTCAGAGCAAGGCCTATCAAGTTCTTCTGAAAGCTCAAGAGGCAGCCATTCTCGCAATTAAGCCTGGGAACAAAGTTAGTGCTGTGTATGATGCAGCGGTTTCCGTAGTTGAGAGAGAAGCGCCGGAGTTGGTCCAACATCTCACGAAATCTGCTGGGACAGGTACTGGGCTGGAGTTCCGTGAATCAGGGCTGAGTCTTAACGCAAAGAACGAGCGATTGCTGAAGGCAGGGATGGTTTTTAACGTCTCACTTGGTTTCCAGAATCTACAAGCAAAGACGAGCAAACCAAAGAGCCAAAACTTCTCATTATTGCTTGCAGATACCATCATTGTGTCTGAAGATGGTCGTAAGGTTGTCACTGGGGGGTTGTTCGAAACTCTTCAACGATGTAGCCTATACGTTCAATGAACCTGGGGAAGAGGAACCACAGGTTAAAGCCAAACCTCCGTCCAACAAGGAGTCTGCATTTTCCAAAGCCACCCTTCGTTCAGACAACGGTGAGATGTCTAAGGAAGAACTGAGAAGGCAGCACCAAGCAGAACTCGCACGCCAGAAGAACGAGGAAACTGCTAGGCGGCTTGCTGGGGTCGACTCAGGTAGTGGATCTGGCCGAAATGCAGCGAAGATGGCGAACGATCTCATTGCATATAAGAATGTGAGCGAACTCCCACCTCCCAAAGACCTGATGATCCAAGTTGACCAGAAAAACGAGGCCATTCTACTTCCCATTTACGGAAACATGGTACCTTTCCATGTATCTACGGTTAAAACCGTCTCGAGCCAGCAAGACACAAATCGGAACTGCTACATTCGCATCATTTTCAACGTGCCTGGAACTCCTTTTGCCCCGCAAGATTCCGCTTCGTTGAAGAATCAGTCTGCTATATTCTTGAAGGAGGTCTCATTTCGCTCCAAGGATCCTCGACACATCAGCGAAGTCGTTCAGCTGATCAAAACCCTCAGGCGTAATGTGATGGCTAGAGAATCAGAAAGGGCCGAGAGGGCAACCCTCGTCACCCAAGAGAAGCTTCAGCTCGCGGGGAACAAGTTCAAGCCCATAAAGCTGCACGACCTTTGGATACGACCCGTCTTTGGAGGCCGTGCTAGAAAAATGTCGGGCACGCTCGAAGCCCACCTCAACGGTTTTAGGTACGCCACCACTAGAGCAGACGAGCGCGTCGACATCATGTATGGCAACGTAAAGCACGCCTTTTTCCAGCCAGCAGAGAAGGAAATGATCACACTGCTTCACTTCCACCTCCACAACCACATCATGGTCGGGAATAAGAAGACCAAAGACGTCCAATTCTACGTCGAAGTGATGGAGATGGTCCAGGCCATCGGCGGAGGCAAGCGGTCAGCGTACGATCCCGACGAAATCGAGGAAGAACAGAGGGAAAGGGACCGAAAAAACAAAATCAACATGGACTTCCAACACTTTGTTAACAGAGTCAACGACCTCTGGGGCCAGCCGCAGTTCAAAGGCCACGACCTTGAGTTCGACCAGCCACTCAGAGAACTTGGCTTCCACGGCGTCCCTTACAAGGCGTCAGCCTTCATAATCCCGACGTCGAGCTGTTTGGTCGAGCTTGTTGAGACGCCCTTCCTAGTCATCACTTTGGGGGAGATTGAGATCGTAAACTTGGAGAGGGTCGGTTTTGGGCAGAAGAACTTCGACATGGCCATCGTTTTCAAGGACTTCAAGCGCGACGTTATGAGGATTGACTCCATACCTTCGAGCTCGCTCGACGGGATAAAGGAGTGGCTCGACACCACCGACATAAAGTACTATGAGAGTCGTCTGAACCTAAACTGGCGGCCCATATTGAAGACGATCACCGAGGACCCGCAGAAGTTCATCGAGGAGGGCGGGTGGGAGTTTCTGAACCTCGAGGCTACTGATTCTGACTCGGAGGGCTCGGTGGAGTCTGACAAGGGCTACGAGCCTTCTGACGCTGAGCCCGAGTCTGAGTCGGAGGAGGATGACTCGGACAGCGAGTCGCTGGTCGAGTCTGAGGACGAGGAGGAGGAGGATTCTGAGGAGGATTCCGAGGAGGAGAAGGGAAAGACTTGGGAGGAGTTGGAGAGAGAGGCGAGCAACGCTGATAGGGAGAAGGGGAATGAGTCGGACAGCGAAGATGAGAGGAGGAGGAGGAAGGTGAAGGCTATGGGGAAGGCCAGGGTGGGTCCCGCCGGCGCTGGGCTGGCGAAACGCCCCAAGTTTTCGGGCAGGTGAATGTGAATGTGAATGAATAGTGGGGAGATTATGTGTGAGGAAACTTGTTTTCAGTGTTGGTTTCTGTTTCTTGGTTTATGTTTGGATTTCTGTGTTTATTGTGCTTTCCATCGTAGGTAGTTTGTCAGGCTCCCTTTGTTTTGGAAGGCTCTGATGGTGCGTGTTTCTTTTTTCCAGTTTCGTGCTAGGTTTCCGATGTGGTAACGTTTTTAAGACTTAAGCTATGTTTTTTCGGTATGGATGTGTCAAAGCTGCATGTCATTTAGAGTGCGTTTGCATTCACGTATTTGAACGAAATTGTAATTTAAATTATAAATTTTGAAATCGTAATTTTAAATTTAAATTCACTGTGTGGCAAGCGTTAGGATTCCGAAAATCGAATTTCACTATGCTGCATGACGTAACCTGTAAGGCCTACTTTTGGGTAGGGGGTAAGGCAACTAAAGCAAAGGCTTTAGGCCTGCGATTTTCTAAGGGCCCCAAGGCCTTGTTTTGTAATATAGTTACTAAAAAATATTGATTAGGCACATTAATTTGAGTCCCTAATATTTTTTTTGAGTAACCCGATAAATCTTAGTCTTCTTGGATAGCATGACATGAGAGCCCGCAAACTAGGCCAACCAAGTTAACCACACAAGGATATGTTCACGTGTGACAGTTTATGTGTGGGGAAACTTGTTTTCGGTGTTGGTTTTTGTTTCTTGGTTTGTGTTTGGATTTCTATGTTTATTGTGCTTTCCATCTTAGGTAGTTTGTTTGTTTGTCAGGCTCCCTTTGTTTTGGAAGGCTCTTATGTTCGCGAGTCGGCTCATCGAGTTGTGAATCGGCTCGACTCATCGTCCACCTCCTAATTATTATTATTATTATTATTATTATTATTAGTTACAAAAAATTCGTTACGTGCTCAGTTTGGATTTGGAAATGGACCACTTGACATGGAATATCAAATCCGGCGAATTATAAGGTTTCGATTTCGACGAAATCGAAATTCAATGATGCGATTGCCAAACGGAATATTTGGGCGGAATCCGGATTTCAAATCTAAATTCGAAATCCAAACCGGCATTAATTCTGTGTAATGTTTAAATAGATAGACATTTCTTGAGCAATTCGTGGTAAAAAAAATATTAAGAAGTCATCCGAAAATATATTAAAATCTAAAATTTGTTACATTCCTATATGACTAGCTTCATTTTAACATAAATATGATTATAAATGGATTTTATTTCAATATCTAAAAGTTAAATCAATTATATGTTGCATTTAGAGTGTGTTTGGATTTGCATATTTGAACAAAATGGCTCTGATTTTAAATTATGAATTTCAAATCGTAATTTGAAATCGAAATTCACCGTTTGGCAAACATTAGGATTTTTGAATTCAGATTTCAAATCAGAGCACGACGAGCTTGTGAAACTCGTGGAACTCGATTTCTAACTTTTTTTCTAAAATATTTTGAAAATTACAAAATAAAATAAAATAAAAATCATTGTATCAAAAACAAGCTCGTGAGCCGGCTTGCGAGCTTTCGAGTGCCCTCGAGTGAGCTCGAGCTCGAGCCGGCTCATTTGCAAACCCGTGACAAGCTCGACCTCGACAAGAGCTCGTCGAGCTCAAGGCGGCTCATTCGCGGATCCATGACGAGCTCGAGTCGGCTCATCGAGCTTGCGAATTAGCTCGACTCACCATCCACATCCAAATTATTATTATTAAAATTATTGTTATTTTTGTTATTGTATTATTTTCATTATTATTTGCTATCATTATACTATTATTGTTATGCTATCATTGTTATTATTATCACTATTATAAAAAAATCGTTACGCGCTTAGTTTTGGATTTCGGAAACGGACCATTTGACCCGGAATTTCAAATCCGACGAATTGTAGGAATTTGTATTTTCCCTCGAATTTGGGCGACCGAAATCGATGCGAATGCCAAACGGAAGATTTGGCCAAAATCCGGATTCCAAATCGAAATCCGTAATCCAAACGAGGCATTAATCAATTATATTGCATAATAGCGGGTTCGGGTTATGGCCCATATGCATAATTCGGGTGGGGATAACTCCGGAGGAGAAAAATGAAAGGAATAGAAAGACCCAAGGTTGTTAAAACCGGACCGGGCTGGTCGGTTCCGACCGGACCGGTCAAAACCGCGGTCCGGTTCCGATCCGGTCTTTTTTTTTTAATTTAAAAATAAGTAAAAAAATAGTTTAAATAAATTATACAAAATATAAAAACCAATAAGTTAGTTTGGTCTAGTGGTTAAGTTGTTGACATTTTACCTAATGGACTTGGGTTCAAATTCACCGAACACCCTAACTTTCATATTTTATAATTAACCTATTAGCTCACTATTTTATTTTTAATTCAAATTTGACCCCAACTCATGGAAGGCCAATGGATTCTGGTTCAATCTCATTTTAGTTAGGTATTTCGTGCTTGACTCTAATGAAAAATTAAAAAAAAAGCCTATTGGCTAGTAATTGTGAGGCCCCAATTCTTGACTGGAAGGGACACCAAAGGCCTCTGCCCTTCCATCCCTTGGATAGATACCCTAGATCCTTGCCCCCAAAAAATTAATCCTTTTGACTCGAGCTCCATTGTGGACTATTTACAACCCAACAAAAAATGAAAGATTCGAGCATAACAGAACAAACAATGTCAAGCCACGAGCACCCTCATTCCTAGATAAATCAAAATAATGAATCAGAGCACATAGAGCCATCTCCTTATCTTATTTTTCTGTTAAGAAAAATATGGTGGATTGACTGATATTTCTTTCAGTTAATGAAAGAGCCCGATCAAATGACAAAGACATTGTTAAGAAAAAGATGGCTTTTCCCTTAATAAGTGACATACGATTAATTTATAACAACCCACACACTTTAATTTTATTTAATTTTACCCTTTAATTTATATAATTATAGTTTGAAAAACGCTCATAAAAACATGTATATTTTTCATATTATTTGATTAATTCGTAGATAAAATATATACTTGTTATATTTAAGATACCGATTTTACTGCGGTTCTATACCGGTTACACTAAATCTTAAATTACTAAAATTTCTGGTCCGATACGAAAATCCGATCAGTCCAAGACCATAAAGTCGCTCGAATATTCTAAAGAGTAGAGTGGGTAGATATATATGAAAGACGTGTCACTCAGTAACGAACTGATGGTGTTACCTAGAGAATGGCGCTTTTATGCTTAAAAGATGTAATCTACGGTCCACACACGTTTGTTTGTGACTTTTCTCTTTTTCTCCACCCATATAACCCGCCGATTTTTTTCTAGGGTTTCATAGATAAGCTAACTACCCACCACTCATCTGCAGTTTCACTCATATATGTTTGCCGTGGGTCTTCGTGTTGTGCTGGTTTGTTCAGGTAAGGTATTCTTTCTCTGTTTTAGTGAAATTAAATACTTTATTGATTTGGTTTTAAATCGGAAAGATCGGTGTTTTTATTGATTATTTTGTGGTTGGATTGGGCGATGGATTGTTGGATTAATGATCGAATCACCGCTTGTTAAGGTGCAATCGTGAAATTTGTTGTTTTTCCTGATTTGATTTGTGGAAACGTAGATGTTAATCTGGGACGATATGTTTAACTCGGAAACAGTTGTTTTGATTCTCGTTTTGGGCGGTTTTAGGTGCATTTGTTGGCTTTTGTTGTCCGCCGTGTGAAAATTTAAGCTTTGATACATACAAATTAAATTGAGATCTGGACGAATTGAATTTGGGCTAGGATGTTTCTGTATTCCAACCAATTTTCTGGACTCATGGGCTGAATGGCATAAGCTGAAAAAAAAGCAAGAAAATTTTGGTAATGTTTTCAGTTGTGTATGATAATGATAAAAACGTTAAAGTTGACAGTTGCCTGCCTAATTTCAATCTTTCTCATAGTGTGTTCTGATTTGTGTTAGTCTAGTTTGGAATTGGATCCCTTTATATCTAATCTACGATTGTTTGATGCAGGTAGCTTTTGAAGATTTAGCTAATTCTCTTATCTATATTGTTGTATGACGTCGGAGGACCTTTTTTCCCAGTTTCCCATACCGGACTGGGATATGTGCCAGATGGAGCCAGTGTCAGGTATGCAAATGAATGTGGTTGACATCAACAATCAACAAGCTGATAATTCTCAGGGAACGTTTGAGGCGCCATCGTTCGTCGAGCAAAAATTTGGAAATCGATTATTAAACCCCATAAGGTCCCTGAATAATGGAGGTGGATATGCTGATCTTTCTGAAAGTGGTCTGAGTTCAAGTTCTAATTGGGTACCCGTTCAACCCAGTAATCAAGGAACTGTAATGGCAAACAAAACGACTGGACAAAGAACATTATTGCCAGTGAAAAGAAAGGCTGAGGTGGGAAATGTTTCAGACGTTCCTCTTTCGCAGCTGCCTAACAAGCATCCTTCACAAGTGGGTTCACTGGTCGAATCCTTGAATGCAAAGAAATGGGGACGTAATGATTCCTCACTGGGTAAATCTGGCTTACTACGTGGGCAGCCAGTGAAGAAACAAACTACTCAAATTGGATATGCGTCGAAGAATCCTCGAGATTCGTCGGAAGCAGTAAGATCCAAGATGAGGGAGTCTCTAGCTTCTGCACTAAGTTTAGCTCTTCCAAAGACTGATAATGTTTCAAATAACGAGGAAAAAAATTCTGGAATGGGTGACTCCAAAACCTCTGAATCAAATCTCCCAACGGCTGGACAAGTTTCTGGTTTCGAGTCTGCAGATATGTTGCAAAACCAGGAACTAATTGCATCTTCTGCTGATAAATCTAAGTCGTTGCCTTCTGAAATTCCTGCTAAAGAAATTCGTGGAATAGAGGAACAGCCGTTTCGAGAATTCCACTATCTAGCGGATGTTGATGCTTCATTTGGTGACAACCTTTTTGTTAAAGATGACCTACTGCAGGGTAATGGACTGTCTTGGGCATTTGACTTCGATATGCAGATGAAAGAAGGAAAAGATGCTCAAAATTCTGGAGAAGTCCTTGATTCGCAGCCGATGAATGGGGAAGCTGATGGGCAGACGAATAAGCCGGTGGAGAGGTTGAATCCAGAGGACTTGGCTTTCGAAATTGAAGCTGAACTTTTCAAGCTACATGGTGGTGTGAACAAGAAGTACAAGGAAAAGGGTAGATCACTTTTGTTTAACCTTAAAGATCCCAACAACCCTGAACTGAGAGAGAGAGTGATCTCTGCTGAGATTTCGCCGGAGAGATTGTGCTCAATGTCAGCTGAAGAACTTGCCTCCAAGGAGTTATCGGAATGGCGGATGGCCAAGGCAGAAGAAATGGCGCAAATGGTTGTTTTGCCTGATACAGAAGTTGATATGAGACGTTTAGTTAAGAAGACGCATAAGGGGGAGTATCAGGTGGAATTTGATCATGACGAGGGCATCATTGCTGATGTTTCTGCCGGAAATTCTATGGTCACCCGACTTGTACGAAAACGAAAAAACGATGCTCCTTCTTCACCCAAGGAAAATGATGCTGTCACAGAAAATGTGTCAGAGGAGAACTGTTCAGAGAATAAAGATGCTAGCCTGATTATTCCAGCGGATGGCACTGATATCATGCAAGGAATGACAGTGGATGAAGTGAAGGATTCTGAATTGCTACCTCCTATAGTCTCTTTGGACGAATTCATGGAGTCCCTCAACGCTGAACCTCCTTTTGAAGATGTATCAGCTGGCGCTGGTCGGAGGACCCCTTCAACAAAAGAAGAAAAAAGCGATGTTAAGTCTCAGTCCACTGACCGATCTTCGGGCTCTCCTAAAGATGCTTCATCCAAAAAAGTTTTGAAGAAACAAACTGCTGACGTGGCGACGAAATTGGGCAGGACTCATATGAAGCATCAAGTCCCTCTGGCCACAGGATCAAAAGTTGATTATACTTGGGATGGTAACCTTCAGCTAAATGGATCATCCTCAGTCACCGTTCGTGGCCTGTTTCTGAGGTTTGTTTCTCTTTTTTGATTGACGTGACATTTCTGGAATTTGGAACTGCCATCTTTTGTGCGTATATGTGCATGTTATGCTGAAATGAAATTCACATACGATATATTGCAATTGAATCTGTTTAAGCAGTGGGATGTCCCTTACACATTTTGTTGGCATTTGAAATGATGATTATCTCACGTTAACCCTGCAAACAATGATATTGACATCTCTTTCTTTTGTCTTCTTTGCCCCAATCCTTGTTGTAAGTTGTGCCACACCTTGTACCCATATTCATCATCATAACTTGTTAGACTTGCTTATTTCTAATTTTCTGGGTCACGTTCTTGGATCACAGTGGGGAGAAGACTTCCACAAAAGAGTGGCCAGTTACTCTCGAAACAAAAGGAAGGGTTCGTCTTGATGCTTTTGAGAAGTTTCTCCGAGAACTTCACATGTCTCGTACTCGTGCAGTAATGGTATTTAAAACCCTCTTCTTTGTAATTGACTTTTCCTTCTTTTACCGGGCGTGGCCCTTTTTTGTGCAGCCACAGCAATTTGGAGTTGTTTTGAGTTTCGGCATCTATCTCTTTCGAGTATCTGAGTGGATGCACAGTCTCAGTTCTAACAAAAAATCTGCAGAAACCCCTGTTTTAGTAGATATTGTTCTTTCAGAAGATATATTAGCTTGTTGGTGGATTGTTTGTTATTTAAGAGCGTCGAAGAACAATAAGAATATGAAAATCGAATATGTGCAACACCATTTCCCCATAATACACGTGAATTGTGAAACTTTTGAGCCCTTCCAAGTAAGTGGGGATAAGCAGACACTGGCAAACAATTGTTGCGAACAAGTCAACCCTGCAATTCACGCAATGGCTGGTTGATTGTACTTGCGTTAAAGAATGTCGAATAACTATTTACTTGCTTTAGTAGTTTGTTTGTGTGGCCAAGGCATGTTATTACACATACTCAGCTGATGTGATTTACACACAAAGCAAATCTGGCGTGGCATTAACAATAACATACAGCAATAGATCTAAACTCGTTCATCTACTAACACAGGCTTTTATTTTACTCCTTGCAGGTTCTACAATTTGTACTGAAGGACAAATCATCAGAACATCAACGGTCCAATCTTTCTGAGGTAATAATAACCTTCGATCCCTTTTGTTTTCGACTCGTTTGTTAAGTTCGTTCATCTGTTTCCCCTTTCCACTCACGATCATTTACTCTCCTCAGGCCATTGATTCGTACTCTTCCGACGATAGACTAGGATACGCTGAGCCTGCTTCAGGCGTTGAGCTCTACCTCTGTCCACCCACCCCGAGAATAATTGAAATACTGAACAAAAACATTGCAAAGGAACGTCTAGACATAGAAAACTCTGCAGAGAGTGGATTGATTGGTGCCATCGTGTGGAGAAGAGCTCATGTCAGCAGCAAGTTGATATCGCCCAACTCATCTTCTCATCACAAGAAGAGGCAGCAACAACTACCTTCTAGCCCACAGCAGCATATAGTCAAGAACTCTCCGCGAGTGAACATTCCCACCACCCATAGAAGCACTCCATCAACCCACGTTTCTCCACGTCCCAGGCCCGCGCCTGAAGAAGATGAAGACGATGAAGATGATGTCCCACCTGGGTTTGGACCCCAACCACCCAAAGAAGACGATGACTTACCAGAATTCAGTTTTTCGAGAACTATCGTAATCCCATCTGTGTCCAATGGCCCACCTCAAAATCTTCATCTCGGTAGCGCGAAAATGGCTGAACGTTCTAGAGACCATGTAAGGGAGTTGATTCAGAAGTATGGAAAGAGTAGTACGCCGAGTAGTATGGCATGGGCAGATAATAGGGGCGGTCTTGGCATTGGGGGCGATGGTATTGAGCCGTGGAAAGATGATGAAGATGATATCCCTGAGTGGAGGCCTCAGCAAGCTCAGCCCCATAATGGGCCGCCGCCGACCGTGGGCTTGACCGCAGGTCAGTATGCGGCTCAGACGGTGGCTCAGCAGCTGCCAAGTGGGCTCGTTCAGGCTCAGCCCGGCGGTGGTCAGTGGGTGCAGATGCCACCCCACAGTGCCTCGTGGAGACAGCAGTAGGCTTCGAGCTTAAGGTCGACTGCTTAGAAATGGGCGTTTTTTGTACATGTTAGTTATATTGGCTTGTCTTTCTTTTCAATTTCTTTTCTAGGATTGCTACTTCTCTTAGCTTTTTCCTTTTGTACTAGGCAGCGTTGTTTATGGGTTTCTTGGTTTTGCTTTTTTTTTTTTTTGTGCCATGCTGTGGTTTTAATCATAAGATGTTATGACAGAGATTTGCTTTGATTGATTGCATTCATAAGACAGAGACCAAGAATGTGAACTTATATGTACAAAGTGGTAAGCTTCACATAGATGTGAGGTAAATAGTAAAAGTGGTAAAACAGTAAGAAATTAAAGTGTGTGTAGTTGTTATTGTAGTTAATGTTCAAATTGCAAACTGCCCGCGCCGAAAAGACCATCTTTTTTTCAGGAAAAAATTAAAAAAGACCATCTTTTTATCTCATAACAACGTGCCAATTCTTGAACAATCATTCTTACACTTTATAGCAGTGTACATCTCTATTGAAGTCCCGCTGGAATTGCCAATTCTCATTCTTTGTCTTCTTTAATTCGAACACTCCATTTCAATCCAACCCGTCGTTTGAAAGCCTTGCTTTTTTTTTTCTTTCAATGTCGATTGGAAGAAGGGAAAAAAGAGATCGATCGGCGTAAGAAATAAGTATGGTTGGAGGTGGGTATAGGAGGGACGAGGGTTCGTCGACGGTGAACAACACTAACGTCTTTGCGGCGTTGGATAGCCTGAGGAGGAAGAAGAAGAAGAAGAAGAAGAAGAAGAAGAAGAAGAAGAAGAAGAAGAAGAAGAAGAAGAAGAAGAAGAAGAAGAAGAAGAAGAAGAAGAAGAAGTAATAACATGACATAAGACATAAAGAAGTAATAACTTCAGTTACTCTATGAGCTAAATTTCAAGTGTTATGGAAGCTGAAAAAGCCAAACCAATACGACCTGTTTTAGTTTCCCCAGCAGCCCCGAAAGAGACAGAGAGACAACTTTCCAAGAAAGGGAGAAGAGAAGAAAGAAAGAGATGCAAGAACTTGAGGCAATTTTAGCTGATTTGGGAGTTAGTAT
Source organism: Craterostigma plantagineum (assembly GCA_027422505.1). Lineage (NCBI taxonomy): Eukaryota > Viridiplantae > Streptophyta > Magnoliopsida > Lamiales > Linderniaceae > Craterostigma > Craterostigma plantagineum. Next base: position 2,157,886 of record JAPQWV010000029.1, read on the forward strand.
GAATCGATGCATTTTATCTTTCATGTGGTTGAATCTCAAGTACATATTCTGTTGATCATCTTTTGCATCACTTTAGATACAGAGAAGAATACAGCTCCTATTGAATCCAAAAGTGCAAAGAAGAAGAAGAAAAAGAAGGACAAGGCGTCCAAAGAGACGACATAGCAACAGCTCGACACCTCAGAAGAGGCCATTGATGAATCCACTACAGAAATCGAAGGAGATGCATCGGTCATCGATGGGAAAGAACGACTGAAGAAAAGATGTCTTCGACTATGAAGAGAAAATGTCCAGCAAAGAGATGGACTCTGCTGCTCGGGCCAATGCCTGGGAAGCTGCTGCGAGGAACGCGAGGCTCGCCGCTTGTGTTTGAACGACTGACAAGAACATAAGGTTGATCGCTTGTGTTTGAACGACTGAGAAGAATGGTATGGGCCTTTTTCGTTAGCTGCTAATAAACCTTTGAGTTCCTTGTTACAGGGTTGACAATGAATGGATCGTCATAGATAGTTGCTGGTTACTGCCCAGACTAGTTTGTGACATTTCCTACAGTTGTTTCTTGTTACTTGACTTTGTATGATGAAAGAAAATATAATCAAAGCCCAGAAATTGCTTCAATGAACATATTGAAGTCTAAAGAGGCCGAAACGACGTCGTCGTAGTAAGCGAGTGCCGTTGTAGCTAGGGCTGAGCAAAAATATCCGAAAATCGGATTCCGTCCGGCCGGTTTTCAAAACCTGAAAAAAACGATATCCGGTTTAAAAAACCGGATCGGGTATATTTAAAATAAACTGGATCGGATAAGGATAGTGGTTTGTCTAAAATCCGGATATCCGGTATCCGATTTTATATTTAAAAATAATATAATATATATATAATAGCCCAAAAAGAAAAATGAAGGTCCAAAAAGGAAAAAATTCCTCAAAGTAGAATACTTAAGTTTATATTATTTATTTTATTATTGCAGAAAAACTTTGTTAGAGATTGAAATAAAAAAACATAAACACATCGACGTTAAAAAATTAATGTGAATTTGTGGTACTGTGTTTATTTTATTATGTAATCTTGAATCATAAATTCGTATATTGTGTGAACTACTATGTGCAGAAATTCTTGTATGAAAAAATATATCTTTTTATGTTGATCGGAAAGAAAAAAGAAGATTTCATGAAAATAACAAAAAATATAAGAAAAATTAATTTAAAACCGAATGTGGATATCCGGTTAAAATATCCGAATAAAGCGGATATCCGAGTTTCGGATATCCGTTTAAAACCAAGCCGGATACGGATATCATTTTTCGATATCCGAAAATCCGGATATCCGAATACGGATATCTGAAAATCCGGATATCCGGTTTTGCTCACCCCTATTTATAGCTTCCCTTTTTCGAAAAGCTCAATGCCGTCAGCACCTACGGTACTTTACCGTGCAATTAATCCTAAAGTGGCGCTTGCGAACCAAACGCTGACGAATATTACGAACGACGAAAAGTTCGTAACCGTACGAGACGTCACTGCAGACGATTTTTACAGTCATCTCTAGGGCTGTCAAAATAGCCCACGGCCCGCGGGCCGCTCCGCCCCGCCCCGCCCTGCCTATGGGGCGGGCTGCGCTGGGATTTGACGGGCCTAAACGGGCTAGCCCGCGCGGCCGCAGGCTAGGCGGGGCGGGCTGGCCCGCCATATTTTTTTTATTAATTTATTTTATAAATTAAATATCTATTTATTAAATAGAGGAATTAATTAATGATTTTATTTATAATTAATGATGATTTTATTAATTAAATACATAATTAATATATATTTAAATATTATAATTAAATAATTAATGATGTATTTACTCCCTCTGTTTCAGATTAGATGTCGTTTAAGACATTTGCACATATATTAAGAAAATTGTTAAAATCTCTTTTATATCCCTCATTAGTTATTTGCCATGTATAGAACTTTGTGTTGTTAATTAAAATGAGGGGCAAATATGGAATATACACAATCTTTTTGTTTGAAAAGCTAAAACGTCATCCTTTTAAGGACAAAAACCATATGTAGAACGACATCAATTTAAGAACAGAGTATATATATTTAATGTATATTTAAATATCATAATTATATAAGTTATTTTCAATTAATTACAAAGTTTAAATATATAAAGTAAAAAAATTAATGGTGGGCGGACCTGGCCCGCCAGGCCCTCGGCCCGCTGGCAGGGCGGTCTGGGCTTCAGTTTTGAAGGCCGCGGGCCAGCCCGCCCCGCCCTGCCCCGCCCCGCCAAACAGCGGGCTTTGGCGGGCGGCGGGCCAGCCTGACCCCGGCCAGGCCCATTGACAGCTCTAGTCATCTCTTCGCGCACTTTTCTGCATATGATTTTTTGTCCGCTTATACACTTTCCTTCTCAGCATTTCATCACTCACCTTCTTCCACCTTTTTCCTCTCGAGAAGGGGCTGACAGCAAAAAATCAATCGAAAAAGCAATTTAAAGTCGGATTCGGACATCTATAGACTGTACATTCTTAGCGTATACGTATCTATCGACATCACCCTTCTTCGTCACGCAGCTGATTGAACTGAAGATTCTCATATTCAGGTGATTTTTCGCTACGTAAATCCCTAATTTCACGCTATATGAATCACCCATTGTTGTCTGGAACCTGTTTTTGACGAGAAGTTGTCGTGGAGAACAGCAAAAGATTTGATTTTCTTTTCAGGGTTTCGTCAGACTTCTTTCGACATATCAATTCCATGGGTTGTTGGCAATCGAAAATCGGCGGTGATGAATCTGCGTCGAGGTGGAAAGAGAGGAAAACCCTGATGAAGGAAGCTGTTTTAGCGAGGAACGCTTTTGCATCAGCTCACTCTTTCTACGCCATTTCCCTCAGAGCCATCGGCGCTGCTTTGAGCGACTATGCCCAAGGTGAAGTCCCCCATCAGCCGCCGGAGCTGATGGACCCTTCCATCTCCGAGCCACCACCACCTCCGCCGTCAGAGACCACCCTTCCGCCGCCTCCTCCGCCGCTCCCTACCTTTTCCCCCTTCACCCCTCTTCAACGCGCCACCACCATGCCCTCTGTGCTTTTACGTTCGCAGAAAATGAAGGGCATCAACCTTGAAGAGAGTGGGATTTACGAAGAAGAAGAAATTGGAAACTTACGCAGTCGAAGGAGAAGTTCTAAGGATGTGAAATGGGAAACACCATTGAGAAACCCTAGAGGAGTGGCATGGGACTTCTTCTCCGTTGATGATGATATGCAACGACCCCTATTGGATGAGGCCGAAGAGCAAAGGAGGGAGGATCACAATGGTCGGGGCTTCGACAATGTCCAGTTTAAGACTCCCGAGAAAAAAGCTGAGATCGATGGGAGCGAAGAGTTCAAGACGACGCCGACGGTGGTTGAGACGAACAGATTGGGAGTTATGGGAAGGAACACCAACAATAACGATGGGGCCGATTTGCTTAAAATCTTGGGCGAGGTTGACGAACATTTTCTCAAGGCTTCTGAAGCCACGCATGAAGTTTCGAAGATGTTGGCTGCCACGAGGTTGCATTACTACCATTCAGATTTTGCAGACAATAGAGGTGATTATCCTGTAAATTTTATCCTAATCTTTCTGTTGGGGAGATATCTTGCAATTTAGTTTCAGACGAGTTAATGTTCTTGCATATGTAATATGTCGCCACTATGCTCTTAAAGTGGCAAAGATATTAGCATTATTGTGTTATTGAAATTCAATGATTCGATTCTCCAGTGCGAGTCGACCATGCTGCTCGGGTCATGCAAGTTATCACCTGGAATAAACCGCTCGACAGCACAGCGAATGGAAATGGGGCGAAGAACAGAGTCGATGCTGAAGACTGTGAGACGCACGCAGCGATCTTGGACAAGTTGCTCGCATGGGAGAAAAAACTCTACAAAGAAGTTAAGGTACATAATTTCGCACCTTACAGTGTTTCGTCTGCCAATGCTAGCTTTCATCTTAACCTTAGGCGGGCTCTCAGTTTCCATAATTCTCTTTTTCATGTTCTTGAGGTATACATTAGCATGTTCAAATCGATTCTCATCGCATCATGTTTATCTTTGTTTTCGACTCGTCGATGGCCAAGTGCTAATTTTTATCCTTCCAATTTTTGGGACATCGATCTGTAGACGTGCGAGCATATGAAATGCGAGTATCGCCGTAAAGCGGCCGTCCTGAAAAAACTTCAGAAACGCAACGCTGGCAACGAACAGTTGGAAAAGGCGAAAGCCGCCTTGAATTACCACCACAGTCGCTACACAGTCGACAAGCAATCCATGGACTCAACCGCCGCCGAAATCAACGACATTGTAAACGATCAGCTCTATCCCAAGCTCGCCTCCCTCGTTCGAGGGTTGGTTTTCTCGCCTATTTTCCCATCGCTCCGGAAAAAATTAATATGCAATTAATTCTCACGTAAAATCCTCGTTCCTTATTTTTTTTTCTGCCGCAGGATGGCGAAAATGTGGGATTCCATTTGGTCCCACCACGACGAACAGCTGAGAATCTCTGCAAGGCTAAAGTCATCGGCGGGCCCCATCGTCGTCGAGACCACCACGACCCACCACCGCGAGCGAACCAAGCAGCTCTCAAACGCCGTCGAAAAGTGGCAAACGGAGTTCGAAAGGCTCGTGGCGTGCCAGAAGCGATACGTTGGGGCTCTCCACGCATGGCTTGCCCTCGCCGTGCCTATCGAGGGTCGAAATTACTACTTGAGAGAAAGAGCCTTTATCAGTAATTTCTCAACGCCTACAAAGGCCCTTTTATCCGCATGGCGAGACGCGCTCGATGGACTTCCCCACGAGTTGGCGAAGGGCGCAATCGCCTCCTTCGGCGACGCAATTAAGGCGATCGTCGAGTATCAAGAAGAGGTGATGGAGAATTGCGAAGAGAGGAGGAGAGAGTATCTTATTAGGAAGAACAAAGGGTTCGAAGATTGGTGCAAGAGAATGTGGAGGGCCCCACCGCCCGGGGGATCGAAGGCGGAGGAAGAGCTTGAAGAAAGGCGTAAGCGCTGCGTTCGTGCGAGGGAGAAGTCTCTCGGGAATTTGAAGGTTCGTCTGCCGGAGATGTTTAGGGCGCTCGCGGAATATTCAAGCGCTTGTCGTGATGCTTACGAGCGGCTGAGATTGCTCGACCAGCCCGTGTAAGGAAATGTGGGCATGCTGCTGAGTTTTTTCCTTTTCTTGAAAAAAAAAATGGAGTTTTCTTGCATGCATGCACGACTAGTTTTGGGGCACGTCGTGATTTTTTCGCACGAAATAAGAAAAAAAATACGATGAGTTTGTCGATGAGGTCTTTGATGATTAGGGAGATCACATGATTAAATTTTTCTGACCACAGAAATATATTGATTTCAGTCATAGTTTATCCAAAAAGACGTATTCAACTGTGAGTATTGGAGTCATTTTTTTTTTTTTTCTAAATTGTTGGATTAAATCTCTTCAGTTAGTTTCAGACTATTCCAACTTAATATCAAAATACAAAATTTTCCCCGTCAACTAAATTAACCCGGAACGGAACTCCCGACCTTCCATTCACTTTCAATTCCAGAGGAAAAAAATAACAGATTTGAACAAGAATAATTGTAATAACATATACGTTAGTGGCTAGAAGTATTATTTAAACATTTGTAGAGGAATAAAAATCAACTACGCGTCCCCAGAAACTTGTGATTTTAAGATCGTGCATTTGAACGTGTCTTTGACGAATTACATGCATCAAACATAGATGAACATTCATCACATTTTAATGATGAAATAGTTAGACTACTTGGTATTTTCAATGTAATTTTGACGTTATTCCAAATTCCCAAGCTACAAAACTTCGATAATCATAAGATTGAACGCATGAACATAAACTACACCTCATCCACTAATAGATAAAAAAAGAAAACTGATGAAGAACATTGAAATTCAGGATAGCTAACGAACCTCCACCTTAATAAGCAACTTTCGCGTGTAACTTCTCTCATTGGAACGTAATTTATTTTCGTAGAATACATCGCCACCAAAAGATATTCAAACGTAATTTATTTTCGTTATTTAGTTACGTACTCTATAGTCGATTAGTACAAGTTACGTATTCTTGAACCTGACTATTCAAACGAAAAAACGTGTACGGATACGCAGGGATTCATCTAGCAAAATAGAAAAAAATGAAATCGTTTGACTTGTAATAAATATAGTAATTCAGTCTTTTAAGCCAATATAATATCTATAAAAAAAAAAAACCATTCGTGCATTCTTACAACTGATGAAGGAATTAGAAAAGAGTTCGAACAATCGTCCAACCAAAAGCCTGCTAATAAATTTCATATTTTCTAGACGCATCCACGTTCATTATATCACATGTGAATAAACAAATTGCCCACCACTATTGATCATTGTCACCATCTTTGAAATAAATACAAATTGCGCTCAAGCAAGTGGTTAGGTTTGCATGATAATTTCTGAACGATTTCTACTCCTCTTTTGTTCCTCCAACTATAAATAAGGATTAAGATGTATTCCCTTCTTTATTTCATTCTTCATACGCTTACTCATTTTTCTTCTAAATAAAATCATAGAGCAAAAATAGATATTTTATTTCCATGGCTAATTTCAAGACAACGTCGTCCTCGTTGTGGTCTCAACTAGTGTGCTTATGCTTCGTATATTCGATTTCGTTAACATACGACAAAAATCATCATTTTGCAGATGCTGCAATAGACAAAAATACGCTAAGATCGATCGAATACGCAAATAAGAAAGGCCCTTATATTGGTTTGGTGATTCCTAACCTTTTTGAGATGAACCCTCTTCTTCAACATCCAAGCTACAAGTCAAATGGCCTCACCATTGATTTTGCTGGTAACTATATAACTTTGTAATTTTCGCAAATCTTCTTTAATTGATAGTAATACGGCTAATTCTTGTGTTATTACTATGCATATTTTTTGTGTATTTGATTTATTACCAGGGAGGAGATTCAGGTTTGGTACAGTTGAGAATGAAAAGGTTATATTGGTCATGACTGGCCTGGCAATGGTATATATAGAGATATACATACGTTGTCCCATTTTTTAATTAATAATACAAACAAGTAACGACGACTTTAACTATTGGAGTCATAAATTAATTAATCATATCCATCATATATTAGGTAAATGCTGGGATTACAACACAATTGTTGCTGAGCCTTTTCAATATCAAAGGAGTGGTTCACTACGGAATAGCTGGAAATGCAAACCCTTCGTTGAATATTGGAGATGTAGTGATTCCTCAGTATTGGTCTCATTCTGGTCTGTGGTATTGGCAGGTATAATCAACAAAAAAAATATGTATAATATAATATGTATTTAGAAAATCGAGCGTCTATTTGTACAAAAAAAAACTCAAACCTTGAAACCCTAGTTTTCGGCTCTGATACGAAGTTCCAGAACGAATTATCGCTCGGCCTCAAAACCCTAATTTTTATCTTTTTTCAATCGAATTATTACGACGAGTATGTACATTTATTTAATTTTGCAGAGATACGGAGATGGACCAGAGAACGAGCTCGCGCTAGAGGCAAACGGCGACTACACGAGAGAAATAGGTTACCTAAGATTCGCAAACTACACGATAAACGAAAAGGGTAAAGGCGTCAATGTCGCCGACAATTTACTGAACAACGTTTGGTACCAACCTGAAGAGATATTCCCCGTCGACGGCTCGCCCGAGCAAAGGCAACACGTCTTTTGGGTGCCTGTCGAGGACGCGTACTACAAACTCTCTCAAAGATTAGAGGTTTGAAAAAAAAATTTAACAAATTACTAAATGATATTGTTAGATTTAAAATACGATTCACTTCATTCTAGCTGAAATGAGCCGTCATTCAACATGATATCAGAGCTCAATCCTGAAAATCATGGATACGAATCCCCCCGACTACCTAAAAAATCAATATTACGCGGCTGATATGATAGACAAGAAAAAATCATTACACCTGTTGCCATGATTTTATTTGAAATTTCAGGAAATTTTTTTATTTTCTACTTGTATTTTTCCAGGGCGTTAAACTAGAGAATTGCATCAACTCGACGACGTGCCTGCCGAAGGCTCCGATGGTAAAGAGGGTGTCGAGGGGAGTGAGCGCGAGCGTTTTCGTAGACAATGCGGCGTACAGAGACTTCTTGTACCGAAAATTCAACACGAGCCCTATCGATATGGAGAGCGCGGCCGTGGCGTTGGCGTGCTACCAACAAAGGGTTCCTTTCGTCACCGTTCGAGCACTCTCGGACTTAGCCGGAGGCGGCTCAGACGGTTCCAACGAGGCCGACACGTTCGCACCCATCGCTGCTAACAATTCGGTCACGGTGGTCGTGGAATTTATCAAGATACTGTCGTCGGGCGGTTCTCATCCATCGCCTATAACAAGGGTTTTGGAATTAGCTTGGGTTTAGTGTATGTATTAGAGCATCTCCAACCCATGACATAAAATACCTTCAATTTTACAGAGTAATATAGTTGCTATAGTGCTTTTACTCCACCCATAAACTATATTTTCTAATAATATTTACTCCAACTCATTACTTCCATTTTTTACACGAAATCAAATTCATATTTATTACTATCATAACTAACTTATTAAGCTTTACATTATAATGATTAAAATGTCAATATATTATAATTGTTAATACTTAAAATAAATAAATTACACAATAGGAATATTATTTAATTGTAACTTATTAAATAAAAAGAAAAATATCAAGAAGTAAAAATAATTAGTATCTATTATTATAAAATAATAAATATTTTAAATATTATTAAATAGGTAAATATGAATAGATAGAAACTAGAACTCTAATTTTTGTGTTGAAAATTGTATTTACTCTATATCTAGAGTATCTCTGCTCATCAACACAATATTTGTGTTAAACATAGAATCCCATTGGAGTAAGAAACGTACTCCATTTTGATATGTTACACAAAAATAAAGTACTCATTGGAGATACTCATATGTTGTTTTCTTAATTATCATGTCAAAATGGCATATGTCCTTTCTTTTGTGTTGTATGGGATGTGACATTGATAAGGAAAGAAACTAGTTTTATGTTTGGCTAATCGAAGAAATCCATAAGGAAATATGAAAAGAAAAGAATCAGATTAATCAGAGTGCCCAAATTACTAGTTGTATGTTACGGTACAACTATGACTTCCAGCGAAACTAATTTCATGGTTACGTTTCTCGTCCAGACTATACATGGCCAATATGTTTCATTTCCCAAATACTAGTATTCTTGCATAATCAAATGCAAGAGTATATATATTATATATTAAAAAAAATTAATTTATTATATTTGAGCGGTTTGAATTTTGTTTATTATTGTTAATTGTAAATAAATGGAAATTCAATTTTCTAATCAACGATGTGAGACAATTCTTTTTTTACCAAATTAAAATTAAAAACTGACGATACTTACGAGGGCTAGGCTCTTTATAATAGACTAGTACATTTTCGCACACTCCATGCGTGTGCTTAAAATATAATTTTATTTAATAGTATTTATAATTTTGAGATTACTAAGTTTTAGTGTTTAAGATGAAACATCATTTTTTCATATAAAGGTACCAAATAATGTATGATGGTGTAAGAATAATAAATTGATTTTGAAGTTATATGAAAAGTATTCAATCAGTTAAATAAAAATAGAAGGACTAAATTGTAAATAAGTGGACAGACCAAATTTGGCAGTTTATAGCCACCCTAGATCAATTATATAAGAGTATAGATGGTATGAGACAATTACAACTTCCGCCGGGACTAATCCTATAACTTATGGCTGTGTTCACTTCATCTGATATGTTAGGATAAAGTTCAGTAATCCAGTCTTATCATGTTCACCTGCTAAAAGCACATGATCTCTAAAGCCCGTGTTAAATTAAAGGCCCATTATAATAATACAGCGAATCCAAGGTAACGTATCCCACAGATCTGGTCCATATTATTAATCCAACCATACTGTTGACTATGAAATTACTAAAACACCCTTACACAGCTTCCTGAAATTAAAAACCCTAAATTTGCAGACCCCTCGCGCGATGCACTGGCCAAATAAAAGAACTTGCTTTGATGTCTTTCAACGTTTTCCTCGCTAGTATGTGGTTTATCGTTGTGGAGATTGCAATTTTTTTTAGTAGAGAAGACATTGATTCACTACATGATCTTGGATAGAGAATTATGGTGCAGCCTTGCATACCCCCTCGAAGCAGAAACCATACTATTTTTCTCTCGATTTTTCCTGCATTTTGTTCCAATTTGATTTCATGCCTTTCGATTATTGGGTAACATGGATTAAGAGAGGTGGGTCAGGAAATTATTTTGCGGAGTCAATTAAAATCGAAATTCTCGTGTTGTTTTTTGGTTTGTTTAATCAGCCATCGGCTTGATGATTTGAGCTCGTGGATGAAAAAGAGTTTGCTCTTTATATGGATTCGGTTCAATTTCTAATGGGTTGTCCAAAGGCTAGGTCGCTACCTTTACCTGTAATTTGGTATGGCTTAAGCTTGCTACTGAAATGGCGTAATACGTCGATTTTGGAGTGCAGCCCTACTGAATTTTACTAGGTTAGAATGGTAAATTTACGAAGATGAGTTATTCTTATCCGAATGGGAACTGAACGGTCATACAAACTGTTCCGTTAGGATTATTATCTGACGAGTCAAGATAATTATCTCAAGATAGATATATATTGCATTTTCCAATCTCATCAACTAAACGCGGCCTACGTGTTTCGTCATTGACTACTATAATCAAAGCATAAATATATATAGGTTCTATTTGAATATTGGATTTTCCAAGGATTAAAATTCCATTTTTATTTTGGAAAAGGGGAAGTGATTGGCATGTGCATTATCCTCGGAAGGAGAGGTGCTTTTTATTTTTTTCACAATGAGCGGCACACGCGACATTACAAGCGTCTTAAATCTCAAGCGTCCATTTACGTCAATTTTACTCAAACTTCCAACAATCAAATCACCGTTGAACAAAAGGTGAAGTTTACAGGGATGATCGCGGGCCATTCGTCCAATTGATTTTGTCGATCAATCAATCTCTGATCCGCTATTTAGAAATTTCTGCAACAGTTTATTGGATCGAGGCATGGATTTCATGAAGGTTTTTGATCAAACTGTCCGCGAAATGTATGCCTGATAAATTATCTTTTTTACCATCTTTCTTCAAGCCTCGATCATTTTAATCAATCACGGTAGTTTCATTGCTGTTTGTGTGATTGCAGAAAGAGAGAGGTTAATTTGAAGGTATTGAAGGTCCCAGAGATTGAACAAAAGGTAAAACAAAATATTAGATTTATATTCAGCTTGTATTTTCCGCTGTTCAATCTGTTAATAGTGCTAATTGCGTTTCTTAATTTTGATTTCCTATGCTTTCTACGTTCTGACTGTATTGATTGGTAATATGGTGAAGGCCCAAAACTTGCTTGAATTTCCAACCCCATTTTCTATGCATCTTTGCTCCCCTGTTTAGTTATTTAAATCAAGATTCAATAGAAACTCATATGATGTGAGGCTTATCCAAGTCATGTTTGGTTATAGAAATCTATATATAGAAAAGGTACTAATTGCATCTGCTTATTGCATAAACTGTTGGGCTAGGTTACTTTTTATCCAACACATCATTGATATGGATGAGTCATTTCGTATGGAATTAGGTTCTGGATGCAACAGATGATGAACCATGGGGTCCTCATGGTACAGTATTGTCAGAGATAGCTGATGCCACCAAGAGATTGTAACTTCTTTACTCATCATGGACATTTTTTATTTCTTAAGTAGTTAAGTTGCGAATTTCTTCTTTACTTTGAGTTTGGCGTAACTGATTTGAGTTCCTTCTGCATCTGGCCGTGGTGGAACACAATCTAGCACTGATTGTCAGATGGTAATGAATGTACTCTGGACAAGATTGACGGAGACAGACAAGAATTGGCGTCTTGTCTACAAGGTTGATACTAGATTTTCCTCGAATTTCTTTCCGGCGTTACTCTTTGTCGTGTGTAGATTTGACTGTTGACGTTTTGGTTTAATTTCTAATTCTTCTGCAGTATTTCTTTACCTTTCTCATTTCTGTTAAACTTTGCAATTGGTTTCAAGGAAAAATGGCTAATTTGTTCTTTGCTAGGCATTGGCTGTTATCGAGTACCTAGTGGGGCATGGATCTGAACGTGCAGTTGATGACATTGTAGAGCATACTTTCCAGATATCAGTATGTTTTTCTCTTTTATTTCATATCTTTATTTGAATATGATATGCTTGTTACCAACAGTTGGTACTTCATTGTGTTGTTATTGTAAATATACCTTGTATTATGACTGATGTTTCATGGACTTCTGCAGTCTCTGTCGAGTTTTGAGTATGTTGAGCCAAGTGGTAAGGATTTGGGAATCAACGTCAGAAAGAAAGCAGAAACCATTGCTGGACTTCTGAATGACAAAGACAAAATTCAGGAAGTAAGGAATAAAGCTGCCGCAAATAAAGAAAAGTAATACCTTGGTCCTTGAGGTCAAATTCATATATAATTTCTTCATGCCCCAGTGATGATTCACAAGATGGTATTTTGCGGCTTTCTGCTCCACCTTTCAGGTATTTTGGACTTTCCTCCTCTGGCATAACATACAAGTCAGGTGCAGCCTCATTCAGTAGCAGTAACTTCAGAAACAGTGACCGGTATGGGGGATTTGGTAGTGAGGGAGACAGCTCTTCATATAGTGATGCAAAAAAGGAAAATGATCGCAATGTAGACAAATATGAGAAAACTACATCAAAGCGAGAACCTTCTCGCCAGGGGAGGTGAGTGTTTTGGCATCATCCATTATTCAGTTTTTGTTAAATTTAGATCCTTGACTTTGATATGATTTTTACTTATACCAGCTATTGTAAACTCTGTTGTGGTAAGACTAAGAACGCTGTAAGGTTCCAAGGTTGATAATTGTAGATCCCGTAAGTTGAGAGGCTTGCTCTAGAGCCCTCTCCTGCCTCATATGTGCAACACATCCAACACATTTTTTTGCAGTAGAAGTGTCTTGCGAGTTGTTGCTCTTTTTTCCTTGTATATATATGTTCTCTCTAAAGATCAAGAATAATTTGCAGCAAGAAACCAGGCTCTTTTGCTGCCAATGCATCACAAGTATCTACAAAAAGCAAACCAGATACGCAAAATTTCGCTTCCTCAAAGACCTCATCATCAGACAAATACGATGAAGATTTTGATGATTTTGACCCACGAGGGACTTCAACTAGTAAACACTCTGTCTCCACTCCAAGTAAAGTATATTATAAGCGGTTGAATAAATTCTTTCCCTTCTTTCTCAATATGTCTTTGTGTGATCCCACCATGTACCTAAAGGAAACTGTGTTTTACTTGAGTTTCACATTTCCTCGTTTCTCTTATATATGCTAATTTCTACCTTAATATTATTGATTGTGTTTTAATTTGGGATATTCGCTATGTTAAACAGAACCTTCTTCTGGAGGTAACCAAGTAGATCTTTTCGGCCAAAGCATTGTTGGTGATCTTCTGGATGCTCCAGTAGTATCAGCTCCGACTGATACGATCAGCCCTTTGAACAACGATTCATCAGAAATCGATTTATTTGCTGATGCAGCTTTTTTATCAGCTACGCCTGATCCAAACACTTCAAAAGTTACTGCTCCACAGGTAAAAAATTAATTATACCTCTAAGGTACAAATCTCCCAACTCCCACTAACTAGCAAATATCAACCTTCTCTTTTCTCTCAGCCCAAAATTGATCTGTTTGACTCGGCACCTGCTCCAACTGTTTCAACAACAATGGATTTCTTCGGTTCGCCCGATCCACTTCCAAAGCCCGATGACAGCAAAACCTCTAAACCCGATACAACTTCTAGCGCTTTCGACCCCTTTGCAGCAGTTCCATTGAACAACTTTGAAGGGTCGGACCCTTTTGGTTCCTTCACTTCAAACACCAACCCCGTTCCTACAGAATCTGGGAAAGGCTCATCTAATGTAGGGAACGATGGAAACGCCAGTGCTTCTTCTTCGGTCGAAACCAAATCTCCGATCAAGAAGGACGCATTTCAAGTTAAATCTGGAATATGGGCAGATTCCTTGAGCCGTGGACTGATTGATCTCAATATAACTGCACGTACGTCCTCTTTCGTTTTCTTTTTCGTCTAGCTAGAACATTGCGGAGGTTTATGATTTCATTTGACAACCAAGTATTTACTTTAGTTGCCCTAAACAATGCTGAACTTACGCTGTACTTGATTATCGATTTCAGCGAAGAAGGTGAACTTAGCAGATGTTGGCATTGTGGGCGGGTTGACCGATGGATCAGAAGAAAAGGGACCTATGCCTTCGTTTTACATGGGCGGTTCGATGCGTGTAGGGCCAGGAGGTGGATCTATGGCCACCGTTGGATCTGGCAAATCTGGCTTTGCATCAACGGCCACGATGAACGACGATGACTTCTTCTCTAGCCTAAGCAACCCGCAAACTCAGTTTGGAAGCTTTCAAAAATAATATGCTATCCCCTTTTATAACCTCTGTTATATATGATACATTGCAATTTTTCACTTGTGACGTTTCAAAGGTTCGATAAGCAAGAACTTGGTTTTCTTTTTGCGTAGTAAAACTGTCATACTTGTGGAATACTGCTGAGATTGAGAAAAAAGTCTCCAAACTCCTTGAATCTGCTTATTACAGCTACTTGTATCCTATCTATTACAATATCTTATTTTAATAACACATTTGGGACATCAATTACCCAAAGTTGAAAGTTAAGTGTACATTGCCTTGTACCTTCACTTACTAAGTTAATGCTACTGCTAATTCTCTGTAATAACAGTTGCGTCCTCTGCGCAAAAAGAAAGTCTAAAGATCTGATCATGCAAAATACAGTTCAACTAAGTTCAAATAAAGTGAATACCATACAATAAAATATACTGTTTATTTTCTTCTAATGCAGTTAGAACACAAAACAACTCCTCTGTTTTAACACTCCAACAAATTCTTGAAACCGCAGGTCCCCAGCAAGAACCACCCAATAAGCAGAAACGAAAAGGAAAACAACCCAATAAAAAACGGCCAACCCACCATATAAACGCCAAGGCAAACGACGGTCAGAAATGGCATAAATGCCCTCACCACCGAAAACCCGTCGACCCATCTTCCCTTTGACAGAACGAGGGCAGCCACGCTGACCATGTTCCAACCCATCGACCCGCCGTAGCATAGGCGGTTAAGGCAGTTGGCCACGAACGAGTGGCAGTTGCATGTGAAGAGGTTGTAAGATCTGTGCTCAAAATGCCGGGCGCTCGAATGGATCGCGTCGTCCCACGAGATTGCGCTTCCCATTTCGGAGTGGGCGTAGCGGTTCTTGCACTTGTGGGTCACGAGGTTTTGCGGGAAACAGCACTGTTTTTTTTTTTCGAAAACGGATGAAAAAAACGACGTAGTGGTTAGTAAATTCATTACCAAATCAATAGATGTTATCTCTAATTTTCTAGGCACGGTCATGCTAAGAAAATTACATGTGTAAGAAAATTACGAGTCAGGATGAGTGAGGTCACGGGTACGAATCCTCACGACCATCCATTTAAAATAAAGAATTACATGTATGGGGCTAAGATAAAGAAAGAAATCATGCTAAACGTGAGGGGACATGATGGAACCAAAGTATATATAATTAAAATTTGAAAACTCGAGCTTTTAGGTAAAGCTGTCATTTAACGGATGTTATGTCTACTTTCAGACAGGGGGCAATCCCCAATGGTAACACTAACTATACTGCTAGATGATGGTGTGAAGTGTGATTTCAGATCAGATTCGCACTATGATTCTCGAGAATGGATTGGAGAAAAACTTCACGAAATAGAGGGTTTTAACCTGCTAACGACCACCCATTTAAGAAAACTACACATCTAAGGCTAGATAGAGAAAGAAATTAGACTACATGTAAGGGACGTGTTGGAACTAAAGTATATAAAGTTAAATAATACAATCCGAGCTTTTTAGATGAAGCGGTCACTTAACAAATGTTATTTCCATTTTCAGACACGGGGCAGATCAATCCCTAATGGCACACTATACTATACAACTAAAGCTAGTGTGATTTTCAGATTCCCACTATGATTCCAAGGAAGGAGAAAAAAAATTGGAGAAAAACCTTACGAATCGAGGGTTCTTTTACCTGTTCCCTGTTCAGTTGAAGGTACCTAGCGATAGAACCGAAGGCGAAATCGTCGACATTGACGAGGTTTGAACCCGAGAAATCTAACACGGTTCCATCTTCCTTACATATCCCGACATGTCCGATGAAGGGCGCCAGCCATGAGACGATGGGTAAGGGTGTCCAAACCACGCAACATGGGAATCTTGCCTTCTTTGGATCTACTTGTTGTAATGGCCAGAATTCGTACAGAATATCAGCGCCATCTTGGACTTCTTTAGGCAGTTCGAGCTCCATATGGGGTAAGCTGTCTTTGTGTAATGATGATGAACCTAGCAATGACGATTCTTCGTCAGACAACATTCTCCAGCACGTAAATCCCACGTGGAACTAGAAATGGATTAAAAGAAGAAAAGATCAAAAGCAGGACTTAGATCAACACTTGAAACAGTAGCTTGTTTGTATCGTAGTAGATAATCATTGATGGATGAAGGGATCAAATCTTTCACAAAAACCTCAAACTTTGCAAGGTATAAGATCATGCTCGAACTTGCATTGGTTAACTCGCCATCGTTTACCGCCGTAATTGGCAAAACAGAACAATATATCCATAGTGGTTTATATCGGGCATTTAGCATTGCAAGGTAGTTCTAGTAATGGAACTATTTCATCTAACGATTCGATCAAATGCACAAATGTAGTGTGTTCCACATGTTAACACATATAAGAAATTATCAGCCCAGGAATCACAACAACTTACAGGAACTGTATGTGAGAAATCCATCCTTGTTATGAAAGAGAAGATCTCATCCATAGAGATTGTACAAATTGAAAGAGCTGTAGAAAAGGATTCTACAACTTGAGATATTTTTTTAGTGATCCTTTCCAATTACGTCATAGCAAAACTTTACAAAGTTCACCACCATTGTCACCGCAAGACAAAAAAAGAAAAAAAAAAAACTGATCTTTTTAATTCATAAAAGTAACTGCAAAAAAAGCATTTTCCTTAGCTCCTCCGACCAAGTCAAAGAACCACAAACGCAACACCAAAGACAAACTCAGCTGTACAGAACCATCTCTGAACTCGGTATTCATTGCATAAACGTAAAACGGTAAATCCAAAAATCGATAGAACTCAGAAACACGTCGAATAAACAAAATCAAGGTACTAACTAACTGGAATACCTTTGCGATCCTGTTCAGAATTTCACAACCCAACTGGTCCGAACTTGATAGAAATAATCACAAATGCACTTCGAAAACAACAATCAGAAGCTGGTATGGGTCAGTGCAAAGCCTTCGATGACGAAATCATCCAAAGAGGTAATAAGACTTTTGAAGAGGGAGCAGATGCATGAACCTGGATACTTGATTGACTATTATGCCCTCACGCAATTAATTTTTATACTATATCTCTGGTCCGTTGAGTTTTATTGATAGCCCACGATAAACCCAAATGATTCATTGTAATACCGTTCGCTATAAATAAAGTTCAATTATTAAATCCCGCGATAAAACATTGACCCGCTACGATTATCAAAGAAGCCCGGTATAATTCATCCAATCCAACTACTATACTATTATCACGAAAAGAGTAAAATAACTTTAATTTACCTATCATAAAATTATCTTTATTTCATGTCATTTACGTGATAAAAATAAATAAACAACACCAATTTCTTATTTGTTTCATAACGAACAAATTGATATGCGTATTTTATATTTTTCGATATTCATAAGAATATTCTTTTTGTAAATTATGTATTGATGAATTAAATGTTACTTTTGTAATTTTTAAAATAGTAATGGAATTAACTCAATTCATCATTGCAAAGTGACAGCATGACTTGTATAAGACTAGGCTGCGTTTACTTGACAGATTGGAAAAGGTGAGACAAAAATATCATTGGATTATTAATCACAAGAGTTATAGGGATCACTTGTTCAGTTGCCAATTATGTGTCGGATTAAGTATAGTATTATTTGTAAATTTCAAATCTAACCTTTAATTCAACAATACAAAGTTTATAAAAATAAATATCCTATTAATATCGAAAAATATGAGATATACATATCAATTTGATCGACGTGAAACAGAGAATAAATTGGTGTTGTTTGTTTATTTTTATCGTATAAATAACATGGAATGATAATGGTTTTAAGATAAGGTGGAATAAGGTATTTTAATCTTTGATTGGATTAAGTATACAAGTCCAACCCTTGGGATGAATTATATTGGGCTTGTGGGATAATAATAGTGGTCCTATATATTATTGCGGGCTTTAATAAATGGACTTTATCTATACTGAACGGTATTGCACCGGATAATTTGCTCTTTATTTGGCTAGTCTCGGAAACAAAACGGGGCCTTATGATTTGATTAAAAGACAATTTATCATAAATTTCCAATCTTGCAAAGTAAACGCAGCCATATAATACTCCCTCTGTCCCATGATTTTTATCACATTTCTTGGTGGGCACGGATATTAAGGTGTCATTATTATAATAATATAGTACAATGAAAAGGTACAAAAATGTATATTTTGACACGTCTTTAAGAATATTTAATATTATTATATTGATTATTTGTGATAATTTTTTACCCAAGGGAATGTGATAAAGTTAGTGGGACGCCCGGAATGGAAAAATGTGATAAAATTAGCGGGACGGAGGTAGTATAATAGATCTCTATATCGAGGCCAAGAAAGTAGGGCGACGTATGGTATGGTATTGCTTGTGGATAATTGACTATATCTTTCCTACACAAATCTGAAATTTGTATTAAGATACATTCCCAATAATCAAAATTATTAATAATATTCGCTTTACCTTTCCCGCGTTCTTATTGACCGACGTAGATATTTTACTTCTTGCCTTTTCACTCTAAACCGGGTTCGGATCGGTTCTTGAACCGTGAAAGGAATCCGAAACCTTTCACCTCTTTCCCACGCCGTTTGCTTGCTCTACTCTGCTCTACTGCACTCTTTACCTCTTTTTATTTTCTTCGTTGGATGAATACTTCGATGATTTATTAATTCGATAATTTATTTTGTCTTAGTGCTTGTGTGGTTTGTAGGTTTTTATGTAGGAGGGTTTAAATTAATAAAGTTTATATAAAATGGGTATAAAATAAAATGATGTTTGGTTAGTGAGTTTAAATAAACACATGCGAGGGCGTGTGTTCATTTAAACCCGCTGGCATGGGTTTAAACTATGATTATATAACTCGTGGTTTATTTATATCTATAAACAAACACTTGAACACGTGTTAAGTCCACACTTGAAAGAAACTAAAACCTATGAACCAAACAAGCCACTAATGTCTTACGGCAATGTAATAAGATACATGCATAATACTTATAATATTAATATAATATTATAGAAATGTAGGAGGTCTTTAAATGTGTCACGACTCAAATAATGAACTATTTAATAAAATAAACTAGAAATAAAAATTAACAACCCATGAAGGAGAAACCACTAACGTTAAGCCCATGATGAAACTTCTTATATATATATGTTCCATAATCTATGTAATCCACATGGCAAAAGGCTAGCTCTGTATTGTTATAAGACCAGCAATAAGGCCAATATAAATTTCTTCTAGTAATTTATCTTACCTAATATAACAAATTTATCTATATCAAGAGCTTCCTTCGTTGGCTGATGAATTAATTCCGAGCCGTAATAAAGAAACCCAACACTATACTATCGGTTATTATTTAATTTATCTAGGCTTATATTGGATAGCAAAACGGCGCAGAGTATTAATAATAACGAATAGTATTAACAAGAACCTGCGGTGCCATTGCCTCACTTATTGCTAGCTAAAAAGCAATTTTTGAATCTCTTTATTACCTTAAACCATGTCAAGGGAAAACACAGCATCAATCAAAGACTCGAGCAAGTCCCAACAACATCACATTAAATTATACAACAAAAACACAACAAAATTTTTGCAACACTCGGAAAAAAAGCACAAGGAAATGGTCCCCAAAACACCAAGACAAAACAAACATAAGACAACATAAAACAGCAAACAACATAACTTAAAACAGTTCGAAAACACAAACCTCATTCAGAGAAGGTCCGCCACGTTGGCAGGCAACTCCTCCACCACAACGTTGTAGAACTTCTGAATATCGACGAGCATCCTCTCATCATCACGAGTCACAAAGTTGATCGCCACACCCTTCCTACCAAACCTCCCACTTCGACCAATACGGTGAAGGTAATTCTCGGGCTGAGTAGGGAGATCGTAGTTGATGACCAAAGATACCTGCTGAACGTCGATGCCTCGGGCCAAGAGATCGGTGGTGATGAGCACTCGGGACGAGCCAGACCTGAACTCCCTCATGATGATGTCCCTCGTGTTTTGGTCCATGTCACCGTGTGTGGCCGAGACAGTGTGGTCGCGGCCCCTCATTTTGTCTGTGAGCCAGTCGACTTTGCGCCTCGTGTTGACGAAGATGACGCTCTGCGTGATGGCCAGGGTCTCGTAGAGATCGCAGAGGGTTTCGAGCTTCCATTCTTCCTTGTCGACGTTGACGTAGAACTGCTTGATTCCCTCGAGGGTCAGCTCGTCGCGCTTCACGAGGATACGAACTGGCTTGTTCATGAACTTCCTGGTGATTTCGAGGGCCTCGGGGGGCATGGTGGCAGAGAAAACGCCCACTTGAATCTTGGGAGGCAGCAGTTGGAAGATGTCGTATATCTGAAAGGATAAAAATGTTCGGTGTAAGTTTTATTGCAAGATCGACAGAAGAGGAGAAGGGGGAAAAGATGGAAGGAAGCGAAGTACGGACCTGATCCTTGAATCCTCTTGAAAGCATCTCATCTGCTTCGTCCAAGACGAACATTTTGATGTGATCGGGCCTGAGATACTGCCTCCTCAGCATGTCGAAGACACGCCCGGGAGTACCAACTATGACGTGGACCCCACTGGAGAGGATACGTTGGTCTTCGCGAACGCTGGTGCCTCCAACGCATGCGTGGACCTTAACGCCAAGGTAATCACCAAGCGCTCGCATGACCTTTTCGATCTGCTGGGCGAGCTCACGGGTCGGTGCAAGGACAAGGGCTTGGCACTCGACGATGCTGTAGTCCAGCTGCTGCAGGACTCCAGAGCAAAAGGTTGCAGTTTTCCCAGTCCCAGACTGAGCCTGTTGGATCACATCGAGCCCCTTGATGAATGGTACGATTCCTCTTTGCTGAATTGCAGAGGGCTTTTCGAAACCTTACGAATACGAATAAGATTATTCAAAAGGAAGAAAAAGGATAGGGGCAGAGCACCATCTCAAATATACAACCATTACTAATAGAACTATATTTCAAAAACACCATCACGTAATTTCCTTTAATGTTTTACCATATGCATAGATGCCCCTAAGAAGATTTTCCTGCAGACCCATTGCGTCGAAACTGTCATAGACCTCATCATAAGATGTGAAAAACTCCTCACCATCAGCAGAAAGTCTGTGTCGAAATGATAAAATTGAAATAAATGGCTAAGTTCTGAGTATTATTTCAATCACTTTTAGGGAAAACCCAACTGCTAGAGCCACACAAATATTTCGAAAGACTTACAGTTCACTCATTTTCGAGTCAAATTGACGAGCATCAAATTGAGAACCTTCAGGTGCGGTGCCAGCCATGACTACAGAAACCGAAAAGGAGAAAACGATGAAATACCAGGGTATACCACTAAGCAGTAAGTCATTAAGAAACTTTCCAATAGTTACACAAGAGAAAAAAGACATAAGAATATAGCTATAAATCTCGATACAGGTCGGGTTGATAATAAGCAATTCATTGACATTCAAGAAACTCATGTCATTAAAACTTCAAAAAGGGCAGACTCACAAGAGAAACACAGCTGCAGACATATGCTCGGACATAAACTTCTTCAAGATGACAAGTAAGAATCCAATTACGTGCACAGACACGCATAAATATCGAAAGGCTTAACAAAAAATCGTAGACACCTACGATATCTCAAAATTCAGTTAATCGAGCAAGTTACAAATCGCCTAAAGTTCCTTCAATAGGACGAACATACAACAAAAAAGTGAGAAAAAGAAATCACCGACCAAGCAGACCAGCAGAAAGTAGGAAAAAGAAAAACTTTACCCGGTCAAGAGCATAGATAATCAAACAATCATCAGATCCTAAGCATAAATGACACAAACAAATCTAGAACGCCCAACTGTCCATACTAATCAAACAGGCCGTTCAAAACTAAATTATAGTCATGCACCAGCAAAAATACCTTGTAGCAGTTGAAACTTCGATTCAAACAAAGATCTGATAGCAAAGAGCGAGCTAATCAAAAACTAACTTCGGCTTCGACGGTAAAATCTTCTCCAAAACTCCTCGGATCTGCGCCGCGGAGTTTGAAGGACAGACAAAAGTGAGGGCGAACGAGAAACTGCTCGTCTTTTGTATCATAGGGGTTTGGATTGGGGAATACAAGAAAATGACCCTTTTGCCCCTTCGCGTGTGTACGATTGCCAAACGACGCCGTATCGAATCCTTCTTGTGGTGGGTTTCTAATGGGCTTAGTAAATATGGGCCGAGTAGTGTACAAAACTGGGATAGGCCCAATACTTCCTTCCATTATAAATATTTTAGGAATAACTACACACCATTAGTTATGACAAAATTCCAAGAAACGATTCATTTTGAATAAATTCTCAATATTATGTGCAAAATCAGTTTTGTCAATATTTCTAACACTATCAAACGGACCATATCTTCAACTTGCATGGGATACCTTTTTTTTTTAAATAATGAAAAATATTATCTAAGGCAAAGCTGTATAAAAAGCAAGTTGCCAAGTAAGAAGTGGCTGATCTGTCATTTGGTGCAGACATAAATTAGCTGGTCTCAATTCCCTAGAAACTGCTGTTAAATACATTTCATTCGTGGATATTTAATAAATTTCGAATTAAGGGGATTTTACATAAAAATTACTAGTTACTAAAAACAATTAGCAAGTCAGGGTTGTCAGTATCTTTTTATATGCAGTACCTATTAGAATAAATTTTTTGCACATTGGTATCTGTCCACCAAGGTACATCATATCTCACATTTAGGTACCATAGAAAAACATATTGTGGTACGTAATACAGCTAGAAAATGGTACTATCATATAGTCAGCCGCAAGGTACGGTTGGAACGTATATAGGTACCATATACGGGTACCACATAAATGCGTGACATGGTACGCAATATACTTATAAAAAGGTACGTCAAGAACGAGAAAATGGTACGCACGGTCGAACGAGTACTTATATAACAAATTTTCTGGCATGAGTACTGACTTGCAAATTTTTTATACATTTGTGTATTTTTCTACCTTGAATTAAACTTATACGCTTAAATAATTAACAGTTCCAAATTTCTATATGCAACATATAATATATATACATATAGTGATGATTAAATGCTACTACCTCCATCCCACTTATTCCTTCCCATCTTTCTATTTCGGGCGTCCCACGTAATTCTTCCCATATCCATAAAAATTATTCCACTAATTAAACTAATCACACCATTAATATTAAAAAAAAGTCTTCTTGATTTGCGTGTCTACTAATAACTTTTCTCTCTTCATACCTCAAAAGGTGTACTATAATATTAAAATAATGTGGTTTCTTAATCTCCGTGCCCACTAATCTTTGGGAAGTAAATAAAAAAATAAAGGACAGCACAGCTCAAACCTCCGCTCGCAAGTCGCAACACCGAAAGCGCTGAATTCAGATATAAAGTATTTTGACATTATATAATAATTAATTAAATACATCATAAGAGTAATTAAATGAAGGATGAGCAAAACGATAAAATACAGTACAGCAACAGTTTTAATAGTCGACTAGTAAACACAGCGTTGCTTTTTCAAGGAAGAAAATTTAGGGGAAATCTACAGAGAAAGGAGAGAATGGAGGAATTAGAGCTCAACGGTGCGAATGGAGAAGAAGAAGTGTTGGGTTCCAGCTTGACGATGGAGAAAGTTGCAGCAGCTAAGAAGTATATCGAGAACCACTACAAAAATCAGATGAAGAGCATACAGGAGAGAAAGGAGAGGTTCTAACAGCAGTAACTCTTATCTTATTTTTGACGTAGGACTGTTTATTTGGGGAATGAGGTGGTGATGTGTTGGATTGATCAGCTGAGGTTGTGATTTAAGTATCTTAGTAGTTGTTCGGAAGATGTCATGCCCTCTTTGGTTGAATTCAGTAATTGACTTTGCTTCGGCCTTTTTTTTACTCATGAAGTTTTCGTTGTTGTTGTTTATTCTTTTGAATCATTTTGTGGGTGGGTACACTTGGTGGTCTGATTAGGTTCTAGTAGAATAGGATCTTCGTTTGATTTGGGTGGATTTGTGGTTTGGGTGTATGGAGGTTATGAATTTGTGTTTTTCGATTATGATAGTAAGTTCAATGTTATTTTAACGCCCCGGGCACAACATTGGTCATTCTTGTCCGACTTTCGAAATTTGAAGTAAAATTATGAAAGTTCAGATTTTTCAAAGTTACCAGCTTAGATCATGATGTTAGAGTACTTGTTCATTCTAAGCTTTTGACGTAAACTAGAAAATGGTTCACTCTGTCTATTGTGCAGTAGAATATATGGTATGAGCTAATGGTCAGCTATGTTGGATGAAAGGAGTTAAAATGGCGGACCTTATCGGAAAATTTTACTGTTCTCCTGCTAATTGTTAGGACTAGGGGACTCGTTATGTATGAACTAGTTATAGGTGTCATAAGGAATATGTTGACTTAGAACGGCTCGTGGGGAATATGACGCGTCTCGTGAGTAATGGTACCTCAAGTGGCATCCGCTGAAACAGCAGTTATCTCTAGGGATTTTGTTAGTTGTAGAAGTTGCCAATGACCTAATTATTCACCTTTCAGTAGATCTCCATTAAGCTAAAAATAATATGCAGTTGCATATGATTTACTTGATCTCTATCTTGCTTCATTTCTGATCCTCTTTAAAGCAATTTACTTATTTTTTTTTTAACTTTACTGTGTTCTCCAGGAGATGGATACTGGAAAGGAAGCTAGCATCTTCTGACGTGCCTAAAGAGGAACAGATAAATCTGATTAAAGATCTAGAGAGAAAGGAAACAGAATATATTAGACTGAGAAGGAACAAGATATGTGTAGATGATTTTGAGCTTCTTACAATAATTGGGCGTGGAGCCTTTGGCGAGGTAGTGGATTTGTTCAGATCTTTCCTCTCAGCTACCATCTGTGCTAATATCATGCAAATGTACCTATCGATCCTCGGGTTTTTTTCTTCTATCTTTCCTCATTCCTGTGGGTTGCATTATTTTTATAACTTCAGGTACGTTTATGTCGGGAGAGAAAGTCAGGAAATATATATGCCATGAAAAAGCTGAAGAAATCAGAAATGGTATCTAGGGGACAGGTGATGCACTTATCAGATATGCCGTGCCCTTTCAAGTTTAATACAAAAAAGATATTCTTAGTTGAATCTACTACTGTTATAGTGTTATTTGTCATTTATTATAAAGTTATAAGGATATATAGTGTTTGTGACCGCATAATATTTGACAAATATTTCCTGCTTTATAGGTCGAACATGTAAGAGCAGAGAGAAATTTATTGGCTGAAGTTGCCAGCCACTGCATAGTCAAATTGTATTACTCTTTCCAAGATGCGGAATACTTATATCTTATCATGGAATATTTGCCTGGTGGAGATGTAATGACTCTCCTGATGAGAGAGGACACACTGTCGGAAAGTGTTGCCAAATTCTACATTGCTCAAAGTGTGCTGGCCATTGAGTCCATTCACAAGCATAATTATATTCACAGGTTTCAATCTATTGGAGACAAAAAAATTTGTTGCATTTTTTTTATTTCCCCTATCCTGCCATTTGGTCCCTATTAAATTTACCCACCAATGTCGCTTCAGGGATATAAAACCAGACAACCTTCTCCTTGATAAGAATGGTCATATGAAACTTTCGGATTTTGGTCTTTGCAAGCCCCTTGATTGTAGAGCTTTGTCGACGGTCGATGAAAACGAGGCAATGGATGATGAGAACATAAGGGAATCGATGGATATCGATGGCGGCTTTCCAGATGCTGCCAATGGTAGTAATTGGAGGAGTTCCCGCGAACAACTCCAGCACTGGCAAATGAATAGGAGAAAATTGGTAATGTCTGTTCTCTATTAGTTATATTTCTCCACTATTATTCGGCCATGATGGTCTTTAACAGCAATAAAGACCCTGCACACAATATGAATAATGCTGATTGGCTGTTGCTTGATGCTCATTTAGCATAGCTGATTTATATATCTTGAACATGGTTGCGTAGATACTGAAAAATTGCTTTTCTCATCTCTTTGCTTACATAGTCATTGTCGTATCAAAATAAACCAAATCGGTGCTTTATTAATTCTGTTTTAACATTTTTTTAATGATTTTCATCTCTCTGCATTCATAGGCCTTTTCAACTGTGGGTACGCCAGACTATATTGCTCCAGAAGTGCTGCTGAAGAAGGGTTATGGCATGGAATGTGATTGGTCAGTAAGAATGCCTCATCCTATTTATTTCCTTGTCAAACAATTCTTCGTCAATATATGAATATTAGTGAATTCGATTTCCAGTTACAAAGTTCTATAGAACACATCTTTTGTTCAACTATGTCATGGCACAATATACGATCATTGACATATCTTTCCGTGAATGGTAGGGAATTCTGAAGCAAATTCACTTAGTTTAGATTCTCTCCCTAACCATCGAATACATGAGCAGGTGGTCACTGGGAGCTATTATGTATGAGATGCTTGTTGGCTGCCCTCCATTTTATTCTGATGATCCTATGACCACTTGTAGGAAGGTATATGGGCTATGCTGTCTTCAGAATTTTCCATCTTAATTTCTTATGTGCTTCTTGTAGTATATTGAGTTAAGGGTAGACGATTTAATCTTTCAACATGATTGTCAGATTGTCCATTGGAGAAATCATTTAAGATTCCCGGATGATGTTAAACTAAGTCCAGAAGCCAAAGATCTCATATGTAGGTTGCTCTGTGACGTGGAACACAGGCTTGGAACTGGTGGAGCATATCAGATAAAAGTCAGATCATACTACAAACGACTTCCGCTTTTTAATTTCTTGCAAACTAGCTTTATAGCATTGCCGCTTGTTATTCTTAATTGAATGTATGTGCAGGCTCACCCTTGGTTTGTGGATGTTGAGTGGGATAAACTCTATGAGATGGAAGCAGCCTTCAAACCAGAGGTCAACGGGGAGCTAGACACCCAAAACTTCATGAAGTTTGATGAAGTACGTCTTTTCCAGTTCATTGATTTAATATATGAGGTCTGACCCATAAACAGTGAGATTGGTTCGTAACCTTCGTGCTATTTAATATTTAATATCCGGCAATTGTCAAAGGTGTTGCTGGTCCTATATTAGGATACCCTAACAGACTGCACAATAGCTTTTTTCTTTCTTTAATTTTTGTTATGTATGTGGCATAATTTTCTTCAGGATTATTTGTAAGTGAGATTCCGGGACCCTGATTGTTATTGCCCATTGAAAGTTATTCAACTAAATATGTGATAACCTTTGTCAACCATTTAGATAATGTAACTTTTTCATGTAATATTTATCCTCTGTCACTATACAGTATCCATCATTTTTATACTTTTAAGTAGCCTATTAACATAAACAACCTCTGTTTGACCAGTTGGATCCACCAACTCCATCAAAATCTGGATCAGCTTCTTCTAGAAAGGTATTCCTTCCTCTTTTCGTATCTTCACATACTTGGTTAAGATCTGCTACGACGAAATTGATTGGAAACTGGGCAACTCATTTGGCATTATTTTCTCCTATTGACTTGATCACGAACTCATTTTCTCTGCTCCTGCAACCTTATTTTTTAAGAGATTCATTTAGAAGATGTTAACTGCAATGGTCAGTTAAACTGATAACATTGCCCCAACGTTTTAACCCAAGCAGATAAATCTCACTCCAAAAGACCTGAGTTTCGTGGGTTACACTTACAAGAACTTTGATGCTGTCAAGGCACTGCGTAATTCATCAGGTAATTAATTGCATTATGGAGTTGCCTATTGCCTACATATAGACCTAACACACACACACACACACGCACATTATGAGCTTTCATATTCTCTTAAAATTTTCAGATCATACAGGGAGTAGTTCCCCAAGTAGGCCAAGTAGGCCATCTACTGACTCCATACACAGTAAGCAAAAATCATCACAGTTGTCTGTTCTATATCGTATTTAACTGCGTTAAGTTGAAACATCCTCACTTGCTTGTATGTTATGCATATATCAGGTGATCCCGGGAAGATTAGCATTAACAAGGGGAATCCCGAGGACACTGACGTACAAATGACGTATTTGTCCTCATCCATGGACGATGTTCCAATGTATCCGTGAGAAAAGCCAAAACCAGTCGCAATGCCTTAGTTGAGGACGGTGGCGTACGCCTTTGTATTTGTAGGTATTTCGCCCCTGTTCCAGTGTATGTGCATCGATGGCTGCTCCTTACAATTTAGTCGTCGAGCAGGAATATGTCGTTATAACTGTAAATTAGTTGCGTTTCCTCATTCGTGTGTACGTCGAAGGGTAACTGATTTGGTAGCAGACTTAGATTTGCTGTTGTATGCCATTACCATACTGCCCAGGTTGTGAGGATGTTCTTTGTCTTGCTTTCTCTTGTGGCAGTTTCTGGCTTTAAATAAGACTTGTATTTGATGGGATGAAATTAACTTCCGTGTGTTCTGTTTTTTTGACACTTTTTAAACAGTATAATTGTTATTTTTAATGTCATTTCGAGTTTTAAGAAATTGGTCCATCGATCTTCTTATCATTATTCAAGGCAGCCATATGCTTTTCTTACAAAAAAGATACTGCACTTGCGAACTTTCTTTCGAGGTTTGGTTATAGTTACCATATTACATCATAATAACTCGGGATGGGGAAAAATACCGAAATACCGTCCATCGTATCGAATCGTATCGAAAATATCGAAAATTTTGGTATACCGAAGTTTTTGGTAAGGTATGATACCGTACCGAAAATTTTCGGTACGGTAATGGTATGAAAGTTTTTAAAATTAGGTATACCAATTATACCGAATACCGAAATACTAAAATTTTTAATATATTTTATATATATATACACACACCTACATATATTATATTATTTCAAAAATATAGAATGAAAAATTAAGGATCTTCATAAACTTATTTAGCCCGTAAATTATTAACTTGTACACAACTTTCTAAGATTAAGCCCACCATATTTTACATATGTAACTCAAGTAACGTTTGATTTTTGCCTTTTTAATGTGTTTTTTTTTTCAGGATTTTGAAAAGTGAAGATGATGCAATTACTTTTTGTTAATCTTCACTAATTTTTTAAAATAGCCGCTTCGTTCTAATTAATCTGTATATAAAGTTGTATTTTGTTGTTAAGTAAAGTTTTTTGTCTTAATAAGGATACTGGCTAAAATATGTAAATTATTTAAGGTTAAAGAATCTTTTTATTTTGAAAAATTTGGTATTAATAATCTATCTTATTGGGGCCTAAGGAGTTTGAATTGATTAAAAATTCCAACACAACGAATTAACGAGTTACGAGACATGCATGGTAAAACCCTTCGTATGAATGGTATAGAAGGTATGATACCGATACCATACCGAAATTTCGGTATGATACCGTATCGAAATTTAAGGTATACCGAAATTTTGGTATGTATTGGTATGATTTTTTTGGATACCGAAATTTCGGTACGGTATACGGTATCACGGTTTTGGTACGGTATACCGTACCGAACCACGCCTAATAATAACTGATGCATATTATAATACCATCCTTAGTCGTAAAAAATAACATCCCCACATTGTGACAAAGTTAGAAATGATTGGTTAATAAGTCAAATAAAGCAGCCTAATAACCAAATTGACGTCCATTCAAACTCTACTTCAGTTAATTCCCAGGCATTATAGCACGCGATAACGATAGAGTAGATTGAGAAAAAAGTAGACATTTCCCTTTTGGAAGTTATAAAATGATAGTGAGTCCCAAAGCCGCCATGTTTTATTACCTGCTCTGGTTCTTATTACTTTCTTGCAGCTTTTTATTCGAATTTATAACCCCAACCGTCCTCATTTTTTCGAGCATTTTCTTCTAAAATCCTATTTGCATTTTCGTGTAATGAAATGATAAAGAAAGTGTCTTAACAAACGCGTCGTAACTCCCAGTTTATCCTTTTTGTCTCGCGTGCGCACTATCGATATGATGATCCGATGATTGATGCCAATGTTTAGCAATAATGCATCAATTCATCCCAATAAATTTGAATCATATCTTCCTTAATCATATATAAATGTAAATATACTCATGCTCCAAATATAACCGTGGTTGTAATTGTAAATCTTTTGAAACACTCCTCAATACCCAAACACTTCTCTTTTGACGTTACAAGGCAAAAATTATGAATTTGGGTCACTAGATCTCTATATAATTAATTTGATACTGAAAATAGATTGCTAATAACTCTAACAACGTAATAGTTTTGAAACTTCAGTTTTTTTCTTTTTTTCTGAACTCCTAGTTTATTGAATTCAACTTGAAGAGAGCATGGCCATGAACTGAAAATCATATATTCCCAAAATCATATTATAACGGGTCGAAATTTACCCTAACGGAATTAACCCCTTTTTTCCATCATTTCAATTAAACAATAGAACACATTACCAATTTGGACAGAAATACACAATCTCCTCAGTACATATACCTTTCACAAACATACAACGAACTCCCACTATAAATACGAGGTTGTTCATCTCACCTCCCAAACTATCCATTCATGCGAACACACAAAAAAAAAAACCCTATTTTTTTCCTCACAAATAAAAAATGACCAAAAAGACCTTCGCCCGCCAACTCATCGCCGGCCGATACTTCATGGCCTTCGCCTCGACGCTCGTAATGTCCACGGCGGGCTCGACGTACATGTTCGGCCTCTACTCATCGCTCATAAAATCATCCCTCGGCTACGACCAGAAAACCCTAAACCTCCTAAGCTTCTTCAAGGACTTGGGCGCAAACGTGGGCCTAATCTCGGGCCTAATCGCCGAGGTCGCCCCTCCGTGGGCCAGCCTAGCCGTGGGGGCCGCAATGAACTTCTTCGGATACTTCATGATATGGCTCTCCGTATCCCAACAAAGGGTCGTCCTCGGGAAAGAGATGAAGAATCCCCCTCGCCTATGGCAGATGTGCCTATACATTTGCATCGGCGCGAATTCCCAGGCATTTGCAAACACGGGCGCGTTAGTCGCCTGCGTGAAGAGCTTCCCCGAGAGCCGAGGCGCAGTGTTGGGGTTGCTCAAGGGCTTCGTAGGGCTTAGCGGGGCAATTATTACGCAGATTTACCACGCTTTTTACGGGAGTGAGGCCGACGAGCTCATATTGATGATAGCGTGGCTTCCAACCGCCGTTTATTGCGCGTTTCTGAGGACGGTACGTAATATTCTGAATGACCACTCTAGGTAAAAGTGTAAACTTTGAAGCGGTTTAAATCGTCTGTCCCAGCAAGTGTGTCTCAATTCCTGTCCCACTTCAATCTTAGCCGTTGGATTTTTGATCTAGAGGTCCACAAATTTTGTCTTTTATTTATTAATTGTTTTAATTTCATATTCCACCAAATCATAATATCATTATTATTTCATGTGATTTATATTATAAAAATAAATAAACACATCCAATTTATTCCTTGTTTTATGATGATCAATTTGATATCCATATCTTATATTTTACGATAATCATAAAATTGATTTAACAAAGTGGGACAGGAATTGGGACACACTTGTTGGGACAGACGATTTCAATCGACTTTGAAGGGCCATCATACTAATATCTTTACATTTTAAGGTTGAGACCATTATAGAAACTGTCGTGGTATGTCAATTTTAATTTTATTACCATTGTACCCTTAGTTTTCTATTTTTAGTTAAATTAATGTTCTCTCTTCCCACTTAACAAAATAGGCATGTCCTACTCAATTAATTTTATAAAATTGATATAGTTTTGTTAAAAAAAACCACTAGCTCAAGTCATTTTGTCAATTAAAATATAAATAAACAATAAAATTATTTTAAAAAACTGCATACAATATAAGTTGAATAAACCGGTTTTTTCCTTCGCGGTTGCAT
Source organism: Craterostigma plantagineum (assembly GCA_027422505.1). NCBI lineage: Eukaryota > Viridiplantae > Streptophyta > Magnoliopsida > Lamiales > Linderniaceae > Craterostigma > Craterostigma plantagineum. The sequence goes on from JAPQWV010000029.1 coordinate 2,190,324, forward strand.
TCATTGCACACACGTAATGCGTGCATAATTGACTAGTGTACTTTATTCCCAACACTCTCATCTTACGTTCAGGCTGATTTCTTTCTTATCCGTTCTGAGGATCCAGGCTTCTACGATCTTTAGGTCTGGAATTTGAGATGCCTTGACGAGTGACGAGCCTACATAAAAGGTTGAGTTCGAACAGAGCGCGTCAAATTAAAAATTCACATGGTTTATTTCCAACAGGTAAGGACGATGGAGTCCGAAAGGAGGGACGAGAGGGAGATTAGGGTTTTCTATGACCTTCTGTACGTCTCGCTCGGCCTTGCCGGGTTCCTCATGGCGGTCATAATCGTCCAGACGAGGGTGTCATTTTCTAGGATCGAGTACGTCTGGAGCGCTCTCGTCGTGATAATCTTGCTCCTTGCGCCTTTCGGGATCGTCCTGAGAGAAGAGCTGAATCTCAGACGCCGCAGTAATAATGAAACCGCCTCCGAAAGCAGCATCAGCAACAACAACAACAACAACAATAATAGTTTTCCCGACGAGGCGAAATCCGTCGAAATGCCCGACGACGCGGTCGCCGTGGAAGAAAAGCCGTGCTCATTTTGGCCGAGACGGGGCGAGGACCACACGATCATGCAAGCCCTAACGAGCGTCGACATGCTCGTCCTCTTCACCGCCGCGACCTTCGGCGTGGGCGGGACGCTGACCGCAATCGACAACCTCGGGCAGATCGGGAAGTCCCTCGGCTACCCGCCGAGGAGCGTCGCGACCTTCGTCTCCCTCGTAAGCGTGTGGAACTACCTCGGGCGGGTCTCCTCAGGCTTCATCTCCGAGCACCTCCTGGCCCGTTACGGCCTCCCCCGGCCCGCGGGCCTCGCGGCCGTCCTCCTACTGTCGTGCGGGGCCCACCTGACGATCGCCCTCGGCTTGGAAAACTCTCTGTACGCCTCCTCGGCGTTGGCGGGCTTCTGCTTCGGCGCGCAGTGGCCTTTGATCTCCGCAGTGATATCGGAGGTTTTCAGGCTCAAGTATTACTCGACGCTGTACAATTTCGGGGCCGGGGCGAGCCCGCTTGGGAGCTACGTGCTGAACGTGAGGGTCGCCGGCGGGCTTTATGATAGGGCGGCGGCGAGGCAGGCGGCGGCGGCGGGGAGGAGGAGGGAGGAGGAGGGGCTGAGCTGCGTGGGGGTGGAGTGTTATAGGGCGGCGTTTCTGATAATCACGGCGGCGACTTTGGTGGGGTGTGCGGCGGCGGTGGTGTTGGCGGTTAGGACTTGGGAGTTTTACAGAGGGGATGTTCGGAGGAAGATGAGGGGGCGTTGCTGATCAATTGATTAGGGTTATGATTAAAAAGATTATGCTAATTTATTATAATTACTATCTGAGAACTGAGATGTGAGGTCATTATTTCTTCCTATGTCGCGATTCTCTTGAAGTAATTCGCTGTCGCTTTCCCTATGTATGATATTTTTAACTTTCTCAAATAATTATGTAATCCTTTTTCTTTATTTCCTTTGTAGTGAAGAGAACTGATACCGGGAAAATGACGACCCAAATAAACGAACAAATGGATGGATAATCCTGATATACAATAAATCAAAATTCCAAATCATGTTATTACACTGTTTTACACGCACGTTGTTTGTCTTCTTCCTTCTCCTTGTGTCTGCCTCGTATTGTAAGAATTGCAGCTCAGGCATTTGTGAGCTACGATGTGGTAACTAACCTCAGACTTTTCTCCACAGTCATTGCAAAGTATCCAAACCTAAAACAATTTAGCTTTATCATACACAATGGTTACGATATTCATCATCAAGAGAAAATCGAGCTATTGAATACGTAATAAATCGACGTTTCACGCTATGATCTTACCATCTTGTCTTGATACATCGCAGGCATTACAGTCGAAGCGACCTAAACAAAACTCCCAAAAAAAAAAAAAAACATAAAAAACCTTTCTTTTTCGAGCAAAGGCAAAAATGATGGATGATATTCGTATACGTGTTTTTGTTTACCTCATGATCGAGCTTCTCCCACACGGAGCTCATGTCGCAGTACGATTTCGAGCAAACGGGGCAAGAATATCTGTATTGAAAAAGAGCTGTGAATTACGCCGAAAAATAGTAACGAATAATCAAGAAAAGACAAAAAAAAAAGCATCGAAATCAAAAAGAAGAGTTAGAGGAGATCTCTAACTGGAAATGGCTTTGCATTTCTTGGACACAGCAGAGGTGTATCGTGTGCCCGCATGGGAGAACGGTAATGTCCCTCGTCGTGTCGAATATAAACTATATACGTCGAAATAAAAAACAAAATGATTTTCGATCAAATATGGTAAGTAAAATTATCTTTAAATATGTATGTATGTATATATTATATATATATATAAAATATATATATATATATATATATACCTCGAAGCAAACGGGGCAGTTGTGATGCATCGCTTTCTCGATGCATACGTGAGAATCCTTCAATAAATTCGAATAGCAGCATTCTGAAAAAAGCGCAGAAGATTATGTATTTGCTAACTTAAATAAGCTCTTACATCTTCATGTATATGTAGTAATAGCGAAAAGTGCTGTAATAACTTACCACACTTATCGCAATGAAAGAAGTTCTCTTCTCCGCCAGTTCTGTAGCAAAAGAGGGGAAAAAAAAAGAGAGAAGAATAATCATAAACCGTATGGGAATTAGGGAGATCGTATATCGAAATAACCAAAATCACACCTGCATATTCCACATTTATCGCAGTGATATTGTTTCTTCGAGGTCTGAAATAGAAATCGAGCTTTCAGTAACGACGGTTTTCAATTCTATGGGGAAGAAAAAAAATGAAAACTCACATCGTCGTCGAAGAATTTGCATTTCGAGCAATAGTATTTCCCCAAGCAAGCCCCGCAATTGATGCATACTTGTCGAACCTATACATCAACGATACCATAATTTCATTTTGCGCAAAAATGTCGAAAAATAACCAATCTTCTGCGCTCGAAGAGCTTACGTTTTGTTCCGTGTCGCATATGGAGCAGATAACCTGTTTGCAGGCACGAAAACACACGTGTAATAAATAGATTGAACATTCGACGAAAGCAAACCAACAATGCAATGCAATAAGATACACATAAGTTCGCCAGTACAACGCTGCAAGCGCATTCGATTATTAGGGAAAAAAAAGGAAGGACAACGACGAACGAACCCTATTGATTTGATGACGTGGCACGTCGTGTCGTTCGCGCACGTCGACCTCGATCGAATTCTATCGAAAAATGGAGATCGTTAGAATGACCGAATATACGGAGAATCTGCTAACCAGGAAAAAAAAAAAAGAAAGGTGAACCTTTGCATCATTGTGGCAATGCCTACAATCGAATATTTCATTGCAACACGGCGCGATTATCTTGCACCTCCGACGATAATGCCAGCAGCTGCGATTTCATCAGACATATCGAGTTTTTCTAAGACATCATTACATCCTTCCTTTAAGCAAGAATCTATCTTATGACATTGAAAATCAGAACTGAAGGGATATATGTAAAGATGTATCAAAGAAAAGAAAAATCAAATGCATAGAATAGAAAGGAGGATGAGAAATTAGTTACCCATATTGCCCTAAGCCAGTGTCTTTCAGGGAATCATTAACGGCATTAGTTAAAGTCGGCACTACATGGGTTTCCATTACATCGCCCAGTTCAGGCAAAGGATTCGATCTGAAAAAAATCGATCCCTGAGGAAAATAGGTAGGAAATCAAATGTACCAACTTTCCACCCAAATAATTTCATCAAAAAAGGGGATGAATAGATCAGATCTGCGACATACCCTTTAATCTGTAGAGTATATAAGATCTTATTGTTCTTCTTCTTCAGCTGTAACGTAAGAAGAGGGTGTATGGGAAGCCTCTTGTGTAATATTTAATTCAGTTCTCGACAAAACAAGCAACCTTTTTGGATTTCGACTTAAGCTTTTTGCCGAATGCTGAGTAGATGACACGCCAGCTTGAGATGGCAACATCTTTTGTTGTATTAACCCACCAATGAACCACCAACCATGTAATTAAATATCGAATAAAGGAGAAAATTTTGGTAATAAAAATCTGACCTTTGGAGCGAAGCGTCTTCACTAGTCACCACTGCTGCCATTGGTTAAGTTTCTATTACAGGGACGATGGAGATGGAGGTAATATTGAGCTGGAAAATACAGTTTTTTATTACTTATGTTTAAGGCAAGACTCTTGTGTGATTGATATTAATTTTGAGACCCAATTTCTGAACTCGATGGATTCTTTCTTTCGACTTGGGATGAAGGCAAGGGTTTTCTGGGCAGGCTCGTGTTATTATTTAGTTGAACTTTTGAATGAATAGGCTTCAAATTTTGAAAAGAATCGGTCTTGCTTTGAAGCTCCATTTTCAAGTTCATTTTCATAACTCTCGGTTTTAATTTTGCGTACGAAACTCGAAAGGCTAAAATGCATTTAACCCATCGGGGTTTCGCCGAAATGCACATAACCCTCCGTGGTTTTTTTATTGCACGGTATTCCCTCGTGGTTTAATTAATGTTGCACCGTACCCCGGACAACAGTTTTTTGCCCGAAATTGGACTACACGCGCTCTTATTGCAGGTGGGTTAAGCTTGAACAATATTATTTACTGTTAAATGACCAGAATAACTCCAACTATTCACATTATTTTTAAATTATGACCCCCCGACAAGCAGTTTTTGGCTGAAATTGGATTACACGCGCTTTACACGCGCTCAAATGACGATATTATTTACTGTTAAATGACCAGGATAATCCCAACTATTCATCTTCTTCTCAAATGATAACCTCCCGGACAGCAATTTTTTTTCTATGGAGGGACGGGGGTTATCATTTGAAAAGAAGGTGAATAGTTGGGGTTATTCTGATCATTTTAACAATAAATAATATGGTTCAAGCTTAACCCACTGCAGTAGGAGCGCGTGTAATACAATTTCGGGCAAAAACTGTTGCCCATGGGGTATGTTGTGCAACGAAACATGAGGGAGTACCGTGCAATAAAAAAACACGGAGTTTATGTGCATTTCGGTGAAATCACGGGGATATGTGCATTTCGGCAACTCAAAATCAAATTATTGTAGCTGTTCTGTATGGGCCGCAAGTATGGGCCGCAAGTATGGGCTTGGCTTAATAAATTGTTGTACATCGATTTATTACATCTTCTAGAATTGGTCTGTCCTAATATTTATTTCGTGAAAAAACAAAATACAAGATAAAAAATCGTTGGTATCTTCTCCCGCTTTCTAGCTCATATTGCACTTGCCAATCGCTACTCATACTTCAACGATCACATTATTACATGCTTGCTTAATCAAGAAGTTTACTTACTATACTATACTACCTATTGTGGGCTCCACATAAAATATCTGAAATTTAAGATCTTTTGTCAGACAATCCAACCTACTTGACTCAAATCTTAGGTCTTTCAATTTCATTGGTTCGCGTCTTAATTAATTAATTAATAACAAAAATAAAACTCGGATTCCTTGCATTACACGGTCCTAGAAATTCAGACATCTACAGTTGGCATTCTAATTTCTAACTTGAAACAAAATCCATATATGAAAAAAGGAAATCCAGAAAAAATTCCACGTATTTTCAACCAATGAAACAATACCTAGACATCAAAAACTACCTTTTCGATGTAATAACTAGAGCTCGTGTTGTGCCCTGAAATTGCCGGTCGGCGCGGCAACTGTACTGTAATAATACTCTCCCTCCGCCGACCTAAACACGCCGATATTTTCTTCCCTCAGTCGGCGAAACAAACCTTATATAAAGCCAACCTCAACGGCACAAAAAATGCCCGCCTTTCTGCTTTCAATCTTCCCCACCCTCCAAGAAAATGGACAACGAAGACAAATCGAACAAGCCCATCTCCCCATTCTTCGGCGCCGACGAGGACGACAGCTGGGCGCTCGACGCGCCGCCGCCGCCGCCGAGGCCCATGGAGGCTTTGCACGAGGCGCCAGTCCCGCCGTTCCTTTCCAAGACCTACGATTTGGTCGACGACCCTTCTTTGGACAGCGTCATCTCATGGGGTGTAAGAGGCGATAGCTTCGTCGTTTCGGACCCATCTGAGTTTTCGAGGGTTGTCTTGCCCAGGAATTTCAAGCACAGCAATTTCTCGAGCTTTATTCGCCAGCTCAATACATATGTGGGTACATAAATTCAATTCATTTTTGGGTTGTAAAAGGTCATTTCCTTTCTTCTTTTTCCTTGTATGTCATTCCACTCTGTGTAATCATTGTTCTTGTAAGCTTATGCTTCTGCAGTGTGATGGATTCTTGGACTGTAAAAGAGGTCGATGTAATTCTTGTATGTAGTTTTGTAACTGGGAACTTGTAGTAATTGTAGAGGGTCTGTAAGTGAAATCGAATTTAGAATAAGGCCGAGAAGCTACATCTCTTCCTTTCCTTGCCCAACGTCGGAAAAAAATGGCGTAAATTTCCACGCTGGCAGAGGTAGATTTTTCGAGCTTTAATGGAGGATTTTCAAGATTTCTCAAGCTTTATTGCTATCACCATATGTTCTAGTTGATGCTCTGTTATGCAGATCTTCTTACAGCCTACAGCAGTTCCTTGACAAAGATTGTGTTTTTTTTTTATTTTTTTGTTTTATTTCCTCATATGTTCGTCTGAAAATTGCTTCTTTTTTTCAGTCGATTACATCTCCGTTATTCCCTTAAAATCTAGCGCCGTGCAGGGATTTCGAAAAGTCGACGCTGATAGATACGAATTTGCGAACCAAGGATTCATAAAGGGGCAGAGGCACCTCCTCAGAAACATTCATAGGCGTCGTAAATCTCCGCCCCACCAAACGACGGGCGGCTCCACCTCGGCGCTCGCCAGAGATTCGGGAGAAGGCGCAATGGAGGTCGAAATCGAACGTCTCAAGAAAGAGAGAGTGCTAATGATGAGACAAGTCTCCGAACTGCTGAGTCAGCACAGGGCCGATGTCCAGCGCATGGAGGCCGTCGGCGCAAAGCTTCAACAAGCCGAGCAGAGGCACAAGCAGATGGTCTCGTTCCTCGGGAAATTGTTCCAGAATCCCGCCTTCGTTTCCCGCCTCCGCGAAGCCAAGGAAAAAAGTAGGGCCGCAATTACTTCGCTGCGAACGGCTGGAAATTTCGCCGTTGAGCATCAACGAGGGCTTACCGATCCCTCGCGGAACATCGAAGTAAACGTCCCTTTTCGAATCGATGACGTGGCGATGATACAGGACTTCCTCGCAACCTCGGAGCAAACTTCTGCGTTTTTCGATCCCCTCGATAGGGGAAAGGGCGTCGCTGATCCCCCTCGTCCTCGGTTCGAATCGAATCCCGGACATGTTGCGTCTTTTCCCGAGGATTTGTGCAAAGGGAAGGGCGTCGCCGAGTTTTCCGTGTCTGAATCCAAAAATATAGCAGCAGCAACAACAACAATAGCAGAAGAAGAAATGTGGAGAATGGGATATACGCCGGAGCTTTGGAGCGACGTCGTCGGAAGCGGTTACGAATTTCCCGAAGCGGTTGGATTATTGTCGGACGTCTGGGATTTCGGTACAACGACGCAGCTACCCCAGAGTTCAAGTGCCGTCGGGAAGCAGAAGGAGGACGAAGATTATGAGGAGCATAGAGATGAAGGCCCCTCTTCCTAAAGATTAATCGATAGTGCTCGTTCGTCTGGGCACCGTACTATGCATGGATTTCGACTAGATAGAGTTTTTCGATGCTATTGTTTTTTCTTTATCCTATGTTTAGAATTGTGGCGCGCTTACGATTAGAATTTATGGACGTTTAGTCGATCATCGCACGTTAAATTCGAATCTTTGGTACAATAATGTTAGTGTCCGATGCATGAACAACCTAACAAACATCGATCGATCGAATCTTGGCGATCCCTTGCGAGTAGTACCTATTCCCAGTCACAAGCCAATCTTCTCCGTCGATGTAAGAAATCCCGACGTAGCCCTCTGCTTCGGACGGCTTCAACTGCCTCGAATATGGTACCCTGTTTGTGTAGTTAGCGCCAGGGCCGTAGCTTTCGAACTCGCCGAAATACACCGTTCTTCGAAGACAAAAACCGCAAAAAGAATCGCACGATGAGGCGACGAACGAGGCGTAAAAAAAAATTAAGGACAAAAAGCGTCGAATTGGGACTCAACTGTTCCCGAGACGGGTCCCGCCAGTCATTCCAACCCTCGGGAGCGACTACTTCGGACATGTACGTATTGACAAATACGACGGTGGAGTAACGTCCCCACGCTCGCCCGAGCCACACCTTTCCGCCTACTCCGATGACGTGGCAGTTCACGAACGAGTATCCCGTCACATCGTCCGGCGAATCCCGACCCTGAGCGGCGATGCTTCCCGTCACCCTTCCGCCTGATGAGCGCGCTTCTTTTGCGGTCGTATTGATTGTGCAATCCTCATAGAGCGACCTGATTGTCGGAAATGATATATATTAGTATTTTCTGCACAACCGATATGTAAATAAGACTATTCTTAGGGTATATAATTGGAATATACTTAAGATTAAGGGTAAAATAGCAATGATTGACATACTAATTAATTTTAGAGCAGGTACTCTAAGGTGCTCTCTCTTAATAAAAAGTAAGATATATATATATATATATTATATATATATATATGTATAAACGAATCACAGTATGCTTAGTCCTTTAGGTCAAATGGTCATTGAGCAGCAGACCTGGCATTTCCGAAGATGAAGTCGATGGAGCCTTGAATGAAGCACTCCTTGTAATAATGTCTTCCCTGATCGTCGTTCAGAGTGTCCTGCGAACCGTAGAATCCGCACCCGTAAAAAGCAGATTGATCGCCAGTCGTTCGCAGGGCGATAGCTTGTGCGCCGGCCTCTCCGGGATCTGGAGCCGGAGCCGTGTTCTTAATTAGGCGGATTGTTTTTTTTTAATATTTCTTGTGGATCGGAATATTATAGCGAACGGTCGTAATAGAGAGAAGAAAAAAACCTAATACCTGGAAACTGATGTTGTAAGCTACGAAGTTGGGGGCAGAAACGAGAACCGTGTAGCTATTCACCGTGCCGCCCGTCGAATTGGCCGTGTCGTTCCACGCGATGGAAGTGTTTAGGTAGCCTTGACCCTCGACAATCAGATTACTCTTGTTAGGGTTTATCACGATCTTTTCCCTGCCCGACGTTGGAAAATAAAATTAAAATACGATACACTTCTTAATTTTTTTAGCCCTTCACGTAAAGCAATCATTTAACGCGGTATCGGGATTCAAATCAAAATCAACTCACGTCGCTTAAAAACAATTAACATTTAAGGCTAGAGAAAAGAAACCAGCTAAGACGTGAGGGCGTGTTAAAAGTGAAATATATAAAACTATAATATAATGCATCCGCTGAAACCCTAAAACTTAATCATTTTAGGTTCGAAATGCTTTCATTACTAAACACAACTGTAAAACTGACCAATACGTGCCCGAATCAACCCTAATTAACGTCCACGAATCGCTGGAATTAGGGACGGCGTCGACCGCTTTCTGAATGCTGCTGAAATTCGCACATCCTCTCGTATCGACTGTAAGAACGAGGCCGACCCTATACTGAGACATGAGATCAGATCTCCTCGATATGAAGCTTTCGTTACACGATGCTCTATTCCTTCTCCCATGGTGGCTGTGATGGTGATGCCTTTTTCCTGAGAAAATCGCTAAAATTGAGACTCGATAGTCCTTGAAGCCTAATTTGCTCGCCAAATCATCGAAGATTTTGAGATCGAATGAAGAGTTAGAATAGTGGTGAGAAATGAGGACAATGGCGAAGGTTATGAGCCAGAAAAATACAGTAGCAGCAGCAACTTTGGTGTCCATAAGTGCTAAAGATCGTTCTCTAATTTGAGCTGTATCTTTTTTTCTGGAATGATATGTTATTAGTTTGTTATATATATATATATATATATATATATATATATATATATATATATTGCTGAAGGGAGCTTTGTTTGACGTGGGAGGTAAGAAAAGCTAAGCTAAAAGCAAGCATGGTCGGCAGATGACTGTAATTATTACGTATAATAAAAATGGAGATGGAGGCGAAAGAAAACGATTATATTAAAAATGCATTGAAGAAGGTGGCCATGACAGTATCATATTGTCGTGGAGTAATTTCTCTTTTCTTATTTGGGAAGGATGAGGTGATATAATACGATCACATTGCGTCTGTTTTTTTTTTTTTTTGGCGTAAGGGAAAAGATTATCGTCAACGATTTGTTTAATGACTAGTATCCTTCATTCTTTCTTTTTTTTTTTTGTTAATAGCATTAGATTGTACTTGTACAGAAAAAAACGATTAGTTTCATGATCATGACTACGTATCCATCTCTAGCAAAGATAGAAGTTTTGCGATATGGCGGAAACCTACGATCTGTTTGAAAAAAGGAAAGAAAGAAACTACATATTTATGGCATGCAATAAATTTAGATTTTTATTAAGTTGGATGGTGCGACTCTTCTTGCAACAACTTTGAAAAATAAAGATATTCAGTTTTGTTTATATACGACAAATAAAAATAGTGACATCCATAGAAAAATACCCAATTGAAAAAAAAAAATTTACAAAGCATTACCTATGTCAAAAATTACCCGTTTTACTGTTTTGTATCAATTTTCTCAGTCTTGTCGTACCTTTTTATGTGTATATTGCGCTACCACGTCACGCGTTTAATATCATATACGATTTCTATATGGTACCTTAGTTGCTATATATGACGTACCATTTTCTCAACGTGTTACGTACCAAAATACGGTGCTATAAGGTACCTAAATATGTTATATGGTGTACCTGCAGCTGATCGGGTACATATGTGCAAAAAATTTATTCTATTAGATACCTACATATAAAAAATATTGACAGGTAAATACAAGTTTACTAAAACCATCAAATTAAAAATATAAAAAAAAAACCCATGACGCACTTGTAATAATAGTCACACCGTTAATTAAAAAGTGGCGGCTAATATAAAAGCATCCAGAAAGCTGACGTGGCGAATTCTAAGTGGCTGATCGTAATTAGGTTAAACCCGCGAGATAAAATCCGTCGGTCTTCTTCTCCATCACACTCGCAGCCAAAGGCGGCAAAACGGTGATAATTATTACGTTAATTATCAATAAAAATTGATTAATAAAAATGCAGGTTCTCCGTTTTGCCCCTGTTCAATCCCCTCCGACACGTGCAAAAGCCTCTCCCGGCGCCGCCGTAGGGTCCTCGCGCGAATCCGTCAATTCGCGCCACGCTGTCGAAGTCGGCGGCTGAGATCGTCCGGCAGGTCGAGGACGCCGATCCTAGTGCGACGCATTTTGAGGCCGATGCGAGGCCGATGGTGAGAGTTTCGCCTGCTTCTATCAAGTGCGAGAGCGGATTTTTGCTGAGGAATGAGGGCGTGGGCGTGCCCGTTTCCGAGGGAGGGAATTTGAGCGCGATGGAATACCTGACGAATATTCTGTCGTCGAAGGTGTACGACGTGGCGTACGAGTCGCCGTTGCAGCTCGCCACGAAGCTCTCGGAGAGGCTGGGCGTCCACGTTTGGCTCAAGAGAGAGGATTTGCAGCCTGTATGTGATTTTGATCAACTTTATCGTTTGCGCGTGTTCTTGCTTTGATTGGAGCTGCAGATTATGGAATTCCCTGTGTTAATATTTGAGTTTTTGGATATCTTGATTGTTAATGAGGGCCTGGTTATTGAGCTTAGCATAACGGGGCTGGTATTTTAGTGCTTGTTCTATGTAGTTAAAGTTTGCGAGCCTCCGTATGATCAAATAAGTTGTAAGAACAGGGTTTCATTTTCACATGTTTGTGTCTTCCTTCTTCAAAAAGATTCAAGATTTACAATTTGGTGTCTTTTCAGTTGGCGAACCATTTGTATTACGTGTAACACTGGCTCTAAGTTGACTCCCGAGGTTTTAATATATTGATGCTGATAAGCTGCTCGCTTGACAGGTTTTCTCTTTCAAGCTTCGGGGCGCTTACAATATGATGGCTAAACTTCCACAAGAACAGCTCGAAAAGGGAGTAATATGTTCGTCTGCTGGTAATCATGCGCAGGGCGTGGCGTTGTCTGCGCAGAAATTAAGTTGCAATGCAGTGATTGCTATGCCAGTTACGACTCCAGAGATTAAGGTTAACTCATTTAAACATGCTGTCTGTTCTTATCCATCATCTTTATCATCATTAACGCTGTTGACGTGGTTCCTAAAGCTTGTTCCTTGGTACTGTTAGTGGAAATCGGTTGAGCGACTGGGAGCCACTGTTGTACTAGTAGGTGATTCCTACGATGAAGCCCAAGCATACGCCAAGAAACGGGCAGAAGATGAGGGCCGCACATTTATACCGCCGTTTGATCACCCTGATGTAATAACAGGGCAGGCGACGGTTGGAATGGAGATTGTCAAACAAATGAAAGGTCCAATTGAAGCCATATTTGTGCCAGTCGGCGGCGGTGGGCTGATAGCTGGTATTGCTGCCTACGTGAAAAGGGTCTGTCCAGAAGTTAAGATCATTGGCGTTGAGCCATTCGATGCAAATGCAATGGCACTTTCGCTGCACCATAGGGAACGCATAGTGCTTGATCAAGTGGGAGGTTTTGCCGACGGTGTAGCTGTCAAAGTGGTGGGCGAGGAGACTTTCCGCCTCTGCAGGGAATTGGTTGATGGGGTCGTTCTTGTTGGCCGTGATGCCATTTGTGCGTCAATAAAGGTCAGTAGTTCTACATCTATGCTCAGACCAATATGTTCTTTCTATATGTTCGTAGGGAATATATGTGAGTTGACAATTTCATCGTTGCACTTCTCAAGTAATGGATTTGTCGAAAGACTTAGTGGTGTAAACGAGATAACAATCAGTGGATCATATAATCTAATATAGGACATGTTTGAGGAGAAAAGGAGTATTTTGGAACCTGCTGGTGCTCTTGCTCTAGCTGGAGCTGAAGCTTATTGCAAGTACTATGGCCTCAAGGGAGAAAATGTGGTCGCACTAACCACTGGAGCTAATATGAATTTTGACAGATTGAGATTGGTGACTGAGCTGGCAAATGTCGGTAGGCGAAGGGAAGCTGTACTCGCAACGTATATGGCTGAGGAATGTGGAAGCTTTAAACAATTTTGTGAGCTGGTAGATTCTGAAGCACCTGAAGCTTATCATTCCCATTTTTATGAGGTGGCACTACTCTGAAAATTTCTTTGGGTTATTTGATGCTCAGGTTGGACCAATGAATATAACTGAATTTAGATACAGATACAACTCGGACAAAGGAAAAGCTTTAGTTCTATACAGGTAATAAAGTAGCTGTTTTCCTATTATTTAGTGGTTTTGCAATGATTCCTATGGTACACAGAAAACGTTTCCGTGTGGTTTTCTTCTTCAGTGTTGGCCTTCACACAGAAGTAGAACTCGGTGCAATGGTGGAGAGAATGAAATCAGCTCAATTGGATACAATCAACCTTACGGAAAATGACTTGGTTAAGGATCATCTGCGGCACTTGGTAAATAGTTTTCAAACTTATTGATTCAGATAAGCTGAGGCAGAGAGCCCTGCTTATGAATACCTTCTCTTACATCTACCAACAGCTTATTTCCTGTAAATTTATGTACTCAGTAGGTACTTAGACCATGCATTGACATGCTATAGATATATATTTCAGATGGGAGGAAGATCTCTGGTTAAAAATGAGCTTCTCTGCCGATTCATTTTTCCCGAGAGGCCAGGTGCTTTGATGAAGTTCTTGGATGCTTTAAGCCCACGTTGGAATATAACTCTGTTCCATTACCGAGGCCAGGTTCTAATAATCTATCCAAAAAATTCTTACACGCCGTGTTAGTACGATATCAAATGTCTTAAATTTCTCAATCGTTTTCACCCTACAAACGTATAAAATCGCAGGGAGAAACTGGTGCAAATGTGCTGGTCGGTATCCAAGTAGCAGACAGTGAGATGGATGAATTTCGCAGTCGAGCGGATAGCCTCGGTTATGAGTACGAATTAGAAACCTCTAATGAAGCTTTCCAGCTTTTAATGAGATGAAAACAAAATCCGCCGAAACTTTCTTCTGTACACAGCGAGCGAGCTCAAGAGCTGGTCGAGGCTCGAGAAAAGGTAACCGAGTGTTCCGTCATCAGTTTTATTTATATTACGGTTACGAGTTATTACAGACTCTGCAGCGGTGTTTGTGTTGTATCTGTTGGCTATTACAACGGTTCCTTTGTCTTGCTTGGATTAATGAAAAAGAAAGCATAGTAGTAATTATTCATCAGCCATCATGAGATTCTTTTTAAGTCTTCTCACCTATGATGTCTCTATGCCTACAACAACTGCATTACATTTGACCCTATCTTAGGTAGAAATTTGACAAGGATTAGGACAAAGTTAATGCTCACCACCTCAAACTATAACTAAAAGGAAGAGCACAGTCTTAGAATGCATTAGGTGATGTTTAATTAATAATTATTACAAGCCCAGCTGCTGTAAGGAGGAGGAGCCATATCGTCGTAGACCTCGACGTCTTCAAAGCCGTAGTTGCTTAGATCTGCAGTTTGCTTAGTGTTATTATTATTACCGTTATTATAGTTATTGGTAATGTGATCAGCTGCTGTAGTATTATTATTCATCGTCATTGGAACTGAAGTGCTTTCAACGGTCTCATCGTTGGAAACCTCTGTGGAGACTTGCTTCTTGCTTGTGATCATAACTTGCTCCTTCACCATAGCTCTCAAAGCCAATACCTTAACATTTATAAAAAAAATCAAAATAAGTTACATTATAGTCTAATTTTCAATAAATGTACGGTTTCTAACATTGAATTTAAATTCTGAAGAGCACGGGCGATGGAGATATAGCAGGACCAAAAACATCCGCACGATAAATGCACGGAGGACTTGAGAATGTATATATTGTCCAATCCATTAATGTTTAGCATTGAAGAAGAATTAAATGATGCGTGTTTTCTAATAAACGCAAAAAGCTTATTAAATCATGATTAATAGTCTTAATTATTTTGTTTGTCTTGTAGTTTTAAGGGTGTGATATAACACGGACAATAACTTTTTAAATGAAACAAGTTAGGGACATCACCCGCCGAAATCCTTGATTCTATTATAATTTCTAGGGTTCTAACAGACAATTTAGGGTTCCGACGAATTCAAGAGTTGACAGTGTACGAGCAATAACTTCCAATAGTAAACAATTTTGAGACAAAGTCTATAGCGTATATGTCCGTCATTTTAATTTTGATTCTATCCCTATAACACCACTCCCTGAATTTTAGAACGAGAAATAATCGGACCTAATTAACATTACGATAAAATTGAGTTGCACAAACCTCCTTTTGAAGCTTGTCCTTCTCCTTGGAGGCAACGTCGTACTCTTGCTTAAGCACGTCGTACAATCTCTCGAGCTGCTTAGCCTTCCAACGGGCCCTACGGTTCTGAAACCAAACCGCCACCTGTCTGGGCTGAAGCTCGAGCTCCTTGGCGAGCTTCTGCTTCCTCTCTGGGTCTAACTTAATGTCTTCTTGGAAACTGCTCTCCAAAGATTCCAACTGCTCGTTGCTAAGCCTTTTCTTCTTCGAATCATGATTATGGAGTTCAACATTTTCGTTGTTATTATTACAGTAAGTGATATCTCCCATGATGTTATTGTTATAGCTGTTAAGATCCATCAACGTCATGGGGTTTTCGAGGTGGACGTAGTTCTTGTCTATTAGGGTTTGAAACGTGGGAGGCTGCGATGATGACGCTGAAAAATCGTCGCAAAATTAGCTCTTGAAGATATGTTTTTATTACATTCAAATAATATCGTATGCATGTCGATTATTACCTGGAAAATGGTCGTAGTTGTTGTAGTTGTAGAGAAATGGGAAAGAACTCTCGGCTGGTCGAGGAGGAACGTATGGAACCCTACTAGAATTGTGACCATTCCATTGATCCATTTCTGTATCTGTGGAGGTATAGAAACCCTAGTTTGTATATATCTCACCTTTTAAGCCAGAAACTTAGAAAAAGCAAAGGAAGAGACAAAGATATTCTTTCTGAAAATAGGGTTTTCAAAACATAAGCTAAAGGGATTATTTGCAAGTGAAAGAGAGATTGTTCTCAAAGGTATAGCATGCTAATGCATAATATGTGCATGCCCCTAACTTTGGATGCAGCTAATATATACTTGAGAGAGAGAGAGAGAGAGAGAGAGAGAGAGAGAGAGAGAGAGAGAGAGAGAGAGAGAGAGAGAGAGAGAGAGAGAGAGAGAGAGAGAGAGAGAGAGAGAGAGAGAGAGAGAGAGAGAGAGAGAGAGAGAGAGTATACGGTCCTCTTGAGATTTTAAGCACCTAAATAACACTAATAACTTCCTTAATTTGTTTTCTAATACGATGTTAATCTGGTGATTAGATATCTAAATAGAGATCTCGTGATTAGGTTTGAGATGAGAATCCAAAGACTACGCCTTCATTAATTGGGACAGACAAGAAAAGTAAAAGTCAAATACTGATGTAATATTATGACCTCGTTAAGACACTAAGAAGCAATAGATTGGAATTATTACACTATTATTAGCACAAGAGCTCAATTAAGCGCCGATACCTATTGTGCTAATATTACTATTTATGGTGTCCACATTCATAGCACATCATAACACTGCCACCTCAGCATTACATTATACTTTTACATAGTTTATTCTATAACACCTCTATATTCATTTTTTCCACAATCATGACACTGCCATAACACGGACCCACAACTCTATATTTCATTCTATAATACTTTTACATTACTTAATTTCTATATATATATTAATTAAACTATTATAAATATTTAATTAAATTTATATTCTTACCAGTTCATATGCTTTAATATTAAATAAAAAAATAGTCAACGAAAACAAATAATATTGGTTGGTGAGATAGAAGGATTTTGGTTGGTGTTTTGGGAACTATCTGCCATAACGAACGGAAATTGCAGTGAACAAAGCCACACTATTATTGAAGAAATGAAGAAGAAAGCAGACTGTAAGACGCGAAAAGAAAAATGAGTTGAGAAAAGAATAAGTGGAAGTCTCGATAGAAGATTTAAAAACCAATATTCTGTGATAAAATAACAAGAAAATGTAATTTCAGAAAATATTTAACAAAGCAACACTATGAAGCCAACGGCATTACTACCGTTTGTGTGTATTTTTGACATTTATTTTCCTGTATTAATTGCAGTTGGTCCCACAGACATAAATCATAAAATAGAAAATAAAAAAAAAGTGGCATGAACCCATGTCATACCCATGATACAGTTCATGGATATAACACCACCACAATAGTTGATGTGTCATATAAACTGACACATCAGCTCTATGACACAATGGTATAATACCATTGTGGACACCCTTATAACTTAAGTGAAGTACGTGTTGTGTGTGATTCAAATTTTATATACTGT
Source organism: Craterostigma plantagineum (assembly GCA_027422505.1). Taxonomy (NCBI): domain Eukaryota; kingdom Viridiplantae; phylum Streptophyta; class Magnoliopsida; order Lamiales; family Linderniaceae; genus Craterostigma; species Craterostigma plantagineum. Next base: position 2,207,786 of record JAPQWV010000029.1, read on the forward strand.
TAAAGGGGAGACCCAATTAATGGGAGGGGAGCAATTTTATATATTGATGAACGACTACAACAATATACAAAAAAAAAAATCTTCCTGACAGGAAAGTTGAGCTAGAACCAAATATAGATAAATCAATAAATACGAGGAGAAAAATCATATTTACTCGCAAAATAAATGGAAAAACAACACAGAGCCAAGCCCTTCTTTGTGTGTTTAAATGTCATATAAATGAAATGACCCACACACCGTATTAGTTAATGTGCTGTAGTAGTAAACACCAACAGCTACATTCTTAAATTACGCAGACAATCTATTCATCTATTCATAAATTTCTTCTCTTTTTGGCCGATGTTCTTTCTTATCACATGCTCATTAAAAGCTTCAACGCTCCGTGGGCAGAGTTAAAACCAACCAAGGACAAAGTTTTGTCATGTAATGAAACTAATCAACCTATGAACCTAATAACTAATTAACCACCTTTCACGGCCATATGTAATGTCTTTGTGTATATATGATCAACGCTGTTTGTTCCAAGTAAAGCTCGTAGCAAAATTAAGTTTACACGTAAAAGTTTACTGCAACATAATTTGATCTTCGACAGTTGAAAAAAAAAGCCACAAAATATGAACTTTAAGGCATAAACCACTGAATTTCCAACAACATAGTCTTAATGGAATGGAATCATCTTTTTTTTCACGTCTCTTACAAAAATGGGAGTTTGGATAGAACGTTAAAGCCTTAAATAATTTTTTAGGAAAAAAAGAAGAAATCAATCTTCAAGCTCGATAATTTTAACCACGGAGGCATCTCCAACTTTCTGGCAAACGACGACTCGATCGTGCGACTTTATCAGCCCCAACGCTTTCCCGTGGTCGAGCGCGACTTTAAGCACCGATTCTTCGCTACCATTCGCAGATTCCGCCTGTAAGAAAAGGGGCGTCCCCTTAACCGAAACGGAGCGTAATCGAAAAGCAAAAAAAAAAAAAATAAAGAAACTCACTGCATGTCTAGGATCAGCTAACAAAGGGAAGAGCCCTCGTACTACCAGCGATTGTCTTGCCTATTTGTGTCGTGCAGGGAAAAAAGGTTGGTTCTTATTCAAGAAAATCGAAAACTTTTCTTGTTATTACAGCGTATATGCTCTTATTACCTCGAATGCGCCGCTGAAGCTCCATTTCAACTGATTCGTCTTAAGGCGAGGGATTACTACTGATAAAACGGGCATCGTAGGCCTGTACTTCGCAATCAGCCTGCAATTACCAGAACAACTCATTAGACAATCGAATCCACTCGCTGTGTAATGAAAAGATTTTCGCTAAATTATTTATCGATATCGCTGGTTCATAGTAATAATACCTTGCAGCTCTCCCAGATGAAGTAAAGCATATGATGACAGATGCCTTCACTTTAATGGCTGCCCTCACCTGCAATTGTGGGGAAAAACAAACTGTGTGAATCTTTCTATTCCAACATTATATATATATACATATATATATATATATATATAAATGTATGCGGGGAAGTTTAATTTCTTGATTAGCGAACTTACCGCCGACGAAGTGATGGACTCTAAATGGGTCATGGGTTCGCCTACGAATTTCACCGTCTTCTTGAAGAACTGATCTTGATTGAACACCTTCTCCGCCTGTTTATTACCAGCGGCAAATAATCGCATTAGACTTTGTCTTGTTCAGTTCAGACAACAATTCGGTAAGGAAGTTTTACCTCAGCGCAAATTTTTCGAACGGTGGAAATTGTCTCGACGGGGTATAGTCCACGCAGTGTCTCCGCGCCGAGAAGAATGGCATCACATCCTAATAAGATTGGTCAGTACAAACAAATATAAACAGAAAATCTACACCTTCTCGTCAATTTCTAGCAAAAAATAAAAAATTGAACGATTTAGTACCATCAAGAACAGCATTAGCAACATCAGTAGCCTCAGCTCGAGTGGGCCTGAGATTATCGGTCATACTGTCGACGACTCGAGTTATCACCGCTGGTTTTCCAGCCATGTTACACTTTGTAATAGCAGATTTCTGAAACAAGAACACCTAAAGGAAAAAGACAAGGTGACGAAACTGATGAGGTTTTGTCAGAATAAATTGAAAGAGAAAGGAAATGAGGAAGAAACCTGCTCGGGAGGGAGATCTATGCCTAGGTTTCCCCGAGATAGGATGATGCCATCTGCTTCTTCGAGGATTTCGTCGAAATGGGTTAAACCCTGCAAATGTTTTGAGGTGTTTATTGACCCAAGTTAGTGAGGATGCACAAAAGCGTAGACTGATTAAGAAAGCAGAAAGCCTCACCTCGACGTTTTCGATTTTAGCGAAGATTTGCGTCTGAGTTAGGTCGCCGAGCTTGGACAGGAAATTGCGAGCCTAAAGAACGGCAAAAACCATCAGATTATAAGATGATTGGTCATTGGAATAAATTAAAACCAATAAAGAAAGAAGATCCTTCTCTGTCGTGTTTCTTACCCGACGAACATCCTCTGCGTGCCTTGTGTATGACAGAGAAAGAAAGTCGATTTTATTCTTAACGCCCCATGAGCTGATAATCTGAAGTAAGAAACCAATGAGCCAACGATCAAGCATAAGATTTTGGCTCGAAATTTTCATTACAACTCACCTCCTTGTCCTTGTCAGATAGAGTCGGGAGATCTATGTGAATCTGCGAAGCATGCAAAGTGAACAAAGAACCGGCCAAAGTCGCAGAGTTATTGATCACACAAACAACATCGTCGCCTTTTACTTCATCGACCTGGAAATAAATAATCAACAGGCAAACATCAAATGTTACTTTCAGTCAACAAACTGATTTAACCGTAAGAATCTGTGACACGAACCTCCAACCAAACAGAAGTAGTTTCACTCCCAGTGAACAAATACTGGCCCATAAAGATGGTGTCCCCTTTCTTAACAGCCTATAAGCCAACAGGCACGAAGAAGTCATCGCCACATTTTATAATCAGACAAACACATGAATAGAATATACCGATGATTGCTTTGCCCTTTACTTGAATATCAATATTAAACAGAACTAAATAAGGAAAGAAAGACAAGTAGTGGGAATCTGCAAACCTTAGCTAATCCAAAGAAGTTAATAGGCAGAACTTCAGATGTTGCTTCTTGACCATGATCAGGTGTTAGGGTAACCTTGTCATCTGCTTTGAGCGTTATCGCCGCCTCGCTCTTATTGGACACTTGTAATTCGGGGCCCACTGTGTCCAGCATAACCTGTTATCCAACAAACACGTGGCAAGAATTACACTTAAGCATCAACAGACCAATCTATTGCGGAGGAAATGATAAAATTAAAATGCAATCAAAATCGTGGAGGAGGAAAAAACACAAACACTTACAGCGCAGAGCCTTTTTGTGCTCCTAACAGCAGTCCTCAGATTCTCAAGGGTCTCCTGATGATACTCAGCATCGCCCCACGAAAAATCGAGCCTTGCGACTAAGAAAGAACAAGCAAAAAAACATGCAATTCAATACCAATATCGAAAAACAAGGGCCAATTACTGATATGAGGGGATCTTTATTCTTTACCAGACATCCCAGCGTCAAGACAAGAAGAGATAACTTCGACGGATCGAGAGCGTGGGCCCAAAGTCCCAACAATCTTCGTCATTGCACGGAAGAATCCCTGTAATGAACGGTCGTAATAAGCATAAAATTCTGTTACATTGATAAACTTTGGCAGAGAAAGAACACATTTTTACCGCTTTGGATGGTTCGAGGATCGTCGCCATACGTATTGGCTCCTCCAGCAATAAGTGAGTCGACTGCATCTTTTGGTTTTTTTCTTCTTGCGAATAGAGATTGAAAGATTAGAAGCAGAACGAAGGAAAGAAAAGAATTCTTTTTTCTTAGTTCTTCGAAGTTTCAAAGTGAGAAAGAAGAAGAAAATACAGCGGAAAGGAAGAAATTTTTATGGAAATCTACTAAATCGAAGCTCAACAAAAGCGAAAATTTTCCGCATATATTATAGGGTTTGGATTTCGTACAAATGTTCAAATATTGAAATTTACTTTCGGCTACTTTTCTTTATTACATCAGCTTTTCAGCTATAATAAACCAACGACTACGCACATATGCAAATATTGTCGACATTTATTTTGAGATTTCGTCTTACACAAGAAACTATGGTTCGTGTGATGTGATTATTTTCCACGTTATTAACGCGCGTGATTCACGTGGTAGACCAATCTCGCGTGACTGTTGGCATGCGAGAAATATACAAAACTATAAATGAACTTTTTAACGGTGAATTTGGTACCCTCGAATGTCATTTTTAGTTAGCGTCCAAACTTTTTTTCATTTCGTCTGGTACCCCGAGTTATCATGAAATATAACTTAGTAACCTTGAAAGACGGATTTTTAGGTGTAATGGCCGCTAGTTCGCTAACGAGCTACTCGAAAAGATCGAAATGCCCTCGTTAGACAACTTATAAAAGAAGAAAAAATAAGCATAAATAAAGAGGAGAAATAAACAACGTGTTCATTCGTGGAAAGGGCTCACTTTGCTGAAGAAATTAAGGTAATTATTGCTTGAAATTTAGTTGTTTTGTTGAAACTACGTGAAAATGAGGTCGAAGATATGGTTTGAATTTCTAGAAAAGAAACCACTCAACGAATTACTTACAGTGTTCTCCCAGTGCTTGACTTTTTTTTCGAGCAACTGAAGTGTTACTTTGAGCGATTGAATTGGTTGATGTTGAAGCTTGAATACTTCCTCTATGCACGATTGAATTTTCACTCTCGTATGATGTCATTTTCTCTGTTAGTTTATCAATTGTAATTTTCTGCAGAAGATGGATGAGTATTCGAATGGAAGTTCTTCAAATTGGACAACTCATCGCCAATATGGTTTAAAATTAAGAGCTCAAAAGTTTCCTTGTTGTCGAATTAAGGCTGAGTTGAAGATAGACTCGATGAAAAACAAGAATGTCCCGTATTTCAATGTTCATGTAATTTATCATGTGGGTTAGCTTTGAGCACATCATAAGCTAGGTGAAGAAGCAATGGATTTCTACAGCGTGAGTTTGGTTCTTCCGTGTATCAAATGGAAAAGACGGTTGAAGATCTAGAGGAAAAATTCGAAGATGTGAAAAATTTGGTTGAAGAGGTAGCCAAAGGTCTGAAGTGGATGCCTAAATTGTTGTGATTATGTTGATTGTTACTGTAATTGTCATGCCAATAGCATATGTACGAACATCGAGCAGAAATGAGAATTCAAGAAGATTTACCTAAATAGTTCCTCGAAAGGGGATCTTGAGAATAATATGCCTCTGCAGTCGTTGCCCTTATTTGTTTCTATTTGTTCCCTTCTTATCCCTTTCGTTGTTTACTATTATTTTTTTTATTTCTTTTATAAGTTGTCTAACGAGGGCATTTTGGTCTTTTCGACTAGCTCGTTAGCAACTAACGTCTATTATACCTAAAAATCCCGATTTTCGTCTTTCAAGGTTACGGAATTATATTTCATGATACATTGGTGCTACCAGACGGAAATGGAAAAAAGTTTGGACACCAACTGAAATGACATAAACTCGAGGGTACTAACTGGTATTCGCTTTTTTTTTTTTAATTAAATTAACTAAAGATGGGAGAAAAGATTGCCATCACAAACCACACACTGTCAATTTTCTTTTTCGTTCACCAGCGGAGGAAAATTAGGCATCATAAACCACGCTCTCCCTAATTTTATTATTTTCTTTATAATATATGTATGCTTTTCATGATGACGTCCCATTGCATCTAACAGAAAAATCGAATAATATTATAACACCGATTGGGGCAAGATTGGCTATTTGGTTCTACGTAAGGGCCATTAGCAAATGGCTTTTCGATTCACCTTGAATAAAAAAAAATACAATAAAATACACAAAAATTAATAGCCGCCCCACGAGTTGTTAATCTGTTTTTCATTCCTTTTTTAAATATATGTTATTTTCAATCAAGAAATTTTGTTGAAAAAAGACCTCTAAGTCTTAATATCCAACGATAGTACTGTCTGCACATAATTATTTTAATTTTAATTTATAATTTATGTTTTTTTTTTTTTTTTTTTTTTTTTTTTTTTTTTTTTTTTTTTTTTTTTTGGTAACCGGGGAAAGCCGATGGTGAAACCCCGGGGCCGACCCACTACCTGCTAAACGGGCCGACCAGGTCAATCGCACATGTCTGGGCCCATGTGGGCAGGCCTGGAGAAATGTCACAGGGTGGAGGTTCGAACCCAGGACCTCTCCCAACATGACTCCAGGCACCTCCCCCTCAACCAGTAGAGCTGAGGGCTCATCGGCATATATAAGAGTATAAATAAAGAAAATAATGAGTAGAGTATAAATATAATAATAAAAATTGATGGGTTAAATAAATATAAATTTATATATATATATAAAGAAAATAATGAGTAGAGTATAAATATAATAATAAAAATTGATGGGTTAAATATGATAAATTATTTAAGTAATGAAATTAGAAATAGAAACGCTAAAATGTAAATATTTACATACCAAAGTAAGAGTTAAGAGACACCCCTTATCCTTAATACAAATCAATATATGTAGGTAGGCCTCCGAAGAGAGATTGCGCATTTATCATCGTGTGGGCTGGACCTTAAATGGAGCACCATTTAGTTTAGACATTAATATTCCTTATGTTTTGAATTTATCATTATTTCACTTTCATATACATCTAAGTTTTCGTATCAATTTATGAAGCCGAATACAGGAGTATCTACGGCGAAGACTGCCAACGTAAGTATATGTCTGCATCTAATTAAATTAAAATTAACTCATATTTTAGCGTTAATGTTGGCATCAACTCGTCATGATTCGAGAATTATTTCATTATCAGCCTTAATATCCCTTGCATCATTGACAAGACTTCCCCAATAATGTAAGAAAAACAGTAGATGCACGAATATACGTACAAAAAGAAAAAAAAAAACTTTCAGGACCACTAAACACATATACACATATAGATATATGCATATCGATGTATAAGATAGTATATAATATATGAACGTACACTGTTCGATCGGTGGTGATTTCATAGATGTCGATGGACGTTGGAGGCGATCAAAATAACCTTTTTTTATTACATTTTATATTTGTGATCGCATTCAGACAGTAGCAATAGAAATCAGGCGAGAAAAAAGATATGTATTTAAATTTTAACGATATAGCTGTTGTCCTAATTAATATCGTCGTGTTGTGTCTAGCTAAAACCCCACAAAGGAACGGCCTTCTTTTTTTATTGAAAGACTAGATTTACATCATTAGTTTACTAATGTCAATGTTTCAAGGGATTCTGTCAATTATTTATACATGAAGGAATCATACACCGATATATTGATCGTCATTAGAAAAAAGCTTAACTTGATTCCTCGTGATATAAGACGGTGTTGAGGTTAGTGCCCATATGCTATTTACTCATTACAAAACATACACCTTTTTCTTACCGTATGTGATATTGTTTCATCACATTTTACATGAACTCCGAGGACCCAAGTAACGTATTGTAGTACGTTATATGCATATATAATTATAAATAGATTTGTGTGTGTACCGTGTGTATATATAACCATATCGTTAGGGTTTCCTTTTGAGTACAAGTCTTTTCCTTAGAGCATCTCCAACCGCAATTACACTTCTTCATTTTTTTTATTTTTTTGTTTGTTTCTTTAATCTCTGTCAAAATATTAGCCTAAATAATTGAAAACGGCAAATTATTGGAAGGAATGAGCAAAGAACGCAGAGACGTGAGGTGGACTTGGGAAATTTTTCTGGAATGATGTTGTATTTGGTATTGCGAAGAAGCAGAACGACGAGAGAGAGAATTTATTTATGTTTTTTTCTTTTGTTTTTTCTTTCTTCACTTTTAATTAGTTATATGATTTGCTTTGAAAATAATATTTTATGGTTTTAAAATTTCAATAATTTAATTAAATAGGTAATAAATTATATACACTTTAATAAAATTTAATGATATTACATAATTTTTAGGTAATGGAAATTAATTAAAAAATGATGATATTAGTTTTAGAGGAGAATATAGAGGAGATTGTTGGAATTGCTAGCACTATCGAAGCTGTATATATAGGGATGGCAGCGGGGCGGGTATGAGTCGGGTTTGGCCGGACCCGGGACCCACCCCGGTCATTTTTATGGGGACCCGAGACCCGTCCCGTCCCGATTTGGGTCTGAACCCGCCCGCCCCGGGTCGGACTCGAACGAACCGGGTCTCACCTGCCAGACCCGAAAAGATATTTTTCTTTTTTTTTTGTTTTTTAATTCGATTTTTTTTTTAAATTGAACAAAACTAAATCAATCCATGACCTATAGTAACTTAACCTAAGACTTATCCAATAGGCGAAGCTTTTTATTAATAATTCGAACTTGCAAGACCCGAGACCCGCCCCGGAACCCGGCCGGGTTGAGATTTTTCAGACCCGTTACCCGCCCCATTACCCAAATAGGAAAAATAAAACCCGATTCATTAGGGGCGGGTCCGGGTATAGACCCGCCCCATTGCCATCCCTATGTATATATGGAAAAATTTAACTATAACACTCTATATATAGAGAATACGGTTGGAGATGGCCATAGATGATTAACATTTCATGTAATAAGCACCCAACTCATTCATTACATCAAAAGTTCCATAATCTTCTTATGTATATACATAAATTAAAACATATGCAAGCTCTTCCGCAGGTCCCACAGCTAGATCAATTACCCAAAATCAAATACTTGCAAAAAAAATGGACTACCAAATCGCCGGAATAATCGCCGCCGTGCTCGCGTGGACCCTCTGGGCATTCACCACCCACCGCCGCCACCTAAGCCAAGAGCTCAAGCCCCGCCCACACAACCTCCCTCCAGGCCCGAGCCCGTGGCCCGTCGTGGGCAACCTCCACCAGCTGGCCCGAGCCGCCCGCTCGCACGGGCCCCACCAATCCCTGGCCCGTTTGTCCCGCTCGCATGGGCCCGTCATGACCCTTCACCTCGGGTCCATGACCACGGTGGTGATATCCTCGAGTGGGGCGGCTCGGGCCATGTTTAAGGGTGGGCTCGACGCCAGCCTGGCGGGTCGGAAGATCTACGAGTCCATGAAGGGCGACGCCGGCATCAGCAACGAGGGGTCACTCATCACCGCCCAGTATGGGCTCCACTGGCGGATGCTGAGGAGGCTCTGCACCTCCGAGTTCTTCTTCGGCGTGGCCCTGGATGCCCGAATCAAGGTCCGGGGCGAATGCGTGGACAAGATGGTTCGGTCCATAAGGTTGGAGGCCGGCCCGAGCGGGTCGCCTGTGGACGTGGGGAGGTTCTTCTTCTTGATGGCGTTCAACCTCATCGGAAACCTAATATTGTCCAAGGACTTGACGGACACGAAGTCGGAGAGGGGAGCGTTGTTCTTCTACCACACTGGGAAGACGATGGAGTTCGCCGGACGGCCGAACGTGGCCGACTATTTCCCGGCACTGAGGTGGCTCGACCCTCAGGGGATAAGGAGGAGGACTCAGTTCCACGTGAAGAAGGCGTTTGCGATCACCGGAGAGTTTCTCAGGGAGAGGATGAGGGACATCGATGATGACGGCCGCGAGAAAAAGGAGAAGGCCAATAAAGACTACTTGGACGTGCTTTTGGAGTACAGAGGCGACAGCGATGAGGGGCCCTCCTCGTTCTCTTCCACGACCGTGAACACCATCGTCTTCGTAAGAACGACTCTCCGTCTCGGTTCACATGTTCAGATGTGAAAGATGAGCAGACTCGACTCGAGCTCGCGAGCTAGCTTGTTACCCTTTTTTTGTTTACTAAAAAGCTGGAGTTTGAACCGAGAAAGTTTGGTTCGAATTCGGCTCATTACACCCCTAATATGCTCATCTGTTTTTCATTTCAGGAGATGTTCACAGCAGCAACAGACACGACGACGAGCACCCTCGAATGGGCCATGGCGGAGCTCCTCCACAACCCTCGGACGCTCCGACGAGTCCAATCTGAGCTACGAGCCATCGTGGGCCCAGGCAAAAAGCTCGAGGAATCAAACCTCGAACAACTCCCCTACCTCAGTGCCGTCATCAAGGAAACCCTAAGACTCCACCCGCCCCTCCCCTTCCTAGTGCCCCACATGGCCATGGAGTCGTGCGAGTTTCTCGGGTTTCACATCCCTGATGAAACGCAGATCCTCGTGAACGTGTGGGCCATAGGGAGGGACCCCGAGACGTGGAAGGACCCGAACGAGTTCATGCCCGAGAGGTTCTTGGACGGCGAGATGGACTACAAGGGGCACCACTTCGAGTTCATACCATTCGGCTCGGGGCGTAGGATGTGCCCAGCCGTTCCGTTGGCCTCTCGGGTCCTTCCGATGGCTCTCGGGTCGGTCCTGCATGAGTTCGACTGGGTGTTGGCCGACGGCATGGAGCCCGAGGGCTTGGATATGAGAGAGAGGATGGGGATTACTCTTAGGAAGGCCGTTCCGCTCAGGGCCGTACCTTTTTCGTACGTATGAACGCTGGATTTATTATGGTTTATTGTAAGGTTAGTGAATGATTGTACAAATGACAAATTATGTCTTAGTTTATGATAATAAAGAAATAAAATGTGTTTCGACTTGGAACAATTACTACTTTTTCTCATATTTGGAGAAGCTTCTAGAAGCTTTTGAGTTGATATGCTGAATCGCCTCCCCTTTGCTGACCCGTTGACGGCCGGCGAAGGTCATGACGCTCAAGACCATGCACCGTTGACGTTTCTACGAGAGAATATGCTCTTTTAATTATTGGAAGGGAATATGCTTTCGATTTTGCAACTTTTCTAGCACCTATGCTAAATTAAGTTACTTTTTTGTTTTTTACGGTTTAATAATTCGATTAATTAACCCTTCGATTATCGAAGAAATAAGCAAGTTTTCCTTACAGTTGTTTTCGACGCAGTCGAGGCCAAGCCAAGCCAATGGCTCTAATCTGATTAATAAATAATTAACAGTAATAAATCGACCGCCGTGATTAAGCTCACTCTTTTTTGCTTATTAAGAGTATCACGTGTCCGAAACTCCAAACACATCACGCATTCTTGATAACTTCGGTTTCAACAATTTCTTCAGATCTAATCTCCTCTCCCTCTTTGATTTCGAATGGAAACTATCAAGTCCGCCAAAGCACGTCAGATCTTCGACAGCCGCGGAAATCCTACCGTCGAGGTTCGTCCATTCGATCTGTTTATTATTCAATTTTTTATATAAGAGGATTGCGTTTGGTTTGCCGACTTTTCTTGACGTTTTTTTATTACAGGACACGTTGCATTATTATAATTTATTATTATGCAACACGTGTCAGCATTTAATTACCTACATATGCATAATACTATATTGGTTATAAGATATTATAACACCGATATTTAATTTGGTTATCTTGGTAATTTAATCGACTAATTAATACTATTATTTACCTACATATGCATAATACTATATTGGTTATAAGATATTATAACACCGATATTTAATTTGGTTATATTGGTAATTTAATCGACTAATTAATACTATTATTTGGGCCCCGGGCTTTCCTTTGCTTAAATACCATCGTCTTTGCTTTGGTCTTTAATTCTCGAACCCTAGCACCGTTCTATCTCATCGCACACAATTTAGATCGAGAGAACCCTAAATCGAGCATATCCTTCAGAGAGCAAAGAAGATATGGCGGAGCACCTGGCGTCTATATTCGGCACGGAGAAGGACAGGGTGAACTGCCCCTTCTACTTCAAGATCGGCGCGTGCAGGCACGGCGATCGATGCTCGCGGCTCCACACGAAGCCGAGCATAAGCCCGACGCTCCTCCTCTCGAACATGTACCAGCGTCCCGACTCCATCACGCCCGGCGTTGACGCCAACGGTCAGCCGCTGGACCCTAAGAAAATCCAATCTCACTTCGAGGTCAGTTTCTACGTTCCTACGCATTGGCCTTTTTCTGATTGAGGAAAAATCTTTTTTGCGATGGATAGGACTTGTATTGTTCGCGAGATATGTTCGGGTGGTTTCTTTTTTATCGTTTCGATTTGATGATTTTCTCTGGTTTGCGTTACAAATTTATGTTAATTTGATCATTGCCTTTCTACTTGTTATCATCAATTCAAGGCGATTGTTTGGGTTTTAAAAGTTTGCTTTAATGATTTGGCTCTGGCATCTGGCTGTTGTTGTGACTTTTAAATTTTTACGCACTGATTTGCTTGGTGGAAAACATTGTCAATTCTCACACCGCACTAAGCTCATAGAAGTCGATATGACTGAGAGCCACTGGCTTTGCCCTTTCTATAATCATGTTTTATATCTTTGGATTATGTCATTAGTAAAATACTTCGGAAATTTTGACATGAATTTATGTAAGTTGCTCGATATAGTATTTGGATTTAATAATTAATTGTTTTTTTTTTGGGTGCATATAATACTGTGTTTTAGTGGTGACTACTTTGTATGCTGCTCTCATTTTGTGAATTTGCATTTTCTTTGTCGAAATACCAATACCTTTGGCATGAGTAACAGGATTTCTATGAGGATTTGTTTGAGGAGCTCAGCAAGTATGGGGATATCCAAAGCCTCAATATCTGTGATAATTTGGCGGACCACATGGTGGGTAATGTCTATATCCAGTTCAGGGAGGAAGATCAGGCACAAGCTGCACTTCAGAATCTTGTTGGGAGGACATATGAAGGTCGTTTTCCTTTTTTTACAAGCTAACGTTTTTTTCTTTAGGTGATTTTGGTTTACATCCAAAATTTTATGAAGTTCCTGATTACTAATTGAAGGAAATAAAATAGCCATCTGATTTCTTATTTTAAAATGGATATGCGTCAGATGTTAATACTGTTATGACCTTCCATTTTTATATGTCCGTTCGTCAGAATTGAATTAACAACTTTCTCTACAAACTTTATGTTTTCAGGGCGCCCTATTATAGCTGATTTCTCGCCTGTTACGGATTTTCGCGAGGCGACTTGTAGGCAATATGAAGAAGACGTATGCAGTCGAGGCGGGTACTGTAACTTCATGCATTTGAAGAAGATTAGCAGGTCAGCAGTGTATGGGAAGTGTTTTTTTTTTGTATATTTTCATCTTTAAATTTACTTACAAGATCTTCTTTTCCCCCTGTAGAGAGCTTCGTCAACAATTGTTTCGAAAGAGCGGGCATAGACATGGACGAAGCAGGAGCAGAAGCCGAAGCCCTCGTCGCCGTAACTATGAGGAGCATCGTGGTTCTGGGAGAAGAGAACATCGCCATCATCATAGTGATAGAGAGCGAAGGCCAAGAAGTAGAAGCCCTGGTCGGAGAAGTGGAAGAAGCAGAAGTCCTCCCAGTGGAAGAAGAGGCAGAGGTTCAGAGAGGGATAGGGAGAGCAGCGCTGAGAGAAGGGCCAAGATTGAGCAGTGGAATAGGGAAAGAGAAGAGGCTGCGCCGAAGCTAAATAAGGATTTTAGAGCTGATGAAGCTAATACTCAGAGTCTTGAACGTAGTGGTGGCACGCCCGATGACAACAGTGCACATCCTCCGCGTCGGCAAAATGGAGATTCTGACTTCTGAAGTTGTCAGCGTCGTGGTTAGTCTTTTAACTTTCAGTTTTATTTTATGTTCGTATGTGCGGCCCTTTTCTGTGCAAAATTTCTCCAGTCAAAGATATGCATATTCTTGGGGGAGAAAAGGCTTACAGCCTCTTTTACACCGTGCAGGTGGGGTATTGTGTGCAAAAACCCCGTGTTTTATCTCAATTACTTCCGAATCAGGGTGAAGTTACAGGCACATGATTGCATATAGGCATTTAGATCTACATGGCACTTCAAAAATTTTAGTTGCGGATGCAAATCATGAACCATGGTATAGGTGATCTGCAGCTGCATCGGAAACTATTTCAAAAGAATGAACTGACGCTAGATTTAAAAGTCATCTGCACTCATTTGCATAACGTTTCTTTCTTTCTTCAATATCCCACTCATCTTCTTCGTACCCGTAAGCGGCCTTGCATCTCCCTTTTTTATCGTCTCAATGCTTTTGTTAGGTGTATGCAGGATGTATCCTTATCTGAGACTTGTTCTTGATAATTACTTTTGATTGTTATACCAAACCTTTACCTGTTAACACTTGATTAGCATAGCACATTAGAGCTCAAATCATCACTATAGGAATCTATTCTATACATACCTATGCCAGGTTAGTTTCTGCACCATGGAAAAGTAAATATATACATCATTTATTTTTTATCATATTCATTTAATAAACACAACTTCTGCTAGTTTTGCAGGGCCAGATATGTCTGCTAGGGCTATGGGCCTTTTTTTCATTGAAACCTCTTTTGATGAACAGGTCTAAAGATGCGAGAAGGCTTCTCTTCTTCAGAGAAAAGGTGGTGGCACTTTCAAGCTGTTTTACCCTCTCCTCTTTTGACTTTGAGACCTTTCGTTCTACTCTGCTGAATTGTTGGCCTTTGCCCGTTCTCTTTTAGGTATTATCTAGTCATCTCTTCTGTCTCATGCAACATGGCTCGTGTCAGTTACTACGTGGGTTTCATTAGGTGTGATTTTCTGGTGTTTTGTGTCTAGTTACTGTCTATGATGTTTGCTTTTGCTACTCTTTGTGAACCTACTAGTTATTGCCTTACTGTTTCCATGTAAGACTTTTGGTTATTACATCTATGGTTTTAAGACTTACAGATCTTGTTCTACAGTTGCTTTACTCTGCTGAACTCAATTATTATCACAAGTTATACTACTTCCGTCCCACTTATTTTTTCCTATCTTTCTATTCGGGGCATCCCATATAATTCTTCCTGGATTCATTTTTGGTAAAAGTTATTCCAATAATTAAACTAATTACATACTTTAATTTGGTAAGAAGACTTCTTAATTTGCGTGCTCATTAATAAATTTTCTCTCTATACTTTAAAAATGTACTATAATATTAAAATAATATAGTTTTTTAATTGTCGTGCCGACTAATCTATGGAAAGAATTAAATGGGACCGAGGAAGTATAACATTATTGGTTTTAACTTTTAGTCGAAGGTCAATGCCAATAATAGCAAATGGATGTTGACGTTTGCCTGCATTTATTAAATATTTTTTATTATTCAACGAGAATATTCGTGGTGCCGTTCATATAACACGTGAAACGTGACACATGCCGCGTTTTGCCATTTGGAAAATTCGCATCTTAAACCCTTCTCCTTTCTCTTCAAATTCATTATGAGATTATTCACATGATAATACGTTCATGAACCACGTCACTTCACACGCGTATTATTTAGGGGCAATTTGATGTCAGGTCCCAATATAAGTTTAATTTAGGTTTCAGGCACTGTCAGAAAATTTTCAGTTTTAAGGACCCGATACAATTAAGTGTTTTGCAATACCACTTCATGAACTGTAGTACCACTTCATCTTTTTGCAGTACTACATTGTTTTGTAATAACACAAAATGATAGTCCGACACAAATTCATATGCATTGTATAACACTTGCGTAAATTTTAGGTCCTTATCTCTAATTTTACGCAAATTGGGTCCTTAACCTTAAAAATTTTCTGACAGAGACCTGAAACCTAACTTAAAACGTTTTTTAGGCCTGAAAGTTAATTAGCACTATTATTTATAGTAAGAGTTAGATGGATAACTGTCAATTGTTCTGTCCGTTGACTAATCAGATTGTTAACATTAACAAATAAAAAAAATATTAAATCATGTAGTTTTCATAACCTCATAATAACTATCAAATTCTATTTTTACTTGGGATTTAGACTTACAACGAACTTCTTGGCAATGGAAAGTTGATATTCTGAAAAAGAGTCAAACTGAATATATTGCTAAAATTGCTAGTTTATCTATGTATGTTATTAAGGGATAGCAACTTAGTGTAACTGCTCTTCCAATTTGGTATGTTAACTCTATACATATTTTATCATTTAGTCCTCTTATTTTTATTTTATTTTAATTATTTCCTTAGTTTTTTTTATCAAATTTAATTGTGAAATCGCATATTAAATATCAATTATTTAAC
This sequence comes from Craterostigma plantagineum, assembly GCA_027422505.1. Taxonomy (NCBI): domain Eukaryota; kingdom Viridiplantae; phylum Streptophyta; class Magnoliopsida; order Lamiales; family Linderniaceae; genus Craterostigma; species Craterostigma plantagineum. The sequence goes on from JAPQWV010000029.1 coordinate 2,223,824, forward strand.
TTTAAAAATTGGGCTACGCATTCGAGCGTGATTAATATACTAGTATTAATTATTTGGCTTAGCTAGCAAATTGCAGATTTAAGAATAAAAGGGAGGGTAAAACGGTAAAAGTAGTAGATAAACACTGAGTAAGTGCTATCATATGACGATTAAGCGGTTATTTCGTCATCTCCAAGGGAAACATTTCACTATAAAACCACCTCAAAACTCAGCTCATTTCACTCATCAGTCATCACTTCTCCACCAAACCTCTCCTCTTTTCCTTTTTTCTCATTTTGAAATGTTTTTCTGCGTCTGATTTAAGAGAGGGTAGACGTAGTGTGTTACGTTTTGATTAATTGTACGTGATAATGCGCTCGAATCTGCGTTTTTTTGTACATTGATCTCGTTCCTTTCCTTCATGACTCATGAGGTTGGTTTGCTTTGCTTTTTGCTCAATTTTTTCGGTCGATTTCTAGCATTTGGATGATTTTGTGATGATTCTAATATTTTTAAATGTTATACTGCTTGTATTGTAATAATTTGATCTTCTGTTGCTCTTACGATTACCATATCTGTTCGTAGATCTTCCCTTCTTTCAGTTAGTTTTAGTTTAGCACTCTCTTGTATAGATCTCGTGTGCAGGTTGATTATTTCTGGAATTATATGCCTTAAAGATCAACCTTTTCTTTCTCTTCTTGTTCGGCGCCTTGAGATATGGATCTCTTGATTTTCTCAACAATTTGCATTTGTCAAATTTTCTCCCTTTTACAAAGAAGATTGCTTACTCTTCTTTTATTTTTCAGACGAACTCATCGCCAATGCTACTTACATCGGCACGCCCGGTGGGAATCCTGGCCGCCCGATGAATCCACAGGCACCATCGGCAAGCGCTTGTCGAGCATCAACGTCGAGTCGAATAGGCGAGCCCTTCGTGAGCTTCTCTTCACCATTCCCGGCGCTCTTCAGTACCTCGGCGGAGTCATCCTCTTCGAGGAAACTCTCTATCAGAAAACAGCCTCAGGTATATATACCTTCCACAGTTCTCTTTTCATCATAATTCATTGTTTGTGTGATTGCTTTGATCATTGATGTGTGTGTACAGTATATCCGAATCCAAGCAGACACAATTAAAGTACAAAAACCGATGTTAGTTCTTATTACATCGAAAATTCCCAGGCAAACCGTTCGTCGACGTCCTTAAAGAAGGCGGAGTCCTCCCCGGGATCAAAGTCGACAAGGGCACAGTCGAGCTTGCCGGGACCAACGGCGAGACGACCACCCGGGGCCTCAACGGGCTAGCCCAGCGCTGCCAGCAGTACTACACAGCCGGGGCCCGCTTCGCCAAGTGGCGGGCCGTCCTGAAAATTGGGCCCACCGAGCCATCCCAGCTGGCCATCCAAGAAAATGCAAACGGCCCGCTACGCGATCATCTGCCAGGAGAACGGGCTGGTCCCCATCGTCGAGCCCGAGATCCTCGTCGACGGGCCCCACGACATCGAAAGGTGCGCCGACGTAACCGAGCGGGTCCTGGCCGCCTGCTACAAGGCGCTGAACGACCACCGCGTGCTGTTAGAGGGAACCCTTCTCAAGCCCAACATGGTCACCCCTGGCTCGGAGTAGGCCAAGGTGGGGCCCGAGGCGGTGGCTCGGCACACGGTTCGAGCCCTGCAGAGGACAGTGACGCCCGCGGTCCCAGCCGTGGTGTTCTTGTCGGGCGGGCAGAGCGAGGTTGAGGCGACCCTGAACCTCAATGCGATGAATAAGCTCAAGTGGACGACTAAGAAGCCTTGGTCGCTCACGTTCTCGTTTGGGAGGGCTTTGAAGCAGAGTACGCTCAGGGCTTGGGCGGGGAAGGACGGGAATATACCGAAGGCTCAGGCGGCTTTTCTTGCGAGGTGTAAGGCGAACTCCGAGGCGACCCTCGGGATTTACGAGGGCGGGGCTTCGTTGGGCGAGGGCGCATCGGAGAGTCTACACGTCAAGGACTACAAGTACTGAGGTATTTTTTGTTGGTGAGTTTTTGTTTTTTCTTAATTTTGAGTTGTTTTTGTTGTTGGGTCTTTGAAGATTTGTGATTGTTGTTTCTGAGGTTTGCGTTGCTGTTATTTTTGTTTTCTGCGTTGTTGTGGGTCACAAATCAGACTTGGGTCTTCTTTATTATGAATTCTTTCCTCTTTTCTGTTTATGGGCCTCAGTTAGCCCAATTTAAGTGGGCCTTCGTTGAGTTTAATTGGGCTGGCCCATTAGTTGCCATGATCATTCATGGTTGATTTTGCTACGTGCGGTGGCAGAATATACTTGAGAGAGAAAAATTGAGATTTTGGTGAATGAAAACTTATGAATTTCTTTAAATATTTTGAAAGAGTAGAGTAGTTACGAGAAGTTGAGCTTTCGTGGCGTGGTGATTGAACCGTATAAATCAATCAATCAAACTATTTTTAATTATTTCATTATAATATTATGTATATGTGACCCATATGTATACTATTTATTAATGCGCAGGACATGTTAAAAACTGTCAATTTTAGTCCAATTTGAATATCAATTACGCCAAATTTTGAACCAGTTTTTAACTGATAATTTTAACGTGAAACCACCTTTAAACAATTATGGATGGGTATCAATTACACCAAAATCTCGAACCAGTTCTTAACTGATAATTTTAACGTGAAACCACCTTTAAACAAGTATGGACTACGTTCTTGACCGATAAAAAACCATCGCATGAAAACTATAATTGCCCCAAGTTTGATTTATTTAAGATGAAGAATAAATAATAAAATAACTTGATATATTTTGGCACATACACTGGATGTGCTTAATATACTAGTAGTAAATAAATACAGATCATGCGTTGCTCAAATAGAGTACAAACATGTTTGGACTGGTTTGACCATCGAATCAATTAAAAGACGCTACGCTCGTAAAGAGACATTACTATACACATACATAAATAACTATCATCAACCTACTAGCATAATGCTCTCGAATGAATATCTAATAAGCGCTAAGGAATAATTTCATCAACCAATAGGTTAAATATGTGGAGCTCAATCTCTTCTGCAGTATCTTCAACCTGCTCATTAAATATTCTCCTCCACGATCGATTATTGCCAATAATATTCAATTCTAATTCTACTACCATATCAATCATTGCATCGTGCTTTATTCTAAATATTCCTCCAACAAAAAGCTTTTTGTTAGAGCTGGTAATAATGTTTTTATTTTTTCGTAGATTTTCGTCGTCCACATTATTGCTCGTAGCTTCTTCTTCTTCTTCATCTGTATTATTATTATTACCTGCTACGAAGTGTATGTGATCGATTTCTAACGGATCTAACTCTGCGAGTTCTTCGAATCTTCGAAGCCTTTTTAATAGCTCTTCTTTTACCCCTGGAATTATTAGACGATATCGTTATTGCAAGCAACCATACATTATATATAATAACATATTTCTGGAAAGACAATTCACGAGATATAGATATCGAAAGAGAAGTATAATAGCCTTATTATAATGCTGCTACATATAATATTCAGCTATATTAGCCACGGTTAGATATTCAATTAGTCGTCAGCCTAAAAAAAGAAAAAGAAAAAAAAAACGGATCATGATGTATTCAATGTTTGGTTTTATTTTAATTCATGTAATATAGATACTAAAACCTGAGATTCGAGATATGGACATGAAGGCTCACCTCACCTATATATATGTATTTTCTATATATAATATGAAAACGACATGGCAATTGGCAACACATGAACTTAGAATACCTATAATAAAAACAGTTCAATTATTCATCTTACGTTCATTTATTCAACTTACGCATAAGTTAATCCGTTAATTAATCAATCATATACCTCATGAAGAAGAAGATGCAGATTTACGAACTGAAGGGAAACTAAGAACGTACTTTGAATATTAGCATTGCTTCTCTCGACATATGAATGATCATCATCTTCCTTTGCATCATTATTGCTTTCATCGTCTTCGAAGAAATGTTCTAACACCGATATTGGACTGCAGTGTTCCTTAGATCGATCCCTTTCGACATCGTTGAATCTCTTGAGCTCATTAACCTTCTTTCCCTGATATTTATAATAATATGCAGTTGAATTTCATTACCCAAAAAAATATAAAAAAAATACGGGCAAATCCGGCGAATAACTAAATTTCGACATAATAGTTGGTCGAGAAATAAACATTGACGACTTTATGTAGCCATCTAAAGTCGGTCTAATTTTTAGTTAATTCGACGTATTTACATGCAAACGTTCGCAATAATATCGTAATAAGTCGATGAAAGCTCTGTCGAAATATTTTCGACCATTTACGTCCTATTTTTTTCCGACACCGTGAAAATATATTCGAGGAAAATGTAGTAACAAAAAACCTTTTCGCGAAATTCTTTCTTATGAAATTTTCTGTCGAAATATTTATGGTTTATACACATGCAAAACAAAATTTATACAAACTAAGCAAACTGATGTAAATTATACTGCAACACAAGTTACGCAGACAAAAATTCTCATGCATCATCAGACTCCACTTAAAGATAATTTAATATTTCATGATTAGGATATATTATATATGTAATAATGATCCCTAGTGTCAATTAATAAAAGAAAGGACATGTACGCTTGTGATGATGAGAAGATAATGAGGGGGGCAACATATATATCCTCAGACGGAAACATAATATTTATTATGCTCGACAATGGCAACTAATAATATTAAATAACAAAAGATCCATATGAAAAAAGGTCCTATGCCGACACCTAAACAATTTCACCCTTTTATTTACTTCCATCCTATGTGATCGGTTTCTATTAAATTCAGAATAATCAAAACAAACTATGCTTTGTTATGAATACTACTTTCCCACTCATTCATTCATTCAATTAATCGCCCGAAAACAATAACAACTATTTTCTCATATACGGGACTGAGACTTAAATGTAATAAAATGAAATACAAATTACTGTTTTTTTATGTTAAAAAAGAAAAAAAAAAAAAAGGAAAAGAAGTACGAAGCTAACCTGTTTTGACGAATCAAAGGTTGACGACGAAGTGCTTCTCCTCTCGGAAAACCCTAAACGCCCCCAGCAAAAGCGTTTCTCTATCAAGTCAAAAACGACGTCGCCGATAGGCTTACATGTACTAACGCATGCCTTCGAATCATCATCTTCATCACCATCGGAATTTCTCAATAACGATTCAATCTTCTTATTTCTTCGATCTTTCGCGCGAGCCCTCTTTACAAACGAGCCCAAAGATTCGTCTTTGCTCTTCTTGGATCGCCTTATTTGAATCCTCGCAGCAGCTTCGGCGATTTGAGCAGCAGTTTCCGGCGGGATTCTGATCAGAACGGCGCCGTTTGTCGACTTCGAACCTCCGACAAGCTGACGTGGCGCCGAGTTATTAAACTCTTTCCTTCGAAGATTCGAACGCTTTGCGTCGATGTAAGAGCTGAGATGAAAGGGCTCTTGCTCTTGTCTCAGAAGTTCTTGCAGTTTCTGATGATGCTTTCTGTGTTCATCACCACCCATTGGATTATATCTCTCTTTTCACCCTCCACGAGTCCTACGATTAATAACATCATTTACGTATCCATTATATCTTATATATATAGAATGTTAATTAAATCATTATTATATTGGTGATCAAAGTTAGGACGGAATGTTGATATAAAATAAAATAAATGCAGCCTTTTATCTGCAATAATACGTGGGCCGAGTGCTCAGTAAAGAGATTAGCTTCGACTTTTCACGTGAAGAAAAAAGCTTACGAATTAAAAGTACGCTTCCATGTGATTTTCGGCAACTTTCAAGATTCTAACATCATTAACTCGTAATCTTAAAGCTCATCTTTGAAGCATATAACATCTATAGATATGAATAACATAACACTTTTTCAGAACAGCTCAAATTCTACATTCTCCCCATAGCTATTCCCATCCTCCACCTCAAACTTCTTCGGCAATAACCCGCCGACCTCGAAAATCTCGGGAACGCAGGGCGGGGCCGCGCACCTAATCAAAGCCCAATTCAAGCCCTCGAAGAACGAGTGCCTCTTAATCTCCGCCGCCCCCGTCTCATACCCGAGCCTATGCTCAGGATTCTTCACCAATAGCCCCCTAATCAAATCCCGAGCCTGAACGCTCACGATGGGACTATCCGGGAACTTGAGCCCCTTCATCACAACGTTGGCCAACGTCTCCTCATTACCACTGCAACCACCCTTGAACGGCGTCTTACCGTACAAAAGCTCGTAAAGAAAAACCCCCAAAGTCCACCAATCCACCGCCCCGCCGTGCCCGTCCCCTCTGATGATCTCGGGAGCCAAGTACTCGTGGGTCCCGACGAACGAGTTCGAGCGAGCCTCTGTGGGTTCGGCCACTAACTGCGGTAATAAAATGTTGTTTCTGTTGCTGCTGCTGTTGTTGTTGTCCCTGTGTTTTCTCGATGCGTAGATTCGAGGGGCGAAGCACGAGAACTTGCAAGAGGGCCCAGCGCAGAAGGGGTCGGTGCAGTTGGAGCCCGCGCATGGGCCCGAGACTCTGGGTGGCTCGACGGGCGGGGACGGGTTTACGAGGAGGGTTGGGCTCACGGAGCAACGGAGGGAGAGGTCGAAATCAGAGAGCATGATGTGGCCGTCGTCGCGCACGAGGATGTTCTCGGGCTTGAGGTCTCGGTAGACGATCCCGAGCATGTGGAGGTATTCCAGGGCGAGGAGCACCTCGGCTACGTAGAATCTGCTCACAGCGAAAAACTTACGTCAGAGGGGAACGAGCATATTCTGACTCCAATTGTTTACACCGATGACATATGATCTTGTTCAAATCGTACGTGTATTGGTTGATTATTAGTCACGTGGGGTTACAGGGACGACCAATTTAGGGGATGGGATTATACGAACAATAACTTTCGAAAAAAGGATTTTCGGAACATTATACGACAGAACCCTAGATTTGCCCAGGATTTCGGCGGGTAATCAAGGGGTTATGATGAATTTACAGAGTGACATAATACGAACAATACATTAAAATTAAGCAATTTAGGGACGTTATACGCCAGAACCCTAGATTTTGCCCTACCTTTTAGGATTTCGTAGGGTTCTGGCAAATTTTAGGGGTGCCATCGTACGGACCGTAACTTTTAAAAATTAAGCAGTTTTGGGAGGAAATTTAGGTAACCAGCGTATAATGGCGCTAAATTGCTTAATTTTTAAAGTTATGGTCCGTGTGATGTCACCCCAACTTTTTTAAGATTCGACAGGGTTCCGGCGAATTTAAAGGGTGACATCATGCGAACCATAACTTTCAAAAATTAAGCCATTTGGGGACGAAATTTAGGGTTCCGGCTTATTATGTCCCTAAACTGTTTGACCCCTTAATTACAGGACCGAAAAAATAATTAACCCTAAGATACAATACAACATACCTAGCAGCTTGTTCGGTAAAGCACCGGCCGGGCTGCTTCTGGCGAAGGACGTGCAGATCTCCGCCGGGACAAAACTCCATGACGAGACAAGACAAGTTGTCCGACGTGAACTGAGCGTAGAGCGTCGGGAGAAAAGGGTGGTCGAGCGTCTTCAGAATCTCCCTCTCGGTGTGCGCCCTGGCCATCTTATTCCTCCTCTCCAAGAACTCGTTGTCCATCACTTTTATCGCGAATGGAATATTCGCGCCCGCGAGCTCGGCCATATAGACGGTCCCAATGTCGCCCGACCCGAGCTTCTTCACGAGGTTGAAGTGGCTCAATCCCAAGAAACCGTAGCGTTTTCTTACACAGTCGATCGCTTCCCACCTCGAATCCCTAGACATGTGCGGCTTGTGAGCGCACGTCGATCTGCTGCTCTCTTCGCTTAGGCTCGTGTTATTGCTGCTGCTGCTGAAATCGTAGAAGCTGCTCGAAGATTTCGAGGCTAAATTGTTGTCCGAACTGACGGCCAATTCGCCCCTTTTCTCGCTACCGTTCGAAGCTTCTCGAGCATCGTTACATGGATTGTTATTATTACCCATGTCCCTCACAGAACACTGACATTTCTCGCAAATAAACTGCTTTGGGACATTTCTCCTTATGACCAAATTCTTGTTTCTGATTCGAACATTGATTCTCATTGGTTTGGCTTTTTTAGGATATTTTCTGCTGCCCTTTACGGAATTGGACGCAGATGCGTTCTGCAACCTGGATTTTCTCCTCGCCTTCGTATTCGATTCTTCGAACGTTCTTACAGAATTCGTAAGAACGCTAGCAGCCTTCTCTGGAGAAGAGGGTTTCGATTTATCATTACAAGGCAACTCAGAAACCATAACTAGGCTCTGCTTTCCATCCTTCTCTTGCATCTTCACACTATCACAAGGTTGTTCTGCAATTTTAATGGCTGCCTTGATGCTAAAACTAGGAGATGAAGAAGACGAGCTTTGAGCAGCTGACTTAGAAGAGCTCGAACTCGAGGAACTACTTTCTTGAACCATTACAGATCTGTACATGTCCGTGATCTTACCAGCCTCTGACATTCTAGGAGAAGAGGGCATCGAAGATCTCTTAATGGCCGCCATCTCAGCGGCTTGGGAGACGCACATTCCTCTCAACGCCTGCTTTAGGGAGATGGGCTGGGAAAATCCAACGACGGGCGAATTCGAACCGTTGGATCTCATCATGGGCTTCTTCGACGGGTTTTTCCTCGAGTCTGAGAGGTCTAAACTCTTGTTGGCTGATTTCAAATCGATGGCTTCGAAGAGCTTGTTGATTTCGTCTTCTAACGATCTGTTAGAACCCTTTCTTGATCTCACTTGTGTAATGAGATGACCGCGGGGCTGTTGTCTGATCGTACTTCGCTCGTCCTTTACTTCGATTATTTCGCAGTTGGACGACGCCATTATGACTTCCGATCGAACTCCTTTAATTTGTATTTTTTCAGCGAAAGGCTAGCGACTCATAAAAAAAGAGGCTAAATCGCCGAAAAATTGAAGCATGGCCGTCGCATATACGCAGATAAAAGTTCCCAAAATGCTCCAATATTTGACAAATTTCGAAGACCCTTTTCTTACAAAAGCTGACCGTGCCTTAAAGAAGATCAACAGACAGTATGAGCGCAGTAGCTTTGCAAAATAAGAGTAACAAAATGGCTAACACTCAACTAAAATTATAGCAACATAATCAGTAATTATATGAACTAATCAAGCTTTATATGCAATACAAAGCAGAAATCTCACAGATTTAGACAGTCAAATCAGTTATCAAAAACCATAACAGCCTTCATCAAAGAGTCAATGGAAGTCACCTCTACAAAAACAGAAGGTACTACTCTTTCTCTTCAACCTTAGCTAAAGACCATTAATAAGTAAAGGAGGACAATGCAGAAAAATAAGCAGCTAAGGATGAGAATGAGGTAATAACTATTTCTTCATGATTTAAGAAACTATGCCCGGTGGCAAGAAAAAGGTTTAAAACTTTAACAGTACAGTCACAGATCGGCTACAGAAACAAGAAGGTAAAAATGTTACCTGGAAAGCAGAGATCTAAAGCATACAACGCCTATTACATTCAAGAAACTGAAGAACTTCTCAGGTGGAAAATAACCAGGAGAGAAAGAAAACCCTATAGAGAGAGAGAGAGAGAGAGAGAGAGCAATGATGGGAAGAAGCAGCGATGAGATTTGAGAAATCAATAATGTCCTCTCTCAAAAAATCAGTATCTCTTTCTTTTTTCATTTACCATTTCTCAATCTTCTTCGTTTTCTTTATTACAGCTGCGTCAGACTGAGTCCCCACTAAACTGTGCATTGTGATTGTGACTGTGACCCCACACAGATGACTTAGGATTCGGATTTGAGTTTATTATGAGGGGATTTTTTTTTAAAAAAATGCTCATTAATATAAAAATTAGCAAGTCGGTACCACGTCATTATTTTTTTTATGCAGGCACCTGTCAAAATAAATTTTTTGCATATTGGTACTGTCCGCCGCAAGATACATCATGTGACAATTTAGGTACCATAGAAAAACGTATTGTAGTACGTAATACAACTAGAAAATGGTACCATCATATAGTCAGACGCAAGGTACCGTATGGAACGTATATAGGTATCATATATGGATAACATATGAAACGCAAGGTACCGTATGGAACGGTATATAGGTATCATATATGGATAACATATGAATGCGTGACGTGATACGAAGTACACATATAAAAAAGTACGCCAAGACCGAGAAAAAGTGGAGGAGTACTTATATAAAACATTTTCTGACATGGGTACTGACTTGCGAATTTATTATACAATTGGATATTTTTATACACATTCACTTTATAATTATATTATTATTATTATTTAAGCTATTTACATTTATTTTCTTAATTTATTCTATTCAGTTTGTTGTTTTCCTCCTCGCGTGACACATCTAGAAATGCCATAAATTCATTGAACACCTAACGATGTTTTAATTATAATTTATTGATAATCAATGGGATTGACGTCGGTGAGAGCAATATTCGACCGTTATGATAGTGAATTGGTTTTTATTTGTTAACCACTTGATCTATATTTGCGATTTTACTGATGCAAGCGTTATAAAATAAACGAGTGCAATAATCTAATGTAATCATTAATTGTTATGGAAGTACGACTGATTGTATATGTATTATTTCTCTATGGAATAGGTAGGTGATAACTTGTCTATAATGGCCACAGCAATATACCTACCGATCATTATTGGCTTCAAAAAGAACCAAGCCAAGCTATTACTCATTCTATTATGAAAATTAAGTTATATTCAGTAACAATAATAGTAGTAATGATAATAATAAATCATGAAGCATATCATTCGATTCAATCTTTATAGAGAAGAATATACTTGTCGGCAGATTTAGCATACCATACACAATAAGGCCATCCACTTTCTTCCATGATCTAATATCGGTAATTAAATAAACGTGTTTTTCATTATTATATCTCCATTTTATTTCCAAGATTTTTGTTCCCCTCGTCCCTAAACAAACTAATATGGACAATCACTAAAAATTCATGGTCGTCTTCGACCAGACACGTACGGCCCGTAAGATAAACTTATGTTTAGGTTTTTGACAAATTTTTTAGATTTAAATATACTAATTTGAGCCAGATTGATTTAGTTATTTATGCTTGGGTGGAGTAAAATTTTAAAAAATGTACGCATGTGATAAATATTGAAGAATATTAAAACAAATATCAGCGCCTCGGACAAAGCATGGCAGAGTTTTGGAGTATTTTCCACCGTTTAATTTAAATTTGTGGGGAACCAATATACATATATATAATACAAGATGTGTGTGTGTCTATATATATATATATATATAAATATATATATATAATATATAAGATGTGTGTGTGTCTATATATATATATGCCTACTATACACAATTTTGGACCTTATCTACATGTGATGTGATAAATCATTCTCGAATTTACAATAAAGACGTAATATTGGAGAACAAACTAACTTTGATTGTGATGTGGACCGCGTAAAACAACTTTTTGTGAACCGTGGTTGGTGTTAGTTACTCCTCCCTCGTAACTCCTCGGCGCGAACTGATCAGTCTCCGTCAAGCTTCTTCGTTGAACCTAGCACTCAAACTCAAACAAGCACGTTAGAAGGGGGCTGGATGGGTGCCGGCGTAGCCCCTCCGATGCTTAAGTCAGAAATGGGTGAAAAACGGGTGTTTAAGGCTTGTAGATTAGTCTTTAGTATTTTTTGTTAGGGAACATTCCTCGGGAAGAAAATAACGGTCACTAGTTATACTGACCTCAGTCTGAATTGCCTTGACCTGGTCTTCCACCCTAGCCCGCGTTTCTCGCGAGCTTCCTGTCGACGAACGTGGCGATCCCCACTACCCCACGTTCTTGTTGTTCTTTCTTTCTTTCTCAACTAACTTTGCTTAGTCTGCCAAGAAAACTGCCCTGCTTGGTTGCATTTTCCTTCCCCGACTTTTCTTATCCGGTCGGGCTCTTGCTTCGCCCCCGATATTCTTCCTCGTGTGATCTCGGGCGGACCTCCTCGGGCAAACCCCTTCGGGGTTCCCTTCTAATCTGTTCTCTGCTTCTTCCTTTTGGGAGCCTGATCGGGTCTTTCCGCCCCTTCTCAGGTGCATCTACCTCGACCAGCTATTCACGTTCCTGCTTTCCTTCTCCCAGATCTTGGAGCCTTCCTTCTCGGGTTATTCCCCATTCGGTCGAGATCTCCTTTGGCGCCCCCAGCATTCCCCTCGCGCCTTGCTGTTCGCGGGCGTTATTTTACCGTTAGCTATAAAACCCGAGGGTAACAGATTGCATAAACTAGATCGATGTTTTAAAAAAAAAAAAAAGAAAACCTAAGGTTAATTTTAAATGATCAATTTAGACAAACTTCATATTTTTAACTAATTCGTTATCCCTTTATTGCAACGGCCATAATTATCTATAATTATTTAAATTCGATTATTCAAATTAATTAAATATTTGTAATTAACTAATTAAAGAAATGATTTTTGATAAAATATGGGTTGATTAGTTTTTTAGAAGGTGGAGTATGGGGTGGTTTTGTTAACTGTCTTAAGAAATAATTAATTAAAAATATGAATTGAAATGACACGTGTGTGTCAACATCACAAGAAAAAAACTATATTTAAATGTATATATACGATTATCTAATTTATTTTCAAAATATTAATTTCTTGCTAATTTATTTCGTATCTAGCCCGTGAGTTTTTTTATTAGGGATATAGTCGTGATGATTTGTACACACGATCTCCTGGTTTGAGCACATATACAAAATCATAATCATCCTAAAACCAATTTGGTAATTAGTGCAACGAGCTATTTGACTTATTAATCAATCATTTTTAGCTTATCCAAGACATGTGAGATATGTTCCTTTTTTTCGAATAATTCAATAGTAATATTTTGGGTCTGCACTCTACATAGAGAGTGTCACAGTGGTTGAAGAAGAGTATGAGTTCAAATTCATTGTTTATTGTGTTTCACACTAGTCAAGAGGATTAGTTCAATTGCAAATTCGGATGTTATCTCATAGTCGATTTTGTGATTCAAATTCGATTCAAACAGTACCTTAATATGTATTAAGGTCATGGGGCATTGTGTGAAATGGGTCCTAATATGAAAACAGGCCATCCTTTACTAATTATTTTTTTTATCTTTATCATTAAAATATACTACTTATTTCAAAAGTGGCGAATCATTTCGAATAAACTTCTTTAAATTAATCCACGCCGATATCTAAAATTAGGACCACAAGACTTCTTTAAGACGAATACTATGATTAAATTAAACTACATAAATACTCTTACTAGTTGGTTGGTACACCAAATCTTATGATTAACATCATTAACCAAACTTAATCAAAATGAAAAGGACATACCTAAAGATAATAATAATAATTAGACAATTAAATTAATCTTCGGCGTGCGGAAATCTTCCTAATTACTCAATTATTAGTACCTTAATTATTCCCGTTAGATTCTTTGATGCGTCAAGAATCAAGATGATGTGGAAATACCATTTGGGCCAAAAGAATTGTTTTTTTATATCAAAGTGGTCCAGCGTACCTTTTGGGCTGTACTTCCTTTAATTCACAAAGGTCCCCATATTATTTCAGTCAATTTTTCAGAATCATCAAATATATTCGAGATAGATATTAGATGGTCCTATTAATCCAATATTTACCACATTTTACGTCAATTTTCAGAAGTGCAGAAGAACCATCACTTTCACCAGGGCTTTCCCCCAAGAAAGTGACGCTTCTTAGCTCAAAATCTTTGACATTAACATCAACATATTAATTCCACCGACATGGTTCTTAAGAGAATCTCATAAAATTTGATACTAATGAGGAAAAAAATCTTTCGGCCCACGATACGAAAATCCATAAAGTTCCTTTCTTTATTACAAAACCCTTTAATTTCTTTCAAACAAATCGATCAAAAATTTGTACGGAAAACTAAAATAGGGCTCCTCACAATGTGCACCGAATCGGTCCACGTCACCGAGCCAGAAAGAACCCTCACATTCCTCCTCGGCTCGAACCTTCCCTTAACGACAACCCTAAACGACGCCGTCTCATTTCCCTTCTTCCAAAACGTCAGAACGTTAGGCTCGACCGTTATGGTTAGCCCCTTAGGGTTATCGACCGTCGCCCTATAATACACTACACTACTATTACTCTCATTATTATTATTATTACCAACACCTTCGTAATCTCCTACATTAGTCACCGTGCGATGAAACTCGGCGTAGAAATCGGTGACACTCCTCGCCAGCTGTAGGTACAACGAAGGGTAGTTAAGACCATCCGAGCCCATTGCCTTGGGCGCGTTCGAGCACCTGTGCTGTCTGTCGCCGGTCAAAGTGGAGATTTGTCGATCTGTGTAGCCCTCCTTGCATAGGAAGCTTATGTAGGCGTTCGTGTCTATGTCGTAGACGAGCCCGGGATTTATGGCTTTGCTAGGGTTTATGAGGCCCGAGCCGTATGCCAGCTCGGCCTCCTCGGGTATGATCTTCATCTCTTTCGCTGGATATTCAAAAAGTCGAATTGGTTATGGAATTAATAATGCAACCCTATTTTCCGTAACAGCTTAAACTTTTAGGTAAAGTGGCTTGACTATCACAGTTCGAACCCTGTGATGTCTAACGGCTTCTTAGGTGAAGCGATAGATCGTCCTAATGGAATGCACTGCTCATGCGTCGCGCACTGGAGTTATTTTTAACAAAATTCGCAAAACCGCGCGACTTACAAACTATTTGGTAAATTGCATGGCTCTACAAAATATCATATGTCATACAAACCCTATGATATCTTGACAGTTTAAGCTTAAGTTAAGTGCTAAGTTGTTAGGCAGATTCCATTAATTTATTATGCACTTTTATTCTTTACTAGTATAAGCACATTCTATGCATGTGCAATATTTAAATATAAATACATTATTTTATTTCAATTTATCATAAAATTAAATTTAATTTTATTACTTTTCTTATGTATAAGAAAATTGATTTGAGGATAATTGTAATATTTATCACTATCATGAATAAAATTGTAATATTATTAGATGGTAGTTACTCTAAATTAATTAGATGGTAGTTACTCTAAGCCTCTCCCACTTAATAAAATAGAAAGATAACAAAACTGCAAAACTACGCAAACTCAGTCAAACCCTATGATATCTAACATGGTTTAAGTTTTAGGTGAAGTGATAAGTCGTTCTATCAGCATGCATTGAACAATCATTGCCCATTTTAATATTCCAATAAAATTGCAACAGAAAAAAAAAAAACCACGTAAATTTACCCGTAGTCATGAGCGCGGATCTTATCGCGGCGGGCGACCAGTTCGGGCGAAACGTCTTAACGTAAGCCGCCGCGCCGGCGACGTGAGGGCAAGCCATCGACGTTCCCGACTGTATATTAAATCTCACGATTCTTCTATCCCCTTCTTCTCCAGTAAGCGTAGCGTGTTTCGTGTAGGCGGCCAATACGTTAACTCCCGGAGCGGCAATATCGGGCTAATGTGCCACACATTATAATAAATTCGACCTATACATATAGGGAAAAAATTTGTAAAATTTTTACTAATTTATTACCTTGAGTATGTGAGGGCTTATGGTCTGAGGACCTCGGGACGAGAAGGACGCCGCGGCGGGCGCATAATCCGTATACACATCATACGTCTTCGTAATTACAGCACGTGGAGCTCTGCATATATATACGAGGGAAAAAAATCGCACAAACCCTTCAAATCGGATAATTGAGGTTTTACGATTATCATTGTTACCTCGTGGAGTTTATGTATTTGTCGATTATCCCTCCGTCTGTTTCGGTGACAGAAGTCCCGGGCCCTTTAACAGTAGCCATGGCAAAATCGCTTAAATTATAGCCTCGAGCGACGATTATGCCGGCCCCGCATAGTTTATCGACGGCGCTTTCCCCCGACCACGACCTACAGTACACTATTCGGCCCTCGATTTTATCCTTGCTCAGCGTCCCTTCGAGACATGAACTGCCATGCGACGAAGAAAGACAATGCAAAAGTTATCTATTACTCACTTCTCGAAATTAAGAGAATCTCCAATTACAACTGTACGGTTATGTAAAATTGACTGTATTTTCGTGTGGTGTATTGGAGATGGCTACCTCGCATAGTTAGACAAATCTGCTGTGATATTTCGTGCTCTCGCTCCGCTTGTCAAGGGATATAGTTGCCTCTTCGGCTCGTACACATTGATCGCAGTCCCCTTCCACAGAAAACAAATTATAAAGTCGGTAATTTTTCCGAAAGGACAAAAAAAAAAAAACCCTAACTGACCGAAATCCTCCGTCCGTCGCCCAATACGACGTCCGACGCGAGCCTACGGTCCACCGTGGTCGCGCCCACGGTCAAGACCCACGGCGCTATGTTGGCGACCATCCAAAGGCCCGGACCGTTGTTCCCGGCGGCGCACACGCTCAGAATCCCGTGCCTCGCGGCATGGAACGACCCGATGGTGATGGAGTTGTCGAGGTAGTTTTGGCTTCCGCCCGCTATGGAGAGAGATATCACGTCGACCCCGTCAGAAATTGCGGCGTCGAAGGCCGCCAAAATGTCGACGTCCTGACACCCGTCGGGCCCCCAGCACACCTTGTAGCTCGCCACGCGGGCCGACGGGACGCCCCCTCGTGCCGTGCCTCGGGATATCCCGTAGAGGTCGGCGCCGTCGACGAAAGCGCCCGCGGCGGTGGAGGCCGTGTGGGTCCCGTGACCCTCCGTGTCGCCCGGCGTGGCGATGGCCGGGGGGACGTTCTCCGCCACGTTGAAGTACCGCGCGCCGATAACCTTGCTAAGCAACAAAAAAATATAATTTTATACTTATTAATTTTTTTGCCATTTGAGATTTTTTAAGGGTGCATTTTGTATGCAAAGCTGTAATGATACGCATCGGGTAATTGTATGTCACACTTCGCCTGTCGTGCCATTACACCTTTTCTTTTCTTTTCCGCACCGAATTTTGCATACCAAACCCAGCCCAAATGTAGTAACTAGAAGAGATGGTATAAATACTTGTTGCATCTAGTGAAGTTTGGTCCTTGGTCACATTTGCCCTTCCATTTGCTCGGCGGAGGGCCGAAGCCCTTGTCGTCGAAGCTCGGGGAATCGGGCCATATTCCTATAAACCAAAATTGATTTAGAGTACAGATAGTAAGATTAACACGAAAAAGAGCATGCGCACCACTATAACACAGGAGTCGGCTATGACCTTTTCTGTACAAGGGTTAGCCCGCCAAGCCGTGAAAAATAGGCGAATACATATGCAAAGAATAAACCCTCGTTTTGTGGGCGAGCCCAATATTAGTAGTGATTCATATATATTCAAAAGAAACCTGAATCAAAGACGGCGACTATGGTGTCGCTCTCACTCTGATGATTTCTCGTAATATTGAGAGGCATTCCGATAAAATCCCACGACCTGGTCGTGACGAGGTGGCGAACTTGGTTTTGAAATACCGAGACGACGCCTTCTTTCTCTGATAAGAGCTCGGCTTCGCGGGGAAGTAGTCGAGCGGCGAATCCATTGAAGCTCTTCTCATAGGTGTGAATTTTGGAGGAAGTAGCTATTGCATCGCTGAGAAAACCATTGGGGACCAGATTGTGAATTTGACGTGAATGCATGGGTGGATTTTTAACCATTGTATTGTGTTGTGTAGTTATGTTAAGTTATTTACTGAACTCTCCAATGGCTTCTGATAGGAGTGTGTTGTGTGAATCCGCCAAGGACATTTTGTTCTCGGGCAGGCCTCCCATATAGACGATGTATGTCTGTTTTATATTGTCAGAATGTATATAATAGGAAAAATAAAATAAATTAATTAGGGTTCTAGTCGTTTATTGACATCAACGGCATTGCATGCATTGTACTAGGACTAGTGTAGCCAGCACAAATATAAAGAATAAATGGATGAATTTCGAGGGGATCAATCCATTATGTTGGTCAGCAGAAATCATTAGTTATGATTACTCCTAGTTGATTCTTGATAATTAATTATTAAAAGTGTCATTTAAAGATAAATGACCCAACACAAGTTTCATTTAGGGTTAAGGACCCGTCAGAAATTTTTTAGTTTTAAGGACTCGACACACTTAAATATTTTTCCGTACCACTTCATGGATATGTACTACCACTCCATGGACCTGCAGTACCACTTTATGGTTCTGCAGTACCAATTCATCGTTCTGCAGTACAACTTCATTATTCTGCAATACCACTTCATTGTTCTGTAATAACACAAAACGATAGTACGATACCAGTTCATATACACTGTATAACACTTGCTTAAATTTTAGGTCCTTATCCCTAAATATTACAGAAATCGGGTCCTTAATACTAAAAATTTTCTGACAGGGTCCTGAAACCTATAACATCTTTTGGGTCCTGAAACTTAATTAGACCTTATTAAAAACCTCAGTCGTCTTTAAACCTTTTGACGGCTGAACAAATGATTAACATTCTTATTGGGTAAGATCCCATCGCTTACTCTGCAAAGTCAATATTAGGGTTTTGATCGTCATTATAAATAGATGCTTACCCTCATTCTATTACACGCGTTCACCCGTGCGATCGCTGAAAACCCTAAAAGAAGCACACGAGACTCCACATTCTCTCGCAGAGGCGAAGGCCATGTCCCGAATCATGCCAGCGATCTGCCCATGTAATTCTATTGCGAGCAGATCGTCGCCCATGATTCGAAACACGGTCCCCACCTCTTTAACTAATGCGAAAGGAGATGGAATCTCAATGTGCTTCTCTAAAGATTTTTAGTGATTGTATGAGCGAATGCGTACGATAGAACGAGGGCAAACATCTATTTATAATGACAAACAAAACCCTAGATATTAGATTTGTGCAGCAAGGATTAAACGATATTAACCAACTAATTATGTCTATCTCCCAACATAATGGATTGGATTTGTGGAATCCAACAACGGTAATATTAAATAAAATGCAATTCCGTACAAGGTTACCTTTCTTTCATTGTTACTACGATCGGCCTCATTGGCTCTTACTCTTGGAATAACTGTGATAAATACGCATAAAAATGCAATGAATAATGTATTCTGTATTGCCCATAGCTTCATGGCTCTTTCTGTTTATTTATCTTACGGAGATGTATAGAGTGAAAATGTGAAATGTGATCAATATATAAACACATCCGCGGTTCATGTGGTGTTGATACGCATTAAGAGGGAGTGTGAGAGAGTTGATAGGCTGTTAATAAGGATCGATCGATTTGCATCGAGTGAAAGATTAACTCTAAATAGTAGGGCATATGTTTCTATTATTCCTTTTTCGAGGCAATATTGCTCATTCATGAACACTCGTACTACAATTTTTAATTACGTCTATTTGACCGCGTTTTCTTGCCAAATCCGTCGGAATAGTGTAATAACTTATCGTAGCTTCGAAACTAGTCAGCATTGTCTATTTTATTAATGTATTTTCAGAGAAATTTGTGAAATAATACCCCCAATATATCATCACAAAGCCCAATCAAGGGATGTAGTGGGGTACGAAAACCCATTCTTTAGGACAAAAAAGTTTCAAGGGAAGACAAATATAAGAAAGACCACTCTGATTGTACTTCATTTGCAAAATATCTATGGTTTTTGCTGTTTCCCTCATTATCATTACAAATAGCATGAAACAAGCTCGAGAAAATTTCTAGTGAACTTAAGATTGATTCGCAAGATCGTAATTCTTTTCGAATTCCCATATCTTTATCGTCCCATCATCGCTAGCGGAGGCAAGGCGCTTGTTATCCTGTTTTTGGTTTGCGAAGATCAAATGAAACCCGAGTTTAGCGACGAACTATGTTGCAAATAATCGACGTTAGAGAAGTATGAATTGCAAGGGGAATAGTAAATTACCTTGGAACTCCATTGGACGGCGTTGACATCCATGTCGTGGGCCTTGTCTTTCTTGAGCAACATTTTGTAACTAGGTTCATCAGTCTAATAGTCACATACATGGTAAAAGAATGCATGATTAGAATGTGTTCCAATGTTTTTCTTTTATTTGGAGGTATGTTAAGGAAATCGTATATGTTTTCAGCACGATATGTCAAAGCGCAGCCCAGAAATAGTAGAAAACAGTGAAACCGAATTATTACCAAGGCGTTGTCGGTCTCTGTGAATAAGCATATAGCATCATCCGCTGCTCCAGTGGATATTACCCCATCCCTGCAATTTGAGGAGAAGTATGAGAGCGTAAAAATGGATAATCATAAGCTGCAACAAATATGGTTATCGAAAAAGAATATGTTTTTACCTCGACCAATGGACCGAAAAGATAGTTCGGTCATGATACCCAGAGAGGGTACATTTGTGTGTCCTGAAAAGGGTGCAAACCAACTTGAATGTGGTACATCAATTTCAGCAAAAGACAACACGACATAATATAAATGTTAGTCGACATGATGTTTTCCCTCCTGACAAATATAAAACCTGAATGACTGAACGAAAATTAGAAAGAAAAAAAGTGGATCTTCTCTGTCAACACCGATTTACTGTTACATACAACCAGAAAGCTCTCTATCTTATTCTTAACGAACGAAGGACGTATAGTGTCGAGGTCAGTGACCGATAAATAGAAGTGAATGAAAGATAGCTCACCCGAGATCAAAAGTTATGGTTATTGCAAAAGCATGGCATAGAAGAGGCTAAGCAAACAAACTGAGCAATGACAAGAGAGATGAAAATAAAAGGATACATATGTATTGGACTCACCAAGGAACATTTTCACCCCCAGAGTACATCCTTGTAATATCAGATTTCCATATCTTGATGGTCAGGTCATCACTGCCAAACCATGTAGGGTTACAAGCCATTCAAGTACCCTCAGCTCAGGAAATAATTGGACATGATTGAATGTTCACAACTACTAAATTCAAACGTGGAAGGACGGCGAGGAAAGGAGATTCAAGCATACCTGCAGGAAGCCATCTCATCCCCTTTATTGTTAAAGCATAGGGCCCAAACCGTAGATGTGTGTCCACTTAAAGAGAAGGAAAAATATTTTATTAGAATTCAAAGTAACATAAAGCCGTAGACAGTTCATCTGATAAAAAGATTAATACATAGCAGAAGAGATTGCAGCGATTCAATGGAGAAATTATGCAAACCATGATAGCCTAAATACGAAAACCATATAAGTGTGACTCGTTAACATCATCTATCGGTGTTGTCCTAAACTTCAGCTAACCCGGGCAATTATTCAGTAGAATAAAGAAATGCTCATATGGCCCAGCAAACATGAAGGTTGGGAAAAATGATCAACACTGATGTTAGACAAAAAACATAGGAATATTCCACAAAACATTAACTATAAAATATGAACTACCATCGCTAAGCTTAACCAAGAACCTATTTGGCTCACTTGTTCAAATTAAAGTGAAGGATGCAATGCAATACCACGGGTCACAGGTATTAGTATATGTTTCTCGATTATTTGTTGAACATATGGAAACTAACTTACCCATTTGATTCATTCAATGTTTGAATGCACTGCCAATCATCGCTGTCCCCATCCTCAGACCAAACCTGTGGCAAATATGATGATTCTCAACAAATATGTTCCTTCCGCTATCAGTCCCCCACGTATAATTGATAAAAAGCAATACATCATGCCATTAGTACCTTGATAGTATTATCGTAGCCGCATGAGAACAAAATATCTAATGACGGATGCCACTGAACCATTTTAACATCTTGTGTGTGTCCTTGCAAAACTGAAACACATTCAAACTCGTTATGTGGAAGTACTTCCCATATCCAGACTGATTTGTCACGCCCACAAGTCGCAAGCAACGAGCCCGACACATTCCAGGAAACACTTTTTACTTCATTCTCATGTCCCTGACATCATTTTGCATACACTAAGAAACATCCCGAGGTTTAATCTTCGAACACCGAACATCAGAGAACCAGGAATAACTATATTTACCTCTAGCGTCGAAACACACTCAAAATCATCTCCTACTTCTTGCCATATAGCAGTGGTGGCATCAAAACTTGCTGTCGCCAATAACTTACCCGATGGTGACCATGCACAGGATCTCACAGTCCTAGTATGCGTATCCTCCAAAACTGCCTGAAAAAATAGCATCATCAAGCAACGCTCTTAACAGCCAAGTCATAGATTTGATTTCACCGCATATAAATGGGTCTTCAAAGACGAGAGATTATCAAAGGAATAATCTTACTTGTACAAATTGAACCACTACAAATAGCTCAACATATATAATGGCAGATTTTTATTGTTTACATAATATGTATGTAGCGTGGTTGTATTTTGAATCCGTTAAGTGGGATATAGAAAGATTAGATACCCATGACTAATGTTGCCACAATGCAGTTGTGCAGAATATTGCATTCTAGAACTACTGGTAAATCAATAATCAAAAGTATATTCAGATTGCATAATACCTATAAACTACTATCCATTCAATCCTCCTCAAATTGTTAGAAACACGTGTTGCATCATCAATCAATGAAAAGCCACTATGGAACCAATCAAAGTCACCAAAATGGAAATACCGTAGACCAATTTCGAGTAAAATGGAAACTAATGAGATTATACAATGCAAAACGGAAATGTGGAATTGCACAATTTGAATCACGCCAAGTGGAAATCGTACTGTCCCACGACGAAGTAACGAACATTCAGACATAAGGCGAATTTGGAACACTCATAACCCAAAAAATCGCATCTTCAAGAATCTCTCCTTGCCAACCTCAAGCAGTGATCTCAAAATTTAATCAATTATCGTCATAACCTACAGAATCACCTAAATGTCACAGCAAAGATTCCGTTACAAAGTTGAAAGCCGAAGATAAACAGAAAAATCTCCATCTAAAAACTCGCACATACCCAAACAGAAAACAAATGAGGAATTAGACCGAACACAATTAAGGTGAACAAACCTTGCACTGGAATTCGCCGGTCACCGTGCTCTGTTCCCATATGCGTACGGTCTTATCACCGCTGCACGAAGCTAGAACCGCCGGAATACCGTCCGCGCCGGTCGCCGGTTTCCAGGAGAGGCTCCAAACCCTATCCGTGTGTCCTTCGAGCCTCTGAACTTCTCGTAGCTCGACGTTACCGTCCGAGGTATCCATCGTCCGTTCGTTCGTTCGAAGGCGACGAATAAGAAATTCTTGAGCTTTGCTTCGCTGAAGCGTGTCGAGTACGCGCCGCGTGGACTGGGAGTGTGGTAGACTCGCCGCCGATGGTGACTATCCTTTGAAGTTGCTATAATAATTTTTTATTAAAATAGTAGTTTGCCTTCGGTATGGTGGAAATTAATATTTTAAGCAATTTTTTTCATAGAAAATAATAAAAATATCAAATAAAATAAGGATAGCCTGAAACTGAAACAGGGCATTTATCTAAAACGTTGGGAGATCGAACCATTAAGCTATAGTAGGTAGTGTAGTGTCGTTTCCTCATTTATTCATCGACTCAATTCAATTCAACCTCGAAAGTGAGCGAATTCATTCGCCGGGGAGATTGTGGATTTTCGTTTGGAACTTGAAAGTTGGGTTTCCTAATCCGATCCAGCTGCAAGGAGTGGTAATGGTAAGTGATTATTAATATCGTCAATACGGTGAATCGTTAATTGAAGGCTTACATGTCATGTTTAACGTTGGATGAAGTCAGATATTTTGTCAGTTATGTTAATCAGAAATCCTTGGTTATGTTGATGCAGCTAATGATAAGAGATTTATGTTGTTAGTAGTTCTATATGATGAATGAGCAACCATGTCGTTCTGTATGGCATTTTAGAAATTGGGTACATATGCAAGATAATCCATCTATGTCGTGTGAACTCTTAATCCATGTATCAGGTGAATAACATTTATTGTAGACATGTATTGGCAAGATCATATTTCTCTCCTGTTTTCTTTTGATACCATGTCTTCTCCTTCCCGAGAGAGTTATCTTGTTAAAATGCTTTGAAAGGAAAATAGTACAGTAATATGTTAACTCCCGTATGTAGGAAAATGAGTGAAACGGGTCTCTAGAACAAACAGGAAGCTTTTCTTTTAGTAAAAGCTCATAAAAACTTGCATTCAGCTCCAGCCGAACCCATTTAAATCCAACTGATTGCTGCTTGGAGTTACGTAGTTGTTGGCGTTGCTGGTGTTAAGGTCCAGTTTTGTTGAAAGGAAAGGTAAGTTGAGCTCCGGCGAAGTCTGCTTCTGGCGTTTTGAGGGCACCTTGTCATCATTTTGTGTATTAAATCTTCCATCTGAATTGCTAACTCTGTCGTTCCATTTACTGCTTTCAATGCCAATGCTCATTGATAAGTTGTTGAGGTTGGTCTCTGTTGAAAATCTTATTGCCTCATCATTGTTGAACGCCCGACATTGTCTTTCATGACTGGTTTCATCATTCCATCTAAGTTCTGTGCTCTGATTATTCAGTCTGTTTCCTTTAGCCGCCGGGTCTACAATTGCTTCAAAGCTGACGGGGTTTATGCACATGAGGTTACTCAAGTCTTGGTCCCTTACAAAATCTTCACACGAAGTTAAGCAGCTTTCCGTTGAATAATCTGTTAGTTGGTGTCTTTGCATTTGGTGAAAACACTGATCTGAGTGTTCTTTAATGCCGGAAAATGCTGAGTTCAGGGATTGTGTTGACAGTTTGGTCATAAGATCTGATAGTTGAACCTTGGCAGCCTCGAGGCCTATTGTTCCTGAGTTCTGTTTGACAATGGTTTCTTGTGCTTTCTCTAGCACGGTCTGTAAATATTTGCCTTGAGCCTCTATGCGCATCTGTAGATGGCGCTGTACCTAGTATGCAATCAAGCGTTCGTTGTCATGCAATCACTGCAGAAACTTCTTACTGATTTGAATGATAGTTTATATGCTTGCAGATGCCAAAAGAATTTTATTATTGCAACTGATGTGGAAGTTTTTCAAATGCTGCTTACCTCTAGTTGTTCATGTAATGTTCGTTGCACATCGATCTGCATTTGTATTGTCTCTCCCAGATGTATATTCCTGACAAAAGTACAATCTGTTAGATAATTCCATTGGGATCTAAAACTCGATGAAAAGGAAGACTTGAGTGTGGCAGTTGATACTTGTTCGCTTCAGTGACAGTTGCTATGTTCGAATTGCTGATGTTGACTCCATTTGACTCTGGTGCTCTGTCTGCTATGGCTGCAATAGTTTTCAACTTGTAAGTGTTCAATATAAATATTTCTTTCATTCTATGATATAGTGTAGAGTAGGTCAGCGATCCTCGAAGGTTTTATGAGACTTACAAGGTTTAGTGCTCCCACTATTAGCTTGCACATGAAGGCTTTTGCTGAGTCTGTATTTCTGTATGCAAATAAAGCATTAGAAGACAGAACGCGGAGGAAATGAATCAAAGTTGCGTGCATCTATTATGGCAAAGCTGTTTAAACCTGAAGGTGGCTCTTCAAGTGATATAATGTTAATCCTTGAATTCCCATAAGCTTCAGTACCGATTTTGGAGTAGCTTCTGCATTACAAGTACATAAGATCAGCTTGACGAAGCTATTGTGTTATTATCTTCGGCTAATTACTTAAACTAAAACCATTTGCGTACTTTCTGCTCCACCCAATTGGTTTACAGCCTCCACAAACCTCTCGTGGAGATCAGTCGTCCATTTTAGTCTTGGCTTTGCATCGGTAGAGAGAACAAGACCTGAATCTCCCGCTCCATTCACTCCTTGAATGAGCATATTTCTTTCGTGAGGAATCATCCTTGAAGATGGTTGAATGCTCTTGCCTTGATGATGAGGATGGTGGTGATACATTTTTTCTTCACTCTCTAAATGAGTTGCCACAGTCTGTATGCCTTATGCTTGACTTCTGTTGAATTAGGATTCTGTGTACTCTGTATGGTTCAATCTTGCATTTTGATGCTTCCCCTAATATGTGACTTGTCTTTGACCAGTGTTACGCAAAAATTGGGCAGCGCAGGATGTTATATAGCACACGAGGAGAGTGAGATACAAGTGAGGTATAGAATCTTGAAGAGGGCCATGACTTCTCAAAGAACTTCAGGTCCAATCCATTTTTTCGTATAATTTCAATAATATTATCTTCCTTTGTTTTTTGGTTTATTCGTTTGCGGGTTCTCCCTCCACGCTTGAATCCTTTTGAATTCCACCACTTCAAATAGCTTAAGGTGATATAATGTTGTATCATCTTATTCGTTTATATTATTCCCAATTAACCGTATTACGTTTATTTCCTTTGTTGAGTGGCCGTGAGGATTTGAACCCATAGCCCTATAAGGGGTTTGGTGTTGATATCATATTGAGTGACCATTTCTTCCAAGATCTTAAGTCGATGATATGTTTATCATTTTTAAGTTTATTTCCAACCGGTCCCTTTCCGAATCAGAATTGCGTCCCATTGCGAAAGTTCCTTTCCTTGAAAATTCATTGGAATGGTTAACACCTTGCAATATTGGTATCAGAATAGATCCACCAGTGTCTTTAATATTTTTCTTTCAGAATATTTAGCTTTGCCATCTGCAAAGTTTAGGAACCATATTCTTGGAATCACTGGTAGAATTTTCCTTTTCTAAAAATTGGAGGAATCCACTATCTGTGATGTTCTTAGACATGCAAATTGTACCTTTATATTTCTTTTTTATTTTTATTTTTTCTTTACCTCTGAAGGTTCTGTTGACTAGAGCATTTGGCATGTGTTTGACGCAAACATAGAAGAGAAGTAAAGGTGAAGTGCTTGAGAATAGTGAAGGAAAGTAGCATTAAGGTACCAAGTTCAACTCTTTTCCTGATATATCTTGTTACTAGTTTACATTTAGTGAAGAGCTGTTGATAATTTCTTTAACCTGTAGTTGGCAAAATCTACTTTTGAGATGCTACACACATGATATGCTCTTCATCATTTGCTGTATGTTAACTGAAATACATAACATAAAAAGAGATTACTTTTGTGGGGTTGAGGATACAATTCCTCTCCGTGACTTAAGTTCGAAAATGGCATAATGAATACATTCCTTTTTTGTCTCCTTCACTAAGTTTGGTACTTATTCAGTCTAGACAGAATTAACATAGAGATCTACTCGAGGGCCCTATAGTTATTATATCTTCAGTAAATTTTCAAATGGCATATGGAATACGGTACCATGTCATTGGGAACCTTTCAAAAAAAGAAATCCTAAAGGGGTTGTACTTACTTGCATCAACTAGAAAAATGACAGTCACTAGATGTGCATCACTTGCTTGTTCCTTTAAATTCGTCGTAATAAAGTCCTGAGATCCTTTAATTACTGCGTTAGTTACAATTTTCATGCCTTGATTTGTTCTGTTCATGTGTTTTTATGTTGTCCTTTCCTTTCCTCTCTAACTAGAATAGAACCTTATAGCACATCGTTCGAGTTTTCATATGTAGTTCCTTGAAAATAGGTAATGATGATTAAACTACCAATGGCATCTGCCATTACCTGTATCTAGCTATCCCTCGATTGTTTCTGCGAATAAGTAAGTTTTCAGTAGAGAACAATTTCCTGAAAAAATATCATGAGATTCTCTTATCCTTAGAATATTTTATGCTGTTTTGGAGGAATCTTCGACGTGTAATGGGCTGTTCATATCAGAAGCTTTTGCTGGCTTATGGATAGGAATGAACTGAAAGTGAAAATCCAAATATGATGATGTGCTGAATAGATCAATTAGCTGTTGGCATTTTAAGTTTTTGCTCAAATAACATTTGTTGGTCATCCATCCGAGGTTGTGCAGCAACTTTGCTGGTCCTCCACTGATTATTAATTACTATATAATTTAGATTAAATTTACAGTAATGGCACTTCTTAAAGTGCGTTAGTGTGCTAATATTCTATCTTTCACTTGATGATGTTTCCATAAAGCCATTTCACATGGTCTCTGTTCTCTATGAGCGTGACTCTGCAATTTATAATATATTTAACTGGATTGCTATTCACCGCCCCCTTTTTCCTACTCACCGCCCCCTAAAGGACTTGAAAATGACCTTTTTGCCCTTATGATATTTAAATTAATTAAAAAAGAGAAAATTATAATAAACAATAAAAATATCTATTTAAAGCTCTGTCCAAACAACACTTTTCAAATCACATATCGAAAATCAGAGAAAAACAAAAAAATACTGAAATCGCAATGATGTCCGGCTTCACCCGGCTCCCGGTCGTGTCGACGAACAGCGTAGACCCCAACAGAATCCACAACCAAGCGATGGCCTGCAACCCCGTCGGCCGCCTCTCCTGCATATGCTGCATCACGTCATTCATCAGAAGCCCACCGCATCTCCAACCCCTGCTGAGCGCATCAGCGCTGATGCCCATAATCTCCCTCGCCGCAATCTGCTGGTCGCCGGCGTCTGGTGTCCCCGATACCGTCATCCCGTCGATCGGAATACGCAGGATCTGCTCGACGTCGTGGAGCATGATCGTCATCTCCCCCCACGGCATGTGGAAGGTGTTCGTGTCTGGATGCCAGCGCTCCACAAAAGCGCTGAGTAGAGGCTGGTCCAATTGACCCAACATAGCATCCACGAGGTGCCCAAGCCCCGTGCCATCGATCTGGCTCTGTGTCTCCGGCGGGAATTGGGAGTACCAATTCTTCAGCTTCCCAAGCACTAACGCCCGCTGCTCGCACTTCAGCAGGGGTCTCTCCTCTTCACCCGTCCAGATGCGGGGCGCGATGTGCCCCAGATAACTACCGATCATCTCGTCATCATATGGACCACCGGGCTGTGGCCCCTGCACCCTCCACGAATCGTCATCTGTGATCCTGGAGCGCTTGCTCCCTATTTCATTTTTCACGAATAACGCAAAAATAAATTTAATTTCTTTTACGTATTTTAAGACACGACATCGCACGTCAGTTTATAGAGGAGAATGGAATTACCTGAGGAGGCCGGTGGCAGATCGTCGTCGGATGACTCAAACGGAGGGGGTCTACTGCTTCCTCCGGGTAGGGTCTTTCCACCCATGGTCTGTAATTAAAAAGATCTTTTTCAAAAAAATTAATAATACAAATAAATATAATACAAATAAAATAAACGAAATAAATAATATAAATAAAATATACAAATTAAATATACAATATAAATAATACAAATAAATAACCCAAAAAAATAATATAAATAAAATATACAAATAAATAATACAAATAAATAATCCAAATAAATAATACAAATACATAATCCAAATAAATAATATAAATAAAATATACAAATAAATAATACACATAAATAACCCAAATAAATAATACAAATAAAATATACAAATAAATAATACAAATAAATAATCTAAATAAATAATATAAATAAATAATATTAAAAAAAAAATGATGACCGAAATCAGATTTCGGTCAGTACTATAACCGACCGAAAACTGATTTCGGTCGGTACAGTATCGACCGAAATCAGATTTCGGTCGATGTTGTACCGACCGAAGCATGATTTCGGTCGGTACTGTACCGACCGAAGCATGATTTCGGTCGGTACAATTACCGACCGAAATCTATTTTCGATCGGTTATAGTACTGACCGAAATTATGTTTCGGTGGGTACTGTAACCGACCGAAAATTCATTTCGGTCGGTTTTTTTTTTTTTTTTTTCGCCGAACGGAAATATGAACGATGTTTTACGTTAATTTGGCTTACCGGTCGTGAAAAAAAGCCCTTTCCCTTTCCTAATCCCCGTCGGCGATCCATTGCGATTTCAGTTTTTTTTTTTTTTGTCTGATTTGGATATGCGATTTGAAAAGTATTGTCCGGACAGAGCTTTAAATAGATATTTTTTCTTGTTTATTATAATTTTCTCTTTTTAAATTAATTTAAATATCATAAGGGCAAAATCGTCTTTTTCTAGCCCTTAAGGGGGCGGTAACAAGTAAAAAGGGGGCGGTAAATAGTAACTCCCTATATTTAAATGTCTTGTAGTTAGATTTGTACTGTTTGGCAATTCTTGAATAGATAATGTTCCACCACTTTGGATGGAACCGTTATATTCTTAATGCTTGATTTCACTTAACATTGATACATTATTCGTTGTGTGTGTTTGTATAGTTAGATATATGCTTTCAGCTTTTAATGCAACCTATAGAGTTACGTGGTATGCTAGAAAGAATCAAAGATTTGACTAATGTGGTGATTTGATTTGAATGCATTCGCTTATAATATTAGTGGATATAGATGCCAATCTACTCGGGCATCATTTCACAAATCACATTTCTTTTATCTGTGTCATTTGCCATCGGTCAATGATTTGGTTAATTATGGTCAATAATTTTCTGTTTAGAACAGAAATTGTAACAATTCGGTTCAATTTCGGTTCGTCGAAATTCTATCCATGTACAGTGGGTCTTTTCTATTTTATACTTTTTGTTTTATAAATCGTTTTTGTTTCTCCAGCTGATTATTACAAGTACATATTTTGATATGATTGAAAAATTGATCAAAATGAAATGTTTGTAGGGATACATCATACATGTGGGTAAATGTAAGATCCAATGTGGATTTACAAATGGGCTTGAAAGTCGAACAAAGACCCATACCCGATTCGACCCGATATAAACTGTTACTACCTTAGTAACAATGCGACCCGAGAACAAAGCAGTAAAGAGTTGTTCACATGCACATAACGTGTTCGATGAGAGTCCCAAACCAGGACTTGCACTATTTGTTGATAACAAGTCTATGGTTTCTCTGAGCAGTGAATAATTACTAAATGTAAATCTCCTTCAGCAGATGATTGTGAGCTCCGAGACGCTCAGAAGAAAATCGATAATTTCAGCAGCTTATATATGGTGTTCAATGGATGTTCACCTCCACGCCTCAATTCCATCTGCAGCTTGTAGATTGAAATGGATGATGAGGACCTTTCTTCTTCTCAGCTGCCTCCGCCCGCTGAATTTGTCGACCGAATCCTTCTTCATCATCGTCTCCGTTGCGTGGCTTGACGATATTGGTTCTTTGGCTGCTTGCGATCGATGTTTTATTTCTTCTCTCGGTGTTCTTACAACCGCCGTCGAGAGAACTTTGAATATCTGCTGAGCAACAGTCGACAGAATCGCCATTTTCTTCGGGCATGTTGTCGTCGATAGCAGTTGCACTGTTCTTAGCTGAGACTGATTTGTTCAGAGAAGAAATAGGTGTATTAAGCTCGTTCTGTTTTGGGTTTTTGACTGCTGCTTCTGGGATTTCTTCGGACTCACTCACTTCAATGGCTTTTGTGTTGGTTTGTTCTGCTCTTGCAACACTGTGTTTGCTGTCTTTGTCTGAAGGCTCTGGGTTGAGCACTGGAACATTGTCTGCTAAACAATCTTTTCTTTCTCTTAGGGTTTTCACTATCAGTATCTTGAGGAAGTTCATAGACTGTACTGCAAACATCAGGGCTGTGAGAGGATCCGACATCTGCAGCACAAAAAAGCAATGAATTTTTGTTTCATCAAATATTTCAGTCTGATCTTGAAGAGGAAGAAAAGAAAAGAAATCCTCGGTTCCTTGCTAACCCTGGTCATATTTGGTGCAAAGACCATTGCAACGTTACGTGCGTTCATTTTGTTCAGGTGTTCCATCTGAGCGACGTCGGCCATTAGATTGATCGCCCAGTCCAAAAGTGCAGATTCGGTCGCCGGGAGACGTCTCAAGAGATGAACGCAATCGTCCTCAGACTCAGCTTGCATCACCTGCTCTGATGGTAGGCAGTCCAATATCCCATGTGGTAATTCTCTAAACCAAGCCTACGGATTATCCACGAACATTTAAGACAATACACGAAAGGAATTTATCTTTAACTCCTTAATCCAAAGATATGATTACTTTCTATACATGCTTCCAATGTTGTCTGATGAAGAAGAAATGAAATGGACTAATATAAACCCTGAATGATGAAGGTTGTGCGCATGTGTGTACCTTGATCAAGCCTGCTAGGCAATTAACATCAATGTTCTCTAGGATCACACCGTTGTTTAGTTGTTCTCGAACGTATTCCTCTTGGCTATTATCTGGATTGATTCTGAAGATCCCTTCACACTACATGTTTATCATGGATACACTCATCATTAAGATTTCTTTTTGCGAACTTACTGTCCAAAGACTTATCCTTTTCAACTCACAGATTGCAGAAAGCAAAGATTCGAGCTGTGTTACCTCGAGGCCACCTTGAGAGTATAGGCGTCTCTGCATCATGAGTAGAATCGTGGGCACGCAATTTCCTCTCGAATCAAAAGAAAGCTGCATGGACTCTGTTGAGACTCCAAAAACCCGTGTGCTAAAGACAAAAGTATTGCAGAGGTCGAAGTAAATTTCAACGGAAGTGTAAGGAGAAGCGCAGATACAAGGATGAAAAAGAAAGGTTTTTTTAACCTCGCACTTGGGGGCTTCCTCGGAACATCAGGTTCAAACTCGACAGGGAGACCAAGGAAGCCATTGAACCTATCAAAGGTGACGTGAACAACATGTCTCACATTCGAGGGCAACCCAATCTCCATTAGTTGTAAGTGATTGATGGTCACAACCTTCAACTTCTTGTATCCGTCTACTTATGCTATTATTTCTCCCTTTCGAAGCTACAATGCTGCTACTGTTGTGTTAATAATGGAAGCATCATAATTGACACAAAAGATTGTTTATTCAGCGCATCATTGGAGCTTGGAGGCGAAGGTATGTATGTCATTACGCTTTGCCTCGTTATCTGATTTGGATTTCTTTTTTGTCCTTGGCGTGGTTTGTGTGTGCTTGAAGACTGCTCTTTTATTTTTCTCAGGTTTTGATTTCTGTTTATTATAGCATGGCTTTTTGTTATTTGTTGATGATGGGGTTGGTGAGGCGAGGATATTAATAGCAGAGGGCTTAAAATGGATGTATCTTATATATGCGTCCTCTGTATGTGAAATGCGAATGCTTGGAGTTTGATTCAAGCAAAGGTGTCAAGTGAGTTGAGACATATACATCATCATCTCTTCACTTATATATTATAATCTTTAGGATTGAATTTCGTTTATAATTTAGGTTTGTTGGTAGCTATAGTGGATCCATTATAGTTTGTGCACAACTAAGCCACATAAATATCAGAAACATATGATTTCATTTAGAAGCTAGACAATTTATGTAGCCTTGGGTTTTGTATACGGCCCAATTAGTTGGGACGATATAAGGCCAAAAATTCTCAGGTATTTTGGTGATTGATGATGGTGATGGTGATGTCAACTTCGTGGGAAAAAAGGCTTTTCTTTCTTCTCATTTTCTAAAATAATGATGATTATGGCCCCATTATCTTGACATTATGTATTTTTTGTTTGCCAATGATGATATATATAATAAAAGGTTCTTCTTAATTGAGAGGAAAATCTTTGGCGATTTTTTTCGCCCGTATGAATAAAAAATATATCTAGTATTAAAAAAAAGTTTATAATAAATGAATAGAGATATGTAATGGTCTCATGGACTAACGAGAAATTATTACTCGTATGTATTGTATATATGTGACAATGATGTCGATACTGAACTTGGTCCACCGTCCACGTTAGTTTCTTTGTTAGAGATAAGAACGTTTGAATTTAAAAGCCGTATAAATTGGAAATGAATAAAATAAGATAATGACGACACCCTAGTTGGCCCATGTTGACATATATTTAATTTAATAATCTCTTGAATTTCTCTTAAAAGAATAATATTCCAACTTAGGACACTTCCTCGTCCCAATGTCTACTCGCCGCGGATTACAGTCAGATGCTAATTATTGACATCATTACTCATATGTTGTAATTCAAATAATTCTTTAAACTGCCCAAAACAAAAATAAAATAAATTATAAAACAATGGTAATCCTTCTATATTTTTAGCACACACTAGTGTGTGGCAAAATAGAAATTAATTTTTGGTGGTTTTGTTTAGATAAATTAATACGTATTTAGAAAAAAGTAAGCAAATATACTAAAAATAGAAACAGACATTCTGTATGAGGACTTAGAATGCGTTGTGATGTTTATATTTAACTAATATTTTTTAATCTAAACGATGACACACTAAAGATTTGGAAACAATTACTGTGTGACTGTGAGTCTCCTCTAAGAATTGATGGACTATTATCTGTAAAACGTATTAGAAAAAAAAAAATGGGACATTCTAATTATATTATTAAAACGTTTGACTGGCATTTTTGTCTCAGTAGCTGCAATATCTGATATAAAATAATTAAAAACAAAAATCAATTTTCTTATTTATTTTTATATTTAAGTAATTTGGCATATCAATAAGTAATCACGCTAGTAGACAACTAGTAGTCCACATTCATTCAGCGCACTCAAAACATCTCAGTACATAGGAAAAGAAGAAAGAGAAAGAGCTGCTGCTGACGATCTCAAATGGACCACCAAAACCTCGCCGTGTTCCTCGGCGGCCACTCCTACCGTCGATCGTCCTCCTCCGACCGCCGATTCTCCGCTTCCATCCTCTCTCATTCCATCCACCACGCCGCCGCAGCCGACGCGGACGACGAACACGAGCTCGAAGAAGCCGACGTCTTCTACACCGCCGCCGATTCAAAGCCTAATCAATCACCCAACCACCGCCTGCGCCGCCACCAAAACCACGGCATCCTCGCCGCCCTGCCCGTACCTACATTTACGAAGCCGGCGATGGCGCCGGATCTTCAGAATCCGAGGTACTCTCAGTCGGTTCCGGCGAGGAGGTTTCAGAAATCGAATCCGATGAGCGTTCCGATGAAGGCGGGGAGAGGAGAAGCGGCGCCGGACGCAGACAGCGTCGACGCCGAAGACGGTAAGATGCTTCCGCCGCACGAAATCGTGAGGCGTAGGTTGCTGAAGGGAGGAACGTCGTCGTTTTCGATGCTCGAAGGCGAAGGAAGGACTTTGAAGGGCAGAGATCTGTGGCAGGTGAGAGACGCTGTTTGGAAACAAACAGGTTTTCTACAGTAAATAGATTTTATTTATTTACAAGGTTTTTTTTTTTCTTTTTTGTGTTTTTGTTAAATTATATCGACTTTGCGAGTCTTCATCCCTGATTTTGGTTGGGGTGATATAAATTATTGCTGGAAAACAAAAAGTTTAGATTAATTATGTAAATTTTGTGGTGAAGTCCGGGATTATTAATATCATTGGTATGATTTTGATGATTTGACATAGATAAATCTAGCATAGATTAGAAACATTTTGTTGAATCGCTCCTACGGATGGATGTTCGCAGTTCGGTATACCGACCTATATATTTCGAAAGAAACGGTTTCTAAGAACATCTCGAACCATACTGCAAAATCCGAAAAAATATCATAAAATCGCTCCAACCGAATCCAAAAAGCAATCCGAAAATGAGATTTGTACTGTCTTTCTCCTCCGCTGAAAGCATAGATGCGATTGAGCACATAATATGCGTTGTTTTATGTCCTTCTATTTGTTAAGTAATTAAATGTCCTTATAAAAATAAAATAAATTAAAATATATAAAATAATAATTATAACGTTTTTTAGAATTACAAAAGTTAGCAACAATAATTTTTTAGTTATTTAGTTTAATATGTTATTAAAATTGAAAGCTATAAAATATGTGGACAGTATTGAAAAATTATGAAAGTTGAGAAAATAGTCATTTGAGTCCGAGTCCGTTTTGAAGATAATAAACAGAAATTTTGATTTGGTTCGGTGCGATTCGAATTGAATGCACATCCCTAATATGTTTTAATATAATCCATCAGAAAACTAAATTAACTCAATTTCTCCACTAATCTTATTCTTAAAATCTATTCCAACAATGATATGTAATAAGTGATTGATCTTGATTGATACTAATATTAATCGTGGCCGTATAATACACATTATGTAACATTTTACATTTATTTTATATTTTAAGAAAAAGAGCAAAGAGTCCTCAATTTAGTAATTTAAAACTCAAAATGTTTAGGACAATTAAGATTTACAACTATTCTAAACGTGTCAAGCTTATCCCAAATTCATCATCTTTCAACCTCCCTCTTTTCACAAAATTAACACTCAAGATCTTCTGTTCTGTTTGTCTAGGATGGTAATTATTTTTTAGCTTATCTATTACTATTACTTGAGGAGATTACGTGAAAAAAAAAAAAAGTCAAACAAAATAAAGAAATCCTTTGGAATATTACCAAAATATATAATATCATCATCTTTGACTAATTGCAATTTTTACACGAAGATTACAATTTAACTATATGCACACATACACACATTATATATAACAACAACTAACTAATATTGCAGAATTAACATTTAATTTAGCTATGGCGAAAAAAAACACATTTGTCCTACTCGTCGTTTTCTTGAGCTTCCTCTTCCTCCACGACCAGTCTGTCGAGGCCGGCGGCTGCTTTGCTGAGCGCATCACAGTCCACATAGTCAACAAATTACCGCCCAACTCAGTACTGAGGTTTCGGTGTCAATCTAAGGACAAGGACTATAGGACTCGTCAACTGGCGGTGAACAAAGAGTTCAAATTTGACTTCTGCACGAACCTATATTCGACTCTGTTCTTCTGCCACGTGTATTGGGAGGGTCTGGACAAGTCGTTCGACGTTTATAAGTGCGGCCTATTTAGGAAGGCTACTTGTTATAAGGATTGTTACTGGGAAATGCAGGCAGGCGGGATTTACTTCTCGAAAGAATATCCTCCGAAGAAGCTCGCTCTGACGTACCGATGGTGATCGCACGTGGTCCCGTGGTATTTGGAGCGGGTTTTTGATCGACCAATGGATTGCGGTGTTGATCTCTAATATATTGTACGAATAGAAAATAAAAAATATAATATATATATATATATATATATATATATATATATGATCCATGGTGCATCCCCTGCAACTAAATGATATTTAGCTTAATAACTTCCTATATTCGATGACCGATATTTTAAAAACACACAAATTAGTTGTGGCAATTTTGAACTACTTGTTATAAGGATTGCTATTGGGAAGTTCAGGCAAACGGAATTTACTTCTTGAAGAAATACCCTCCGAAGGAAGTTCGTCAGAAGTACAGCCAGTGAATGTAGTAAATCGGAGCAGATTTGTGATTGATTGATCGATCGATGACAGTAGTTGTCGTCATGTAATCTGATATATAATATGAATAACGAAAAACGAATAAATTTTTTGTAAGACGTTTTATTTTAATTCATTCTGCATAACTAAACAACACAAACATGTCGCTGACGATAAGGATGGTTTGGGGTGCAGGACCACGATTGAAATCATCTTTCCAGTTTTTGTGTCTTAATTCATATCCTATTTATTAATATTAGCCATTGAAATTTTCTGTCTTGTGGCTCACAATTTTTTTATTTATTTTGTAATTCTTTTAATTCCATATTCCAACAAATCATTAAATCATTGTTATTCCATATGGTTTACATGATAAAAACATATACACATCAGTTTTATGAAGATATATATATATATATATATATATGAAATGCCCCCGGTCCCATTGTCAATATTTAAATTATTTGCAAAATTGAGTTTGATTACTTGTGAGAATTTTTTTTTAAAAAAAAAGATTACTTGTGAGAATATTTTTCATTTATTTTAGAAAGGGACATGAGTTGGGCTAAGGTGGGCTGGGCTGCCCATTCGCTCTTGGTTAGTTCACAAAATTTAATTAACCAATAATGTATAGCATAAGACCAGGTTCATTTTAAAAAAATATATAAAAACCATTCACTTCTTTTTCTATTCTATTTTTTAAGAACATCCGCTCTTACCATAAGATTGCGTAGAGAGGGGAAAAAAAGTCAAACAAAATATCGAAAGTATCTCGCATATTTAGTTATTATTAAACAACATTCCTTGTACAACACAAGACATCTCATTTCTAGTCAAATGCATTCAGTCACATACTCTAGATGATCGATCATCTTTCCTTCAACATTCATGCATATACCACACCAACTATTAATTGCAAATAACGTTGCAATGCCACAATATTATCATAAACTTACAATATATATATATATATATATATAAACAAGAGAAGCGTTCAAGAATAGTTAGTTACATGGCAAATAAAAAAACCCTAGCTATGGCGAAACACACATTACCATTCCTCATACTCATCGTTTTCTCGAGCTTCCTCTTCCTCGGCGACCAGTCAGCCGAGGCTGGCGGCTGCTTTGCAGAGCGCATCACCGTCCACATAGTCAACAAGTTACCGCTCAGCTACTCAGTACTAAGGTTTCGGTGCCAATCCAAGGGCAAGGACTACGGGACTCGTCAACTGGCGGTGAACGAAGAGTTCAAATTCGACTTCTGCACGAACCTATATTCGACTCTGTTCTTCTGCCATGTGTATTGGGAGGGTCTGGATAAGTCGTTCGACGTTTATAAGTGCGGCTTATTTAGGAAGGCTACTTGTTATAAGGATTGCTACTGGGAAATGCAGGCAGGCGGGATTTACTTCTCGAAAGAATATCCTCCGAAGAAGCTCGCTCTGAAGTACCGATGGTGATCGCACGTGGTCCCGTGGTATGAGTTTGGAGCGGGTTTTCGATCGACGGATGGATTGCGGTGTTGATCTCTAATATATTTACGAATTGAAAATAATATATATATATATATATATAATTATGATCCAAGGTGCATCCCCTGCAAATAAATGATATTTAGCTTAATAACTTTCTATATTCGATGACCGATATTTTAAAAACACACAAATTAGGTGTGGCAATTTTAAACTACTTGTTATAAGGTTGCTATTGGGAAGTTCAGGCAAACGGATTGCTATTGGCAAATGTAATCGGTGCAGATTTGTGATTGATTGATTGATCGATGATAGTAGTTGTCGTCATGTAATCTGATATCTTCTGTTTCTCTAGGATGGTAATTTTTTTTATAGCTTATCTATTACTATAACTTAAGTAGATAATGTGAAAAAAAAAGTCAAACAAATTTAAAAAATCCTTTATAATATTATCAAAATATATAATATCATCATCTTTGACTAATTGCCATTTTTACACCAAGATTACAATTTAACTAACACACATTATATATAACAATAACTAACTAACATTGCAGAATTAACATTTAATTTAGCTATGGCAAAAAAAAACACATTTGTCCTACTCGTCGTTTTCTCGAGCTTCCTCTTCCTCGGCGACCAGTCAGCCGAGGCCGGCGGCTGCTTTGCGGAGCGCATCACCGTCCACATAGTCAACAAGTTACCGCTCAGCTACTCAGTACTAAGGTTTCGGTGCCAATCCAAGGACAAGGACTACGGGACTCGCCAACTGGCGGTGAACAAAGAGTTCAAATTTGACTTCTGCACGAACCTATATTCGACTCTGTTCTTCTGCCATGTGTATTGGGAGGGTCTGGATAAGTCGTTCGACGTTTATAAGTGCGGCTTATTTAGGAAAGCTACTTGTTATAAAGATTGCTACTGGGAAATGCAGGCAGGCGGGATTTACTTCTCGAAAGAATATCCTCCGAAGAAGCTCGTTCTGAAGTACCGATGGTGATCGCACGTGGTCCCGTGGTATGAGTTTGGAGTGGGTTTTTGATCGACGATGGATTGAGGTGTTGATCTCTAATATATCCTACGAATAGAAAATATAATATATATATATATATATATGTGTGTGTGTGGTTATGATCCATGGTGCATCACCTGGAAATAAATGATATTTAGCTTAATAACTTTCTATATTCGATGACCGATATTTTAAAAGCACACAAATTAGGTCTGGCAATTTTAAACTAGTATGTCATTCACATTCTAACTTGTGTGCTACCACATTGAGTAAGTACTTTGTGTTAGTCTTAACTAAAAATGGGTTGGCGAAATATTAATTAACTTAAGGTGGTGTGTGATTTTTTTTATTTATTTTATTTTTCAGTAAAACTAAATAGACAGACCAATTTATGACATTTTATAGCCAGCTTGACGTTAGTATAGACTAGTAACTTATGCACTGCTATTTTATATAAAAAATTTTTATTAAATTTATTTTAGGGTGAAATAT
The DNA here is from genome assembly GCA_027422505.1 of Craterostigma plantagineum. NCBI lineage: Eukaryota > Viridiplantae > Streptophyta > Magnoliopsida > Lamiales > Linderniaceae > Craterostigma > Craterostigma plantagineum. The sequence goes on from JAPQWV010000029.1 coordinate 2,263,863, forward strand.
TTCATAAAAATCATAATTTAAATTAAATTTGTATGTTATTAACTAAAAATAAACTAATTATAACAATTAAATTTTTTTTTTTAAATTTTATTAATTAATTTTTTCAATCTCAATTGGCAGCCACTTATCCTAACCCCGCCCTTTTAGTAGGACAATATACTTCGAAATTAAATGTAATTTGAATGAATATCGCAATTTAGGACAGCTTCACTATCGGTCGACCTTCACGATTCACGGCACTGCAAACGAATCTCTCGAAGCAACGAAGCCCTCGCCCGATTAATGGCGACGAAGCAAAGGAAAAGATTCTCCTCGACGTGGCATAGCCTCTCCACGAAGCTCGAGCGATTCCTTCGGAGCTGCCTAAGAATCTCCATAACATGAAACCTATCCATACCCCTCTCCAATCCCAGCTTAATCAGAAGCTTATCGTTCTCAACCACAACGTTCAAACGAGCTATCACGCGATCTATGGTGTCCATCTCCCTACGAAGGACGTACATACCTTGAGCAGCTGGGTCGAACCCGCCCCTCTTAGCCTTATTCGCAACCAAGCACAAGGAAAGAGGACAAGATTTCGACTGCGCTTTTCTTACGCGGGAATCGAATTCTTGGCTGAGGTCAGAAAAGCAGCTCCTCAGCTCATCGAAGCAGTCCGAGTTCGAGGCCAGAAAGGGATTATCTTGGGCGTCGAATTTAACGAAGAGGCTGTGGGCGAACGTGGATTGAGATTCGGACAAAGAATTAGAAGAGTCGTCTTCTTCGTCGAAGAAGTCGTCGAGGAGGTCGTGGATGGGCCCGTAGAGGGAACGAGCGCGGCGTACGGTTTGGTAGAGGAGAAGGCATAGGCGGGAAATGTGTTCGCTGTGTTCGAAGTATGAGGCGATGAGTGGGGAGATGGAGTTTTCTGTGGCTATGGTTGAGATTGTTTCTTGGACGAATTCACGGCTTGGTCTTAGGACTTGGTCGAGGAGGAGAAACTGAGGAGGTTCTTCTTCTTCTTCTTCTTCTTCTTCTTCTTCGAAGGGCTCGCCGAAAGTTCTTCGGATTTCGCCGTATGAGTTCGTCTGAGTTGCGAGGCTGAATTCTTGAGTTAGGTCGATTGGTGGGGATTCTACGGCGGTTGATCTTGGAGATGAAGGATTCTCTGAATAATGGCCTGAAAAATTGAAGGTTCGTATTAGGCATAATCGATTGAGGGTTCTTGCTCGAAGGTTTGGTTACCTGGGGATGACGGGCGGCGGCGGGTCGTCGGCGACGGCGACGGCGGTGGTGTTAGCGGCGGCTTTAGACAAGGTAGCATCGCCGCAAAGTCTCTGAAAAAGCAAGATATGATCGGCAGAAACAAGAATCATCTCTCTTCTTTGTCTCTGTATACAAATACAACAAACAGTACGATGAACACACAAGCAAAGCAAGCTCGACTGCTAATTATTAATCAATCATTTTCCTGAGAAAAAAATGTCTGAGCTTCGAAAGAAGGCATCCACCACGAAGATCGAAGGGAAAACACAGCGCCCATAAAGAAAGACAACTTTTTTCTTCAAACTGGCGATTAATAAACTTCAACCCAGTTTGCAATTCGCAGATTAGCAACGCAAAGGAACGAGCAAAAAAGTACCTGTTGTGGGAGGGAATGAGAAGTGTCGTAGATCAAGGCGATTATTTTATTACTAATTGGTCCTCCAACTATGCTACATTAATACATTTAACCATAAAATTTCTCCAATCAATCGATGGAGCAATCCGCCGCAGCAACGTACAGGAAGATGCAGCCGAGGGTGCCGCCGACGGCGGCTGTGACAAACCGCTGCATGCCGTGAACTCTGTCGTTGAAGATTTCGATCTTTAATGTTCATACCGAAGATTCCGGCGACGACGACGAAGCAACTCACCACTAGGGTCGCCGTCGTCACTCGTCAGCATAACCCCCATTTGCAGTAGCTGATTCTGCTTGTCGTCGAGCATTATGTTGACGTAATCTTCTGTGTCGTCTACGTATTCTCTCAGCTTCATGCACAAATAAAAACCCCATCTTTTCAATGGTTTGAAAAAGCTTGAGCTTGAAAATGGAGTTTTTGTTGGGGAAAAAAATGGCTTACGGCGGAGAGTTTGTTTAGGGTACCCTCCTCTGTCTGAACAAAGTAAGCTTCTAACAGCATTTCGAGCTCTTCGACGTCGATGTTTTTGCCTATTGAATTGTGTGTTGTAATGTGATGAGTTCTCATGCTGTATCTAATTGGATCATCTGTGGAGTCTAAAACCTGGGATTTCTCTTTGCCTTCTATGGGTACTTCCAGTTCTGTAGCTTCAAGCAATAATACATTTTTTCAAGATTGATTTTTATATACAAGTTACGCATTTCTTGGATCGAATTTTCTTGCCTGTCATCAGGTTTTAGTTCGCCGAGATCGTCATCATCGTTTAGGGATGAAATTGATGAATTTTCTTGCAGCTCCGGCAGTTTCTCGGTTAGGTACATCTCTGCCATGTACCTAACCGACGTCATCGAGCAGATGCTCTAATTCAACTGCTATCTGATAAAATCACTCGAGCAAAAGAGATTTGAGGTACAAATGCAGGCAATGGAATATTTAAGGCGATAAAAAGGCTACCTTTTGGACACGCCCAGTTATAGCGACAAGCCTGCTCTTTATCTGCCTCACGCGTTCCAAGTTGAGCGTACCTGATTTTCGAAGTCAGTCTATCTAAAGCTGGATGGGCTTCTTCCTCGAGAGTCCTGACCTACCACGAGGTGCCGGAAAAGGCACGTCGACAAATGAAGTCAGAAAAGAAACAAAAAGATAGTTGAAAAAGAAGAGTGTTTCAAACTTCATTTTCCAAGCTGCTACAAGCAGATTCAAGGCATGCTTCTAACTCCACAAACTTAGACGCATTTTTCGATGTGATATCTTCATTGTTTTCTTGGGATTAGCTTTAACAGTTTAGAAAAAAGAAAAAACCTGGTGGGCCTTAACAGACTGATGATGCCTTGAGATCAACCTCTGAAGATCCTCTACAAAGGGAATCACCGAAGGGTCCTTAGAATTTGGCAGTGAAACTTCTTGGGCGGTGATTATTGCCTTGATGTGCTCCAAGTTAATCACGACCGCTCGTTCTTGTCCCAATAAGGTCGGCAGATGGGATAAGATTGGGTCGAGTATGCGCAGATCGCGGGCTGGAATCCCTGTTTTTCTCATGATCGCATGCTTTCCGACTTCTACTGCCTGAGATTTTCCGGTGGGGTCCACCGACAGCCACGGCCTGACTCCGGCGACGGTGGCCTTTTTCCGGTGGGTGGTGGTGGTGGGCGGTGGTGGTTGTGGGCGGAGGAGGGTCGCTCGTCGGCCGGCGATGGTGGTGGTGGAAGCTTCATTGTCTGCGTGTGTAGTACTACGCAAATTGTGGACTTATTTTTTGAATTTATAAACTTTCAAATAATGAAACCTATTTTTCATTATTCTTTAGCTTATGATACTTCCTCATATGAATTCGATAAATGATTAGTCATGAATTGATACCACGTTTTTTTACCTAAGTTGGATTGTTATTACATCCTCAGTTGATTCTGTCCCATTCTCTTGCAATGCGTACCTAGGACTGAAATTAAGCGAGGGAGGATATAAAAGAATACAACAAAATAGAAACATATTAAAGATTAATGTTCGAGCCAACATAATACCATTACTAATGATTAAAAAGAATGTTTTTTGTCAAGTGAGAAAAAGAACATAGAACAGAGAAATGTATTTCAAGTGTCGCAGACATGGATTTGCATAAGCAATAACACAGTTTGATCAAAAGCCTAAAGAACAGACAATCCAAGGATGATTAGGGTTAGCCACAAATCAAAGGCTCGATCTTTCTCGAATTCAAGAAAACATTACGCAATCGAGCGAGACGAAGAACTAACTATCCTTGTTGTTCGATTCTGCCCAGCCGCTACTTCCTCTGATGTACTTATCGACGATGCCAAATTCTCTGTTCTGAGTAGTCCTCCTCGAGTAGTTCTCAGCTGATATAGAGCCCTTTCTCAGCCTTCGATAGTATATTATCTCCCACGGCCAAGAACGAGCTGAGCCAAAGTAAACCTCGGCTGGCAGATCCCTTCCGTTTTCGTCGGGATATGGGAGACCGTAGTGTTTCAGAACTTTGTAGATCTCCTCTGAAGACAACCTTAAGGGGACACTTGAGTTCGACGTCGAAGGATTAGCAACGTCGTCGACTTGATGAGAATGCCTATCAGCGTTTTCCAATCGATTCCTCTCTGTTTCTTTTTCCTCCACGACGCCAGATGGGCCCACGTGTTCAACGTGTTCGAAGACAATGGACTCGTTGAGATCGATCGGTTCCTTACTTGAATTACTAACTCTCTCCACAGTTACGTGAAGAGGGCACCTGCCATTCTCGTGTCCCACTTCCCCACAACGATCGCAGCTCCTCTGAGGTTTGGTGAGGGGAGAACTACTTGGTCCTTTGTGAGATTGTTTTGCAGCGGGAATCGAATCAGTCAAGGGAGAGTAGTCCTGCAGATCGTCGAGCTCGTTTTCCTCCTCGTTGTTGATTGGTTCGTACCGATCGAAATCTGCCCCTGTTTCATACTTTTCGTCCGAGTAATCTACAACATCTTCCTCCCACCGATCATCTTCCAATTCGTTCTTACCATCACTTCCTCCTATCCCAGGCTGATCGTGCGAAGGAGTGACACGCTGTTCAATTTCGACGTCCTTCGAATCATTCTGACGATTCCTAGATGGTGGTTCGTCCACCGTATTATCAGTCAAGGCATTTTCTCGACCTTCTTCATCAGCTCGCGTTTCGTACCTTGGTCGGCTGTTTAAGTCTAATCTTTCATCTCGCATTTCTCTTCTAGGGAAGGTTCTGTGCGGTGGCGGGTCATACAATTGGTGGCCACCTCTGCTAGCGGGCCTTGGCTTGTGTTGAGGTTGTCTTTTCGACCATGATACTGTTATGGGTTCACCGCATATTCTAGTGCCTTGGAGTTTCTTCAGGGCTTTTTCGGCGCTGGCGGGGTAATCGTAGACTACGAAACCATACTTGTCTTTTATTTGTATGGTACACCTGCCAAACCTTCGGAAAACACGTTCGAGGTCGTCTCTACTCACGCGAGAAGAGAGATTTCCAAGATGCAAAGACATCTGTAGAGGCATAGGATATACAGAATTAGCATCTGGCACATATAGAAGCAGGCCCAGAAGGGAGGAACCAACGAGTGAGTTTTAATGATTACTGCACAGATGTCATTTCATCGAGCACTTGCCTTGCACGATTCAAGCAGATATTGCCGTCGATTGAAAGGAGATACTTCTGACAAGGGTCTATTTTGTGGCAAAAAACAAAAGAATCAATAATCAACTCCACGTTACCCACGGAAAGTCATAAACTGAGAGTGTTCATCAAGAAAGTCCAGAAGATCCCAATAGTGCTCATACCCCTATAGAAGCTAACACTAGCAGACGTTCGGGCATCAAAAAATTTCTGTGCTTGAAAATAGATAACCTAAGACATTAATCAGACGCAAGTTTGCACCACGTGTAATACCAGGCACACAAGAGAGGAGCTGATGAGCGAGATTTTAAATATTACTGCTCATGTGTCATTTCATCGAACACTTGTCTTGCACGATTCAAGGGAGATTTTCCCGTCAGTTGAACATAGAAGCTTCCGAAAAGTGACTATTTAGTGGCAAAAACCAAAGAGAAGGGAGCGATTATCGACTCCATGTTACTAACGATAAGGTCATAAACTGAACAAATCCAACCAAACATAATACTTTTACTAAGGTGTGTTCTTCAGAGAATGTAAAGAGTATCGCAAACAAAAAAGAATTATTACATTATATCTAACATTAAAACGACGATTATTCGTTACCTGGACGATAAGGATTTGCACTTTGCAGTGCGCGAGCAAGAGAAGAGCGCCGCCGATGCTTTCCCAAGTGTGCTCTTGTTGAATCTTGACGTCGTGCAGATATTATTATTAGATTAAATTGATAATAATAGTTGAAAAGATTGTCGATTCTGCAATTTTAGTAGAAATATGTTTGGTTTTGCAATTAACTGAAAGTATAACTACTCTACATTAGTCAGTATTACATAGCAACTGTAATTGTAAGTAGCTCCACCGTTTTTATTAATATCCCATATCTGCCCCCACTTGCTTGAAAAGAAAAGTCGGCCTTTTTAGAAGCCCTAGCCTCACCAAATAGTTCGTACCCGCCCTTCACAGCGAACAAATTCTCTCTCTCTTTTGTCTCTCTTCGCTCGAAATTCCAATCTTGATACTATTTCCGCAGCACCATGACTCTTGGTTCAGGAGGATCAAGCGTTGTGGGTAATCATTCCGCCACTGTATTTGTAACCTTTATTTTTGTTTTTTTTTTTTCTCGTTTTCTTTGCCATTCGTTGTTTGTTTTTCATGTTTCTGATGGTTATTTTGCTGATATTTCATGGCATTTCTGTTGATCTCGGCTTTACGTGAAGGGGTTTCTCGTAGATGAGAGTATCTATTAGATCTCAATTTTTTTTTAAAGTTCCTCAATTCCTTTATGATTATGTCGTGGAAGTTTCATCCGCGTCGTGATCTAGGATCTGCTGTTCTTTTCCACCATGTACGTTGACTGATTGTGGTGAATTTTGGTGGCTGATTTTTTGCATCGTTGGTTAATTGTGATTTCTTGTAAATTTGAGAATTTGGCGTGTTGGTGAGCTTCAAATTTAGGTAAAATCGAACTCGCTTCTTCGTTGTGTTGCACTCCATGAGATTATTTTGGTTATCGAGGATGAAATTCATGCAAATTGTTTGACATGAGATGTATTGTATCTCTTGTCTTTCTCTTGAGTGGATATGTGCAAGTGATTACAGAGCTCAGTCCAACTGATTGCATAAGCGATTGAATGGTAACTTGCAATCGTAAACCTTCTCTATAATACATTACAGTCCCTCGAAATTTCCGATTGCTTGAGGAACTTGAACGCGGAGAAAAGGGAATTGGGGATGGCACCGTAAGCTATGGAATGGATGATGCTGATGATATCTACATGCGTTCGTGGACTGGCACCATTTTAGGTCCTCACAATGTGAGTCTCCTTTGACTATAACCAATTCGTCGCTTCCTTGATATTCGAAACCCTAGGCTTGACATCTACGATTCTAATCATAGCTTGTTACACGAATATGTCAGAAGAACAGTCAATTTTGCTGTCGTCATTGGTTGACTCGTCCCATTTATGTGCTTTCCCTTCTCACCTAACCTGAGTGGAAAGTTTATTCTGTGTTTTTTTTTTCTTTTTCCTTTCTTTACCTTCCGTTATCGAGCAGCTGACGTCATCTCTTGATGACTCTTGTATTGCATCCACTGTTATTGCCCTGAAAATCTAACGAGATTATTGGATTGCGATAGCGTTAAGCAAATGAAACGTGTTCTTTTTTTCTTTCTTTCTTACGCTTTAGAGTGTTCATGAGGGACGCATATATCAGCTGAAGCTATTCTGCGACAAGGATTACCCTGAGAAGCCTCCCACCGTTCGCTTCCATTCACGCATCAACATGACCTGCGTAAATCACGAAAATGGAACGGTATGATATCGCTGATATTATGTATTTATACATCATAACTTTCGAAGTAACTTTCGAAGTTATTATAGATTTGAAGTAACATGATGTATGTATTTTTATAGGTGGAGCCTAAGAAATTCGGGATTCTGGCGAATTGGCAGAGGGAATACACAATGGAAGACATATTGACACAGCTGAAGAAGGAGATGGCTTCTGCGCACAATCGCAAGCTCGTTCAGCCCCCTGAGGGGACCTTTTTCTAGTGTGGGGGAAAACAATGTCGTATTTTGGATTCTATAAGATTAATTATGATTACATGATGAGTAATCGCAATGATGGAAAATATATAAGAAAAAAAACTGATGCTGCCTTCTTTTCTGTTAAAACGTTTGTTTGGTAATGAGAGTATTATCTGACTTTTTTCACCGTGGGAATTCACAGCATATCGTAATACGAAGAATTTTAGTGTAAATTATCATCTTACCATCTTCCGTTGTATAATTGGAGAAGTACTGTGTATGCCAATTTTATCATATGGGATTACGATTTGATTTTTAAAATTTTTTATTTATTTTAATCATGTCCTCGTAAAGTATGTTTTTTTAATTTGAAGAATAAAAAATGGTGTATATTACACGAAATTGTACTTCCTCCGTCCCGGTTATTTATTCCCAAAGATTAGTGGGCACGGAGATTAAGAAATCACATTATTTTAATATTATAGTACACCTTTTGAGGTATGGAGAGAGAAAAGTTATTAGTAGACGCGGAAATCAAGAAGACTTCTTTTAATATTGTAATTAGTTTATTAGTGGGATAATTTTTTACCAAAAATGAAAATGGGAAGAATTATGTGGGACTCCCGAAATAGAAAGATGTGAAGAAATAAGTGGGACGGAGGTAGTAATTAGTACGGCTTTTGCACGTCATGTTTATTTTTCCTAAGATAAATAAAAGGTTACAAGGAGTGAGGTTTGTTATGGTGCTCATCTACTACCATGAGCGGTCACCGTGAGCACCATAACTGATTTCGCAATGACATCTCTTTTTTCTCCCACTCCGCCGATGTTATCACCTCCGCCGCCCCTCTTAGCTTCCTCATAACATCCGTGGTCTATCTTCCACGCACTCGTTTATCAGAAATTCATTTTATAATGCAATTTTTTCGTACATAGCTGAGATGGTGAATTTCTGATAAATAAGTGCGTGGAAGATGTACAATGGAGGTTATGGGGAAGCTAAGAGGGGCGACAGAGGTTATAGCATCGCCGGAGTGGGAGAAAAAGAGATGTCATTGCGAATCAGCTATGGTGCTCACGATGGCTGCTCACGGTGATTACTCACAGTAGGTGGGCACCATTACAACGTCGTCATGGATTAATAGGAAAAGTGCTAATGATATCGGCCTGGTAAGAAAAGAAAAGTGGATTATATTTTTCTTTGGATTATACTTCACCCCAGCTTGAGGGGCAATTAGGTCAATTTGTTCACGGACCATAAAAAGAAATAAATCCAATTCCACGGCGCAAACACGCAATTTTGCCAGGCGTTTTTCCGTCAAGCTTTTTTCTTTTTTCCTTTTCTTCATTTTTCTATCTCTGTCGTCTCTCTCTCTCTCTGTCACCTCACTTAAACTATAAAAATCACCATCTTCTCCCTCAGCCCTAATCCACACCCATCCCTATCAATAAAATAAAAAATAGAAAATAAAAAAAAAAAAAGAAATGGCAAATCACAAGCCCCACAAGGAGATCAGGGTTCGTTCGGTGTGGATTTACAACATCGAATCGGAGTTCGACATCATCCGCCGCGTAATCGACAGCTACCCTTACGTCTCCATGGACACGGAGTTTCCCGGCATCGTCTTCTCCGCGCTCCGCCAGCAGGAACGGTGCCCCTTCGAGCACTACCAGACGCTCAAGTCAAACGTAGACGCACTCAAGCTCATTCAGGTCGGAATCACTCTCTCCGACGCCGGCGGAAACCTCCCCGACCTCGGATTTCCCAACCTCGCCTTCATATGGGAGTTCAATTTCAGCGACTTCGACGTCGACCGCGACATCCACTCTCCCAAGTCGATCGACCTCCTCCGCGCGCAGGGGATTGACTTCTCCGTCACGCGACAGAAGGGAGTGGAGGCCACGCGCTTCGCCGAGCTCATGATGTCGTCAGGCCTCGTCTGCAACGATGAGGTCACCTACGTCACCTTCCACAGCGGCTATGACTTCGGGTACCTCATCAAGGCAATAACTGGGAAGCCCCTCCCTGGGACTTTGGCTGAATTCATGGGGTTGATGAGGGCTGTCTTTGGGGAGAGAGTTTACGATGTGAAGCATCTCATAAGGTTTTGCCCGGGGCTCTATGGTGGGTTGGAGCGTGTGGCTCAGTCGCTCAATCTGAAGAGGGAGGTTGGTAAGAGTCACCAGGCGGGCTCAGACAGTTTGCTGACGTTGCACGCCTTTGAGAAGATCAAGGGAGTGTACTTCAGAGACAATGGTGTTGCTGTTGATCCTCAGCCTGGGAAATATGCTGGAGTGCTCTATGGGTTAGAGCTCTAACATCCTTTGCAATTTCAATTGAATTGGGTTTTATGGTGGAAATTGGGGTTCGTTTATTGTCGTACTAACAGATTTATTCTGTGTAAAAGAAAAGAACTACCTTGGTTACCTGATATGGAGAAAGAATGGGTGTTTGTTTAAGAAATATAACCATGTGTGGCATTGCATAATTCTCATATACTTTCGTACCTACGAACTTGAGTCCATACGTTAGCCTTTGCTGATGAAATCCAAAGTAAAGATTCTGGTCAAATGTTAAACGTGGTGTTGGATTTAGGACAAGTTTAATCACAGGCACGGCAATTTGTAACAAACGTTTTTTAGCTCTTAAGTTAAGAATTATCGATTTTGAAGTTTGTTCAAGATGAAGAATGCAGTTTGAAAGATAAATTGTCGTGTTTTTGAGTCATGACGAAAACTGTAGAGCTGTACTCCAACGTGTATATTTTTGTCGTGGCTAACGGTCTGTCGGGAATTAGTAATTCACGAGGTAGACGTGTTTATGTTGAGTATTTTCAATTCAAACGGCCACTAACAATAAAGTAGCTGAAGTCTCACCCGTCTTATCTTAATCCTTAAGTTATAGATATCGGGAAAATGCTGCAAATAGCATTTACTTGTAAACTACCTAGTAATAAGAGTGGCTTAGGTTTCATCTATTCGATATGCGTAAAGTAATTGTATATAAGGTACATGGAAATTATCCATGCTGTAATTAAATGTGTACAACCAAGTTGAATGTGAAGGTGGATTATTGATAATTTGATCTTTATTGCTTTTTCTACTGTGTTTCTTGAATCTTGATATACATTGAATCAAACTAATGTGAACAAGGCATCTTATGTGTGATGTTCTTCGGTTTCGTTTTTGTTTTTGAAATGCTCTCCAATCCTGTGCTCTTTTGTGTGAATTATCAGACAACTTTTGCTGTGCAATCTGGAATATGTAGTTAGTGTGTGGCAGTTCTTTGCTTGAAATGAAAACGTAGATGATGCCATTATGGAGATTTTCATAACCACTTACTTTCGCCTGTCCATGCAAGGCGTACTTGTGACTTAAACGTTCCGTTTTCTGTTGAAGATCATGAGGCAACTTTGAGTTAGTTCGTTATTGTGATAAATTGCTAATTTACCGTTCAAATCGCGGTCAACCTGGGAAGATTATATAACCATGCTAAAGATTTCTGTTGCGATTTGAGAAGTTCTCTTCATTAAGGAGATTCGTCGCGACTTTAATGTTGTGTGACAATTACTTTCACCCAAAATGTTTCTTTTTCGTTTTGCTAAATCTGGCAAAGGCCATAACGGCAAAACTGTTCCTTTTGTGCTTTCTCGAAGTTTAAAAGATAACGTTTGATTATGAACTAAGTCCGCGTGACTGATAATATCTTCTGTCTTCTCTGTAGGAGCTGGGAATCATGCGTGGGCCTTGTTTGCTAATGAAAACTCCAAAAAAAAATGTAGTTTTCAGTGTATGTTCTATTCAGATGCGCTCAGGGAAACATCGAACTTCATGGACGTACGTTCTTCATACTTGTAGTAAGTGTCGAGGTAAGATATTAACGTCACTAAGTTCATCGTCATCGTTTTTCTGTTTTTTCTTTTCCCTTGATGATTGTCGTTCTTGAATGTTATCCCGTGTTAGAATGTATATAAGATTGGTCGAGAAAATATGTGCTCGAATCAAATCCGTGAGCTCTGAAATAGTTCGATTCGAATCTGTTTTATCTTTTCATGAATATATATATATATATATACACATATATACCTCAGCTTCATAGTTTTGCAGAAGCTATAAATGCATGTGTTGGTAAACGATCATATTTGCTGTTGCAGTTCTCAGGCATTGGATGGAGACATTTTAGGAGGAGTTTTTCAGAAGTTGATTTTGATTAATTTATTTATTTTTATTAGCTCAGTCAGCAGAATAAATAGAGTTTCTCAGAAGTTGAATTGATTTTTTTGTTATTTTTTTTTACTAGGTCAGTCAGAATATAGAAATTTGCCATTGATTTTTTTTTTTCTCTTATGTTGTCATAGTTGTTCGATTCCCGCTTTGAATAAGTGGAATCAATGGCAGATTGGCAATAAAAATGTAAATATCAGTTACTTCACATTTTATAATACGCCTTATGCATATATATTTAGTTTTTTTATTTGTCTCTTATATAATTACTACAAAATTTTGAGGTTTGTTAATGATGATAGTCTCAAGTTGACCTTTAGTCAAGGCTAGACTCATCTTTGATCCCTATACATACTTTTAAATTGCTTCATCTTGTTTCTTGATTTGGGGTATTAATTAATCTGCAATCCCAAATTTAAATTATCTATGAGTATTGCTTCCTGACTAAGCAAGCTAGTGCATCGAGTAATTAATGAACCCAACGTTTTTAAAATTTATTACTCGTAATTACATGTCTTAACTAGGTTGATACTCGGACTTGATGTGTTTTTATGATAAAAACAGAATATCTAATTTATTCTCTGCTTCGTCGCGATCAAAATGATACCGATATCCGATATTTATCGATATTCACGAGAGTTAATTTTGTATATTGAGATTTTTATTTACCGCAGGGTTAGAATGTTAAATTAACAAGTTAATCTAAATATATTATTATTTTTATCTTGAAACGTAAATAATATGGTAACCTATCCAATCCAGTACAATGCTTAAATGAAAACTGAACAAGATATGCGAAGATATACTATCTTACCATAAATTATATCTCATTTTCTTATGTTAGAAACTAAATATAGTGAAAGAAAAGAAATAAAACTCGCGTGCGAAGTGATCCACGAAAAACTATAAATAGCCAACACGTGAATTTTCCCGCAAGATGGTAACGGCAATCGATCAAATGTCTACGTTTGCAAATGGCGACGGCGAGCACGAATCGAAGCATCACAAAAATGGTCGCCTACGATGCGGCGATCAAAACGCTGAGCGAGAGAGCTGCGTTGATGCGCGAATCAATGCAGAAGAATCAGGTCATTACGGACAATATGGTCTCCATTCTCGGATCGTTTGATCACCGATTATCGGCGCTTGAGACGGCAATGCGTCCCACACAGGTTTGCAATCGATTGGGTTTCGATGCGTTCGATCGATTTGAGATCTGGAGGTTTTTTTTGTTTCTGTATTAGCTCAAGACGCATTCGATAAGGAGAGCTCATGAGAACATTGACAAGACGATTAAGGCTGCTGAAGTTATTTTGGGTCAATTTGATCTGTCACGGAAGGTCTGGTACATGATTTTCTCTGTGTTCTGCCTTTATTGTTCCGACTACGAATAATGTGGGAGTATCGATTGATCTCAGTTTCCCCTCGAATTTTCTAGTTTGTTTAAGAGCATCGGTTGATCATTTGTTTACTCTATTGATCGTTTGTTGATCTCAACCGCCCTCCAGGCTGAGGCGAAGATATTGAGGGGTCCTCATGAAGATTTGGAGAGTTATTTGGAAGCAGTGGATCAATTAAGGGGTATCGTCTCCTTTTTCAGCGGAAACAAAGGATTCAAAAGTAGCGTCGGGGTAATAAATCAAGCTAATGGCTTACTAGGAAAGGCAATTTTCAAACTAGAAGAAGAATTTCGACAGCTGCTTACGTCGCACAGGTTTAGCTCTTTACCAGTTATCACTGATGGAGATCGTGGCTCTGGTGTCACTTATGGGATGAGACCATCTTAGTTTTTTTTTTTTTTTTTTTTTTTGAATTAAAATATCGCGTTTTGATTGGTAATTACGTTTCAACTTGTTTTCAGCAAACCAATCGAGCCCGACGTTTTGTACGACTGCTTGCCAAACTCTATGAGGCCATCAGGCGGATCGCCTCGTGACGGTCAAGTCGACGGGATGCAATCAGCTAATGAGCATCAAAATGGAAGTCCCGAAGAGCTTGTCTATAAACCGCTGCCACTAATTACTCCTAGACTTCTTCCTTTGCTTCGTGAAATAGCGCAGCAATTGATTCAAGCTGGACACCAACAGCAGCTACTTATTATATACAGGCAAGATTTTGACGAACATTCCTTGCTTTACGGTGCAGTAGCTTTACGTGCTGATATTGTGGCTATTTGACCATCTCAATATAGGGAAGCTCGATCTTCATTTATCGAGCAAACTCTCAAGAAACTAGGTGTTGAAAGGCTTGGTAAAGAGGAGGTACAGAAGATGCAGTGGGAAGTTCTCGAAGCAAAGATAGGGAGTTGGATAACTTACATGAGAATCGCTGTACGATGTTCTTTACCTATTTTTCTTTTGTTTGGTTGCTAGATCAATAATCCCATCTGAAAACAGGTCAAGCTCTTGTTTTCTGGGGAGAAAAGAGTGTGCGATGAAATCTTCGAGACCCAAGAAACGCTTCGTGACCAATGTTTTGTCGAAGTCACGGTAAACAGCGTATCTGTTCTTCTCAGTTTTGGAGAAGCCGTCGCTAAGAGCAAAACATCGCCCGAAAAGTTGTTTGTCCTGTTGGATATGTACGAACTGTTGCGAGAACTACAATCTGAGGTTAGTTTTGCCCGTGCTTAACGTTCGCCGTACGTACGCTGTTCATTGCATGATTCTTGATGTTGCTGAAATTAAGAACAACATCTTCGAGTGTGTTCAATGTCACAGAAAAGATCTTGCTAAATCTATATCAGGTGGTGACCATATTCAGTAGTAAACTGTGTAGCGAGATGAGGGAAGCTACCTCGGTACTGACGAAACGCCTGGCTCAGACATCTCAGGAAACATTCGTCGACTTTCAGGAAGCAGTTGAGAAAGACGCCACGAAAACAGCCGTCCTCGACGGGACAGTTCATCCCCTGACTAGCTACGTCATAAACTACGTGAAATTTCTTTTCGAGTAAGTTCGTTCTCATCTCTTGTTAGTTAGATTTGCTGGGTATGCATTCTCTAATTCATTCTCACGAGAGCTTAACTTTTCAGCTATCACTCAACCCTTCAACTGCTCTTCAAAGAGTTCGGCGACGAAGATCCCGACGAACAGTTAGCCTCCATAACAGCACTAGTACTTCAGGCTCTCATGAACAACCTCGACGGGAAGGCTAAGCAATACAAAGATGCAGCTTTATCGCAGCTATTCCTAATGAACAATACACACTACATCGTTAGATCCGTTCGAAGGTATATCTCAAGTCCCTTTTTCCACAAGTTCATTTCAAGACTCGATTTTTACGAAATATATAATTTAGGTCTGAGGCAAAGGATATATTAGGTGAGGATTGGGTTCAGATACAGAGAAGGAATGTCCAGCAGCATGCCAATCAGTACAAGAGAATCGCTTGGTCTAAGGTGAAGCACCATTTTACAGCACACTTTCTTTTAACATTTTTGTTGCATGGTTATAACACACAAGATATATATTTCTTTTTTTTTTTTGGGCAGATTCTTCAGTGCCTCACCGTTCAAAATCAGCAAGGACATGTTATAGGCAGCGGGTCGTTCGACGAAAGGGGAAGTGGGGCGGCTAATGTTTCGAGGGCGGCGATCAAAGACAAGTTCAAGAACTTCAATATATTGTTCGAAGAGATTCATCAGAAACAATCTCAGTGGACTGTCCCTGACAGTGAGTTGAGAGAATCTTTGAGGCTTGCTGTTGCTGAGGTCTTATTACCAGCGTATAGATCCTTTCACAAACGTTTCTCGTAAGTATTTTCTTTCATTTTCTTTTTGATTTAAGAATGCTTGGAAATTTTGTTATTCCTATGGTTTGTTTGTGTTATAGACCTATGATTGAGAATGGGAAGAATCCGACGAAGTACATGCGATATACTGCGGAGGATCTTGAAAGAATGCTGACCGAGTTTTTCGAAGGGAAGACATGGAATGAATCAAAACGATAGAATATTGTTATTATAGCTAAGATTCAATGTTATAAAAAATATATATAGAAAAATAATGTATATCTATATCTATTGGGATTTGGGGCTGTTGTAATATTAGGCATTAGCAACATATTGTTCTTCCATCTGGTCCTCTTACCTACTCAACCATGCCTTAGGTCATCTTACGCCATTATAATCAATTAATAGTATGATACTGTTATTTTATCTAAAGAGTTGACCACTCTTCCCTTCTCATTGTAGTGGATTATATGGCCAAATATCTATTTAAATTCATCACTTGATATATAATATAAATGCTAATCAAACTTGAAGCAACCTCATGACATATTCGTCATCTATGAAAACAATGGAATACAAAATCATTTCCAATATCAACATAACCACCTCTCAATTCTCATTTCCAATTTAAACATAAAACAATAACTCTCTGCAACACGCTTTTACTCATTCAACGCCCTAAGGCATTGGCTACGAGTTCATATTAATATCTACGTAAACAAAAAACGTTGAAAATGTCACAATAAAAGTAATTTTAATTATGATTCAGGCCCCATTGCAGTTTTAAAATTAGATTCAGGCTCCTGTCAGAAACTTTTAGTTTTAAGGACCCGATTTCTGCAGTACCACTTCATTGTTCTGCAGTACCACTCAATTGTTCTGCGCTAGCACTTCATTGTTCTATAATATCACTTACTGTTACTGCAGAAAAATGAAGTGGTACAGCATAACAATGAAGTGGTGCTGCAGAACAAGAAAGTGATAATGCAAAACAATGAAGTGATAATTCAGAACAATGAAGTGGTACTGCAAAAATCGAATCTTTAGAATAAAAATTTTCTGATAGGAACCCGAAACCTAAATGAAACTTTACCTGGAGCAACATCAAATTGCCCCTAAAGGTAAACCTTTGCGGAGTTCTGAAGTCGAATAGAGAGCAAAAACAGTCTGTAATTTCCGCGGCATTATTGCCGTGTAGGAATAAAAAATAAATAAACTTTTTTCGTTCGATCATATCTAAATTCTAAACCAAGTCAAGCTCACGCGCGCTTCTTATAACTGATACTAAACGAACACAACTGGGAAGATCAATCGATCTCTCGTTGGGAGTCTCTCTATATATACACAAATAAAATAACCAAGAACTCCAAACCCTAATTAATAACTCTCTCTCTCTATAAACATGGCGGACCACCACCTCAACGGCTCCTACTACGGCCCACCAATCCCGCCGCCGCCGTCGAAATCCTACCACCGCCCAGGCCGCGGCGGCGGCTCGTGCTGCTGCTGCTGCAACCCCTTCACTTGCCTTCTCAACTGCATATGCACTTGCATATGCCAAATACTAATCACAATCCTAATCATCCTCGGAATCCTAATCTTCGTCCTATGGCTCATTTTCCGGCCGACCACCGTCAAGTTCCACGTCGCCGACGCTTCCCTGACGGAGTTCGACCTCAACAACGGCACCCTCCGCTACAGCCTCGCCCTGAACATCACCGTGAGAAACCCCAACAAGCGAATAGGAATCTACTACGATGCTATTCAGGCGAGCGCCTACTACGAAGGTCAGAGGTTTAGGACCGTCGATCTTCCGCCGTTCTATCAGGGGAAGAAGAACCCGACGGATCTTAGGGCCCAGTTCGTGGGCCAAAACGTCGTCGTCTTGGGCGGCAAAGAGATGGGTGATTACGGAAGAGACAAGAACTCCGGCGTGTATGAGATAGATGTGAAGCTTAGGCTTAGGGCTCGGCTGAAGTTTTGGGTCTTTAAGTCGACGACGGTGAAGCCCAAGATCGACTGTGATTTGAAGGTTACGCTGAACGGGTCAAATGGGTCGGGTCAAGGCGGTGCTGTTTTTGAGCCGACGAAGTGTGGTTTTGATTGGCGTTGAGGAGATTATTTGAGCACATTGTAATCTTACGTTTGATTATTTGAGTTGGTGTTATTTTCTTGATTTTTGGTAGCACTTTGACGATGCTATTCGTTGATTCTTGGGCATATTATTGTTGTATTACGATCATATTTTCTTCTTTTTATGATCATATAGTTTTAAGTATATTTAATTAATATTGAATAATGTATTTGACGTAACGTATTATATATTATATTGGTTTGGTGAAGTACAGACATAAGGACGTGGATGGAATAGAAGGTAAACCATGGGATATGTATCAGCTTACATGTTATTGTCAATTCGATTATTTAAATGAGCAATTGACATGTTAATTACAATGCACAATTTGAAAGCGACGGACAAGTTGACAATTAATTACTCGCATTATAAATAATGTAGATGAAGCTAGTATCTTCATAATTTGATTCGCTTGAAATTCTTGATAGGCGTTAATGTGAATTATGAATATGACATCCATAGCCCTTTTGCCTTAAAAATATGATGAAGTGATTTTGAAATAACATATTAGTATTTTAGGAACGTTATTGAAGGAACTATAATTCAAAGAGCTCAGATGTACTTCCTTTGATCCCGTTGAGTTCATTTCCAAGTATAGAAGCTTACTTAATTCCACACATCAAAAAATAAAAAATAAAATAAAAATTCATCTACTACTACTAACCAACCCATTGTATCAATAGTAATCAACCAAATGTATCCAGCAACCTAAATTCATAAATTAGATTAGTAGGGCTGGGGAAATATACCGAAATACCGATATACCGTCCTTATCGTATCGTAACGTACCGAAAATATCGAAAATTTTGGTATACCGAAGTTTTTGGTAAGGTATGATACCGTACCGAAAATGGTATGAAAATTTTAAAAATTAGGTATACCGATTATACCGAAATACTAAAGTTTTTAATATTATATATATATATATACACACCTACATATACTATATTATTTCAAAAAAATATAAAATGGTTAAAAATATTATAAGGATCTTCATAATTTATTTAGCGCATAAATTATTAACTATACCCTTGACGCTCACCATATTTTGTTAATCTTCACTAATTTTCTGTTGATCTTGATGCAATTAATTTTTCTTAATCTTCATTAATTTTTTTACGTGGCGATTTCGTTTCAATTAATATGTATATAACGTATTTTTTGATTATGTAAAGTTCTTTGTATTATTAAGGAGATTGACTAAAGTATGTAAATTATTTAAGGTTATTTTAGGAATTAAAAATCTTTCTATTTTGGATAATGTGGTATTAATAATCCATCTTATTGGAGCCTAAGGTGTTTGAATTTACTAAAAAATCGAAAACAACGAATTAATGAGTTACGAGACATGCATGATAAAAAACCTTCCGTGTGAATGGTATGAAAGGTATGATACCGATACCATACCGAAATTTCGGTATGATACCGTATCGAAATTTAAGATATACCGAAATTTCGGTATGATATTGGTATGATTTTTCCCGATACCGAAATTTCGGTACGGTATACGGTATCACAGTTTTGGTACGGTATACCGTACCGAACCACCCCTAGATTAGTGTAACATTTAGCCCTTTTCTTATGGTACTTGTGATAATGGCGTATGCTAAGTTCAGCAGCAAATGCCATATTTCAATTCATCCCCTCTAAATTCTTGGTATAAAATATCCATGTATAATAAAGGGTAGACAAGGAAATCATTCCCAGACATCACATTACATGAAGAATTGTAAGAAACCAACTAGGATAATATATCAGCAGCACAAATATGAATTAATAAGCTCAGCAGAAAGTTAGAGAGACAAAAGATATACACATGAAATGAATCGCTACTACTCTGTTATGTCAAAACAGAGCTTTGCCTCATCCCAAGGACCATTGATCTCAAACTTGTACTTTTGAATCCTAATCAACCAATAAGGGCAGACAACATTGACAAAGACTAAACTACTCAACAGCAAGACAAACAGCAGCTGATGAAGCCCGTAAACGAAAACAAGAGTCACAGCCATCAAACCGAACGAAAAAACGAGATGCAACCTGAAGGAGTACCTCTTCACGCAGTAACCAACCAAAGGGGCGAACAAAAACGCCTGCAACGAAAACAGAACGACGGCAAAGACATGTACCCTAGAAGGCAATCTAGAAGCTATCAAAAGGGAAGCTACGATGGAAGCATTCAGAGAGATGTTGTTAGTAAAGGTCGAGCTTTCGAAGGTCCCTGGGACTTTCACGGTGGACCCAGAATAGTCGTGTAAGAAGAGATGGAGCGTAACGAGGGAAGCAGTGAGAGCCCATATGGAGTCTGAGCTTATGGAGCGTGTAAGAGTGTGATAGATAGGAGACAAGAGGTATAAGCCAGTGATGAAGAATGAGGTCTTGAGAACGTAGTTTAGAAGCAGTTCGAAGGAGAGAGTTTCTGCTGTTAAGAGGACGATGAAGAAACCCGATACTAGGAGGGCTGCGTCTAGCGAGAGGAGGAATCTTTCGTTCAGAGCCTCTCTGAGAGTGTATGTCCAAACCAAGACAACTAGGGAAACTATGCATAGGTATTGGGAGATCACTACTGCGTCTAAGATTACCTTGGTTAAGTTTCTTTTCACTACACTGGCATTCATCATCATGCCTTCCAAGAACGATTCATCGGTGTAGTTGTCTTCATAGCCAGGTTGCCTGCCTCCGTAAGCTACTTTTCTCCATTTACGGCGGTGCTTTGGGGAGCTTTCCATGGGCGTGGACGACCCGATAACACTATTCAACACCTATAAAAACGGACGAATGATGTGGTTGGATATCGAGGAATAAGAAAAATGCTACAGAGAAGTGTTACAGTTAGGGTAAAGGTACATACTGAAAAATTCTAGGATGAAGGAAGTAAAACGGAAAAGCTACAAAGCCAATAGAGAAATCAATATGAAAGAAATAGCAGACTAAATCCCATAGAATGTCAAGGTAATTTCTACACCGAAAAAAAAAAAAAAAAAAAAAAAAAAAAAACTTGATATGCAGCTCTCCAAAATTCTATACATACGGCTCTGCAAAGTCAAAATCTGAAATCAACAGTCCGATCAGTTTCCCCATCTTCCAACAATTCGTAGAATGGAATTAACACGAAACCAAAATTGCCTTCTTTGTAGAAAATGCTTAAGTAATTAAAAGAAGATCCAAGGGCCAACTATCAGAAACTCGATCGGAACATGTAAAACAGGGAAAGACGAACAACAAACAGAAAAAAAATCAAATAGAAATGACAATCGCCACCTAGAAACGAGGGACAAACGAATATCTCTTCACGTAGCTTCTTGATGATCTGACGGGTCGACCCAAATCGTTGGATCGTAGATCGTAGTCATCGTACTGCTGCTATGGCTTGTGTTAGGACCCGACCCGAGCTGGATAAGAGCGATAACGCTATATAATTGGGCTTGGACCCATATAACTGGACAAGCCCATGAGATTCTGATGGGCCGAAAGGTTATTTTACTTCGATATATGAAATAGCATAAATACTACGGGTCTGTACACATAAATACTCCATCTGTAAAAAAAACTTGTAATTTAGACCCGTCAGCATTTTTTATATGTAGGTACCTAACAGAATAAATTTTTGCACATAGGTACCCGATCCCACCGCAGGTACGCCGTATTAGCACATTTAGGTACCCTATGACAATGTTGTACGTAACACGTTTATAAAATGATACGTCGTATTAGCACATTTATGTACCATATAGAAATCGTATATGGTACCATATAAAGGTGTGATATGGTACACTATCCACCATAGCAAGATACGGTCTTTACACATAAACTGGTAAAAACCGTAAGTCGGGTACCTATCTGTAAAAATTTGTGACATGTGTACTAAGTTGTAAGTTTTTATTCAAGTAGGTTGTGTAGATTACACCAAACATTAAGACAATTAATAAAAACAAACACAATTCAGATTTGATATAAAACTTCCCCAATTAAAATACAAAGTAAGCGATCGCCATGTCCCAAGTAAATTCAGCCATAAGTCAACAACGACGTATTGACTTGCACTACAAATCCTCGTGAATCGGAGACGCCGAAGGCGTCAGAAACTCAGGCGAAGAAGCTAAAGGCGTCGAGAACGGCGTCGCTGAGCTCTTCACGTCAGCATCAGCTTCGTCGTCGGCGCCGTCACTCTCAACAGTCGTAAAACACTCCGTCATACTTTTTAGCTCCGCAGAAACCTTCGCAGCAGCACAGCTCACGATTTCCTTGGGCGAATCCAATCCTTCCCTCTCCTCTTCCTTAATCGTGAACAAAAACCTAGGTGTAGGCCCAATCGCGCCTCCAATCTCGTACGAATCGACGTCGATCGCTTCGGAAATGTTCTTCTCCTCTTCGTTCGCAGCGTCGCCCGCGGCGGTGTCGCCGCAGTGAGGTGAAGGCGACGACGATAACGACGACTTGTTCACGCAGAGGAAGTAGAGGAGCTCCTTCGAGGTGGACAACGATATGTCGTCTGCGGCGGTGGGAGACGCGGCGGAGAGCGCGCGTCGGCGGCGGCGGAGGACGTAGTAGAGCTCTATCGTGAGCGCGACGATGCATACGACGAAGATTACGGTGAACGCTGTTCCTAATTTGCTCAAGCTCATCTTATTTTACGGGTTCTCTCTCTTTTTGTGTATTTGCTGTTAATTATTAGTATTATCATCGAAACGTGATTGACTCTGAAGTAGATAATAGTCAATACAAAAAAATATTCATAACTCGTAAGTATTAACTTGAGTAACTGAACTGCTCGCTCGACACTGACGTCGTTTTTATTTACCCATTTTATACCGGGAATCTATACAAAAATATCCACTTATATACAACAATTCGCAAATATTCGATTTTTTTAATATATAGGTAGGCACCTAGAATAAAATTTTTATACATTGGTATTGGTACCTGTTGCACCACACATTCAAACTGAGTACTTATATAAAAAAAATTTGATGGTGGTGGTGCTGACTTGTTTTTTATATAAATGATAATTTTGCAGTAGATTTTCACCTTTTTGTATCAGCAAACTCATCACGCCCAGAGTAACAATCATAATAAATAGTCTGAATTATTCAACATAAGAGTCGCAGTAAATTTTGAATAAAACAAAGATTACGTTACATTACAAAAAAAAAAATCAGCTACTTATATAGCGGCAAAGTATTCCTTGCTGAGCTTCGGGTCGGGTTTCATGGATTTCTCCCCGGGCTTCCACCCAGCGGGGCAAACCTCGTCGGGATTCTCTTGCACGTACTGCAAAGCCTAAACAAACAAGAAAAACAAAAACCACGAAACAAATGGCTTTCACTAACACGCAATTCCTTTATTTTGTGGACATATATAGCTTCAATAGGACGAGAACCTGAAGCGTTCTTAGGGTTTCGTCGACGCTTCGCCCGATGGCAAGATTGTTGATCGTCGAGTGTTGTATAACTCCCTCCTTGTCGATGACGAATAGTCCCCTCAGTGCAATTCCCTACAGAACACATTAGCAGCGAATTTACGCATGTTGGCGAATAAATTTCACAGGCAAGAAAGGTCAGAGGTTATTTATCACGCCATAGAGAGATACAACTAACATATACCTGGTCTGGGATAAGAACGCCATACGCCTTTGAGATTGACTTTGTCACGTCTGAAATCAGTGGATAGCTCAAATCTCCCAAACCGCCAGATTTTCGATCGGTTTGTACCCAGGCGAGGTGGGAAAACTATAATGCATTAGACGAACAAACTCATTAGTAGTCTAAGAGTGACTTCATTGGTAGGATTTTAAGTTCAGATTCGATGTACTAACCACACTGTCTATGGAAACACCCAACACTTCGGTGTTGAGCTTCTGAAATTCTTCGTAACGGTCGCTGAAGGCAGTAATTTCTGTGAAAACGAAAATGCAAGTTTTTAAGGTAACATATGGAGATATATAGAAAGGGCTAAGATAAATTGATGATATGATTATACCTGTGGGGCACACAAAGGTGAAATCCAAGGGGTAGAAGAAGAGGATAACGTACTTCTTCCCGATGTATTCGGAGAGCTTAACCTGAATGGCAAATAACAAAGTGTAACTAGAAAATCAAATGAATTCAGATGCAATACAGCTTCTTGGACATGAAGAACGAGGAATTCGGACCAAAAAAACCCACCATCGTCGGACAGAAAGAAGCTTAAGTACATAGAATTTTTCACATTATCACCTTAATGAATTCTTGATCGAATACAGCCTCGGCTTCAAAGTCAGGAGCAGTATTTCCGACCAGCGGAGCTTCGCTCTGATCCCACGAACACAAAATCAAGCGAATTATTACAAAATTCGCATATCTCTTTACCACGACTTTAAGATGAGCGATGATTTCATTCGGCGGATGTTCGAGTCACTTACAGCGCGTACGACGAGGCTGCGCCGCCGTGTGGACTGAGAATTGCTCGAGGAAAGTCCACGTGTCACGCGGCTGAGGAATGTCTTGGCCGAGATAGATGAAGTCGGGGAAACGGCGGCGTTTTTGGACGGAAACAGAGGTTTGTTGTTCGAAGTGGATGAGATGAGAGCGGCGGTGGAAGTAACTGCAGCAGCTGAGCAAGCCATTTGCCTTCGAATTCCAAAAGCTCCGATTGAATTTTGAGTGTTGTCTGATTGAATTTGTGGACAAAAGTGGGCGATGTGATGATTTTGTGATTGGTCAGAATTCACAAAGGAAGATAATAAACGGATAGACAAAGAGTGGCGATGATTCTCTTTGGGCCTGACTTTCTTATCGTTGGAGGAAAAGCCCAAATAGCTGCAAAACAATATCTTTTCTGGTAACGTTAAACCTTCTTCTTGGGCCGAAAATTTTAAGCACGAGCCCGATAAAACTTAATAGAGTCGAGCCTGACCGGTCCGTATTCGGGCTCGCCTCGGCTCGTTTACACCCTCATCCCAAACTAGGTAAATCACACTAAAACATGCATATATGATAGTACCACTCATAATATTTGGTATATGGGTAGGTTAAACCTTCTTCTCAGAAAAAACTTTTGAGAAACTCAACCTGACGACCAAGTCGAGTTACACCCGCTAGCAATCGCGTCTTTTAGGAATGACATTTTTGTTTTTGCTACAATTTGAGTATTTATAGTAGCTTGGATCGGTTTGTAAGAGCACGACCTAGCCGTTAGGCGCGAGACACTTCAAGTTGAGTGTTTCAACTTCGAATTCATTAATTAAGAGTGCGTTTGGATTCGCGTATGTAAACTAAATCGTTTGATTTTGAATTATGTATTTTAAAATCTTAATTTCAAATCCAAAAACTATTTGGCGAACGCTAGGATTTTGAAATTCGGATTTCAAAAAAGAGATCGACTCGAGCTCGTGAAGCTCGTCGAACTCGATTTCTAACCTTTTTATCTAAAATAATTTAGAAAAGTATTAACTAAAATAAAATAGAAATCATGAATGATATAAAAAACAAGCTCGTGAGCCGGCTTGCGAGCTAACGAGCGCTCACGATTGAGCTCGAGCCAACACATTCGCGAACCCGTGATGAGCTCGACCTCGACAAGAGCTCGTCGAGGTCGAGCCGGCTCATTCGCGAATTCATGACGAGCTCGAGTCGGCTCATCGAGGTTGCGAATCGGCTCGACTCATCGTCCACCTAATAATTATTATTATACTATTATTATTATTATTATATTATTATTATTATACCATTATTGTTATATTATTAGTATTATGCGAATAACTCCTTACGTGCTCAACTTTGAATTTCGAAAACATAACATTTGACAAGGAGTTTCAATCCGACAAATTACAAGAGTTTGGACTTCCGGTCGGATTTGGACAAAATCGAAATTCAAATCAGTGCGATTGCCAAATGAAAGATTTGGGCGAAATCCAGATTTCAAATCGAAATCTAAAACCTTTGTCTTCAATGTAGGGCGAAAATTAGATATTTTCGCCCGTTACGAGAGGGTTAGTCCAATTGATGTGTGTTGTTCTAAGTCAATGGGTGATTGAACATGTAGGAACAACAAAAAGTGTTTATAATTTAAATTCTAAATAAGCAAAAGATACTTGAGATTGTTATATTATACTAGGTACAACATACGAGTGTGCAATGAAGTAAAGTTAATTATTATTAAATAGTTTTAATATGTAATATACTAAAAATAGCATTTGGTAGTTATTATGCCATTATGGAAGGTAACTGATTTGTTTAATAAGATTTTTTTTTTATTTTTCTAATATTTGTAAAAAAATTTGATTGGTCAATTAATTGACAGTTTATCCCAATATCTCACCTACATATGAATAATTTTAAAACTTGTGAATAATTAGGGGTAGTTTCACTTCAGTTTATCCAATAATATACGATTAGTCAATGCTGCGTCGTCATGTTTTCGCTTATCCAAGAAAAAGACGCGCGCGCGCTCCCCACGCGCGCCAAAACATTGAACTCATCCGCGGGAAATACCAAATATACCCCTCACCCTTCTCTCTCCAACGGATCGACCAACCAACAGTATTAATAATTCTCTGGAAAAGAAAAGAAAAAATCTCAACGTAAGGAGACAACAAAGAAGAAGATAAACAAGAGAAATATAGATACGTACACATCGTCTATAAGCAGGCGAAGGTACACGAAGAAGAAGCTACCTTAGGGTTTCAAATTTATTTCCTCTCCCTCGATCTTTGCTCGTAAACACATTTCGTTTTCCTGGGGAAAATTGTTATGAAGCTGAACGGCACCTTCCAATTTTCCCTGGAAAATTGACGTCGCATGTTTTTCGAATACGAAGCAGAGATCAATTTTCGCTGATTAACCAAACAGCAAAGTGATTCGAGGTGATTCGAAACGCTTGTTTTTATTCTACGCAATGCTGCGGATGTCGATTCATCTTCGTCCGTCGCCCTTCTGTTTTTGAACATTTTTGTTTTTGCTTATCCTTTTCTCAGGGAGTTATTGGCGATAAATTATTTGATAATTTTGGGGCCAAGGCTTGAGGAAATAAAGGAAGAGTTGGTTCATAAGGTTGTGGTTTTGTATGCTTATTGGAGATTTTCGTTGAAAGGGTTGATTGATAAATCGATTGTTTGTTGTCAATGGGCACTGAGAATTCTCCTACGTCAGTCATCTTTCCCAAATGTTGCGAATGTGGTTGCAGCTGTTCGACGATGAACAGATCCTTTTCAGGGACATACTTCCGTTCCTCGAAGCGCAAATACGACGAAGAATCCAATGCAGACCGACAAAAACTCACAATCCAGGGAGCAGTTTTGCCCCTGAATGCCCGCGTCGAAATAGAAAACGAATGCAACGTTCTTCGCGAAACAGTAAGCAGCCAACAACAGACCATTCAAGACCTAATCTCCGAGCTCGATGAGGAAAGGAACGCCGCCTCTACAGCTGCAGAGGAAGCCATGTCTATGATTCTGAGGCTTCAGAGAGAGAAGGCAGAGATTCAGATGGAGTCGAGGCAGTTCAAGCGATTCGCAGAGGAGAAAATGGCCCACGATCAGCAAGAATTGTCTGCCATGGAGGAGCTGCTGTACAAGAGGGAGGAGGCCATTCAATCCCTTTCGTGCGAAGTCGATGCGTACAAACATAGGATGATGAGCTACGGGCTCACAGAATCTGAGGCAGATGGGTCGAAGGGCAACATAAGCAGAAACAACAGCACCATGGAGAATTTCGACGAGCAGATCGAAATGCCTCCTTATGAGATCTATCCCCCTCTCAGGTGCAAGGTAAACGAGTTCAATGGCTACCCAGAT
Organism: Craterostigma plantagineum; assembly: GCA_027422505.1. Lineage (NCBI taxonomy): Eukaryota > Viridiplantae > Streptophyta > Magnoliopsida > Lamiales > Linderniaceae > Craterostigma > Craterostigma plantagineum. The sequence continues at coordinate 2,291,540 of JAPQWV010000029.1, forward strand.
GATGGGGAGGAAGAGAAGTACGCATTTGGGGAAACGCCTCGTTCTAGGGATCACTTGAGGGACTTGGAGTACAGAATTAATCAGTTGGAGAATAGCCCGAGAAACATAGAACCTGTTGGAGCCAAGAACGTGTATGAGAAGGTCATCATTGCTAAGTCCCCGAGAAGGAGCAGACATTTAAGGAAATTCTCTACTGAAAGCTCGGGCTCACTGCTTGGGACGGGAAATAAGGAAGATCTTGGCCCAGATTCTCCTAGGTTCGTAACCAGCTTTAGGAAGTCGAAGCTATCTCACGTAGAAGCTTATCCTAAGCTGAGGAAGGTGGACAATGCTTCAGAAGGTGGAGATGACACGAGCGATAGGGTTTACACGATCGATTCTGTAGGCAGAGATGATTATGTTACAACTCCAAGAGATTCGCTGAACGAGGCTGCTGATGACGTAAGGGAATTAGAGATCAGAAAGCTCTATGCTCGGCTTCGTGCGCTCGAGGCAGATCGAGAATCGATGAGGCAAACGATTATGTCCATGGGAACTGATAAAGCGCAGCTCGTTTTGCTGAAGGAGATTGCTAGGAACGTATGCAAAGACATTACGCCGCCTGCAAAGGGAGTTAGCGCAAGGAAGCAATCGGCGGTTAAGAGCTCTGCTTTGTTCAGGGTAAGTGAGTAAATTATGTTATGACTTTCAGTTCAAAGATGTCAAGATAACTGCTGACATTTATACGACTCTGTGTTCGTTCAGTGGATTGCCTCTTTCGTGTTTTGGAGAAGAAAGTCACGCAGGTGCAGGTGAGTTAATCGTGCAAAACTCTTTGTTATATTCCATCATGCAAAGAAGAGCTTGTTTAAAGAATCTTCTAACATCTTAGGTGACTTTACGATTGGGGTTTTTTTTTTTATTATTAAAGGTACATGTTTGGATTGTCGCCGAACAACGCGGGATTGCTGATGCTTTTGAACAGAGGTTCGAGGATAGGGCAATGGAGGCGTAAGGCAGCAGATGCTACTAATAATAATAATGTGTAAGAAAGAAAGAAAAAGAGTTCGTTTGCTTTTCTGTTTATGTTTTGATGATTTAGAGACTGAGTACTCTGTTAGCTTCAACGTTCTGTATATTGTGAGCTGAGCTTTGTGTTTCTGTTTCCATTGAATTTGAATGGAAAGCTTTCTCTCTGTCGTACGTTTGTTTTCTTGACATACGCATTTTAAGCACGTGATTCACATGTCTTCTATTCTACGCTTAGGCTCAGCTCATCGTACATTTGTGCCGGCCCAAATATCTACTACGTTAAGCCCATTTTTTCGATTTGTGCCCAATAAGAAGGCCGAATCTGTTGATGTGCTTCTATTATTTTAAAGTCCAATAAAATGTGACGTACGGTTTACATGTATTTCTCGCGCAGAGAATATATAATAATTAAAAATAAATAAAATTTTTAAAGATGTCAATGTCTGAAGCAGAACGTGAACGTGAGCGTGAGCGTAAAACATGATGAGGAGTGAGAGCAACGAAACAAAATAATCTAGAAGGTTCACGCGCCGCACGCGCTGGGGTGGATTTTTTTTTTTTTTTGCAGTTGCAAGTACTACTTGTCCTAAAATGACTATCTGCGCTTCGGAGTTTGCTTTAGCTTTGGTCGTACGTTTGAGCTTTGACTCAATCTCAAGCCGGCTTAAATTAGCTTAGCCGTTACTATTATAGCTGAAGTTGTTTGCATTTTAGGTAACTTTAAAGTCAATCTTTTTGTATTCCCATTTTCTTTGATTTGATTTTATATAAATCTTTATACTTATTTATTTCAGTACTATTACTTCGGGTACGTTGCGGGCATGATGTACCACCACCTAATATATGCTAATTTCTATCTCTGACTTTTTTTATATATATATGAGACCCGAAAAAAAGAAAAGTCAACGTGCTTTCATATACAACTGCTGAGCGAATATCCATTGTCACCTACTCATATATTTCTTACTCACTCAATTACTACACAACTGTAACTGCACAAGCACTAGAAAACATTTAGCCGGTCAAACTAACGTTGTAAAAGCTTTTTTAACGTATACTAGCAAGAATTACTCTAATAAAGAAATATAGACTAGAAAGAAAAATAATAATAATAAAAAATTCATGGCACCTTTTTCGCCGCGCTAAAATGAACATGATGTTTTCAGCTCAGCTTCATCTCAGCCCACATGTTTTCTTTCATTCACCGACAGCACATAGAGAGAGAGAGAGAGTGGAAACTCCGCGTGGGCCCCGTGCCAGCCTGTCCCCTAAAATTCCCTTTCTACCCCTCACTCACCAATTCACCAAACCTCTTTCTTCTTACATGTCAAAATTTAATCATCATGTATGATCAAATATGTTGAATACTAACAAATACAATCATTTCCCATTAATGATCTTAATCGCATTCGTATACAGTCGTTCTTCCGTCATTTTCAAAATAAAAAAAGAAATACGAGAACACCATCTTATGTTTTATTAATTACACACACAAATCTTAGCCACGCAACGTTAGTGTAATAACACGCACATGGACTCACAAATCATCATATAATGTAATAACCATTTTAGTTGTAATAAAAAACTAATCTCTCTTTCTTCACTCTTTATTCCCACTACCCCAAACCCAAGCAAAGTCCACCCAAACACTTTCCTCTCCCAAAACAGAGAGAGAGAGAGAGAGAGAGAGAGAGAGAGGAATAACTAAAAAAATATATAAAAACATTTCATCTGAGTTCATCTAGAGCGAGAGAGTAGAAAAAACAACCACCACCGCCCATGGATTCTCAGATCTATGGCGTCTTCTCCTTCTTCCTCCTTGCACTCTTCGCCGTCTCGCCGTCCGCCGCATTGCAGCCGCCGGCGAGCTCGCAGATCAACTCAAACTCGGTCCTCGTGGCCCTCTTAGATTCGCACTACACGGAGCTCGCCGAGCTCATAGAGAAAGCTCTTCTACTCCAAACCCTAGAAGAAGCAGTTTCCAAGCACAACATCACCGTCTTCGCTCCGATGAACGAAGCCCTGGACCGGGAAATCGACCCGGAATTTAAGCGGTTCTTGCTCGAACCGGGAAACCTCAGATCCCTGCAGAGCCTTCTCCTCCACCACGTCGTTCCCGCCCGCATTGAGTACTCGGCGGCGGCGGCGGGCGGCGGCCGTAAGAACGGGAAGCTCGCGAGGCACGCGACGCTGTTCGGCGGAGAGCACTTGCTCCTCCACGTCGACGATAAGGGGGAGAAGACGGTGGATTCGAGTCGGGTCGTGGGCGCGGATAGTATTATCCGACCCGACGGAGTCATCCACGGCATCGAGAAGGTCCTTATTCCCAAGGCGGTTCAGCAGGAGTTCAATGCGCGGCGGAGCCTCGCGGCCATCTCCGCCGTCCACCCTCAAGGCGCGCCGGAGGTCGATCCGAGGACCCATCGGTGAGTTTTGACTCGATTCGATCAATTAACTGAAATTTCGCCGGAAAATCGCCTATTTATTCTCAAAAGCGTTTTTATATCTCTCCCCAGGCTGAAGAAACCAGCGCCGCCAGTCCCCGTCGGAGCACCGCCACTCCTCCCAATCTCCGACGCGCTAGCACCCGGCCCATCCCTAGCTCCGGCGCCGGCGCCAGGCCCAGGAGGTCCCCACCACCACTTCGACGGCGAGAGACAAGTCAAGGACTTCATCCAGACAATGCTGAAGTACGGCGGCTACAACGAAGTTGCCGACATCTTAGTAAACCTAACCTCCTTAGCCGCAGAAATGGGGCGGCTCGTCTCAGAAGGCTACGTATTGACCGTTTTAGCCCCCAACGACGAAGCCATGGCTAAGCTCAGCGCCGACCACCTCAGCGAGCCAGGCTCGCCGGAGCAGATCATGTACTACCACTTGATCCCCGAGTATCAGACCGAGGAGAGCATGTACAACGCTGTAAGAAGGTTCGGCAAGGTTAGGTACGATACTCTGAGGGTCCCACACAAGGTGGTTGCCGAGGAGGCAGATGGGTCGGTGCGGTTCGGACGGGGCGACGGGTCGGCCTATTTGTTCGACCCGGATATTTACACCGACGGGCGGATCTCCGTGCAAGGGATCGATGGGGTTTTGTTCCCCTTGGAGGAGACAGGTAACAAGGGCTTGTCGGAGAAGAAGAAGACGGCGGCCGAGGAAAGCCCTAAGGTTGTCTCGAAGATGAGGAGAGGTATGTAGTAATTCTTTTACTTAAAAACGTTAATAATGGTCGATTAGTCAATTCTTGAAAGGCAATTTGCAGCCTACGATCACCTCTGTGCAAGATTAACATGCTTTGTGTAGGATTATTACATCTATTAGACGTTAATTAGGGAGATTATCTGCGTTTGTTTTTGCTCTGTTTTTGTGTTGCTACGCACTGCGTTGGGGTTAGGTAGAAGAACTTATTAGGCAGGCTGTCGCAATTACGTATCGCTTTCTTTCTATTACTTAACACCATAATTTTGATTTAGTCTTTGGGTGCATACCATTTAATTCAAAAATTGCAATGATATATGTATATGGTGGTAATTTGATTGACCGTGTATTATATTAAATGATTCGGTGTGTGTTTATTATATATTGTTGATATAAGCAGTGGCATGCACTAATATTTTCCAGCCTTGTACAGCTAGGTTTCACATATGTTTAACTTACGTGTTGTCCATTGTTGTTTGTGAAAGATCTGTGTTAATGATACCATATTAGATGAATTTGTCTTTAGTTAAATTAAGGATTTATTAAAATATCTTGCAGGGAAATTGATGGAGATGGCATGTAGGATGCTTGGAGCTGTTGGACATGATTCTCAATTCTCTAGCTGTCATTAATATTTTGTTTTTTGGAGAATTATATCAGGAAAAATATATATGTAGAGAAAAAAAAAGGGTGCAATGATGATGCAAACTATGGGGTAGGTATTAATAAACTTGTAAGTCAATCAAATTATTAATTTTTTTATTTATTGAAATAATGATCTCTTTTTACCTCATTTTATGACAGTGTTGTTTCTTTCTTTTATGGCGACATAAAACGGTGGTGGAGATGCTTGCATTGAAAGTTGAATAATAGGAGAGTTCTCATCTTATTTTTTTCTTTGGCTTCTCTTTTTTTTTTTTTCTATTTCCTTAATTTGTTTTGGTATTATATAAATACTGTAATTACACTCATTTTTTTTTGAAAAAAATAATATTGGTTTGTTTTTAATAAGTTCGCTTCCACCGACAGTGTATTAATGAACAAACAATACAGAGCAGTGGGAAGGTAATGATTGATTGTTTTGTTACATACAAATTCTTTTTTAGCCGGTCATTATAATTATAAAATTACTATAAAGAAAAAGTAAAATTAAAAGAAGATATGAAAAGGCTAGATATAATATAAGTAGTTAACTAGTTACTTAATAGTTGGAACGCACGCAAGAATCAATAGTGGTTACTGCGTGGATTATGATAATACCTTAATTTGACAGCAAAGCAATATATGATGGACGATATATTTGTCAGATTAGTTTGCCAAAGTCCAAAGCGCATTGCTTATCAGAAAATAATTTTTCCGACAGAAAGCCATAATATTATATTATTATTTATTTAATGTTACATCAGATCAACAGATCATAATGAAACGAAATGAGCTGCCTTCTTCACATGGAATCCCAGGAGGGGAAATTATTAGTAGTAGTTGGTGGGGACTATTTTTTTTTCTTTTATACAAGTCCACGTAAATATGCATATTCATTTATTTTGTTATCTATATTGTTTTATTGATTCATTTATTCTTTGATTGTCGACTCGGAAAGCTACAGGAGAATGAATCCACTGACAATCCCATACCTCTAAATTCCATAGACATTTTTCTTTTAACATCAAAAGCACTATGATTGATAAGCTTTATGTTGAGTAGATAGAACGAATGAATGAATAAATAAAAGATGAAAGGTCAAGCCCATATGTAAATAACTACTGGGCTTAAGTTGCCAATACAACAAGTGAACATTCGAAAGAATTAATTACATTGCAATTTGAATAGAGATAACTCCTATATCGGATCGAAAGACCAGCGGTGTAATGATGTATTCACCCACCATTTGAAGATACTATCTTTGATGGGCTTTTTGAAACTTTTCTTCTTTATGATGATAAATAAGAACAACTGTCTAGAAATTCAGGGCAAGAAAATAGATTAAATAAAGACTGCTGCTGTGATTTGTTTCTTTTTTCACAGAATATTAAGCTGAGATTCAAATTCAAATCAATATCCAATCATGTATCTGGCTTGGAGATCCCAATAGGCTTTGGATTGCTTCACTGTTTCCATACGTTCGTTGACCAACCTCTCCTTCCAATAATCCTTGCAACTGCAAGAAATTCAGACCAAGCTCAGTTTTTTCTTTACAGGTGAAGGAAAAAAGAAAAAAAGAATCAATGTGTCTGGGACTTACAATTTCTTGAGGAGCAAATCCAGTTCTAACATCTCAACTGCATTACCGTATACGCCCACCTTATGAACAAGAACAATAAAAACATATTGTAATTACGAATGAAACATGGATGTAATGAGACATTCAGTTTCTTATTGGCTTCATCAGAGAAGTGTTGATCCATGGTGCTATCACAAGATTTATTGTATTGGGCTCTCGCAGGAGTAGAGATAAGCTTACCTCTCTGCAAACGGGACATTTCGAATCGTGGCTTGCAGCCTTCAGGCCTTGAAAGAACATTACGGAAGCTGCAGAACAAGCACATAGTTTGCAGAAGAGATGGCCGCAGCTCAGAGCATATGGGTTGAAAACTAGCTCCTGATAAGAAAAACCATAAGAAAAAAAAAATTATTCAAATATTCTAAAAAACTTACATTCTAAAAAGAAAGATTCCAACCACTCACCAAACAAATTGCACAGGTCAGATTGTATTCTAGCTTCACAGAATCGGGGAGCAACAATGTCATTTTAGGTTCAGACTCGTCGAGATCGAAGCAAACAGGGGGACTGTTTTGGTCTGAAATTGATTCGTTGCTGTTGATGTAAAAAGCCCCTAGTTCGATCAGCCAAGGAGACTGAAGTATCTCTATGTGTTCTTCTCTCATTTTGGACTTGAACTTCCTCCCATTAACAGATCCATGAACCTTTACAGGTAAAGCCACGTAAGAATCAAACTCATATTACGAAGTGCTTTATAGGTAGGTATATACAAACTATAATCTGCTTACCTTATCATACTTCTTGAGGATTTTCCTCATGGCTACTGCGTTCATCATTACGTATTCCATAAGCAGCCTACACTGCTGGGCCGTGGCCTTTTCTGGGCTGCTCGCAAAGCAAAAGCGAACGCAGGTGAGGTACCTCTGCATTCCACCGTGGACGTGAAATCGACGGAGGCGTCTGGCCCTTGAACTCAGACAACCAGCTATGTCAGAAGCCTCCTTCATTAGCTCCGAGAAGAATTTCTTATCACACACTGCAAAGCATAGATGTGTATTACGTATTTACTCGGAAAAACGATATGCATAACAGAGTAGGTTCGATCGATGGATCATACACACAGTATGGGACTAATTGTGCATAAACAGCTTTAGCTGGTGAACCGATCGACAGGCCAATATGCTTTGTGTATCTATAACTATCATCTGTTTCTAATTCCATCCATCATCAAACACAATTGATTATAGTGCAACAACCCCATTTGCCAATATCAGATAACAGCCTCGCCAGCCATCTCTATTCATCCTTCTTAAATCCGCCCAAAATGTGGATCCAATTTTGGATTAGATTAGATCTTTTAATTACAAATCAAAAAGGAATTTTACTTACGAGGACATGGTTCGTATTGACACAAGATCAGAGGCGACGCTTCTGTATCGTCGTCTCCACTGTCAACGTTGCTATTATTGTCCGAAGACGACGTCGAATCCTTAAGAACCCTACATTTTCTGCAGCTCTTGAGCACTTTCTTGAGCCTTTTGTACTCAACGTGGCAGCATTTTTCGAGAAACATCTCTTGATTCGTCTGTAAATATTCCGTGAACGTTTCCCCAAACTTCATCTCGAATATTTATTCTCTCGCGGCACCAAATACTGAGCAAATCGTGGTTTTCCTGTGTCATTAAATCACATATTATATCTATCCCCTCCCTCGTTTGATTCTGCGGAAAACGCAAAAATAAAAAAAAGGATTTTCGCGTATGAATTGTTGAATGGCTTTTTTGAAATCTCAGATCTTTTACGGAAGATGTTGAGATTTATAAGAAGATCGCCCTGATCTGACCCTTTATTTTTAGGGTTTGGATGACGAACGAATGAATGAATGAATGAATTTTTTCATTAAAGAGCGACGACTAAGGGCAATTACCTGTGCATGGCGCGTACGTGTACTTCGGGAAACACCAACAAAGCCTACATATATTTATTTCCCATAATTCAAATAAAATACACATAATATAAAAATACAACATTAATTAGTCTCAATCTAAAAGGTATCTTTCTATTTTATCGAGCCCTAGGTAAGAGCACTGTCAAATTTGGCGGGGCGGGGGCGGGCTGACCTGCCGCCCGCCAAAGCCCGCCACTTGGCGGGGCGTGGCGGGCCTAAAAAACTGGCGACCGCCCGCCCCGCGGCAGGCCGCGGGCCTGGCGGGCCAGGCCCGCCCGCCTACTAATTTTTTTTTAAATTTTTTATTATAATTTAAAATGTTAATTTAGTAATATTGTTATTACTTATGGTATTTATTAAAAAATTATGAATAAATATGATGTGAATGATGCATAATTAATGACATTAATTATATTATCTAATTAATTTAGGTTTATCTATATTTAGTATTTATTTTCAATATAATATATATTTACTTAATATATTATATATTTACAATAATGGCGGACCAGCCGCGGGCTAGCCCGCCCCCCAAGCCCGCGGCCCGCGCGGGCCTGAAAAAGCTCAGCCCAACCCGCCACTTTAGCGGGGCGGGGCGGGCCGGCCCGCGGGCCGCTGGCCACTTTGACACCTCTAGGTAAGACTTTTTAATTGTCGTGGTAGGTCAATTTTAATTGTATACGATATACTATTATAACTTTTTTATTATCTATTTTTAGTTAAATTAATATTCTTTCCTCTCCACTATGGTAATTAAAATACAAATAAATAAAACTATAAACTACATAATTTTAATTAATTACTTTTTCCCTTCACAATTATATTAATTGTACAATCTATAGTGTGTGCAAAAAGCTATTAGTACTAATTAAACGCAATTGATTTGGTTATGTTGATTTTGACTCAGTTTGACGGAAACGGTCATTAATATCGTATATTTTGATGTATGTTGATTTGGAGGACATGATGAAAATCGACAAAGAGCAATTATATACTACTGTTTTTTAACATCTTTGTATATTTGTTTTGTAGGGTTAGATGTTGACATTGATTTAAATAATAAGCAAGTGCGTTATCAATTCATTAATTTTTATTGTTAATGTGGTTTTCTCTAGCTTTAGTTAAAAGCAACGAATGAGATGCCTCTTGATTAAATTCATTTTATATTAGAAGAGTTATATGATTAAGATTTATGAGGGTGTAAAAGGAAAAAGAAAAAGAAATGCTATTCCAATCCAACTCAACTTTGCATTTTGATCGATCCAATTTTACAGAAAAACAAAAAAAATACAAAAAAAAAAATTTGAAGAATAACGACCTTTCGTTTCGCATGCCACTGTATTGTAATTATGATTGTATATTTGGTATAGATAATTTCTAAATATATAATTTGCATTTATCTGTGATATAGTGTGATTTGTTTTGCTTTTAGTCTCGATCATGAACTAAGACACTTTCAGTACTTTGTCCTGAAAACAAGATTTTTTTTTTCAGGTCTGGTCGATGTCATCAAGAATGATCATTTGGCGTTTATGAAGAAAGATTGCTATATTTTTTCCCTTATGGTATGAAAAAGGTTGAATTTTTTATACCTACATCGCATAAAGATAGTGTAATTCTCAGCTGAATTAAGTGAAGGGGACGAAGAACGCCGACGACGCGCCGCCGATGCGATGCGAACGCTTCCGTTCACGGCCAAGCGCAACGTCATACTCCCACTCACCCTCGTCGTCACCATCACCGTACTCACCCTCACCCTTCGCCGCCGCCACACCACCACCACCACCGCTCCATCGCCCCTCAACCACCGCGAAGCCTTCCTATCCCTCTCCGACAACGCCACCATCTCCGACTTCCTCCGCCGACTGACCGTCGACCCGCACCTAGCTCCGGCGAGCACCTCCATCCTCATCTCACACTTACTCTCCTTATCTCTTCCCACACACACCACTACCTTCCAAACCCTACTCTCATACCACGCGCACTCCTCCGTCACGCTCGACAACGACACCGCCCCGCTCCCCCTAAACGACGCCGTCTCACCATCCCTCGCCCCCTACCACGCCTACTCCCCCGACGCCGACGTGTACGGCCCCGCCGTCTTCCTCAACCACGCTACGGAAAAGGACTTCCTCGCGCTCCGCTCCCTCAACGTCAGCGCCGAGGGATGCGTAGGAATAATCCGCCGCGGCGGAGGTTTGACCAGGTACGAGGCGGTGCAGAACGCCGCCGATAATGGGCTTGCCGCCGTCTTAATGTACACAGAATCCGAGGAGGTGGAATTCAGAGGCGGCGTGGAGAGGGGCACGGTGATGAACGGCGTCGGAGACCCGCTTACTCCAGGATGGGCCGCCGTGGAAGGCGGGGAGAGAATTAAACCATACGATTCGAAGAGATTTCCGGCGATTGCATCTTTGCCAGTGTCCGAAAGAGTGGCCGAGACGGTGCTGACGGGGCTGAAGGGCGCCGCCGCACCCGAGGAATGGAGCACAAATTCCCGGATCTTGAATCGGGTCAAACGGGTTGGGCCCGGCCCATCGATGCTCAATTTTTCATACCAGGTTCGTAGGGTTTGGGACTGAAATCAAACGACTTGAGTCTTAAAGAACTGATTTCACCTCTTCCTTCTCCTCCATTTGCTCCCATTTTTGCAGGGAGAGTTCAAGCAAGAAACCATCAACAACGTTTTTGCCGTAATAGAAGGATCAGAAGAACCTGACCGTTACGTTCTCTTAGGCAATCACAGAGATGCGTGGACTTATGGTGCTGTTGATCCCAGCAGTGGAACAGCTGCTATGTTCGACATCGCACGTCGATTCTCCGTTCTACTGAGTCGAGGATGGAAACCTAGGAGAACAATCGTACTATGTAGCTGGGATGCAGAAGAATTTGGGATGGTTCGTAATAATCTCTCCTTTTGTATTACTCTCTGTGAGCTGATTTAAGTTTTAACCAATGGGAATCATCATGTTAACAGATTGGATCCACTGAATGGGTTGAGCAGAACGCTCTAAATCTGAGATCGAAAGCAGTGGCGTACTTCAATGTGGATTGTGCAGTTCAAGGGCCTGGTTTGTTTCTCAGTGCTACGCCTCAGCTCGACAATCTTCTCATCGAAGCGATGAAGAAGGTAAAAAGCTAACTCTTCTAGGCATAATCTTGACGATGATGATGATTTTTATTTATTTGTGTGATGGATTTAGGTGAGAGACCCCGATGTAAGGAATAGGAACCTGTATGAACAGTGGGTAGATTCAGCCAAAGATGTGAGTTTAAGTTTTCGTTACATAGAAAGAGTTCTATTTTTCATTACTTCTCTTTCGTTGGCTGTGCTAACAGATTCAGAGACTCAGTAGGGTCGATTCAGATTTTGTTCCGTTCTTGCACCATGCTGGGATTCCTTCTGTTGATCTATACTTTGGAAGAGGTAGTAATGCAATTTCGGTGTGTGCCTTAACTTAATGTTGCATATCTTATGTTGTAGTGATCAACCATCATCCTCGTTGCAGATTTTCCAGTTTATCACACAGCTTTCGACACGTATGATTGGATGGAGAAGAACGGAGACCCATTGTTCCATCGCCACGTCGCAGGTATGCAATTTAATCTGTTGACTTCATCAGCGTGCTGATGCAGTTCTTGAAAACTACGATTTTCTTACAGTATTTCGTTAAGATATGACCCTTTTATAACCTTTGGAGCTCTACAGCTGCAGACATATGGGGCCTTGTTGCTCTTCGCTTGGCCGACGATCCAATATTGCCTTTCAACTACACGTCTTATGCCTACGAATTGCAGGTAATAATATTATTGGCTTCGAATTTGAGGCTTCTTCGTCTGAAACTGACATGAAAATTTGGATCGCAATCAAAACAGAAGCATACGAATATTCTGAAAAATGTGTTAGAAGGGAAAGCCTCACTGCATCCCATTACAGCAGCGGTTCAAGATTTTGCAGTCGCTGCAAAGGAAACCGAGGAAGAAGCTCAGGTTAGTAGACGAAATAAGGAAAATTCCATCTTACAGATTATATTGAGATTATGTCAATTAGAGTATTCAATACGTTCTCTCGCTAGAAATTGAGGCACGATGAATCTGCAATAATAAGACGAAGAATGTTAAACGATCGACTAATCCTCGCCGAGAGAGGCTTTCTGGACACCGATGGCCTTCACGGGAAGCCATGGTTCAAGCATTTGGTAAGAAAGAAGTCAAACTTTTTTCGGTCCAATGTCTATCGAGTTTTGGAAACTGTTTCGAAGGGTGTTAATGTTTTTGAATAAATGCAGATTTATGGGCCTATTGGGGATACAGAGGACGGGATTTCGTTCTTCCCGGGAATATTCAACGCGATGTCGGATAGAAGAACGAACGGCGAGGATGAAAGTTTAAGGCATGAGATATGGAGGGTTGCTAGGGCAATTCAGAGAGCTGCATCTGCTTTAAGAGGACAAATTTAAAATGGGAATTTCTGAGGTGTATACAAGTCATAGGTTATTTTGTAAGTTACAACAGATTTCGCTTTGAAGTCACAAATTGCAAATCCATCGGTTTTAAATTTAATTATTGTATATTTTTTAACTGGCTTCGCAAAAGTATGACGATTCTGCAAATATATTCTATTATATTAAGGATGGGCAGTTAGGATAAACCGTCAATTTATCAATTGACCAATATGATTTTTTCTATATCTATTAAAAAACTAAAAAAAACTTATTAAACAACGTTACGTCATATTAAATTATTAACTACTTAATGCTGTTGTAGTATATTACTTATTAAAGCTATTTAATAATAATTAACTTTATTAGCTTTAATAATAATTAACTTTATTTTATTGCACCAACGTAGGTCGGCTAGAAATGCTAGTATTGTTAAACTTCAAGTTGAGTTGTTTCTTGATTTTATTTTGATATCAAAATTCTCACGATTTATTGTCCCATCATATGAAAAAACCGTTACCCAATTAGGGCGTTATTGATATTTTCGATATTGAAGGGCAGATTTGATAACGGAATAAATCTCAGGGTACTCTTAAAAGACGAATAGAATAATACATCATCATACGTCAGCAATCAATCTTCCTTGGCACCTTTCGTCGTCAGCCCAAACCCAAACGGAAACAGAGGATCGTAATCCTTATCGCCGACGTTCATCGGCAGCTGATCCACCGTCTTGAACCAAGTGCTCGGCAGCTTCCCCGTAAATCCGTAATCTCCGAACAAGACGTCGGAGACGCCTTGCCCCTCCGATCCCGGCAGCCACGCCGCCACCAGCGCGTCGATCTGGTCTAGGTACGGCTCCACCACGACGGGCCGGCCCGAAATGAGAACCACCACGCACCTCACCGCACCGCAGGTGTTCGTGATAATGCTCGGCCCAGGTTCTGGGATGGTCAGGTTCAAGCTGTCGCCGGCCGTCTCGGCGTACGGCGGCTCTCCCACCACCACGACGGCGAACGAGAAGTCGTTGGCCTTGACGTATCCCTGGTCGGGATTCTCGGCGTAGACGACCTCCGTGGTGGGGTCCACCGTGTTCTTGATGCCCGCCAGGATAGTGGTGCCTGAGAGAGAATCGTCGGAAGAAGAGAGGTCAGTGAGTTAGTCTTGACTTCGAACTGTACTAGGTTTAGCTGATTGCTCGATTTCTTACCAGCTGTGATGTTACCGCTTTTTCCCTGCCATTCAATCGTCCATCCACCGCACTGATAGCCTATGTTGTTGGCGTGCATCCCAGCGACAAGAATCTTGCTTGTCTTCTTAGGGAGAGGCAGCAACTGCTCATCAGCAGATTGTCCGTTCTTGAGAAGCACCATTGATTTTCTTACAGCTTCTCTAGCTAGTTCCCTGTGCTCCTATTGCCATTCAGTTCATGGAAAAAAAAAATTGAATTCATGTTAGTGTTCTTTTACCACTGTTTTGCTGATCTTTTTCTATGAATTTTTCAAATGCCGATTATTGCAGGCTGTATATATATAAACACATACCTGAGCTCCGAGGTATTTGCTCATGCTGTAATCAGCCAAAGGGTGTTCGAACAAGCCCATCGTGAACTTAACCCGTAGAATCCTCGCCACGGCGTCGTCGATTCTCTCCATGGAAACGTGCTTGTTCTTCACCAGGTAAGTAAGCCCATCGATGAACTCCGTGTAGTTGTAAGGAACCATGATCTGATTTCATTACATGTGTAGATGGTTTAGACAGAAAGCCTAATGATTAGCAGATACAAAAAGTTTCTTCAAGTTCTTGGCAGACAAACCATGTCAATCCCAGCATTCACTCCCATCAGTATCGAGTACGTGTAGTTCGCATGTTCAGGATAAGTGATTCGATCTATCCCTTGCCAGTCCGATATCACAAATCCCTGAAAAAAAAAATCGTTATTTCATTACATTTCTCAAAATACGAAGAAATCGAGGGGGGAGAATGTATGTATGTGTGTGTGTGTATATATACTCTGAAACGCTGCGTTTTCTTGAGAAAGCCAGTGACGAGCTCGTGGTTGGCGTGCATTTTGATTCCATTCCAACTCGAGTAAGAGATCATTACGGTGGACACGCCCTTTATGATTGCATTGTAATAAGCCGGCATGTGTACGCTTAGCAAGTCGTGCCTCGTAGCCACCGTGTTGTTCTCGTTTATGCCCTTCGTCGTTCCCCCGTCCCCTACGTAGTGCTTCGCGCATGCTATCACCTTGTCCCTATATATAAAAAGAATTAAAAAAAATTCATCAACGTTTGAGCTGAGTATCAAGAAGATGTCCCAATAGGGTTGGCGTAGTAGAGGTTTACAGTTCGAATCTCATGATTATCGTATTGCGTGGAAAGAAAAATTTCGAAGTTGCCACGTTTTTTTGTTTCAGCAAGAAATGTACACAAACACAATCAAGAACGACCAAGTGTGTAAGAAAACAAGAAAGGAGCGTCTTTTTCCTTTCTCTCTAAGAAATCAACTTAGTTTGGCAAGAAAATTCCACGAAAAAAGCTGCCACTTTCCCATTTCGTTTTCTTGGAAAATGGTCCCTCGGAAGCAGACAAAGCTTGACGACGTTCTCGAGCCATGACGAAAAATCACGCAGCAAGAAAAGCACACAACAATTCCAGCAAAAGAAGATGCAATGAAACAGCAGTTTACTTTCAAGAGTTGCAAAAAAAAAAAAAAAAACAAGTGCATAAACTTACTGCCCAGAAAGATAAGGAACTCCCTTTCTTGAATCCTTAGGCATGTCTCCCTGCAATCCTGGGATCATCTCAGTCATCGATCGAACCACCATTGGATCTTCGCTGTAGCTCTCGTAACACCTTCCCCACCTCGGATCCCTACAAACCTGCGTAAGAATGGCGACGATTTGCTTCGATTCACTACATGGGCCGACGAAGAACGTACGATCAAGTGCGTGTATGTGTGTGTTTTTGAGTTACAATTTATTACCGCAATACACGGCGCAAATGTGTAAGGAATCCCAGTTGCTCTAATCTCCTTCGCAGTTGCTGCTCCTATTCTCTTCACCAGCTGAGGATCTCTGTGTAATAATCAAAATTCGTACGATCGTTTTGTTAAAAGATTCTAAATTCTAACTTGGGAAAGAAAGGTCTTTTTTTTTCGTTTGAAACAAGAAACTTAATGCATCAACTTGCCTAGTAGCGCCGAGGCCAACGTTGTGGGGAAAAATGGTGGCGTTGTAAACGTTGTTATGCCCATGAACTGCGTCGATGCCATAAATCAGAGGTATTCCCAGCCTCGTCGACAGCGAACCCTTTTGGTAATCGTTGACCATGTCGACCCATTTCTCCGGCGAGGCCATCGGCGCCGGGACGCTTCCGCCGCCGCTCAGTATGCTGCCTGCAATAATGAGTGCGAGGGTTGTTTAAGAAAAAGGTGCGATTTTTATTTTTGTTTGTTTTTTTTTTTTGTTGAATGCTGCGCCGCCGCCGACCGACCTATGAAGTACTTGCTCATGACCTCCGCCGACGCGACGGAGCGGTCGATTTGTGTCATTTGGCCGACTTTCTCTTCTAAAGTCATACGCTTGAGAAGATCCTTAACCCTTTCGCCGACGGTTTTTTTGGGGTCTTTGTACGGAGCGTACTCCTCCGCCGCCGCCGCCGAGGTAGGCCATAGCGCCGCCGCTGCTAAGAATCCGATGAGTAATAATATGTGGGTCGTCGCCGCCGTCGTTCTTGCCATGCTTTTTTTGCTTCCTGCGTGAGCTCTGTCGGAGGAAATAAATTGAAGGAATTAAGGAGTAAAAATGATTGGTTATAGCCTTGTAATTATCATATAATAACTGTAGTTTATGGAATGTTTGATTCGTAATATAAATCAGAGAAGAAGCTTACTTGGAAAGTTTGTTTTTGTAAGGACAATATATTTACGAGTTGGTTTTAGGGATGAGGAAATAAACTGCGTTTTCTGAGAGGGTATGGGATTTGTGAGGTATTTATAGAGTTTTTTTCTTCAATATTTTTGTTTTGGATGGCACCCATAATGGGCGATTTTTTTGGGATTATTTTGATGATTCGGATCGTTAATTTGGTATATATTTCGAGATTATTATCCATTTGACTATTTTGACTTGGCCTTTTTTTAATAAGTTTTAGCCCCCACATATAATTTTAGGATTGTTGTGTTGGTTTATTTAGGACCACGAGAATGGGATTTGTCTTGTATACCTATTGATGGTTCTAGTAATGATTTAATGACTATTATTTGATCTTTTACGAAACTTTGACTTATTTTTGCTGTATGAGTTATATGGATAAGTACACGCCTAAATAAGGGTCTGATGTGAATTAATTTCCTTGATTATCGCAAAATCTCAAACACATGGGATGAGTCAGTTTAATTTCCTTGGATTATTTTAAAAAATATTATTAAGTTTCTTTAATATAAAAACGATCATGCGACCCGCAATTATACTTTTGGTTGAAGAGCGAGCTTACACAATAATTAGAAGTAGAAACACTTCAAATCACTATATATAAATATAAATAAATAAAAAGTTAAAATACCAAAAAGTTATTGATCAATGGCAGATACAAAGGTGAGTACTATGTTCGAACTGTCAGAATTATCGGCTTCGGAAAGAAATACAAAATGATTTTTTCTTCACATATCTAAGTGGGACTCGTAGTCAAAGGTGTGCATCACGATAATTATTTTCATATTTTCACAATAATTATGACTTATGCATCGATTGTAAGTATAAAAGGCGAGCGACCACATATCACCCATCAAAGAGAATAGAAAGAGAGAGATTAAGACGAGAGAAAAATAATGGATAGTTTGTCGAATATTTTCTTCGACCGTAAAAATGAGGGTTTTCTTCTTTATAGTTCGATATGTTTCACTCTCTATAGTTAAATTCTTCTTCCTCGCTCGTGGTTTTTACCCCGATTTGTTTGGGGGGTTTTCGACGTAAAAATCTCGGTGTCCATTTTATCTTTAATTGCTCGAATATTAGGCCGGGTGTTATATCTACGAACCATATTGTCAGAGGATGACCTTACCATAAACTGAAAATATGTCAACATACTTAACAAACAGCATGGCGAACGTTAAACCTGGGATATTGCAAAATATATATAATCGTATTAACTATTAAATAATCACGTGATGTGAATAATTGCACTTGTGATATAAATGTGATAAACAAATAACGATTCCACTTGATATAGATTCATGACACTGCTATAATATATATCGTCATTTTATAACTGATTAATCTTCACCTTTCAGTTC
Organism: Craterostigma plantagineum; assembly: GCA_027422505.1. Classification (NCBI taxonomy): domain Eukaryota; kingdom Viridiplantae; phylum Streptophyta; class Magnoliopsida; order Lamiales; family Linderniaceae; genus Craterostigma; species Craterostigma plantagineum. Next base: position 2,309,655 of record JAPQWV010000029.1, read on the forward strand.
ATGGCCAATCCAAACAGTCACATTATGTATTAAATCTTATATATACAATGAAATGTAGTTTGCGTCTACTTATGCGACGATGTGACATAGTCATTATATTAAATAAATAAAAATAAAAAAGTAATGAAATAACCGACAACTAACAAAGTGGAAAACACTTTCACGTTAAACTATTTAACGTATATTATTATTGTTATACAAGAATGTTTTATTAATTAATATATTTTACACCCGTCGAATGCACGGCTTATAAACTAGTTAATTATACATTGAGAAGTAATAAAGAATGAAAATAGGAATGCGTATATCATTCGGATTATTCTCCATGCAATTTTTTATTACACAGTTAGTCTCGGGATATTAAAGAATTTAATGATCCCTAGAAATTATCGCTAGTAAGAACATGGATTTTTTAGATCAATATGTTTGTTTTTTTCTGGTTATCTTCACAAAAGAATGAGACGTTTTCTCCTTTTAATGTCTCGTGATTTTTACCAGAAAAGAAAAAATGCGAGGGAACAACCGACTTAAACAATATCAAAATATTCATCAATCGGAATCAGGTAAAGTTCTCATGTTATATTGGTCCGAGTTTTGACGTGGGATTGCATTTAAATTTAGAAGCGGTTCACGTATTTGAACGAAATCGCTATATTTTAAATTATGAATTTCAAAATAGTAATTTCAAATCCAAATTCACTGTGTGGCAAACGTTAGGATTTCGAAATTTGGATTTCAAAACAGAGCTCGACTCGAACTCGTGAAGATCGTCGAACTCGATTTCTAATTTTTTTCTAAAATAATTTAGAAAGTACAAAATAAAATAAAATAAATAATGAATAATATAAAAAAACAAGCTCGTGAGCCGGCTTGCGAGAGCCCACGAGTGAGCTCGAGCTCGAGCCGGCTCATTCGCGAACCCGTGACGAGCTCGACCTCGACACGAGCTCGAGCCGGCTCATTCGTGAATCCATGACAAGCTCGAGTCGGCTTATCGAGCTTGTGAATCGGCTCGATACCACCTAACTATAATTATTATTATTTTATGTTATTATTATTTTTTATTATTATACTATTATTGATATACTATTATTATTATCAGTTACGAAAAACTCCTTACCTGCTTAGCTTCGGATTTCGAAAACGGACATTTTGACACGGAATTTCAAACCCGGCGAATTATAAGAGTTTGAATTTCCCATTGAATCCGGGCAAAATCGAAATCCAAAATCGGTGTGATTGCCAAACGGGGCGAAATCCGGATTTCAAATCAAATCTGGAATCCACGGGACACTAGCAAGTTCTATCATTTCATAACATTATATCTATATGTTCGTTCGTCTAAATTCTGCATACCCCAAATTAGTGTATGATCAACTTAAATTACAAAAGGCCGACGAAAAATTGGTATTAGCAGCTAAAGAAAAAGGGCCATTGAAGATGATAGTTACACTTAGGTCCCCCATGAATTGTGACGATGTATAGATAACATACAGCTTCAAGAATCAAGTCCATAAATTTTTTTTTTTATTTCAACCCCAAGCAGATTTACTTTAAAAAAGAAACTTGAAACCAATGGGCGGGTTGGGGCTGGTACTGGACATACCATCCCCATACCAAATTCTCATTCTTAATACCATCCCCACTAATTCACCATTTATGATGAATTGGTTCGGGGATGGGTAATCACCGTTCGGGTATCGCGTTCCCCGTGGGGGATTCGGGTTCCGCATATATCCAATAAATTAATTTTTTTTGCAACAGTAAACAATTAATATGTAAAATATGATACTAGAGTATAAACATTGATATAATATGTGATTGAAATATGCGTGTATTGTGTAGAATATATATTGTGAGTTGAATTTTTTGTTTATTAAGATCTTGAATATAAAACAATGATCTATGAAAATTCTATATTCAAATTTGTTTTTCATATTATTTATTAATGAATCTACTGGGGAGTGGTGATGGTGAATCACCATGTGACTCAAACTGGGTCGGGTTCGGGGACGGGGATGGGTGGGAAACATGATTACCATCCCCGTCCCATCCCCACTCTTTCATCGACGGAGAATCACCGACAACTCCCCATCCCCATTTTGACCGGAGATTCCCCGTCCCAATAGCCTTGGGTCACGATGGGGATGGTTCACTGTGGGAATTTTGCCCCTAAATCGAACGACCTATATTAGTTAATCCGTACAAAGGGAATATATTATTCAATTTAAACCTCAGGCATAACCTGTTAAACTTCCAGCAGAAAGAAAATAACTACACATAAAATCGATGGTTCAATTAACAAAAGGAACTAAAAAATGTTGAAAACAAATAAAAGACCTTTGTCTGATGACTCCCAGAAATCAGGGTGTGTGGAATGAAGCCTGGTCCGAGATCTTAACTGTATGTGTATATATGTTTTGTATATATATATATGTATATATATGTGCATAGATAGATATAACATAATATGTGAGTATTAAAGATCTTGGAACAGCCTCCACTACAAACACCATTCTTCTAATTACAATCTTTCTCCTTGGAAGAGTACTCTCAGTAAAGGGGTGTGTGTGTATGTGTGAATTAGTTCTGTATATCTTGTGATGATTGAGCAATGAAAACCTAGCTAGAAGGGAACTTACAATAAGCAGAGAAAGCTGCTAATAATTAGCACTCAATCCCACAATTTATTGTATAAAGACAGAGAGGCGTCTGTTGAGTGGTTAGGTGGCTCTAAGAAAAGAAGAAAAGGTTATAGAAGAAGAAATAAATGTATGTCATAATGAAGTGAAGCACATGATGGGTGGACAGTTCATTTAGACTAATAATTACAGAGATTTTGGAGTTTTGTTCTTTGTCTTATGGTATCTCTTTTTCCTAACGTTGGGTTTTTGTTGACTGACGTGGAACAATATTGAACTCATATGATATGATATAAATACATTTTTATTTATTTATATGCACAGGAAGTCACGACGAGGAGGCCAATTAATTAAAGCTGATCGAGAATGAGCATTTTCGTAGTATTTTTTGTTGCTATCACAGGCAAAAAAAATGGTGAAAAGTGAATGTTCTATTATTTTATTACACGTACCAATGACCCCAAAAAAACTGCTACTCTCGTGATAAAAGCGGTACCACTCTAAATAACTACAGCTGTCTTCATTTATCAATTCTCTCTTACATCGTCGTCCTTCATTTATCAAAGCACTGCACTCAATATATCTCAGCGTTGATACTAAATTAAGTTTGAGGCGTATCTCAATTTTAGGATGACCCTAGACTTTCAATTCATTCTGAGCAATCGACTATGAGTCGAGAAACAAAAGAAACTAAAGGAGCATAAGTAGGATCAAATTCGTTAACTACATGTGTAGAATAGAACTAAGCTAAAAATAATCAGTTGAAACCTAGTTTTCAGCAATAAAGAGATTGGTAGTGTGTCCACATACTTCATGACAGCACAGTTCACAATTCCAACATCCTCCTAATGCATTAAATGGCATCGATTAAAAAAACAGAAAAACAGATATGAGCTGCTTCATAAACCATTCATTGCTTTGCATCACGCCGTAGTAATACTAAACAAAACAGTACAACATTTCAAATCGAATACTAATGGTAAAGATCCCAACACCAAATCAGAACACGACACAAAAACGACTCAAATGGGCAGGCAAAGACAACTCTGAAACAAACATAGTTCACATTGTTTGAATAATAATTAGTAATGTAAGAGGATTCTTAAAAGTAAAGAGATTTCAAGACCTTGAGGATAGTTTTTCATCCCTTACTTTGCACTAGCAAGCTGGGACCTGAGTAGCTTGGCTGCGGAGACCATGTTTTCGAGGGCGGGTTTGACCTCGGCGTACTTGCGGGTCTTCAGACCACAGTCGGGGTTGACCCACAGAATGTTTGTCTCGAGCACGGCGAGCATTTTGTTGATCCTGTCGGCGATTTCCTCCGTGGAGGGGATTCTCGGGGAGTGGATATCGTATACGCCAGGTCCAATCCCAGCACCGTACTTCACTCCTTCGCGGAAAACAGAGAGGAGCTTCTCGTCAGAGCGAGAGTTCTCGATGGTGATGACGTCGGCGTCCATGTTGATGATGGAGTGGATGATGTCGTTGAAGTTGGAGTAGCACATGTGGGTGTGAATCTGATAACATACATCATTTATTACCGTAAGCTAAGCTTCGACATCTCACGGAAGGAGTTTGCAAGAAGATATATAGGAAGATGTAAATGCGTACCTGAGTAGTGTCCTCGACACCACAGTTGGTAATTCTGAAAGAGTGCACAGCCCAGTCCAAGTAGAAAGCGTGCTCTGCCTTCCTAAGAGGTAGGCCTTCCCTCAGTGCAGCCTCGTCGATTTGTATCACGGTGATGCCGGCCTTTTCAAGGTCCTCAACTTCGTCCTTAATGGCCAAAGCAATTTGGTAGCAAGTCTCGAACCTGGGCTGGTCGTTTCTGACAAAAGACCAGTTAAGGATGGTAACAGGGCCAGTAAGCATTCCCTTCATCGGGCGCTTAGTCATGCTCTGTGCAGCCGACGACCAGAAAACAGTCATTGGGTTAGGGCGGCTCACATCACCGTAGATGATCGGTGGCTTCACACAGCGAGAACCATACGATTGGACCCATCCATTAGCAGTGAAGGCAAAGCCAGACAATTGCTCACCAAAGTACTCAACCATGTCGTTTCTCTACAATTTCCATATGATGATTTGTTAAAAAAAACGTTCATAGAGCACGAAAAAGGAGCTTCAAATTGGCATACCTCTGGCTCTCCATGAACAAGAACATCAATATCAAGATCTTCTTGAAGCTTGACGACCTTGTTAATCTCCTCCTTGATAGACTTGATGTATTCCTCTTCAGAAACCCTGCATAGAGGGACAGAAACTTGGCATCACTTACACCCACGAGGATATAAACAGAGTAAACAAACCCAAAACAGCTTACTTCTTGGCCTTGTATTCACGGCGGACTCTTCTTAGCTCAATGGTCTGAGGGAAGGAACCAATGGTGGTTGTTGGGAGAACGGGAAGGTTAAGCTTCTTTTGCTGAGCATCAAGTCTGGCACTGACATTGGTTGCACGACGATGATCAGAACCCTTTAATGCGGCAGCCTGATTGAACCAATCCAACAAGATTGGATAGTCAGTACAGAAAGTTTACATGCAAAAATAGAAGTCAAAAGTCAACAGTGGTAAAATTAGATCCAATCACTTACAGCCTTTTGGACAGCCTCATTGGTGACTCTCGGGGAGGACCTCCTAGAAGCTTGAGCAGCAGCATTGGAAGAGAAGAATGCCTGATCAAATACGTATAAGAAAATACGCAAGTGAGTTCAGAGATTGGCCAAAAAAATGGTAGTAACCCCCAATGCCTCCAAGCAATGATTGTACATGACACAGGATGACAATTACCTCGTCCTTCTGTCCATTCAATGCCTTGGCCAGAGCATTTACTTCAACGACCTTTTGTGCTGCAAATGCAAGCCAGGATTTGATCTCAGCATCCAGCTTGGTCTCGTTTATACAACAGCAGTGTGAAGGAGCGAGGAAGACGTGGACACGACAAGGTTATCTGCAAAAAAATTGAAGAAAAATGTTGGTCCTCATGTAGGAAAAAAACAGGTTAACGTGCATTAGCAGCATACCCTTCCCAACTACTCCTTCAAGAGCCTTCAAGGTGCTGAGAGATGCATCAAGGTCATTAGCCCAGATGTTCCTACCATCAACCACTCCAGCAAAGAGGTACTTTCCAGATGGGAATCCGCTCTTGATCAAGTCGAGGGTCTTTGTTCCACGGACCAAGTCAAAACCGAAACCAGATACTCCAGGCAACGAGGTAAGAGTTTTGAATGCAGCCTCAGGTACATCAGCAAAGTAAGTCTCCACAATGACGTTAAGGCCGGACAAAGATGATTCCAGTTCAGTGTATGCCTTGGTAAATGCCTCCAACTGGTGAGACTCGAGATCCAAAACAAGGGTGGGTTCATCGAATTGGATCAAAGAAGCACCAGCAGCTTTCAACTCGGTAATAACTTCCCTGCAAGGATGTCATATATCAAATGGGACTGGTTTCTTGAAATTGGCATATTAAAGGGAACCGAAAATTTTCAAACTCTCATACTTGTAAATGGGGAGGATTTTATCAAGTAGCGAAAGAAGGGGGAAAGTTTTCTCAACACCCTTGGCAGGTTTGGAGAGCAACAAGTATGTCACAGGGCCAACAAGAACTGGGACAGTATCAACTCCGAGCTGCATGACCCAACAAGAAACACTTCAGGTCAAATTAGCACGCACCATCACACAAGTTACAAATAGCTGGAGAAAGAAAAATTCATACCGCCTTAGCTTCCTTGTATTCATTCACAGCCTTGTGGGAGGCATAAGAGAAATTCACATCCGGACCCAATTCAGGCACAATGAAATGGCTGGATGAAACAAATAAAAGATATTAGTCCATATGACCAGGAAACAGATTGATAATCCAATAATTTTAACTGAGATCAGATCCATCCGAGGACTTACTAGTTGGTATCAAACCACTTGGTCATTTCCATAGCAGGGACTGAGGCATTACCTCTGGCCATCGAAAAGTAAGTGGAGAAACCAATCTCACCACCAGTCCAGTTGTATCTGGGGGGAACAGCACCGAGCATTGCAGTGGTATCAAGCACCTGATCATAGTATGAAAACGTGTTGCTGGGGATGTACTTGATCCCAGCATCGGACATCTGCTTCCAGATCGACGCCCTGAGATCAGCTGCAACCTTTTCCAAATCTTCTGCGCCGCTCTTTCCATCCCAGAAAGATTCGAGAGCAAACTTCAACTCTCTCTTGGGGCCCATGCGGGGGTATCCAACAATGTGGGAAGCCATTATGTTTTTCTGTAATAGGAAATGCCAATATTAGTCAACTCATTGATAAAAATGTAAAGGAAATAAGAAATTGTAAAGAATCAATCACTGATGCTTATGAATGTGAGGCAACAGTCAACCGTTTATACTATCCCCTGCTACCCTTCATGTTCAGCTAATTTTTCCCATCTTACAAATATTGAGAGTTTTTGTCAAAGAAATTACTTCCATATTAAAAACAGAGCACCCACGACAGCCAACAGAGTTTCACTTACCAGTTTCAACATTCAATGAGAACTAATCAAATGTCATGTTACACAATCACTCCATACGATCAACACAAAGGTGCATCTGAAGCTCAAGGAGAGATGAAACACAATTTTCACGACTTTAATTTTACCAGTTAGAAACTAGCTTCATTGACACGACATTGATACGAGCACTATACTTCATAATCTTAAGAAGGATCATTAACTACAGTCAAGCAATACATCCCATTCTTATAATCATAGTTCCATAACATATCGATGAGCAGGAGATCTCCGTCATTAGTACTATAGACAACTCAATCAGAATGTCAATTAAATCACAACAAAAGGTCAGGGGTATCTATTCACATCAGATCTAACGACATCTGAGTCCAAAATTTCCAGATCTATAGCTCCATTAACCACAGTTCAGAACACAAAACATCAAAATTATACGTCGTCAGCACACTAACGAGAAGATCTAATAGCAATCACAACGATTCAGATAATAGCTAGAAATTAGCAACGAAGATCTGTTCTCTACATCATACCGCAATAGATCTGCGAAGATCAATAAAATTTCAGCTGAAAAGCATTGAAGAAAGGCGAAGAAACAGTCTATAAATGCATGAAACATCAAACGCAAGTGCACAACCGCACAAAATGAGAGGCCGAGGACATCAACATTACGAAGACCGTACCTTACGAGAGAAACGGGGCAGCAATGAGCTCTGCAATTAGCTCGGTTATAGCACAGAGAGAAGTGAAAGGCAAGACGCGATTTTTGAGGGGCGAGTTAGAGTGCTATTTATAGATGGAAATCATTAGTAAAAAGTAATTAATTTTGTAAAATATATCTAATTAATACAATTCTCGGGTAGATCTAAGAAAGTAAAAATCGTTTTGCCGATAGGCAGTCAAGTGGTCGTGTTTGTCCCACGCGCGCGTTGGGCGCGTTTTCCCCACGCAAGGGTTGCTGATCTTACGGACTCTTCGCTTTGCTTCAACTTTCAAGGTTGTTCGTTGGGTGGTCACGTTCTATTTTTAGAGACTTGATGAGAAGGCTCATCTCATTTTAAATAAATTTAATAGCCGTAATCGAATTTTGGAAGTATTTTGTATGCAAGTATCAATTACAAATACAACGCCGCAGATTTTTTCTGTCGGTGCATAGGTTGAATGAGGCAATATAATAAAAGATTTTCATTAATTTTTAGAACATGATTCGTCCTTGCACTGCGTGAATTTATTACCAATTGAGTTTTAGCAATTATATCTTTGCCATTACAAAGTAGTGCTAAAAGAATTGTTTTTTTTTTTAAATCCTTGGGTGCCCCAAGTGGAACTAGCTAGGTAAATCTGGGGTAGTGCAATTGTTTACAAAGTACATCAGTTAAGTGGTCCACGTTGGAACAAGTTTTATGGGTAAAAATGTTCACTCAATTTTATTTAGTAATAACAAGATATGTGATCTTTTTATAACTCATATTACAGAAGACCCTTATATTATTACGACAATATCGCCTTAAGCTAAAAGATCGAAAAACACGGGGTGATCACATGGGAGGGCCAGCAAATTAAATGAAAAAAAAACCTATTTTTCAACGGATAAATGGTTGATGTGTTAGCACTTCGAATGCACCAAGTCACCTAATTTTATTTTAGTTTATTAACATTATGGAAGTCCGTAATGAATTGTGTTAGGGGTTTACAACTCACATTCTAACATTAGCAACTTGCAAGAAAAAAAAAAATACTGTGAGCGTATAAGTTGGTCTTAAATAATAAAAAAATAATATTTCATTCACAATAAATACTCCCTCCGTCCCAAACCATTTGGACATTTTACTAAATCGGGCGTCCTACATCTTTTGGACATTTCCTTGTTTAGCAAAAAAACTATGACAAACAAGCAATATAATAATATTAGATATTCTTAAAAGACATGCCAAAATATACACTTTTTACCTTTTCATCACACTATATTATTAAAATATTCAGTTTCTTAATTCCCGTGCCAGCTTCCAAATGTCCAAAACACTTTGGGGACAAAGGGAGTATGAAAATTGTTCTGCCAATTAAAAGAACGGTAAATCCTTTTAGATAAATAAATAAGAGATTTTTCGATCTTCGATATTATTAGCCGTTGAGCATGAACATCGACGAATATCTAGGCCAGGTGGAGATGCTGAAATGGCGTGTATTGCACGCGCTTGTTCGAACGCGTAGCTGGTTAATTTGATTTGCGGGGTAATTTGGGTAAAGAGCAAAATTTTATGGTGTGACTAAACATACCAAGAGTTGGTGGATGAGGTTGGTGGAGATCGGTAGCGTATCTATCTATCATATGGGTCCCACCCACCCCGAGTATAATGCTCTTGCTCTCTATTTTCTGTTTTATTTTCCGTTGTATAACTTATTTACTTCGAGTTTATAGAAAATGTGATTAGTGGCTAAAAGTCTCCATATTGATGGATCTTAGTTGGGATTAGTAGGTAAGTGGGGCCCGTCCAAGCGTTTTCTTTGGACAATATAATAAGGTTTAGACGAAATACTCCCATATACTACACAAGGACGTGTATTTTCGTGCAATATAAAATGGTAGTTGAATGAGGTAAAAAGTTGACTTGTGAAACATGGGAGACCAATTAAGTAATAGCAACCTAAAATACTATATTTACAAAGAACGAGTTAGTGGGGATGTCATGTTCCACTACAATACAATGATCTACTTGTCTTTAACTAAAATAAAGCAAAAGTCTATAAAGAAAAACTAAATGTACATAACAAGAAAACATGCGTGTATATTAGTTTTCTAAAATGTGTTGACCATTTCATTAAGGTTGTTGATATGAGGTTTCACAGAAAGCCTTTCCGCTTTAGTTTTTCATGAAAGCATAACAATTTCATATGCATCATAATATTTGTTCTTTGATTTACTCCCCCCCTCTTTTTTTTTTTTGCCTTCAGAACCTCACTACTGACACGCAATGCGTATAAAAGTGTGCATCACAACGTTTTCTTATGTCAAAAGGCAAACAATAAGCCCACTCGAAACCAAAACAGAAAATGCCCTATCATGAAGTTCTTGCAGAAAGCAGGCTTTCTTAAATACCCATACACATACTAACCAATCAGCCAAAAATCCATACATGGATAACATTTCAAAACAATATATATATATACATATATATATATATATATAGAGAGAGAGAGAGAGAGAGAGAGAGAGAGAGAGAGAGAGCACAAACAACAAACTAAAACGAAATGACAGCTGATCATTCGACTGTAATGGTGTAAGACTTTCTCAAAGCATATATATATGATAAAATAACGTCCTTTTACTTAAAAAAAAAAAATAACAATCTCATCACTTAGCATCGGCTAGCTGGGACCTGAGAAGCTTAGCAGCAGAGACCATGTTTTCGAGGGCGGGTTTGACCTCAGCGTACTTGCGGGTCTTGAGACCACAGTCGGGGTTGACCCACAGAATGTTTGTCTCGAGCACGGCGAGCATTTTGTTGATCCTGTCGGCGATTTCCTCCGTGGAGGGGATTCTCGGGGAGTGGATATCGTATACGCCCGGACCAATCCCAGCGCCGTACTTCACTCCTTCGCGGAAAACTGAGAGGAGCTTCTCGTCAGAGCGGGAGTTCTCGATGGTGATGACGTCGGCATCCATGTTGATGATGGAGTGGATGATGTCGTTGAAGTTGGAGTAGCACATGTGGGTGTGAATCTGATACAATACATCATTTATTACCGTAAGCTAAGCTTCGACATATCACGAAGAAGTTTGCAAGAAGATATATAGGAAGATGTAAATACGTACCTGAGTAGCGTCCTCGACACCACAGTTGGTAATTCTGAAAGAGTGCACAGCCCAGTCCAAGTAGAAAGCGTGCTCGGCTTTCCTAAGAGGTAGGCCTTCCCTCAATGCAGCCTCGTCGATTTGTATCACGGTGATGCCTGCCTTTTCAAGGTCCTCAACTTCGTCCTTAATGGCCAAAGCAATTTGGTAGCAAGTCTCGAACCTGGGCTGGTCGTTTCTGACAAAAGACCAGTTAAGGATGGTAACAGGGCCAGTAAGCATTCCCTTCATCGGGCGTTTAGTCATGCTCTGTGCAGCCGACGACCAGAAAACAGTCATTGGGTTAGGGCGGCTCACATCACCGTAGATTATCGGTGGCTTCACACAGCGAGAACCATATGATTGGACCCATCCATTAGCAGTGAAGGCAAAGCCAGACAATTGCTCACCAAAGTACTCAACCATGTCGTTTCTCTACAATTTTCGTATAGCCACCCAAGAAAGTCATTTTCCATATAATTGATGGTAAGTTGACAACCATACTAATATACAGCAACTTTTTAACTAGCATACATACCTCTGGTTCTCCATGAACAAGGACGTCAATGTCCAGATCTTCTTGAAGCTTGACGACCTTGTTAATTTCCTCCTTGATAGACTTGATGTATTCCTCTTCAGAAACCCTGCATAATGGTATAGAAAATTGGCATCACTTATACCCACGGTGATGAAAGGTATATACAGAGTAAACAAACCCAAAACAGCTTACTTCTTCGCCTTGTATTCACGGCGGACTCTTCTTAGCTCAATGGTCTGAGGGAAGGAACCAATGGTGGTTGTCGGGAGGATGGGAAGGTTAAGCTTCTTTTGCTGAGCATCAAGTCTGGCACTGACATTGGTTGCCCGGCGATGATCAGACCCCTTCAGTGCTGCAGCCTAAGACACATGTGATCCAACACGAATGGATGGTCAGTACAAGAAAGCTCAGATGCACACATAGACGTAAAAAGTCAAAAGTCAAAAGCTATAAAAATTAGATCCCAATAACTTACAGCCTTTTGAACAGCCTCATTGGTCACTCTAGGGGAGGACCTCCTAGAGGCTTGAGCAGCAGCATTGGAAGAGAAGAATGCCTGACACGACAGGTTTAAGCAAATGCGCAAGTGAGTTCAGAGATTGGCCAAATGGACAAAGGTAGTAACCTCCAATGCCTTCAAGCAATGATTATAAATCACACAAGATAAGACAATTACCTCGTCCGTCTGTCCACTCAATGCCTTGGCCAGGGCATTTACTTCAACGACCTTTTGTGCAGCAAATGCAAGCCAGGACTTGATCTCGGCATCCAGCTTGGTCTCATTGATTAGATCAACAGCGGTGTGAAGGAGCGAGGAAGACGTGGACACAACGAGGTTGTCTACAGAAACAAATTGAAGAAAAATGTCGGTCCTCATGTAGGAAAAATAACACGTGAATGTGCATTAGACGCATACCTTTACCAACTACCCCTTCAAGAGCTTGCAAGGTGCTGAGAGATGCATCAAGGTCATTAGCCCAGATGTTCCTACCATCAACAACTCCAGCAAAGAGGTACTTTCCAGATGGGAATCCGCTCTTTATCAAATCGAGGGTCTTACTTCCACGGACCAAGTCAAAACCGAAACCAGATACTCCAGGCAAGGAGGTAAGTGTTCTGAATGCAGCCTCAGGTACATCAGCAAAGTAAGTCTCCACAAGGACATTAATGCCAGACAGAGATGATTGCAGTTCAGTGTAGGCCTTGGTAAATGCCTCCAACTGGTGGGATTCGAGATCCAAAACAATAGTCGGCTCATCGAACTGGATCCAAGAAGCACCAGCAGACTTCAATTCGGCAATGACTTCCCTATAAGGATGCCATAATATGTCAATGGGATCGATATTCTTGATACTCTCAGAATAAGGAAAACAAAATTCATAAAGTTCTCTTACTTGTAGATGGGAAGGACTTTGTCAAGTAGAGAAAGAAGGGTGAAAGTTTTCTCAATACCCTTGGCAGGTTTGGAGAGCAACAAGTATGTCACAGGGCCAACAAGCACTGGGACAGTATCAACACCGAGCTGCATGAGCCAACAACAAACACTTCAGGTCGAATTAGCAGGCATCATAAACAAGTTACAAATAGCTGGAGAATGAAAATTCATACAGCTTTAGCTTCCTTGTATTCATTTACAGCTTTGTGGGAGGCATACGAGAAATTCACATCCGGACCCAATTCAGGCACAATGAAATGGCTGGATGAAACAAATAAGAGATATTACTACATAACCAGGAAATGAATCGATAAACCAACAATTTTAACTGAGAGATTAGGTCGATCAGATGACTTACTAGTTGGTATCGAACCACTTTGTCATTTCCATAGCAGGGACAGAGGCATTTCCTCTGGCCATCGAGAAGTAAGTGGAAAAACCAATCTCACCACCAGTCCAGTTGTATCTCGGAGGAACAGCACCTAGCATTGCCGTGGTATCAAGCACCTGATCATAGTATGAAAAGGTGTTGCTGGGAATGTACTTAATCCCAGCATCGGACATCTGCTTCCAGATCGATCCCCTTAGATCAGCTGCAACCTTTTCCAGATCCTCCGCGCTGCTCTTTCCATCCCAGAAGGATTCGAGAGCAAACTTCAACTCTCTCTTGGGGCCCATGCGTGGATATCCAACAATGTGAGAAGCCATTTTTTTTCTGGAATTCAAAATTTTGTAAGTCGGGTCATTCATTAACACCCAGAGAATAAGTCAGTCTTATATATTGTCAAGACACACGCGCAGCTAAGTTCTGTTGTTATAATGACATATATTTCCCTCTGTTTTATTTTCCAACAATCATGAGTAGAAAGCTAAATATAGAGAGTCAGCAGAGAAGGGAGTAAGCTCGTATGGATCAGCAATTCAGTCTTGATCCATACTCAACAAGAATGGCATCATATATGTATCACAATATCACTCATCAGAAGATCATCTCATACAATCGCCAGCTTTCAGTTTTCATCGAGTAAGACAACATCATAAATGCAAGCAGGTAAAGTATCGCAGACTCGTGAAAACTTGGATCCATGAGCAGAAATCTCCAGATCTAAACAATACAACACAATCTAAAGATTACAGTATCAGTCCATGTGAACGCGAAGCACATCAAAAGCACAGAGTACATCTTTCAAATCAGATCTAACGAGCAACGACACCAAAGCGCCACAAATACAGATCTATTTTCGTCAACCACCATTGAACAAGTACGCTACGCTGCCTCGCCGATCCAGTAACAAACGAAATCATAACAGAACACAGCAAGCAACAACTTCAAACCTTACCAGCTAAATCGAAACTGAATACACCAGCGCAACTCGAAGAAGCAATAAACAAACAACAAGATGCAAAGAAGCAGATGGCGTTCGCACGAATTAGGCAGAGATCCACAGGTCTATCTGATTAATAAAGAGAAGTCAATTGGCATACCGTACCTTAGATACAGCGAGAAATAAGGATCAACAACAGACGATGACAGAGAGAGCTTGTCCGAGATGCAGAAACGTTAATGGCTAGACGCAAGTTCAGGCAATGAGTACGAATGCTTATTTATTTATATAAGAAATTAAGAAAGTAATTATTATTATCATACTCCCTCCCTCCCATGATTTTTATCACATTTCTTGGTGGACACGAATATTAAGGTGGTATTATTATAATAATATAGTACAATGAAAAGGTAAAAATGTATATATTTTGACACGTCTTTTAAGAATATTTAATATTATTATATTGATTGTTTGTGATAATTTTTTACCCAAAAAGGAAATGTGATAAAGTTAGTGGGACGTCCGGAATGGAAAAATGTGATAAAATTAGCGGGACGGAGGGAGTATAAATTTGCAGCTGGGTGTAGGTTGGTGAGTGGCACTCGCTGGATGCCACGCGCGGACATTGGCGCGTGTAGAACTATGGGAGTTGGTGAATGGTGAGCTTACCAACCCTTATTTGATTATTTCACTATTTTGAGGCCCAAATAATAATGGGCCAGCCCAGATAGTTTTATGATTTATAGGTTTTAAAAGAATTTCGCTAATTTAATAATTTTATATATTATAGTTTCAATTAGCAGTAGAAATTGAATACTATTTCAACTGATACCTCAAGCCTCGTTATGCTTCCCCACAAGGCCACAATTTTCTTTTCGGCAGAATTTGTGAAGTTCCGAGCAAACACCGATGGCAGCTGACGTAAGCGGCGGCGCGAATCTGTCGGAGCTGTACTCGAGCTCGAAGCGATTGTGTCTGAAGATCAGAGACGCTTTGGAACGTCTCGAGCGGCTCGAGTACACGTCATCTTCCCCCTCCGCGTCCTCCTTATCCGCGAACGCCGTCGTCTCGATGGACGATCAAGCCTCCGCGATTCGGAGAGACGTCGGCCAGATCCAAACCATGTGCTCCGATATGGATCGACTGTGGCGCTCAATCGCGTCTAAGCCTCAGCGCGATCTGTGGAAAAGGTTCGATTTTCGTTCTGCTATATGTTTGGTTGTGACGTTTGATGTGTTCCTGGATAGATTGCTATGTGAGTATGGGAGTTTTATGCGTGATTGGTGAAGTTCTGGGAAATCGTGCCTTGTTGAGTTGAGGACGTTAATCGCAGTTTTTACTGGAATTTTGCTGAAGTTGAACATAAAACTCAGGCTGCTTAGGGAGAATTCCTAGTATGGTTGAATTTTGGGTTTTGTTGTGGTTTTACTTCTCATATTTTACTGACTGTTGCTGATCTGAATATGAATTGCTAGTTGAAGTTTGTTACTCTATATCATTGCTCTGCGGTTTCAATGTTAAGTTCAGTGAGCAGGGGCTGATTTGCAGTATGATGCCTAATATTAGGCTAGTTAAAGTTAATTTCGGGTGTTCGTGTTCAGAATATTGTGAGTTGATATGCTATATAAACTAGATTTCAGTGATTTGGACTATACTATCCTCCAAAACTGGTTAGACCGTTGAAGATTGACCCCTTGAGTCATCAACTAGGGATATATTGTGTTTTGGGTCCATGTGATCGGATAACGAAAGATGTATCCTATATATCTCTGTTTGCTGGGATGAGTTTGTTTGACTTGGATCACTGTCTTTGCTGGAAGGATGGTCTATCAATTGCTTCACAGCATAATTTCCTTGTTGGGGAAACTTTATTTTTTGAACTAGTAGTAGCGACTGGGCTTGACTATTTTGAATGTTCACGTAGTGATATGAGTATCCTGGGTATCATATATGTGCTATGACGACTTTGTCTCCGCAGTTGGTTTTCTTGATCTATAATTTCTCTGTGTGTTATGTCCGCCAAAAAGCCTTTGAGCTGTTTTCTAGAATACGCATCTGCCAATGTCCATATAACAGAACATTCACATTTCTGCAACATTTCAAGCTTTGGTGGAACATAAAAACATGCTGAAGTTCCTTTCAGTAGCATCTGGTTTCCTGTGCTCTTTTATAAGGCGCGGATGTAGAACTTACATCGATTTTTTGCTTGCACAGAAAAGTGGAACTAGTCACCGAGGAGGCCGAGTCATTTCGAGCTAGTCTTGATAGGTACATGTCAAAGCATCAAAAGCGGATACAAGAAGCCCAAGAAAGAGCAGAGTTGCTTGGAAGAGCTGTATGACCCATGCTTAATACTTCAAAAATGATAAAGAAAAAATGATTTCTTTGACAACTTATCTACTTGTCTGTGTCATAGCTCTCTTACTTATTTCTCTCGCCTTCCGTCATAGAATGGGGATTCACACGTTTTGCGGATCTTTGACGAGGAAGCACAAGCAATGGATTCAGTGCGCAGATCGTCCAGAATGCTCGAGGATTCCTTCGCAAATGGCGTGGCAATCCTATCAAAATACAGCGAACAAAGGGAACGTTTGAAGGTAACCTTTTTTCCCTATCCCTGCACGCACGTAGGCAGATTTTTACAGAGTTACAACAATGTTCACAATTCAACTTCATCTACAAATCCAGCAAAATGCATATGATCACATATTCTCATACATCTAATGCAGAGCGCTCAAAGAAAAGCACTCGATGTTCTCAACACGTTAGGGCTATCAAACTCCGTTCTGAGGCTCATCGAAAGAAGGAACCGCGTCGATAAATGGATCAAATATGCAGGAATGATTTTTACAGTTGTTGTCCTTGTTATTTTCTGGAGGTGGGCAAGATGAATATTTTTCTTCTATAATCACATCCCTACAAGAGGCTCTGTTAACATGGTCATATATATTAGTTTATTATTATTACAAAAGAACTGTCGACGAGGTTGCAATTTGGATTTAGTGTTCTCCGTGTTTTATCCATTCATTCCAAATTGCTAACATTAGTATGCCATCTGTAATGCATATAGTACAATTATGTATATCCGATTACCTTAATGTATCACTGATTTATTTCTCTTTTTCTGTGCGTATTTACGGATCTTGAGGAACTTTGTAAACTTGAAGTCAAATAAATATTATTTTTTCTTTCTCTTTGGCAGAATAGTTTATTTCGTCCTACTGAAAAGGAAGCGTTACTTTGCAGCGAAATAAATTTTAGAAGACTCAGTGAACACATACATTTTGTTGGCAAAACTATGATTTGGATCACTAAGCATAGTAGCATGCTATTATGAGTTAATATATTTTCTAACTACAAATATGGGTCATAGTCGGAAAAAATTTAGTTTTTCTTTTCATAAAATTAATCGAAAATAATATTTGATAGTATAGTATTACATCTCATCAGCTAGAAAATATTTCTTCCCATCCAAATAAGATTTCCAATTTATTACATGGAAAATAATCGAAAATTTTTCACGTTTAGACACCCAGATTTTTTTTGTTGGAAAAAAATATGTTCAATTATGCTGTTTTTTGTGTATATAATTAAAAGTGATCTTGAGATACAAATAAAAATGTAAAGATATTTGTGGCTCCAGGAGATTGTCCCACGGCTCAACCGCAAATACTCCAAATAAATGATCGATGTTATTACCAGCATGAAAAGCTTTTCGACACTAAGAAGCCAAGCCATGGCTGGTAAGAAAAAAACAAGTCGAATTAAAAGCCATGAACAACTTACTCAGCTCTGAGAAGAAAAAAAAAACACCACCTTACGTTACAAGTTCGAGTAATAAAGGCAGAGTGTTCTCTTCTCCATGACGTAGCCAAAGGTAGAAAGAACAAAAAAAGAACCACAAAAAACTCATCTTTTGGAGCTTTCCTTCGCAACATCATCGAAAAGAAATCGTGCTTTCGAGCCGTCCTTACGCTGTTTTCATGCCTTCAAAACACTCTATTTTAATTTTTTCCCTCTATGCGTTTAAGCGGTGTGCCTATGACGACGACGACGACCTAAATACGTACAAAAGACAAAAAGCCTTAACTCCTTCGCCCACCTAACAATTTATGATGCCTAGTAAAACCTCTCTCAGTATATATGTAATAACAACGTGCAGCTCATAGTAAGAAATCGGAGAAGAAACCATAGCAACAAAGCAAATGGCAGCAGTTGTTGATCTTAGGCAAGTCTTCGGAGCATTCCTCACCGTTTCAATGTTCTTGATGCTGGGAAATATGGTGAAAAGAGACCATATTGACCCACTTTGGGTATATATAGTATTTTCTTGCTTTCTTCTTCGTCCTTTTCATTTTTCTTACCTCGCAATTTTCTTGCCCTTAAAAAAAAAAAGGAATCTTATTCCGCCGCCGAAGTCAAAGCGGTCAAAGCCCAGGCCAAGGCTGACCATGTGGTTCGTCGGGGATTGTCCGTAAATGGGCCGTGGAAGAATCAAGACAGTTCTGATAAGCCACCAAAGCCTTGCTGGACGCACAAGTCCATTACAAGCAAGTCGTCATATACTACCATTTTATTGCAATTATATTCCGCATTTAATTTCAAATCGTATGATGGTTATTTTCTTAATTAGCAGTAGACGGCGGAGCTAAAGGTCGTCAGTCCTCGGACGACGGTTACGTCTTCTTCACGCTGAGCCACGGTCCCGAGTTTCACGCCTCGCAGGTTTTTTTCTTCCATCCTCGGAAATATTTTTTCTATCATTTCCATTATGAGTATTGTGACTTCTAACTGGGCGTTTCGAACCATATTCTTAACGGTAATAATAATAATTAATTAAACACGACAGGTGGCAAATGCAGTAATGGTGGCTAAGCGTCTTCGAGCCAAGCTCGCCCTTCCGAGAATCCGAGGAACAAAATCCGGCGGCGGCGAAAGGTGATTTGATTTTCTTAATTATCTCAATATTATCTACTAACACGTAGTAACCTCAGATCATACGTCGAAGAAAAAAAAAAACCTATTTTCAGGCCGTTCGACGAGATCTACGACGCCAAAAACTTCGTAGAAACCCTAATGGGGACCGTACAAGTCGTCAAGAACCCACCTTCGGAGTACCTATCGAATAAAAAACCCGCCATCGTTAGGGTTCCCGATAGGGTTTCCGAAGAGTACATATCTTCGAACATCGAGCCCATTTTCCTCACAAACCGAAACCTTAGGGTCGTTACCGAATTCAACAAGTCGAGCCCACTGACAAGAAACTACTACGCGAAAAAGAATTCGAACGACGAATGCATAGCTACGTTCCAAAGCCTTAAGCTTCAGCCCAACCTCCGAGAGACCGTAGATTCTATGTTGGCGACCATGCGCGGCTTGAGTAGGAAAACGGGCGGGCGTTTCGTCGCCGTGGATTTGAGGGTCGAAATGCTTGCGAGGAAAAGCTGTCGCTCTCGGGAAATAAATGGCACAAACAAACGGTGCTACGACGCCGTGGAAATGGCGGAGTTCTTGAAGAAGGTTGGGTTTTACCCTGAGACTGCTGTGTATGTAACTCAGGGAAGATGGGACAAGAGCTTGGATGCACTTAGGAGGAGCTTCCCAAGTACCTTCACTAAGGTATGTAATGGCATTATATCTTTGACGGTAATATTCTGGCTTAATTATTTTTTTGGTCTTATATACTTGAGGGAAGAGCTGAAAATTTGGGATGGTCGGACTGGCCCGAATTCCTGCGGGTCTAAGACTTTTAGGTCCATGAAGCACGGGCTCGGCCCGAATAGGCCAAATTACGTTAGGGGCTTTGGGATTAAGGCTCGAGCCCGATGTTTTTCAGGGTCGGGTCGGATTGGCCCACGGGTTGGGGCCCAAATTTTCAGCTCTACTTGAGGGGGAGTATTTAAGGACAGCTAAATTGAGGTTGTCGATTTAAGGATTATACGTTTCATGTAGAGCAATTTGAGGACAAGTTTCACAATTATGGCATTAATAATCCTCGAATTGCTTCGATTTTGAAAGTTTTAAAATCCTTAAACTTGCAAATTTTAGTATCTGCATCCTAAAAATTCTGATAGTAAATTTAAAATTATAGCAATTGAGGCCAGTAAGTTTTAAATTCTGGCGTCAACTGTCCTCAAACTGCTTCAACTTTGAAACTTACTGTCCTGAAATAGCAACATCTATTCTATTATATTAAGGGTGAGGGGTGGCTATTAACTGTCATTTTGGTCTGTAGAATATGTAAAATTTAACGTCTCTATTCTAATTTCATTGATTAAATAATTATCATATTTAATCCCTCAATTTTTAGTAATTATACTTATACTCTTACTCATTATTTTACTTTTATATATAAATTAAATTTTATCTACTAAATATAAATTAATTTCAAAATTAAAAATAAAACAGTTATATTTTAAGCACACGCATAGTATGCATATATACTAGTTTAATTTAAGCGTCATTAAACTGCTATGATTTCGAAACTTATTGCCCTAAGCTTATAACGCCACCACCCCCAATATACATGACCGAATAGATCACTAAAGCCTGAACTCAATTCAAGAATTGAAAAGAAAAAATAAACTTCATCTTGACTTATGCTTTTTGTTACAATATACTAGGATGCAATAATGCCGTCCGATCGAAAAGCAATGTACCTAAACTCGGAGGCCCACGATTACGAAAAGTACGTCGACTATTACATGTGCGTCCAAGGCGACGTATTTGTCCCAGCGTTTAAGAGCAGATTCTACGCCGGCGTTGTGGGAAAAAGGATCGGCGAGGGGAAAACAAGGATCTTTTTCCCTTCGATGGACGGCTCAGATTCTGCCGAGGATTACATACCTCCTTACATAGCCAAAAAAACCCACCCTGCCTTTTCTTGCTTCTGCTGAAACCTTTAATACTTTAGCAAAGAGTGCGTATACATAGTGCTTTTATTATGGTTCCCTAATTATATATATCTATGCAGCTTATGCCTTTCTTTTCTTGATGTGGAAAAAAAGAACAGCTTCAGAAGCACTATGTATAAAATTAAAATTTCTAGAAATATATACTTTTGTGCAGCAAGAATATGCTGATACGTGTAAACTGTTAAAGATTGAACGTGGAAAGCTTCCAAAGGTCTCTCCTTTCTCTACTCCTACGACATAACCGACACGTGGAAGAAGAAAAAACACACTAATACGCACAGAATACAGATATAAAAACATGGTCCGAAGATCACAAAAAACTCGGCTTCAGAGATTTTTGAGAGAGGAGATGGATAGAGATGTGAGTTCACCTCCGCCGAGAGCAGACGCGAAAACTAGAGAAAAGATCATTCAAGAAGCTATAATAGGAAAGGGCAATCATCAGAAATTCAGTGACAAAGTAAAGAGTTCTGATGAAGAAGAAGAAGACCGCAGCAGCAAAGCGAAGAAACCTGACGATGTCTTGGCTTATTCAAGGGCCGTTCGTCAGACTGATTCTTCCCTTGAATAAATTAAAAAGATCGTCTTTTTTCCCTTTTTCTTGTTTTCTTTCTGTAGTTTGGTTTTCTTAATAAGGGAATGCACTTCGTCTGATCTTTCTTGGGGCCTTTTTTTTTTCGCCGTCTTGTTTTACGAGTGTGGAAGCAAATTTATTGCTGATATACATCAATGTTCGTTTCGTCTCAGTAAGAACATAGAAACAGAGCATAAGAGAGCAACGAGCCGACAATTTGCAGAGATTCTCACTTTGTTTTGATTCGAGCCATCATTCAAAAAACGTGCCTGCAAAACCAATATGCAGCCCAAACGTTCTTCGATCCCTCGAATGATTATAACGAAAAAGACCAAAGATTCTCAGTTCTTTGTCCCAACTAATCCAAGAACTGGTGAGGAAAAAAGCTTGCACGTACCTTTGTGGCCTTCGTCTTTGATCAGTAGCATTCACTTTTCTGAGCCGTTGCTTCGCAGGATCATTCTTAGTTTGCCCAGCAGAGAACAAATCGATCTTCGCCAACCTCGTCTGCAACGAAATCAAGCCGAGATCAAAGTCAAACGGTAAAAGAACAGCCAAGCATTCAAAACCACGATGATGGTATATATTTAAGGAATTCATACATGCTTTTCATCACCGAGAAAAGGAGAACCCTTTTCGCCCCACGAATCTACGACAGATTCGTAGTTAAGCCTCAGAAGCAGCCCTGCATTTGACCTAGGAGGGTTCTTGCCAGCAGATTTTCTAACCCAAGAACTCTCTTTCAACTTGTTATTACAACTCGACGGAGTTGAATCCCTTCTCGGAACCTTCTTTTTCTTCTCCTTGGGAGCTTTGAAAGCTCTGTCTAGCTTTACATGAGCAGCTTCAACCGAGGGAAACTTCCACCAATCATCTTCTTCGCGGGCATTTCTCATCGCTCTCAATCCATTCCTTATTATTCCATCGCCGAGCACCAAACTTGAACTAGTGCTGTCGAGGAAGGTACTAAACGATCCACAGCTTTCGTTTTCCATGCTTAACTTTCCCATTATGCTGTCGATACTCTCTTCAGCGCCATCGCCGAAATCCTTTCCAAGCTCATCGCAGGCATCTGTGTAATTTCCATGAGAACTGATTTCTTCAGGGCTTCCGCGCTGTTTTTCGATGAAGCCCTCCTTAGAGAAACGGAGTCTGCCTACACCGATCGATCTGAAAGGCACGAATGGTTCATCGGAGTCGAATGGAATAGGATTCTTGATTGATTTAGTGAAACTGCTGGGGCTCGTGGGGAAGATCTTGGGACACGCTGAGGAAAGAATAGCAGCTGCTTCCTCGTAGATTTGATTAGGCCTTTTGCGAGGCGTTCGAGCTTTTCTTACAGAAACAGAGGAATTGCCTGAATCTGTAAAAGATGAAGAGTTCGAAACCCAAGAAGAAGATGAGGGGGACTTAATCATCTCATGTCCTAAGCTGAATGCTCTTCCACCACCACTCAGACAAGAAGACATCTTTTTCTTCAACTGATCAAATCCCAAATTCTTTCAACCTTCAACTAAGAAGGACAGAACTTTTAATAGATGAAGTGTCTAAATTCATCTCAACACTCAGAATGAAGAAAGCACGAAACTTTCACAAGCCACATAGAACAAGGAAGAATCTACAGAATACATAACGGAAGATTATTATCATCGAATACATCGAAATATGTATTTCGGCGGAAAAGGTCATCAGAAAAAGATACCTGGGCTTTCACCCAAAAGACAGATACACAATCTCAGAGCAAGGAAAAAAGGCATACGACATAAATAGAAAAAATAATGAAACTAGAAAAGGGTAAGTGGAGATGAAAGGGTATATCTCTCGGGAGAACAAAGAAAGTATCTAAGAATAGAAAGGAAAATCCCAGAATCACGGGTCGTTAACAGCTACCAGATGTAAAGCCAAGTTTTTGCCGTAACACAAAAGACTGATTACTAAATGATGTGAAAAACAGAGCAAAGGACGAAGCTAAGTGGTGGGTGCTCCAGCAAATCCTGACTTCATGTAAGAAAACAAAAAAAAAATATTAATTTTCTTTAAAAGAAAAAAGAAAGAAAAGTTCTACGATTTTCACACGAGCCTAATAGGCCCTATAGTCTCTAAGTAATCAATTGCGTTTCCTCAGCTGCAATAAACAAAACAATTTCCGACCGAAGAGTTAGATTCTATTTCCGAGCTCTCTAATGAAGAGCTTTGTAGAATATTGGGCTTTATTCTTTTGTTTATGGGCTGGGTTGAAATCCACAATAAGTAGATATTTGGCCCACTTTTAAACTAAAAGATTGGGCCGGGCCGGGCCGGGCCTTGTCGGGTCGGGCGTTAGAAGTGTTGCAGGTGAGGCGTCTCAATTATACTCGACTGAGACATCAAATGTACCTAACTGACTAACTAACTTGGTAATAATTGTTTAATGAATGGAGATGAAATTAAATTTCTGACATAATGATGGCAACTTTATGTAACTTTCTATTAAAGCGAAGTCTTACCACGAAGAAAAGAAAGAAAGAAGAAAAAGTAAATTTAGTTTCATGCCCAAAAGATGTTTTAAAATAGGATTAAGGACCTGTTAAAAAAGACGTTTCTTTAAAGGACCCAATTTTGTTAAATGAACTACGCAAGTGTTTCAGGGTAACCACAATGGTGGTTTATAGGTGTGTCATATGTGCTTATTTGGCACTTTATATGACACACCACCATTGTGGATGTGTCATGAGTATGACATTGTGTCATATTTATGACACAGTGTTATAGGAATTAAAAGGAGAGAGAAGGTGAGAGAAAGAAAAAGAAATTATTTATTTATAGTTGTGGGTCCGTATTATAGTAGTGTTATTATTGTGAAAAAAGTAGAATAAAAGTGTTACAGAATAAAATATAGAAAAATATAGTGAAAAGCTGATGTGGCAGTATAATGGGTGTGTTATTGTTGTGGACACCCTCACAGTGTATATGAACTGGTATCGGAGTTCGTTTTCTGTCATTTCTGAACAATGACAATGAAGTAATACTGAAAACAACGAAATGGTACCAATGAACAATGACGTGGTACTGCAGAACAATGAAGTATACTGCAGATCCATGAAGTGGTACTGAAGAACAATGAAGAAGTGGTATTGCAAACAGTGGCGGAGCCAGGAGGTTAGTTTAGTGGCGTCCAGTCCAATTGGACCCCATACCCTATATTTTAAAAAAATTTCATTGGGGTCCTCTTAGTGTATTTTTCTTTAATTTCAACCCCTAACACAAAAAATTACCTTACATAAATACTAAAAAAAATTCCAGTGGGGTCCAATGACCCCGTTGGATCTCACATAGTTCCACCTCTGACTGCAGAACCATAAAATGATTCTGCATAAATCGAATCCTTAAAACTATGAATTTTCTGAGAGAGTCCTAAAACCTAAATGAGACTTCTCTTGGGGCATGAAACGAAAAACCCCCCAATAAAAGGCTCCCCATACAATACAAACTGTCTGCTCATTTGTTTTCCTATGTAAATTATGTATAAAAGGTATAATAAAAACTGTCGTTTGTTTCACACTTCAGAAACACGCGCTCTACCTCGTCACATGAAAGGGTTTCATTTCAATCACGGATTCACTAAATCATCTTCTTTATTATTAAAAAGAAATGAAATGTTTTGAAATTTCAAACTAATATGGGCCGTTTCGTCATTTATGATTTTCTTTTTTTTTTTTGTCATTTTGAGATCTACGACGATTGACTAGTTAGTTAAATCGATGTTAGCTACATTACATTGTCTTCTTCTACAGGAATGTATGTCTCTGCTCAGTTTGACCAAAGATGGGCTCTACTCAAAAATTGAATTTTGTTTTTGCATAATAATTTAGATATCGACACATACATATATTAATTAAATATTGACCTATAAGTTAATAGCAGAGTTGTTGTGAGTTCTTATTCAGTCGTTTTTACTTGTTGATGCTGCATTCAATATTACATGATCAACAAGTAATATACAATAATAATGATGAGAAGAAAAAAATTAGTAATGCAATGATTTGACAACATTCTGTTCATTTTAAATCATTTTGACTTTCAGCGGGTCTAATTTCATTGACATGCATTTATTGCTCTCAAATTTGTGAAGATTAGGATAATTAAGGGGCTTAAGTGAAAAATCGAATATCATTAACCTCTACATGAAAAATCGAGAATTCCACCACTTGATATATACAACTTGGAAGTTGGAATGAAGGTGCATTTAGTTTCTAATAAAATTGAGGTTTACTTTTTCTTCTGCTTTAATATTTTACAAATCTAACTCAAATCGGAAACAAGTCACATGTAATGTTCCTAAACAAATATCACGTCATTGCAGTTACTCATATTTGGTAAAAGTCTACAATATTTTATTAGAAAATTATCGCATTATTGTTGCACGTATGTATGTTTCCTTCCCCCTTTTTCAACTTTCAATATTTTCCAAACTAACCACACAGTATCTTTATATAAAATGTCAAGCTGAGGATATTATAATAAAAAGTTAGTCTTGTTTCCTTCAGTTCTTGATTGGGCCCCTTAAATATATCTATACTCTTTTACTAATGGTCAGGGGACTTAACTACTGTCAATTTCATTCCAATTTGGTGTATAATCACACCAAAAATTTGAGCCAATAGGTAGTTATTTATTTACAAAAAATGTCTCAGGCGAAAAAGAAAAACTGCAGGCAGAATATATTTACTTAAAATGAAAAAAAAAATACTAAAATATACAATTGCTCATTTCGTTGGCACCCACGTAGGGGGTGCACTATGCTAGTATATTTATCGTCATGGGAAATAATAGTAATTAGTATATAGTCACATTCCATACATGTGCAATAATTAAATATATTATTTGATATTTTAAGTTATTTTAAATTAAATCATAAGTTTAAATTTCTTACTTCTATTATGCATAAGAAAAATTATTTGAGGATAAAATTGTAATTATTAAGAACATTACGGGTAAAATTGTAATTAAACTTGACACACCAAATTGATTAAGTGTCCCACTTAATAAACTAGAAAGATAATGAAGTAATAAGAATAATCAACAACAATAATAATAAAACCAATTAAATACGGCGGTGTATAATGTATTTAATTCTGAAATTCATAGACAAAAAAGGAAATGTGCGAGTAAGCGAAGCAATTCGTTCAAAATACACCAATTAGTCATCGCCAGCAACATTTGATTCTCTTACAGGTTGTTAAGCATATTATAATGGGGTTCTATAATATAACCATATTATTGAATTTGAAGGATCTCATCGCTACATTTCTCGGCAAGTACTTGTACAATAATAGAAAAATAATAATATTATACCGATTGCAAAATGTTAACTAGGATTTTTTTCCACTCATACTGTCGAAAAAAAGTGATGTTTTTTTTGTAATTGTCAGAAAAACTCAAGACATAATGGCAAACAGGAAAATCAATATTGGGATGAAGGGTAAAAAGGTAAATGTAGTTGGAGGAGTACAATAGAAAACTGATACAAGACCAGAAAGTAGGAGAGGTGAGGTGAAGTGTGTGTTTTCATCTTCACTGTCTTTTCTTTTTATTTCCTTGTCCTTCCTCACACGTTCATATATCTCTGCAAAAATATTAAAAATAAAAATCTTAATCTACTCTCAGGAAAACCTATTCTTCAACATTTTCTCAGAATTTAGATGCCTGCTCTTCATATATCCATCTCTCGGACTATTAGCTCTGTTGTCGAGGTATACGCATTACACTCATATATCCTTTTTTTTTTCCTTCTGGCTTTAGCTGGCGGCGATGGTTTTAGTGTATTATTTCAGTAAATCTCTGTGAAAAGTGGAAACTTCTCATGTGGGCTCTGCTATATATGTGACCTAAGCCATTTGTTTGGAGTTTTTCTTGGATTTCTGCTATATTTGTGTTGAAAAGATTTGAGCTTTTCTCGTTTATCTCTGTTTGGATCGCTGCGATTTTTCCCATTTTCTTCGGGTAAAAATTGGATCTTTGTATTATTTTCTACGAAAATGAGCGATCTCTCGCATTTCTTTGGGTTTTTTCAGTTTTCAGAAGGTTTTATCAGTTATTGTTCACCCCCCTTTTTCTTCCCTTTTGGATCTGTAAAATATTTTCCATTTATCATCTTGTCTGATCGAAAGTTTGTGCAACTCCAAGTCCATCATTGAGTAGATAAGTGCAATTTATGTTTCTGTTCAACTGTGTACAGTTAACCTAATTCTCAGATCTGGTCTCTGTGTAATAGTTCTTCATCACAATGTGCTGTTCTTCAAGTCTTTCAAACCGTTTCTTGTTAGTTTTTCTTGCTTGGATCAAAGTTTGATATCACTTACACATTTTGCCATTGACCTCTATGTATGAAAGGCTTCTTTGAGTTTACTACACATCCTATGTCATCTGAGATCTTATGTAAGCTTTTTGAGTTTCTCAGTTATTACACAAATCTTCGATTGCCCATTATGCAGCAGCTATTCCAAAAAAATGCCTGATGAATGTTGTGTTGCGTTTTATGTCAACTTATCGTTCTTATTGATAGATCTTCGAAATATGTTATCACATTTCTTTTTTTCGTTCTACCTCTGTCTTCTTCGCAGTTATGGTGTCTTCTGTAAGAATTTCCCGTGCTAGGTCGAATATCCGCTGACTATAGCACCAGTCACATAGCCTCTCCATCTTCGCAAAGCTCAAATCTTTCCATACGAAAACCAAACCCACCAAAAAGAAAAAAAGAAAAAAAAAATGGGCTCGCGCTTTCCCTCCCACCAGCTCAGCAGCGGGCTTTACGTCTCGGGCCGGCCCGAACAGCCCAAAGAAAAGCCCCCAACGATGTCCTCCGTGGCAATGCCCTACACGGGCGGAGACATAAAGAAGTCCGGCGAGCTTGGAAAGATGTTCGACATCCCCACGTCGAGAAAGTCGGGCCCAATAACGGGCACCGCCCCGGCCCGAACGGGCTCGTTCGGAGGCTCCTCCCATTCGGGCCAGCTGAACCCATCGGCCCGCGGGCCCATCTCCGGCCCGGGCTCCGCCTCCTTAAAGAAGACGAACTCCGGGCCGCTCAACAAGCACGGAGAGCCCTTGAAGAAGTCCTCCGGCCCGCAGACGGCCCAATCCCGCCATAACTCGGGCCCAATGCCTCCCCCGCCTGTCCTCCCCACGACAGGCCTTATCACGTCCGGGCCCATCACGTCGGGACCGCTGAACTCCTCTGGCGGGCCGAGGAAGGCGTCGGGCCCGCTCGACTCGAACGGCTCGATGAAGCTGCGTGGCGGCCCGTCGGCGGTCAACAACCAGGCGGTGACTCACCTGAGTAGGGACGACGAGTATTCGTTCAAGAAGGGATTTCCGAGGCCCGTTTTTTGGGGAATTGTGCTTTTGTTCGTGATGGGATTTATTGCGGGCGGGTTTATTCTCGGAGCCGTTCACAACCCTATTCTCCTCGTGGTTGTCGTCGTTCTCTTCTTTGCTGTTTCTGCTGTGTTCGCTTGGAATTCTTGCTACGGAAGGAGCGCTATTTCGGGGTATATAGTGAGCTATCCCGACGCCGAGCTTAGGACCGCTAAGGATGGACAGTTCGTTAAGGTTTCGGGGGTACGTTCTTACTCTTATCCACTGTTAGTTATTTTTTCACTCTTGTAAGTCAGAGGGGTGGAATTAATAGGGACCGGGAATTTAAAAATTTTTTTAAGCAATTCATGTCGAAGACATTATACGCCGAAAATCGTAGATTTTGTCCTAAAATCGCTTAATTTTGAAAGTTATTGTATGTATAATGCTGCCCCATCCGTTGTCCCTATAATGGCACCCCCTAAATTACAACATATATGTCTATTCTAGATAAAGTATACCTTCTTGGCGGCAAATAAGGTTATAATAAACTTGCTTCTCTCTCGTCATGCATGTTCGGTAGCGTTAACTTGCGAAGTTCGCTTGCAATTTTCGACGAATGATAAGATTTTTTTCCTCCTTTTTGTCGATTTTTAAGGTCGTCACGTGCGGAAACGTTCCTCTAGAATCGTCCTTCCAGAAGGTTCCACGATGCGTATATACCTCCACGAGCTTGTACGAATACCGCGGTTGGGATTCTAAGGCCGCTAATCCCACTCACCGTCGCTTCACTTGGGGCCTCAGGACATTAGAGGTTCCCCCGAAAAACCCTAAGAATAATAACAGTCATTTTTTTTTTCTCGTTTCTCATGCGTGCGAATAGCAATTAGCGATTAGCCAAAGATAATTACGGCTAAATGCTCGATTCTTTTTTTCCGACGAATGTATTTATTGCAGAGGCACGTGGTCGACTTCTACATCTCGGACTTCCAATCGGGGCTGAGGGCGTTGGTGAAGACGGGCTACGGCGCGAGGGTCACGCCTTACGTCGACGAGTCGATCGTCGTGGACGTAAATCCCTCGAACAGAGACATGTCCCCCGAGTTCGTCCGGTGGCTCGGCGAGCGCAACCTCTCGAGCGACGACCGCGTCATGAGGCTCAAGGAAGGGTAATTCCGTCATTTTACGTACACCCGCAAGGAATCTCAGTTAAAAAAATCCAGGATTTGAATCGATGTCCTTCCATCGATCTGCTCACTTACGATAACCCTTTGTTGTTCTGAAAAAAAAAAGATACATCAAGGAAGGGAGCACGGTGAGCGTGATGGGCGTCGTGCAGAGGAACGACAACGTTCTGATGATCGTCCCCCCGTCGGAGGCGTTCTCGACGGGCTGTCAGTGGGGCAAGTGCGCGTTGCCGGCGAGCCTCGAGGGAATCGTTTTGAACTGCGAGGACACTTCCAAGGTCGACGTTATACCCGTTTGAGTTAGGACGACCGCCCGGATTTCGCATCGACTCGTAAACTTTTTTTTTGTTGTTACTTTTACCTACCCGTGGGAGGATTTGGCTTTTTCTTTCTTTTTTTTTTTTTTCCTTGAAGTGTTGGAATGGTGTATAGTTTTCTTCCTTGTGTGTTCTTGGGAGTATCTTTCTTTTTTCTTGGCTTCTTTCTTTTGTTAATTTGGTCATGAGATCTTTCGGCTTTGTTGGTACTTTTGTGGGGATTGTTTGTTAGTACGGTGGAGAGAACTCAATGATTATGAGAAACCTTGGATATGTTTATAGCCTTGCAAACACTTCAATTATGTCGAAGGTAACAAGAGACAAAACAACTCCGAAGACTTGTAAGAATCCGATCATTAGTTCAAAATCTTAATTAGGCATTTTCTTGAACTAATTATGGAGGCTTATTGTGAACTTCCCACATTATACATCAAGTAAATCCGAGAGCTGACTTGATAGCTTTGAGTTCCAACAAATTGAAGATGGATGACATAGTGATAGTGAAGACTAAGCAAATACACATACTAAACGTAATTCAACCAACAAACACTATATATGATTACACACACACAAACACACACAGAGAAAAAAACTGATGTGCACTTAAAATGGTTCATCACTTGTTAAGCGAAATTTCACGGATCGTATCCAAAATGGGCTTCCAAGATCTCGGCCTGCAAGAGTTCATATCGTACATAACCTGACAGTTATCCATTCTGACACTCCTACTGTGAGAAGAAGAAGAAGAAGATCCCATGATGTCCGCCGCCGGCCGTGAAATCCGTACAGGGTTTTCACTGCGAGGACCAAAGGTCGACGACGCCGGCGACGAAGACGCCGACGATGGGATTTTCCCCTTCTTTCGAGATCTATGCTTCGACGACCTTCGACTCCTGTTGCTTTGGGCTTTGGACATCAATTTCCGAGCTATCGGAGCCAAATCCACCGGCGAAACATTCGGGCCGAATAGGGTGCCCGGGAGGGAGAAGTAGACCCGACCCGGCTCCAAGACCATGCCCCGCTTTAGGGGCGTCGAGCAAGAGGCTAAGAGCTGAGAATGGGTGAACAGAAAGTGCTTCGTCGGATAACGGCCGGTGACGTCGGCGACGGTGACTGGCTTGTCGAATTCCTGAATAGCGCCGCTGAAATGAACGATTTTTATCGTCTTTTGCGCCGAGGAAGACGATGATTGCGAGGATCGTGGCTTCTTCTTGGTCGAGAAAGTACAGCCCATTTTTTTTTCTTTTTCTTTTTCTTGTTAGAAAAAAAAATGTATTTGACCGTGTTGTGTTCTTGCTTGAGAGGAAAATTAGTGAAAAGCTACTATGAAAAAAATACGAAGCACTAGGGGGGCATAAGGTCCTCCAATTAAGCTGCTTTAAGAACGATCGTTGTCGTGTCGGTAAATTCGATAAACGTTAAGGACGGGGCTGGAAAAGTTAATATAGTACGAGGACTGAAGTGCAAATATCCAAGTTGTTGGTGGGGACAATATGAGGTTGTGTGTAAACTATCTTTGGTGTTTTGTGGTGAAGATAGTGAATCTGAGCGTGGCCCACTCTTTTTGACTAATAAATGAGTTGCATTATTATCGTGGCTAGTTAACTGTGTAACTAAAATTAGTTAAATTTATTTTTACGTCTTATCATGGCATCTAATCTTTCTATTTTATTAAGGGATGTCGGTCATAATAACCGGTTGAAATCATCTGTACCATAATTCCGTTCCATTTCCTGTCTCACTCTGTTAAGATTGATTTTTATAATTATCGAAAAATATGATATGGATATCAAATCGATCATCATAAAACAAGGAATAAATTGAATGTGTTTATTTATTTTTAACATATAAATCTCATGAAATAACGACGATTTTTTGGTTTGGTGGAATATACGATTAAAATAATTAATAAATAAAAAGGAAATTTTGTGAACCGTCGGATTTAAATTTTACCGGATCTGATTATTTGGGACATAGAGTGGGATACAATTTGTGGGACAGATGATTTCATGCGAAAATACTAGTACTTCCTCCGCCACTTATTTCTTCTCATGTTTTATATTTCGGGCGTCCCACATAATTCTTTCCATTTCCATTTTTGGTAAAAAATTATCCCACTAAACTAATTACACCGTTAATATTAAAAAAAGTTTTCTTGATTTACGTGTTTACTAATAATTTTTCTCTCTCATACCTCAAAAGGTGTATTATAATATTAAAATAATGTGGTTTCTTAATCTCCGTGCCTACTAATCTTTGGGAAGAAATAGCCGGGACAGAGGTAGTATAATTTATTTGGGTCGCTAAGCAACGACCGAGTTTGATAGCAGTCAATGAAATGAGATGTCTCCTTCGCGAAGACGTGTGTTGCAGACTTGCAGTTATTGTAGTTTAGAATTATGGCAAAACTTGTACTATATTTATATTATCCCGCGACAGTGATTTGCCTAATATTAGTTTTTTATATTCAACTCGGGCGGCGTTTTGCGAACGTCGTAATTGTGATTATTTTCAATAAATATGATGATATCGTCGGTGCCACGAGTAAGTAACTATTCATGAATGTTGAGTTTTTAAGAATTAAGATGCTATTTTATTTATGATATGCCACAAGTTGCCATTTAAGAATATGTTAAACAGTAGTTCAATGTACAGTTAAATTTATAACATAGATGGATAGTTCGATATCTCGAGGCGCATGCATTAGCTTTATATTGTACAATCCTATTTTGTCGAAAGCACATTATATGATAGTTATAGTATCATTATTTCGATCTTGAAGTTTGTCTACAAATATAAGGTACTGAGTATTTATATTCACATCGTAGATAATCTCTTCATCTTTTCTTTTACAAGGTAGTGAAAGATTTCTGGAAATTCTGTCCAAGGCTTTTCGTTGCCACCATATCGTATTAATTTTCAAGCTTTTTCGTCCATTTCTTGATGGGTTATTTTATTGTGAATTCAGGCAGGATTATCAATATATGTCTCGAAACTGAAAGACTTCTTTTTTATTATCATTTTCATGAAATGAATGAGCTTAGTCTTCTAAACGGTTTCGACATCAGATGTTGGCTGTCCTCGACTTCGTATGTATGTATTCATTCATTATTTCGAATAATTCAACACATTTGAAACATTCGGTTCATCAGTGTAGGTAGTCACTCGCCATATCAATGTTCAATTTTGGATCACTATATATTATTAACAATTTATAAAACAACGTATATATTTAACTGAAAATACTCCCATATTTTCATCCAATTAGGAACTGTAAAAATGATTTTAAGTCCAATTTCCAATATACGAAGTTATTGATCTATTTTCTCAGCTAATCATATATACATACATAAAAACAAAACACAAAAATCCCATATTAAAAGCCTATGCCACATAAGCACACGATACGATGATGCTCTAAATCACTCTTTTAACCGTAATAACTAACCATTTCCATTCATTCAATGACAATCTCACACAATCTTCCCATAGAACCTCCATCCATTCTGCAGCACTCCCTTCGGTAGCTCTCACCGCAGCACTTCGCAGGACCCACACCACCGCACCGCGGCTGCAGCCCACTCCTACAATGGCTCGAGCCGTGGCCCTCGTGCTCGACCCCACCTCCTCCTTTGTTTCCACCACAGCGATTTCCACGGCGATGCAAATCTTCGCCGCAAAAGGCTTTCCTCTCGGCCCTCGAAGCGCATTTCCCTAAAGAACCGCCACACTCCCTTGCAGTGATCTCCTCGGGCCGTTTACCATTATCGCAGCACTTGTTTTCTCGAACCCAAGATGTAGTAATAACAGCCTCCCCACCATGGCCCACGCGCCCCTCTTCATCATGGCCATGGCCCACGCGCCCCTCTTCATCATGGCCATGGCCCACGTGCCCGTGTTCACGGCCATGGCCAACGTGCTCGTGTTCATGGCCATGGCCCACGTGCTCGTGTTCATGGCCATGGCCAACGTGCTCGTGTTCATGCCAATGGCCAACGTGCCCGTGTTCACGGCCATGGCCAACGTGCTCGTGTTCATGGCCATGGCCCACGTGCTCGTGTTCATGGCCATGGCCCACGTGCTCGTGTTCATGGCCAGGGCCCACGTCCACATGCCCCTCTTCATGGCCATGGCCCACGTGCCCGTGTTCATGGTCATGGCAGTGTTCATGCTCATGCCCATGGCTGTGCTCGTGAGAAGAAGAAGAATGACACGAGCCCATCGAACCGCATGCTCGATGCCCGTGGCCGTGATGGGTCGATCTTCGGCCCGTCTCCTTATTACCGCCTCGTAACAAAAGCATGCTGTTGAAGATAACCAGCAAACAAGTCCCCACGTCGACGAGCACGGCGGCCCACACGAGGGGGTGGCCCGCGACCGCCAGGCCCAATATGCCCGCCTTGGTCGAAATCGACAGTAAAACGTTCTCGTAAATCTTCCTTCGGGCCCTCTTCGACAGGCTATAGGCCCGGGGTATCCTCTGAAGGTCGTTGGACATCAGCACGATGTGGCCCGTCTCGGTGGCGAGGGCCGAGCCCGAGACTCCCATCGAGATTCCCAGGTCGGCCACCGCCAACGCCGGCGCGTCGTTCAGCCCGTCGCCGATCATGGCCGTGGGCCCGCCTTCCCTTCGGAGCTCTTCGATGGCCAGCGCTTTGCCCTCGGGCAGTAGTTCAGCTCGGATTTGGTCTAACGATCCGTCTAGCTGTATATTAAGATAGCACAAAAAAAGCGCACGATTTTTTTTTAAGCGATTTCTTTTTGCGTATTTTTTGCGTTCATTATTATTGTTACCTGATTTTGGGCTCTTTCTGCGGCTCCTCGGCAGTCGCCGGTGAGCATTACGGTCCGAACGCCCATCGATTTGAGGTCTCTGATCGCTTCTTTGGCGCCAGTGCGACACATGTCAGAGAGGGAAAAGAGGCCAACGAGGGACGAGTTCTTGAAGATATAGCCTGTCGATTTCCCGTCCATTTCTTGGCCTTCGAAGAACGAGGAAACTGAGAGATAGAGAAAGAGGGAGAGCTTAATCTTACAACCATCATTGAGATAGCAAAGAAAGATGCTATCTTTACTTTCGAAATTTCTTACCTTGGCTGCAGCGTGCTTTCGACGCGATCTTCTTATTCCCGATAAAAATCTCGCTGCCTTCGATTTTCCCGAAAATCCCTTCGCCGGGAAAGTTTTCGAATCGATCGACGCTTTCGGGCCGCGGCTCGATGGAATGCTGCCTGGCGTATTCGACGAGGGCTTCAGCCATTGGATGGGACGACTTGCATTCTATGCTCGAAACCCTATCATAAGTTGCACCATCACAACCTCTCAGTCGCAGAATCGATCGAAAAAAAAAACAAGAAAAATAGATAGATAATCCACACACCAATAGAGAAGCTGTTCGAAGCTGACATCATCGCATATGGACTTAAAATCCACCACTTGAAACTCTCCCCTAGTGACCGTCCCCGTCTTGTCGAACGCCATGACCCTTATCTTCGCAAGATTCTCGAGATGCTCCGCCCCCTTAAAAAGTACGCCGAGCGTAGCAGCTTTCGAAAGCGCGCAGAAAATCGCGACGGGCGTCGAGAGCAAAAGGGCGCAAGGGCAGCCGCTGACTAACACCACGAGCGCTAAATGGAACCATTTTCTCTTGTCCTTCAAGTGGAAGGCCAAGGGCACAATCGCTACTAAAGCAGATATCACCACTATCGCTGAGAAAAAAAAAAAAAACCCGTCGGGATAATCGATTCACGCTTTTCGTATGATATGATACGATAAGTAATCGAATCGAAACCTGGCGTGTAGTACTTGGCGCACTTGTCCATGAGGCGCTGAGTTCTCGACTTGTTATTCTGAGCTTCTTCGACGATCTTCGCCATTCTCGCCACTACGCAGTCTTCGGCCACGGCTGTTGTCCTGATGCTTATGTATCCTAACGAATTCGCAAAAGCAGATGAGCAGCGAAAATACAGATCGAAGATTATTATTATTATTATTGCTACTACTACTCACCGTTGAGATTGATGGTGCTTGCCCATACGATGGAATCCTTCTGCTTAGGGACGGGAAAAGATTCGCCGGTCAAGACCTTCTCGTCCGCCTCGCAGCTGCCCTCGACGACTATTCCGTCGATGGGTATGACTTCGCCTGCCTTTACGGCTAAGATGGAGTTCAGCTTAACTTCGTCTGCGTCGATTTCTTCGCCTGTTTCTGCTAAGGTGGCTCGCTGTGGTACAACGTTGACTAACGAAGACATAACAGCAGTTGCCTTATGGCTTGCTCTTGCTTCGAGCCAATCTGCTATGGTGAACAGAAACACGATGGTCGCAGCTTCCCAGTAATCATGTAGTGCGATTGAGCCACCAACTGAGATGTTGTTATTACATAGAATGTCAGGACTAAGAACACATGTTTAAGAACAAGAACTAGGCTTGAATTTCGAGCAATGGGCGGCTGAATTTACTACACAGAACTGTCGATTTCTTGACCACGGAGTAGGATATAAGCAATGGGCAACTATAATTCTATTTACTAGTTGAGAAGTGTCGATTTCTGAACAACAGCATCCAATAATTCTTACCGAAGCTAAGAATCTCGGGCACAAGCAATTAGTCATCGGATAAAATTGAAAGTTATCCCATTTACCAGTGATGAGTACGAGGATGTTGACGTCGAGGGTTAATCTGCGCAGGGCGGCGACGGCTTTCAGCGCGATCGGCGGGATTCCGACGGCGACGGCTCCGACGGCCAACCACCGTAGTGGGCCGTAGAAATACTTGAGGAAAGAGAGGAGGAGCAAGGCGCCGCTGGCGATGGAGTAAGGGCTCGGCCATTTGTTCTTGTAATTAGGTTGGCCGTGGACTTGTACGTTGGCCTCGAGCCTTGCTCTGTTCAACGCCTTCACTGCATATAAGAAAGAAAATAAAAAATGTGCCCACTAAAATCAAATCAAAACCCAAATAGGGTTCTTGCTTTTTCTCCCCCAACAGAAAAAAAAAAAGAATCAATTTTTTAATCATATCAGAACTGTTTGAAGAATCATACGTGGGTTGCCAGCTCAAAGAGCTAAGAAGACATGACTTTTGATCTTTCTTTCTCAAAGTTAGCATAAAGCAGTTGGCTGCCTAAACAAACCTGAGCTAAGCAGACTAAGCTAATGAACGTCTGCCATGTCTGCGTTTATCTGTAGCTATGTATAGACACACACGTGTAATAATCAACGAAGCTTTCGAATTCCCATTTGGTCTCAAACCTACTGTTTAAATCTCCAATTTGATTGCATATCTAACCTTCTTACATAAATGAAGAAACTGACGTCTGTCGATAGGCTCAACTCAACCTCAAACGCAGGCACATGTAATGAAAACAGTAATTTCTAATTAAAAAGAAGGGAAAAAGAAAAAGCACCACACAATCAATATTGTTCGATCTGGCAAAAGCTACCCTTTGAGCAAAAAACGGAGAAACCTCAAGAACAGGTAAAAAAAAAAAAAATCAACTCTAACGAAAAAGATGAGATTTTTTTAGTTTACCGATTTCATTCTGGGAAATGACGATCGAATCGTGGAGGACGATTACGGTTTTAGTTGGGACCAAAACTGAGTAATCGTTAACACCGTCGAGCTGTTTCAGGACACTTTCGATCAGTGGAACTTCGGACGGACAACAAAGGCCCAACACATCGAAGTAGCTTTTCTGAAGCTTCTTTTCTTCCATGTTTTCGATCTTTCTTTTGATGAATCCTTCTGCACATTCATAAGGGAAAACAGTTGCATCAACAGCATATAGTAAATACCTTAGCTTCTTATTACATTACTATGTGAGTTCATTTCATTGAAAGGAAAACATACAAAGTAGACAAACCTTGTGAAGAGAGATGAGAGTTTTTTTTTTTTTTTTTTCTATTTTCGATGCCGACTGTGTGTGAATATATATATATATATATATATATATATATATATATATATATATGTGTGGGTGTGTGTTGCTACTACAATACAATAAAGGACATGAACATCAAGAAGCAAAGGCGTGAAAGAGAAACATAAAGGAAAAATGAATGTCTTGCGTATTGGAATTCACATGTAAACTGCACTAAGGTTAGGGAATTTACACGGCGGCATTTATATATATATATATATATATATATTATATTAAATGGCATATGTGTGTATATATAATATTAAATGGCATATATATTGAGGTATGTACTATACTATGTGCGTGTGGGTTTTGGCTTTGGTTTGGTGTAGAAATTATATATTAAAAAGATATTTCGCCTATTGCTATTGGGAGAGGGATATCTCAGCGAGGTAGATAGGTTGGTGGCGTGTAATATTCAAGATATAACGAGGAGAATGCAAATGACTATAAATAACTGTTGAATTAATTTTAAATGGTTATATAAGTTAAAACGGGGGTAAACTTTAATAAGTAGCTAAGTAGCTGTTAGTGCGGGGAATCAAAATTATACTCGTCCGACGACAATTGCATAGCACCAAAAAATAACAAGGCACCAAAGGTGATGATAATTGGTAATAACAAATGTACGAGGGAATAGTCCAAGATTAATTTCTTTGATGAACTTACTAACTATATTTTCTAGGACTTCATGAGCTATGCACTTCGCTTTCAGTCTACATGGGTCAATGCATATATACGTTTAATTCAACGCGCGTATTAGTTTTTGTAGTTTTCTTACACATACACGATAATTATAATTGAGATAATTACGTCAGTATACCCCTATTATTTCTT
The DNA here is from genome assembly GCA_027422505.1 of Craterostigma plantagineum. Classification (NCBI taxonomy): domain Eukaryota; kingdom Viridiplantae; phylum Streptophyta; class Magnoliopsida; order Lamiales; family Linderniaceae; genus Craterostigma; species Craterostigma plantagineum. The sequence continues at coordinate 2,349,003 of JAPQWV010000029.1, forward strand.
GTTTCTTTATTTGTCGCGTGTATTCTCATACAACTCCAACATGGTCCCCCGATTTATGAAACAATTATCGATATTTTTTTTTTTTGTTCGATAGACATTGCAAAGTATACTACGTCTTTTATGACTACTTGTTTAAAAGATGAAATTTATTAAACGTTTCCTATTTTTTTCCTCCTCGTCGTTTATCAAATATTACAGTGAGCCGCTGAAGCGTCTAGTAATAAAGAATAAATTAAAGTAGTTACCGAAATAAAAAATAATAATTAGCAAACTGAAACCTTTATCGTGTTATAGAATGCAGCCGCCCCACAAATTTTCATGCTCGTTACGTTTATATAGTTTGGCGGATCAGTTGATACGATCTTGTTTTTATTTAAACTGGATTACTATTCACCGCTCCCTTTTTCCTAGTCACCGCCTCCTAAAGGACTGTAAAAAGACGATCTTGCCCTTATGATATTTAAATTACTTTAAAAAGAAAAACTAACTAAATATATAATTTTTGTGCGAAATACTGAAAACTACATATACAAATAAATTCGAACGATCGATCGGTACGGAAAAAAAAAATTTTCGATTTAACATTTTAGTACCGATCGATCGATATTTTCGGCCCTGCAGTGCACGGGCCGAACGATATTTTCGGCCGAACTGTGCGCGGGCCGATCGATATTTTCGGCCCGGACACTGCTTGGCCGAAATCTAATTTCGGCCCGCAGAGGCCCGGCCGAAATCTAATTTCGGCCCGCAGAGGTCCCGCCGAAATCTGATTTCGGCCTGTACACTGCAGGGCCGAAAATACTGATCGGCCCTGACACAGCACCCGAAGTTCAGTTTCGGATACAATTTTGGGGTCGATGCGCTCCGAATCGGGCCAAACATAAAACATAAAAGTTGTAGATAATCAAATTGGATTTCCAGAGGAATTTCAATCAGGGTCATCCGATTTGTAAATCGGAAGTTATTGTCAAAATTGTACAGACTGCCAGTTTCGTTGATTCCTTTGGCAGATTGCACGATTTTGAGCATAACTTTCGATTCACAAATCGGATGACCCTGATTGAAATTCCTCTGGAAATCCAATTTGATTATCTACAACTTTTGTGTTTTAATGGCGGCCTGATTCGAATTCCATTGACCTCAAAAATTCGGCCGATTCTAACTTATGGTTGCTGTCCGAGTGGAATCGGCCGAAACTGGCAGTCTACACGATTTTGACAATAACTTGTGATTTACAAATCGGATGACCCTGATTCAAATTCCTTTGGAAAGCCAATTTGATTATCTACAACTTTTGTGTTTCTTTGGCCCGATTCGGATCGCATCGACCCCAAAATAAAAATACGATCGAACGGCTGTGCACGGGCCGAACTGAAATTTCGGCCGGGCCTGTGCGGGCCGAACTGGAATTTCGGCCGGGCCCGTGCGGGCCGAACTGAGATTTCAGCCGGGCCCGTGCGGGCCGAACTGAGATTTTGGCCGGGCCTGTGTGGGCCGAAGTATAATTTCGGCCGGGCCTGTGCGGGCCGAAAATGTCGATCGACCAGCACACAGCCCAGCAGAAAATTTCGTTCGGCCCGCGCACTGCAGGACCGAAAATATCGATCGTCCTAAAATGTTAAATCGATTTTTTTTTCCGTATCGATCGATCGTTTGAATTTATTTGTGTATGTAGTTTTCAGTATTTCGTACCAGAATTATAAGTTAGTTTTTCTTTTTAAATTAATTTAAATATCATAAGGGCAAAAATGTCATTTTCAAGCCCTTTAGGGGGCGGTGACTAGGAAAAAGGGGGCGGTGAATAGCAATTCCCTATTTAAATGATTGCTTAACCTTTTTACATATATAAAACGAAGTATAATAATTAAGGTTTAGGTGCAATACATGCAAAATTCATTTTAAATTAACAAAAACAAAAATGTTGTACTTTTATGCAAGTGTGACCTTGCAAACTTCAATTTTGGAAGGGTTGAACTTTTGGCACATTAATTAATCATATAAGCGGTTATAGAATTCGAAAATTGAGACACTAACTTTATACTTATATAATAGGTTTTTTGCGTTCCAACTTAAAGTGTCACGCACGTAAGTTTGCCAAATTTAACGTCGACAATACGGTTAAAGTTTTCATCCTCATTTTAGGTCGATCATAAAAAAACTTCGACTTGTTTCTTATTATGTATCATTAAAATATAAAACTTGCCATAGATCTCTTTTATTTTGTTATCCTACGAAATGTTGATTTACACGCTCGTGCGAGTGCGTAAGTGTGTTAAGAAGTCGTTCCATTATTATTATCATAAATCGATAAATTCCAAACTGAGATCAAATCACCAAGTACATACAGAAAGGGACAAATAAGTAGTAGTGCAATAAGCTATTGCCTACCTTTCTAGAAAAATAATATATACTAATAATGATAAATTGAAGAGGTGACAAGTATCCTAGTGTGAAGCCCACGAAAAAACATGATAACGCTGATTCAACTTTCCAATTGCAAAAAAAAGGGTTCGATGATAGACACATAATCGTTAGTGGAGTAGAGAGATATCAGATATTACGACACTGCAGCACTAAACTTTAGCGTATGATGTCAGAATATTACAATGGTCAAAAAGACATGCCCGAAAGTAATTATAATAATGCATATGCTTGTCGACTTCATGTTCTCGTGGACGATGAAATATGATAAAGTTCAACCATAAATTTATCAGCTACAGTGATATCAAACTATTAATATAGACAGACTTTCGTATGTTACGGCATCTCCGGTCGATACCCAAAACCCAAAATGTATACTGAAAGTTCTTCAACCGTACACCAAACGCAAACTCAAAATGCGCTTCCGTTTTCTCTCTCCTGTTTTAAAACGCATATATGCGTTTGAGAATGGGATATCCCAAAAGATGCGTTTGATGTTTAAAAAATTACAATATATATACCATGTTTTTATTTTAATTATTAAAGTACCCATGTAAAATATATATATATAGATATATATATATAGATATAACAACTCCTGTTATTATTAATTAATTTTTTTCTATGTTTTTTTCTTATGAAAATATTGACTTCACTAATAAGTTTGTGATATTATTTTTCTCTAATTGTATTAAAATAATATGTGGTTTAATTTGTAAAGTTGTAAATTAAATGGGTAATCTTAAAAAATGAGGTAGAAGAGAATATTACAATAAGGGTCCATTATTTGAGAATTGATATGTCGGTTTGAGAAGAATTTCTGCATTTTGAGTTTGAGAATGCGTTTGAGTTTGAGAATGAGTTTTTCTATTGGTGATGGTTTTAGAGTAGAATTCTCTTGGCATTTGCTATTTCTTTTCCTCAATTCGATGGGCTTGAAGAATAAGCGGATCATCTCAGACCAAAATATTTGGGCTTAATCCAAAATGATAATTTCATTGTGGGCCTAACCGTTAGCCCAAATTAGCAACAAAAATAAAATTCGATTATAAATAATTGAAAGAACATTGTTCTTTTCTTTGGGTGAACATAAAAACACTCCTAAATTAAGTCATAATGCATGTTATGACTTAATTATAGATCAAAATCGGTATTTTTTTTTTTAAAATTATCCACATTTTTAATTGAGGCCGACCTTAGGAACTTTGGGAAGTGGCGAATAAATTCCAAGAACACGGTGATTGTTCCGCTTCTGATGTAAGGGTAAAGTCGTCAAACCACACGTTCATGTGGCCTTTTGTGGGCCCTTGTTATTCCATTTTGCTTTAAATGCCCACTTTCAGTTTCCATTTTTAACCTTTCAGTAACACAGTTTCGTGTCTTACTTAATCTTCTAATTTTCAATTTAATTATGTTTTTCATCCTTCTAGTCAACAGTAACACACACTTCTGTTGGACGGTAATTATGTTCTAGATTCCAAATATTATTACCGACACAATTATGAAGAATAAACATAATATATGCATGTCTACATGATGCCGCCATAAACTAAGATTAAATTAATTTTTTTTGGAGAACACGTAATGAGCAGAATCCAAATCTAGTAATAGTATTAATTATCATCATTAACACATAGCAACCCACAAAAGATGTAGTGGTTAACTACAATAATTTCTATATTTTCATAATAAATCAATGTAATAAACAACCTTAGATTATTACAACGCCATGGCATTGATGTAATTAAGTCTTAAACATGAGGGTAATAACCTGAGCCACTCGCATTGTGCTTTCGCTTTATATATTTGTTTTCCGACCTCAACAAAGCTTTATTGATGAAGCTTTATTCATCTCCTTTGTTACGAAACAAATCTTTTGACCGTTGCCCTTTTCTTTTTTTTTTTTTCTTCTTAACAATATCATTTATTATTTTCAATAAACAACATCTCTCTCTCTCTCTCTCTCTCTCTCTCTCTCTCTCTCTGTGCACAGCTCTTTTCATGACGATGATGATGGAAACAAGCTGAACAACTTGTACATTGAGGTAAGTACTGTATAAACATTCTCTTCACATTTCACTGGGAGCATGAGCTTTGTAGTACGATGTTTGAAGTTCGCTGTAGTAAATGTCTAGCTTATGTTTTTGTGAATTTGTGGGTTATCAAGAATGAAGATTGAAGGGCGATTGATAACTTAGTATCTGTTCATAATCTCCTACCTCAGAGCTGTGCATGAACTTGGTCTGTGTTGAGCTTCTTATTACCATTGATGATTGCTTGCGTGTGTGTGTTCAGATAAGCCAATCATTGATTGTAATGCCTTTCTCTCCTGAGGAAACTTTTGCTCTTTCCCCAATTTAATTTCGTGTTATTTCCCCCCCTTTGATATGATCCGCCAAAATCCCATGTCATCGCCTCATTTTCTGTAGATTTGCCTGAAAAAAAGAAAGAAAGAAAGAAAGCAACACAGAAGAAGAATCCTTGCCTTTCTCATACAGATTCGACGATTAAATACGTTTCGATTCAAGAATTCGATCGAACTCACAGCATCTCTCTGTTTTGATCAGCTTACTATTTTCGCAGGGATACGATTTCCTTATGAATCTCTCGCAACCAAGAAAAACGTCGACTATATCCTTGCGAAGAAGAATCCTTACGCCTCCTCTGAAGTAAGCAACACGGAAGAAGAAAAAGAAAAGAAAGAAAATGGGATGCTCAACTTCGAAGCTCGACGACGAAGAGGTCGTCAAGCTATGCAAAGACCGTAAGAACTTCATCAAAGAAGCCGTCGAAAATAGGACTAAGTTCTCCGCCGGGCACTTAGCTTACATCCACGCCATGAAAAGAGTTTCCGTCGCGCTCAGGGAATACATAGAAGGCGACGACCCTCGAGAATTTTCCTTCGAAGGATTCACTCCTCCGCCCATAAAGAAGAAGAACGCCAACCCTAACTTTATTTCGATATCTCCTATCGCCTTATCGGTGAAGCCCGAAAAGACGAACCCTTCTTACAGAATCAATTATTACAAATCGGGCGGTGGTAGTAACTCTCAGGTGTTCGAAGAAAGGCCTCCTCAGTCGCCCGAGACTTACAGGGTAGACGCTTATTCTCACTTTGGGATGGAAAATGTCTTTCAGTACTCTCCGGCGAATAACAGGCGAGTCAGTTATCCTCCGCCGTCCCCTCAGCGTGCGTCTCAGTGGGATTTTTTTTGGAATCCGTTTTCGTCGCTCGATTACTACGGCTACCCTGCGGTAAGAACGGCGTCGAATGATGATGAGAGCGACGAGCTTCAGCAAGTTCGTGAGGAAGAAGGGATTCCCGACTTGGAAGAAGAGACTGAGTACGAAGATGTTGAGAGCGAAAAGGAATTCAAGAACGCACGTGAGGTGAAGTTCGATAGGGAAGAAGTTGTCGTAGAAGATGTCGATGACAGCGATGATGATGAGCACGAAGAAGATGAAGATGGAGATAGCGAGTATAAAAGCGATGAAGAAGAAGATGATGATGATCATTCGGGGAAGGAACGTGCCCAGGTGTTATTACAGCCTCGAGAAAATGTAAGGATAGGCGAAATAACGAAAGCGCAGAGTTTGGGTCAGCTGAGTATGAAGGAAACGGCGGTCGTCGAGAAAGAGAAGAAAGGCGAAGAAACGCCGGGATTTACTGTTTATGTAAACAAGAGGCCGACGAGCATGGCTGAGGTTATTAAGGAGCTCGAAGATCAGTTTTTAGCTGCTTGTAACGCCGCCGGCGAAGTTTCGTCGATTTTGGAGGCAACGAGGGCGCAGTACGCTTCGTCTTCGTCGGGCGACCTCACAGGTTTTTATTCGCAAAAAAAGCGCCTTTTTTTTCTTATGGTTTTGGTTATTGCATTGACTTGAAAGGGTTACGCCTTTAATTTTGCAGCGCTGAAGATGCTCAACCCTATAACATTATTCAGGTCGGGATCATCTCGATCGTCGTCGACTAGATTTTTGATCGACGGTTCGATTTCTTCTTCGAGGGATGAGAGCAGCGCTGGCGAAAGGAGCGGCGAATTTTCCGAGGATTCGAGCGCATGTTCGGGGAGCCATCAGTCGACCTTGGATCGACTGTACATTTGGGAGAAGAAACTCTACCAGGAAGTTAAGGTACGCTTTTTTGTTAAATACATCGAAAGAAAGCGATTACGCTGAAAGCGCTTTGATTTATCGCAATAGGCCGGCGAACGCATTCGAATGGCGTACGAAAGGAGGATTTCCCAGCTGAGGAACCAAGACGTAAAAGGCGAGGACCATTCTTTCGTCGACAAAACTAGGGCCGCGATTAGAACACTCGACACCCAAATAAAGGTTTCGATCCACACCGTCGAATCCATCTCGAAAAGGATCGAAACCCTACGCGACGAAGAGCTCGAGCCTCAGCTCGTCGAACTAGTCCAAGGGTCAGGTTTTTTAAAAAAAGCGCATTTTTTTCTCACGATAAAAAATATAACCGTCGTCGTCGCTGCAGATTATCGAGGATGTGGGGCGCAATGGCGCAATGCCACCAAGTGCAAAAGCGCACGCTCGACGAGGCGAAGATATTACTCGCCGGGACGGCAACGAACCCACCGAAGGCGAAGAAATACACGGTAATGTCGCCCTCCGAGCCTCACAGGCTAGCCCGGGCGGCTAACAACCTCGAAACAGAGCTCAGAAATTGGAAGAACTGCTTCGAGTCGTGGGTCACCTCCCAGCGAGCCTACGCCCGAGCCATAACTAAATGGCTATTACGGTGCGTAAACTCGGGCCCCGCCGCGAAATCGCCCTTCTCCCCACGGAGGTCGCCGTGGGCCCCGGCGATATTCAAGGTCTGCGTAAAGTGGTCGAAGTTCTTGGACGAAATTAGGGAGACGCCGGTCCTCGACGGGCTGGATTTTTTCGCGGCCGGCGTGGGGTCGATGTATAATTCGCGGAAGTTGAGGGAGGATCGTCGTTGTTATAATCGCGATAAGGGGGGCGGGGAAAGAATTATGGAGGTGGTCGAGGCGGGGCATGAGTTTGATGACGAGGACGATGATGTAATGATGATGTCGGCTGAGAAGATGGCTGAGGTGGCGATAAGGGTGGTGTGCGCTGGCATGTCGGTGGCGGTTACTTCTTTGACGGAGTTTTCGGTTAGTTCGGCGGAGGGTTACCGAGATTTGATGAAGCAATGGGAGGTTAGTTAGTTGACAGTTATTTGTTTAGGGTGAAGGGTGTTTTTTTCTTATGTTTTGTTTGGTTGTTTGTTGTTTGATTAGTAGTTAGTTCATAGCTCTGTTACAAGGCATGGAAGTAATAATAAGGCCGAAGTAAATTACATATACAAAATGTATTGTAGTGAATGAATAGTATATATCATGTTATTATGCGTTTTATTTTACGCTGCAAGTTTCGGGTTCTATTTTTGTGCTGTTTCTTGGATTATTATTGTGCCTCGGCTGAACTGAAAGAAGATACGTCGTAACGTAAAACTGGACATCATTTCATAAGAGCCATTTATTACGTGGCTGCATGTGATTTATGCTTTGTCACTCATTGACGGATTTTGTCGGTGATATATAATCAAGAAGCACAATAAAAGAAAACTTAAAATAATAATAATGTGCGAACAAGAAAAACAAAAACAAAATTCAGTAATTAATCGTACTCGTACACACCAGAAGAGTGAGTACAGACGAAATCCTAGAGTTTCGTTGAAACGACAATTTTACCTAAATATCAAATACGTGCATGGACATACTTTCTTTGCGTAAAGCAGTGAGCAGATTTTCTAACAACGTGATGAAACTGTCTAAACTCAATGGGACCACTTATCCTAAACTCATCTAACATAGGAACTCATAAAATCTTGACAAGAATTTGCTGCAGTATATATCCACACTAAAACTATTTCAGCAACTCACAGAAGGAAAAAAAAAAAAAAAAAAACTCCCAAAAAATGATGATACAGTTGCTCACCATAATCATACCTTTCACCATCTTCTTCTTCTTCATAATCAGACAACGCCGAGGAAAAAAGAATCCTCCAGGCCCTAAAGGCCTACCCCTAATAGGAAACCTCCATGATTTCAACAGACCATCGCTTCACATCTACCTATGGAAGCTGTCCAAGAAATACGGCCCTCTAATGCACATGAGGCTCGGCTCCATCCCCGTAATAATAGTAACTTCGTCCAAAATCGCCGAACAAGTGCTGAAAACCCACGACCTAACCTTCAGCAGCAGACCCAAGTTCCTAGGACAACATAGGGTGTTCTACGACGGCCAAGACATAGCCTTTTCTCCTTACAGCGATACTTGGAGAGAGCTGAGGAAGATAGGAGTCATTCACCTCTTCAGCAACAAAAGGGTCCATTCCTTTAAGCCCGTCAGGGAAGAGCTTGTGTTCGAAATGATGGGCAAGATATCAGACGAGGCGGACTCGGGCTCGGGCCGGGCTTGGAATCTGAGCACGAATATGCTGGCTTTTGCGAGCACCTTAATTTGTAAGATTGCGTTTGGGAAGGTGTTTCAAGGGCAAGGCTCGAAGCAGCATATGAGGCTGGACAAGCTTATGATTGAAGCTCAGGCCATGCAAGGAGGGTACTTTGTATCAGATTATCTGCCTTTGCTCGGTTGGGTGGATAGGCTGTCTGGGATGATAGGCAGGCTTGACAAGGTTTTCCATGAGCTTGACGTTTTCTTCCAAGAACTCATCGACGAGCATTTGAATCCAAGCAGGCCAAAGTCCACGACTGAGTTTGATATTCTCGACTGCATGATTAGGTTGAAAGAGGAGAATATGTGTTCCATCGATCTTACCTGGAATCATATCAAAGCTATCCTCTCGGTAATATGTCTTCCATTTTCAGGATTATTTTTCTTGTCGAAACGTCGCCATACCTGCTATTTAAAGTATTAGCTTATGCATATATACGTAGGATGTATTTATAGCAGGAACAGACACTGCTGCTGCAACAATAACCTGGGCCATGACTGCACTTATAAAGAATCCAAAGACAATGAAAAAGCTTCAAAGTGAAATCAGAGACATCATAGGTTCGAAAGGTAGAATCATGGAAGACGATCTATCCAAACTCGTCTACCTCAAAGCTGTAGTAAAAGAAACGTTAAGACTGTACCCTCCAGCGCCACTTTTACTGCCCAGAGAAACGTTAGAGAAATGTACATTACAGGGTTACACCATAGAGCCCAAGACCGTCGTGTACATAAACGCATGGGCGATTGCAAGAGAAGAAGATTACTGGGAAAACCCAAACGAGTTTAAGCCCGAGAGGTTCATGAATGGTGGCAATAACATAGACATCACAGGTCGAGATAGTTTTCATGTCTTACCTTTCGGTGGAGGGAGGCGAGGCTGCCCGGGGCTCGCCATGGGGCTGGTGAACGTAGAGCTTGCGCTTGCCAACCTTTTGTACTCTTTCGACTGGGAATTGCCACGTGGGATGAAGGCTGAAGATATTGATACTGAGGTCTTGCCAGGGCTTACTATGCACAAGAAGAATCATCTGTGCCTTGTTCCAAGGATCTATAAGCATAACAAATAATCAGATATGTGATAGCTATGTGGGCTCAGCTCGCCTTTTCTGGCATGTCTAACGGCTATGTTAGAAATAGTTTTCTGTTATAATAAGTCGTAAGGATAATGTAACTCGGCTTAGTACTGCAATTAGAATAATGGTTGAAGCCGAAATCTGAATCATAACTCAGAAATGAAGCGGATACAAGCTTTAATAAACAGGCAATAAGCAGTAACTTAAGATTCAAACAAAAGGTAGATTGCATTGCAAGTCGCAAAAGAGTCATTACATAGTTATCCAAACTTCAGCATCAAAACGAAAGCAAAACATAGAAAACCAATCCCAAATGAAATAGGGCTCAATAAACCTAATCAAACAAAGAGAATCCCATGTCATCATCACTCTCCTCTTTCTCTTCCTTCTTCTCCTCGGCCGGCGGAGCTTCAGCTGCAGCGCCACCGCCGGAAGCTGCCGGAGCAGCACCTCCACCACCTCCAACGAAACCACCGCCGCCGCTGCCGCCAATAACAACCTGCAATAATTGTTTTGCGATACTTAATATAGTTACAACCCCATTGCAGCATCAGCAGTCCAATGCATACAAAAAAAATCAAACTTTGGTGGGACATTCATAAGCTATGAATTCTTCATTCTACTCAATGCTATGCCACCAAGCAATCAAACAATATATATATATATATACTTACACATATTTATATCAACTAAATCACAAAACAAAAATCAAACATAGAACTACAACCACATCGAAATTTTACCCAACCAAATAAGAAAAATTGGACAAAATTTCAGTGCAAAGAACAACCTGAACGACAGCTGACGAAGGCGTCACGTAGGAGAAAGAGGACTGAACAGCGCCGGAAGAATCAGCGGAGAGAGCGACCTGAACGAGCTTGCGCTGGAGGTCAAAAGTCGAATCCGCCGAGGCCTCGAGATCGCCGTTGAGCTGCTTGGCCGTCCAATCGCCGCCTGATCCGCGGCATACGAAGGTAAAAACTCCCATTTTCCTTAATCGAATAGGTCGATTCGCTTCGCGATTGTTGATGAGAGAAGTGGTCGCCTGAGGAAGCCGTAGAATTGCTCTTATAATGAGACACACATTCTTAGGGTTTTAATTGGGCCCACATGTTTTATTATTAATGGGCTTCACTGGGCTAAGATGGGCTACTTTAGGTATTAGTAGGCTGGGCCTCATTCGCGAAAAGGAATTATCGGGCTAACCTCAATATTCAGTAAAATTAAGTTGTTATCGATTCGAATGAATATATATTTTCCTTTTCTCTTCCATGATTCCCTCCAAGACAAATCACATTACAACTTATCAACAAACACGCCATCTACTAGCAAATAAATCAAAACCAAGAAGGCGTTTAGTGAAAAATAATATCCTGAAGTCCTTTCGAAATTAAGCACTTCCCTAATTTATAAGCTAATACATCAATATTTTCTCATTTTCTACCTAGGAAAAGGCTTTAATTATCTGAAAGATTTTAACCTCAAAACCTATCCCAATCACATCTAACCATCACTAACAACATATATTTCAGCATCAGCACAGCAATCAAACAGAATTAAACAAACAAAAAAAAAAAGAGGACAAAAAAATCCCACAAAGACGTGTTCTGTTCATAACCACGATCATAACCTTCTTAATCATCATCTTCATCATCGTACAAAGACACAAGAAAGCATTTGTTCAAAGAACAAAGCCTTCCACCAGGCCCTAAAGGCCTACCCATATTAGGAAACCTTCACCATTTCATCAACACTTCATCTCCTCCTCACACCTACCCATGGGAACCATCGAAGAAGTACGGCCCACTCATGCACTGACGCTCGGGTCAGTGCCCGCAGCAGTAGTCACCCCGCCCGAAATCGCAGAACAAGTGCTCTAAACCATCGACCTAACCTTCAGCAGCCGCCCGAAATTCCTCGGTCAGAGCAAGCTGTTGTACGGCGGTTTGGACATTGCCTTTGCGCCCTACGGCGAGGAGTGGAGACAGCTGAGAAAGATTGGCGTCGTCCACTTCTTCAGCAACAAAAGGGTCCATTCCTCGAAACCCGTCAGAGAAGAAACAGTGTTTGCTGCAATGGATAAGATAGCATGTGAGGCGGGTTCGGGCAAAGCCTCGAATCTGAGCTCGGCGATGATGGCCTTTGCGAGTGCCCTAATCTGTAGAACTGGGCTTGGGACGATGTTTAGGGAGAAGGGTCGAAGGAAAGGAGGAGATTTGGCGAGGTTAGATAGAATCTCAGGCTATGTTAGGAGGGTGCTTTGTGTCCGACTATTTTCCCTTATTTGGTGGTTGGGTGGATAGGATTTCTGGGATGATGGGTAGGCTTGAAAAGGTTTGCAGAGAATTGGATGAGTTCTACCAAGAAATCATCGATGACCATTTGGTTAATCTTAGGAGGAGAACGTCCAAGACTGAGCTTGATTATTCTTGACTATATTATCAAGTTGAAAGAAGAGAAGTTGGGCTCAATCGCTCTCAGTTTTGATCAGATCCAAGCCATGCTCTCGGTAATCATATCTTCATTCATCCGAAAAATGACAAAAGCTTATAGCAAAACCATACGTACCGTGTTTATTCCTCTTCGGCAGGATATATTCATCGCTGGAACAGACACAGGGGCATCTTCGATACCTGGGCCATGACTGCAGGAAAAAAAACCCAAACGTAATGAGAAAGCTTCAAAGTGATATCAGACATACCGTGGGTTCGAAAGGTAGAGTCAGCGAAGAAGATTTTCCGCAACTCCTTTACCTCAAAGCAGTAGTAAGAGAAACGCTAAGGCTGTATCCTCCAGCTCCGCTTTTACTACCTAGAGAAAAGTTAGAGAAGTGTACAATACAAGGGTACACCATACCGCCCAGAACAGTAGTGTACATAAACGCACGGGCCATTGCGAGAGACATCGAGTATTGCGAAAATCCAAATGAGTTTGAGCCCGAGAGATTCATGATCAAGGTAATAATAACATTGATATCACAGGGCGAGGCAGTTTCAAGTTTATACCTTTCGGCGGAGGAAGACGAGGTTGTCCAGGGATTGCGATGGGGCTAGTCTCAACAGAGCTTGCCCTCGCCAATATCGTCTACTCGTTCGACTGGGAACTGCCACATGGGATGAAGGTCGATGATATTGATACTGAGGTTTTGACTGGGATAACTATGCACAAGAAGAATCCACTTCGTCTTGTGCCAAAAATCTATAAGTTCGACTAATAATCAGTGATATGTTACTTATGTGTACCTGGGCGATCTCTTCCATTCCACAGACTGTATATGTTAAAAATGGGTTTCATTGTGACAATAAATAAACAAATGGGCAATCAGGTTTTTAGTGACGATTCAGATTTTAAAATTAAACGATAAACCTTTTTAACTGATACATAAGGAATTTTAGAGAAAATCTAACTGTCATCAGCTAGCCGTTTAGCCGATATAACATTATATTCCTTGGCTAATTATTAATGTCTACATATACCGAAACGTAGAAGGAAAACAGATTGATTGTTTCTAAAACTTGAGCCCAGAATGAATGGACACGACTCCTTGAACAAGGTTTTCATACTCAACCTTCTGAAACTTTGCCTCTGCAATCATACTGGCAAATCTTTCCTGCATCAGCCCCACAAATAACCGTTTTTGTATACGTAAATAAGAAAAACTCGAAAAGATGTGGTGAAAATGTATAAAATTTATGGTATTAAACCTGTTGTGGGAAGCGCCGAGCGCTCTCAACTAAATACTGATAGGAGTCACGGTCACCTGCAACTATATCTCCTATAGCTGGAATTATCGAGAACGAGTAGGCATCATACCTAATGGGATAAAAAATCAGCATCAAAGATAGTATAAGAGATACAGAGGCGTTAGGAATTGATAGGCACTCACAGCTGTTTGAAAATTGGAGTTTCCACATGGCTCAGTTCAAGGCAAAGAAACCTTCCTCCCGGTTTAAGTACCCTATAAATTGCCAAACTGGATTATGTGTCTGGGCCTTAGCTTTAACATTCTGACTGTGCTTGAAGGAAATCTTTGTATGATTATAAGTCGAGGGGTAACTAGATTAAGAAACCGTTAAGAGATGAATCCCCAAAAAAACATTATGTTACCTGTAGGCTTCGGCTAGGGCTTTTTCTATATGTGTAACATTTCTGATACCAAATGCAATAGTATAACCATCCATCGAATTGTCTTCGAATTGTAATGCTTCTGCATCTCCTTCAACCCAGACAAGAGATTTGTCATCTCCTAGACCTGAGCAGGTCAAAAGAAGTTGAAGCTTTTCTACAATGCATGTATCAGTTGGAATTTGCAGGGAAATACACGAGCAAACTAGACCAAATGCGTACCTCTGTCTTGAGCCTTCTTCTTCCCAACAGCTAACATGTTTGGATTAATATCGCAGACGAAGATTTTAGTTTCCTCCAGAATATTATCATCCTGAACATCTCTCATAGCCCTACGACGGACACTGTTTATAGCTTCCCATATTCTGAAGGCCACATCCCCTACAAATACACAAGTACATAATTCTTAAGACGAGAAGAGTCGAATGTGACATTAACATTAAAGACAAGCATAGTACCATAAAATTTGAACTACTACAAACTAGTCTCTTACTTCAAAGACAGAACAGTAACTTCAATTATAAATTCGTTATACTTCAGCATCAGACTTCTCATTAAACATCGTTGATTCACAGCGAGATGATACGTTAACAGCTAAATGTTCATTAACAAAGAGGATAATCGTTTACCCTTTCACTTTCAGTTCATTGGAATCGACTTTAGTTTAACATACGTATTCCAACACATTAAGTAGCATACCTGTTCCACCAGCCACATCAAGATGCTTCATCCCAGGAAATGGATTCAACTTTGAGACTAACCTTCAAAATCATTCGCCACGAACACAGTAAGTCGCCGATCCATTTTTCAAATAAAAAACGAGAAAGAAACAAAAAATTCAATTAAAACACCAACCTGTCCTTCCATAATCTATGCAAACCACCGCTCATCAGATCATTCATGATGTCATAACTTGAGGCTACGTTCGTGAACACATTACCAACTAGTCGACTCTTCTCCTCTTCTTTAACTTCCCTATACCCTAACCGCCAAAACAAAACAAAAAATTCACGATGATAATATAATATACAATTGCGTCGCTAAATCACACATAGAAAACTCATCCAAGTTACCACGATCATTCATGACCCACACTCATAGAAAATCAGCCGAACCGAACGAATCACTCGAAATTGTACTACTAACCGAAGCTCGTGGAATGCGAATGAAGATACGCGCAGGAATCGCCTATCGGAAACAGAAATTTGGACCTATTGTTCAAGCCTCGAAAAACCGATCTCAGCGCCATTAAAATTCACGATTCCAAGATCAATCTATAGAACAGAGTTCGTCTGTTGCAGATGAAGCTGGAAGTTGCCGAAGGATCGGAGTCGATGCTTATAATTGGGCTGTAATTGGGCCCAAACCGATTACTTTCCATAATGGGCTTCGATGTATAAATTTCTAAAGCCTAGTATTACATCATAGGCCCATATCAACCACCGACCGAACTATCAAAGTCAACGATAACTTCCCTAGGACTTGGGAGTTCTTACATTAACATTGGAGATAAATTGGTGCTACTACACATAGATGGTCCATACAAAAGTTCAATTAATGACAATTAGTTTAATTACCATTTGAAATAATAGAGCTCGTCCGACCACATCGTACAATACTCGGATATCTAACGGCTATAGTGATAGCTTCGAGTCAAAGAATGACCGAAGCAAAAGCAAGATTATAGTGATTTAGTGGAGCTTGTTCTATGCAGCACAACTTCTATTCCCTCGTGAAAAGAATCCATCATTAACTGTAATAATGATGAATTAATGTTCTTACAGCAAAACCATATAATCTCCGAGTCACTTATAGCAAAAAAGATTCAATCTTTTGCACGTAATCGATGCAAGAAAACTTCAACATCTTCGTACGAGGTTGTCATCAATATGATCTATCTGCAACGTCAGTTACTGAGCTATATATGCATTACCTTCATTTCTTGTCCACTTTCATGGAGATGGAGGCGATGGTAATGTAATTAAAAATTGACGATTAATTTTACGTCCGCATCAATTGTGATGTCTGAATTCTCGGCAACACGTAGTGGGAAGAAACTACGACGTCTTTGTAGTAGTTCCTTCTTCATTCGCATATTTTATTTCATCCTTCTTTCTTCCATTGGCTATGGTTTCCTCAGCTCATTAAATCCCAAAACAGCTTTTAAACCTAAGAAAATCGACCTTTTCTTCACTTCAGTCTCGGCGGCCACTGCCTCGAGCATGTCCGCTGTCGAAATGGAGGTTTTCTCAGATTCCCAACTCATAGTTATTACATTCTTAATGTTCTTAGGAGGCGAGGTCTTCATTTCCATGGCTGCGCTTTTCCACTCGAAGAAAAAGTCCCAAATCGTAAGAACAACATGGAAAAGCGAAGGGCCTTCCGACGAGAACGATCAAATCGAGTCAGGGGAAGTTCGAAGGGTTCTAGAATCTGGGATCGATTCTATCAAGTGCGATTCGATTAGGTTTTTGGGCTTCGTAGTTTTAGGATTTCTTCTAACAATGCACATTATAGGCATAGCTCTGATTCTTACCTATGTATCTCTAGTGTCGACTGCCCGAGATGTTCTAAGGAGAAAAGGGCTTAAAGTCTTCAGCTTTGCCGTCTTCACCGTGGTCTCGACGTTCGCCAGCTGTGGCTTTATGCCGACGAACGAAAGCATGATTGTCTTTCGTAAGAATTCGGGCATGTTGTTGATTTTAATCCCCCAACTCCTCTTGGGAAACACTTTGTTTCCTTGCGGTTTGAGGTTGTTATTGTGGGCCTTAGGGAAGAGATACGATAAGAAAGAAAAAGTCGAGTTCTTCACGAAGAAGACGGACGAAGTGGGATACGATCACTTGCTACCTAGCAAGCATTCGAAGATGCTTCTCGCGACGGTTTTAGGGTTTATCATCGTCGGGCTAATCTTGTTCTTCGCCGTGTGTTGGGAATTAGAGGGATTAGACGGATTGAACGTTTATCAAAAATTCGTTGGTTTGGCGTTTCAGTGCACTAACGCAAGGCACGCGGGCGAAAGTATTCTCGATCTCTCTAAAGTTGCACCGGCCATTTTGGTCTTCTTCGTCGTCATGATGTTAGTATCTCTCTCTCTCTCTCTCTCTCTCTCTCTCTCTCTCTCTCTCTCTCTCTCTCTCTCTCTCTCTCTCTCCCTTTGCAATTCTTGACGCTAGAGTACATTTATAGGTACCTTCCACCGTATACGTCGTTTCGACCAATAAGAGACGACAAGCGGATCAATGAAGGAGTCAAAGGATGTAACAAGAGGCGGAAGAGATTCGCGGAAGATTTTATACTCTCGCAAATCTCTTACATCGTCGTGTTCGTGGCGCTCGTATGCATCACCGAGAGGAGGAGCCTTAAGAACGATCCGATCAATTTCAACGTCTTCAACATCGTGTTCGAAGTAGTAAGGTGCGCAGCAGTCGATCGTCGGAATAATGCAATAAAATCGAATTATTATCTACATTAGTTCTCTTAACCGTGTGTTTTTTAATAAACGAATGCGCAGCGCGTATGGAAACGTAGGGTTCTCGGCGGGTTACAGTTGCGAGCGGCGGATAGACAGAGCGGCTAATAAGTGCGAGGACAAATGGTACGGATTCGCCGGAAAATGGAGCGACGAGGGCAAAATCGTCCTCGTCGTGGTCATGTTGTTTGGTAGGCTTAAGAAGTTCACCATGAATGGAGGTCAAGCATGGCACCTCTTGTAAATATATTTAAATCGCCAACATGACATGTCGCTTCGAGTGCATCATGTTTTTAATTTACAAGTTTTATTTACCAACACGACATTCAGGTCTAGTGTTAAATTCGAACATAGTGTGATCGTATTTTAATGTTACCGATTCTATTTCCATCTCTCACGTATATGTTCATTTATTTCTTATCTAGAGAATTTCAGCATGATCTCTCGGCCTATAACGTATTAAACGACCACTCTACCTCTAAAAGCTTAAACTCATAAAAGAAAGCGGTTGAGATCACCTATTCCACTCTTTGCATTCCACTCCGTATTCCAACGAACGAAAATCGTTACACTTCCCCCATCAATTGTTAAAACACCAGTAAACATCATTACATCTATGAATTTCATTACAACGAGTGTTTAAACAAGAAAAAAAACTTATTATTACGTATTTTTCTAAGATGTTGTAGAAAAAATCAATATTATATATTAAAATAGAAAAATACGTAATAGTGAGTTTTTTTCTTGTTTAAATACTCGTTGTAATGAAATTCATAGATGTAATGATGTTTACTGGTGTTTTAACAATTGATGGGGGAGGTGTAACGATTTCCGTTCGTTGGAATACGGAGTGAAATACAAAGAGTGGAATAGGTGATCTCAACCGGAAAGAAATGTATCATATTTTGATTTTACAAATTTTATTTCAAACACAACAAAGTCGCAAAATTTTCACAATTAAATTTGAAAAAAATCATTTATAAGGATTATCGCAATCATAGTAGAAACGGTGATTAGTTTAATTAATTATTTAGTACCAATTGACTGAATTTCGATGATCAGTTAATCATTATGTGTTCTTCATTTTCTATACCGAACCTATTGTTTGATTTGGTATATTATTAAAATAAGGGGTTTTTAATTAAATAATTAAAAAAAAACAAATCATTAACAAAATAAACATAAAATGAAAACCATTAATAAAATAGAGAAATTCGTATGCCTAGAATACGAGTTAGTAACTCGTAAAAACAAAGTACGAATTACTTGTCCAAGGTGGCTCGGGCGGGCTGATGTGGCATTTGAGTAACTCGTATGATGGAAGTACGAGTTATATTGTAACTCGTATCGGGAAGTTACGAGTTATAAACGAATTTTGACGTGACACTTTTACGAGTTAATCGTCATATGATATTTGCTGTCCAGCTGTAATTCTAACAGATACACATCTTGATATGTCTATAATATTCAATTATTATTTTATACAGTCAATAAGATGAGCTTAGGTTAGGACACATGCTAAACACGTGTAATCAATGGAGGATAGGTGACTCTCTCTTCTCTCCGTTGTGAGTGTTCTCTCTTCTGTCTCTTTGGGAGTTCTTCCTCTCTTGTGAGGGTTTTTCTGTTTCTGTCTGAGCATATTCCTGACGTCGCAGTCCTCATCCGAGACTCTCGCTATATCTCGTCTGTGATCCTGGCATGGTTCTGTTTCGGGTGATGCCGTTTCTTTTACAGACTTATCTCTATATTCTATTAACTATCCTTGTCTTCCCTCCCATATATGATCTGTTCCTACTATTAATTTCCTTTTGGTCGTGGGTTGCTTATCCTGTGTGTTCGTTTGTAAGGTATCGGTCGTCTTGAAGGGACGTCTCGTGCTGCATTACTCACTCTCGTGGGTTGCATCCTTGGAGACATCGTGGGTGTGCTTGGGTCTTTTGATGGAGTTTCTTTTCATTTTGTTAAACGTTTGGGTAATTGCGTAGCTCATTACTTGGCTAAAATCCTAGGATTTGATGGAGAGGGGATTACTCCTCCAACTCAAGCCATGGCTGATATCTTGTACTCGGATACTCATTGATTAATATTATTCATTTTCCCTCAAAAAAAAAATGGAGGATAGGTAGGCATTTGAATAAAATACAATGATGTGATCGCCTATGTATCCCTAATCTATTAAATATTAGACTTTAGTGGAGGTTGTTAACGAGATGCAGGTATCACATATATATTATATATCTTTAAACTTCAATGATGTGTTATCTGTTAAATAATTGAATAAATTCGTTTATAACTCGTAACTTCCTGATACGAGTTACAATATAACTCGTACTTCCATCATACGAGTTACTCAAATGCCACATCAGCCCGCCCGAGCCACCTTGGACAAGTAATTCGTACTTTGTTTTTACGAGTTACTAACTCGTATTCTAGGCATACGAATTTCTCTATTTTATTAATGGTTTTCATTTTATGTTTATTTTGTTAATGATTTGTTTTTTTTTAATTATTTAATTAAAAACCCCTTAAAATAACTATTTCTTTCGGTGATTATATATCCTATATAATATGTTGTGTATGAGATTATAGAGAGATTCGGAGCTGAAAAGGTCTTCTGAAGACCGAATCAACGTGCATGCACTGAAGTTGGGTCCCATCTTTACAATCAGCCAACACGCATATGTCTTTCCCTTTTATTGCTCTTATCTATATATAATCCTTGTCGGTCACTTATTTATTTATAACTACTTGTAAATTGTAACATGATATATGCCATTTAGTGTGTTTGATAAATTATCGAGGTTATATGTAAAAAATCATGTACAGACTTAAAATAGGACACATAGGTCAGGGATTATTAGTCATACCGTACTCTCATTCCCGTAATTGACTAATGACCATTTTCAAATTAACTTAGCTGTGAAATATGAGGGGATGATGATACTCCTAGCAGAAGAAGAAAATAAAGGCAGATGAATATATTAAAGAGGAGGTCCCGTTGCTATTCGTTCAATTATTTACTCCAATCTGACATATGTCCCCTTTTTTATGTCTGTCATGTGAATAACTCATCATAGCAAATAAAATAAAATAAAGGAGTCCAACATATCCGAGATGTTTTTTATATTTGAAAAAATAGTTAGAAGCTATTTAGTTGATTTATTATTTTAAAAGTTTTAGGTATTAATATGGATGGGAGACAACTTTCTACGCGTGTATTGAATCTCTTTAGCGTCTTTAATGTCGTTGGAGTAAAATACTTCATGCTTAAGCAATTATACACACGTACATGATATACATATATATATATATAATTTTTTTAAACTATATATAAAATACTTTAATACGGTAGCAAACTGTTACCAAAGATTTCAAAGTTAAACTTGCTATATTAATAAGAACAACCGTGTTGAACTTACACATCAAAACATAGATTTCTAGTAATGAAGGGAATATTTGTCTTCAAACTGGTTACGTTAAGACGTGGCTGACTTGGATATAATTAAATATCAAATTAAGTGCATTGAACCTACTTCGATCAATTGTCACCTAAATATATATCAGTCTTAGTGTTTGAATTTATATACAAGTTTACTGGGTAATATTGTAACTTTGATTCAGAGTATATATCGGTTTCACCATTGAAGTTCTATGGCCTATTGAGATCTTTTTTTGTTTCTTTTTTTCTTTTTCAAGAGAAGAATTGAATCGGATAGGAAACAACGTAATAAATTCTTATCTGGATTTCAGGTTCATTTATTTTACTGATTTTCATTGTCTCGACATGATAAAGTATTCAATGCAAAATATTGAAAATCATTGTACGTCTATCTGATACCGTGCTGCAATGTCATAATTTCACTGTATCGAACCTTTTTATTACAGTACAAATTATATTGTATAGTATTCTCACTTTTATTAATAATTATATCCCAAGTCGCGGGGTAAATCTAGATATTCTCGCTCGTCGTTCTCATTTATACAACGAACCAATGTAATTAATATCCTCTTGTTAAATAAGTAAGTAAATAAAATCAAATTTTGTAACAAAAACATTATAATATACCCTTAATCTTACCATCTCACACATAACTTGGTGTCAGCTAAAACCACTCATCTCTGTCCCCTTTCAAACCCAAAACACAAATCTCCTTTGTGTTCCAATTTCTTGAATGTGTAGCTCAAAGCAAAAACCCATTCTTTCCTAAACACATTCAACAAAAAACGAAGACCAATGCAGCCACCGGCGCCGCCACGTCACCGCCGTCTCGGGGCGACCCTCATACTCTCACTCCTAATCTGCACCACCGCCTCAGCCGCCGCCGACGACGGCCTGACCTTCGAGAACCCAAACCTCCGGCGAGCCTACATTGCACTTCAGGCGTGGAAACGGGCCATACTATCCGACCCGTTCAACTTCACGGCGAACTGGGTCGGACCCAACGTCTGCAGCTACGAGGGCGTCTTCTGCGCGCCGTCGACAACCGACCCGTCGACCCGCGTCGTCGCCGGAATCGATCTGAACCACGCCGACATCGCCGGGTTTCTCCCCGACGAGCTCGGGCTGCTGACGGACCTCGCCCTGCTCCACCTAAACTCGAACCGCTTCTGCGGGACCCTTCCGGCGAGCTTCCGCCGGCTAAAGCTTCTGTTCGAGCTCGACGTCAGCAACAACCGCCTTGTGGGCCCCTTTCCCACGGTGGTCCTCTCTCTGCCGTCGCTGAAATTCTTGGACCTAAGGTTCAACGATTTCGAGGGAGGTGTGCCGAGGGAGATCTTCGACAAGGAGTTGGACGCTCTGTTTCTGAACGATAATAGGCTGAGGTTCGGCATTCCGGCGAACCTCGGCAACTCGCCGGTGTCCGTCTTGGTCCTGGCCAACAACAACCTCGGCGGTTGTATACCATCGAGCATCGGCGACATGGCGGAGACGTTGAACGAGGTTATACTGTTGAACGATAACCTGACGGGGTGTATTCCGCCGCAGATCGGAAGGTTGACGAAGCTGACGGTGTTTGACGTCAGCTTCAACGATCTGAGGGGTCCTTTGCCGGCGGAGATTGGAGGTATGAGGAGCTTGGAGCAGCTTGACGTGGCGCACAATAGGCTGACCGGCGAAGTTCCGGCGAGCGTTTGCTCGTTGCCGAGGTTGCTGAACTTCACTTATTCTTACAATTATTTCACCGGCGAGGCGCCGCAGTGTGGTGGTCGGAGGAGGTTGGGGACGGTGGTCGACGGAAGAGAGAACTGTATTCCTGGTGAGAGGGAGCAGAGGTCCACCGGAGAGTGTGCTTCTGAGGCGGCTCAGCCGTTTGACTGTAAGAAGTCGTCGTGCTACGCGCCGCCACGTCTGGGGCCAAACCCTTCTTCTCCGCCGCCGACGAGATCTCCTCCTTCTGGGTCGTCGTCTGGTTCTCGACCTCACTCTCCGCCGCCTGTTTCTCCGGGAGGTGGGGTTCCGGCGCCGTCTCCGCCTGAGAGGGGGTCGTCGCCGGGGACGCATTTTGGACCACCTCCGCCGCCGCCGTCTTCTGGGTCGTCAGGTCCACGACCACCACCACCACCATTTGTTTACCATTCTCCTCCACCGTCTTCTTCCTTTGCTCCACCACCACCACCACCACCGTTTATATATTCTTCTCCACCGCCGCAGGTACCTTCACCGTCGCCATCTCTGCAACCACCCCATGCTTATTACCCATCCCCATCTCCACCACCACCCCCGCCGTCTTCTCCATCTCCTCTACCGCCCCACGTTAGTTCGCCGCCACCACCACCTATACATTCACCGCCTTACGTTTATTCATCACCACCACCACCACCTTCATCTTCACCGTCCCCTCTAACGCCACCTGCAAATTCACCGCCGCTACCTTCACCACCACACTCGACTCCACCACCGAATATTAACTCCTCACCACCGCCACCAACGCAGACCACACCTCCGTACGCTTACTCCTCACCATCTCCACCACCGTACAGATACCCAATACCATCACCACCTCCTCCCTCTTCATCGCCACCGCCACCACCATACTTGTACATTTCACCACCACCACCGCCGCCCTCTTCATCGTCACCACCACCACCATACTTGTACATTTCACCACCACCACCGCCGCCCTCTTCATCGTCACCACCACCACCACCATACTTGTACACGTCACCACCACCACCGCCGCCCTCTTCATCGTCATCACCACCACCATACTTGTACACGTCACCACCACCACCACATCAGCCGCCCTCTTCGTCACCTCCACCACCACGTCTCTACCCATCACCACCGCCTCCCACGTCATCTCCACCACCGCCTTACATATACTCATCACCTCCACCGCCAAAACAGAGCATGCCACTGCCTCCAATAAAAGGAGTTTCTTATGCATCGCCTCCGCCTCCTTCGATTCCGTACTACTAAAGCAATCCATGAGTATATTTGTAACGCTATATCGAATACCACCTCTTTTCTTGATTTTTTTTTTTATTTACTTTCTTATTCAAGGATTGATGATGATGATTCTTGATATAATATCACGTGTTGTATTGTAATAGATGGTTATGGATTTTGTTAATCTTTTTATATGAACAATGGTTGTTGTATTGTTTGTCTCTCTCTATCGATGGATTTTCTCAAGTTTTCGTCTCATGTCATCATCATTATTATTAGCCTTGATTGAATGTTGTACCATAAACTATACAAAATAAATTAGCTACAATACGATATCGTAGTCACGTAGTGATTGTTAGGTTGTAAACTCAAAGTCCCACATCCGATATTTAAAAACAACGAGAAGCTTGTAAGCTTATGTAGGCTTGTCATTTGTCAATAGGGGAATCCCCGAATTTAATCCCTGCGAAGCGGAGATGGGGAAGATCTTTCCCCTTTGGTGGGGATGGAAATCATAGTCCCCGTCCCGCACGGATCCCCGCCCCGTTCCTCGCCACGAATATTATTTAAATAAAATGTTTTATACCTAAATAATATTTGAATACTATTTTTATACATAATTTAGTCTATTATAGTTTAAAATAATATTTCTACCCCTTTAATTATTCTAATATTCCAATAATACTTTAAATAATATATTCAATTTATATTATAATAAAAATAATTAAGAAAATCACGGTACGGAAAATCCTCGTGGGGGCGGGGACCCGGCGGGGACGCGGATGTGGAGGATTTTTTCCCGTTTGGTTCACATGGATGGGGATTTCCCAGACGATGTGGGACTGGGATGGAGATGAGGATCTAATACCCGCCCTCGCCCCGCCCCGTTGACATTCCTAAGCTTATGGAATAACTCCCTCTATAATCAATTGGTTTTATAGAGGAACCCCACATATATGTGCTTTCTTGGACAGGAATTGGGCCTGAAAACACGCGGCAAAATTAAATGATGTCGCAAAATAGAGTTGAAATAGAGAAGTTCAGCGAAGGGAGCGATTTTTTTGGGCTATGGAAGCTCAAGATGAAGGCCACGTTGATCCAAGAAGGATTGGCGGAAGCCTTGAAGGCATGGAAGGACATGCTACCCACGGATTTGAAGGCCAATGAGAAGAGAATGATGCGGACGAAGGCTCATAGCATCATGATCATGAGTCTTGGAGATTGTGTTCTCAAGAATGTGTTGAAGCTGACACGGATGAGCTATGGAGGAAATTGAACGAGATATACATGGATAAGCCTCAGAAGTCTAAGAGCGTGCTCATGAAGGTTTCCTCGAAGCAAGCTCAATGCAAGAATCGAGTCAAGAATGAATTCATCGGGGTAGTTGCTATGAGGTGTTAATGGAGAAGGCCACATTCGGTGGTTGTGTCACATCGAAGATAAATGATGCATCGAGCGACCTGGCCTGTTTGTTTAAACAGGTTGAAATATTGAACCCAAACCCGACCTGTTTTACCCAAATATAACTCATTAACCCGCCAACTCGTTGAAAATTAAAAGAAAAAGAAAAAATAACTAAACATCAGGGTTATAAATCCAAATTAAACAAAACAATATAGAAACCAAAGTAATTGTTTTTCTGAAAATCAACAACAATTAAAGTTCCAAATAATACAAGTCATGTAATTAAATTATCAAAGCAGTTTATTCTATTTATATTAAGAATGTTTTTAATAATTTATATTATACGGGTTTAATGGGTTGTTACACGGGTTGATTTCGGGTTGAAAGTTCGAATCCTAACCCGATCCACTTTATATTTGGATTGGATTCGATTTTACCCTTTTACTTAAACTGGTCGAAAATACTAACAGAACCTGTAATTTTCGGGTGCGGTTTATGTCGGGTTGGCGGGTCGGGCTATTTATTAGCAGCCCTACGGTATCCCCACTATTACAAAAACATGGTGCTTCACAAGTCGTCCGTGCAAGTAGCGAATCTAGTTAGAAGTAGCATCATTATAGTACAAATTAATCAAAGTTAGGGCTCCTATAAACCAACCCGACCCATCAACCCGGCATGAACTGCACCCGGAAATAGCAGATTTGCATTAACATTTTCGACCTGTTTAAGTAAATGGATAAATCCAAACCAACGCAAATATTAAGTGAATCGGGTTACAGTTCGAGTTTTCAATCCAAAATCAACATGAAACCAACCCGTTTAATTAACTCATTTAACCCCAATAATATATATATTAATGTTCTTATGAATAAAATAAAAGGAAGAATTATAAATTATGTTGATGTTTTTTGGAGTTTCTAGTGTTGTCTTGGATCCACAACAAGGCTCTAGTAACTTTGAATACTTGTTTGAACAACGAACTACATTTAGGTACCATTAGTGCCAATATTGGCATGTCGGGAACCTAGAAGAAAAAAACCGATTAGTCTTTCTACTATAAAAAAGGTTTTATTTTTCTTTTCTTTTCAAAAAATTATTAAGAACAATTCATGATAACCATTCGAGCAGACGAAATTAGTAATATTATCCGTGAAGGTATTGAACAATATAATAGAGAAGTCAAAACTATAAATATGGTACCGCACTTCACGCGGGCGATGGTACCGCAAGGAAAAAATTTACTTTGTTTCTCTAATATTTGTTAACTTGGATTGATAAATTGTGTATTTAGTTATTTTCTTGCTATTTTTTAATTTTAAACGGGTTGGCGGGTTAATCGGTTGATTTGTGTTAAAGAAGATCGGGTGTGGTTTGATATTTTAATCTGTTTAAATATACAGGTCAGGGTCAACCCGTTTATACAAAGGGTTGAACCTGAACGTGACCCAACCCGACCTGTTTACGAACACTAATCAAAAGTACAAGGGAATCTCCCTATATAAATTGAGCCCATTCTTCAAGGCCCAAGCAATCAATTCGGGCTTAAAGCCCATTTATTTAATTCTCAGGCTTACTTACAAGAGAAGCTAAGTTTGGTTTCAGTTTTTGGCGCCTCGTTAAAACTCTTGAATAATCATCTCTTTCCCTCTGAATCTATCTCACTCACTCTCTCTCAAGTCTCAGCTCTTCAACATTCGCGCGTGCGCACAAAACAATCGTTCGCAAATCGCAGATGGAACAACAAAGAAAGCAGGCGATTAATCAGCAGCAGGTCGAGGATAATGAAGATATTCAACAAGGGCCGTTTCCCGTCGAGCATCTTCAGGTCCTTTCTCTTCGTTCTGCTACTTTTTCTCGGGTTTCTACGTTTGTTAATCGTGGGGTTTTTGTATGGATATTCAAAAGGCCGTATCTTTATCTGAATTCGGTTGTGAAGATGAACAAAAAGTTTACGTGAATTGGGATTTTTCTTTTCTGCATCACGCGATTTTGTCGCGATGGCCGATGGCATTGATGGCAAGCGACGTCGATTGGAAAGTGGAATTTTTACCGCTGCCTGTTCTAATGCTTGGCAGATGCAATTTTCGTGATATATATCTTAAAGCTCCTGAATTTAGCTTGCTTTGGTTTCCTGAGATGCGTAATTTGTCTTGGCTCTCTCGAATGTTTGAAGGTTTTTCTTTTGACCTGGGAAGGTCACGAAAGAAGTTTTGTTATGGCAAATACGATGCTTGATTACTCACTATTGTTTCTCCTGATGTTGTTCGATATCCTTAGTTTTCCTAAATATTATCCTGCACTAGCAGTGAATACTTGGAATATCTTCTGCGTGTAATGTGTTAGGTTCTTCTTTCAGGCGTCTGGGATTGCAGCTGCTGACATTAAAAAGCTCAAAGATGCGGGGTTATGCACCGTGGAATCAGTGGCGTACTCTCCTAGGAAAGAGCTTCTGCAGATAAAAGGGATCAGCGATGCTAAAGTCGATAAGATAATCGAAGCAGGCAAGTTCCAATTGTGGCTTTCTGTATGATGTTCTGATTATCCTTCCATATGGTCGTCAAGCGATTTCTTCGTTTCATTGATAATATTTCTACATATCGGCAGCTTCAAAATTGGTGCCACTGGGCTTTACGAGTGCAAGCCAATTGCACGCTCAGAGGCTCGAGATAATTCAGATAACTTCTGGGTCGAAGGAACTTGACAAAATACTAGAAGGTGATTGATTTGCTAATGATGTAGTTGCCAAGGGATCAGTTTATTGCAGCCCCATGTCTTAACGTGTTCTGTTTCTTTCTCTCATTGAAGGAGGAGTTGAGACTGGATCTATTACAGAGCTGTATGGAGAGTATCGCTGTGGAAAGACTCAACTCTGCCACACATTGTGTGTCACCTGCCAAGTAAGAATCTTTCACATTGAAGTTAGTCTAATCCATCTTTGTTCTAATGCAATGATTTTGCAGCTTCCATTAGACCAAGGCGGCGGTGAAGGGAAAGCAATGTACATCGACGCAGAGGGTACTTTTAGGCCTCAGAGGTTACTACAGATAGCTGACAGGTCAAAATCAGCTTTCTTTTCAAGATATTGTAATAGCCCTACTGTCAAAAATCAAATTTGTTTGCTTGAATCATACACTAGTGCTGACATTTCTATGAAACAAATATAGGTTTGGATTGAACGGTGCTGATGTTTTGGAGAACGTTGCATACGCCCGAGCATATAACACCGATCATCAGTCCAGGCTTCTGCTCGAAGCTGCCTCCATGATGGTGGAAACCAGGTAATATTATAACCATTATGCTCCATATATTTTGCAGTTCTTACATATGTCTCTTAAAACCAATGATCATCATGTCATGCAGATTTGCCCTAATGATAGTGGACAGCGCCACGGCCCTTTATAGGACTGATTTCTCGGGGAGAGGAGAGCTATCAGCCCGGCAAATGCACCTTGCAAAGTTCTTGAGAAGCCTTCAGAAATTAGCAGATGAGGTATCATCTTAGATAGGACACTCTATGTATCGTTACTTCCAAAAGACACCTACCAAAATCGATCTTTTTATCTTATATGTGTGTTTTTCTTTTCGATATTCGACTTGTTTTGAGAATTACAGTTTGGCATAGCTGTGGTCATAACGAACCAAGTGGTGGCACAAGTCGATGGCTCTGCTATCTTCGCTGGGCCTCAGATCAAACCCATAGGTGGAAACATCATGGCTCATGCTACCACTACAAGGTTAGTTAGTAAACTAATATGGCGAATATCTATTCGCATTTTTTACGAAATTCGAATAAGCCAACCAAATGATTATTTATCCGAAAAATGATATGTGTTGTGAACAGATTGGCTTTGAGAAAAGGGAGAGCAGAGGAGAGGATATGCAAAGTGGTGAGTTCGCCGTGTTTGGCCGAAGCTGAGGCAAGATTTCAGATCACTGCTGATGGTGTTACTGATGTCAAGGACTGACTGAGAATATGTAATGCACCTAAAATTTTCTTCTTTCTTCCATTTTCTTGGGCTTTATTTTTTTCCTTCAAAATATGTCTTTCTGTTTTGATGAGGCATTTTAGCAAAGATTAGATTCTCTATCAACAAAACAAGGAGTGCCTATTATTACCACAAAGCCCCATTGATGTGTGTGTTTGTGAACTTGAGATTCTTGTGTCTTGCTAAAGTAGCACCTCATAATTCAGCGGCTAAAAGTAATTACATCAATCTCAGATAAATTGGATAATTACGCCTTGATTATTTAATTTAAAATTAATAATAGAAAGCACCAACAGGCATTCAGATTAATTGAAAGAACAAGTGATTATCCAAACCCACGTGACAAAATCCAGTCCCATGTCGGAATAATCATGATCACATGTTTGTGTGTGATCCACAAAAACATTGACATGAATTAAACTAGATTACAAATTAAGACAAAGTACACGGCATGACATACTTCAACTAAAATTCAAAACACGGTGACGTGCGTGTTTAATTTTATTTTAACATAGTTGCCCCCACAACACAACTTCGTGCTAAAAGGAATATTGATTGGTGAGTTTCTCTAATTAATTTCATATTTTATTTGTTTTTTCGCGTTTTATGTCATGGAATTATTTAACGAAGAAAAGCCTTACGGTCACTTTTAGCACTTTCGATGTCGAGCATCTATTTTATATGGGAACAAAGAGCCGACTTTGAAAATAAAACGGATTCAGAGAACCATCCATGTTTTATTAAATAATATTAATACGTTTTCGCAAGGCTCAATGTGTATGCTTAGAATATAATTATATTTATTTTACTTCTAATTTTATTTGTAATGTTTAATATAAAAATTTAAAAGTAATATAAAAATTATTAAAGTAAGTAATTAACAAAGAGATGACTAATTGCAAATAAGTGACAAACCAAATGTAACACTTTATAGCCACACCGTGTCCTTTATATAATAGAATGGATAAGAGACAATACAATGGTCCAATTGATATAGTTCAATTGCTAGGATCCCTTTATATAATAGAATGGATAAGAGACAATACAATTGTCCGATTGATATAGTTCAATTGCTAGGATCATGACATAGTAAGAGACTATTCAGATATTGTTTTTTCTTGGTTCTCAACCAAATTAGGATTTTGTTGATGAATTTAATTGACTTGTCAAGTTATAAAACTAGGTCTAATGAAAAAAGGAAAAAGAACACACACACACACACACATATATATACTCCTTCCGATTTATTTACATGTCATTTTAGCTCTTTAATTGTGTTTCCAATTAGTTGTCGTTTTACGGATTTCAATACAAATTTTTATCATATTTCCAGTTTTACCATTTTAAATATTATTAAATGGAATATATTAAATAGTCTTAAGCAATTAATTAGGGGTATATTAGACATTTTATTCTATGAGTGCAAAAACCTTAAACGACACCTAAAAAAATCGGAGGGAGTATATTATTTTGTGGTTATTGGGATTGGTTCAGTTGATTATGGGCTAATTGTATCAATTCATGGTAGTTGTCGCAAAAGCTAATGAATAAAATAAAGAACAAGATGTTAATTATGTCTTCTTGTGATTAATGAATGATAATGAGATGACGAGTCATACACCTACTGAATTTAACTTACATCCATTACAAAAGGTTCAATTCAAGTAACATATTATTCAATGAAACGAAAAAGATTGGGCAAACTGAATTTTTGAACATATCAACATCCAATCTTGCACATGTGACGCTTTCCTTCAACGTTTCTTTCGCTACAACTTTTCTCTTTCAATAAATATTCACGTTCCGACTAAATTCAATATGTATCGAATCATAATTTTAACGTAATTTATTGGACGACAAAAATCCTTCTGAAGTCTACACAAAGGAGCCCGACGAATTCACACACGACATTTTTTGTTGGAGAGACACGTGTCCAATCAATGAACATATGAATATGAAAAAATATGTTTTCATACATCAATTACTTTTTTTTTAAAAAAAAAATTGATTGTCCAAAGTGAATGTATTAGTTACGTGCACCGAACATGATCGAGTTTTTGAGCTGCTAATCGACACTTTTCCAAATAGTATAAAGGTATTAATTATTCAAAAAGTTCATCAAGTAGACCTAATTAAGATGCTTAATCAGCATTATTTATCCAAAATAAAAAAAAAGAGAGAGAAATGAGAAATATCCATGTAAAAGACTCCAACTTCATTAAATACTCCACCATTTCTTTCTCTCTCTATATTTTCTTGGTACAATGGAACTCCAACGAATACCTACCAATATAAATACGCCCAACGCAAACCTTACTTTTCTCTCACATTTTCCCAAAACCCAAAAAACCTCCCAAAGCAAACACGCCCTTATTATTCCTCAATTACAATTAACTCAATCATTAATGGCAAAAGGAAGCAACAACAACAAGCTAACCAAGTTCAAGTCCGTCCTCAAGAAAATGCAGTCCTTCAAACTCGGCCGCGCCGCTCCGCCGTCCTCCGCCGAGGACGACCGCCGGCTCCACCCCGTCTACGTCGGAAAGTCTCGCCGGAGGTATTTAGTCACCTCGGAAGTCATGGAAAACCCTCTCTTTCGTGAGCTTGTAATAACAGAAGACGACTGCGAGGATAATAATACTACTGATGGCGGCGGTAGTACGATGATTATTGTAAACTGCGAAGTTGTAATGTTCGAACATATGCTTTGGATGATAGAGAACTCAAACGATGAAGACGAAGATGATGATCCTTTAGGCGAGCTTGTTCAATACTATGCATGCTAGATTATTCTTATATATATATATATATATATATGTTGGTATAGATTGATTACGTGCATTTATATTTTGATTTTCGATTGCTACATTGTAATTTTCGAGTGACCTGAGGGTGATATAAATTTATATACATGGTTGTGGTTTCTGAGAAAATATTGTGAGTTGATTTTAAGAGAAGACATGGATATTTTTAGTTGTGTGTGTGCTGTCCAACGTATGACAGTTAATATCGTCAACTTGCGGAATAAATGTTTGACTATTAACATACGCGCAGCATTTTGTTATTTTCCCCGACGTGACATATAAAATTCAATAAAAAATAATGCGCAGCTGGCTGACATTTGACATTAAATTTGACATTACATTGAGATTTTCTTCAATTAACCAAACATAATTTTGTACCTAATCATGTTCGTATGGATCATTAGACGTGGTATAAATGCGTATATATGTTAGGTGAATGCAAGATTATATAATGATTAATGAATTGCAGTTTTTTGAGTGCTGATGATTGGGTTGTTGAAGAGATGCTATGCTTCGGTTTGTTGTTAAGACATAACTTTTTCATTGCACTTTCTAACTCTTAAGTTACATACCGAAGCTAATTAAAAAGACACTAAAGGCTGTTTGGCAATGTATATAATATGCATATATTATATGGACTATACATTTTTATTAACTGACAAACGAAGACTTGAGGAGCTAATAAAATGGACAAAAGACTGCTGAAAACGTTCCGAGCTGTAGAGATTTTTATGACCAAATTCCAGCTCAAGCCCATATAAGCTTGTGGGGTTCCTCTTTAAAACTAATTGGCAATAGAGGGAGTAAGCCCCAAAGCTTATAAGCTACCCATATTTTCCTTACTTAGACCGATGTGGGATGGGTTTGATACCCAACACGACCAACCACTTTACTTTTTGTTTTGGAAGTATTTCCACCCAATCAATTAGACTATATTTATCAATGACTCGGATAACCAGTTGTGCGTTATAATTAAATAAAATAAATCAGACAAGTAAATATTTCCCACAACCTCCCACAAACCGATTGTGCACAATTTTCAATAAACTGATTATGTTGTTTTTGTTGATTTTATGATACATATAATTATCTTTTAAAATTTTATTTTTATTTTTTTACGAAAATATATGATTTTTCCTCTACAAATAGAGACTAATATTGCTACATTTTGAGTCACATTTTCAACTTATATATTTCTCTATTACATTATATAATCTATCGTAATTCATATTATTTTTCTTCTCCAATGACCAAAGTATCTAAATTTTATATCATATAATGTAATCTATTTTCAAACATTCAAATACTACTAAAAATAATTATAAAATATAAATATTAGATGTTGTGCCGGGTTGATAAATTGTTAAGGTGAGTTTGTGTATATGGAGGAGAGAGAAATTAATATTTTATTCTCATGACCGGTTGTGAAGGTCTCGGATAAATATAGTCTTATAGAATGATCCAATATAGTGTTTCGAGGATGAGAATAGTCTTAAAAGATATTGAATATGTCTTAAATTCATCGTGTAAAAACGTACGCTTCACTCAAGTAAGTATGATGTCTGAACCCATGACCAAAAGGTAACAATACACATTCACCCTATAATCAAATGACTTGTGCCCTATTTAGGGGTGGTTCGGTACGGTATACTGTACCAAAACTGTGATACCGTATACCGTACCAAAATTTCGGTATCCAAAAAAATCATACCAATACCATACCAAAATTTCGGTATATCTTAAATTTCGATACGGTATCATACCGAAATTTTGGTATGGTATCGGTATCATACCTTCTATACCATTCACACGGAGGATTTTACCATGCATGTCTCGTAACTCATTAATTCGTTGCTTTGGAATTTTTAAACAATTCAAACTCTTTAGGCCCCAATAAGATAGATTAGTAATACCAAAATTTTCAAAGTAAAAAGATTTTTTAACCTTAAATAATTTACAGCCAGTATCCTTAGTAAGGCAAAAACTTTACTTAACCACAAAATACAACTTTATATACAGATTAATTAGAACGAAGCGGCTATATTTAGAAAATTAGTGAAGATTAACAAAAAGTAATGCATCTTCACGCTTCAAAATCCTGAAAAAAACACACATTAAAAAGGCAAAAATTAAACGTTACTTTAGTTGCCTAAGTGAAATATGGTGGGCCTAATCTTAGAAAGTTGTGTATAAGTTAATAATTTATGGACTAAATAAGTTTATGAAGATCCTTAATTTTTCATTTTATATTTTTTTGAAATAATATAATATATGTAGGTGTGCATATATATATATATTAAAAATTTTAGTATTTCGGTATTCGGTATAATCGGTATACCTAATTTTAAAAACTTTCTTACCATTACCGTACCGAAAATTTTCGGTACGGTATCATACCTTACCAAAAACTTCGGTATACCAAAATTTTCGATATTTTCGATACGATTCGATACGATAAGGACGGTATTTCGATATTTCGGTATTTTTCCCCAGCCCTAGCCCTATTCTATATAAAAAATATTTGGTTATTAATTTATGTGATCTACCACAACAATCGCTCCATTCAATAAGTTGAGTTCAATTACATGTAAACTATAATAATAAAAAAAAAATTGGGTTTGGGCTTGTGTATTCTATGGTCAGCCCTTTTTATTATCATCAACATTCTTGTTATTATTGGCTATTGCTACTTTTCTTGCTTCAGTTGACGTGTTATTTTCTCATCTCAACTTTTTTCTTGATTTGGTAAAAATGAACAATTGAATATATAATAGGGGAAACTTCACATAAATATCCATTTGATTAGCTCCTAACAAAGGGGCTCACCTAACAAAAATATGTACGAGAAGAAAAGTACGACAAAGCAAAAGAAAGAAGTTATTGTATTGTATCTCAGGTAGTTGAGTTTTGCGTATCAGAAGTAAAAGCAGCCTTTAATTAATATTATATGATTAATAAAAAACATTGTAACTCCCAATGTCCACACAACACAAATTAGCTTTCTCAATTATGAAGTTATGTTGTATTCTCATTGAAAATGATGCCCAAGATTATTTCTTTATGATATTCGTATTAGGCATTGATTTGGAAAAATAAACATTATGCTAATGTGAATAATGCAAGTAACAGACTTATTTTATTGGAAAATATGCACTGAAATTTATTCAGATATATGACGTTATTGGCCTATTTATGCAATCAAATATAGCTATCTAAAAACGAAAATAGATATCTTAGCGACTCAAACATATAATTACGCTCATTAAAATCATGTATTGTGATAAGACATTACATTACAACTATTGGGCATAAAAAGTCTAATTGATGGCTATATACTTTTGTGATTATTTATTTATTGGTTTTTGATGTAGTAACGTTTAACAATTAACTTAAACCAATTCCTAACAAACGTTACGAAGATGGGTTTGACTAACATATGATTTATTATGCTAATTTAATAGCTGCAAGTGATCACAATTTACGGTCACTTAATACGTGAATGTAGTACCAAAAAATTAACTAAATCTAGATCGATCCTTTCTGGGTTGCGAGGTAAATGAGACACACTTCGTCAAACTAAGTAAATAATTTTTCAAGGTTTGAAGAAAATGCCGAGTAGCATCCCCTTTGAACCACATCTCAACTACTGACAATGTTGAAAATTCGACTTATGTTGAGTTTTAATTTGATGCTTAAATTTTGAGTTCTATTTCCAAGCCAAAAAATGAAGTATATCTATCAATCAAAAGTTATATCCCCTCAATCTTTGGTGGGTGAGATTAACCCCTTACATTTTATGGCTGTGATTAAAATATTTATTCCAAGTTTTTTTATTATTTGATTAAGTCATGAAATTAATTTTATCTATTATCATGTCATCAATGGTGTTTCTAGGACTTGCTAGGACACTTGTCTCTCTTGCAACAAATCTTTGGAAATCTGCAACCATTTTAATTCCTATTAAAAGGAAAAGCCAAACGTAACATGTCATTTTCGTTTACATAATAGCATAAGATGTTAAGTGAAAGAAACAAAAAATTGTTAAGGAAAAAGAATATGAAATGAGCAAGCAAGGACATCAGCAAAAGTCGTGACCTTGTTTACATGAACGAAAAAAATATAAAAATAATAACAATAAATACACAAGACGTACAATATGTTCATCACAAACGTACACATCTTATACTAACCATTAATTATACTGCACCTTCAATTTCATCACGATCGCCATGGAAGTATGCAATACAAAGGGCTATTTTCTTCCTTGAAGTAAAAGTGCAGAAACATTTCTGGGCTACTACAAATATATAATGCTGATAAAAAAAGTGAGATTTACAAAATTTGAATTCAGAGAATTTGCTCTTTGTTAGGGATGATTTAGCTAAGTACACATCATGATAAGATTTGGTCTATTGCATTGCAAGAGATATATCATTTCCATTACCGTCGAAATTAAAGTTTCTGCCCTTCACTTCTGATTTGTGCTCCTTTAGGAATCGCTTCCTTGCATGTTTAAAGTTGTCATTTTACGTGCAAACACTCTTTCATTACATGGATTCTCTTGCCTCCTTTCCTTTTCTATTCCCGGTCAGTTGCTTCACATAATTAATTTAGACTTCTAAAAAATATCGATTTTTCTTCGTGCAAAACTAACAAACTTAGTAATACATTCCAAATCCCCAACTACTCTCTGTTCATGCATGGCTTGACGCCAGAAAAGCGTTGAAAAGCGTGTATTATATACATTTATACATCTCTCATTTAATAAGCATAAACAATATATATACATATATACATATATATGCTCGGTTTAGGTTTAGAGGTTCTTTTCTCAACACACACTTCACATAATATATAGATAGATAGGTAGATAGCAAAGGTAATAATATGTCAAGAATGTCCTCGCACGAACCCTTCGGACCAATGCTTCCCATATTATACCTCAACGAGCTAACCCAACAAAGGCCCGACAACAATTTCCTCTCAAACGACGATGGTCAAGAAATGGTCGAAATAACGCTAGAAATCGAAGACCAAAATGTCTTCCTATGCAGTGTTTCCTCCCCAAACAAAGACATAGATGATGATGGTGATGATGTCTTAAGCCGTAGGTCATCCTCTTCTTCGAGGTTTAAAAGGTTGTTTAGTAAAAATAATAAGGGTATTGATCAACATCACATCATGGATGATGATCACCATCCGACGGCTCAGATTGCTTGGGAGGAGATGAGATCAAAGGCCAAGATGATGAGGGAAACTTCACGCGCTCAAAGGGCGCTCGGCGGCCTAAGATTCATCAGCAAGAGCTTCGGCGATCAAAAGGAAGCACTTTGGAGGAAGGTCGGGGAAAGGTTCGATCGATTGGCCCGCAATGGGCTTTTGTTCAAGGAAAATTTCGGCGAATGCATAGGTACCTTTGATAAAAGATTAATATTTTGATGCAAGATTAACAATTGTCACATTTTCGTTTTTTTTCATTTACCAACTGTTTCCTTTTTTTTTTTTGGGGGAGAGGGGGAGTAGGTTGATCATGCATGTCATGTTAGATTTTGAGGGTTTTCTTAAAAGTAATTAGTGGTGTTATAATTAATCTAAATTAGAATTGTATATTGTTTTTTTGTTTTTATTGCGTATTATGAATATTTAGGGATGAATGACTCTAAGGAGTTTGCGTTGGGATTATTCGACGCATTGGCAAGGCGGAGGATGATAAAGAGCGATCATATAACGAAGGATGAGCTTCTTGATTTTTGGCTGCAGATATCGAATGATAGCTTCGATGCTCGCCTGCAAATTTTCTTCGACATGTTAGCATGCGACATTAATTTCTTTTTGAATCTTTATTTAGTTACGTTTCTTACATACCCAAAAAGAGAGAAATTAAAAGAGTTTCAATGATAGGGTTGTGCTAATTGAATTGTCAATGGAAAAGGATGTCTTAACCAACTCTAAACGAGGAGTTTCGATGATAGATGTGCTAATTAATTGATTTGTTAATGGTGATTAGTTACACCAATTTAAGTTGAGTACGTTTGTTTATTGTCTGAAATATGGTAAGACTAATGTTGTCGATCTCTTCCACGTTTAAGGATTTGGTTGATATTTGTTTTCTTGCGCGTATGGGTAGAACTTTCTTGATAGATTTACAAATCTCTCTACTGAAAATGACACGGAACTCCGTTTAATTAATCTGAACCGATTAAATTCCGTACAGGTTAATTAGCTCATTAATTTCCTTTGCATTTATTGCAGGGCGGATGTTGATGGAGATGGAAGAATCTCTAGAGACGAAATACAAGAGGTATATACCTAAATATTATTACGCATGTTTTATGTTTAATATATCATGTAACTACGATTTTAATATTTGTGATCTAAGCATGCGATTTAGCTGATTTACCTAAGTCAAGAGTGGGCAACATCATCATTTTGCTGAGGGTTTTTGCACCTCTTTTATATACTATATTTGGTTAATTTCTCGCATGAACAGTTGATAATGCTAAGTGCTTCTGCAAATAAACTGTCCCACTTCAAAGACAAAGCAAAAGAATACACTTCCTTAATCATGGAAGAGCTTGACCCTGGCCCTCAACATCGCCACTATATTGAGGTATTAATTACATTAACATAATAAAATCATTACATATTGAATCATCGTTGCCATCTCCTTCTCAAGTTTTTTCTTGCATTCTCAGTTATGGCAGTTGGAATCTCTTCTCCTGCAAAGGGACAACTACGTTAGCCACAGCGGGCAACTGAGCTTTGCGAGCAGCAGCAACAGTACTATAATTAGCAGATTCAGGCCAAGAAACTTGGCGAAAAAAATGTTGTCTTTTTTCTTGGAAAACTGGCAAAGAACTTGGGTTTTGCTGATATGGTTCTTAGCCATGGCTTCGCTCTTCGCCTGGAAATTCATGCAATACAGAAAAAGATCGGCCTTCCACGTAATGGGCTACTGCTTGACCACAGCTAAAGGAGCCGCCGAAACCCTAAAACTCAACATGGCTCTCATACTTTTGCCCGTCTGTCGAAACGTCCTTACATGGCTTAGATCGACTAGGGCTCGATTCTTCGTGCCCTTCGACGACAATATTAACTTTCATAAGGTCAAATTCCGTATTATTACACTGATCTATACTTTAAGGGTGCGTTTCATATGCAGAATCCAACCCGGAAAAAAAAGGAAACTGTGATGATACACGTCGGATTATTGTACATTACGCTTCGCGTGACGTACCATAATACTTTTTCTTTTCCACACCGAATTCCGCATACCAAACGCACCCTAGATGACATATAAATATATCAATTTTCATTGCCTTTTCTTGAACACAAATAATGCAGGCAGTTGCATTCGCTATAGCGATGGGAATCGTTGTTCACGCGGGGATACACTTGTCTTGCGATTTCCCTCGATTAATTAGGTCGTCGAACGAAAAATTTGAGTTCGTCGCTTCTGATTTCGGGGGAGAAAAACCGACATATTCGAGCTTATTGAGCGGCGTCATAGGAATTACGGGGATTTCCATGTTGTTTTTGATGCTCGTTTCGTTCACTTTGGCGACGCGGAGATTTAGGAGAAATGTCGTGGAGCTTCCGCCGCCTTTCAACAGATTATTTGGCTTCAACGCTTTTTGGTATTCTCATCATCTCCTCGGCGTCGTCTATGTGTTGCTGCTCGTCCATGGCTACTTCTTGTTCTTCGTTCACGAGTGGTACCAAAAGACGGTAGTATAAATTAAGACAAAAAAAGCCCTTTTGTTTCTATCGAATAAGAATGTGATTACGTTGCGCTGACGTCGATTTGTATTACAAAAAAATGCTGCAGACGTGGATGTATATATCGGTTCCCTTGTTCCTATACCTAGCGGAAAGAAGCGTAAGAAATCGCAGGTCGAAGCGCCACGCAGTTAAGATTCTGAAGGTATTGTTATTACAAGGTCCTTTATGCACTTTGATTCAAGAATTTCTTTTTCAATAATGTAATGGAAAATAAATAGTTGACACATCCCATGATTTAGGTATGTGTGCTCCCGGGGAACGTATTCAGCTTGGTCATGTCGAAGCCGAGCGGATTTAAGTACAAAAGCGGACAATATGTCTTTCTTCAATGCCCAACAATCTCCTCCTTCGAATGGTAAGAATCAGATGACCTCAAACGCTCGTAGAAACACGTAATAATCGACTTCTGCACGCATGCACAAAATACTAAGAAGTTGGCGAATGACCATTTCGGCTAAAAGTTTAAGCTTAAGGGAGCGTATCATATTTTAAATTTATATTATTCCCAACAGAAGCAATTGCGCTTTTTGTTTTTTTTTTCTCAGGCATCCGTTTTCACTCACCTCAGCGTCGGGCGACAACTACCTAAGCGTACACATACGCAGCGTCGGCGATTGGACGTGCGAACTAAAGAAGCTCCCCCTGCAAGGGAATAGCGAAATGAGGTATTATTCGTCCGTCGAATATTAGATCTGTACACTATTTCATTCAAATAAATATAAACGACATATCAGCGCATTTCATATGATATATAATATTCACAGTGCGCCTAAGTTGTTAGTAGACGGGCCTTACGGCGCCCCAGCGCAAGACTATCAGAACTACGACGTTTTACTCCTCGTCGGGCTTGGAATAGGAGCTACTCCTTTTATAAGCATCCTCAAGGATCTCTTGAACAACACCAAGCAATACGAAGATCGACTGGTATATATGATATAACTCTGTGTGTGTGCAATCATGTTGGGAATTACAATATTATCCTTCACTTGTTTTTTTGCTCGATTAGGACGCAAACGCCGAAACTTGCTTTGCATCGGACGATAGTACGAATAGTTTTCCTTCTTCGTCGTCGGATGTTTCGAGCAGTGTAATAATGACAAAGAAGACGACTGCAAGGAAAGCGTACTTCTATTGGGTCACAAGGGAGTTGGGATCTTTCGAGTGGTTTAAGGGCGTCATGAACGAACTAACGGAGATCGACCACAAGGTCATACATTATTATTAATCTGCATAAATTTTGCGTCGATTATGATGATAACAATAAACTTTTTTCGATAACGAAAAATAGGGTCAGATAGAGATGCACAATTACCTAACGAGCGTATACGAAGACGGCGACGCAAGGTCGACGCTCATCGCTATGTTGCAGGCGTTAAACCACGCCAAGCACGGAGTCGATATACTATCTGGGACGAGGGTATGTAAATCGTATAATAAAATTTTCCAAGCGAAGGGAAAGAAAACGCTAAACTTAGGACGATGAAAGTCAATCGATGAATTATCCTCATTCGGTTTTTTTCGCAGATTAGGACGCATTTCGCGAGGCCAGATTGGAAAAATGTGTTCGCTAAGGTGGCTTCGAAGCACCCTCGACGCACAGTAGGTACGCAATTTTTCTTTTCTTTTTTTTTTCTTTTTCTGACATCGATACGCCGAAGAAAAACATTTAACAGGGAATTATTTTTAACGACGAATCGGCAGGCGTTTTCTACTGTGGAGCGCCAACGTTAGCGAAAGAGCTGAAGAAACTCTGTCGGGAAACTTCGTACGAGACGTCGACGAGGTTCGACTTTCACAAGGAGTGCTTCTGATCGGAAACAAGCGTCGAGGGCCCACAAACGAGCATTTTTTTGTAATAATTCAGTAAATATAATTGCAATAACCTCACACAATAGTGTGTATACTCCAAGTCCTATACAACTTTGATTTTTGCTCTCAAGTGAGCATGGTTCATGAGTTTAGTTATTTTAAAGGCGAGTTTAGAACATGTTCAAATGTTTGTTCATAGATATACATAATTCATGTGTTTTATATAATCATGCTTTAAATTCACACCCCATCATTTATGTTTATTTAAACCTACTAACCGAACACACATTTTATGCTATACCCATTAATCTGTTTTACATAAACCTTGCTAATTTAAGCCTATTAACCAAACGAGCCGTTGACCATACGCCCAATGCATCAAGAACACAATTGCTTAAGTAAATCAAATTGCAATTAAAATTTGTATTTCGTATGGCTTGTATATATGGTACTTTTCTTTCCTACCTAATACAACGTCATCATCCCTGCGGCAAATTCAAGAACTTCGTGAATACAGTAGTATTTTTGGCATATCAAATGTATGGGCAAAACTATTTTATAACTTTAATAGTTTATATTATTGATTATTCTAAAACAAATGTAAAATTGTCATAAACTGATATTAAGGATGAATTGTAAAAATACTTAACAAACCAATTGACATTTTTTATACCACCAAAGCTCCTTATAGAGGTTATATAATTCGATGACGTTAGACTTTGAGAGCCGCCGTGCGAAAAACAATCGAGCATACATAGCCACCCAACCTCAATTTGCCCAATTGTTGTATATAAAATTTAAATACGATAGATTTTTATTAATTTAATTTTTTCTTATGGAGGTCATTTAATGTGTGACGTCGCTAATTAAGAAAGAAATTGTGGGGTCGCTAGTTAATAAGTCGAAGATAGGGTCAATTGTAATTCAGGCCCTTTTATCATGTTTTTATAGGATTCAGGCCCCTTTTACGTTTTAGATAGGGTGAAGGACTTAAATGATATTTAGGCTAGGGATAAGGACCCATTCGGACGGAAAAGACCATTCTACCCTTATTTTTTCCTGAAATTACATTACTTTTTAGACATAAATCTCACGTTGTGTAAAGTGTTATATAAATCTGTTTTAGTGGTATGATATCTAAATTTTATGGTATATACCAATTAAGACAAGAACTGATACCAAAAATCGATTTTCACTACCACAAATCCTAAAATTAGCTTTTCACCCTTCAACGAGAAAACCCAAAGAATTTTCTACCGTTTGAACCCTTAATCAACGAAACCCGACCAATTTCGACACTTCATCGACGAATCTTGCGATGGCTCCGAAGAAGAACTCCGTCGATCGCCAAGAAAATAGCCGAAAGAAGGCCGCTGGCGAGAAGAAAGTTGCTAGGAAGAAGAACGACGTCGATCGCCGGGGAAGTGGCCGGAAGAAGG
The DNA here is from genome assembly GCA_027422505.1 of Craterostigma plantagineum. Classification (NCBI taxonomy): domain Eukaryota; kingdom Viridiplantae; phylum Streptophyta; class Magnoliopsida; order Lamiales; family Linderniaceae; genus Craterostigma; species Craterostigma plantagineum. Next base: position 2,392,201 of record JAPQWV010000029.1, read on the forward strand.
AGAAAAAAGTTGTTCGGAAGAAGAAAGTCGGTGAATCGAGTGAAACGCGTCCAACAGGCATAAACTATACCACTTACGTATAATTTTGTACCAATTTACACTCCTTTCATAACAAAAAATAAGTATTCTAGAAGCTTCATGGACCGTCAAACCGTCTCCCTTTATACAATACCACATAACATGTAAACTGTACCACTTCAGCATGATTTAGTACCAATTTATACTTCTTTCATACCAAAATATAAGAATATTCCAGAAGCTACATGGGCCAACAGTGAATATGCCTCTCCATCTTTATATGATACCACATTACGTGTAAACTGTACCACTTCAGCATGATTTGATACCAATTTATACTCCTTTCATACCAAAATATAAGAACATTCCAGAAGCTACATGGACCGACAATGAATATGCCTCTCCATTTTTATATGATACCACACTACGTGTAAACTGTACCACTTCAGCATGATTTCATACCAATTTATACTATCCTGGTAACAATATATTTCGAATCGATACCACATTAAGTCGTAGTGATACCAAATCACGTGTAAACTATACCATATTAATGATTAAGATAATTTCGTAAATAAAAGTTGATCTTTTCAGTGTCGAAGAATAAAAATCATGGAAATATATGATTCGGATATTTACATCACATTGATATATACCATTATGAATTACAACAGAAAATAAAGAACATTCCAGAAGCTTCATGATCTGTCAATGAATATGGATCAATATTTATACCATACCAAAACACATGTAAATTTCAGCGTAATCTGGTACCAATTTATACTCCATTCGTAACAAAAAATAAAGAACATTCCGAAGCTTCATGATCGATCAATGAATATGGAGTATAACACTTCAGCGTAATGTCGTACCAGTTTATACTCCATTCATAACAGAAAATAAAGAACATTCCAGAAGCTTCATGAATGAATATGGATCAATATTTGTACCATACCAAAACACATGTAAAATATAACACTTCAGCGTAATGTCGTACCAGTTTATACTCCATTCATAACAGAAAATAAAGAACATTCCAGAAGCTTCATGAATGAATATGGATCAATATTTGTACCGTACCAAAACACATGTAAAATATACCACTTCAGCGTAATGTTGTACCAGTTTATACTCCATTCATAACGAAAAATAAGGAACATTCCAGAAGCTTCATGATCCGTCAATGAATATGGTCTCACCATCTTTATATGATACCACATCACATGTATGTCATACCATTTATACTGTCCTGGTAACAATACACATCGAAACGATACCACATTATGTCGTATTGATACTAGATAATATATTATCTGTACCATATTAATGGATCGAATAATTTCGTAAATAAAAGTTGTTTTTTCGGTTGTGGAGGAATAAAAATCATGGAAATATATGATTTGATGTATTTAAACCACCAAGTTCCTTAATTTTGTCACGTTTATGTAAATATGATGTAAATTGTCAAGTAATGAGGTTGTGATCATGTAAAATGTACACTAATGCACCATGTAGACAACTATATTTACATCACATTGATATTTACCATTATGAATTACAACAAATGTATCATAAACAACATTATACGTCAATCATAGAACAAATCTTACGACAATAAACCTTTAATCGTAACCCCGAAATAGTTTACCCTAAGATCCGATACTCTAAACCAAAAAACTGGAAACCCTAGCGCATAAACCGCAATCTGTAACACATAAAGTGTTTCTGGTACCACATTATTACAGGAATATATACTACACAATACCACATCACATGTAAATTATACCACATCAGCGTATGTTAGTACCAATTTATACTACATTCATAACAAAAAATAAGAACATTCCAGAAGCTTCATGGGCCGTCAGAGAATATGGTCTCTCCATCTTTATATGATACCACATCACATGCAAATTATACCACTTCATGCCAATATTGTACCTAATCTTATCGAAATTATACCACTTACACGTTTCTGATACCACATAACGAACACTCATTTAAATATTTTTTTTTGCGATTTCACTTTGAATTCGTCGAATACACATCGCGATTTCACTTATGGTAGTTATATCACTTTATGCCATTATCATACCACTTCTGTACTGTCATAAAACACTAAGTTTTGCAGGAAAAACAACTAACACGTATATGATACCACTTTATGCCATTATTATACCACTTTATGTGTTTATCATACCACCTTATGCCATTATCATACCACTTCTGGTACCAATTTATACTACACAAAAGTTCCCGCCCAAAATAATACTGAGATTCAGCTTTCTCGCCCAAAACAGCGTGACTTGCTTATTCAGTACCACTTCCTCCCTAACGGGTACCACAACCTGCCAAATGAAAAATATTCCAGTCTGGAAACCACTTCTTATGGTTGTCATACCACTTTACGCTGTTATCGTACCGCATCTTATAAAATTGATACCAATTGAGAATAAGTAATAGTTTTCGTTGCTATACAACTTTAAGCCTCTTCTATACCACATAATGCTTCTCTTGTACCATATATTACAAAAATTATACCAAATGGAAAAAGTAATATCTCGTACCAGTTCGAGTAACGTTTCTTATCGTTTCTATACCACGTTACGGCTCTTGTATACCACATCATATAAAATTAATACTAAATTAGAATATCATCTCGTATCAGTTCGAGTAATGCTTCTTATCGTAACTATACCACTTTATGCCACTATTGTACCGAAACGTATTGAAACTATACCACTTAAGCCTTTCTGATACCACATAACGAATACGCATTTAAATTATTTTTCTATGGCGATTTCACTTTCAGTTTGTTAATCTTGAGGGACGAACGATTGAGTCAACACTAAGGCGCGACGTAATTTCCAAGTCATGGGTCTCTCGAATTTAAGCGTATTTAGCTTTAATTTCGACAAAAAAATGCTCGATTTATCTTATTGCGTAAATGAAATTTCTAAAAGTTATTCCTCACAGATCTTAAATATGACGACGTAAATATCATTGATATCGTCGAATACACATCAAAATTGATTTTGTGCCCAGTATGCTCGAAAATTTAGGCCAAATCGATGGTTGAAATCCTTTTTTCGATTGATACCATTTGAATAACATCTGGTAACATAATAGTAGCAATTCATACCTCTTTATATAACACCTACAAGGGGCATTTTCGTCAAATCAGTGTTTATGTCCTTTATTCTGAATTTTCGTTAAGATTGGTCCTTAAAGCTATATTTCATCTGAATGGGGCCTGAACTCGATAGCAAACTTATGCTAGGGCCTGATATAAAAACGTCCCTCGAAGATATAATGCATAGTGGACAACTTGGTAATCAAAGGAGACCAATAGATTTCGCACACGTGTCCTGCTGAATTCCTAGTTGACAGCGATTGAGGTTAATTAGCATATACCATGAAGAAATAAGCATCTTCTCCGTCGATTCTCAGCATCTTTCTTCTCTCTCAGATACTCTTCAATCATCGTATGGCTGGCGTTTTTTCAGCCCACCATTTTCAATAAATACTAGCTAGTCCAACCAACCACACACAGAGAGGAAGAAAGAAGGAAAAAAAAAAAAAAAGAGAAAAGAAGTTATGGAGATGATGAGTTCTCTGAATATCATGCCTTCTTCTTCTCCTTCATCAGAAACTCCCAATCTCAACCTTAACCACTTGACCTACGGCTTGTTAACCGCCGTCAGCAGCTTATGGGCTTGGTTCTCGGCTTTAACCGCCGCCGTCGGCTTCTGGAGAATGAGGGCGGCTCTGGCGCCGCCGCCGCCGCCTTCGCCTGAGGCGACACGCGGCGGTAGAGCCGCTGAGCCCTCGAGGGAATCTTACGGCTCCGCGAGTTCTGGGTTGTTGGCTGCCAAGGCGGCGGCGGCGCCGGTTTACCCGTCGGACGGACGGGGCAGCCCAAAAGTTAAGTTCTCCGTCTACTACGGCGGAGGAGGAGGAGGAGAAGATGCAGGCGAAGGAGACGACGGCGACCGTAAGGAGGACGGGAGAAACGAGGATAGGAGGAAGCTGAGGTACTTCTGCGGCGGGGATATGCGATATGGTGAGGATTGGAAGAGAATGTCGGCGGCGAGGATGGGTGATTTTGGGTGGTACACGTGGCAGGATCTCGGCGTGTTAGACGGCAGCGTTGTGAGGTTGTGGGGTCATGTTCGCCGTGGGCGGCCCACCAGCTCAGCCGTGAAGGAGGCGGCCGGCGGTGGTTGTTGGTAGTTTAGTCCTGTGAGCGTTAAACCGAGCAAAAAAAAATAAGGCTTGTTACTTTTTTACTTGTATATGGTCGCCGCAATCTAGCGACGAGATTAAGATTAAAGATTGTATTGTTTGTAGATACATTTTTTTGGTATTATAAGTTTGAACAGTCATTTGGCCGATCAAAGCCTTTAATTTCTTTGCCCATCAGATTCTCACACAGACCACCAAGACTATGTGTTCGGTCTGAAACATCTGAGATAGTCATTGGATGAGAACTACTCAGCACTGTAGTAAAGGTGCGAACAAGAGAAGAGAGTGAAATTGACCTGAGGTTAGAGATAAGCTTTTCTCATGGATATACTTTGAATTTTAGCTTTACTGAATTATTGGTATTGATAACTTTGCGAAACCAAAAAAAATCATTGTAAACAGAATATCAAAGAGGATTTCGATATGTTTGGTGCTAAATGGATGGTAGACATTATTATTCAAACACTGCAAAACAAAACTTGAGGTTGGCTCTCATTATTACCCGATTAAATTAAACATTGCATTATTTGGATCACGTTGGTATAAGACCAAGTCCACAAACAAATTACAGTACAGCCCCAAAAAATTGCAAATTCTCAGTAACGCTTCCAATCAAGATACAAAAACAAGTCTCTTCCTTGATATGAAAGCAAAGCAACGCAAGGCTTCAAAACATTGCTTCACATAATCTTTCTACTCTAAGAAAGGATAGCCATAACATCTGAAGCCCTAAGAGCAATGTATTCAGAGCCATCACTGCCCTTAAAGTCATTTCCAGCGTACTTTGAGTACATAACAGTATTCCCTGGCGCAAGGGTCAACGGCTTCCTATTTCCCTCTTCGTCGAGGGGGCCGGGACCCACAGCAATGACCTGTAATAACACGCGATTTTCGCAAGTGATGAATAAAACAACTCGTCGAAGAAACGATCATTTGCACTTTACTTGTAATTCGTTCTCAGATTGAAAGAAATACATACCGTGCCAATGGAAGGTTTCTCCTTACTAGCATCGGTCAGGTACAGACCGCCAGCAGTTTTTTCTTCAGCCTCAGCAACCTAATAGTGAACAGATAGTTTTGAAAGGCACTCACTACAACGTACTATTAGAGACTAAGGACGTCTGCCCACTGGTAATTCGAACAGTGTAATAAATAACCTTTATAAGGACTCGATCGTTCAAAGGTTTCATGTCCTTGACATCGCCGGTCTCAAGGGTACCGACGATGTCATCCTCCTTCAAGATGAGGTGAGACGTACCGTTGAACTCCACTTCTGTGCCAGCGTATTTGGAGTAGATCACTTGTGCACCAGTCTAAGCAGGAGCACACATCTTTATAAGCTAAAGGAGATCGGACTACGAAAACTTAGTTTGGAACTGAATCGAGCAAGTACATATACCTTTACGCTAATGTCCACCTTGTTCTTACCAACAGAGCGACCCTCTCCAATGGCGACAACCTCGCCTCCTTGAGGTTTGCTCTGAGCGGTTGTTGGCAGCAAGATACCACCCGATGTTTTCTCCTCGGCTTCCTTGATCTTCACCAACACTCTATCCCCCAACGGCTTCAGAGAAGTGTACTGTACAATAGGAGTAACGGGCGATATGAAGCTCTAGCTATTGGAATGACGAAGAACAATTCATCACATTCTCAAAATAGTCAGACGAAAATCTCCTACGGATTGCTATCAATCCCTAATAATGATAAGTGATAGTTGCAACACGGAATAATTCAACTGGGCGTAGTGATATCAGTACAGCCTTCAACGGAAAGCATAATGATTAAAAACCTCCAAAGTATCCGAAGATTCCTGACGAATTATTACCTTAGGAGCAACGGTTGTAGCAGCCTTAACAACAAGACCCCGAAAAGACCTTAGCGAGAGCCCGTTTTGCTTCAGGGGAGAAAAGAACGGTACTTTCACTGCATTTGATGCCCTGAGGCCTTCAAACGAAGCAAACCCCGTCGAAGAAATCGAAGATGCGGCACAAGTCAGCTGTGTAGTTGCCATTTCCTTGCTAGACGAGCTATCGAAAAGCAATTATCGATAAGAAATGGAAAAATTAGGCAAACGGTGTTCCGAAAGAGAGTGGAAAATTTGACTTTTGCAGGTAAATCAAATCAAATTGAACCTGAAGACGAATTGAGCGAGCCGAGGGATTAGGTGATTGATGACAGAGAGACTGAGAGAGGATAACAAAACCCTAGCCTACAAAGTTCTGCACGAAAAATTGTTTTTCTGTTATACAAAATAAAAGGACCTTCTAGAAGTGTTTAGAGGAGTGAACTACTAAACTAGTGAAGTGAGTGTACTGCTCAAGGTTATGAAACCGGATTTGCCAAGCGGATCGAAAATTTTAGTTGTTCAAATCGGTATCAAACCGGAGTGAAATCGACATCTTAAATATAGTGAATATACATTTTATTATGAATCAGTCAAGTAATATGGAAAATATACATGTTTTTATGAACTTTTTTTTCAAATTATAATTTTATAAATTAAGGGGTAAAATTAATAAAAGTAAATTGTGTGGGTTGTTATAACTTAATTGTATGTCAAGTATTAAGTATCTAGAACTTCACTAATAGACCAAACTAATTAATTGATTTTCCTATTTTATAGAATTTATTTAAACAATATTTTTATTTATATAGATCGAGAGTTTTGTAGAAGGACATGGGTTGGGAAGTGTTTTATCGTGTTCTTCTAGCTCGAAAACGTCTGAACCGGCCGGTCCATTCCGTTCTTCCAAACTAAACTACTACATATTGTTGTACTAGGGGTGTTCAAATTTCGTATAAACCGAAAAAACCGGCTGAATCGAAAAGAATCGAACCGAAAAGACCGGAATAAAAAAAAAAACGAACCAAATTTAAGAAATCGAACGGAACCAAATTAAAATGGTTCGGGTATCAGATTAAGCATACGTAAAACCGTAAAACCGAAAAAACCGAACTACATTAAAAATAGAAAAAAACATTAGAAATCATTTGTTTTTCTCCTATAGCGTAATAATAACACCGTAAATAATTTTATTTTATATTTTTTTCCATTTTTAGGTGAATGTTTTCCTCACCAATCAAATACTAATTTTCTCCCAAATAATGTGTAGCATTTTAAACATTTTTATATTTTGGTTAGATTTTGTTCCATTTTCATGTTTTTTCTACCTGTGAATTGTTTTTGCTACATGTCACGTTTCATAAATTTTCTTTGTTAATAACCATAAATTGTTTTATGTATTTTTAGCTCATAATATTTCTTTTGTTGATACTAAATTACTAACTGAAAAACCGAATCGAATTATAAAAAACCCAACCGAATCAAACTAAAACGGTTCGGATATCGAATTAAGCATACGTAAAACCAAAAACCAAAAAACCGAATGGAAATTTGAAAAACCGAACCGAACCGGCCGATGAACACCCCTCTTGTAGGGTAGCCCAATTTCGCTTAGCCCTTGCTTGGTTGATGGGTTTAGGTATTTTAAACTTGGGTTTAAGATATATTCAAATGTTTGGTTCGTAGTTATATTTAAACCACGGCTTATATAATTCAGCTTTAAACCCATACTTATGGGTTTTCATAAACGCACCCCTATGACGTGTTTATCTAAACCCACTAACCAAACACAATTTTATTTTATACCTATAAATTAGTTTTATATAAACTTAACTAATTTAAGCCCTCCTAAATATAAATCTACTAACCAAACGAGCACTTACGGATAAAAGTCTTCAAAGTCCGTGTGGCATTTCAAATTCTGCTCTGGCAACAGCGTTTTCTTCAACTTCTCATGAACTAAACAGAACTCAGAAGCATTGCTGATGGGGACGTACACTACAAGCCAAAGTGGTTGACTCATTCAGTGTCCTCCCAAGTCAACGCCTGAACTACGAATCAAGCAATCATATCGAGGTCATCGGCTTCTTCAGTGGGTCCGAGGTGGTATTGACTCTTTCTTCCTCTTTTTCAGCCATGCGTTTTGCTTTATTATATCATTGATCCATGAACCCAGTCAGACAGAAATACTTCTTCCAATTGAAGAGAATTTTGCATCACTTCATCGCTTAGAAAACAGGGATCTAAATCTTCAGATCTTCTGCTACGTTCGAAGGATGATTTGCGAACATTAACTTGATGTTCTTCCTCTGATACTTCACACAGCTTTCGATTAATCCTAGGTACTGAAGCTGATCGCCATGTTTTTCCCGTGCTTTCAGTCGAGAAGAAGGGATTCGACTCACCACAGAGTTCTCGACAGCGATCCGAGTTCGAGTTGAGTTCGAAAATTCCGCAAAAACCTTTAAATGTTTTCACTGCTTTCTTTTTTAACGTCTTTTTTTCTCACACTACATGTCAATCAATTTCCTTTCTGCAGCCAAGTCCCTTTCCTCAGAAGCAAACCATTCATCTGAAAAGTTCCCGGGCAGCCCACTAAGGTTCGAAAAGTTCCCGGGCAGCCCATTCAGGGCCATGCCGAGCCCCCAAAGAGCAGTCCCGCCCAGCCCGTCGCGGTTCGCCGCGTCACCGAGGCTCACACGGTTCGGGTCGGTCCATGTAACCATGGACCAAGTGGTCAAGGCGACTCAAAACTTCTCCACTTCGCTAATGATCGGCTTGGGAGGCTTCGGAACCGTCTACAGAGCCGAGCTGCCCGACGGTCAGGTCGTCGCGGTCAAGCGGGCTAGGCAGGTAAATTAATACGCCTTTTCGGCTCATATTCGTCTAGTCCTGAAAACTCCTTTTAAAGGCTTGAGAAGCTTGATGATGTATATATAATAGGAAAAATTCGATACTACGAGGGCTGAGTTCAGAAGCGAGATCGAACTTCTTGCTAAGATCGAACACCGTAGCTTGGTCAAGCTTCTCGGGTATATCGAGAGGGGTGACGAGCAAGTAGTCATCACGGAGTACGTGCCAAACGGTACCCTAAGGGATCATCTAGACGGTACGAAATTCTCGTAGACTCGACTTTTCTAGCGTTGTATAATCGGTTTAGAGTTTTATCGTTTTTTTTTTCTTTTTCGGTGTAGGTCTTAAGGGAAAGGTATTGGACTTCAATCAGAGGCTCGAGATCTCCATCGACGTCGCTCATGGCCTCGCGTATCTCCACCTGTATGCAGGTGACCACTCGCTAGCTCGCACATATCTCGCAATAATAATCTTGTGATCATTCGTCATGTCGGGAATTTACGTTGCGTTTGGTATGCCGAATTTATGTATGGCGGGAAAGTGACTTGGATCATGAGACTTTCCGCATTTCCTTTTTCTTTTTTCCTAACCGAATTCCGCGTACCGAACGCAACATTGAAGTAGCACCTAAAGACCAGCTCCATTTGTATTGAGTTTCTTATCGACGTGTTTTGTTTTGTAGGGAAGCAAATCATACACAGAGACGTGAAGTCATCCAACATACTCCTGACCGACAGCCTGAGGGCAAAAGTCGCGGACTTCGGGTTCGCCAGGCTCGGGGGCGACATGGAGAAAACGCACGTGATAACAAAAGTTAAGGGCACGTTTGGGTACCTCGACCCCGAGTACATGAAGACGCTTAAGCTCACCGCTAAGAGCGACGTCTACTCTTTCGGCGCGTTGTTGCTCGAGATTCTGACGGGCCGTCGGCCCGTGGAGGTTAGGAAGCCGCGCCACGAGACGTCCACGATCAGATGGGTAAGCCCCAGTTCTAGGTCCAACTACTTGTCGGGAAATAAAATCTTATTTAAACGCATAATCGGGGTTTCATTCTAAAACCAATTGGCAGTAGTCCACATTAAAGCTCATACGAAGGTCACACGCTTGTTTACTCAACCGCTGTAGGATTGTGTTTGATGCCCCTAACACTATGATTAATAGCGTTGAAGGTTATCACTTATTATTACAAACGCGCGCAGGCGTTTCGGAATTACAGCCAAGGGAGGCTTAAGGAGATGTTGGATCCCATGATGAACGAGGCAGTGGACGAGGTAATTCTGTCGAAGATGTTCGATCTAGCGATCCGGTGCGTGGCCCCCACTCGGACCGATCGTCCCGACATGAAAGCCGTCGGGGAGCAGTTGTGGGCTATAAGAATCGAATACCTGAATAGTGAAAGGAGGGGATGAATGATTTACAACACAGTTTGGTCTACTATGGTGTGAGGCAACCTTGTCTTTTAGACTGTTGTGTACTTGTTTTGTTGAATGAAATATTTCTTTTTTTTTTCTTTATACAAGACAAACTTCACCTACACTTATTTCACTCTTCGCAACTCGAATTCCATACATAAATATATGTAGACTACAAAATGAAATCAATGAATCAATCAATCCTCCTCTGCTCGGTGATAAGTACGAATCCCCTCTGTTTCGATCCAATCACTATCTTCAGACGACTAATACGTCCTTGCCAAGAATCAGCGGCATGCTAATCATGTCTGAGAGTGAGAGATATGATAAGAGAGGGTGATGAGAGATGTACAAGTGCTCTGGGGAGAGTATAATTGTATTGTGTTCCTTTTTAGCAGGGAAAAGAAAAAGAATGGATCAATAAAATGGTGGCGGAGGTGGTGAGGCGTATGAAACGCCAAAAACTGGAGGCAGTGGTCCTTGGAAGATGGGGCTCGGCGGCGGAGGAGGAGAAGGAGGTGGTGGAGAATTGTAAACGTAGGGAGGAGGCGGTGGAGGTGATGGAGAAGGAGGAGGCTTGTAGACATGTGGAGGAGGAGATGGCGATGGCGATGGCGGTGGCGGTGGAGGTGGATGCTCTATGCAGGGCGGAGGGGGAGGAGGTGGTTCTATGCAAGGCGGTGGAGGAGGTGGTGAATTTGGTGGCGGTGGTGGTGGTGGAGAGGAATATGGAGGCGGTGGAGGAGAGTAATGTGGTGGTGGTGGTGGTGGAGGGGAGTTTAATGGTGGTGGAGGTGGTGGGGAGTTGTAATAGTAAGGACTTGAAGGAGGTGGGGAATGAGTTGGAGGAGGTGGGGGGTGAGAGGGAGGTGGTGGTGGAGAACGGATGCAAGGAGGATAATAAGGTGCGGGAGATGGCTGTGATGGAGATGGTGGAGGTGGCGGTGGTGGTGAATACACAGGGGGCGGCGGCGGTGGTGAGTACACAGGCGGCGGTGGTGGTGGAGAGTACAAAGGAGGCGGTGGAGACGGCAGAGGTGGTGGTGGAGAGTACAAAGGAGGCGGTGGCGGCGGTGGTGGAGAGTACAAAGGAGGCGGTGGTGGTGGAGAGTACAAAGGAGGCGGTGGAGACGGCAGAGGTGGTGGTGGAGAGTACACGGGTGGCGGTGGTGGTGGAGGTGGAGGTGGAGGTGGAGGTGGAGGTGGAGGCGAGTATATAGGCGGTGATGGTGATGGTGGCGATAGTACAGGTGGCGGTGGAGAATACACCTGCGGTGGTGGTGATGGAGGCGGTGGCGGAGAATATACAGGTGGTGGTGGTGGTGGTGGAGAATACACCGGCGGTGGTGGTGATGGAGATGGTGGTGGCGGGGAAAATACCGAGGGCGGCGGAGGAGGTGGAAGCTTGGGAACAAATTTACGACACCTGAAAGCGCCACAGTGAATCCTCTTGGACAAAAACAGCTTACATTGCTGGGGCGACCTCTGCTCCGGCCTATTAGGTAAACAGTTCCTCCGATCATCAAATTCCGGCAAACCCAGGCACGCCGGCGACTCTCCAGTGAAGAAATTATCAGAGTAAGTGAAGTTCTCCAGCCTCGGCAGCTCACACACGCTCTCTGGAATCACGCCGGAGAGCATATTGTGAGCCACGTTCAGCTGCTCCAAGCTCACCATCCCACCAATCTCCGGCGGCAAACCACCGACCAACTTGTTAAAGCTCACATCAAACACCGTCACGTTCTTCAACAGCCCAATCTCCGGCGGCAGGCAAGACATCAGCCCATTGTTCATCAGTATAATCTCGTTCAGCCTACTCATGTTCCCCAAACTCGAAGGAACGCAGCCGTGAAATCTGTTGTTCGCCAGCACAATCACGGAAACGGGCGAACTCCCAAAGTTATCGGGCAATTCGAACGCCAACCTGTTGTGATTGATGAATATTGCGTCCAACGGCTTGTCGAAGAGCTCAGGCGGTACCGTACCTTCGAACTCGTTGAACCTAATGTCCAAGTAGATGAGCTTCGGCAAGCTCAGCACAACTCGGGGGAAACCTCCGGCGAACCTATTGTTGCTCAAATCGAGCTCGAACAGAAGCTTCAAGCTGCTGAAGGTGCGAGGGACGGTGCCGCAGAAGCGATTGGAGTTGATGTGGAAAATCCCTAGATCCGTCAACAGGCCGAGCTCTTCAGGCAGATAGCCGGCGATATCCCCGTGGTTGAGGTCGATTCCGGCAACCGTACGGATTCCGTGGTCGTCCGGCGCCGGCGCGCAGAAAACTCCGGTGTAGTTGCAGACGTCGGATCCGACCCAATCCGAGGTCAAATTGAGCGGATCCGAGAGGATAGCCTTCTTCCAGGCTTGGAGAGCAATGTACGCGCTTCGAAGCCTGGGATTCTCGAAGGCCAGCGGCGGCGCAACGGTCACGTTCTCCCCGCGGTCGCCGAACTCGTCCAAGTAGTACCGCACGAGCTGCCTCTGAACGTGGTAGCCGCCGCCATTTTCATCGGCTGCTGAAGAAGCAACGAGCAAAATGAGAAAGATAAGACTACACAAAATGCACCTGCTGCCTGTCGTCTTCATCTCACGCTATACATCTGAAGCTCAGAAGAGAGTTCAGCTTCGATTTCAAATTCAACGGAGAATGCGAGGGAGATCTCTTGATTGATTTGAAATGTTCGTTCGTATAGAGTGCGACTGAGAGAGATAGAGAGAGGGGAGAAATATGGTTGGTTGATGTTTAGATAATAGGAGGGGATTTGTAATTTGTATTGTAGGAAGGAATAAATAAATAAATAAATAAATAGAAATAAGCTAAAACAGCTACAACACAGCTCAGAGGGGACCACATTCTCTCTCTCTCTATCTCGTGATGTGGGGTCCACTTTTGAATTGAACTACCACACAACACACATATTAATATTCAACGCGCTCCAGCTATAGTTGGGTGACTTTGGATTTTTATGACTTTAATAGAATCTAGGGTAAATTCCCTTTCAGTACCTTTCAAAGTTTGAAATTCCTGTTCAGTACCCCCATAAAAAAAACTTCCTGTTCAGTACCCCTCTGCAGAAAAGTTGTGTGTTTAATACCCCAAACAGCGAACGGACGAAAATACCCTTTTCTGAAATTAAATTGGACATTATACCAACTGTTTTGATTATTATACCAAATGTTAAACTAATTATACCAACTGTTATCATTATTATACCAAATGATATAGTGTACAATTTTGTTGGTATAATTACGTCAACAGTTGGTATAATTTCTACAGTTTCTGGTATAATTTCAAAATCAGTTCGCATATCATCCAATTTCACTGTATAAAATTGTTATTTACTGGTATAATAATCAAAACATGTGGTATAATTTCTACAATTTCTGGTATAATAACAAAATCAGTGGTATAACACCCAATTCGCTGTAACTTATAGTAAACGCTATTTAAATTGGACATCATACCAACTGTTTTGATTATTATACCAAATGTTATTCTAAATATACCAACTGTTATCATTATTATACCAGATGATATAGTGTACAATTTTGTTGGTATAATTACGACAACAGTTAGTATAATTTCTACAGTTTCTGGTATAATTTCAAAATCAGTTGGTATAACGTCCAATTTCACTGTATAAAATTCGAATAACGTTATTTACTGGTATAATAACCAAAATATATGGTATAATTTCTACAGTTTCAGGTATAATTTTAAAATCAGTTGGTATAATTACGTCCAATTTCTCTGTAATTTATAATAACGCTATTTACTGATATAATAACGACAACATATGGTATAATTTCAACATTTTCTGGTACGATGTCCAATTTTGTTGGTATAATAACTAATCTTTTTGGTATAATTCATTTGAAAATAATTATTCAGCTTTTTTGAATATGTGAGACAGGGGTATTTTCGTCCATTTAATGCTGAAAAGGGTTTTTTAGGTACTGAACAGGAATAAATTTTCAAATGGGTACTTATAAGGAAGAAATAATTCGAGGGGTATTTAAAAGGAATTTCAAACTTTGAAAGGTACTGAAAGGGAATTTACCCTAGAATCTATGTGGACGAAAATGAAATAATAATAGAAAAAAGCCACTAACGATGATTACATAAAATAAAAAGAAAATCAATGCAGTGCTTAAAAAAAAGCTTTGAACAACTGCTGTATATGTTTGTATATAAGCCGCGTCGTACTTGGTCACGAATGTCTCCTTCCTCAGCCGGCCAATATTTAATTATGAATAATAGTATATGTTTGTATACATATATATATATATATATTGTCCTTTTGAAAAAATAAAAGATAAGCTATAATATGTGAGGGGCCGAGATTATCTGGAATGGTGGGCAATATAATATGCTTCGTTGTCAATGAATAATAACTCGGTATCATATCAAATTCAAGAAAGAGACTTCGATCCAATCAAAACCTGCTAACTTCTTTCACATATTAGTCTCTTTTCTGTATTAAAACCGTGTTTGACACGGAGCAATGATAGCCGTTTTATGCCCTGCCCTTATTTGTCACCGATTACGATGATGAGTAGGGCGCTATGTAGCAATAAGTTATTTGTTCACGTGAATACATAAATACGAGACGATTCATTTCATACATCATTAACGTGTGCATGTTAAAGATGAATAACAACTCAAGACACTGCATATACATATATATACACTCATATAGAGACACGGTATGTTAACCTTGACACTTATTTTAGTAATAGTTTCTTTATATCTTATTATTATTTTTTATATTTTACCTACATGTAAATTGTTTTGACCACAAGTATAATATTTTACTTCCTCTGTCCCATTTAAATCTTTCCAAAGATTAGTGGGCACGGAGATTAAGAAACTACATTATTTTAATATTATAGTACACCTTTAAGGTATGGAGAGAGACAACTTATTAGTGGGCACGCAAATTAAGAAGTCTTTTTTAATATAAATGGCGTAATTAGTTTAATTATTGGAATAATTTCTTTACCAAAATGGAAATGGGAAGAATTATGTAGGACGCCCGAAATAGAAAAATGGGAAGAAATAAGTGGGACGGTGGTAGTACATTTTATTTGTACGACGTGTATCTCAATGTATTTCAATTGTTATGTTGTGTAATTTTGATATTTTTAATAAATATTTTGTTTTATGTTTTTAATATACAATGACTTCAAAATTAAAAGAATATTGTGGTTAGTTTGCAAAGTAGTAAAATATATGAGTGATATTGAATGTTATAAAAGTTGGCATGAAATGGAATATTACGTGAATATTCTTTTGCGTTTGCGTTTGCAGTCGACTGTTGAGAACAGTTACTGCAAACTATTGCTATTACTGCAAAATGTGTTGCTTTGCGGTTGTCTGTTGGAGATGGTCTAAGGCAACACAGGGAATCATAGCGCATAATCTTCGTCATTGGTGGTTGGTATCACACGTAGTCTTCTTTTGCAATAGATAATCATGCAATAGAATTCGCATAATTGACGATGGTTATCAAACTGAAAAAATGCAACTTCAACCTAAAAGGTTGAATGACTTCACACTAGAAGCAGAGAATTGAACCATGAAGTAAAGCTGATAGGGAAAGCTCATTGTATCTTCTTTCATTGCACTGTATCTGCTATGACTAACTGCAATACGATAGCTTGATTCTTTTCCAAGAGACTCAATTTAGTAGTCGTTTTCAGTTTACATCATTCTTCTCCGCAATTTATCGAACACCTTACCGTCGCAAGCAACCGTTCTGTGGATATTCTCCAACTACACGTCAAACTCTTCTCAAGTTCCACGAACGGTAACAAGGGAGAAGGGTCTTTACCAACGTGACAACAAATGTTCAAAACAAACGGTGAAAATCGCAACTGTAAGAGGACAAAATATAAAGATCAGACCTTGTGATGAAGCAGAAGCTCGAACTGAAGGATGGGCTGCTGCTGTAGGTACTGACGCCGTGCGATTCTTCGATTTCGTTGACGTTTGAAACTTACGACGGTAAATTTGCCGCGGCGCGTGCGGAACACGGCGTATGGCGAGCGTGGTTGTGTTCCAAAAGGAAAGGAAAGGAAAGGAAAGATAAAGGGAAACGAAAAAAAAAAAGAAAAAGGGAACAATTCCACTGCTTTCCAATTCAAAAAACACGTTTACAAAAAGTATGCGCTGACGCACAGAGATAGAAAAGCTTTGAAGACGACGACGACGCTTCAGCTCAGTCGAACCAAAAGTCCGTAGGAAGGAGACCAACGTTACTGTGTCTGAATACTCACTACGTTATCGATCGAATTGATTGCTGAACCGTTTCTCTCTTTAATCGTGGTTAACGGGGCAAACGAATCGCCCGGCTGAGCTGCTCGGTTATTTATTCTTCTTCCTAGCTGATAAGTCGCACAGTTTTCAAGCTCGAATCGGGGGATTTGAGAAGTTGTTTATGGTTGATTGAGTGAGAGGAGGAGAAGAATTTGACGAGGCGATGAAGAATCAGCTGCAACTTCTGTCCTTGCTATGCTTATTGGCGCTTAAAGGTCACCTTTCTAGTTCTTAATTTCTCTTTTGCTGCAATACTTCGTTCGTCTGTGATTCTCTGGGCTTCGTTTGCTGCAAAGATCTGATAATATGCATCTTGTTTCTTCATTTTCCCCTATTTCACGAATTGGGCACTACACTAGGACTCTGTTGACCTGATTTTCATTTCAATCTCCTTTCTCTCTAACCTCTTTCCCTACACAACTTTTCTTTCAGTTCATGATTCTATAGCCTTCACTGGGACATACGGCATCAACTACGGTAGGATAGCAGACAACATCCCCTCGCCCGAAAGAGTCGCAGCGCTTCTCAGAGCAGCAAAGATCAAGAACGTGAGAATCTACGACGCAGACCACAGCGTTCTGAACGCCTTCAAAGGAACTGGGCTCGAATTGGTAATCGGCCTCCCCAATGGATTCGTAAAGGACATGAGCGCCAGCTCGGACCGCGCCCTCGCCTGGGTTAAGGACAACGTCGAAGCCTTCCTCCCCGAGACGAAGATCGTAGGAATAGCAGTGGGCAACGAAGTCCTTGGAGGAAGCGACGACGACCTGTCGACAGCCTTATTGGGCGCCGTGAAAAACATACACAACGCCACTAAGGAGCTCGGGATAGACGACAAGGTACAGATCACCACCTCTCATTCCCAGGGCGTCTTCAACAACTCCTTCCCGCCTTCTTCGTGCATCTTCAGGGACGGTGTTTCTCAGCAGATGAAGCCTTTGCTGGAGTTCTTCGACGCGGTAAAATCGCCTTTTTGCTTGAATGCCTACCCTTTTCTCGCGTATACTTACAACCCGGGGAAGATCGACATAAACTACGCCCTTTTCAACCCTACGGAGGAGATATACGACAACAAGACTGGCCTGCATTACGATAACTTGCTCGATGCTCAGATAGATGCTGCATACGTGGCTTTGGAAGATGCGGGCTTTGGGAAGATGGAAGTAGTGATAACTGAAACGGGCTGGGCCTCGCACGGAGACCAAAGCGAGCCCGGCGCCACGCAGGTCAACGCGAGGACGTATAATTATAATCTGCGTAAGAGGCTGGCGAAGAGAAAGGGGACTCCTTTACGGCCCAAGAATGTGTTGAAAGCTTACGTTTTTGCGCTGTTCAATGAGAATTTGAAGCCTGGCGCTGGTTCTGAGAAGTACTACGGGCTTTATAAGCCCGATGGTACCATATCTTACGACATTGGTTTTCCCGGGCTTAAATCCTCTTCTGCAGCTCCTTCGTTCTTGCGTAGTAAGGTATTGACGTCTTTTTTTCGTCTCCTTCTTTATGCTATTCGATTTTGTGTTATCGTTGCATGCTGAGATTGCATTCCTATTTGAAAATTTTCAGGAATTTGGTCTGAAAAAGCTACTTGGATCATCTTCTTTGTTTGTGTCGGCGATCTCGGGGCCAGTTGTAGTTTTCTTGTTTAGATTATTATGAGTTGCATATTCAAATAATCCAACGACCAATTTAATATTTTTAGCAGTTCTTGGCGTAGAATTGTTGCTAATTACAGATACAAAATAGTTGATCAAACGGCTTCAAAGTCCAAATATAAAGAACAAAGCTATCCTATACCAATTACCAGTCACAAAATGACCTTACATAATGAAAAGAAAAACCTGCTTGTAAAAATCTGTGAAACATCTATCCTTCCAGTCCACCATTGCCTCATTATACAGACAAGACAAGTAAATAACAACAACACTTTACCGGGAAAAAAATCGTAAAAAACAGAGGCGAAGCAGAAAAAAAAAACTCATCACCCGTGCGAACGAATGCAACCGCCGGGCAGAAGAAACTTAAACCTGTCAGCATTTTCGATCAAATACGCAGGGAGATGAACGGCAGAGCCCGACCTCGGAATAGAGCCCATCTTCTTAATCAGCTCCTTAAAAGAATACTCCTCGGGCAACATATCGAACAAATCTTTCCCCTCACATACGAGCCTCTGAATCCTCGAGTACTCCAAGAACTCATCCCTCCTAACCCTATCAGCATGGCTGTAAGCAGTCATCTTAAACACAAACTCACTCAAGTACCTAAAGCAGAAGCTACAGTGCCATCCAGCATCAGACAAGATCACATCTGACTGACGAGAATGTCTGTAATAACTCCATCCGTTATAGACGTGCACGCTGGCACGCCAGCTGCTGTAATCGACGGGAAACTCAAAGGAGTAGAGGTAGTGCCTCAGCTCCAAGTGCATAACGTCGGGAATTCCATCGCACCACTGCAGCAGCTTTACGGTGTGCGGGCTGGGGATTTCGTCGGTATCCGACATGATGATGAGGTCATCGCTGGCAATTCCCGCCCTACGGATAAGCTTGTTCATGGCCATGCGCTGCTCTCCTTCGAGGTGGAACGGGTCGTCGCGCTTCTTGCCGTTGTACGGGGCGACCCGACCCGGGAAGACACCGTGGACGATCTTGTCCCTGGCGAAGCTGAAGCGCTCCTTGTTCTTTTCGAAGTAGAGGGGCTTTGGGATGCCTGTGAAGGTGGTGTTCGATTCCAGGATTACGAACTTGGCGACGTATGGGTGGAGCTCCTTCCACCTTATCTCTAGGAGGTCGAGCTCGTTGCTGAAGATGATTGCGTCGAAGACTCGTCGGGGCTCGGGCCTTACGGACCAGTTGTGGAGTCGGCAGAGGTAGGACATGGAGACGTTCTCGGCGTAGTAATGGGGGAGGATTTTGAAGGGGGGAGGTGGGCTGTCCCAAAGGGGACGGAAGAAGTAGGATATTTTCTGAGCATGGGTGATGACTGTAATGATGGTGACAGAAAGGAGGACTAGAGCCAGGAGGAAGAGGAGCATACGTTGGTTTTTACGTCTGGGGGGTGTGAGGCGTGGCGATTGGAGACGCATTTTATGGTAGGCATCTAATGCGAATCTGCGATTAGTTTGGGATATTGTTCGAGGTGACGTGGCCTGCGAATTAAAGAGTGGACGAGATAAGTCCATCAGTATGTTCGATGCACAACCAAATTTAGAAACAGAAGGGTTTTGTAAGGACAAATTTATAGCAAACGACGCAGGAAAAATGCAAATCGCTGAAAGATTTCACGGGATATACGACTTAACCAAATCATAAACAAAAGTTGCTGCAGATAGTTGATCTATACCTGTCTTCATGTTGGAGAACTTGCTGCAGTTTGAAGCAAATAAAGAGAAAATCCCAACATACGCTAGTTGGCCCCTCCATGGAGAAACTTATTAAAAGAGAGTCTGCAAGGAAAAACACCCATTCATCGCCAAGGATTATTGGAAAAGAACCTAAGATGAAATGAATGTATTGAGAAGATATGATATGCGACTTGCTGACTAGTTGAATACACTTAAAAATTTGTCGGAGTACATCAGATTAGAGTAGGCTATGGCCAGAAATAAAATCGGGCAAAACGCCAAGTTTCATGAATCATAAACCAATAGGGAATTCGTGACTCAACAAGAATCCATCGACCTTCCTTTCAGAAAGTTCCATTACAACGCAACTTCAGATTTTTCCATATGGTACTGACCGCCGATTCAGAAAGGAATCTCAACTAATATTGCATAAAACATGAATAACATAACAAGAAATACGCCCACACCTCTGAAAATCGTGTAAATCTCAGGAAGAAGAACAGAAATGTAATACATTCAGCAAAGAACCACTACAGCTCTAGTGCTCCTAAGTCAGTAGTAGACGCCAACCCCACATTTTTGGCACAATCGGAACAAAGAAAACGATTGACAAACTCCCAGTCAATATAATAAATTAAGAACCCAACGAGCCACATAACTACAGCAATTACAATTCATTGAGCTTGGCAGAACAATGCCAACAAAGGTAAGGACAAGTGAAACAATAACCAAAATAATCAAAACAAATCTTAGCCGCAGCTAATTGCATCCAAAAACCAAACCAAAACAGACATAAACGCTAACCAAGCATTCCATCACAAAAAACAGCTATAATCGATAACACTTACGAGACTTCAAAATTCCTGAGCTAAGGATATACATTCAGCTAAAAATCAACATAAAAACCTGAAATAACATTCATCTGCAACGAAGATACACAAACGCAAACATCAGACGTCGTATTTCAGGTGTCCACAAGGTATCAACACAAAATCGTCGTCAAATAAGATCAAACACAAAAACAAAAAAAGGGATTGCAAACAACGATCTGATTGAAGAGGCTTCAATGAATGCTTTCCATAACTGCATACCTTCTCCAATCATAACCCATCTTATCTGCTATTGCGAAGTATCTTCGGGGACCGAGTCAGAACAATATAAATATGTAATCAAATACTTGCAATACAACTAAACATTGTTGGCGAATATTTCTATTTTAATACTATATTAGCTTATCTAATGAAGAGAGTTAGTTGCAAATAATTTGATGACACATTTTAGTCTATTTTTTATATTTCAGTTCCAAATCTAACGAGACTAGAATCCTCAATCCAGGGGTATTAGCCTGGGTTAATGGTTATACATTATATGTCAAATTCATTTTTAGTTACAAAATAGAACCCAGCCCTATCGCTAAAAGAAAATACAATTTAGTTTATGTAAAACTTATTCTTAAGTACCTAAAATTTGATCTTACCAAAATACTATTTGTGTTAGATTAAGAGGTACCATACGTCATTTTTCTATTACTGAGCTATAATATATTATTACTTCAGAATAATAAGTATGAGTATAAGTAAATATTTTAGAAATGTAGGGTTATTAATTGGTATCAAGAGCAAAATATTCCATTAATTAACTAATTATATACTTGCCCATATGGACCTCATGGTAAAGCCAAGAACTGGCATTGCTTTTCACCAAAACTGATATAAAAGGACCATTTAAATAGAAAAAAAAAAATCATTATGAGTTGGATCATCAACATAGTCCTCGAACTTGGTACGAAAAAAATGTTAGATCAAATGATATTAGTTTCGTTGGAAGTCAGATCATCTTAATTATAACCGATGATGAGCTTCAATTTCGCCTCAAACATAGATCATTATGATGCATTTGTTTAATGTATGTGAAAAGGTCGAACTTTTCCTTTTTTCAATTTCTTTTATTTCTAAGTCATTTCTTGAAAGTTTTCTCGATCTTAACTGCAGTGACGGCAAAAGAAAATTACTCCATGGAATAACTATTTAATTCTAAGGTCGACCATGACAATGTTTCTCGTATTATCCGACGAGCACATTGATTACACAGTCAAACGTGATTCAGTGGTAGGAAAGTCCGAACCGAAATAACAATTCAAATCAATAGTATATACTATCATTTTATCAAGCACGCGCAAGAAAAAAAAAAAAAAAGTGTTTGATTTGGGGTCACCTATTTATTGATTAGCAGTTGAGTAGAAATTAAGCATAGGGAGGGAACCCTAAAAGCGTATCATTTTTTTTACGTGGCATGCATACACAATGGCGCACATATTTCATATCTATTATGGTCGTCACATTTAATTTAGTTTCTATATTTTTCAAAAGACAATCACAATCACACGCCACACATATACAAGGTGACAAAGGTTTTAACATGATCCTCTTAGTCTCTTACGGGTTACGATCATCATCGGAAGAATGTCACTTTGTTAGCATAACCTTGTCCTAGAAAAAAAAACCCAGGATGGATAGTATTACATGAACTCTTATTGTCTTACTTTTTCTTCATGTTTTTTTTTTTTTTTGCTAGATGTCCACAAATAGCCGATTGGAAAAGCGATATTGGCGAGGTTCAGTCCGAAGACGGACGTTTCCGTACAAACGATCAAATTAGTAAAACGCCGATTTCTCAGATTGAGCCGCGCCAATATCACTTGTAGCTTTATATACATACGTTGTCGACGATGATCGAAGGTGACGAAATTGATGCTATGAATACCGCACGAGGTAACATATAAACCATATAATCTATCATCTCATTACAAAACAACAAATCCCAAAAAAAACCTTTTAAAAATCATAAACGAAGTCAATACTTCCCTCATCTATAGTGATGTTTATTATTATTACTATTACTATTATTATTACTGCGACAATAATCTTGTTTCTTCTTAATACCTCTCCTCCCTGCGGCCCGAGCCAACCGTGCGTGGTAGGACGAAACAGCCGTGTCGTCGAGCTCGAGGAGGGGCTCGAGGGTCCCAACCACCTCGTCCATGGTGGGCCGGGCCTTGGTGTCGCGGTTCAGGCAGCTAACGGACAATTGCGCCACACTCTGAGCCGCCCTGACTGAGTAGCTCAGCTCGAGGCGCGGGTCGACTATGTGGAGGACCTTCCTCTTGTCCGAGAGGTAAGGGCGGGCCCACGTCACGAGGTTCTGCTCCCCGCTCGGGCGCTTCTTGTCCATCGACCGCCGGCCAGTCAAGATTTCCAGGAGGACGACGCCGAAGCTGTATACGTCGCTCTTCGCCGTCAGGTGGCCTGCGTATGTATATCAGTTAGTGTTGGAAAATAAGAAAATTTTAAAAAATGATATTCTATGAATCAAGTTTATCGGTGAAGCGATCACAATATCAGAGCTTAGGGACCAAAGGAGATCTTGGGTACAAATCTCAGGCCACCCATTTAAGAAAATTACGCGCTCAATGCTACATAATAAAGAAATCAGACTAAACCCGATCGGGTATTAAAAAAATAATATTCAAAAATAAAAAAACGATGCATTTCCTACGAGCTTAAACTTTTAGGTAACATGGTTATTCAGCATGATAGCAGAGTTCGGAGACCAGTACGAATCTCCACGACACGACCATCCATTTAGGAAAATTGCACGTTTAAGGTACGAAATCAGCCTAGACGTAAGAGAACTCTTGTTAGAAATATAATGTATAAAAATAAAAAATATATAGATATTTTCCGCCTTCTACGTGTATACGTACCCGTCATGACGTATTCGGGAGCAGCATAGCCATAAGTCCCGACAACCCGAGTGGAAACGTGAGTCTTATCGCCCTGTGGGCCCGCCTTCGCCAAGCCGAAATCCGAGAGCTTCGCATTGTAATCCTACAAAAAGGCAGAGAACACTCGCTTAGCAATAATAAGAAGGCGAAGAACGACCCCGACTTTCGGATTTTCGCTTATGTCCACATAACGAAGAAATGCCTACTGAATCGAGCAAAATGTTCGAAGTCTTGAAGTCCCGATAGATAACGGGCTCGGGCCCGCCGTGCAAGAAAGCTAAGCCCTTAGCAGCTCCGAGGGCAATCCTCATTCTGCTCAACCATGGCAAAGGCACAGTCCCTTTCATCGCATAACAACAATGCATCAGACACCATTAGACATCATATATATTCCGTTCTGTTTTCGCGAAATAAAAATTTTACTTCGAAAGAGATGATTTTCGAGGCTCCCACGAGTCATGAACTCGTAAACGAGCAGCCTCTGATCGTCCTCGATGCAGTAGCCGATGAGTTTCACCAAATTAGGGTGGTGAAGCTCTCCAAGAAAGTCAACTTCAGCCTGCAAATAACAAGAAGCCACATACAAAGTTAGAACCAAGGCACTTACTCAAAAAAGCAGAGGCAATAAGTAAGCTGATGCGTTATTATTACCACCCATTCTCGATGGCCCTGAAGCCCGTCGGGCTTCAAGCTCTTGACGGCGACCGTAATTCCCGAGCCGGGCTTTGCTGGGCCCGTACCGTTCTCTTCTATCCACCCCTTGAAGACGTAGCCGAACCCACCTTCGCCTAATATGCTGTCGGGCCTGAAATTCCCAGTGGCTGCTTTCAGTTCTTGGAAGGTGAACTGAAGCAGCTGATTTCTTCGTCTGCTTTCCTCTGATTCTTCTTCGGGCGCCTGCATTCGTTCTCTGTTGCTGGCGTTTAGGTAACGCACCTCAGTTGCTGTAAGAAAGAAGAGTAACTGAGCATCATCCCATAAGAGGTCACTGTCTTGTCTTAACAGTTCATCAACCAATCTTTTCTTTGTCTATGTCAAACTCAGAGCCAAGAATCAACAACATAAGCTTCGATTCAGTATCAGATTCGTATGGTTCTTGCAAGCACAATCAGGAAACGGAATAGATGAAGAAAAATTATACCAGCATCATATACAAGGCTGCTTCTGGGAATACTGTTAGCTGAGGTTCTTGCGTCGAAATTCTTGCATGACCCTTTAACGCTCAGCCTAAGAACACCGCCCCAACAGCCACACTTTTTCTCCATTAATCCTCTCTCAGCCCCTCTCTCTCTCTCTCAGTAAGAATCTCACTCTTGTAATGGGAGAGAGAAGGTGGGAGGGAGAATAATAAAAGAACCACCTAATTTACCATGCTTCAGGAACAAATTTCCTCTTTTGTGGGCGAGAGATTTTCGCAATCAGAGAGAGAGAGAGAGAGAGAGAGAGAATTTGTATGTGTGAGAATTCTGTAAGCATCATCATCATCAGTATCATAACAATCATGGCAATTTGGTACCAAGAGAAAGAAAAAAAAGTGCTTCTTTTGGGCACCCATCTGCTTTTGTTGTGGGGGAATGGGAATTTTTTAATCATGTCTCTATCCATCTTCTCTCTCATACGCTTTTTAGCACAATACAGAACAGTTGAAATTGCTCGAAAAGGGCATCATCCATCAAACACAGAATAACAGCATATCGTCGTAATAATGCTATCCTCGTAAAAATTTAAAATGCTGCCAGCTTAATTAGTTCCTCTACTTGGGCATGCACATAGGATAATGCAAGCCCATCAAGTCCACATGTTCTAAGATAAGAACGGCAAAGGAGTAGATGGTTACATGAAGAAACATCGCAAGATTCAAGAACATAAAACAATAGTAGTAAAGATGCGTCTTTTGTTGCGCAATTTACCATCATTTTCAAAGAACATGCATGCCATGCCAGCCCACTATTGAGGCCCAAAATATACTAACAGATAATTAAGTAATGTCAACGATTTAATATCAACCTATGGGCATAATTAGGGGAATAGGGGTGCTAAAAACCAACTCCACACCAACCGCACACGAAAATAACAGGTTTGAGTTATTATTTTCGACCTGTTTAAGTAAATAGATAAACTCGAACCCAGCCCGAATATTAAGCGGATCAGGTTAGGATTCGAGTTTCAACACGAAATCAACTCGAAATCACCCCGTTTATCAACCCATTGAACACGAATAATATAAATTATTAAAATATCCACAACATAAATAAAACAAAATGCGTTTATTTAATTATATGACTTGTATTATTTGGAATTTTAATTCTTGTTGATTTTTAGAAAAAAACAGCTTTGTTTCTTTATTGTTTTATTTAATTTGGATTTAAAATTCTAATTATTTAGTTATCTTTTCTCCTTTTCTTTAATTTAAATAGATTAGCGGGTTAATGGTTTATATTTGAATTGAAGCAGGTCGGGGGTACGATATCTCGACCCATTTAAGTAAATAGATAGGTTAAGCGTTGAAATTTTCAACCCGTTTATTAAACGAATTGAACTCGAATGTAACCCAACTTGTCCCGCATACCACTCTATGCCGTAATCAGTCACATCACAAGTCCAAACAAATTGAATTAGCAACTTGAATGAACTGACAACTATTATTTATCATACCTCAGCACACACAAAAAAACACACAGGCAGACACACAGAGAGAGTTGTCTTGTCTTCTTCCTCTACTAGCATAGCGCGATAATGGCTTCTTCTTCACCAATAAGTCAAACCTCCAAACCTTTCATCCAAAACCCAGACGGCTCAGTCACGCGCGTCCCCAACTTCATCCCCGACGCGCCGCCTTCCGACGACCACGGAAATCCTTATTCTGCCCTCAGCAGGGACGTGCCCATCAGCCAAGAGAAGCGAACCTGGGCGCGAATCTACATCCCCAAAACCCGCCCTGAGAACGGCAGCAAATTGCCGGCGGTGGTCTACGTCCACGGCGGCGGCTTCGTGATGTTCAGCGCCGCCTCGACGACGCTGCAGAAGTTCTGCTCAGACCTCTCCAGTCAGATCCCCGCCGTGGTCGTGTCTCTGGACTACCGCCTGGCGCCGGAGCACCGTCTTCCGTCCGCGTACGACGATTGCCTCGAGGCCCTCCGGTGGATCGACGCCGCGGAGGAGGAGTGGCTGGAAAAGTACGCCGATCTGTCAGAATGCTTCGTAATGGGCAGCAGCGCAGGCGGGAACATAGCGTACAACGTGGGCCTGCGCTCCGCCGAGCTGGACAGCGCCGGCTATCGTCGGATGAAAATCAGAGGGCTGATACTGCACCAGCCGTACTTCGGCGGGGTCCACAGGACCCGATCGGAGACGGAGCGGGTCGACGACCCGGTGCTTCCGCTGCATCTGAACGATGCGATGTGGGATTTAGCTCTGCCCGCCGGCGCCGACCGCGACCATGGGTACTGTAACTTCGCGGCGTCGGACGGCTACGCCGGCGGTGGGTTTGGGAAGCTGAAGGAGAAGGAGGTGAGGGTTCTGGTGACCGGCTGCGACGGTGACCCGTTGTTGGATCGTCAGAGGCAGTTGGCGGAGATGCTCAAGGGTGAAGGCGTCGATGCTGTCGGCGATTTTTGTGGTGGGGGATTTCATGGTGTTGAAACTTTCGACGACGATAGAGCTGCCGTCTTCTTTGGAGTTGTGAAGAGTTTCATCAGATTAGAATCTGTGCCGTGAGTTATTGTTTGGAAATTAATTTGCAATATCTATATTTATGTCATTAATTAGTGTATCTGTACCGTTGATAAAGAAAATAAAAAAAATTGAAGTCATATAAAAGTGATATATCCGCTGCCCGGGACAGACTTAGTGTATCTCTACCAATTTCAATCCAACAGAAATTTGCTACAGCGGAATCTGTAATAATATTCGACTTAATAAGTTATATGACGTAATTATTTGAAATTAACATCTCCGTACCTGTTTTAAATAGAGAGAGATGATATTTGGGCAAAGATATGTAAATCTCATCCCAAGGTCAAGGTTGAGAATTCATTAAACAAGTTATTTTGCTATACGACGAAGACACACCTCTAGAATACTTGAAAGCTACTCCCTCTCCCTTGGTCCCAAATAATTTTGTACATTTGGGATATGACGCGGTTTTTAAGAAACTGAATATTTTAATAATATAGTACAATTAAAATGTAAAAAGATGTATATTTTGACACGTCTTTTAAAAATATTTAATATTATTATATTGATTGTTTGTGATACGTTTTTATTATAAAAGGAAATACAAAAGGAAATGGGACGCCCGATATAGTAAAATGTATAAAATGGTTTGGGACGGAGGGAGTGATATTTTATTTGCCATATAATCTTGCAATGATATCGCTATAGTGTATATGTTTTACAACTACATATACACCACAAGCATCGGTTTTCAAAGAACTAAAAATACTAAGTTATGAATGTCATTAACATGGACGAAATATACACATGGTTTACTCGCCCAAGGAACTAAAGGTAAATCCACACATATTCTTGCGTCTTTCTTCATAATATGGTTTCAAATTCTCGTAAAACGATTGGTTTTTTCAACACGATTTGATCTTACAAGCATTTCGACATTTCACAACCTCTGCTCATTTTATTTTCCTTAAATCGCTTTACCACGTGTAACGCATGGTGCACGAGGCCTGTAAAATATAGTACGGACGCCGAACTGTTTTTTCTCAAATCTGCTTCGACGTCGACTTCACGTCCGTAAAAAAGGACCACCCTTATATAACTATAGAACACACGTCTAAACTCGCTCCACTACGAATCATTTACAAAGCTTCGAATTTCTGACAATGGCCCCCATCTCAGTCGGCGACGCCATCCCCGACGGCACGCTCTACTACCTCGACGACCAAGATCAATGGCAGACCGTCTCCGTCCACTCCCTCGCCGCCGGAAAAAAGGTCGTCATCTTCGCCGTCCCCGGCGCCTTCACCCCCACATGCAGGTAAGAAATTCTTACACGCACATAAACCCTGTCCTAAATCCTCAACTCAACTCCCGACTTATTCCTTCAACCTCTCCTTTTTTTCTTCCTCAAATAAATAGTATGAAGCATGTCCCTGGGTTCATCGAGAAACAAGACGAGCTGAAATCTGAAGGCGTCGATGAGATCATATGCATCAGTGGTACGCACGCTTTCTTCTCCTCCCTTAATTTTTTTTATTACCGCTTAAGCATATGACTGATTGTAGTATTATCCCATATACAGTGAACGACCCATATGTGATGAAGGCGTGGGCGAAGACTTACCCAAACAGCAAAGGAATTAAGTTCTTAGCCGATGGCTCGGCGTCGTACACACGCGCGCTTGGGCTCGAGCTCGACGCCACAGACCATGGGTTCGGCGTGAGGTCCAATAGGTACGCTCTATTGGTGGACGATCTCAAGGTTAAGCTCGCTAATATTGAGTCGGGCGGAGACTTCACAGTTTCTGGCCCCGACGATATACTAAAGGCTCTGTAATAATGTGGGTTTTTTTTTTTTTTTCAATTTTCGGTGTTCTGTGTTTTGGGTTGGTTACGACAATAAATGAATGTGTGGTTTTCTTGTTTCTTCGATACTTCGATGAAGCAATGACGAAACAATGAATCTTAAGAAATAATCAACTTTACTTTATATTCGGACGACGTCAGCTTAGTTTAATGGCGGCTAAGTGTTATTACTACATAAATCATTGAAGTTTCTTTAATATGATCGATGGTCCATCGCATTATTAATCAACGATAGGAACGTCGAAATAAAAAATAATAATTGATTTGCATTTCTTTAATTGCTTACTCGTAGATTGATTTTAGGATTAAGTTGGGCTGATAGGAGTAGATAGAATTGCTCGAGTCTGAGTACGTATGTTCAAAAGATTTGGTATTATTGGACGTATTTTTGTGGGAACGTCTATTGGCAATAATTAGAACGAATAGATGCTAATATCATTTTCGGACAGCTTTGTTTTGTTTTATTGAGCAATGGCAATGCTACCTGCGAAGGATTAAAAAAGACACTATTTTGTTGCAGAAAAATAAGGAGGTCAGAGTTTCATAAACTGGCAAGGGTTTGTATTTGATTGAACCATACACACAAACAACATCGAATATAAATCAACAACGTCTCTCTTAAGTAGTACCTCAGCTTTCGTTCCATTCCACATTATGAATACACATTGCCAACCAAACCAAGATTTCATATCAGCTTCCAACCCTCTGCAAAAATCGAATCGGATTCAGTTATCAATCATCAGCTGGGTTCTGATAAAGGAGAACAACGATCCCCACCAAAAAATAAAAAAAATCGCACCTTTTTTTCCACGATACCCAAGCCGATAACAAAAGAAAACGATCATCGAGCATCAGCTGCTCCTCCGAGGATTTGCTTACTACTATCGTCCGAACGACAGCCCTCAGGCGAAACCGTGCCGCCGATTCTGTTCGGTGGCCAATACTTAAACAAAGATCTCCCAATCACGTTCTTCAGAGGCAAAGGTCCCCAAACGTGCGAATCGTAGCTGTTATTCCTATTGTCCCCCATCACGAAAACGTAATTCTCAGGGACGACAACCTTCGACATCTCATACTTTGGAGATTCGTAGACGTAATCCTCGTCTCTTTCGACTCCATTCACGATCAGCTTTCCCTCGCGCACTTCCACGACGTCGCCTTCCTTGGCAACTACGCGCTTTATGAAGACATCGTCGTCCGTGTACCCAACTTGTTGAAGAACGGGCGGGCTTTTGAAGATTACGACGTCGTTTGGGCATGGCTTTCGAAAGTAGTACGACACCTTTTCAGCTACCAATCTGTCCCCAACTTCGAATGTAGGGAACATGGACAGGGAAGGGATGTACCTCGGCTCGGCTATGAATGACCTAAATGCGAGCGATACTGCCAATGCTGCGATGACAGTTAGGGCATCGTTGGAGTCGAATTTGAGCCATTCTGGGAGCAGAGAACTCTTCTCTTCGTCTCCGCCGCCGCCGCCGCCGCTATCGCGACTTCTCTTGTTGGACGTCGTATTTGTGGTTTCTTTGTTGGAGGCATTGATGCGATGGATCCGTAAGCTGGAGTTGATTTGGGGCTTGAAATTGACATGGATTCGTGCGGAGTGGAATGAGGAATTGAAATTAGGGTTTTGGTTATTTGGGGAAGGAGATGGAGAAGGCAGATGATAAGAGTTGAGGAGTAGAGAAGATAACATTTGATTGATTAGTTCGTTTCGTTGATTCTTTGGGAAAACGATTTCAGTTCAGACAGCAAATAGCTTCTTATGGGCTGCAACAAATTAATTATATTTTTAGCATTTGGGCTTATTATATTTTTATAGCATTTGGGCTGCAATGGATTACTTATGGCAATTTCATTTCAGGCCCCCCACAATTATCATTTAGGATTCAGGCACTCTTGACAAAATAATTAGTTTTAAGGTCCCATTTTTTGCAGTACCACTTCATTGCTCTGTCATACAAGTATGTTGAAATTTTGTAACACAAAACCATAATTCGGTACCAGTTTATGATCATCTTATACCAATTATTTTCTGCAGTACCACTTATTGCTCTGACATACCAGTTTAAAAGTTTGTAACACAAAACGATCATTCCATACTCGTTCATATATCTTTTATACCACTTTTTTACACCACACAAAATGGATCCTTTAACCTAAAAAATTCTTAAAGAGGGTCTGAATTCGAAATCAAACCCTTAAAGAGCCTGATTTCGAATTGACCCTTAAATTATTGGCAGGCCATATTTCTTTTTCTTTTTATTATTTTTTAGGAAAAAGGGAGGAAAAAAGAGACAAAAAGATTAATTGTTGGAAGCATTCGAAGTTGAACGATCAACTAACTAAAGCCCCGTGAGTTACTCTGTGTTTTCTCGAAACTTGATAACTGTCTTATTTCTCGTAGGGAAAAAAAAGGCGTTCTTGTCTTTTAATAAATGGTTTTGTCTTAAAGATAATTTATTTATGTTCTTTGCTTCGTGGGTCGTACGTACAGTTTGCTTGCACGATGGAAGATGAAGATGCGTTAAATGTTGTATTTTTACTATTTGCTTTCTTTCAAGGGAAGAAGTCAAAAGGTTGTTATCTTAAAGAGAGAGCATCAACCAAAAAAAGTCTTACCTTTCACTCGACGAACTAAAGAATTGCTGGAAGACATTTAATTCCATAGCCGAGTTTCAACATATTCGACAGTTGGGATTTCTTCGTAGAAAAAAAAAAGATACAATAGACAGCTTTACTTATTAAATTGATCTAACTTTTGAGATATATTTATGTCCTTATGTAAGTTCATCTCTTACAGTCAGATAGGCCGCGCAGGGATTGTGATTGCATGGTGAGGTTCAATTTGCTGTCAGCTGATTACATTATTACAACCATTTTCCCAATATTTATGTAGCAGTAATCAATAATTTTCGACATTTGGATACTTTTTTTCTTTACCAGGGTTTCTTAATAAGAGTGTTATCGTCCATAGTATTCTTTATTGCTTTGTCTTCTCCAAGCTTTGGTTGCTCGAATGAGTATTGTAATCAGCTTTATGACAACGATGATGTCTATAATGTCTTGGACTATGGAGCTGTAGGCGATGGCTACACAGATGATTCACCGGTAAGAAAAACACACACTATGATTTTTTTTCTTTCCTATTTTATATATAAAAAATATTCTTTTCCCTATTTGGGTTTCAATTATTCATTTTCCAGGCATTCTTGGAGGCTTGGAATGATGCATGTAGGAGTTCAAGTGAAAATCCAAGAGTTTATATTCAACAGAACGGAGT
Source organism: Craterostigma plantagineum (assembly GCA_027422505.1). Taxonomy (NCBI): domain Eukaryota; kingdom Viridiplantae; phylum Streptophyta; class Magnoliopsida; order Lamiales; family Linderniaceae; genus Craterostigma; species Craterostigma plantagineum. The sequence continues at coordinate 2,424,835 of JAPQWV010000029.1, forward strand.
ATTCTTGTTAGGTCCCATTACTTTTCATGGACCATGCAATGCTCCAAGAATACATTTTGTGGTAGGGGGTATATATAATTTTGAAAAATAATTATATAAAATGATCTTTATAAGAACCAAAATCTTTTTTTTTTTGTTTGGGGGCATTAGATATCAGGGGCAATTATAGCCCCAGAATCACCTAGCTCGTGGGATGATAAAGATGCTAGCTCATGGTTATCATTTAATAATGTCAATAATCTATTAATATATGGGTTTGGAGTAATTGATGGAAAAGGCCAAGCTTGGTGGGAACAATCTTGCAAATACAAACCTGACCTGGTAATAAAATCATATTTCTATATTCATCTTATTCATCATGTTATTATTACTATATATATGTATGCAAAAATGTTATTCTTGGTCATGTAATAAGTCAAGAACGGACGTTTAACTAAAAGTTTTGACCCCTCCTCTGAAGTTTCCAGAGTACATGCACAAAGTTGGCTCCAACAGTAAGTAGTTTGTATATATGCGTAATATTTGTAAGGTTATTTCGAATATTATTATGTTATTATAGATACATAAATTAAATAAAATGACAGGCATTGAGGTTCATATCATGCAATGAGGGCAGTGTGAGCAATCTGAACATCATAAACAGTGCTCAAACTCATGTTCTTGTAAAAGGATGCAATAGCTTCAACGTTCAAAACTTGGTCATAAATTCTCCTGGAAACACTCCCAACACTGATGGTGTTCACATTCATTCTTCTAGCGGGTGGTCATCTTCAATTCTTTCATAGGATGTGGTAATAATAGGTTCTTTATATTAGCATTATATATATATACATATCTTTCAACTGCGTAATATAATAAATTAAAACATGATACATATCTTTCGATTGTGTATATTATGCAGGTGATGATTGTATTTCTATAGGTGATTACAATTCTAATATTGGGATATCTAATATTCAGTGTGGACCCGGCCACGGAATCAGGTAAATAATATTTTTTATTATTTTAATTATTCGTTGTGCAATAAATAATTGTGTAAGTACAAGAAAAAATATAACAGCATTGGAAGCTTAGGAAGAACAGGCAACTATGCAAGGGTAGAGAGCATTCGTGTAAGCGATGCATACTTCAATGGAACCACAAATGGAGCAAGAATCAAGACTTGGCAGGTAATAACGTCCTTTTATCATCACTGCTCATCATATGAATTATATATAGATATATTATGTAATATTTCTTCTCTGACTATTGAAAAATAATTTAGGCTGGGAGAGGGTTTGTCCGAGACGTGACGTTCGAAAATATACGTTTCGACAACGTCCAAAACCCCATAATCATAGACCAAAACTACTGCTACCCAAGAAATTCTTGCAAAGAAACTGTAAGTAATGAAAACCCTATGCGTCTATTAATCGAATTCGATCGTATAATTTTTTTCGAGCAATTTTTATTTTCGTGGCAGAAAACTGGCGTACAGATAAGCAATGTAATATACAGAGAAGCATCGGGGACGTCGAGCACCAATGTAGCAATCGCTCTACGCTGTAGTAGAAACGTACCATGCAATGGAATATCGATGGAGTCCATACGATTAACGTCGTCTTATAACAGTGAAGAAGGAGAAGAACAGCAAGTCACTGCGCAGTGCGAAAATGCTTACGGAGAAGAAGTAGATGTTTTTCCTGGGCCTTGTCTTTTGCAGTACTAGAAACATATGTCATGAAACATATATTACATATACCGTTTCATCACATGTAATAGGTTTCTCTGTCTCGATGGCATGCATATATATATATATACATATATAGATGGCATGCATATATATATGATGGATTTATCCAGCCATTGAAGAGGAAATTGAATTCTCTCTGATTTTTTGGAGATTGATAGATAGCTCATTCCATATCAACATCGAAGGGTTTAGGTTAGCAATAGATGAGCTATTTATGATGATGTTATTAAGAAGAAAGAAAAAAATAGGGATCTGTCATCTGAAGAGTAATAAAATGATCCGACGTGGCACGAGTGGTAATATGACGTGCTTAGCAATATCTATCTAATTGGGCCTTAGTGGGCCGTATTGGGCCTAAAGATCTGATTGTTTTTAAAGTCAGGCCCACATACGATCTTCGGGCAACAATGGAGATGGGATAGTAGCGTGATATAGCGATACTGTTCACAGAGTGCTCACAAATGATAAACCCGTGTGAAAAATTAATTACAAAAAATAAAAAAGAAAGAAAGGCGAAGAATTGATCGATTCTACGGCTTGATTCAACACGTATCCGTTCATTATTTAATGAACTCATTGCTTAAAAGTCAAGCAAAAATGGAACCCACCACCTTCTTTAATCCTTTTTCTGTCATTTTGTTCCTTTTCTTGATCGATGCCACCTTGCTTCGCCTTGGGTAATAGTATACCGATTCCTCCTTTGTTAGTTAGATTCGTTAATCACGAAAGCTTGAGATTCCCACGACGAAATTACTGTAGGTTAAGCCGTTTGCTGCGTTTTTTGTATCAGCTTATTTCATTCGATTACTGTAAGGCTGTGATTTTCCGCGGTCGGTGCTGCTAATTGGATAGCGTCTGCGAATGGCTAATCGCAGATCGGAGGGATTTATAATTGTCGGCTGACTTCACAATTTTGAGAATAGCGAGCTCAAACCTTCGACATCAGAGTGTGTTTACGCTTAGCAGCGCAGCTATTGAGAAGAAATGAATCCATTTGGCGAGCTGGGTGTTGAAATTACTTCGTCGGAGCTCCGAGAAACGGCCTATGAAATCCTCGTCGGAGCTTGCCGGAGCTCGGGTTCCGGCCGACCCCTCACATACGTTCCGAGCTCGAAGAACGGTAATAGAGGTTCGGGAAAGAACTTGTTGTTGCAAAAGTCGGCATCTTTTGGTGTGAGCAAGGTGAAAAAGGCGTTGGGCCTGAAGCCTACGAAGAGCAGTGAGGAGAAAGATGACTCAGGAACTAGCACTAGTACGAGCAATGGTGTTGGTGGTATTGGGGAGTTGATGAGGGTTCAGATGAGGGTTTCCGAGCTAACTGATTCGAGGGTTCGGCGTGGCTTCTTGAGATTGGCGGCGGCGCAGGTCTATTATTTCTTTATTTATTCATTGGGTGAGAAAGAGTGCGAAAAGGGTTAATTGACAGCTAAGTAGAAAACAGAAATATAATTCTTGGACTGGGTTTAAGAATGGGAGTAATTCACTTGTATGATTGCATTCTGTTATGTGCTATTAGTTAGTTATGCTTTTGTGTGATAATATAGTATTGGGTCTAATGGTTGATTCTGTGTAATGAGTAGCCCTGTTTGATCCTGTTAAGGACGTAAACTGTGTTGGTACTCTTCATAGTGTTGAATTGGAGAGCAAGATGGTGTAATGTTTGTGCTTGCGCATATCATTCATGAGTGTTTGACATTATGATGTGAAGCCATGTACATCTTTGTGAAAGTTTGCATTAGTTCCTATGATGATAAAGGTGTGAATACGTTAATCGTTAAGTCTTATACGCCTCTTTTTAATTTTTGGTGGTACAAGGCATGGTAGTTTATAAGACATGTAGATGCTCACTAATGCACAAACTGCAACTGTTCAGTTTCATTTCATCGTGTTAATGATATGGATTCTTGCCTTCATTTTTTCTCGTAGCAGCTTGGTAGAAGAATCGAATCAGTGGTCTTGCCTTTGGAGCTTTTGCAAGTAGTGAGGGGTTCAGACTTTCCAAGTCAGAAAGAATATGAGGCATGGCAGAAGAAAAACCTGAAAATTCTTGAAGCTGGACTTATCGTTCACCCACAATTGCCCGTTGATATGTCTCAAACTACCCCCAAACAGCTTGTGCAAACCCTACGATCGGTCGAAAAGAAATCTGTAGACACGGTAAAGAATAGCGAATTAATGCAAAATTTTCACAATCTCGTGATGTCTCTAGCTTGCAGATCGTTTGATGGTTCTACATCTGGTACATGCCACTGGGCAGATGGGATTCCATTAAATCTCCATCTTTACCTAATACTTTTAGAGGCTTGTTTTGACGTAAATGATGAAGGATCTGTTATCGAGGAAGTCGATGATGTTTTGGAACAAATAAAGAAAACCTGGGTAGTTCTTGGGATGAATGAGGCATTGCATAGTCTCTGTTTCTTTTGGGCTTTGATCCATCGGTACATTGTTTCTGGTGAAAGTGAAGGTGACCTTCTTCTTGCTGCTAATAATATGATGGCTCAAGTTGCGAAAGATGCTAAAGTAGCACGAGATGCCGAATACAAAAAAGTTTCAAATTCTGTGTTAACGCTCGTGTTGGAATGGTCAGAGAAATTGTTACGTCATTACCATGATTTCTTTTATCGGGGTAACATCGATGTGATGCAAAGTGTATTGTCGCTTGGGGTATCTGCTGCTACATTATTGGCAGAAGACAATAAGAAGTGGAAAGATAACGATGTGTCTAGTTGCAAAGTTGAGTCTTTTATCAGGTCATCATTGCGCAGTGCATTTTCTCAGGTATGTTAAACTCTATCGATATTTTACTCTCATTCCATATCTGATTTTCTAACAAGAATTTTAACTCTTTATGTTGTGTTTGCTACTTCTGAAAAAAAAATTCAGGAAAAAAGTCGGCTAATCACAAGCAGAAAATCATCTAAAAGTCACGCTAGCTCTCTGCCTCTTCTTTCCGTTCTTGCCCAGAATATATGTGACATGGCATTCAATGAGAAGGAAATATACAGTACTCTCCTTAAGAAATGGCACCCTCTTGCCACAGGCGTGGCTGTAGCTACGCTTCACGCTTGCTATGCAAAAGAATTAAATCACTTCGTTTCGAATATAAGTGAGTTGAATCCCGAAGCCATACAAGTGCTTCTAGCCGCCGAAAAACTTGAAAAAGATTTAGTGGGTATGGCCGTTGCTGACTCAGTGGACAGTGACGACGGTGGTAAGTCGATAATTCAGGAAATGGTTCCTTATGAGTCCGAGGCTGTGATAACCAACCTGGTGAAATCTTGGATACAGACGAGAGTTGACAGATTGAAAGAATGGGTCGACCGAAGTTTGCAACAAGAGGTAGTAATTTTTAAGTTTTCTTCAATGTTTTATGACGTCTATCTCAAGAACACCCTTTGGCCTTAATTAAAAGAAGCTGAAGCATATTGAACTTGATCTTCTTGCCATGGCTATCTATTGTAGAAAAAACAGGCAAATATGCCTTATCTTATCGAACAAGGTCCACATTATATATATAGATGGCAGAGCCAACATTACGAAGAGGCAAATCTAACGTGCATATCTGTTTTCTTCTTTTTGCAGAAATGGAATCCTCAAGTGAATAAAGGGCGTTTTACTCCTTCAGCCGTCGAAGTTCTTCGCATTATAGACGAAACTTTGGAGGCGTTCTTTTTGTTGCCAATACCATTGCACCCAGTTTTGCTCCCTGAGTTGATCGGTGGCTTCGATAGATGCATTGAAACTTTTGTAATGAAGGCAAAATCTGGCTGTGGTAGTTAACTATCTTCACTATTCTTTTATCCTAAAATTCTTCATGCAAATTCTGTCAATGATGCTGACATAACTGACAGGCTCTAGGAGTACCTTTGTCCCGACACTGCCTGCACTAACAAGGTGCAATCCCGGCTCAAAATTAGGCGCATTTCGAAGAAAAGAGCCGTCGCTCGCGGGCCCCGGCCGAAAATCCAAGGTCTACAGTAGAAATCCCGACGATTCACTTAACGTCCTCAGACTCTGTCTACGAATCAATACGTTGTACTACATTCGTAAGGAGTTAGAAGCCCTTGAGGGAAGAGTAAGGTCCAATTTGAAGAACGTAGGATTTGCAAACGATGAAAACGCCTCCTCGCACGTGAAATTCGAGCTCTCCTTACGTTCTTGCATGGAAGGAATAGCCCAAATCTCAGAGGCAGCGGCTTACAAAATCGTTTTTGCTGACCTAAACGACGTTCTATGGGATTACCTTTACTCCGGCGAAGCTTCTTCGTCGAGAATCGAGCCTTTCCTCCAAGGGCTCGAACAGAACTTAGAAGCTTTGTCCTCTACGGTTCACGATAGGATTCGAACTCGGGTGATAACTGACGTAATGAAGGCTTCGTTCGAAGGGTTTCTGTTGGTTTTGCTGGCAGGTGGGCCCACTCGGGCTTTTGGCTCGAATGATTACGTTGTAATAGAGGAGGACTTCAAGTATCTAAAGGATCTCTTTTGGTCGGATGGAGATGGTTTGCCTAGCGATTTGATCGATAAGCATTCGTCCACCGTAGAAGGAGTTCTTCCTCTCTATCGGGCGAGCACGGAGGAACTCATTGAGCAGTTTAGAAGCGCTGTGAGAGACGGTAACGGCGTTTCAGCGAAGACTAGGATTCAGATTCCTCAGACGACAGGTAGGTGGGGGCCGTCTGATCCGAATACCGTGATGAGGGTTTTGTGTCATCGAAGGGACAAGGTAGCTTCTAAGTTTCTCAAGAAAATGTTTGATTTACCGAAGAAAAGTTGAACCTTTTTTTTTTCTTTGAGTGAAATTGGTTGATAATTGGTTGTGGTACTTATTGGCTCTTATTACATCGATCACTGTCGATTTCTGACATTTTTTTCACTGTGACTGAAATCATACGAAGCTGAAGCTGTATAAATTTGAGGTAGATAGTAAAGTGAACCATTACGGATCGCATCTGTGATCTATATCTGTGAAAGAAGCACAACTTTCAAAAGCTCAAAACTTGGTTCGATGTGCAAGAATGGAGAGAACACATTACTTCACTGACTACCTTTTCCCCCTTACGGGACACTTACAGAATTGCCAAAGCCGATCACATGACATGCACGTGATTATATGCTTAATTAAGTACAGTGAATTCTTGAACTAATTAATGCCAAGGGTTCTTCCTTGCCGTGCTTTTCGGTACGGCCGTTGAGCCACCTTTCTGCAGAAGAATCGATCGAGCCATAAAATGAGAAAGAAAGCCTTTCATAGTGTACACTGAACCAATTATAACCGGCCAGTGGATGAGTTTGCTTACAGATTTTGATTTCTTAGTCTTTCCACGAACACGATTCCTCGGGGGTTTCAATTTGTATATGCGAACCATCCAATGATGGGTGGTGAAAACCTAAAAAAAGCAGGGTTATGTTTAATGACATCACTACTTTAGGTAATGATTCATAATATATATAGAATTACCTCTTCGAAGTGGGTAAGTTTGAAGTACTTCTTCCCAATTTCTGTGCGTCTCACACGATCATAGCCTCTACCGCCATCAGTCTCAACAAACCTTTCACCAAAAGCGACGAAAAAGACGAATAAATGTTGAGGACTAAGACAAATCAAGACCAATCATGTGTGTGTGGTTTCCGCGGGGGGGTGGGGGGACTAATATGTGAAATCACACCTGTAATAACAAAGTTTGTACATGAGGCAATTAAGCATGGTTGGAGTTGCTTCAGAATCAATGCGGTACTGGCCATCCCTCTGAGAGACCATAAGTGAAGTTTATCAATAGATGGACATTTTACAAGAGTGCTATGAAATATAGTAAACCAAATAAAGTATTGAAATATGCACAGGTCGAAATACTGGTTAGAATATACTTCAGTATCTGACTCACCAAATAATCAGGTTCCTTAATGTGCGGGAACACACCTCCACCAATCCGAACCATCCATAAGAATTTGTTGATGTCATCGCCGGAATATCCAATAAGACCTGAAATAAAGAGGTGGCTGCAAGTATATACCACTGCGTTTAGAAACTATTTAGGCTCCGTTTGATTTACGGATTTTGACGTGGAAAAGAAAAGGAAAAGTGGGATGGTACGACACATGAAGCGTAATATACAAAGATTCAATGGGTATGACCGCACTTTTCTTTTCTTTTCCGCATCGAATTCCACGGACCAAACGCACCCTTGAGGAAATTGTAAAAAGTCGGAAAGAAATACAGAACCTCCGAAAACGACTAGGACATATTTTACATCCAAAGAGTGGAAAATTTCCCACGCTGCTTTTTCAGGAGAGGACATGGCGGTACCGACCGTTGCAATGTGAGTGTTGTTCCAGGTATTGTTGTCGACAATGACTGTTCGATTAGCCATAGCAGTTGTTTGATAACCGTAATCCCACCAGGATGCTACCTGCAAACTCAACAACAAGAATTTATTAGAAAGGCAAACAGAGGCACTTGGCGTAAAACGATGCTGACTTAAACAGATATACAAGGCTACTATGTCCATACCAAAGAATTTTCTCTAAGAATGAAGATTATACATATGAATATATGAAAATTAGGAATGAACTTTACAACTTGTTAAAAGAACTAACGCGAATCAGAGAGAAAAAAGAAGGGAGCAGCCTACTTTATCATCCACTTCCGTGTTATGGCTCAACCAAGCATATGCCTCACGGAAGTCGTCAAAGACATGGAGGCCGCCATCACGAGAGCGAGATGTTAGCACAATCGATGGAGCTGAATAAGCCTCTGCGGCTGCCCAGACACAATGAACCTTCAACAATGATTATTTACATAAGTGAATCTTCCAGCAGGAGGTGCTAATGATATGTCATTTTGGCTCATAAGAGCATCTTTAAGGCCTCATATTATGGTATAGCATGAACAAACGATTAAGACTTTCAGAAAGCAACTGAGAACTCATTTTGTTTATCAATAAAAAATAACTGATTTTACAGCTGATAGTAAAATGATGAGTGAACAACATGCTGCAGTGTTGAAATTTAGAACAAATTCCAAGAAACATAAAAAAATTCGAGCTCATTAAATATTGCTTAGCATACTTGAGAAGTTACAATACAACGGTATATGTGAATTCATGCCAAAACCAATTGAAACCACTTCATTCCTCAAAAAGGAATTAATTTAGAAACGTGAAGAACTGCACTTGTCCACAAATATCAAAGTTAATCCTAATAAAACACGTGATCACAAATATCCACATTTGTCAAAATATCACAGTTCAACAGCTAATAGTACATACCACATAAAAGGCCCCCAGCAAGACAAAAAGAAAGATGGCTATCAGAGAAGACTCGAATGGCAAGACGAGAAGCCTCTTCTTAATCTGGGACACAAGAGAAACCTTCTCCTCACTTTCCTTCTCCTTTTTCTTAATTCTCTTAGATGATTTTTCCTTCTGTGTCTCCTCACTTTTTTCTGCCTTCACTGAATCATTCTGCGCGGAATTGCTGGTGTCCTGTGCCTTCAGATACCATATATAATTAATTCACCCATACTTAACATTTAGATATTGTAGAAACGAATTCTAGTTATTACATTGACATGTGCTCCTTCTGTTGCACCTGGGAGCTGATATTTAATGGATCTCGTAAGAACATCATATGCTTTGGATAAAGCAATTCCAGACATTATACAAGCGGCCGGAGCTAGTACAAGCATTAGGCGAACCTATATGTCACAAAAGGTGAGAACGTCTCATGGAAGCAGGTCATAAAGATAATGAGATGGGAGTTTTACGTGCACACACCATGACACCAGAGAAGTACACTGAAGTAACTATGTAGAGTGCAGCAAAAGAGCTTGCATCAGAAAGTGGAAAAAAGCATGCCTGCAAATCCCAGTTTAAGACTATTGTCAATGCAATGAAGTGAAGGATTTAACATCAGCAAAGATGGTTAAGTTCAATTATAGGTCGATCAAGATTGAGAACTTACAATAATTCCAGCTGGAACCAAAAAAGCTAACACGTTGATATCCATAAAATAAGATGGCCAAGTAGGGGGCTGATGTTCGCTAACACTGGCGATAATTGGTATGTACTTGCTTGCATAAGTTCTATTTTCATGTTAACAAACATCAAGAATGAGAAAGGGAAAACACAACCTAGAAGCAGATAAGCAAGATCAAAAGTACTAAATTAAGATATTTATAAAGAAAAAATGTTAGGAAAATCAATGTTGTTTACAGCGTAATCTCCAAGAGACAAGTCCATAAGAGGAAATGCAAAGACGGAAAAGAGAATTTTTCTCTTTTTATCTTTTTTCTTGCAAACCATCTCTACATAAAATATCTTCAATACATACATAATAAACTAAGAATCTTCTGATGCAAACTTACGGATCAAGGAGACTTAGACTTCTGCCGCTCCATCCTTTTGTCGGGCTGGAAGCTACCAGTGCTACAAGTATAGCTAATACAGCACCACAGACTATTCTGAATAATACACACAAATAGAAGTGAAAGTGAGAAAATTTCCAATGTCGTAAATTTTGCGAACTGAAATATCTTCTGCTCAGTTTGTGTTCACCCTAGGTCGAACCAAAAGCTAAATCAAAGATACAACATATAAAACATAGAGAAGAGAGGAGAAACAAACTTACAGCCCCACTGAGACCACAAGCGTCATTGCTACTCTGAACATTTGGGGCGAGAGGAGTCCTTTGATATAATAAACGAGAGCCACGACATGTAAAATTATGAAGACCTGTTTCAAGGATGTGTAATGTTTACTTCGCTTAGAGACTATCACTAGAAAATAACAAGTTTACCACCACATACAAAAATGTTTGATTCACAGCCACAATGTAATTGATTCCTCCACTGGGATAAGATTCATTAAAATGTCTCATTTCAAGTTTATCGCATCCAATCTGATGCATCCAGCAAATTTGAAGTTATTTATAACGCATGTTTGCAAACAAAGACATGAAAATAGGAAGCATATCTTAGTGAATGAAAACATAAATGTTTCGAAGTACGTATGAACTGCTGGCACATGAAAACAAGTCTAAAATCTCTTGGCTAGTATTTTTTCTTATTATTCTACAGAAGAGGAACAAGTTAATAGCTTTATTTTTCTGAACCTTTTTCATTGAAATAATATAGGCCTCTGACTTTCCCAAATCGTGAAACAAAATAGATAATGATTAGGTAACTTTAAGTTAACTTACTAGAAAAGATGCAAAATGCTCTGATGTCATTACAGCGTTAAAACCTACTACAGGAACAAGAGCTGCCAGTAGTGTTCCCAAGATGACCTGCACCAAGTGACAAAATGTTTCCTAAAACTATTATAATCTATTCAAAGATTGGATAGACTACTCCCAGTGAGTTTCCCTAATTCTACAATAAAATGGATAATTGATCAGGTCAAATATCAAATTTGGGAAAAGGGAAAATTCTTCTGTTTGTCAAACAATAGCAGTCCAGATGTCCATCACAAGATGACTAACATCACCCTAACAAATTCTACCTGAAGAATCCAATCAATCATCCAGACAACTCTCCATAGGCACCGGGACAACACAGCCATGTGCCTAACAAAGTCAGAAACTGCCTTTTCATGAGGCTGGGTCCATACGAAGGACCACTCCGAAAATGACTAATATTTCAATTGGATCTTCAGAAGTAAGGGAAACGACAGCCATTTGGCAGGTAAAGGGACGTTGCCTTCTTTTCATAAAACTATCCCAGACTATATAATTTGTAAATAAACAGTTACACCTGCTTCTGGAATAAAAATACTCACAAATGGAGCATATGCTATGTAGAGGCGTGAAGAATAGCGGCCTGTAACTATGCATAGCAACACATGCATTGGGATGAGATTTATAATAAAGGTGTATCCTCCCCAAGAGCAAACCTGGAAATAAAAGAATGGTCTATGTTAACTATGACACATAACAGGTAAAAATGGGCAAAGATACAAGATGCAGATAAGCCTACCATGTAAAAGTAAGCCATTGCATTGAGAGTTGCATAGAAAAGAGATCCTGTGTTCAATGTCTGTGGAAGAAGTAGAAGTAACAACCACGAGAATAGCCCAAGAGTAAGACTAAAGACTGGACAAGAGAACTTATTAACAGTTGTGGAAATATTTCTATTAATAGCTAATGATAAAGATATTACATGGTGAAGCGTCAACGTATCACCTTCACATAGAGATAGAAAGTGAAGATCAGAGCAAATATGGCAACGGCTTCATTGTCGTAACTTCCAGCAACAGAGCGAGATATATATGAAGGAACCTGTAAGTAAAATGGACTATTATATCAAGTAGTCTGTTTAACAGTCAACCTATTGGCTTATGCATATGATAGAAATTAGTAGCTGATAGTATACCATACGAATTTTGCAAATATCCAATTTTAAGCACCAAAGGTTCATAGCAGAGCAAATTTGATATCATTTTTGCAACTATTGTTTAGGTGTCATGAGGTGATGGCAACAAGAAACTAAATAGCAGTTGTATGGGGTTCAAACATTAGAGAAAACCAAAATTTGCTACAGTAACCGATGTTATGGGAAATGGGCACGGGCCTCATTTAGTAAAGGCAAAGATAACTGTAGTTTGTTCATAAACTAAAGGGTCAACGGTTGCAGAAACAATAACTAACTAAAGTACCATGGCTATAAGAGCTGCAGCAGTCAATCCAGCTCCAGTTCCTTTGACTTCCTACAAAAAGCAGACCAAATCTCCAAAACTCCTGGAAAATTACAAGGTAACCGTCTAGTGGGCCAATGTATTCATGGGAGAAAGAACCTAACCTTAGTCAGAAGATATGTAGCCCAAGAAGCAAAAGCTGAAAATACTGGAGCAGTAAAAACACACACAGTTTCAACAGAGAGTGGAATATTCAAGGAGTTCAACACCCTGCTAATACATGACAAATTTATTATCAGCCATAGAGCAAAGCTATATATCATTCAACACGGGCCAAATTAGAAGTTAAATCAGTCAAGCAACAGAAATATACTTTATTTAGTATTTATAAAGAAATGACAGAGATATATTTTTTGACCTCCATAAGGTGCCAGCGGTCAACGTCAGTCCAGGATAAACAGTTCCACCAATCACACGACCAAGGGGATACCTTTTAAAAAATTGGGAGTATGTTCTTTTTAGTTCTCACAGAAAATTGTATCCATTTCCAAAACAAAATCAGCTAGTGTCAATGTAATAGGTTACCATGTTCGGTCATCAAACCAATTCCAGAAGTCATACACTCCATTTTTCGTAAGATACTGCCATCAAAAGAGGTGGTTTGCAATGAATGTATAAAATGAATCTGCAATTATTAACAAAATAATACAAGACAACTTGAACCATATCAGTAAGAAGCTTAGCCAGAGAATTATCGAACAGTCAGCTACAGCTTCAGTATTGATTTATTATCATTTCAATGATTCCAACTTCATCTTCGAACAGACAAAATGATATCTCCACTTGTAGCTAATATCAATAAATCACCCTTGATACAAAAGAATCGCAATATGATGATTCAACAGAAAGGTAACATAAAAAAGAACTCCTCTCTCCAATCTTAAATTTGTAGTAATTAATCGCAGAAAGTGAGAAATATAAATCATTCCAAAGAACGACGTGACATATCGGCCGTCTTGGACACACAAAAACACAAAAGGCAGGTGCACACACGCACACGCGGCTGACACTTTCCACATACATGGGCGAGTATATGCTCACGACGACTGATCAACAAATCATATGCATATATGTAATGCAGAAAGCGTAGGTGCAGATTCCAATATAAAAGAAAAAAAGACATACCTGCGTCACCCTATAATTGAAATATGGATCGAATTCGTGAATGACGCTCTCGTACTTAATAACCTGTCAATCACAACAGCTAATAAACAAAGTGACGGAAAAAAATCCAGGAAGAACAGCAATAAACTTATAATTCTCCAATTTCGAGCTACAAAGAGATCCGATACACGAAGACAGGAGAAAGAATTCACCGAAAATAAACGGATCGAGAAGGCTAGAACGCCGATGAGCAGGAGAACGAAGAACGACAGCACATTTCCGAATGCGTGCCGGATACTTGTGCTCTCTGTAGCAGCCATCGAACGACCGTTGTCGAAATGCTTGACGTTAGTTTCGAGGCGCGACTGCGAGTGTGTGTCTGCGTGAGTCGTCATGTCAAGCAAGACTCCTACTGAGAGGAATTCTGTTTTGATAGTTTACGACACGATTTTGGAGGCCGGACGGGAACGGACACATCTTCGGAAATGACGAACCTGCCCTTTCAGATAATACCGCTTTCCCCTTTTCTTCCTTTATTTTTCTCGCACGTGATTGGGTAACTCACAACCTAGTGCCAACGTGGCATGCTATGATTGGTGCATGCTTGTTGGATTGAGGGTTTTATTATTGAAAACTACAATAATTCTTCGACTGAATCGACGGCATTTTCCAATCATTTCTTGGACAGCTCCATTTAACCAAAATGTTCTTGCAAACCGATTATATTATTCACTATTTGTCTTGTTTTTTCACTAGATAAGATCATAATTAGACATGACATGCCAAAATCATCAAAAACATGGTTACTTAGGGAGCATAGTGTAGATGTTAGCATTCTTTATCTTGACGGGAGTTTCCCCCCCTCTAAATGGTCGAAATATTTACAGAGGGATCATCTGAGTCCTCTAGCCCGTATAAATACATCAATGCAACTATCGATTCAAAAAAAAAAAAAGAAAAAATCAGAACTATAGCATCACCTCTCAGGCAAGCTATATGCCGGAATCTTAGCCAAATTCCTTACCCTCATGACTTCCCTCATCCTCTCGACCTCTCCCCACATACCATTATTCGCGTAAATATTCGACAAAGCCACGAAAACCCCATCATTGTCTGGATCCATCTCCTTCAGCCGCTCGGCGACCCTTTCGCCCATTCTCACATTCCCATACTTCTCGCACGCGCCCATTAGGCACCCCCATACGACCACGTTGGGCTCCATAGGCATCCCATCGACCATCGATTGAGCTTCGTCGAACCGCCCGGCTCGACCGAGCAGGTCAGCCAAGCAACCGTAGTGGGCCAACGTGGGCTCGATCCCATAAACTTCTCTCATCGTGTCGAAGAAATGCTTCCCCTCGCTCACTAGCCCGCCATGGACGCACGCGCTCAGTACGCCGACGAAGGTGATGTGGTTGGGCTCGACTCTCGACTCGATCATCAGATGGAAGCAGCGTAAGGCGTCGGAGACTTGGCCGTGCGAAGCGTAGCCCACGATCATGGAGGTGTATGACGACACGTTTCTGTGTTTCATTTCGTCGAACACCTTGTGGGCCAAGTCCATTCGGCCACACTTGCCGTACATGTCGACGAGCGAATTCATCATGAATACGTCGGGTTTTCGCGATGTTGTTCTTGCGGGGTAGACGCACTTATGCAGCTGAAGGGCGAGGGTTAAATCGCCTAAGCTACCACACGCTGAGGTCACGCCGAGCATTGTCATGTCGTCGGGGTAAAGCCCTCTACGCATCATCTCTACGAACATGTTTATGGCTTCTTTGGCCCTCCCTGAGTGGGACAACCCGCCTATCATCGCATTCCAAGATCCCAACCTTCTCTCGGGACTATTCACAAATACCTTGTAGGCATCTTCGAACTGGCCGGCTTTGGAGTGGTAACTGATAAGAGCACTCTCGCAGTAGGCATCGTTTTCCAAGCCGCATTTGACCAGCGTCGCGTTTACCTGCTTGGACACGGCGCCGTCGAGGTTCTGGGTCGTGGCCTTCAGAACGATGGGGAATGTGAATTTATCAGGTGCGACGCCGGCGCGAAGCATGCGCGTGTACACAAGCAGGGCTTCTCTCGGCGAGCCCAGCCTTACGAAGGTCCGAATTACGTTGTTGTAGTGGAAAGAATGAGGGTGGGATTCAAGAAAACGGGTTTGAATCATGCGGCAAAAGATCTGCCGAAGTTGGCTTAAGCTGGCGGATTTCGATACTCGAAGCGGAATTGCTTCGTCGTCGTCGTCTTCTGGCCTCCAATCTCGAGGTAGGTCGAACTGTAGAGGATCCATAGCTGCTCTGTGATTGAAACGTTGCGATTGTACTTTCTTCCGAGCTGTGATGCAGAGATGGAGGGGGAAACGATGAAGGGACTTCATACGTCTTCATCAGTGGAGACACTGTTTGGTCTTGGAATCAAGCTTCGGATTATTACTGCAACAAATCGTCGCCGCTGGCAGCGAAACTTCCCTAAGAAAACCGGACCACGCTTTAATATAAGACGGACCATACGGGTCGATAATCGGGTTTGGATCGGACCCGTATTCGCTCGTAAGTGAACTAAAACCCCTGAAGTAGCTTCTAGGGCATATTTTGCATCCCGCGGAAAAGCTCGCTAGTAGTCATCTCTGCATAGCACAAAAACCCATTTTCGATCTCAGTAGTTCGATCGGCGGAAAGATGGTAGGGTTTTCGATGCAGCCGTATGGGATACAGGCAATGCTTAAAGAAGGTCACCGACATTTGTCGGGGCTCGACGAGGCTGTGCTGAAGAACATAGATGCCTGCAAACAGCTCTCTACGATTACGCGCACATCCCTCGGACCTAACGGTAGAGTCGATGTTTTCTGGTTTTGTTATTGGAGGATTCAGTTTTACTGTTACTGTTTGTTTGGTTTTGCTTGATGAACATGTACTGTTCTCATTTGATGAAGTTTCTCAATGTTTGCCCTGGAAGCCCTCGAAGCTTCTGTTTTCAAGTTATGATGAAACAATATGAGATTTCTACAGTTGAGACGTTTCCAAAATGGTTGTCAGATATTGCTCACGGTAAACATGTAGGCATATTGTCAACTGCGTAGGAGTCACAAACGAGGAAGTAGAACTATGCGAACAAATATTTTTGTGAATCTACTGTAAGTGTGCTAAATATATCATTAGGATATAGGATTTAATGAGCTTTTCGTTTTTTTTTTTAAATGTGGGTGGAGATAATATCGGGCAAGTATTTTGTGAAGTTTAGCTTTTTATTGTGATAGAAACCTTGGTTGCTTGAATCGAGAGTTCGGCATGATAATCTTTGAAGAAACTATTGTGATACACTAGATGTTAGCAGTGATGGTATTATCTAAAACAACTGCGCTTAATAACTATTACTTTCTTTCTCTTTTATCTGACTTATATTTTGTGGATCCATAACCTTATTTCTCATGCAACTGCTTCTTTCATTTTTATACTTTTTAGGTATGAATAAGATGGTTATTAATCATCTGGACAAGTTATTTGTAACAAATGATGCTGCAACAATTGTTAATGAATTGGAGGTTCAGCATCCTGCTGCCAAACTGTTGGTCTTGGCTGGGAAAGCTCAGCAAGAGGAAATTGGTGATGGAGCGAATTTGACCGTTTCCTTTGCTGGGGAACTCCTTCAGAATGCAGAAGAACTTATTAGGATGGGTCTTCATCCTAGCGAGATTATTATTGGATACACGAAGGCAATAAATAAGACTATTGAGATCCTTGAGGAATTGGTAGAACCAGGTTCTGAAAATATGAATGTCAGAGACAAAGATGAAGTCATTTCACGATTGAGATCTGCAGTGGCCAGCAAACAATTTGGGCTAGAGGATAAATTGTGTCCTCTAATTGCTGAAGTCAGTTTGACCCGATTTACGATTTCATGGTTATGTTAAAAGTGATTCTTTTTTGGTGCTAATGAACTTTTTTTCCAAATAAAGGCATGCATTCAAGTTTGCCCCAAGAACCCTGCGAACTTCAATGTTGATAATGTCCGTGTTGCTAAGCTAGTCGGTGGTGGTCTGCATGATTCAACTGTAGTTCGTGGTATGGTGTTAAAGAATGATGCTGTCGGAACTATAAAGAGAATGGAGAAGGCCAAGGTGAGATTCAAACCCTGTAAACATTGCTTTATTATTTGTCTTCTCTTCTAATGTCTGTGTTGCCAAGCTAGTCGGTGGTGGTTGCATGAAAAAGTGGCTAATATCTTTATCCGCTGAAAGTTATTCTTATCTCCTTTTCAAACACCAAATATGTAATCGTTTAGCTTGTTAGGAGTCTGTTCTATCGATGATTGAATAATTGTAATTCTGAAACAGCTTAAAAAGATGGAGGGTATATATTCAGGTTGTTCTTGTGTTAATTTACTGATACGCTATAATAGCGAGCTGGATAGGTTTTCTGGAAATATTCGATATTGTTGTGAACTGATTTGATATCCATATCAGGTCGCTGTTTTTGTTGGGGGCGTCGATACCACTGCCACAGAAACAAAAGGAACTGTACTTATTCATAGTGCGGAAGAGGTACCTCTTGTACTTTTTGTTCTTTTGTATATCAGCATTTTCCCAGTAGCAGAGTTAATTGACCTCTATCTTGTGGCGATCCCCAATGCAGCTTGAGAACTATTCAAAGACTGAGGAAAACAAGGTTCATGAGCTTATCAAAGCAGTTGCAGATTCTGGTGCAAAGGTGATTGTCAGTGGAGCCGCTGTGGGAGAAATGGCATTGCATTTTTGTGAGCGCTACAGGTAAATACTTTTTTTCCGTTGAATTTTGTCTCCTTGGTTCTGTCCACTTCTTGTTGAGACTTCGAGGCGAACAATTGCATCCAATGATGCTTATCACTCAACTTGTTCATGTTGTCCATCTAAATCTATATTTTCTTAATTAAGATGGATTTACCAGTATCTTTTTTCTTTTCATTCCCAATGAGTTTCTATCATTGGAAGATATCCTTTTTTGCTGCACGTTTATGATATGAATATGGTTAAACTCCACAAACATGCTTTGCAGGCTAATGGTCTTGAAAATTAGTTCGAAATTCGAACTAAGGCGGTTTTGCCGTACCACTGGGGCAGTTGCTCTGGTAAGAATGCTGGATTAATTGAATTAAGTAACTGAGGTATCTCTTTCCGTTAACAATTTATATGTGTTAGAACAGTTAAAACTCAGCCAACCAAATCAAGATGACCTCGGATATGTTGATTCTGTTTCAGTGGAGGAAATAGGCGGGTCTAGGGTATGACAACAAGGGTGCCTTAATACTGTTGCTGCTATTTTTCCTCATAGTTATTGCTCTTGCTAGCTTGCCTAATTCGTTACAGGTTACAGTCGTAAAAAACGAACAAGGTGGAAATTCTGTATCAACTGTTGTGCTGCGAGGAAGCACTGACAGCATACTTGATGACCTTGAAAGAACAGTCGATGATGGTGTAAACACATACAAGGTATCTGTTGATGTTTGATACATGATTGTCATGATCTTTGTGCAACGTTGTCACGCTATCCGAATATTGATGACCATGGGCTTGTAGAGATATGTTGTGCTTAATTGTCAATCAGTTCTGGTAACTTTAAAGGAAAGATAAGGATTTGATTTTCTCCCATTTCTTGTGTCAACCAGGCAATGTGCAGGGACAGTCGGACAGTGCCTGGAGCAGCAGCTACCGAAATTGAACTTGCTAAAAAGTTAAAGGAATTCTCTTTCAAAGAAACAGGGTATTGCGTTTTTCTACGATTTGGAAAAACTAATCCCTTTCCAAATTGCCTGTTTTTACTATTATCACCTAGAACAATTGTTTTGCCACTTATATAAATTCCTTTTTGCAGTTCATCACGTGTTTAAACAAAGAAGACTCTATGCTTAGATCTTTGTGAAATTTAAATCATTTTGTGTACTAAAAATATAACAGCTTATTCTATAGATACTATTTTTTTTTCTCTGTTGCTGGGTTGATTAAACTGACATGTAGTCTCTTATCTTCCAGATTAGATCAGTATGCTATCGCGAAATTTGCAGAAAGTTTTGAGATGATTCCAAAAACTTTGGCCGAAAATGCTGGGCTGAATGCTATAGAAATTATCTCGTCCTTATATGCTGAACATGCATCTGGTAATACAAAAGTTGGGATTGATCTAGAGGAAGGTGTTTGCAAAGATATCTCTACAATGAACATATGGGATCTTCATATCACCAAGTGAGTTGATATTATAATGGATTGTTTTACTCGAAGTATTTTTTGCCTACTGAAAATATAACTTCTGATTCTTCGAGTTCTTTTGTTTTTGTTTGTCCAATCCTTCTGTTAGTGTTTCTCATCTTCTAAAAGTTTGCATTACTTTAATTTTCTTGCATTACTTGATTTTTCGGAGCTTTGAAGCTTTGCCGTTCTCAAATATCACCCCAAACCTTTTGGTAGATTCCATTCTGGCCCTGCCTAGTTTCACAAGTATCCGTACTGAGCCCAATGTTATTTCTTGCATGTTATGTTCCTTCATTGACCTTAGGATGTTTCTTGTCAAATATTTATTACATTTGGGGGCTTATCTTGAACTACTGTTGCTTGCTGACCTATTATATTAATTTGATTCAGATTCTTTGCTCTAAAATATGCTGCTGATGCTGCCTGTACTGTCCTGCGTGTCGACCAGGTATGATCATTTCTTACTCGTCATTCCTTTAATTTTCCCATAATTTTGATATAAATTTTAGAGCTCAAGCAGTTATATACTAGTGACATGGAGAATTAACTTTGAATAACCATGTCCTTTTGTGTATGCGCTAAATTAACTTCGAAACTTGCCATTTCACAATTTATACTTAGCTTTTCGTATCATCCTAATTATGCGATGCATAACTTCCTCAGATTATAATGGCGAAACCCGCTGGTGGCCCGAGGAGGGATGCAGCTGCTGCCGCCGCCGTGGACGAGGATTGATTTTTGCGTCGGGGTTTTATCTTTTTGCTTCTTCTCGGAAGAGAACCTACCTCTTTTTACTTAATTTTCCATGTGGGATTTGTTTCTATTTAAATTAAATTTAACTTGCTTTTTGGAAGAAAAAATATCAAGTCATATTGTTGTGAACTCTAGTTAGCAGTAGCAGATTGAAAGTAAAAGACGGTTTGGTTATCACAGTGAGCCTTCTCTATCGTACTGTTTCTTCTATCAGTGCCGTCTTTTATATAATGGAGTTTTTCTGAAAAAATAAACATAATCACTGAATATATAACAAACAGATAA